>CM046657.1:69177858-70612858 GCA_025594165.1 Tamias sibiricus | reverse complement strand
AGCCAAGTATCCATCAACAGATGAATGGATAAACAAAACTTGAAATATACATACAGTGGAATATCATCCAGCCTTAAAAAGGAAAGAAATTCTGACATATGCAACAACATGGATGAACTCTGAGGACATTATATTAAATGAAATAAGACAGTTACAAAAAGACAAATACTGTATGATTCCACTTATATGAAGTAAACAGTCAAAACAAAGAGACAGAAAAATAGTATAGTAGTTGTCAGGGGCTGGGGGGAAAGGGGAAAGGGGAATTGTTATTTAATGAGTATAGAGAGAGTTTTTGTTTTACAAGATGAAAACGGTTATGGAGATGGTTGGTGGTGATGGTTGCATTATCATTTTCTGGTAGTAGGGATTGAACTCAGGAGTGTTTAACAACTGAGCCAAATCTCTAGCCCATTTTATTTTTTATTTTGAGACAGGGTCTCACTAAATTGCTTAAGGCCTCACTAAGTTTAAAGCTTTAAACTTTCAATCCTCCTACCTCAGCCTCCCGAGTTGCTGGGATTACAGGCATGCACCACTATGCTAGGCAACAAAGAGTACATTTAAAATCAGTTAAGGGGGGGGCTGGGTTGTGTGGCTCAGCGGTAGAGCGCTCGCCTAGCATGTGCACGGCCCAGGTTCGATCCTCAGCACCACGTAAAAAACGCATTGTGTACAACTAAAAGCAAATAAATAAATATTTTTTTAAAAACCAGTTAAGGGGCTAGGTGATAGAGCATTTGCCTACATGTGTCAAGCCCTGGGTTCGATCCCCAACACTGCAAAAATAAAAATTAAAAAGTTAAGATGGAGCAAGGCTTGGGTGGCACATGCCTATAATCCCAGTGACTCAGGAGGCTAAGACAGGAGGGAAGGGTTATGGAAAATATCATTCCTACATGACAGCCCCCTGGGAAAAATGGAGGGACAGTGTGGCTCAGGAGGAGGGAGGGAAATTAGCCAAACATTAAACCTCTTCCAGTACATCCTTTTCCAGTAACAATGGGACCCAAGGGAAAAAGCAAACTTTCATCCCTTCCTGGGTTCATCCCCAACATCTCCACCAAAATCAAACATTCATCTATTCCCAACCACAATGGGACCTGAAGAGAGGAGGTGGATACAGAAACACTGGACTCTGGACTTTTACCCTTTCCCATTGCCAATGAGTCCTAGAAGGAGAAAAGCAAATAGTGAAGCTCTAGATTAAACAATGGTTCCCAGAGGAAGGAAGATAAGCAGTGAACACCCAGTTCTGAGGTGTTCCCAGTCACAAAGAGTTTCAAAGGTTTTACAACTGCCTTCCTTTAACCTGCACAACTAGGTCCCTGATTGTCTGAACAGCACATCCCCATTCTCCAATGATTAATTCACCCTCAGTGTAAACTATAAAACTCAAGACTTCTTCTATAACCCTGGGGGCCATTTCCATATCTAGAAAATAAGCCCTCCCATACATGACTGATTGACTTCACTGCAGAATAAAGGGGAGCTTGCAGATCCATTTGAGGTTTGCCTTCATCACGGTTATTTGTGTTTTCATTATGGTGCTGAAACCATGTTGGTTATTTTTGCTTACAAGGAGGATCACAAATTTGAAGTCATCTCTGGTAATTTAGTGAGATCCTATCTCAGAATAGAAGCTAAAAGAGGCTGGGGATGTAGCCCAGTGGTAGAGCACTCCTGGGTTTAATCCCCAGTATGCAAAAAAAAAAAAAAAGTTATAATGATAAACTTTATCGGTATTACAACAATTTAAAAAATAAAAACTTAATCCAAGCTACTTGGGAGGCTGAAGAAGTGGGCAACTCAGCAAGACTATCTCAAAATAAAAAATAAAAAGGGCTAGAAATGTAACTCAGTGGTAAAGCATCCCTAGGTTCAATCCCCAGTACCACAAAAAATAAAAATAAATCAAAACTTGCAAACTACGAATGACTCCCAAACACATTATGCTAAGTCAGAGGCCAGACAAATAGCTATATACTGTGTGATCCCATTTACACGATATTCTGAAGAAGTTAAAACAACAGGGACAGAAAATCAATCATTGATTGCCAAGGAACTGAGTGGGGTAGGGGAAGGAAACCGACTATACCAGAGGACATGGGAAATTCTACATTAATGGAACTGTTCTAAATTTTGATTGTGGCAAACTATATACCTTAAAAAAAGGTGAATTTTGTGAGGCGCAGTGGTGCATGCCTATAATCCTAGCAGCTCAGGAGGCTGAGGCAGAAGGATCTACAAGTTCAAAGCCAGCCTCAACAAAAACGAGGTGCTAATAAGCAACTCAGTGAGACCCTGTCTCTAAATAAAATACAAAATAGTGCTGGGGATGTGGATCAGTGGTTGAGTGCCCCTGAGTTCAATCCCTAGTACCAAAAAAAAAAAAAAAGTGAATTTTACTACATGTAAATTATTTCTCAAAAAACTTGATTTAATGAAAAAGATCATGCTACATCAAGAACATCCACCCAAAGGCTCCTTTCTTACCTTTCCTCGACTTTGATGAAGAGATGGTTGCAGAGGTTATGAACATACTGGGCAAAATTCTCTGCCAAGGCCATGTCGTATGCAGTTACGTGAATGTTTTAAAACCCCATATTCATAATCTGTCCCCAAATTAATGGGTCTCACATCTACTTTTCCCTTCTTCTTCTTGGGCTGAACAGAAAACAAAAATAAAAAGAGAAAGAAAATAAATCAAAGTATTGCACAAGAAATTCCAATCATACCATTTGGATCTTTTTAAAAATTCAATCTTTCAAATAAACTTGTTCACCATTTTTCTCTCAGCTTACCCTACCTACAAGCTCAAGTTCTCTTGGGAAGGAATGGGTGGCTTCCCTTAACAGTTTTGGTTACAACATTAGGAAAGAGAAAATTACTGGCATCATTTTAACAAGAATACATGTGACTGTCTTCTGCCATTACCTTGTTTTGAGACTCACTTCCCATCTCGAGCTCTGTTTCTCAATTTGTAAATTGATGGATTTATGTCAGATTTGTGCTGGGGATTAAATGCAGGGCCTTGCACATGCTAAGCATGCACTCTACCACTGAGCTACACCTCCAGTCTAGATTAAAAGATTCTGAATCTAGACTTCATATATGAATTAAGAGGTCTATGAGCCAGAAAATATGTATGCAAATTTTTTTTTAATATTTATTTGCTTTAGTTGTACACAATGCAATGCATTTATGTTTACGTGGTGCTGAGGATTGAACCCGGGCCGCGCACGTGCGAGGCGAGCGCTCTGCCGCTGAGCCACAACCCCAGCCCAGCAAAATTTTACATGTACATTTTTCTGAGAAGAGAATCCTTAGCATTCATCAAAATCTTGAAGAAGTCAACAGCAAGGAATCTCAGCATTCATTCTCTTGCAGACCTCTTAGTTCTGAGATTCTGCAACTGTGTATATATCCTTCTTGCTGAGAATTGAGAGGTAGAATAATTATTTTAGTTCTACCTTTCTTTATCTTTCATATAAAGTATTGCCTAAGTACATATCAACCTGTGCAGGTTATTATAAAAAGTTAGAATGAGGCCTGGGAAAAGATCTTTAGTACACAAAGAGAGATTTGTTAAATAAATTAATGCAGTGGTTGGAAGAAGTAAGAAACTTTTTTTGTGTGTGTAGTACTGGGAACTGAACCCAGAGCTTCAAGCATGCTAAGCAAGCATTCTACCACTAGGCTACATCCCCAGCTCCTTTTTTGAAATTGTATTTTGAGGCAGAGTTTCACTACATTGCCAAGGCTGGCCTCTAATTCTTGTAATCCTCTTGCCTCAGCCTCCAGATAGCTGGGATTATAAAGGATGTGCCACAATGCCTGGCAGGAACTTTTTTATATACTGACATAGAAAGACCTTTAAGATAAATTAAATGATGAAATCACACTGTAGAACAGGGTGGGTGGGAGAGAACATATTTGTGCGTGTGTATAATTATATATACACTTATTTGCTTGCATAACCAAAAATTATCTCTGAAAGGATGTTCAAAAATACTAATATCACTGGCTGCCTGTGAGGGGACTGGGTGGCCAGGCCATAGTGGGAAGAAGAAGCCTTTTTAACTGCTTTCCTTCCATATTTAAAAATTTGGGGGTGCTGGGGTTGTGGCTTAGTGGTAGAACACTTGCCTAGCATGTACACTGCCCTGGGTTCAATCCTCAGCACCAAGTAAAAATAAACTAAAAAACAAAAAGGTATTGTGTCCAACTACAATTAAAATAATAAAATATTTTTTAAAAAATTGGGGGCTTACGATATAGCTCTGTGATAGACTGCTTGCCTAGCTTGCACAAGGCCCTGTATTTGATCCAAAGCATTGTAAAAATCTACTACATTTTGGAAGATATTATTGCAATATAATATTCATAATCCAAAATGCATAAATAAGTATGCAGCTTAATAAATTTTCACAAAGTGATAATATCTGTGTAATCAGTATTCTAGACAATAAACAGATCTTTACTGGTACTCCAAAAGGTGGCTCCTCCATTTCCCAAATTGGTAATCACTCTTTTGATTTATATAACCATATGGTTATTTTACCTAATTTTGAATTTCATGAAAATGGAATGATATGGTACATTCTCTTTTATGTCTGGATTCCCTCATTATGTTTGTAAATTTTGTCATGCATTATATTAAACAATAATGGTTCTTTCCTTCTCAATGATCTAGCAGTCCACTGTGTGAATATACGAAAATGTATTTACCCTTTCTGTTGGTGAGAATGTGGGTTGTTTCTAGCATGAGGGCATTATGAGCAGTATTTTTTATTTATTTATTTATTTTTTTTTGTACCGGGGATTGACCTCAGGGGCACTAGACCACTGAGCCACATCTCCAGCCCTTTTTTTTTTTTTTTTTTTTTTTGTATTTTATTTAGAGACAGAGTCTCACTGAGTTGCTAAGTGCCTCACCATTGCCGAGGCTGGCTTTGAATTCACGATCCTCCTGCCTCAGCCTCCCAAGTGCTGGGATTACAGGCATGCGCCACCACGCCCGGCTCATTATGAACAGTATTGCTGCCCATGTTCCTGTATTTATTTTTTACTGAAAGTATATATGCATTTTTCTTGGGAATATATCTGGGAATTGAAATACTGAACCATAAAGTATGCATATGTTCATTATTAACAGATAGTCTCAGACAGTTTTACAAAGTAGTTTTCAAATTAGTTCCCTACCAGCAGTGTATAAGAGTTCTAGTTGCTCTGAATTCTTGTCAAAACTTAGAAAATGTAATACAGTAAGGCTTTCTGGTTGGTTTGTTTACATTACCACTTTGTTGGATATGTAGTAGTAATGCATTGAGTTTTTTTTTTTTTAAAGATAACATTTTTTATATCTTTTCTTTTTTTAACGTGGTGCTGAGGATTGAACCCAGTGCCTCATGCATGCGAGGCAAGCACTCTACCACTGAGCTACAACCCCAGCCCTGCATTGAGGTTTTGACAAGCATTTCCTTTATGTTTACTGAGCCTGAGTACCTTCCCATTTAGATATTGTCTTTTATTACTTGCCTATTCATGCATTTTGTCCATTTTTATTTTCTGGTTGCTAGGGATTGAACTCAGGGCCCTGCAAATGCTAAGCATGTGCTCTACCACTGAACTAACCACCTTATCCATGTTAAAAATAGAGTTGTTTTTCTCTTATTGTTGTACAGTCGTCTGCGCAGATTTTTTATATAGTCTAGGCATATATTCTTTACCCTCTCTCTAGCTTTCCTTTTCACTATTTTGCATCTTGATGAACATTCTTATTTTAATGTAGTATGATTTATTTATTTTTTCTTTTATGTTTATAGGGACTTTATGTCCAGTTTAAGAAATCTTTGCCTACCTTATGACAATGAAGATATTCTTCTATTTTTATCTTCTAGCAGCTTTATTTATTTATTTATTTATTTATTTATTTATTTATTTACTGGGGCAGGTTCTAAGGATTGAGCTCAGGGGCACTCAACCACTGAGCCACATCCCCAGCCCTATTTCGTATTTTATTTAGAGACAGGGTCTCACTGAGTTGCTTAGCACCTCACTTTTGCTGAGGCTGGTTTTAAAGTCCCAATCCTCCTGCCTCAGCCTCCTGAGCTGTTAGAATTGCAGGCATATGGCAACGCACTAGGCTCTAGCAGCTTTATTTTAACATTTACACTTAGATCTATGATTGCTTTTTTTTTTTTTTTTTTTTTTTTTTTTCGGTTCTAGGGATTGAACCTAGGGTCCTGTGCAAAGCTAAGCACATGCTCTACCACTGAATTACACCTGAATTACACCCTCAGCCTATAATCCATTTTTAAGAGGTTTTTGTATACAGTATGAAACAGGAATCAAGAGTCACTTTTTGCCAGGTGCAGTGGCGCTGGTAATTCTAGCAGCTCAGGAGTCTGAGACAGGAAGATTAGGAGGTTAGAACCAGCCTCAGCAACTCAGTGAGACCCTGTCTCTGAATAAAATGCAAAAAAAGGCTGGGGATGTGTCTCAGTGGTTAAGTGCCTCTGAGTTCAACCCATGGTAACAAAAAAAAAAGTCAATTTTTTTCCTCATAATCATCCAGCCCAAACGATGAAGCACCACTGTACTGCAGTGTAACCTTTGTCATACTAAGCATCCATAGATATGTGAATTTATTCCTTAAGTCTTTATTTTATTCCCTTGGACAATTTGTCCATCCTGAAACAATGCCATATTATCCCAATAATTGGAGAAATATTTAGTCTTACTATTGACAGAAATAGTTTTTTAAAGAGAAAATGGGGTCTGGGGATATAGCTAAGTGATAAAGTGCATGTTCAGAGCTTGGTTTCAATCCCGAGCACCTAACAAAACAAAAAAATAAAGGGGGAAAGAGAAAAATCTATCTCTACTTATGTCTTAAGCCACCTCTATCTAGAAGTCAACAGCCTCTGGGCTGCCACAGCAGAGCTCTTTCTGACAGAGCATCTGGAATAGTGTCCCCACAC
The DNA here is from genome assembly GCA_025594165.1 of Tamias sibiricus. NCBI lineage: Eukaryota > Metazoa > Chordata > Mammalia > Rodentia > Sciuridae > Tamias > Tamias sibiricus. The sequence goes on along the minus strand of CM046657.1, from coordinate 70,605,872 downwards.
AGCTGCTCTCCGGGTCAGCCTAAGACAGCAGGAACCCAGTTTGCACAAGCAGGGGGAAGACACAGAAATATTCCTTTCACAAGGCTAGTAATACTGACAATAGACCTGATCTCACAGGGATGTTCTGAGAATTGAACAAAATACTATATGTAAATCTGTGACACATATTTAAACACTCAATAAACATTAACTTACCCGGGGTTTGATCCCCAGTGCTGGGGAGAGAGGGAGAGAGAAAGAGAAAGAGATTTTTGTCCTGGTTCTTCATTTTGTGTGGACAGAATATGAAGCCATGAGAGATTCAGAATGTCTTCCAGAGTCACACAGGCAGGCAGGATAGAGCCCAGACCTTTTTACTTTTTATCTTGAGACAAGGTCTCACTAAATCGCTGAGGTTATTTTGGAACCTGCAATCCTCCTGCCTCACCCTCCCTTCTGGGAATACAGGTATGTGCCACCACACCCAGCTGCATTAGTAAAGTTTTTAATAATGGTGACCAGAGCAGGGTGCTAGACCTTGCTATGAGTGAGAAGCTAATTTCTAGAGAGATAAACCATCAAGTTGCAGGGCCTTGTTCTCTCTTGTTCATAGCACACCACGCCCAGGGCCAAATGCAGCAACAGGACTTCTCACTGTGACAGCACTGCAGTCAGAGCTGTAAAGAATTCTAAAGTCTGAATGCAATGGGGAGAGTCTGAAATTTTCCAGCAGAGAGGGGAGGAGCTTCCCTGAAGTCCTAGGAGGCTTTTCTAACCCAAGGAAAATGCCAGGGCTCTTCAAAGGTGTTGCTTTGGGTGAACAGAGAAAGAAAGCCGATTCCAGTGTCCTTATTGGCATATCACTTGCTTTTCCATGTTGGCCTAGATTTGCCTGGACTGATTCACATCATCAGGAGCCCATTGTTATATTATTATATATCAGTTCTAAGCCAGGGCACAGAATAGTCAGCAAGGGCTTAACTGCATATAACATCAGATTCTAGTTTCTGTAATTTTATCTGCACAGTTTTTCTCACCTCCATCCCCTCCTCTGTTCATACTGAGTTCACACCTTCATGAATGCCATAGGGAGTTATTAAAGATATTTGTGCAAGAGATATACATGAAATAGGGCTATGTTTTAGGAAGCCCACCCTGACTGCATATAGAAGACAGCCAGGCAGAAAAGAAGGAAGGCTAGGAGAAAGGTGGTAGGGAAGATGGATTACAGTCACCAGCAAACCTTGACATTCCTATAACTGGCCTGGATTCATTATGGGATAGCCTATGGTAGCCATTCTTAAGACCCTGCAGTATTATACTCTGGACCTCCAAATGGACCCTGGGATAAATTACCACTTTTATACAGAAAGGTCCACATTATCTCACACACACACACACACAAACACACACACACACACACACACACACACACACACACACACACACGTTACAATATGTAAGTATATATGTGTACATATACAAGGTTACAATAATAAGGAAATAGCAAAGGTAACCCCTTTATGTCTAGTCAGGGCTGGAAAGTGGGTCTGGAAACCCAACCTCAGGCTCTCTCTGATTTCAAAGTGAAAGGTGAGAGTATGGCTATTACTATAGGTGGCATTCTTTTTTTATTCTCTTTCTCTCTTTATGGTACTGGGGATTTAACCCAAAGCCTCCTGCATGCTAGGCAAGTACTCCAAGTATTCTACCACTGAGACATATCCCTAGCCATAGGTGGCACTCTTTAGGGTGAGAAAATTGGAAAGGAATTGCATCATCCTAATCCTCAAACCAAAAGTGTGGTATGTCCTGCAACATATTCAGTTTCCAAAAGTTCTGGTGATGAAAATAATAAAATTTACAATTGGGCTCAGCAATAAAAGAAAATAAATTAATGGCATTTGCAGGTAAATGGATGAAGTTGGAAGACATAATGCTAAGTGAAGTTAGTCAGTCTCAAAAATCCAAGTACCAAATGTTTTCTTTGATATAAAGAGGCTATTTCAAAGTATTGTTGGATGGGGGTACATAGGAGGATTAGAGGAACACTAGAATGGTCAAAGGAAGGGAGGGTAAGGGAGGGAGCAAAAGGGGAGGGAGGGGGAGAAAAGAAAAAAAAAAGGTGGTTGAATGAGACGGATACCATTTTCCTTAATGCATGATTGAAGACCTGAATTGTACGAATATACTTTGTATACAAACAGTTGTATGTAAAAAGATACTAAATATAAAATAAAAAAATTTACAATTGGGGAGTTGAATGATTTGCTGATGGCACTCTGAACAGTCCATAATGAACTGTGAGGTACATACTGATTGTGTGAGTATGTTTATAAACTCAATATCACACACACATATGCACAGAAGGCTTGGCTCTGATTGGGGTGGCAAAGTGGCACAACTTGTGGCTGTATCAAGAGCACCGGACTCAGATGGAAGAAAATCTGGACTCAAATCTTAATTATCTGCTTAGTTACTCCATGACACTGGGTGACCATTTTAGGCCTCAGTTTCTTCATCTGTTACAGCAAAGGTTATTGTGAAGCTAAATATAGTGAATTCATATGAAATGGAAATAGCATAAACTGTTAGATGAATTCTGAGCAAATCCTAGTTTTGGAAATCACTAGTCATTTGGGCAGGTCATTTCATCTCACTATACCTCAGATTCCTCAAATAGGGACTTTAACAACCATAAAATATTCTGAGGATTAAATTAAACATATCGGGCTGGGATTGTGGCTCAGTGGCACACGTATGAGGCACTGGGTTCAATCCTCAGCACCACATTAAAAAAAAAAATAAGTAAAATAAAGGTATTGTGTCCATCTACAACTAAAAAAATATTTTAAAAATTAAACATATCATTGTAATACTGTAAAATGAAATGATGTTTCTAAAGCCTGGCACATAGTAGTTATAGCACCTGGTATATAACACTCAATAACTGGTATTTTAAAAATAGTAATATACATAGTTGGGCATGGTGGCTCATGCCTGTAATGCCAGTGACTCAGGAGGCTGAGGCAGGAAGATCACGAATTCAAAGATAGCCTCAGCAACTCAGCAAGGCCCTAAACAACTTAGCAAGACCCTGTCTCAAAATAAAAAATAAAAAGGTCTAGGGATAGCTGGGTGCGGTGGCGCACGCCTGTAATCCCAGCACTTTGGGAGGCTGAGGCAGGAGGATCGCGAGTTCAAAGCCAGCCTCAGCAATGGCGAGGCACTTAGCAACTCAGTGAGACCCTGTCTCTAAATAAAATACAAAAAAAGGTCTGGGGATGTGGCCCAGTGGTTGAGTGCCCCTGAGTTCAATCCCCAGTACCAAAAAAAAAAAAAAAAAAAAAAAAAAAAAAAAAGGTCTAGGGATGTAGCTGAGTGATTAAGCACAAAAAAAGAAAAAAGAAAAAAGTAATGACACAGATAGGATATTAATAGTACATAAATTAGAGGTAAGCATGTTCTCAATATCTTTTGATAAGTTTTGAAGAATGAAGAAATTAATAAACACCTGCTGGTTCAATCACACTAAGGAAAGACTCCAAAGAAGTAGAAAACAGTGCCAGCATGCTCACAGAGAGAAAGACACATCCTAGCTGAGTATGGTAGTACATACCTATAATCCCAGCTACTCATGAAGCTGAGGCAGGAGGATCACACATCTGATGCAAGTTTTGGGCAACTTAGTGACAGCCTGCCTCAAAGTAAAATAAAACAGCTGAGAAAATAACTCTGTGGTAGAATACTTCCCTCGCATGTGTGAGGGACACACACACACAAGAACATCTTCTCTCAATTATAAAAAGCAGCCTACCTCCCATGTGCAAGGTGACTTCACCACAAGCTATCTTGACTGTACCATGGCAAATAAATTCATAAGGGGAACCACCATTTGACCTAGCTATCCCATTCCTTGGTATATACCCAAAGGACTTAAAAACAGCATACTACAGGTACACAGCCACATCAATGTTTATAGCAGCACAATTCACAATAGCTAAATTGTGGAACCAACCTAGATGCCCTTCAGTAGACGAATGGGAAACTTTGGTATATATACACAATGGAACACTACTCAGCACTATAAGAGATAAAATCATGGCATTTGCAAGTAAATGGATGGAGTTGGAGAAAATAATGCTAAGTGAAGTAAGCCAATCCCCAAAAACCAAAGGTCAAACGATTTCTTTGATTTGAGGATGCTGACTCATAATGGCAATGGGGGGGGCAGGGGGAGCATGGGAGAAATGAAGAAACTTTAAACAGATCAAAGGGGAGGGAGGGGAAGAAAGGAGGCAGGGGGTAGGAATGAGGGTGGAATGAGTTAGACATCATTACCCTAAGTACATGTATGAAGACACGAATGGTGTGAAAATACTTTGTGTAAAACCAGTGACTTGAAAAATTGTGCTTTCTATATATATGTAATACGTAATTAATTGCATTCTGCAAGCATGAATAACAAATTAGAATAAATAATTTTTTAAAAGTGAAAAAAATATACATACATATATTTTTTAAGAATATAAGGGGAACCCAGGAACAACCATTTCAGGCAGGTACAGTTGAACAAGCAGTGAGAAGCCACTACCTTTAAGTTTTGGGCATGACATATGAGAGTGTAATTACTCAGTAAATGTAATTTACTTGGTTTGGAGTAGTATGAATGCTGAAACAGGAAGATCATCAATTCAAGACCTTCATGGAAAATTTAGCAAGACCCTGTCCCAGCCCAAAAAAATGGGGTGGGGGGGTGCTGGGGCTGGGGCTGAGCAGTAGCACACTTGCCTGGCATGAGTGAGGCACTGGGTTCAATTCTCAGCACCACATGTAAATAAATAAAATAAAGGTCTATCAACAACTAAAAAAAGTATTTTAAAAAAGTAAGAAAAGAAAAAAGTAAGGTACTGGAGATGTAGCTCAGTGGTAGAGTGCCCCTGGGTTCAATCTCCAGTTCATTCAGACCTGCCTACTTTTCCAGTCTCATCTCCCCTCATTCCTGAATGCCTACTTGAAACTCCAGAATTAATAAAATACTAAAAGTTTCCCAACTCCATTTCTAAGATCCGTGTCTCCTCACCTTTGCCCAGAATGTTTGCCCTCCCTGCAGAGTCTTTGACTCTTAATTGTGAGAAACTCCCGTTCATTTTTTTTTTTTTTTGATACTGGGGATTGAACTCAGGGGCACTTGACCACTGGGCCACATCCCCAGCCATTTTTTGTATTTTTAATTAGAGACAGGGTCTCACTGAGTTGTTAAGTACCTCAGCCATTGCTGAGGCTGGCTTTGAACTCACGATCCTCCTGCCTCAGCCTCCCAAAGTGCTGGGATTACAGGAGTGCGCCACCGCGCCGGGCTTCCCGTTCATTTTTTAAGACTCAGCTCAGGCTCTTCCAGAAAGCCTTCCCTGATTCCTCATATCAAGTTAGGTACTTCTATGTGGTCCCACAGCATTCCCTCCATGCCCAGAGCCATCACTTACCACATTTATTCATTTCACAAACATTTATGGCCCACTGGTGATGAGCCAGACTAGGGTTAGCATTAGGGATATGACAGTAAATAAGACAGCATAGTCCCTGCGCTCTGAAGCTTGCAATCTGTTGGGAAAGGCATTTACAGAACAAGTAATTGTGAGAAGATGCACATTTTGAAAAAGGAGAGTAGAGTGCTATATGATCATAAAAAGAAGTCCTAATGATATCGTCATTGTCATCACCACTTCTGGGAACCATGTTGTAGATACTGTAAATTCACTTACATATTTAAAATTTTCTCATTTAACTTACTCCTCACAGCAACACTGGGAAGCATACTTTCCTACTCCAAGCCAAGGAATTTGTGGTTTGGAAAAGTTAAGTAATGTGTCTAAGGACACACAAGTGGAAGCATCAAAGTTGAATCTTTAACTCCAGTCTATTTAATTCCAAGACATTTTTTTTTAACGTCTCTTTTTCTGAGGACGGTGTGCAGAGCCTGCCAGTTTCCTCAATATCTATGCCCTCTTTTTCCATTAATATCAGAACTGCTGGATTTTTGATCATTCATAACAAAAATGACATTCCCCAACTAATCTTTTGTTAGGTATGGTTGTGTGAATTAATTCTGGTCAGTGGGACGTGAGAGCAGCAGGGCCAGTGTGTAATTTCTTGGCTATACTCCTAACGAGAAGAAGCATGTCCCTTTTTCTCTGTTCCCCTTCCTGATGGCTGGAATGCGGACATGATGGCTGAAGAGGGAGCAGCCACCTCTATGAGAAGAGCAGTATGAGAAGTGTGGCATAACAAAGGGCTAGAATATCTACTTGCACTTTTATACTTAAGCCCTTATTGTGGTGGGTCTTCTATTATGGTAGCCCAAATTCAATCTCAGTTCATAAAAGACGGTACCATGTCTCATTCATCTTTCTATTCCTAGAGCTCAGCAAATTAAATATTGAGTTAAAATTGAAATCAATCTGGTTCTAGTTGTGTCATTTACTAGCAGTACCTTCATACAGAGGTCACTTCTGCTCCTCAGTTTCCTTTTCTGCCCTGAAAGTTTTTCAAATTTGCAAAAGGCCTTAAAAAATCATGTTTCTCTTAGTGAAATATCATGAAATATTTACCAATGTGTCTTTGAAACATAACAAGCAGACTTTATTAGCAGAAAATATGGTTACATTATATAAATGAAGTTCTATGCATCTCAAAAAAATATGAAAATATATCTGAGTTTCCCTATGAATATTTGTTTTCATCAAGTAATACTGATGAGAGAAAAATCTGAAATTTAGATAATTCTGCTCATTCATTTAATGATTTTTAAAATGAGAAAGACTGTTATTAAACTTGAAGAGGGATTCAGCTCTAGGACCACCAGTGTTCCAAGTCAATGAGATAACAGATTTGAAAGCACTTTGAAAATGGAAAGGGGTCATTACTATTATTCGTACCAAATAATAAACTTCTCTGAACAGCTGACTTGGTTATAATTTGGTAGACAGGTAAAGAAAGATGAGACTCCCAGTGGGCTGAAGACTAGGGGCACTGAAGGCATAGCCAAAGATCAGGTCTTCATGGGCTGGGGTTGTGGCTCAGCGGTAGAGTGCTCGCCTAGCAAGTGCGCAGCCCAGGTTCGATCCTCAGTACCACGTAAAAATAAAGGCATTGTATACAACTAAAACAAATAAATAAATATTAAAAAAAAAAAATCAGGAGGTCTTCATAGAAGGGAACTATTTTTTGCCAAGGGAACTTTCCTATGTTCTTTATATCCCATTGTTACCAGCTATCATAAGCAATTAGATACTCCTAGAAGAGTGTCTGGTTCAACTTAACATACCAGTGCCAAGAATACAGATGGCATTTGATAAATGTTTATTGCACTAAGTTCTACGACACCTTCACTGACTCTCAGGGAGAATTACTTCATTCATTTGAAAGCTGACAGATAAACCTGTATTTACGATGTAAAACATGATAGAATTACTTCTGTATCTTTGAGTTTATTCTTCCTATAAAGCACTTACCACATGTACTTAGTTACATTTTTTTTTTTTTTTTTTTTTTTTTTTGGTACCGGGGATTGAACTCAGGGGCACTCAACCACTGGGCCACATCCCCAGCCCTTTTTTTGTATTTTATTAGAGACAGGGTCTCACTGAGTTGCTAAGTGCCTCGCCATTGCTGAGGCTGGCTTTGAACTCGCGATCCTCCTGCCTCAGCCTCCCAAGTGCTGGGATTACAGGCGTGCGCCACCGCGCCCGGCTACTTAGTTACATTTTAGAGAACTAACTTTCCCAGAAGTCTATGCTTTTTGTAGGAAGAGACCCAGTCCCCTTCACCTGAGCATGGTCAATGCTCAGCACAATGCCTAACACCTAGTAAAAGCTCAGTGATGGTTTTTCTTTTCACTGAGTTACAAGAAGTAGACTTGAGGGGAAACACAGATGTTGGTATAAAACAATCCTCTCTAAGCCAGTCCTGTAATCCATGTCTAACCCCATAGTCACTAGATCAGCAAAACCAATCTTTTCATTCCCAGGAAACAAGGACTACTGCCATAAGCTGATATTTCTGGGAATGATTCCACTCTCCTTACAGCCTTGTGGCCATGAGTGCTGATTTACATATGGGTGCTACAATAAACAGGTGTCAGAAATGACAGACATCTCAATGTCAACAGTAAAAAGCAGTACCTTGATTACTAGGAGACATTCTATAAAGGAGAAGAAAATTGAAATGGGCACTGTGGTTCACACCTATAACCCCAGCTATTTGAGAGGCTGAAGCAGGCAGAATGCAAATTCAAGGACAACCTGGGCAACTTGGCAAGACCCTGTCTCAAAACAAAAGGGCTAAGAGTGTACCTCAGTAGTATGGTGCCCCTAGATTCAATGCCCAGTACCTAAAAACAAAAATTAAAAACCAGAAAGAAGTAGACTTGAGGGGAAACACAGATAGATGTTGGTATAAAACAATTCTCTGGTTACAAAAGATAACACCTTATATTCTTACCCCACAGCCTGTAAATGAGTACAGTCAACAACTACAAACTGATAGCAATCTATGTTGCCTCTATTTCATCCTCTCATATCTTTCTCTTGGCAATTTCTGATTATTAAGCTACTATTACACCAAGATTGGAAGCTGGACAATGGATGGTGAGTAAGTGACCTTGGCAGAAATGATCCAGCACTATACAAATGCGAAGGCCTATTACTATTTTTTTTAAATATTTATTTACTTTAGTTGTACACAATGAATGCAATTATGTTTACGTGGTGCTGAGGATCGAACCCGGGCCGCGCACGTGTGAGGCGAGCGCTCTGCCGCTGAGCCACAACCCCAGCCCCCCTATTACTATTTTTATTTCTATCAAATCTAAATCACTCCAAAAAAATATGAAGCCTTTGAAATTCAAAAGAATGATGTAATGCCTTTGAAGAAATAATGAGATCTACATATTGAGACAGTGCTAAGTCCAGAGGTATCCTTTGAAATACGATCCTTCATTGTCACAGTCAAGCTGAGTCTTCCAGGATAAATACCATGAAGAGAAAAGGAAGGGTCTCACCCTATACAAAGGAAAAAACATTTGCAGAGAAGAAAGTGTGGATGCAGGAGAAAATGTGCCTGAAACATAGGATGCAAACAGAGAAATCACTGGGAAGAGGTTGAGTCTGCAGTGTAAGAGACCTGGAATATTGTGGTTTGCTGCTAACCCCATGCTGCCATCCAAGGAAAAGCTTCATTTTTATTTCTCCTCTCATTACCTCCTTAGAAAAGCACCACAGACAAGGGCAAGGATAGAGGGATGGGAAGTAGCTTAGAGTTATAAACCAGGCCACACAAGGAAAAGGTAACACTAGTACTGACAAGGAAAGTTGAGATGAAACAAATGCCCTTTTTCCTTTCCAAAGTTCAGAAGTCTTTTTTCTTTTGGTACCGGGGAGTGAACTCAATGACACTCAACCACTGAGCCACATACCCAGTCCTATTTTATATTTTATTTAAAAACAGGGTCTCACTTAGTTGCCTAGTGCCTCAATTTTGCTGAGGCTGGCTTTGAACTTGTGATCCTCCTGCCTCAGCCTCCCAAGCCACTGGGATTATGGGCATGTACCACTGCGCCCAGCAGGTTCAAAAGTCTTGAGACTGAGTAAGACTTTTGGAAGAAGGAAAAGAATTACACCAACAGAAATGAAACAAGGGCTTTCTCCTTCATAACTTCCATAAGGTGAGCAGCTTTCCTCCACCATGCCCTTCCACTATGATGCTCTGCCTCACCTTGGCCCCAGTGAGAGAGTCACTGGGGTAAGACCTCTGAAACCATCCAAATCTAGATGTGCTTCTGAAAAGCAGAGTCATGAACTCAATATGGATTTATCAAGATTATCTTGCCCAGTTTAATTGTATACAATCAGTTGGAAGTACAAGAAGGTGTTTTATCCCAGCAACAAAAAGGTGACTAATGCCAAAAGAATATGATGAAGAAATATGATGGAGGAAAAATAATTTTTGTAACATAAGTAAAAATCACACATGCTAGATTAATTGCACTGTAGTCAGAGAAAGATGGAAAATGTCATCAGCTAAAGACTAGGAAGACAAAATGACTAAATGCAATGTGATACCCTTGATTCTGGAACAATATTATCAACAAAAATTAGTGGAAAAACATGAAATCTGAATGAAGACTATAATTTAGTTAATGGTAATGTACCAATACTAAATTTTATACTTTTGATATAGGTACCATGGTCACAAAAGATGTTAACATTAGGGAATTCTCCTTAATATCTTTGCAACTTTTCTGTAAATCTTAAATTATTCCAAAATTTAAAAATAATTAAAGAAGAAGAAAAGAAATGGGACAAGTGCTGGGCATTTGTGCATAGCATGAGAATTAACTTTTGTTTCAGGGATGGTGAGCTCAAAGAGGGCCAGAATGAGACTAATAAAGGAAAAAAATGGGAATCTGGCTATTTATTATTTTTTCTTGGCTTTAGGCTTGGGGTGGATGGGGAGAAATAAAAGAAAAGAAAGGAGGCTATGCAAGATTCCTTCTAATTTATCCAGTCCAGGTCTCCAGAAGAGTAAAAGTGACAGGCTCTTGGAACAGAACTTCCGTGAGCTGGCAGATGAAAGCTTTCACTGTGCTGTTCTGCACAGGAAGTAAGGAGCCTGGAGCAGCTTCTACCACATCCAGCACTACTGTGCTAGCCACTCTGGAACACTGAAAGGCATCAGAGAAAAATCTACAGCCCTAACGAAAGAGAGCACCATTCCATTCAAACAACAAGATAATTTGGAGCCAGCTGTTTGTAGACAGTGGGTCACATTTGCCTGCACTGATTTACAAAACCTAGAGGCAGCTTCAATAATCACATTTCAGCTCAATCAATATTTATTGTCCCCTGCTTGATACCAGACCCTGTGTTGGACACTGAGGATACAGAGAAAAATGAGACATGGCCTCTTAGAAGGAGAGATAGTCATCCAAACAGTTAAATATAGTAAGAACTGGGACAGAGGAAGCCCAGGGTACTCTGGCAGTTCTTAAAACAAATAACCCAGTGCAGGGAATCCAAGAAGGAGAGATTAATTTGTGTCCCAATATAAAGGTTGAGTAGAAGTCTGCCAGGTGAAAAAGAAGAGGTCTTTCAAGAAGATGAAACAGCATGTGAGCGGTCTTGAAACAGTAGAATGATATGAATGAAAGCAAGAGGCCTAGTACAATTAAGTCATGTATTTGTGAGATGGAAGAAGAGGTTAAAAAGATGGAGACAGGTGGCATTAAGTTTCCTTTTATACGAAGCTAAGGAGCAGGTCAGAGCATGGCATATGCATAAAATTATCTTAGAGGGGGGCTGGGATTGTGGCTTAGTGGTACAGCACTTGCCTAACGTGTGTGAGGCACTGGGTTTGATCCTCAGAACCACATTAAAAAATAAATTAAAGAAGTATATTTTTAAAATTATCTTAGAAGGAGGATCCCAAGGAATTCTTTTAAGAACAGGAAGAAGGGCTGGGGATATAGCTCAGTTGGTAGAGTGCTTGCTTCTTATGCACAAGGCCCTGGGTTCAATCCCCAGCACCACACACACACACACACACACACACACACACACACACCAAAAAACAAAACAAAACAACAGGAAGAAAATGCCAAATGTGGTAGCTGTAATTTCAGCAACTTGGGAGACTGAGGAAGATGGATGACAAGCATTAGGCCAGCTGGGCAACTTAGTGAGACGCTGTCTCAAAATAAAATACAAAAAGGGATGGAGATGAAGCTCAGTTAATAAAGCACCCCTGGGTTCAATCCCAAGTACCACAAAGACAAAACAAAACAAAAACACCCAAACTTAATTTCCTTTCCTGCTAATTTATGTGAGACTTTCAGAAGGGGGATGTCCTAAAATAAAACAATTTCAACAACTTACTCTAAGATGTTACAACTCAAAAAGGGTGTAAATCACTCCTTCTGAATTTTAATAGCACTTTATATCTTCCTTTTAGCACTTGTCACTTTCTGCCTGGGAGCATGATTGTCTGTATCTTATCTCTGATGGTTTACAAGTTCCCTCTAAGCATGAACCAGGTTTTGTTCATTCATTCTGTAAAATTATTTTTCAAATCACTCTGAACAGGCAAGGTACCAACAGGGCCTAGCACATACTAAATGTTCAACAAATATTACATAACATCATGGTTCTAAGTTGAAAGACTCCTGAAGATATTCTAACCTAAAATTTATCAATCTTTGTGAACAGTCTGATAAAAACTATGAGAACTGGAGTGCTTATCTACTATGCATAAGACCCTGGGTTCAGCCAGGCGCGGTGGCCTGTAATCCCTGCACTTGGGAGGCTGAAGCAGGAGGATCCTGAGTTCAAAGACAGCCTCAGCAATGGCTAGGCACTTAGTAACTCAGTGAGACCCTGTCTTTAATATAAATACAAAAAAGGTCTGGGGATATGGCCCAATGGTCGAGTGCCCCCGAGTTCAATCCCCAGTACCAAAAAAAAAAAAAAAAAAAAAAATACCCTGGGTTCAATCCCCAACACTGGGGAAAAAATGTTTCAAATAAAAGCTATGGCCTCTCTTCCCAGAAAAACTCACAAACAGAAAATATTCTACATATAATTTCAGACCCCACCATTCCTAGAGGGGTAAAGTTAATTTACCCAAAGTCAAAAAGATAAAAGTGGCAGAACCAAGCCTAGAACACAAATTTCCTGGTTCCTAATTCAGTATTCAGTTCCTAATTCAGTTCCATTACAAAGGAACAACTTTCAAAGGGCATGTTTACTGCTGGAAACCTGCCTGACACAGGCCTAAAGTGTGACATTCTTTTCATGAAGTTTCTTGATATAAGGATGATGCTCAAGTTTAAATGGCTTCTGAGACCTAAATACAGCAGGTTTGGACCTCTGCCAAGGACACAGAAGTAACAGGAGATGTACATGAATATGGGGGAGCATTAAAATAAGCCAAAGAACCAAAAGATGTTGAGGTCTCCCCAAGTACAGCAGCAAAATCTTCCCAACTGTACCATTTATAGAAAGTGGTAGAATTAAGGCTGTAAGCCAGCTCTTCTGACTTTGTAGTGTCTGATTTGTAGTATTTGTAGTGTCTACCCCACTACAAATTCCTCTGCACACACAAAGAAACCTATCCACCATAGAAGTGATTATGCAGTTGGATGCCTGAGAAATGGATTAAATAATTGTACAATGCTTAGAACTAACTGGATTCAAGGAGCACAACCACATTTTAAATCTGTAAACACTATAAAATTAGATATTTGGCTGAAAATAGAAATTCATCTCTATTTACCACACACACATCATTCATTCAACTAAAGCAAATTTATAATTTCTACTCTGAGGTCCATACTGAACTAAAAGGATATTTTTTCAAGCATCACAAATATCCCAGCAGCTCAGGAGGCTGAGGCAGGAGGATCACCAGTTCAAAGCCAGCCTTAGCAATTTGTTTATTTATTTATTTTTAATTTTAGGGTTTTTTTAAAAATCTTTTTTTAAAAAAATATTTATTTGCTTTAGTTGTACACAATGCATGTAATTTTACGTGGTGCTGAGGATTGAACCCAGGTCATGCACGTGCTAGGTGAGGGCCCTACCGCTGAGCCACATCCCAGCCCCAGCCTTAGCAATTTAGCAAGGCCCTAAGCAACTTAGTGAGACCCTGTCTCAAAAATAAAAAATAAAAATGGGCTGGAGATATAGCTCAGTGGTTAAGTGCCCCTGGGTTCAATCCCTCGTTCCAAAGAAAGAAAATATCACAAATAATAAAACAAACCACTTTCTTTTTACTGTGATAATCTGGCCTAGGGACAAGATTGGACTCTTACAGAAATATCTCCAATCTGGATAATCTCAAACTAAATAATGAGAGGACTAAGGGACAACTCCCTTTACTCTCTAGTTCCAAGAAATGCATATGTGATCTTCAGGTCTTTGCAAAGGCTGCATGCCTCCTTTTCTTTTTCTTTTTTTAATATTTATTTATTTATTTAGTTGTACACAATGTCTTCATTTTTACATGGTGCTGAGGATCGAACCTGGGACGCACACGTGCTAGGCGAGCGCTCTACCTCTGAGCCACAATCCCAGCCCTGCATGCCTCCTTTTCTAATGGACTCTCCTCACCCTTACCTCTGGTTTTTTAATTAGGTGCTTGTATCTTCCAATCCCGTGAGTGGGCTTTGTCTTATAGTGCCGGTTGATAGTCAGTAGAAAGCCAGCTAAAAGAGAGAAAATAAAACAAACCTGTTTCTAAGCTCTTCCAAGGACAGACAGATCATATGTAAGGAGACAAATTATCCACTGAAGGACTGAGAATATTTGAGGCCAGAGAGCTACTTGTTTGTTTAAATAGCCATAGGTATATCTTGATTTTGGACAAATTCTATTTGCCCTCCTTTTCTCTCCTTTTAGCCCATGGAATATATCTAATTCCCACCACCCATCTTTCTTTGAGAAATTCTCTCCTGCAAAAGTCATTGGGGATAGGAGAACAAAATACATTTTCATGGGGCTCTCATCTCTCCTTGTTACTCAATAGGCAATAACCCTTTTTATTGTGACTGTATAGAGAAAGAGTCAAGCAGCAAAAATAACCAGCAAAGAAGAGAATCACTGAGTTCTATAAAATTTAGTACTGGGGATGTAGTTCAGTGGTAGAGCACCTGCCTAACATGCACAAGTTCCTGGGTTCTATTCCCAGCATCACAAACAGAAATCATCCAATTTGAATTATTTGTGTTGATATAAAACAATATCCAAAATATATTGTTAAGTGAACAACAACAATAACAAAAGACTTAGGTACAGAATAGTGTATATGTATGCTACTACTAGGTTAAAAAGGAAGATCCCTAAACTGGGAGAGGTGATACATGTCTGTAATCTCAGCAATTTGGGAGGATGAGGCCAGCCTCAGCAACCTGGCAAGACCATCTCAAAATAAAAAGGACTAGGGGTGTAGATCAGTGGCAAAGCACCCCTGGGTTCAATCCTCAGTACCAGAGAGATAGAGATAGAGATAGAGAGAGAGAGAGAGAGAGAGAGAGAGAGAGAGAGAGAGAGAGGCAAGATCCCTATATACATACTTATTGTGGTAGATCTAGTGAGGTACCACCCAAATTTCCCTTTAAGGAAATACTTGCTGACCACATCTTGCTTCTTGCTTTCATGTAAACACATATGTACATACAACCATTCCCTTTTAATCTTATTATCCTCATTTACAAATAAAGAAGCAATGGTAGCTCAAAACAATTGGTGAAATGACCAGCAAATGATGGAAGAAGAAAGAGGTAGAACTGCCATTTAAACCTAGATTTATCTGACTGCACAGCCAGTGTCCATAACCATTAGTTCAAAACAACTGAATTTCCAGAATACAAAATCTGGCTAGATGTGACCTTTCCTGGCTCTGGTCTTATCTTTCCCATTCACTGGAACTAGCCCTGCACAGGTCTGCTTGTCTGCCTGTCTTTTCAGCTCTCTCTACTCTCTGGGGAAGTCCTCGTCCTAGGTTCCTGCTCCTTTTCCTTCTGGCTCCAGGAATCCTGTTCTCATCTCCTCAGGATCATCACTCTGTCAGGTGGTAACACAAGATGATATTGAGAAGTGAAAAGGTTTCTTAGGTCCCTATTTTTTGTTTCTATTGTTGTTATTTGGTACCAGGAACTGAATCCAGGGGCATTTAACCACTGAGCTACATCCCCAGTTCTTTTTATTTTTTATTTTGAGATATGGTTTCACTAAATTGCTGAGGCTGGCCTTGAACTCACAATCCTCCTGCTGCAACCTCCTGAGTCACTGGGATTACAGGCATGCACCACTATGCCCAGCTAGGCCGCTTTTTTTTTTTTTTTTTTTTTTTTTTTTATTCCAAATGGGCTTCCAAGGAGGTCTGTTCTATGCCAGGTCAATCAGAGATAATCCTGGCTTCAAAGCATTCCTGAATTTATAATCTACATTATTTTATCAAGATCGCCCAGGGATATCATGGTTCCTTTCCATGATATGGACTAGTCCATATTTACAATTACATGCCAACAACTGTACAGACACTGGGACAGTTACAAAGATAAATAAAATATGTTACTTTTCCTTAAAACACTCAAGGTCTCCTTGGGGAAGGATGATGGGAAAGCAGATAATTACCTTATGGTATACAAATTACTTTAATAGAGATGTGGGCAATGTCGTGGGTATACAAAGGAAGAGAAAAATTAACTTTGCTATTGAGGTAGGGGTGCAGGGTGCAGAGGAATAGGTTCAGAAGACATAATAGCTGTGTTCTTGAAAGAGGAGTAAGAGTTTACCATGCAAGAAGAAGGAGATCTTTCTTTCCTTTCTAAGCTGGTGAGCTGGGTTCAAGCTTGAGCCAGCTTTCTGAGTCTCTGGGATTATAGGCATGTACCACCACACCCACCTGAGGGAAGTGTTTTCAGCTAGAAGTTCCCAAAGAGCAATGAACATAAATGAGGTATGTCCTAGGCTGCTGCCCTAATTGCATCTCCCTGAATATAAGACCTCTGAGGCTTTGAGCTCTAAATCCTTCAAATTAGGGGCCTACCCAAGAGGCTGATATCCAAATTTCCTGATGGGTACATGATGATCCTCAGACCAGAGCCTTGAAAATGAATCCTATCTAACATACTTTTATTCCTCAAAATATGAACTCCTAAAAAGCACTGAACTCTCCAAATTATGTTCGTTCACTCAATGAATACTTATTATTATGCATCCAGGTAGCCAGTGACAATTGTACCCTCACAGCTATGAAAATGACACACACTAGAATTGTGAAACTGTGCAGTATACAACCAACCCATTATTGTGTGGAGACCTGAATGGTACTAAGCACTGCCCCAGAAGCCAGAGTTGTAACAATAAACAAAATCCCTACAATACAGAACCTATCACCTAGGGAGTCAAAGAGTACATCTATGTTGGGTGATAAGGACTATCTATGATAAGAGCCTGCACATGGGAGGAGCACTTTTGTTGACTTAAGGGATCAGAAAGGCTTAGGTAGGATTTAGCAAAGAAAAAACAAGGTATAGAAAGGAGAAGAACCAGAGAGAATTTCAAAGCAGAGCATGAGGAATAGAATGTTAAGAGATGAACTTAGATAAACAAGCATGCTTAGGAAGAGTTTAATTATTGAGTACTTATGATATGTGGATACAACAGTGGACAATGCCAACAAAACTTTGTCTTTAGAGCTTACAGTCTAGTGGGAGGAGGGAATCACGAGTGGAATAGTCACAAAATAAATATAAAATACAAATTGTGATAAATGATAAAAAAAAAAGAAATCATAGACAGCTATGACAACACAATAAGCATATCTATTTTAGAATGGAATAGAAGTGAAGGTTTCTGAAAAAATGACATCTGAACTGAGACCAGAATTCAGAAGAAAATGGTTAACAGTGATTATCCTCAGGCAGGAAAGTAAGTGGCTAGAAGAAAAAGGAAACTAACTTTTTACTTAGTGTCTTTTGCACCTTTTAATTTTGTTCTATGTACATGTATTATCTATTCAAAACAATAAAATAGGAGATTTAACAGGCAAATAGTTTATTGGATAAAAAGATGGAGGATGAAAGTTTTAAATAGAACAGCAGCATGTGCAAAGAACCTACTATGGGATACAACTAGGCATATTCAAGAAGTAGAAAGGCCGTCAGTGTGACTGAAGCAAAGAGACAGGGACACACCAAAGAGAGCAGAGTGAGTGGTGGGTTGGAACCAAAAATGCTGGGCTTTGTTAAGGGTTTGGATTTCATCCTGAAAAGAAATAAACAGGAAATCTTTATGCCTGGTATGTTTTAAAAAGATCCTTCTAGGGCTGGGGTTGTGGCTCAGAGGTAGAGCGCTCACCTAGCATGTGTGAGGCACTGGGTTCGATCCTCAGCACCATATAAAATAAAATAAAGATAAGTTGTGCCCACCTATAACTAAAAAGTAAATATAAAAAAAATAGATCCTTCTCGTTACTGTGTGAAAGGAATGAGCAAAAGGAGTATAGATGGAAGGGTTGGGAAATTAGAAACTGGAGCAAAGTTATTGTTTTGGATCTCCCTGTACCCACATGCACCACTATTCCATCCCCTAGAAAAGGGAAAATTCTTCGAAAACACAAATCTAATTATGTTGTTTGATAAATTCAACCACTTATACATTGCACACACACATATTTTTAAAGTATTTAATATTTGTTAGACATTACAGGAATAACAATGAATGAGACAAAGATGGTCCTGGCTATATTTTTCAATGTTTGACTGTTTGATGGTTTTCCACTGCCTAAAGTTGGGAGTTTTAGGTAAGCATTTAAGAACCTTGATTCTAAGGTCTATTTCATCTCATTCTCCTACTCTCCTAGATCTTTAGAATCCTGCTCTTCAACCAAAGAGCTATACTGGTTATTCTGTATAAACATTGCAGTTTTCATGCCTCTGTGTCTTCCTGAGCTGTTCCCTTACACAAGGACTGTACCTCTCTAACAGTGAAATTCTACACAATCTCTGAGGTCAGCTCAAATGTCACCATCTCTGTGAAACTCTTCTGCTGCCCTAACCATGCAAAGATCAAGGGTTTATCTCACTATAATAGCTCTCATGCCTGAATTATATAATAAAACATTTTGTGTAAATAAAAAAGAGAATTCAAACAGGGCATGGTGGCACACGCCTGTAATCCTAGCAACTCAGGAGGCTGAGACAGGAGGATTGAAAGTTTGAGGCTAGCCCCAGAAACTTAGCAAGGCCCTAAGCAACTTGGTAAGACTTTGTCTAAAACATAAAAAGAGCTGGAGATGGGGCTGGGGTTGTAGCTCAGTGGTAGAGTGCTTGCCTAAAATGCGTGAGGCACTGGGTTTGATCCTTAGCACCACATTAACAAAAAAAAAAGGCATTCTGTCCATCTACAACTACCAAAAGGGCTAGGGATGTGGCTCAGTGGTTAAGTGCCTCTGGGTTCAATCCCCAGTACCAAAAAAAAAAAAAAAAAAAAAAAATCCAGAGTCGCCAGTCACCCTCTCTAAGTACATAAAAACTCAATCATCTACCAGTGATTTCGAAAAGCAGAAGGAAAACTGATCTTTCAGATGATGATACATCTGAAGTTGAAAGGGCTGTAAATGCTTGCCTCAGACTCATCTGCAGGAATTCCTTGGCAAGGAGACATTTTCAAATTCAGTTAGGGGCAATTCCTATAATTAGAGCAGCTGGTTAATTAAAAACTGGCTCAAACCACTGTTAGTTAAATTAACCATTTTCCCCCTTAAATGAAAGGTTTGTGTCAAATTACCAGTATTTAAACTGCTTAATTAGCCAGTTGTTTTAATTGTAAAATGTGTAAGTTTTTTGTTTTTTGTGTTTTTTTTTGTGGGTACCGGGGATTGAACTCAGGGGCACTCGACCACTGGGTCACATCCCCAGCCCTTTTTTGTATTTTATTTAGAGACAGGGTCTCACTGAGTTGCTAAGTGCCTCACCATTGCTGGGGCTGGCTTTGAACTCGTGATCCTCCTGCCTCAGCCTCCCAAAGTGCTGGGATTACAGACATGCGCCACCGCACCCGGCTAAAATGTGTAAGTTTGAAAGCCTCTGATTTCCAGTAAGTTCAACTGGATTCTTTCCCCTTGCTTGAGTCATTAAGCTGGGTTTCCTACGATCACTTTAACATTGCAACTTCCTAAGAAAAAAGGCCACTCTTCGCTGACAAAGAAACAAAACCTCATGTCTCAAAAAGAGGCTTTGAAAAACTTTCAGTTACCACAATTACAAGATGTAAGCACATATGATTTCTCCCACATGGCTTCCTTTCCCTGTATATATATGCCAGAGACATATCCTTCAATATCCTTGTTTTCTAAACTAAGAATTCAACCTGTCAATCTAGGATGGGAATAGATAACTTTGTTTAATTATTTCCCTCTCAAAACTGGAACAAACAAGCCGGGTGCAGTGGCGCACGCCTGTAATCCCAGCACTTGGGAGGCTGAGGCAGGAGGATCGGGAGTTCAAAGCCAGCCTCAGCAATGGCGAGGCACTTAGCAACTCAGTGTGAGACCCTGTCTCTAATAAAATACAAAAAAGGGCTGGGGATGTGGCCGAGTGGTTGAGTGCCCCTGAGTTTAATCCCCGGTACCAAAAAAAAAAAAAAAAAAAAGTAACAAACAATATTAGCAGGGCTATGCAGGTAGGGAAAGGGGGAAAAAAACTGGGATGGCCCCAGCCAAAACTCTAATTACAGGATATTCTCTCTATCCACCAGACTGTAAGTCCCTCAAGGGCATAAACAATGCAAGTACCTGGCAAACAATGTATGCTGTTAGTGTACATTTTAAAAAAAGCAAAAACAAAAACATAAATGGTTCTTTTTAGTTATAGTTGGACACGTATCTTTATTTATTTATTTATGTGGTGCTGAGGATGGAACTCAGTGTCTCACACATCCTAGGCAAGTGTTCTACCATTGAGCCACAACCTATGTCCCCATAAATGGTTCTTTTTTTTTTTTTTAATATTTTTAGTTGTAGATGGACACAACATCTTTATTTTATTTACCCACTGTTATGTGGTGCTGAGGCTTAAACCCAGTGCTTTACATGTGCTAGGCAAGCGCTCTACCACTGAGCAACAACCCCAGCAGCCCCATAAATGGTTCTTGAGTTAGTTTATGAAGATAATCTGCAATGATTTGTCCTTGGAAAATTTCTCCCTGCAGCTGCCCACTTTTTTCCTTCAAAAATTATTTTCATACTCCTTTTAGTTCTAATTACTTGGATTTAAATATACCATGTCTCTGACTCTACCTTTTTGCTCACGTTGTGATGAGAGCACTCTAAGTGCCATTCATTTTTAGCTTCTTCAGACCTTTTTTAATATATTTACTTCTACCTGTCTACTGTGCTTAAATTAATAAGAAAAATATGGTTACTAGTGCCAGGCTTGTTTATGGTTTAGATATGAGGTATCCCCCAAAAGCTCCTGTGTTAATGCAATAATGTTCATAGGTGAAATGACTGGATTGTAAGAGCTATAATCTAATCAGTTCATATTAGTTTGAATGGACTGACTGGGTGGTAACTTTAGGCAGGTGGTGGGTGGCTAGAGTTCATCTGCCCTGTGGCCCCTTCCACTCCCCTCTCTCTGCTTCCTGGATGCCATGAAGTGAGCAGCTTTCTTCTGCCATGCTTTTTGGCCATGACCTGCTGCCTCTCCTTAGGCCCAAGCTACGAATTCAGTCATCTATGGATGAGACCTCTGAAACCATGAGCCCGCAAATAAATTTTCCCTCCTCTAAGTTGTTCTTGTCAGGTATTTTGGTCACAGGGATGCAAAGCTGACTAACACATGGTCCATAGTGGATAGAGGCAGCTGGGATGGTCCATACCCAGGGCCCACACAGAGTAGATGGATAAAAGTAAAAATAGGGCACTGCTTTCTACTCTTCTTTTCTGAACATCATTGCAATTCAATTTGAAAATTTCTGATGTTAAAGATACCTCAAAGAAAATATGAAGAGGCTAAGAATGTGAGTTAGTGGTACAGCACTTCCCTAGCAAGCATGAGGCCCTGGGTTTAATACCCAGTACCCCCACACACACCAAAAATAAAAAACTATGAAAAATGGCAGGGCTGGGGATGCAGCTCATGGTAGAGCATGTTTAACATGAATGAGGCCTTGAGTTTGATCTCTGGTACAACAAATAAAAAAACCAACAATGCTATCTTCTCTCAAGTACAATTATCTTGGCAAGCCAACAGTGGTTAAGTTACTCTGGGCCTTAGGGCTGGGGTTGTGGCTCAGTGGTAGGGCACTTGCCTAGCATGTGTAAGGCACTGGGTTTGATCCTTAGTAGCACATAAAAATAAATAAAGATATTGTGTCCATCTACAATTAAAAAAAATTTTTTTTAAGTTATTCTGGGCCTTGAAGCCCTCTAGGGACTGGTATTTCCTGAGCACAACTGAAAAAGAGCAAAGAAAAGTATAAATGTCCAGTAATATATGAAAATATGTTGAACCAACTAGTACTCAAAGGCATGCAAACCACAAATAACTTTTTAAACTTATATCAGTAAATATTAAAAGTAATAATACTCAGTGTTGATGAGCATATAGAAAGATTCTCAAATATCAAAGTAATATTAAATGATGCAATCTTTCTGGTGAACAATTTGGTACTATACATCAATAGTTCTAAAAATATACATTTCCTTTGACTCAAGAGTTCTACTTTTAGAAATGTATCCTAAATAAATCAGACAAGGGCACAAAAATTAGTGTACAAGGATGTTCTTCATAGTGTTGTTTATACTGCAAAATCTTGGACATAACTTAAATTTTTCTAAATAGGTAATTTTTGAGTATATTATGCAATTATCCCCTACCTTTTTTTTTTTTTTTCAAAAGGATCCCTATTAGATCTTTTTCAATAGCACTTTACATGCCATTTGATCTCAGTTTTAAAAACAAAAGAACAGGATGGTAGAATGAGACAGACATTATTACCCTATTACATATATGATTACACTACTGGTGTAACTCAGCACCATGTATAGCCAGAGGAATGAGAAGTTGTGATCCATTTGTGTACAATGTGTCAAAATGCATTCAACTATCATGTATAACGAATCAGAACAAATTAAAAATAAAATAAAATAAGCAAAAACCAAAAAACAACCTCAGAATTAGGTAGCAAACAAATACTAATATATACAACAAAACTATGTTCAGGGGACTGGGGCTGGGGCTCAACGGTAGCACACTTGCCTGGCATGAGTGAGAAACTAGGTTCAAGTCTCAGCACTGCATGGAAATAAATAAAGGTCTATCAACAACTAAAAAAATTATTAAAAAGAAAAACTATGTACGGTAACTAACAATATTAAAGCAGTTTGATACTGACATGGAATATACAGAACAATGAAACAAAGTTAAAAAACAGTCCCAGATCTATATGAAAATTTAGTATATGATAATGGTGACATTCTCAAATCAATAGGAAAAAAATGAATAAATGTTCAAACAACTCACTACCCATTTTTTGGAAAAAAGCTTCTAATTCCAGATGGACCACCTATTTAAAGGAAAATAAAATACCAGAAGAAAACATGAAAGATTTTTTTAAAATACTTTTTTAAATTGTTGATGGACCTTTATTTTATTCATTTATTCATATGTGGTGCTGAGAATCAAACCCAGTGCCTCACACATGCTAGGCAAGTGCTCTACCACCAGGCCACAACCTCAGCCCAACATGAAAGATTATTAAAAATAATCTCGGAGTAGAGAAGATCTTTCTAAGCATGAAAGAAAATGTAGAAATCAAAGATTACCGCAAGAGGGGAGGGGGGGGGGGGAAAGGTGGTTGAATGAGACGGATATCATTTTCCTTAATGCATGATTGAAGACCTGAATTGTACGAATATACTTTGTATACAAACAGTTGTATGTAAAAAGATACTAAATATATGCACTATGAGTTGTACATATTAAAAATTATAAAAATAAAAAAATTAAAAAGAAAAAAAAAGAAATCAAAGATTACCATTTTATAAAAATGTAAATCTTCTGCAAAAATCAAAGTGAAGGGAAGATGGCTGGCAAAAACATAAAGCATATAAGAGATAAAAAATACTAATTTCATTCATATATAAAAACTATATTAAAAGTTCTTACAAATCAAAAAATGAGAACGTAAACAGTTGGAGAAAAATGGGCAAAAAACAAACAGGCTGGCTTAGGGTTGTAACTCAATGGTTGAGTGCTTGCCTAGCAGTGTAAAACACTGGGTTCAATTCTCAGCACCACATTAAAAAATTAATAAAATAAAGATATTGCACCCATCTACAGCTAAAAAATTTTAAAATATATATAAACAGGCAGTTCATAAGGAAAGAAATTAAAATGACCACTAAACATATTTTAAAAATGACAAACTCGGGGCTGGGGTTGTGGCTCAGCGGTGGAGCGCTCGCCTGGCACGTGCGCGGCCCGGGTTCGATCCTCAGCACCACGTACAAATAAACCAGTTGTGTACAGCTAAAGCAAATAAATAAATATTAAAAAAAAAATGACAAACTCTCAAAAAATGCAAATTAAAACAATGTGACATAATATTTCACTAGCAAAAAATTAAATAAAATGCTTTGTAAAAGCTGGTTTGGTCCACAAAATACAAATATAAATTAATACTTTTCTAAAGAGCAATCTTATAATACTTACCAAAGTTTTAAATTCATAACCATTGACTCAGAAATTGCAGTTCCAAGAATTTATCTTATAAATGTATAGACACAAGTTTACAAAGGTATATATAAATGGTTGTTACAGCATTTTTTTAAATAACAAAAAACTAAAAATAACCCAAGTGTCCAGCATTAAGACACTGTCATATATAGACACAATATATATCTTCACATGTGCATTAAACTTTCCTAAAAGTCATACAAGAGGGACTGTGAGTACAGCTCAGTGGTAGAGTACATGCTTAGAATGTGCAAAATGCTGGATTCAACCCCCATCACACACACAAATAGTGTATATAAAACAAACAGTGTGAGTAAGCTCTACTTTACCTTTTCTAACACAAGGCAAAATATTTCCAAACCAAAAATTTATTGAGAGATAACAGCTGTGAGACCTGGAAACATGACTTTAAGGTGGTACTGAATGGTCCATCTACCTTCCCCATGCCAGTCCAACAATGAGAACAAAGCTTTGAGATAAAAGAAAAAAAAGTTGGTTGCTAGCAAAGGAGCAGCACAGCGACTTCTATTACTTCTATTACAACCCCCAGCACACACACACACACAAAAAAGATATATAGGAAACTGATATCAGTGGCTACCACTGACTGGGAAAGACAAAGAATATTTAATTTTTCATCATACACTGTTTTTGTATCATTTATATTTGCTTTTACCATGTATCCATTTCATATTTTTAATTTGTTCTAATTAGTTATACATGACAGTAGAATGCATTTTGATACATTGTACACAAGTGGAGCATAACTTCTCACTCTTTTGGCTGTACTTGGTGCTGAGTCACACCAGTAGTATAATCATACATGTACATAGGGTAATAATGTCTGTCTCATTCTACCATCTTTCCCATCCCCACAGCCCCACCCCTCTGCACAATCCAAAGTTCCTTCATTCTTCCCTACCCTCCCATTTCATATTTTCAACAGTTGATAAATAGTAATTTTTTTAAAAAAATCCTTCCTCAGAATATGTATCTGTTCCAAACAAAGTTTGCCTCTGGTTTAAGGATAAGAGATGAGACTAAGGAAAGAATAAAGAAGATGTGAATATAAACCTTGTTGTTTTGTTTAAAAAAAAAAAAAGATAACAAAAATCTGACAAAATGTTAATAGTTCCCAATACAGGGATTTTTGAACATATGATCATTTTCACTTTTCT
Source organism: Tamias sibiricus (assembly GCA_025594165.1). Taxonomy (NCBI): domain Eukaryota; kingdom Metazoa; phylum Chordata; class Mammalia; order Rodentia; family Sciuridae; genus Tamias; species Tamias sibiricus. Next base: position 70,580,414 of record CM046657.1, on the reverse strand, counting down.
ACAGTTTTATCTTTCAAATTAAATTAATAAAGATATAACCCCCCCACACACACAAATCCTTCCCTCAACCCCACATCCCTCTCCAGCTCTTGCTTCTCTTTTCCAAATTCAGTCTCACTTCTTAACATTGTTTATAGCTACTTTTGTTTGTAGCTGCTTTTCTCTAACTCCTGAACTTTCATTCACTTATCAACTCATTCCACCCATTCCACCTACACAGACCACTCTCCCTAAGGTCACCAATGATCTCTATGTTGCTAAAAGACATACAATATTGTTAAACCTATATCTTTTTAAAAATATTTTTATTAGTTATTGATGGGCCTTTATTTATTTGCTTATGTGTGGTGCTGAACTGAACCCAGTGCCTCACACATGCTAGGCAAATGCTCTACCACTGAGCCACAAGCGCTCTACCATTGAGCCACAAACCCAGCCCTAAACTTACATCTTTCCTGATCTCAGCACAAGAAGTTGAAACTGTGACATAGTTGACCACTCTTTCCTTCCCAAAACACTTCTCTTGCCTGCCAGGAAACTATACTATCTTGGTTTTTTCCATGCTGGCCTCCTTTTCTCAACTTCATTAGCCATCTATCTCAGGTTCTACCCAACTGTTTAATGCTGGAGTTCCTCAGGGCCCAATCCATCCTCTGTCTTTTCTCCTTAGGTGATCTTATTCACTCTCATAGCTTCAATTAAAATCAACAAAATGATGACTTCCAAACTTATGGTTTCAATCCAGACCTACATTTTGAGCTAAGGATCAGTATATCCAGTGTACTACTTAATACCCTCAAAGGTACTCCAATTCAACATGTTCAAACTCAAAAATTTTTCTCCAAAATTGTTCCACTTAATACAGTACTATGCAACAATTCAAATTAATGATGTAGATATTTATTTAGTATAAATATGTTCACCATAGATTAAGCGAAAAAATAGAAGATTATAAAGCATTATATATCATTTGTTTCCATTTCTACAACATACACACAGAATAAGGAAAAAAAATATACAGGGCTGGGGCTGTGGCTCAGCATTAGCGTACTTACCTGGCATGTGTGAGGCACTGGGTTTGATTCTCAGCACCACATATAAATAAATAAAATAAAAATCTATCAACAACTAAAGAAAAATTTAAAATATACAATATGTCATGACAGAAAGAGAGCAAGCAACCTTTTAAGATATATACCAAGGGGCTGGGGTTGTGGTTCATTGGTAGGGTGCTCAACTAACACATATGAGGCACTGGGTTCAATTCTCAGCACCACATAAAAATAAATAAATAAAATAAAGTTATCGTGTCCATCTAAACCTAAAATATATATATATATATATACATATGTATATATATATATATTTTTTTAAAAGATATATGACGGGCTGAGGTTGTGGCTCTGTGGCAGAGCACTTGCCTTGCACGTGCGCGGCCCGGGTTCGATCCTCAGCACCACGTAAACATAAATGCATTGCATTGTGTACAACTAAAGTAAATAAATTAATTAAAAAAAAAACTTAAAAAAAAAGATATATGACATAAAGTTATATAATAATCTTCTTTTTAGCTTCTTCCTGTATGTGATGTGGATGTGCCTGTGTTCTCCATATTTGCAAAAAATTTAAATGTTTTTTACTTTTTTTTTCAGTATTGGGAATTGAACCCAGGTGTGCTTCACCACTGAGTGAAACCCCCAGCCCTTTCTACATTTTGGAATAGGGTCTTACGGAATTGCTGAGGCTGGCCTCAAACTTATGATCCTTCTGTCTCAGCCTCCCAAATAGCTAGAACTACAGTGCCCCCACACCTGGCTGCTTTTTAATTTTATAATCATATTTATTTACTTTAGTTTTAAAAAATGCATTCTCCTGGGCTGGGATTGTGGCTCAGCCCCAGGTGGCTGCTTTTTAATTTTATAATCATATATTCTTAGAGCTTTGTGGCGCGGTAGAGCTTTCGCCTAGCATGTGCGCGGCCCAGGTTCGATCCTCAGCACCATGTAAAAATAAACACATTGTGTACAACTAAAGCAAATAAATAAATATTTTTAAAAAATAGATAGAATGCAATATAAAATTCAGAGTATCAGGGGCTGGGGTTGTGGCTCAGCGGTTAGAGCGCTCGCCTAAGCATGTGCGCAGCCCTGGGTTGGATCCTTGGCATAATGTAAAAATAAATAAATAAAATAAAGGTATTGTGTCCAACTACAACTAAAAATTAAATATTTTTAAAAAATAAAATAAAATAAAATTCAGAGTATCAGCTATGACATTTTCTTTCTAAAATTGTTGGAATTGAAGCTTTTAGATCTAACTTCCAGTTTGTGAGAATAGAAGAACATGTTATGCCATGCCATGAGAAAATAAATAGACAAGCCAAAAGAGAGGACATTCTTTAAGACAAATAGTTGAGTCTCATCAAAAATCTCACTGTTGGACTTGGCACGGTGGTGCATGCCTGTAATTCCAGTGACTCTGCAGGCTAAGGCAGGAGAATGGCAAATTCAAAGCCAACCTGGGAAACTTAGCAAGACCCTGTCTCAAAATAAAAGTTAAAAGGACTGGGGCCGGGCGCGGTGGCGCACGCCTGTAATCCCAGCACTTTGGGAGGCTGAGGCAGGAGGATCGCGAGTTCAAAGCCAGCCTCAGCAATGGCGAGGCACTTAGCAACTCAGTGAGACCCTGTCTCTAAATAAAATACAAAAAAGGGCTGGGGATGTGGCCCAGTGGTCGAGTGCCCCTGAGTTCAATCCCCGGTACCACAAAAAAAAAAAAAAAAAAAAAAAAAAAAAAAGGACTGGGGATGTAGTTCAGTGGTAGGGACTGTCCATGGATTCAATCCCCAGAACTGTTAAAAAAATAAATGAATAAACAAACAAACAAAAACAAAAATCAACACTGCTGGGCTGGAGATGTAGCTTAGTGGTAACCAGAACATTTGTCCAGCAGGTATAAGGCCCAAAATACAATCTTCAGTATTAAAAAAAAAAAAAAAAAAAAAAATCACTATTGTCAGAGAGGAAAAGTGGCAGAACTGTTCTAGATTAAGAGTGACAAATAGCAAAATGCAAAGTGTGAAATTTCACTCACTTTTGGTTAAAAACAACATCCAGAAAAGAAATTTGAAGTACAAATGAGAAAATGAATAGAATGCTAGATGATATTAAGGCATTATTATTAACTGTAAAACTTTTTTTTTTATTTTTTAGTTTTTGTGGTTTATTTTTATGGTGGGACACATCTTTATATTTAATTTTTTAAAAATATTTATTTATTTGCTTTTAGTTGTACACAATGCGTTTATTTGTATGTGGTGCTGAGGATCAAACCCAGGCCGCGCACGTGTTAGGCAAGCGCTCTACCACTGAGCCACAATCCCAGCCCCTCTTTATTTAATTTTTATGTGGTGCTGAGGATCTAACCCAGTGCCTAGGGATCCTTGCATGCTAGGCAAGCACTCTACCACTGAGCCACAACCCCAGCCCTATTATTAAATTTTTTGGAGAGAAAAAATTATGTTTCTTTAACAGAACACAGAGAATGTCCTATGCATGCTGAAACATTTAGGATCATATCTGATAAGGAAGGTTAACATGACAAAATACTGACAGCTAAATCTAAGTGGTGGGTATTGAAGTGCTCACTGTATTATTCTTGAGAACAAAATTATTTCACTTTTTAAAAATTTTTTAGATGTTGATGAACCTTTATTTTATTCATTTATTTATATGCGATGCTCATAATCCAACCCAGTGCCTCACACATGCTAGGCAAGCGCTCTACCACTGAGCCACAACTCTAGCCCAAAAATCATTTCTTATAAGACTGTAAGCTTCTAAATGGCAAGAACTATGTCCTTGCTTTTTGTTATTGTTTTTGTTTTATTTTTTAGGGGTGCTGGGAATCAAATCCAAGGTTTTGTACAAGCAAGGTAAGTATACTCCAAGTGAGTATACCACCATGCTACATCCCCAGACCATAAGTTCTTCTTCTTTTTTTTTTTTTTGTGTGTGTGTGTGTGTGTGTGTGTGTGTGTGTTCTAGAGGTATTGGACTTAGGGGTGCTCTACCACTGAGATACACCTCCAGTCCTTTTTTTTTTTTTTTAATATTTTTTAAGATATTTATTTGCTTTAGTTGTACACAATGCAATACATTTATGTTCACGTGGTGCTGAGGATCGAACCCGGGCCGCGCACGTGCGAGGCGAGCGCTCTGCCGCTGAGCCACAACCCCAGCCCTTTTTTTTTAAATTTTTGAAACAGGATCTCGCTAAGTTGCTGAGGCTGGCCTCAAGCTTGTGATTCTCCTGCCTCAGCCCGCAGAGTCACAGGATTACAGGGATGCGCCACCATGCCCAGCTCCAGCCCATATCTTCTTAATTTTGTATCCCTACCAACTAACAAACACCTTGGCACAATATATGTTTACTGAGAGAATGAATAAATAAAAACCCATATTTTGAGATATTGGGCTTTGGGTCCAGTAGCAATGGTGATTCCTCACACATTATTACTATCCTCTAAAATAATTAACACATGCAAAGCCTCTTACACTGTCTTGCCTAGCAGGCATTGAGTCAGTTAGTTCCCTTCCTCACTTACACATACCTTTATCTCTAATACCATTTAGTCACATGGCAGATGGCATTAGACTCTAACAATTGCTTTGAAATTTGCCACATGATAGACAGTAAAAATGGAAAGTAAGATTGTGGGCTTGAAAGATAGGTCTGAAACAGTAATAGTACTAACAATAACAACAATAGCTAATTTTTTTTGAGCACTTAAAAAGTTAGCTGCTAATTACTTGTATTTTGATTGAATCTTCAAATAGTTTACTGCAGATTTTTTTTTTTTTTTTTTTTTTTTTTTTTTTTTTTTTGGTACCGGGGATTGAACTCAGGGGCACTCGACCACTGGGCCACATCCCCAGCCCATTTTTGTATTTTATTAGAGACAGGGTCACTGAGTTGCTAAGTGCCTTGGCTGAGGCTGGCTTTGAACTCGCGATCCTCCTGCCTCAGCCTCCCAAGTACTGGGATTACAGGCGTGCGCCACCGCGCCCGGCTACTGCAGATTTTTAACTAAAGTTATCCCCATTATTTATTATTATTTTTATAGTTATAGTTGGTCACAATATTTTTATTTTATTTATTTTTACGTGGTGCTGAGAATGGAACCCAGCATCTTGCATGTGCTAGGTGAGCGCTCTACCACTGAGCCACAAACCCAGCCCATGTCTTAAAATATGGAAACCAAGCTACAGAGAAGTAGCCAAAGATCACAGAATTAGTATGTGGTACAGGTGGAATACAAACTTACTATAGCACTCTTGCTCTTTACCACTACTTCAGGTATTCCCTCATGGTTCATTCTAGGCAAGGGGTGAGACTTGGTCTCTGCCACTCTTCTCAAATGCGTGTTAGGCATCCTTCTAGGCAAAATTGTTATAGAATGCTACAAGGTCACCTAAAGTAGGCAGACCATATAAGGAAATAACCACTTACCTGCAGAATAAGTGGGATTCTCTCCCAAAGCTCTGAATCTAAAGAGAAGGAGAAAGTATGTTTAATACAATTAGGTATCCACATTTATTTGCAAAGTTACCAAAACTTGTATGCTCCTCAGTAAGGATATGCCAATGCTAGATATTTCCTTATTCCCTCCTTCTACAAACATTATTAAGCTCCTATCATTATATGCCAAAGTGGCAGCTCCTAAGGATGCAAATATAAGTAAGATATCTCTATCTATGCAGGAATGATGTATGGACATAAATGCAAATATAGTACTGATGCAGAACAGAAACATGTACAAGATTCAGTAGGAGGACTAGAGATGTGGCTCAGTGGTAAAGTGATTGCCTAGTATGCACAAGGCCCTAGACTCAATCCCTAATACTGCACAAAAAGAAAAAAAAAAAAAATCAATAGGACACACAAAGCAAAATGTGGTCACTTCTACCAGGGAGGTAGAACTATTTGAACTGAGTTTTTAAAAATGAGGAACTATGTCTGGGTTGGGTGGCACAGGCCTATAATCCCAGTGACTCGAGAGCCTGAGGTTTGATCTCTAGCACCACAAGAAGATCCCAAGTTCAAGGGCAGCTTCAGCAACTTAGCAAGTCTCTGTCTCAAAAAATAAAAGGGCTGGGGATGTAGCTCAGTGGTTAAGCACCCCTGGGTTCAATCCCTAGTACCAAAAAACCAAAACAAAACAAAAGTGAGGAACTATAGGCTGGAGGTGTAGTAGAACACTTGCCCAGCATGTGCAAGGCCCTAGGTTTAATCCCCAGAAGAGAAATAATTAAGTAAATAAAAAGGAACTGTTGCCGGGCGTGGTGGCGCATGCCTGTAATCCCAGCCTTTGGGAGGCTGAGGCAGGAGGATGATGAGTTTAAAGCCAGCCTCAGCAATGGTGAGGTACTTAGTGACTCAGTGAGACCCTATCTCTAATAAAATACAAAAAAGGGCTGAGGATGTGGCCCAGTGGTCAAGCGCCCCTGAGTTCAATCCCGATACCAAAAAAAAAAAAAAAAAAAAAAAAAAGGAACTGTTGTTGCATGGTGGCACACGCCTATAATCCCAGCAGCTGGTGAGGCTGAGGCAGGAGGATCATAAGTTCAAAGCCAGCCTCCGCAAAAGGTGAGGCAATAAGCAACTCAGTGAGAACCTATCTCTAAATAAAATACAAAATAGGGCTGGGGATGTGGCTCAGTAGTTGAGGGCCCCTGAGTTCAATCCCCGGTACCCACCTACCCCTGAAAAAAGGAACTGTTGTTAATTATTTAGCATTGCAAGAAAAGCATTCTAGGCAAAAATATGAAAGAGTATGTTTGGGGAACAGCAAGCAGCAGGATATGAATGGAATTTAAGCAGTAGGGAAGAAGGAGGGCAAAAAGATAAAGTTGGAGAGGTATTCAGAGGCCAGGTCATGAAGAACTGCATATGCTATACTAAGGAGTTTGGTCTTTATTCTGTATAAGCAATGGGATGCTCTTGCAGATTTTAAAACAGGAGTGATATTGAGCTTGAATTTTAGAATATGAAGCAGATGAGTGAAAGAATAGGAAGTAGTAAGACTGAGGCAAAGAAAACAAGTGAAGTGGTTCTTGCCATAGCCCAGAAGAAAAAAGACAAAAGCCTTGCATTATTAGAACAGGCTAAGGGAGGGTGTGGTTGCATACACCTGTAATCCCAACTACTTGAGAGGCTGAAGCTAGAGGACAGCAACTTAGAGAGAACAGCTCAAGCAGCTTAGCAACTCAGGGAAACCCTGTCTCAAAGTAAAAAAGGGTGAGGATGTAGCTCAGTAGTAATCCCCAGTACTGAAAAAAAAAAAAAAAAAAGTAATGACAGCCAGACTACATATAGAAGCCAGAGTACAGGAAAGAAAATAATTTGGCTCTGTTTGGCTGACTAGGTAATCGGAGTATTAAAATACTAAAGTTCAACCTCCTAGGAGGTTTTTTTTTTTTTTTTTTTTTTTTTGCTTGTTTGTCTGTCTTATGGTGGTAGGGATTGAAGCCAGGGCCTTATCCATGCAAGGCAAGCACTCTACCAACTGAGCTATATCCTCAGCCTCCCTCCTAGGAGTTTTGAAACTAAATTATGGTATAAACTGGAGAAAAGCAAATCTGTGATTGAATGCTGACTCAACCATTCCCAAACTGTGACCTTACGCAAGTTGTTTGTTATCACTGTAACTCTATTATCTCTTCTTTGCAATATAAATAATAATAGTACAACCTCATGGGACTGAAAATTTATCTTAAGCATTGAGTCAATTTCCTCTTTTGTGAAATGACAATATTTATATTTGTCCTGTAGTGTTTTTGAGAGTGTTAGACATAACATATAAAGTGACCAGCATGGTCTTAGTAGGTAGTTATCAAACAGTAGCTGATTGACTAATGATGAAAAAATAGATTGAGACAGAAAGGAAATAAGAAAAAGAATTCAATAAAATGTCAGGACTCCTGGGCTGGGGTTATGGCTCAGTGGTAGAGCACTTGCCTTGAACATGTGAGGTACTGGGTTTGATCCTCAGCACCACATAAAAACAAATAAAATTAAAGATATTGTGTCCAGGGCTGGGATTGTGGCTCAGCGGCAGAGCGCTCGCCTCGCACGTGCGCGGCCCGGGTTCGATCCTCAGCACCACGTAAACATAGATGCATTGCATTGTGTACAGCTAAAGTAAATAAATAAATATTTTTTAAAAAACAGAGTTATTGTCATTCAATGGGAAAAATATTTATAAAAAAAAGTCAGGACTCCTAAAATCATCAAGTCTTGTGAATGTCTAGGAAGACAAGTAATTCATTGTTTTATTTATATCCTGTGCCTACTACACATAAGACATATGATAAATATCTGCTGAATAAACTACCAAATGCATTTCATGAGCATCTAGAGAAACACAATGGGGAGGGTGTGCTCTGTAAGTAGTTCAGTAAAACAACAACTTGGGTTTGAACCCTAATTCTGACTCACATTAGCTATGTCATCTTAGAGCAAGAGATTGACTTCTCTGGACCTCAATTATTTATCTAAAATATTCAGATACTATCACCCCTTTTACCAGGTCACTATGAGAGTTGATTTATTCCCTAAACAAATATTTGTTAAACGTTCACTGCCAAACTTCATTCCAGGCCTTAGGAATTAGGCAGGAAACAAAACTAATGAAGTACTTATCCCCATGATGCTTATATTCAGGGCAAGGGAACAGACAGTTTTTTAAAAAATTATATATGTAGAATACATTAAAGAGTAATATCTGAGGCTGGGGTTGTGGCTCAGCGGTAGAGCGCTCACCTAGCACGCACGCGCAGGACCCAGGTTCGATCCTCAGCGCCATGTAAAAATAAAGGCATTGTGTACAACTAAAGCAAGTAAATGAATATTAAAAAAAAAAAAAGAGTAGTATCTGGCATTAAAAAAAATAAAGCAAGGTAAAGGGATAGAGACCGATCGAGGTATTTTACATATAGTAGTAACAGAAGACTTCTCTGATGAGATGATATTTAGGCACAAACCTTAATAAAGTCAGAGGGTGAGTCATACGGATATCAGAAGAAAGAATGTGCAAAAATCTGGGGTGGGAAAGTGCTTAGATCATCCAGGAATAGGAAGGCACCAGTGTGGCAAAGCTGAATAATTAGCATACAATGAGGGAGCAGATTACGTAAAACCTCGTGGGCAATGGTAAGAATTGTAGATTTTATTTTGAGTAAGAGGAGATACCACTGGAGAATTTTGAGCAGAAGAATGGTGATGTAAGCTAACGTGGATTTCAAAGAATCACTCTGATTTTAGTGTGGAGGAGAGAAGACAAAAGTATACACAGGGAGATCAGTTATAAAGAAGGTAGCAAAAGTGATGTGAAGATGAAGAGCTGCTCCCCAGTGGTTTAGCAAAACAGAAAGCATCAGGCTAAAAACTGGAGGTCAGAAATGGCTTGATTTAGCTGGGCACTATGGCATATGCCTGTAAACCCAGAAATCTGGGAGACTGAAGCAGGAAAATTACAAGTTTGAGGCCTGCCTCAGCAATTCAGAAAAAAAAATAATAATAAGGGATGGGGATATTGATCAGTTGTAGAGAGCCCCTGGGTTCAATCCCTAGCACCACAAAAAAAAGTCTTGACTATTTCAAATGTGGAGCAAACAGGTTTTGTCAAAGAATTGGGTATAAAATAAGAGAAATAACAGTGACAAGGATTATAACCAGATGAATGAGAATGGGGAAGAAGTAAGATGTTAGGGGATTAAAGATGCTTAGTAGACAGAGAAGCAGTCATGAAGAAAGAAAAATGCTATATGAACTATGAATGCTAATGTTTAGCTATATTTGTTACAAATATCCTTACCTCAAGTGGGAAAAGCCTTGCTTAAAAATGGTATTGTTCCACAGGCACAGCACCTACATCAAAACAGCCATGTTAAGACAATCTTAACCTTGCACAGGACTTCAAGTACCCTTTGCAAAGAGGCTGTAAGCCCACAGTACACAAACCAAAAAATAGTACCCAAATTTCTTACCTAGCAAAGAAGGTAGCCTATAGTTAATGCCAAACATGCAAGCAACCAAGGTAATCATCTTTCCTAAATGCTCAAAAACAAAAATCCTCTCCCCTTTGCTTTCCCATCCTGTTTCCCCTTTCCAATTTGATCCATGTTTTCCTAATATCAATCAACATTTATTATGCATCTGCCATAATAAGAGGGACTTTCTTAAATCTTTATTTCTCAAACACTACAAGGCAATTTTTTTAAGGGAGGCAACTGAGGTCTAGAAAGATTATATTCCAAAATATTATGGTTGATAAGAGGCTAAGAGGACTCTCTCATTCCAAAGGCTATGCCTCTATTACAGCACATTGTCTCTCTCAATAATAATTACAATAATATCAATAATATTGAGAGGTGACAGCAGGGGCAGATTTCCCCCTTTATTTCAATCTCACTCTGGAGACAGGAAGCATGGCTCAGTGGTAGAAAGCTTGCCTTATGCACAAAGGCCCTGACTTCCATCCCCATCACACACACACACACACACACACACACACACACACACACACACACACTCATCCTGCCCAGCTAGCACCCACTTGAAAAATAAGAAGTGTCTTTTTTTTGGTACTGGGGATTGAACCAAGGGGCACTCTACCACCGAGCTACATCTCCCCAGCCCCCCACCTTTTTTTTTTTAGTGCCAGTGATTGAACTCAAGGATACTTAACCACTAAGCCTCATCTTCAGCCCTTCTTATTTTTTATTTTGAGACAGTCTCATTAGGTTGTTTGCAGCCTTGCTAAATTGCTACAATCCTCCTACCTCAGCCTCCCAAGTTACTGGGACTACAGGTGTAAGCCACCACGCCCAGCCCCTAGCCCTTTTTGTTTTTCACTTTGAGACAGGGTCTTATTAAGTTGCTGAGGCTGGTCTCAAACTTGTGATCCTACTGTCTCAACCTCCTGAGCCATTGAGATTACAAGCATGCCCCACCACGCCTGGCTCAGCAGTATCTTTACTAAAGCAATATTTAACATACAGGAGGTCTTTTTATGAACTAGATAACAAATACTAAATGTCTATCCTTAAGTTCCCATAGAATAAAGTGAAAATCCTGCCCACTATGAGTAACAATTCCTTCAACATGTATGTGTGAAAAGCTCATTAAAAAAAACCGAAAAATTTGAGAAATTTTTATAGTCAAGTAGAATCCAAGGAAACATGATGACTACACATAATATTCTAGATGGGATCCTGGACCAGAAAAAGGTCATTTTCAACTTAGGAAATCAGAATAAGCATGGACTTTAGTTAATAATAATATATAAATATTGGTTCATTAATCATGAAAAATGTACCCTACTAATGTAAAATATGAACTCTACTATCTTTACAGCTTTTCTGTAAATTTAAAACTATTCTAAAACAAAGTTTATTTTAGAAAGACTTTTATGTGTCAACTACCGTGCTAAGGTTTTTTTTTTTTTTTTTTTTTTTTTTTTATTAATTGTAGATGGACACAATACCTTTATTTTATTTTTATGCGGTGCTGAGGATTGAACCTAGTGCCTCACACATGCTAGGCAAGTGCTCTACCACTCAGCTACAACCCCAGCCCTACTGTGCTCAATTTTTTTTTTTTTTTACTGTGCTCAATTCTAAAGAGAATATATAAACAAAATGTTAACAATATGAATGAACTTTGAAAACAGTAAATGAAAAGCAGGGCATGGTGACACATGCCTATAATCCCAGAGGCTGAAGAGACTGAGACAGGAGAAGCGCATGTTTGAGGCCAGCCTCAGCAACTTAGTGACGCCCTTAGCAATTTAGTGAGATTCTGTCTCAAAATAAAAAAAAATAAAAAGGGCTGGGGATGTAGCTCAGTATAAAGTACCCCTAGGTTCATTCCCCAGTACCAAAAAGAAGAAAAAAAATAAACGAAAAGAGCCAGTCACAAAGGACCAAATGTTGTATGATTTCATTTCTATGAAACATCCAGAAGAGGCAAATCTATAGAGAAAAGGCGTATATTAACAATGGCCTATAGCTAGAGAGTCTGGGAGCTGGGATGACAACTAAAGGGTATAGGGTTTCTTTTTGGAGGGATGAAATGATTCACTTGTTTTAAAGAGTTAAGCAATACCACAGATATTACCTGCAGTCAAAATAGGTGTCATGCCCAGCTATCCCACTCCAAAGGACTTAAAATCATCATACTATAGTGACAAGACCAAATCAATGTTTATAGCAGCTCAACTCACAATAGCTAAACTATGGAATCAACCTAGATACCCTTCAATAGATGAATAGATAATGAAAATGTGATATATATACATATATATATACATATATATATGTATATATATATATATATAAAATGGAATATTACTCAGCCTTAATGAAAAATGAAATTGTGGCATTTGCAGGTAAATGGATGAGCTGGAGAATATCATGCTAAGCGAAATAAGCCAATTCCAAAAACTCAAAGATGGAATGTGTTCTCTGATAAGTGGATGCTGGTCTATAATGGGGGGGGGGGGGTAGGAAAGAATGAAGGAACTCTGGATTGGGAGAGGGAAGTGAGGGGAGGGGAGTGGTTGTGGGGGTGGGAAGGACATTATTACCCTATATATATGTGTGTGACTCTGCACCATGTACAGCCGGAGGAATGAGAAGTTGTGCTCCTTTGTGTACAATGTGTCAAAATGCATTCTACTATCAAGTATAACTAATCAGAACAAATTTTTTAAAATAAGAGGAAAAAAATAGGTGTCATGAACAACGACCACATGTGACAGAATATCCAGGTGGAGATAGCAGAAGTTCTTAGTTTTTCCAGTGTTACAGACATAGCTGAGGATCTGCTCAAAATCATGAACTTTCTTCCTAGACAAATGCCTATAGCGTGGATATACACAAAGTTTCCATATTACTTCAAGAAATTCACTGAAACTCTTAACTTCACCCAAGGATCTCTATGCTACACTAAGAGATCCTCAAGGCAAGGGTCGTGTCTTTTTTTTGGGTACCTGGGATTGAACTCAGGGGCACTCGACCACTGGACCACATCCCCAGCCCTTTTTTGTATTTTATTAGAGACAGGGTCTCACTGAGTCGCTAAGTGCCTCGCCATTGCTGAGGCTGGCTTTGAACTCGCAATCCTTCTGCCTCAGCCTCCCAAGTGCTGGGATTACAGGCATGCACCACTGTGCCCAGCAAAGGTCATGTCTTATTCCTCTCAGGCAATGGTGCACACTCAATCAAGGTTTGTTTTGGCAAATAGATAATTAGAAAGTAGTAGTAAATGAATAATAATCATTGCTACCATTTACTAAGCACCAATATCTATTTTGTTTGTGACCTACCCTGTCTCTAAATCATAATAACCTTAAAAGAAGTATTACTGTCTCCATTTTATAGTGAAGGAAAGTGAGATTAAGTAATTTACTCAAGGTCACACAGCTACTATCAAACCTACAGGACTATCAGTTACTCTGACTCTAAAGTCCATAATTTCTCCACTATTTTATACCATCTCTCACACAAATGAAGGGGCAAAAGATCAAACTTAGGAAAATAGAGGCAGTTGTTAGTTATTGGGAGAGGGAAGTGAGGAAGTGAATGTGAGGCCATTAAGATCGGGAAGGACAATGAGCACACAGAATGAAGGGCAAAAAGCACAGATGATCAAAAAAAGCACAATTAAATGACAAAAAAAAAGAAAGGCTTTTCAAGTATGTGTGCAATACTTTTTACCTACTATTAACAAGCATAACCCCTGGAGAGCCCCTAGAGAGCTCAGGTGGCTGCCCCATCACAGGCCACATACCTCAAAGTTACAACAGATAACTCAAAAGTCCCTTCAGGTCCAAGATATATTAACCATGACAAACAGAACAGAAATCAGAGTGAACTGAACATATATTTTAAATGGGTCACTTCATACTGAAGAGTATAGAAAGAGCCAGATGAGTCTGCTTTCTCCTCACTTTAACTGTTCAGATTTCTGAGTCTCTAGCTGAGGATATAATTATCTAAAAGCTAGACTTAAACAGTTGACAACTTTCTGGAAGACATTCAAATTGTAGTGTGAATTCTTCAGCTCTGGGAAGTGTGCTTCCGTTCCTCTGCTATGCTTGGCATTATTTATTAGGATAAAAGTAATCTATTTTGAGACTGAATCCACAAATACTCCCTCCCCCCAATCAGCAGATGAAGAGAAGCTCTGGCTCTGCAAGTGGAAGAGGAGGTAGTGATGCCAGTGAATGAATGAACGAGGACACAGCTGCCACAGCGGGTTATAAAAATAGTTGTCCTGTGAGCTCTGGAGCCAGGAATCAAGAAAGGACTGCACAGCTAACAAAAAAAAAAAAACAAAGTCACAAGACAAAATCTATAGCATATGGGTATCTTCAAACACTACAGCCTATAAGGGGTCATGAATGCAGTGGTTCAGGGGTCCTCAGAGTAAGCAAATGAGAGATGTTTTATGAGTATTAACAGAATATATTTGTGTTTTTTTTTAATATTTATTTGCTTTAGTTGTACACAATGCGTTTTTATTTTTACGTGGTGCTGAGGATCGAACCCGGGCCGTGCATGTGCCAGGCGAGCACTCTACCGCTGAACCACAACCCCAGCCCATATTTGTGTTTTACTATGATTTTAAATGCCATCTATTGACCACATCCTTTGTGCTAAGCACTTAGCATATGCTATTTAAATTAATCTTTATGCCCACCCTCTGACTGAGGCAACTAACAATTGCCTCTATTAAGGAGAAAAAAATAAAGGTTTATATAAGTTGCCTGAAGTCATAGGATTGGTAAGAGGTGCCAGGACTTTAAAACCAGATCTGCCTAAATCCAAAGTCCATGTCTTCCATTCTGCCACACTACCTCCCAAAACAGTGACATCAACTCATACTAGTGCAATTCATATGTTAATAATAATAGCCTCAATAATCCTACCATTTGTTGAGGATCTGGCATATGCCAAACATCCTCTCATTTAATCCTCACAACCATTCTGTGAAGTAGATATTTCTACCCTTATTTATAGTGAGGAAATAAAAGCTCAGAAAGGCAAATTAATATGCCTAATAACACAGCTGATAAGTGATTGTGTTCTAAATGACCCAGCAATTGAGGGTCTTTCCTCCAGCATGTATTCCAGTTGCACAGAAAGTTCTGCTATTACATGACAGCTCTTATGTTCTTCCCTGGCCTGAATAACATCTTAATCTGCATTCCAATTTTTGCAATGGCAGTATCTTGGTCATCCTTAAAAACAACAGTCCCTGCCGAGGTTCATCAGAAGCTTTAAGTTGACCTGGGCACACTGGTGCACACCTGTAATCCCAGATACCTGGGAGACTGAGCCAGAAGGATCACAAATTTAAGGTCATCCTGGGTAACTCAGTGAGACTCTGCCTCAAAATAAAAATGAAGCCGGGCGCGGTGGGCGCACGCCTGTAATCCCAGCACTTTGGGAGGCTGAGTCAGGAGGATCGCGAGTTCAAAGCCAGCCTCAGCAATGGCGAGGCACTTAGCAACTCAGTGAGACCCTGTCTCTAATAAAATACAAAAAAAGGGCTGGGGATGTGGCCCAGTGGTCCAGTGCCGCTGAGTTCAATCCCCGGTACCAAAAAAAAAAAAAAAAATGAAAAAGGGGGGCTGGGGTTGTTGCTTAGCAGTAGAGTGCTTGCCTAGCACGTGCGCGGCCCGGGTTCGACCCTCAGCACCACGTAAAAGTAAAAAAAACGCATTGTGTACAACTAAAGCAAATAAATAAATATTAAAAAAAAAAAAAAGAAAGAAAAGAAAAAGGGCTGCTGGTGTAGCTCAATGGTAGAGCAACCTCAATCCCAGTATGGTTAAACACACACACACACACACACACACACACACACACACACAGAAAAAGTTTCAAGTTGAGCTGAGGTACACACCTGTAGTCCAAGCTACTTAGGAGGCTGAGGAAGGAGATTCACTTGAGACCAGGAGTTTGAGGCCAGCCTGAGTGACATCTCAAAACAAACAAAAAGATGGTGCACAGGGGCTGGGATTGTGGCTCAGCGGTAGAGCGCGCTGGCCTGGCGCGTGGGCGACCCGGGTTCGATCCTCAGCACCACGTACAAATAAAACGCATTGAATAAAAACGCATTGTGTACAACTAAAGCAAATAAATAAAAATAAAAATTAAAAAAAAAAAAAAAAGATGGTGCACACCTATAAATCCAGGGTCTTGGAAGATTGAAGTAGGAGGATGGAAAGTTCGAGGCCAGCCTCAGGAACTAAGCAAGGTCCTAAGCAACTTAGCAAGATCCTGTCTCAAATAAAAAATAAGTAAGCCAGGCGTGGTGGCGCACACCTGTAATTCCAGCACTTTGGGAGGCTGAGGCAGGAGGATCACGAGTTCAAAGCCAGCTTCAGCAATGGCGAGGCACTTAGCAACTCAGTGAGACCCTGTCTCTGATAAAATACAAAAAAAAAAAAAAAAAAAAAAAAAAGAACCAGGGATGTGGCCCAGTGGTCCAGTGCTCCTGAGTTCCATCCCCGGTACCAAAAAAAAAATAATAATAACCCATCTGCTATGTAAATCTCTCTGGACCAGAATTGAAACATCTGCAGATACCTCTATCTGAAAGTTGTCACATGTAGAAAATCCAAACCAACTTCCCCAATAACTTCCATAGTTTGAACCTACTTCCCCACTCTGGTATGACACAGAATAAGTTCAAATCTTATTTTTCACAGCAGCACCTCAAGTATTTGGAGACAATCATCACTGCCTCCAGCTTCTAAGTTCTTTCAAAATTGCTTTTATTTCTTGTTTTTCCTTTGGCTATACTTTTCTTGAACATGTTTATGTTGATGATCAAAGTCTGCTGTTTTATATAATATTTTATTGATACATTATAATTATACATAGTAGCAGGATTCATTAGGCCATATTCATATACATAACAATTTTATCAATCTCATTCTCTAGTACATTCCCTATCCCTTCCCTTGTCCCTCCCTCATCAGTTTGCTCCACTTTACTGATCTCCTTTCTATTATTGTTATTTTAGTGTGTTGCAATTACATTATTGTGATATATATATATATGCATATATAGATAGATAGATAGATGGAACTCATTGTAGCATGTTCATAAGTGGGAATAACATAATTTGGTGGATTTCATATCCCAATACTTCCCCATGTCCTTTCTTCCAACCTCCCTCTTGATCCCCTTCCACTACTCTATTGGTCTCCCTTCTATTTTTCTGAGATCCTTTTTTTTTTTTTCATCTTTGTTTTATTTATTTATTTTTTTATGTGGTGCTAAGGATCAAACCCAGTGCCTCACAGTCAAGGAAAGTGCTCAACCAACTGAGCTACAACCCCAGCCCTCTGAGATTCTTTTTTAAAAATTCCTTTTCCTTCCCACCCTCCTCTCTTCCACATAAGAGAAAATATTTGACACTTGAATTCCTGAGTCTGGCTTATCTCACTTATGATGTTCTCCAGTTCCATCCATTTACCATTAAATGACATTTCATCCTTCTTAATAGCAAAATAAAACTTCATTGTGTACATATACCACATCTTCTTTATCCATTCATCTGCTGATGGGCACCAAAGCTGGTTCCATAACTTCACTACTGTGAACTGCACTACTATAAACACTGGTATACAAGTATTGCTACAATATGCTGATTTAGTGTTTTGGGATAAATACCAACAAGGATAGCTGGGTCAGATGATGGTTTCATGCATAGTCCTTTAGAGAAATCTGCATACTGCCTTCCAAAGTGGTTGCAAGGGCTAGGGTTGTGGCTCAGTGGTAAAGCGCTTACCTAGCATGTGTGAGACACTGGGTTCAATTCTCAGCACCACATACAAATAAATGAATAAAATAAAGGTTCATTAACATCTAAAAATATTTTTTTTTAAAAAAGTGGTTGTGGGGGGGCTGGGGTTGTGACTCAGCGGTGGAGCGCTCTCCTAGTACGTGTGTGGCCCGGGTTCAATCCTCAGCACCACGTAAACATAAATGCGTTGCATTGTGTACAACTAAAGCAAATGAATAAATATTTTAAAAAAAAAGTGTTGCTGAGAAAACTGGAAATCCATATACAACAAAACGAAATTAAACCCTTATCTCTCACCATGCACAAAATTCAATTCAAAGTGGATCAAGGATCTAGGAATTAGACCAGAGACCATACGCCTAATAGAAGAAAAAGTAAGCTCCAATTTCCAACAAGTCGGATTAGGCCCCAAGTTCCTTAATAAGAATCCTGTAGCACAAGAATTATTACCAAGAATTAATGAATGGGATAGATTTAAACTAAAAAGCTTCTTCTCAGCAAAAGAAACAATCAGTGAGCTGAATAGAGAGCCAACTAATTGGGAACAAATATTTAATACGTGTACATCAGATAGAGCACTAATTTCTAGAATATATAAAGAACTCAAAAAACTGAACAACAAAAAAACAAATAATCCAATCAATAAATGGGCTAAGGAATTAAAAAGACACTTCTCAGAAGAAGATACACAATTAATCAACAAATACATGAAAAATTGCTCAACACCGCTGGCAATTAGAGAAATGCAAATCAAAACTACTCTAAGATTTCATTTCACTCCAGTCAGAATGGCAGCGATCAAGAACACAAACAACAATAAATGTTGGAGAGGATGCAGGGAGAAAGGCACACTCTTACATTGCTGGTGGGACTGCAAAATGGTTCAACCGCTATGGAAAGCAGTATGGAGATTTCTTGGAAAACTAGGAATGAAACCACCCTATGACCCAGCTATCCCACTCCTGGGTCTCTTCCCAAAGGACTTAAAAATAGCATATTACGGGCTGGGGTTGTGGCTCAGCGGTAGAGCGCTCGCTTAGCATGCGTCCCGGGTTCAAGCCTCAGCACCACGTAAAAATAAACGCATTGTGTAAAACTAAAACAAATTAATAATTAAAAAAAAAATAGCATATTACAGTGACACAGCCACTTCAATGTTTATAGCAGCACAATTCACAATAGGTAGGTTGTGGAACCAACCTAGATGTCCCTCAGTAGATGAGTGGATAAAGAAAATGTGGCATGGGCTGGGATTGTGGCTCAGCGGTAGAGCGCTCGCCTAGCACGTGCGCGGCCAGGGTTCGATCCTCAGCACCACGTACAAGTAAACACATTGTGTACAACTAAAGTAAATAAATAAATATTAAAAAAAAAAAGAAAATGTGGCATATACACAAAATGGAATTTTACTCAGCAATAAAAGAAAATAAAATAATGGCATTTGCAGGTAAATGGATGAAGTTGGAGAATATAATGCTAAGTGAAGTTAGCCAATCCCCAAAATCCAAATACCGAATGTCTTCTCTGATATAAGGAGGCTAATTCACAGTGTTGTTGTATGGAGGTACATAGGAGGATTAGAGGAACACTAGAATGGTCAAAGGAAAGGGAGGGGAAGGGAGGGAGCAAGGGGGGTAGGAGGAAAAAAAAGTTGGAGGTCGAATGAGATTGATATCATTATCCTAAATGCATGATTGAAGATATGAATGGTACTTATATACTTTGTATACAAATAGTTGTATGTAAAAAGATGCTATATATGTGCATTATGAATTGTAATACATACTACTACTATAAATAAAAAAAATAAAATAAATAAATAAACAAATAAAAAAAAAGTGGTTGTAGGGGTTGGGGTTGTGGCTCAGCAGTAGAGCACTCACCTAGCACGTGCGCAGCCCGGGTTGGATCCTCAGCACCACATAAAAATAAAGGCATTGTGTACAACTAAAACAAATAAATATTTTTTTTAAAGTGGTTGTAATAGGGGCTGGGGTTGTGGCTCAGTGGCAGAGCGCTCGCCTCGCACGTGCACAAGCCGGGTTTGATCCTCAGCACCACATAAACATAAATGCATTGCACTGTGTACAACTAAAGTAAATAAATTTTTTTTAAAAAGTGGTTGTAATAATTTGCAGTAACACACACACACAAAAGTGTGCCTTTCTCCCATATCCTCACCAACAATAATTATTTGTATTCTTTTTTATTTTTTTAAATATTTATTTATGTGCTTTAGTTGTACACAATGTGTTCAGGATCAAACCCGGGCTGTGCACGTGCTAGGCGAGCGCTCTGCCTCTGAGCCACAACCCCAGCCCCAATTATTTGTATTCTTGATGACTACCATTCCAACTGGAGTGAGATGAAATCTTGTAGTTTTTTTGGTGTAGTTTTGATTTGCATTTCACTGATTACGGAGGATGTTGAACATTTTTTCACATATTTGTTAGCTATTTGTATTTCTTCTTTTGGAACATGGATCTTTATTTATTTATATGTAGTAGTGAGAATCAAACCCAGTGCCACACACATGCTAGGCAAGTGCTCTACTGCTAAGCTACAACCCCAGCCCATAAGCTTTTTAATTTTCTGACATCCCACTTATTGATTCTTGATTTTATGTATTGAGCTTTAGGAATCTTATTAAGAAAGTCTGTACCTGTGCCATTATGTTGAAGTGCTGACCCTATGTCTTTTTTCTAGCATTTGCAGAGTCTCTGGTCTAAATCCTAGGTCTTTGATTCATCAAAGTTTGTCTCTGCATAGACCCTTCTGGCAGTTAGGAACACAAGTTTTATAATCGTCTGCCAGGATTCTTTCATAATATTGTGATGATCAGATAAAATCACGCAATTTTTAGCAGTTTATTAACTACAGAATATCAATATTCTTGCTTACATTATCCTTCACACCTTACAAAGTACTCATTCCTACTAACTTTATCCTCTATAAACTTGACAACAATTCCATGTGATGGGCATCATTATCTGCAATTCATAGGAAACTGAAGCACAGAGAGGTTAAATAACCTGCCCAAGGTCATACAGCTAGCAAGAGATAAAACCCAGGTCAGATACAAATCTCATGAGTTTTTTTCATAAATGTAAAGAATGAACTAACACTTTAAGACAGACTGAAGCAAGGATGGTCACAATGTTAGCGGAGAGCTGGGCGCGGTGGCGCATGCCTGTAATCCCAGCACTTGGGAGGCTGAAGCAGGAGGATACGAGTTCAAAGCCAGCCTCAGCAAAGGCGAGGCACTTAGCAACTCAGTGAGACCCTGTCTCTAATAAAATACAAAAAATGGGCTGGGGATGTGGCCCAGTGGTCGAGTGCCACTGAGTTAAATCCCCGGTACCATTTAAAAAAAAAAAATGTTAGGGGAGAGATAGATGAGAACGGCAGAAACATAAGAATAAGAGTAATTCTATAAAATGAGCCCACTGAGCCAGTCACCATGGCACACACCTATAATCCCAGCGGCTCAGGAGGCTGAGACAGGAGGATCATAAGTTCAAAGACAGCCTCAGCAAAAGCAAGGCTCTAAGCAACTAAGTGAGACCCTGTCTCTAAATGAAATACAAAATAGGGCTAGGGATGTGGCTCAGTGGTTGAGTGCCCCTGAGTTCAATCCCTGGTACTCCCAATAAATAAATAAATAGGACCCCTGTGCTGACCCCACAGGCTTTCTTTGCCCAAAAGCAATTTGCTTACAGCCCCACTTGGTCTAAGTGGACAGGATGTGTCACATTCCTCAGTAAACTGAGGCAGGGATAAAGGTCAGGAAGTCAGTATAGGTGATAAAGCACAGGGTTGAGAGAAGATGACAACTGGTTGTCAGAGAGCAATGGGTTGCTAACAGTTAACCTCTGTGCTCCTGCCCTTGGTCAAGGCTATGGGGAAGAAAAAGAAGACAATAATTAAAGCGGGGGGGGGGGGGGGGGGGGGGGGGGCGCGTCCTGTGGTTTATTAAAAAGCAAGTGTCATCCCGTTCCATGGGCTTTTTGTTTCTAAGGCCCCACTTCTCTTCAGAGAAGTCTATCTTTATCTCTCTTTCTCAAATAAAACTTGCTCTCTATGCTTGCCTTGAGTCTGAGATGTTTATTCTTTAACACTGGGGAACAAGAACCTGTTCCCAAGATCCATATCAACAACATCACACACTTGGGGCTGGGGTTCTGGCTCAGCAGTAGAGCACTCGGCCTAGCACATGCGCAGCCCGGGTTCGATCCTCAGCACCACGTAAAAATAAAGGCATTGTGCATAACTAAAGCAAATAAATGAATATTAAAAAAAAAAAAAAAACACCACGCACAATCAGGTGCCAAAAGATAATACTAGCGAGGAGTTCAGACAATAAATGGGCACTTGAGCCAGAGTGGTCAGAAAGGTTTTATGGAAAAGATGAAATATGAGCTGGGTCTTGGAAGAATGGAGAATTCCAATAAGTGGTGCCAAGGGGGAGGATACGCCAAGAAAGAAGGAATCACAAGATTAAATATCAGGAATTCAGGGTTGGGGCTGTAGCCCAGTGGCAGAGCACTTGCCTAGCATGTGTGAGGCACTGGGTTCAATCCTCAGCACCACATAAAAATAAATAAAGGCCTTCTGTCCATTTACAACTATGAATAAAAATTTAAATCAGGAATTCAGCATTTAAAAAATTCAGGCAAAATGGTCCTCTCCTGTTGTCCCAGCTATTTGAGAGACTAAGGCAGGAGGCTCACTTGAGCCCACAAGCTGGAGACAAGGCTGAGCAACACAGTGAGAACCCTTCTCAAGAAAGAAAAATAATGCAACGAATAGCTGGTCAAGCAGAATGGAAGAGTAAAGTAAGTAACAAAAGGAGTCTGGAAGGGATCAATTGGACTTGGAGGAGTTCTTGTATTTGTTAGATGATGGCCTTAAGGGCGGATTTCCTTAGGTTCTTCTGGAGGAATGAATGGAAGAAAAAAATTCCTTCAAGGAATTTTTGATCTGGTGGGCATTCCACAGAATCAAGGCAAACACAGCAGGAGAGTAGTCACCAATGTGACCATCTTTAACAATGAATTTTTCAAACTTTCTGATTATCTTGTATTAAACTTACATCATATCTGGCCAAATTCTCACAAATTTGCTAAGGTGAACAAGTGAGTCGGTTCATAAACAATTGAGTAAGGGGGTGGGTAGAGAAACTCAAATCTAGAAGACATTCAGGGGCAGCCCCTAGGTAACTATACATAGCTCATGAACAGCAATGAGTATGCTGACTGGTGTATTATGGAGATACAGTCTCTACAACTTAATGCCTAAATTTGTAATGCAAACTGCAAAAGAAACAAACAAACATTAATCTAAGGCATGATACAACTGAAAGAGCCCCCAGGGCGTGGTGCCGCACACCTGTAATCCCAGCCCTTGGGAGGCTGAGGCAGGAGGATCTATAGTTCAAAGCCAGCCTAGCGATGGCAAGGCACTTAGCAACTCAATGAGATCCTGTCTCTAATAAAATACAAAAAAAGGGTTGGGTATGTGGCCCAGTTGTCGAGTACCCCTGAGTTCAATCCCTGGTACACAAATATAAAACTGAAAGAGCCCACCCAATTGAAACCTTAAATCTGTTAAAAGAATGGGCAAAGCCAAGTCAGTGGTGCATGTCAGTAACTCCAGTTACTTTAACTTCAGCTACTCAGGTGACTGAGGCTGGACTGCAAATTCGAAGACAGGCCCAGCTACTTAGTGAGACCCTGTCTCAAAAACAAAACAAAACAGGGCTAGGGATGTGGCTCTGTGTTAGAGCACCCTAGGTTGAATCCCCAGTATGGAAAAAGGGGGAATGGAATTCATTTAAGAATGGAGTTTCAGGGGCAGGGGTTGTGGCTCAGTGGTAGAGCGTTGGCCTAGCACGTCCACGGCCCGGGTTTGATCCTCAGCACCACATAAACATTAATGCATTGCATTGTGTACAAATAAAGCAAATAAATAAATATTAAAAAAAAAAAATGGAGTTTCACACGATTCTACAATAGCCATTTAAAGTTTTGAAAGTAAAAGTGCAGTTTAGCATTACTCTTCCCTTAATCACCAGGTAGCTTCACAACCCAACCAATTCAGCAAGACAGAAAATTTTCAGCAGAAAAATTCTGGAAGTTGATTAAATGCAAAATAAAATAAGATGACCTGCCCAAGGTCTGACAATTCCTGATGACCACATCTAGGTGTCGACTTTCTCTTTGTGGGCTCTCCCTTTCCCAGGCCTGGGGTGGCAAGCGTGGCAAGTGGAAGGGGCGTGGCGCAGGTCTGGGCAGCCTAGCGTGCCAAAGGCGGAGGAAGCAGTACATCCCCTTTGACTGTGAGCGCCGCACAGACTGCTGGGAAGGGCCTATTTCTCCCCAGGTCTCGTACCCGGATGTCTGCAGGCCTCCACCCCCAGCTCTGCTCTCCCCCACTGCTTTCCCCAGCGTCCTGCCAGGAATCTGTGTTACCTTCCCCAGGGTTCCGTTCATCCTTTGCTGCTGTAACCTCTAAAAATGCAAAACGAAGATCCGTCCCAGCAGCTGCGATCCCCTTGCGACTGAAAACGCTGACGGAACGGCCTTGAACAGGTCCGTCAACAATATCCCACCGAGAATCACTCCACCACCGCAGCACCTTAGTTCCGGCAGCTTCCGAGACTCAACGTCGAGAAATGCCCCCAGACTCCAGTTCGCTCTACAGCTTAAGTGTCACCTTCACTGCTGTTTTTCCTCAAGCAAAATTAGTTGTCATCTCTGTGTTACCCGGGTGTTCTGCACACGGTTCTGGCATCTCATCTGCTGAACTATATATTTGTTATTTGTTACCATCTCTGCCTCATACTTGGTCGAGTTCCTTAAGGACGCAGACCCCCTCTAATTAATTCATGCCAGCGTCTAGCACAAGACGGGGAAATCTTGATTTCTGACCTCGATTTCAGAGCTAACTGACCCAATGTAAACCTGACATTCAATTGCCTTATAATTGGCAACTTTTATCGGTGGCCACTATGTGCAATACTTTATTCCTCATAACAATCATGTTAGGAAAATGTCACTCCATCTTACAAAGATATCGATGCATTAAAAGGTTAAGGGACTTGTCTCAAGAGCTGAGTTTCAAAATCGGTCTGGTTTCGTAAAGTGTTTTCCTTCTGACACACCCCTTCTTACATGAGATAAAATCACTTCACTCATTTATTTACTTTACCCTCAGTAAATCAACCATTTGCATAACTTCACTTTGTGCCAGCCCTTCGGTAGAATCCTGGGAACACAAAAATGTATATTAAATGGCCCCTGACCTTAAATAGCACATAGAAATTAGTGGGGACGCCAAGTGATAAACAAATTATAGAGCAATTAGGAATTCAAGTTAGAGCAACATACACATAAATTCTGTGTACAAAGGGAATGCATGAACAGATAAAGTCAGCATTATGTGAAATAACAAATATGCAAATTTGAAATGCATTGTTTAACAAATAACTATTGTTGCTTTTGCTTAGCTTTTATTGTTATTGGTGGTGAAATGTGTAAAGCAGGTGAATATGAATGGGGTTTCAGTGATAGTTAATTTGGTTTATTGCCAAAATCCCTACCCTAATATTTTATCAATGCTTCCTATGATGAAATTCCAAGGAGCCCCTGAGAGATATGTATGTAAATCTACTTCTCTGCAAAGGTACCTCTTCTCCCCTCTGTGGCAGACCTGCTAGGAGACTATGTTGGTTAATTGTATGTGTCAACCTGACTGAGCAATGGGGTGCCCAGGTATTTGGTGAAATATCATTCTGGGTGTTACTGTGATGTTGTTTTGAGGTGAGGTTAGTTTTGGGGGGGATACCAGTGATTGAACCCAGGGGTGCTTAACCGCTGAGCCACATCCCCAGCCCTTTTTTTTTTTTTTTTTTTTGGTACCAGGGATTGAACTCAGAGGCACTCAACCACTGGGCCACATCCCCAGCCCTTTTTTTGGTTTTTATTAGAGACAGGGTCTCACTGAGTTGCTAAGTGCCTCGCCATTGCTGAGGCTGGCTTTGAACTCGCGATCCTCCTGCCTCAGCCTCCCAAAGTGCTGGGATTATAGGCGTGCGCCACCGCGCCCGGCTCCCCAGCCCTTTTTTATATGTTATTTAGAGGCAGGGTCTCACTAAGTTGCTTAGGGCCTCGCTAAATTGCTGAGGCTGGCTTTGAACTTGCAGTCCTCCTGTCTCAGCCTCTCGATCTCCTGGAATTTCATGATGCTCCACCGTGCCCAGCTGAGGTTAACATTTAAATCAGTGGATTGAGTAAAGCAGACTACCCTACCTAATGTGAGTGCGTTTTATCCAATCAAATATCTGAACAGACCCTTTCCCTAATAGGAGAGAATTATTTCTAGTTGATTTCATTTGACCTTGGATAACAGTTATTTCCTGCTCAAACTGAAGTTATTCAACTCAAACTGAAACATTTGCTCCTCCTAGGTCTCCATCCTGGCAGCCTTCAGACTGGAACTAAACTATCAATTCCCATAGCTTTCAGGTCTTCAGACTCAGACTGGGACTTACACCGTCAGCTCTGTAGGTGTATAGTTCGCCAATTCTCAACCTTATAATCATGTGAGCCAATTCCTTTCTATTGTCTGTGATAGATAGCTTACCCTCCCCCGCCCTCAGAGTTCTCCACATCCTGAGAGAAGCAACCTTGTTTCATTCTCGGCAGGATGTTTCTTCCCCGGACAGGATGTTTTTTCCCCCCGGGCAGGATGTTTCTTCCCGGGCATCCTGTTCTAGCCAATGGTGTTGGGGTTGCTCTAGTGCACCCCCCACCAGAAATCCCTATATAAGGCCCTGTCTGAGAGACTCAGACAGACAGAGAGAGACACACGGACACAACATCAGATCGTCGCTGCTGAGAGGAGGAAGACATCGGCTCGTCGCTGCAGAGAGGAGGAAGCCACTGCAACAGCTCCAGACCCATCACCTCCAGCTCGACGGCAGCTGCCCCAGCCAGCAGCTCCAGACCCATCGCCTCTAGCCGACGGCAGCTGCTCCAGCTGACAGCTCCAGACCCATCGCCTCCAGCCGACGGCAGCTGCTCCAGCCGACAGCTCCAGACCAACCACCTTCAGCCCGACGGCCGCTCCCAGCTGATAGCTCCAGCCTCCAGCCAGACAGCAGCTGCTTTAGCCGACAGCTCCAGAGAGCCGGTGCGACCAGGCACCCACCTTCTGTCCAGAGCTTGCACACTCCCCTCTTCCTGACTCCCTTCTCCCACCAGAGCTTGCACACTCCCTTCTCCCTGACTCCCCTCTCCCACCTCGTCGACCTTCGACCAGAGCACCTGTTCTCCGGTTTTCGCTACCAGCCACGAAGGCTGTTGAATAAATCTTTTGGCTGCACGGCTGTCCCCGGTGTGATGCTTTGCCCTTCATTGGTGCCGGGACTCGGATCCTATCTGAGCCGGAGGGCATAATCACCCGGAACTGCCTCAGCCTTCGCCCGGTTTTTGATCGCCGCTCCGACGCATCCACCATTCACCACCTGTCATCGGATTGGTAAGCCCCCCCACCCCAGAGCTCCTAAACCCGTCAGGCCTTGTACAGTGGGAACTGACCGTTGATCGTCCGGCAGCCCTGCTGGTGGCCTGTACGGGGAGGATCACACCCCACCTAGACCTTCATGGTCACAGTGGACCTCATGGAGCTCTCTCTCTCTCTCTCTCTCTCTCCCTTTCCTGGGTAGGTCTCCTCATCCCCAGGGCTCCTAAACCTGTCAGGCCTTGTACAGTGGGAACTGACCGTTGATCGTCCGGCAGCCCCGCTGGTGGCCTGTACAGGGAGGATCGCACCCCACCTAGACCTTCATGGTCACAGTGGACCTCGTGGAGCTCTTTCTCTTTTTGTCTCTCTCTCTCCTTTTCCTGGGTAGGTCTCCTCATCCCCAGTGTGCCTAAACCCGTCAGGCCTTGTACAGTGGGAACTGACCATTCGCTCCCTCCCTCTCTCTCTCTCTCTTTCTCTCTCTATCTCCCTCTTCTCTCTCTCCCTTTCCTGGGAGTAGTTGAAGAAAGCCCTTTTTTCGGCCTCTGGCCTTCCCCTTTGGACCCCATTGGGTCTCTCTCTCCTTCCCGTCCAGGACGGGACGGGACGGAAAACTCCCTGCGCAGGGTGACCCATTGTTCTTCGGGATCCCTTTGGACCCCATCTCTGTTACAACACCAACAAGACTTACCAGTGACGACTGGGTCTTCACAGACTTGGATCTCTCTGATAAATATATATCTTGAGGAGGACGCTCCTCAGGACAACTATAGCCCACCCCTTACGCGGATCTGTCCCGTTCGGAACGGGAAAATGGGGGCTTCTTCTTCTTCTTCTGCTGCTGCTTCTTCACCCCTCCTGGCTGACTCACTCCTAACCATCCCCTCCTGGCTGACTCTCCGATCACTCTCTTCTTTGCTCTTGTTCTCACTCTCTTTGGTTTTGCTATCACTCACTATTTGTCACTCTCGTACCCACTCCGACCCCTCCCAGCAGGGCACCAACTCTCTCACAAACAAGGAGCCTTATAATGCAACGAAGGACCACTGGGCTAGAGCTTTGCCCCAACCCCCCCCAGGCCCCCTACGCGCCCATGTCCTAAAATGCTCCAAGATGGGCCACTGGGGTGTTGACTGCCCCAGTTCCCGCAGGGGGACTGGGATCAGTCATGAAACCCAACCTACTTGGACTAGCCACAGAAGATTGACGGGGCCCATGGGTTTCCTCTCCCGACAGTTGACATCGACTTACAGGAGCCTAGGGTCACCCTTCTTGTTGATGGCCACCCCATAAAATTTCCTACTAGACACAGGAGCCACTTTCTCGGTCTTGAGGGAGTTTTGGGGGCCACCACCTTATCGTCCCTGTTGTCGGGATAGAGGGACACACCATTCACACCCCACAAGACTCCCATGCTGTCTGCAGCCTCCACCTCCATTCATTTGCCCACCAGTTTCTAGTAATCTCTCAATGTCCTGTGCCTTTATTGGGCCGAGATATACTGGTCAAATTTCAGGCCTCAGTTGTGCTCTCTGACCCGCCATTGCTCAGTTCTGCTCCCCGACTCATCTCACTCCATCTCCTCTGTCTTCCTTCTTAGCATTTTAGAGCCTGATGCGTGAAACCTCCTGTTACCCTGCCCCCTCCTCATTGGTAGACCCCAAAGTTTGGGACACCCAGACTCCATCCCCTTGCTCACTGTGACCCTATACGAATACACCTTAAAGATCCCCAGTATTTCCCTAATAGAGCCCAGTATCCACTCCCAGCCACTAGCCTCAGAGGTCTCCAACCTATTATCTCAGACCTTCTGCAGAAACGCTTTCTCCAACCCACCCATTCCCCATATAATACTCCCATATTGGCAGTCAAGAAGTCCAATGGAGTCCAAGATCTTCGTCTCATCACAATGAGGCTGTTAGGCCCATTTACCCCCTCTTAGGTCCAAATCCTTATACCATTCTCTCCCTAATTCCTTCCTTATCTACTCAATTTCTCGGTCATTGACCTTAAGGATGCCTTCTTCACTGTCCCTTTAGCTCAGGAATCACAAGACATCTTTGCCTTTACCTGGACTGATCCTGATACTCAATGGTCCCAACAATTGACCTGGACAGTCCTCCCTCAGTGACTAGCTGCCGATCTCAAAGACCTTTTGCAATTGTTAGATGATCTTCTCCTTTGCAGCTCTTCCTTCTCCACAGCTCATGTCTTTCTTGTTCTCAACCTTTAACCAGTTTCTCCTTAGGGATCATCTGTCACTTCTCATCACCTCAGGGCGAATTCATTGTTTTTTGGTGCCAACCTCCTAGGAATCCTTTTCACCCTCAAGCCTGACCTACCTGTTCTTATCATATCCCCCCCATAACACCCCACGTCGCCCCGTTTCAGCAGGAAGTAGCCAGACATGACATACGACGTCCCACTTTTCCTAAGAAAACCAAAAGGGGGGGAATGATAGATAGCTTACCCTCCCCGCCCTCAGAGTTCTCCCACATCTGAGAGAAAGCAACCTTGTTCATTCTCGGCAGGATGTTTCTTCCCCGGACAGGATGTTTTTTCCCCCGGGCAGGATTGTTTCTTTCCCCAGGCAGATGTTTCTTTTCCCCAGGCAAGAGCCAATAGGCTTAAAAGGGCATCCTGTTCTAGCCAATGGTGTTGGGGTTGCTCTAGTGCACCCCCCACCAGAAATCCCTATATAAGGCCCTGTCTGAGAGACTAGACAGGACAGAGAGAGACACACGGGACACAAACATCAGATCGTCGCTGCTGAGAGGAGGAAGACATCGGCTCGTCGCTGCAGAGAGGAGGAAGCCACTGCAACAGCTCCAGACCCCATCACCTCCAGCTCGACGGCAGCTGCCCCAGCCAGCAGCTCCAGACCCATCGCCTCTAGCCGACGGCAGCTGCTCCAGCTGACAGCTGGGCCAGACCATCGCCTCCAGCCGACGGCAGCTGCTCCAGCCGACAGCTCCAGACCAACCACCTTCAGCCCCGACGGCCGCTCCCAGCTGATAGCCCACTCTCACCTCTCTGTCCTATATCTGGATGGATAACTCTGACTAGTAGAAACCATCTAAAGAGACAAGTTCGTAGTTAAGTGGTACACAAAGGGTAATGCATGTGATTGTACATGTTAGTCATTCCATAAAAGATAGTTGTTATCAATCATTATGAGACATTGAATGTCAGAGGGTCAATCAGATCTGAAATTGAAATCTGAGATTTCCACATCCTGTGCTAGATACCAGAATGATTTAATCAGACAGGAACTTGAGAAACGCCAGACATAGTAACAAATAATAAATATTAGTTTAGCATGTGAAACACCAGAATTGTGTGTGTAAAGCACTGGGGTAGCATAAACACGATAAGTTTCAGCTCCTCCACCATAGGTTATTGCCCAGTAAATGCTATTGGGAAAGCCAAGTGCAGAGGCACATGCCTGTTATCTCAACTACTCAAGAGGTGGAGGTAGGAGGATCCCAAGTTCTGAGGCCAGCCTCAGCAACTTAGACCCTGTCCCAAAATAATTTTTTAGCAGGGTGCGGTGGCACATGCCTGTAATCCCAGCAGCTTGGGAGGCTGAAGCAGGAGGATCTCAAGTTCAAAGCCAGCCTCAGCAATGGAGAGGCACTAAGCAACTCAGTGAGACCCTGTCTCCAAATAAAATAAAAATAGGGCTGGGGATATTTGTCAGTGGTCAAGTGTCCCTAAGTTCAATCCCTGGTACCCAAAAAATAATAACAACAACAATAATAATTTTTTTTAAAATGAGGATGTAACTCAGTAGTAGAGCATTTGTTTAGCATGGGTTAAGTCCTGGGTTCTATTCTCAGTAGCATACACATACACACAAAGCTATTGAGATTTTAGGAGTGAATTTTTTAAATATTTATTTACTTGTTTTAGTTGTACACAATGCCCCCCATTGTGCTGAGGATCGAACCGGGCCGCTCACGTGCTAGGAAAGCACTCTACCACTGAGCCACAACCCCAGCCCCTGGAGTGAATTTTTAAATAAGTTAAAAATAGCCTGTTGCAGCCCTGTGATCCTAGCAACTTCAGAGGCTGAGACAGAAGGATCACAATTTCCAGGCCATTCTCAGCAACTTAGTAAGGTCCTGTGCAACTTAGAGAGACCCTGTTTCAAAATAAAAAAATAACTTTTTAAAAGCCCTCTGTTCCCTTCAGTGTTAATCAGTTTCATAGCCTCTGGGACAGGAGTCTCTGTGTTTTTCCTTCACTAGCAAAGAAATAAAACTTCTTTTTCCTTTTGCTCAAAAAATAAAAATAAAAAGGTCTGGGGATATGACTCAGTGGTAAAGCACCATTGGGTCCAATCCCCAGTACCAATTAAATTAAGTTAAATTTTTAAAAATCTATCAAATGCTTAGTGTGTGTGTGTGAGAGAGAGAGAGAGAGAGAGAGAGAGAGAGAGAGAGATCTTTCCAGATGTGTGTGTTCATTTAATCCCCTCAAATTACCTCTTGGGGCTAAGGATCCTTAAATCCATTTCACAGATGAGGAACAGAGACGGGAAGAAGGTACCTAGTTAACAAAAGGCCATGATGCCGGGCGCGGTGGCGCACGCCTGTAATCCCAGCACTTTGGGAGGCTGAGGCATGTAGGATCGCGAGTTCAAAGCCAGCCTCAGCAATGGCCAGGCACTTAGCAACTCAGTGAGACCCTGTCTCTAATAAAATACAAAAAAGGGCTGGGGATGTGACCCAGTGGTCGAATGCCCCTGAGTTCAACCCCAGGTACCACAAATATATATATATATATATATATATATATATATATATATATATATATATGGAGCTAGGGATATAGCTCAGTTGGTAGAGGCCTTGCTTCACATGCACAAGGTCCTGGGTTCAAATCCCCAGCACCATTGAAAAAAAAAAAGTCATGGGCTGGGATTGTGGCTCAGCAGTAGAGCGCTCGCCTAGCACGTGCACAGCCTGGGTTCGATCTCAGCACCACGTACAGATAAACACATTGTGTGCAACTAAAGCAAATAAATAAATATTTTTAAAAAGTCATGATGTAAGTGATGGGCTGTCCCATTTCAGCTGCTGTGTTCCCCCTCCTCCATAGGATTGTGAAAAAAGACAGATGGACTAAAAAAAAGAGTTGTTTTCCTTGTCTGGTTCAGATAAATACAATCTGATAAAATACAAATCCATCTTTGTGTTGTTCATATACCCTGAAGAGCAGGGAAAGGGGAAAAGAAGGAATAAAGGAAAGGTTCTTTGTATATATGTAAAAGGATTCCCCAGACAACTAGAATATTTCAAAAGGTTAGAAAATCTAGAACACTAAATGGAGGTAAAATCAGAATCTATGGATATAAAGATCTCTTATCAGTATCCATGAATGCATTAAAATGAACATTATTGTTGCCAAACTCTACTGCTGATGTCATGTGTTATGAAGATATATGAACTTACTCAGCTCCTCACAAAGGACATTTTTTTATATAAATGTCACCAGAAATTCTTATATATCCATCATTCTTTAGCTACTGACTAACTTTGTGTCTAGCTTCTAAAAGGAATTTCTTGGGGAAAATAAAGACAGCTTGACATAGGCCACTTTCCAGGTACAAAACTTGTGCTTTTTTTGGGGGGGCTGGGATTGTGGCTCAGCGGTAGAGCGCGCTCGCCTGGCGCGTGGGCGACCCGGGTTCGATCCTCAGCACCATGTACAAATAAAACGCATTGAATAAAACGCATTGTGTACAACTAAAGCAAATAAATAAAAATATTTTTAAAAAAAAAGACTTGTGCTTTTTTTTTTTTTACTTCATCCTTGGGCTCTCAAGGACAAGTGTGAACTTGTATATATGTGTGTGTGTGTGTGTGTGTGTGTTGCTGGTGATTGAACCCAGGGCCTTTGTGCATGAGAGGCAAGCACTCTACCAACTGAGCTATATCCCCAGCCCAAGTGTGAACTTTTAAAAAAATATTTTTTGTAGTTGTAGATGGACAGAATGCCTTTATTTTTATTTAATTTTATGTGCTGCTAAGGATCAAACCCAGTGCCTCACACATGCTAGGCAAGCGCTGTACCACTGAGCTGCAGCCCCAGTCCAAGTGTGAATGTTTTATGTACCTTATTCATCTTTGCATCCCAGCATTTAGTTCAGAGCCTGGCCCTTGGTATTATGCATCTGGCAAACTGATTGAATGCTTCTTCTTCTTCTTTCTCCTTTCTCCTACCTATAACTCATCTCTACTATGACATTTCCTGTCTGCATCTTCACAGGTGGCATAGTGAAGACATAGAAAATGGAGAATGTACATAGAATATGGACTCAAATTCAATCCTGCTTCTGTCATTTATCCACTATGGTTTTGAAAAAGAGAGAGTAGAAAAAGCTTTGGGGATTTCAAGTTTGGCTAAAATATAGATATATAAGGAAAACTGGTGAGGGGCTGTGGTTGTGGCTCAGTGGTAGAGCACTCGCCTAGCACGTGTGGGCCCGGGTTCAATCCTCAGCACCCCGTAAAAAACAAAACCATTGTGTACAACTAAAGCAAATAAATAAATATTTTAAAAAATAAAAATAAAAAAAGCATTGTGTACAACTAAAGCAAATAAATAAATATTTTTTAAAAAGAAAACTGGTGAGAAAAGACATTAGAGAGGCAAGATAGTGTCAAATTGTTAAATGCCAAGGGGAAGCTTTGATCCATCAAGACAAATGATGAGTGGAATAATGGAGAAGAGAGTAGAGTCAGGGAGTCCAGCTGGAAGACTAAGGTGGTAATTTACACAATAAGGAGGAATTTAAGTTAATTTAAGTTAAGGAGGAATCAATATGAGAGATGTTTAGGGGGTAGAATGGGCAGGTTTTGGTAACCAATTAGATGTAAGCAGTAAAGGACATTCTGAGTTACAATATGAGTACTGAGCATCAGTCTTTAGGTAGTAGATTAGCCAGTTTCACTTTCTCCCAGGCATGGGATCTGCTGTTGCCCTTTCTTTGTTTCAGGGAAACTCCTTTGGCCATCAACCTAAGAGTACAAAATGAATTGAGGTTCGTCCAATCCCTCCTTAACCCCATAGGAAAGATAGAAGGAAAGGGATGGAATGTTTGGTTGCCACTGCTGCCTCAAGTCAATCCTTCAGGTCTAAATTCTGGATGGTTTTGCCCTTCATGATGAGGAAATATTGGAAGAAAAGCATCTATAATAATAGGGCTAAGGAAGAGAGAACCAAGTAGTAATTTATGATCATTTCACTTTAAAAATAATTGGACATCTAGGCTTGATGGTGCACACAGGTAATTCTAACAACTTGGGAGCCTGAGGCAGGAGGATATCAATTTTGAGGCCAGCCTCAGCAAGTTGGAGAGAACTTGTTTAAAAAAAATGGTGTGGGGATACTGGGGTTGTGGCTCAGTGGTAGAGCACTTGCCTAGTACATAAGAGTCACTGGGTTTGATCCTCAGCACCACATAAAAATAGATAAATAAAATAAAGGCATTGTGTCCATCTACAACTAAAAATAAATAAATAAAAATGGTGTGGGATGTACCAGTGGTAAAGCACCCCTGGGTTAAAGGTTTAATCCCTAGTACCACAAAGAAAAGAAAGACAAATCCCTTTTTTGTCCCCCTCTTCTATGCCCTTTTTCATGCTGCCATCAGAGTGAGGTTTTGTTTTTGTTGTTGTTTTGTTTTGCTTTACTATTTTTATTTTTTATTTTTGTTGTTGTAATTGGACACAATACCTTTATTTTATTTATTTTTACATGGTGCTGAGGGTCGAACCCAGGGCCATGCACATGCTAGGCAAGCGCTCTATGGCTGAACCCCAGCCCTTGTTTTGCTTTTCATACCAGGGATTGAATCCAGAGCACTTAACCACTGAGCCACATCCTCAGCCCTTTGTAAAATTTTTTTTTTTTTTTAATTTGAGACAGGGTCTTAGTAAGTTACTTAGGGCCTCACTACATTGCTGGGGCTAGCTTTGAACTTGAGATCCTCCTGCCTCAGGCTCCTTAGGCACTGGGTGTGTACCATCATGTCCAGCCAGAATATTTTTTTCTTCTTCTTTGGAACTGGAGTGTGAACCCAGGGTCACATTACCACTATGCTGGGTCATTTCTATGTTTTATTTTAAGACAGGGTCTCACTAAATTGCTGAGGGTCTTGCTGAGTAGCTGAAGCTAGCCTTGAATTTGTGAACCTGCTGCCTCAACCTCCTGAGCTGCTGGGATTACAAGTGTCTGCCACTGTGTCAGGCCAGAGTAATAGTTCTAAACACAAATATGATCATGATACTCATCTGCCTAAGGTTATTTAATGCCCCTGCCCCACACCTATTAGCAGTGCTATTCAATAGAACTTTCTGCAGACATGTAAAAAAATATCTGTTCTGTCAATAGGCAGCTACCAATCATAGTGGCTATTGAGCACTTGAAATTTAACTAGTCTAACTTAGAGACTGGATTCTAAGTTAATGTAATTTTTTTATTAATTTTTTAAATATTTATTTATTTACTTTTAGTTGTACACAATGCAATGCATTTATGTTTACGTGGTGTTGAGGATCGAACCCGGGCCACGCATGTGCGAGACGAGCACTCTGCCGCTGAGCCACAACCCCAGCCCCTTAATGTAATTTTAATTAATTTTAATATAAATCTAATGTGGCTCCCTTAATTGGCTTATAGGATCAAGTCCAAACTCCTGAATATGCATACCTAGTCCTTTACTTTCTAGGTTCTATTTCATTTTCCACCCTTTCAACAGCCAAAGTAAAATCCTGTAATTCTTTAATCTTAATATAGTCTATCACATCTCCCTGTCTTTGCGCTCTCTGCTGAGATGATATTTCTTTACTCATTCATCTGGAAAATTCATATTCTGCTTGCAAGACACAGGTTAATAATACCTTTATAAGCAACTTCTTCCAACCACTATACAGGAATGGTGTGTTCTCTTTTCTGTACTTCCACAGCCTCTTTCTCATGCCCCCATCACGACTACTGTAACTATTTGCTTATTTGTGTATCTTCTCCATTGGGTTATGAGCATTTTTAGAGAAATATCCTTTACTTTTCTTTATATCCTCAGCATTTGACACAAGTCAAAGGACATAATGAGGCTCTAACAAATACTGGATGAAATAATGAATATGTACATATTAAAAAGTTGCTAGATAAGCTGGGCATGGTGGTGCACGCCTATAATCCCAGCACTTTGGGAGGCCAAGGCAGGAGGATCGCAAGTTCAAAGCCAGCCTCAGCAATGGCAAGGCACTTAGCAACTCAGTGAGACCCTATCTCTAATAAAATACAAAACAGAGCTGGGGATGTGGCCCAGTGGTCGAGTGCCCCTGAGTTCAATCCCCGGAACAAAAAATAAAATGTTGCTAGATAAAACTATGGATTTTAAATTTTTCCTGGATCTTAAGTCAAAAAAAAAAAAAAAGAAAAAGAAAGAAAGAAAGAAAGAGTGGAGCTACCTGGCATTTCTGGATTTATTTTTACAAGCTAGACTTCTTTTTAAAGCTTTAGGGAAAAAAAAATCCTGCTTCAGTCCTCAGCATAGCCACATCAGAGAAAACCTTAGGGAACAAAAGGGGAAAAAAAAATGCACTTTATGTTTGATCTCAGGTTAAACATCCTTTAAAGTAATCATTCTATGGTCACCTATTAAAAAAAAGTTCCCAATGGTGCCAAAAAACTCCAATTTATGGCTTAAGTGAAAATATATAAATTAAGCTACTTCAAAGTAAAAAGTATTTTATCTTCAGTAGGATTTTTCTGCTTCTATTTTTTGGTATGACTTTGGTACAAAGGATATCATATTTAAAAGGAAAAAACAACATAAAAGGTCATAGGCAGAAGAGGCTGGCCACCTAGGAAAAGAAAAAAAGATAGTGCTCAGTCCCTAGCCTCTTCTTACCTGATTTTCTGTTTGTACAGGGCTGGGCTGAGTGAGTAATGATTACCTAACCGTGGAGAGGCACCTAAAGGATGATGAAAGTGATTGAAAAAAGGAAGCTCAAGTGGGTAGTAAAGTCATAGAAGCCCATCTGAATAAGGAGAGTGCAGTGAACCACTTACCAGGCAGCTAGGTATGCAACTCAGACAAGAATCTTTCTAGAAGCCCAGAACCTGTGTTCTGGTCAATCCAGGTCAGGTCAGCTCCAGCACAGGAATACTGGAAGAGTCCCTGCTGCACAGAGTTCCTCCAGCATAGAGATACCAATATACCTGGACACCTGAGAGGCTATCCTAATCTACCCACTCAATGTTAACTCATTTGATAATTGTTAGCTGGAGACCCATATTCAGGCCAGTTTATCATTATTACAGAGCCCCTGAATAGTCAGTCCCTCCTTCCCCAGGGCCACATGGAAAGGACCAAAAGTGTAAGAGCCCTAATAAAGAGATAACTAAGATGGCGGCTAGCTGAGAGCCATAAGAGGTGTTTAAGTGTTTTCACCTGATATTCATGCATTTATCTAAGAATCTTTCTATATCCATGAACACTATGTGACGCACCTGTAAGTTTGAGCTGTTAACACGTGTATACTTGTTAAGGCAAAAAGTATATAACCAGGTGAGGTTGGTTAGAGGGTGTGGTTGGAGTTGGAGAGGTTGTTGGAGCCAGAGAGAGAAGTTAGAAGAAGGAAGAATAAAGAACCTATTCATTTCCAGTCTGCCTACGATTTCTTTCCCTCAGTATCGTTGCTGCAGGCGGCAGCCGCTTCAGGCGGCAACAAGTGGTGGCCTGTACAGGGGAGTTCAGAATCGGCACGGTAAGAAAATCGAGGAGTCTCATCAGAGAAAATGGGTTTGAAAATAACTAAGACCCGAGTGATAAAGGCTATGGAAGAATTTTTTGATATAGCTGGCTCAGTTGATAGTGAGGAGGAAAGTGATCATGAAAGCATAGCCTCCGCTGAGTCAGTTAGGACCAGTAAGGATAGTATTAGTGTGGGCTCAAAAAAGACAAAGATCCGAGCTGCTAAAGCTATTCGAGAATTATTAAAAATAGCTGAAGAATACGTGCTTTCAATTGAACCTGGGACTCAGGATGTTACTACCAATGAAAATAGTAGTAGTGAAGAGGAGTCAAATAAAAGTGACCATGAAAGCACAGCCTCCTCCGCTGAGTCAGTTAGGAAGCACCGTCAAGTGGAGGAATCCTTTGTGCACTCATGGGTTGAATCAATTACAGAAACTATGAACGGTCTTTCTAGGCACTTGTGTGCCCTTGAAACAGAGATTAACAGTCTTTCTGAGCACTTACGTGCCCTTGAATGTCAAAACTCGCAGGGACAATGGGATCTGCCAGTATTTGAAAATGAAAATGGACAGAGGTACCACCAATCAATAGATTTTAAAACTATAAAAAATTTCAAAGAGGCAATAATGACAAATGGGCCCCAAGCTCCTTTCACGTTGAGCATGTTGGAGTCCCTTAACACTTTAACTTTAACCCCCTCAGACTGGAAAGGCTTATGTAAGGCAGTATTGAGCGGGGGACAATACTTGATTTGGAGGTCACAATTCCAGGAATTTTGTGTAGAAACAGCTAAAAGAAATGCGACTGCAGGATTTCCAGACCGTAACATAGATATGTTAACTGGAGAAGGGCAGTTTGCTGATTTACAGCTTCAAATTCAGTACTGAAGGGCAAAACATCACACGGGGGACAGCCGTGCAGCCAAGAGATTTATTCAACAGCCTTTGTGGCTGGTAGCAAAACCTGAGAAGAGGTGCTCTGGTTGAAGGTCGAAGAGGTGCTGGGAGAGGGGAGTCAGGGAGAAGGGAGTGTGCAAGCTCTGGTGAGAGAGGGGAGTCAGGGAGAGGGTAGAGTGCAAGCTCTGAACAGAAGGTGGGTGCTTGGTCGCACCGGCTAGGATCTCTGGAGCTATCAGCTAAAGCAGCTGCTGTCTGGATGGAGGCTGGAGCTGTCAGCTGGGAGCGGCCATCGCTGAAGGCGATGGGTCTGGAGCTGCTGGCTGGGGCAGCTGCCATTGGTTGGAGGTGATGGGTCTGGAGCTGTTGTAATGGCTTCCAGAGCACGGAGCTCTTCATGCTGCCCCCCCCCACACACACACACACAGGAACGACTGCCTGCCTTCCCACCAGCTCCCATGTCCAGAG
This sequence comes from Tamias sibiricus, assembly GCA_025594165.1. NCBI lineage: Eukaryota > Metazoa > Chordata > Mammalia > Rodentia > Sciuridae > Tamias > Tamias sibiricus. The sequence continues at coordinate 70,540,865 of CM046657.1, read as the reverse complement.
CGTCTCCGCAGGGTCGAGCTGATGTGTCTGAGTGGCTTCCTCCTCTCAGCAGCGACAAGCTGATGTGTGCATCTGTGTGTGTCTCTGTGTGTCTGTCCTGAGTCTCTCGAACAGGGCCCTATGTAAGGAGGTGCACCAGAGCAACCCCAACGCCATTGGCTCTTTGCCCATAGAACAGGGCGACCTTTAAGCCTATTGGCTCTTGCCCAGGGAAAAGAAACATCCTGCCCAGGGAAGAAACATCCTGTACGGGGAAGAAACATCCTGCCCGGAGAATGAAACAGGTTGCTTCTCTCAGGATGTGGAAAACTCTGGGGGGGGGGGGGGTGAGGGTAGCCCATCTATCAAGTACCATCCTGGAGTTTACGCTCAAATATATGCCGCAGCTGTTAGGGCATGGAAAACTTTACAAGGAACTGGTGATTTACAGGGTAGCTTGTCTAGAGTAATTCAGGGACCTAATGAGCCATATGCTGACTTTGCTGATAGGCTTTTGCGAACTGCAGGTAGAGTGTTTGGAGATGTTGATCAAGCTATGCCATTAGTCGTTCAGCTGGCATATGAAAATGCCAACAAATATTGTCAAGACGCTATCAGACCTTGGAAATCTAAAAGGGACCTTTCTGTATATAAAAGACTATGCAAAGATATAAATGATGCCTTTGTCACAGGAAATGTGATTGCAGCAGCAATGAAAGGTGCTTCCCCTCAAAATTTCACAAAAAGGAAAAATTATTATAGTCAATTAGGTTATTCTAGACAATATCCCCAAAGAGAAATAAGACCAAGCTCATATTGTGCCCCAGGCCGCTGCCCCAGGTGTAAAAAAGGAAACCATTGGGCTAATAAGTACAGATCTAAATTTGATATTTATGGAAACATTTTGTCTAGGAATTCAAAAAACGGGGCACGGGGCCCAACACCCCGGGGCCCACAAATGTATGAGGCATTAGAGGAAGAGTATCCTCACACATCCATCCAGATGATTCCTCGACACAATCCCTCTTACCCATTGACTCCCTCGTTAGAGGAATAAGAGGAAGTGCAGGACTAGACCTCTGTTCCACCACCTGGATAATGCTAACACCTGAAATGGGGGTTCAACTGATTCCCATGGGAGTCAGGGGACCTCTTCCCTCAGAAACTGTAGGACTTATCCTCGGGCGAAGCTCTAAAAGCTTATCAGGTTCTCAAGTGACTCCAGGTGTAATAGACTCAGACTACCAAGGAGAAATTAAGATTATGCTTAGTTCACCTCGAGGCATTTGCTCTGTTAACCAAGGAGATAGAATTGCTCAGCTGCTTCTCCTTCCCAGTTTACATGACTCATTTAAGAGTATGCCTCAAAAATAGGAACAATAGAGGATTTGGTTCCACTGGCTCGGGACCTATGGCTTGCTGGGTTCAGGATTGTTCACAGAGACCTATGTACAAAATAAAAATTCAAGGTATAGAGATGGAGGGATTGATTGACACTGGGGCTGACTCTTCCATTATCAACATATGACAATGGCCCAAACACTGGCCTCTGCAGAAGGCTTCAAATAGTTTGAGAGGCTTGGGATATTCTAATACCCCAGAACAAAGTGCAACAGTTTTAAAATGGGAGGATGATGAAGGGCATCAAGGAACATTTCAGCCTTATGTTTTGTCCAGCTTGCCAGTTACCTTATGGGGAAGAGATGTTTTACAACAAATGGGAGTACATCTCACAACCAAGCCCACAGGTGTTACAAAAGGAAATCATCACCGAAAAGGTAAAGGATATTTTTTTTTTTTAGGGGCCACTGAGAAAACAATTTTAAAAATACCATGGCTTTCTGATAAGCCAGTTTGGGTCCCTCAGTGGCCCCTATCTAGAGAGAAATTACAAGTGGCCCACCTACTAGTTCAAGAACAACTAGAAGCAGGACGTATAGAACCTTCCACCTCTCCCTGGAATTCCCCTTACGGGCCACCACTTGTTACCGCCTGCAGCGGCTGCCGTCTGCAGCAATGATACTTCGGGAAAGAAATCGTAGGCAGACTGGAAATGAATAGGTTCTTTATTCTTCCTTCTTCTAACTTCTCTCTCTGGCTCCAACAACCTCTCCAACTCCAACCACACCCTCTAACCAACCTCACCTGGTTATATACTTTTTGCCTTAACAAGTATACACGTGTTAACAGCTCAAACTTACAGGTGCATCACATAGTGTTCACGGGCATAGAAAGATTCTTAGATAAATGCATGAATATCAGGTGAAAACACTTAAACACCTCTTATGGCTCTCAGCTAGCCGCCATCTTAGCTATCTCCTTATTAGGGCTCTTACACAAAAGGAATTAAGTTATTTCTGTACATCAAATAAATAAATAAGTGAATAAACCCATGGAAACTCCCTCTTAGTTGGGCACTGTGGTGCATGACTGTAGCACTAGCTACTTAGGAGGCTAAGTCAGGAGGATCCCTTGAGCCTGAGAGTTTGAGGTCAGTCTAGGTATCATAGTAAGAATCCTGCCTTTAAAAAAAAAAAAAAAAAAAAAAGTTGTGGGTATATATAGCTCAGTGGTAGAGTACCCCAGGTTCAATCCCCAATATGACCAAAAACAAATCAAAACAAAACAAAAACCCTGCAGTTGAAGATTAACCAACCACATTTGGATACCTAGAAAATCTACCTGGGAAGGTTTGGGTTAGAAATTCTAACTTCTTTATTTTCTTTCTTCTTTCCTTCCTTCCTTCCTTCCTCTCTAGCTGACTTGGAACACAGCTATGAGGCAACACTCTAAACATAAGGGATTCAGCTTTGAGAAGGCTCCTACACTTAGGCATTCCTACTTCAATGAAAGCTTCCTCTTTTCTTTTGAGGTCTTTTCCAGTCCAAGATGTTATAATTCTTGAGTTTCTCAAGACTGTACTACTCTAGAATCCTAATATCATAAAGACTCTGAAAATCTTCTAATGGAACAACTTTCAAAGGGATGGTGAAGTTGTGGAATTGCCAGTTCTTAGAAGCTTTCCTTTCCTACCTGCCCCACCTCCAATCTGATATCCACTCAGTTCAGTGTTTAAATGCTCAATGAGGAAATATAAAAATTATGTCACATTCATCCACAGAACACTTAATCCTATGGGTTTGTTTTGTTTCTTGTATCAGTGATCGAACCCAGAGGCAGCTTAACCACCGAGCCACATCCCCAGCCCTTATTATTTTTTGTTTGAGACAGGGTCTCGCTAAATTGCTGAAGACCTCGCTCAATCACAAAGTCTAGTCTTGGACTTGCAATCCTCCTGCCTCAGCTTCCAGAGTTGCTGGAATTACAGGCGTGTGCCACCGTGCCCACTTCTATGCATTCTATTAAAATGATAAAGAAAAACTGTATGCAACCAACAAATTACATATTAGTTTGTCCCATTGTATTAAAAAAGATTCACAGAAAAATAATGACAACGGTTAATCATGATTTTTTTTTCTTTATTTTCAATTGGTGGGTGAATAAATTATTACTCTTTTAATAATGAAACCGCTTTTTACCGTGACGAGTTCTTGCTGAAGAATAATGCCGAAGAAGCACTCCGAGGAAGGCGTAGAGTGGAAAGTGGACAGCTTTATTTAAAGGATAGCAAAAGACTTCCCCCAGAGGGAGAAGGGGACCCGGAAACCAGGAATCCAAAGGGAGGAGAAACTTTCTCCCTTTTATATCTGAAATCTTTCTTTTGTCCCTTTCATGTTCCCTATCTCTGTCCTTCCTGGGACAGGGGACAGGAATGTCAAAAGATGTGACACCAGGGGCTGGGGTTGTGGCTCAGCGGTAGAGCGCTTGCCTCGCACGTGCACGGCCCGGGTTCGATCCTCAGCACCACGTAAACATAAATGCATTGCATTGTGTACAACTAAAGTAAATAAATAAATATTAAAAAAAAAAAAAAAAAAAAAGATGTGACACCGGAGGGCCCTTGGCGGGAGATTCACAGGAAGGGCTTAGGGCTAGTTGATTAGCATCTCCGTTTGCTGGAGCTGTTTCATTAACATTCCATAAGATGGGTCCTAGGGCTGGGGTTGTGGCTCAGCGGCAGGGCGCTCGCCTCGCACGTGCGCAGCCCGGGTTTGATCCTCTGCACCACGTAAACATAAATGCATTGTATTGTGTACAACTAAAGTAAATAAATAAATATTTAAAAAAAAAAAAAAAAGATGGGTCCTAAACTTGGGAACATTAACCATCTTATCTCCCTTAGAGTTGCTCTGTGTTTTTCCAAGGACTCAGGCTGACTCCATTTTCCTTATGGACTCCATGTTCTTTATGAAACTCGATGTTAGACCCGATTTGCCTGACTACACTCACTACCTAGCTTTAAATCTGGCTTCAATAACTTCTCAGTTTTCCAAACTATGCATGTATGTTCATAATCAGAAAAAAGAAATTAAGTCCAAACGTTTCAAGCCACACCTGGCGCCACCAACGAAGAAATGAGTCATCTCAAAAGAAAGGGAAGAGGGCTGGGGATGTGGCTCAGCGGTGGAGCGCTCGCCTAGCACGTGCGCGGCCAGGGTTCGATCCTCAGCACCACGTAAAAATAAACGCATTGTGTACAACTAAAAGCAAATAAATAAATATTAAAAAGAAAGAAAGAAAGAAAGGGAAGAGACAACACGGCTTGAAAAAAGAGGCTTTAAAAGGAGGGACAAGCACTGGATAGGGTGGGGACCGATCAGCTCAGCCATAGTTCAACCCGGAAGCGCTAACGGATGCACAACACAGCAAAATTCAACAGCAAACTCTGAGGATAACGTGGCCACCGCAGCCTGCCAAGTCCCACCAGGACTAGCTAACCCCGCTTCGCTCCAGCCAACCCGGATAGCCCCGCCCCTCGCCGCCCACCATTGATCGGCTGCAGGTCGTTTGGATACTAGGGCCTGCCCCGCGCCCTGCCAGTGAAGGGACGCTCCTCCTCCACTCTGCCTGGGGCGGCCATGCTGAGTGTGGCCTCCATAGTGGGTGCCGCGGTTTTCTTTCTTGGCCGGCGCTGACCTGGTCCCTCGTATTTTGCGGTAGTTTCACCTTAGCCACAGGCTATTGGGGTCCCGAAGGAAAGATCTGGTTTTCTACTAAAATTATCCCCATCTGGGAGCTGGAGTTTGGGTGAAGTCCTCACGTCTCCAGCCCTGCCTCCAATTTCCTGGAGGCGTAAGGGTTTTAGTTTCCTAGAGGTGATGTCATCACAAAACCTTTCCAAGGTCCTAAAGCCCAATATTAGAATCTCATAGCCCACTGAAAGTCAGAGCTTCTTATAGACTGGGTGACCAGGTAATTCACTGCTCAAATTGGGACTGCTATGAGAGTATGTTTTCAAGGTTCATCCGTGTTGAAAATATCAATACTTTATTCTGTTTTATGGCTGAACAATATACTTTGCATCCATCTGTTAATGGACACTTAGGTTGTTTCTCACTGAATATTTGTGTACAAGCATTTGTTTCAAGGTTTCAGTTTCTCCAAATTCTTACCAACGCTTTTTAAAATGTTTTATTTTGATATTTTAAAGCCATCCAAGGACTCTGATACGGTATTTTACTGTGGTTTTGGTTTGTATTGCCCTAATGAATAATGAGATCAATAATTTTTTCATGTGTTTATTGATCATTTGTTTATTTTCTCTAGAGAAATGTCCATTCAAGGTCTTTGCCCATTTTCAAAATGGATAGTTTCTATTTTTGTAGTTGTAGGAGTTCTACATATACATCCTGGATATTACTTCTTTTTTAAAAATATTTTTTAGTTGTAAATGGACCTTTATTACTTATTTATTTATTTATATGTGGTGCTGAGAATTAAACCCAGTGCCTCACACATGCTAGGGAAGTGCTCTACCGCTGAACCACAATCCCAGCTCCACATATTACTTCTTTAGCACATATATGATAAATGTGTGTGTGTGTGTGTGTGTGTGTGTGTGTGTATACACATTCATGTATATGTTGGTTGCCTTTCCACTTTCTTGGTAATATCCTTGGATACACATTTTTTTAATTTAATGAAATCCAATTTATCTGTTTTTTTTTTTTTTTTTTTTTTTTTTTAAGTTTTTTAGTTGTCTGTTCATTTGGTGTTTTATTTAAGGAGCTATTGCCAAATCCAAAGTAATGTCCTATATCTCATTTTACAGGCATAGAAATTGAAACCTTCAGGGAAAAGGCCTGAGGACTCAAGGTCACTGGAAGTTAATGACAGCTGGTACTAAGACCCAGATTTCTCTTCATAACCAATGCTAATAAACAACTTTAAAAAAAAAAAATCATTGAGTCAAGGTTTACTTAACAATAATAAAATATTATAATAGGGGCTGGGGTTGTGGCTCAGCGGTAGAGCGCTCACCTCCTACGTGTGCGGCCTGGGTTCGATCCTCAGCACCACGTAAACATAAACGCATTGTGTATAACTAAAGGAAATAAATAAATACTTTTTAAAAAAAATATTATAATAGAGTAAAAACCTTCAGACCAATTTTCCTCCCAGAATAAATGGGAAAGATTGTATATTGTTCAAATTATTGTGACAGAAGACAACTCTGATTGAATAATGTTTGCTCAGTATTAAGCAAACAAACAAGGTTGCTATCTTTTTTTTGCTGTTGTTTACAGGGGGCTAGAGATTGAATGTAGGGTCTCACCCGTCTGGGAAAATGCAAGTGCTGTGTCACTGAGCTATATCCCCAACTTAAGTTGCTGTATTTTTTTATTATTATTATTTATTTTTTGTGGTATCGGGGATTGAACTCAGGGGAACTTGACCAGAGCCATACCCCCAGCCCTATTTTGTATTCTATTTAGAGATAGGGTCTCACTGAGTTGCTTAGTACCTCACTTTTGTTGAGGTTGGCCTTGAACTTGTGATCCTCCTGCCTCAACCTCCCAAACTGCTGGGATTACAGGCGTGCGACACCATGCCTGGCTCCTTTAATGTACTTTTTAAAAAAATATTTATTTATTTGCTTTAGTTGTACACAATGCATTTATTTTTACATGGTGTTGAGGATCGAACCCGGGACGCGCACATGCTAGGCGTGCGCTCTACCGCTGAGCCACAACCCCAGCCCTAATGTACTTATTTTTAAAATGTGGTACTGAGGATCAAACCCAGTGCCTCACGCATGCCAGGCAAATGCTCTACCACTGAGCCACAACCCCAACCCTCAAGTTGCTGTATTTGATATCGAAATAAACAGAATCCTGGCTTACCTCAGGACACAAAGTTTATAGACCCTTTCATTCTATCAATGGCTTGAGATACTAGGATTCAAAAAATCTTTTCTGGAATAGTTACATGAAGGGTTCCCTGTCTGAAGCCAAGAACCAAAATGTCAACTTCACTTGAAAAAAATTTTTTTCAACATTATACATTAATAGAAATGTCCTAACAAAATTTGGCTTTAATTAAAAAAAAATACCATTAGGTCTATTAGAATTTTAATTCTTATTTTATCCATTACTTTGAAAAGTAAATATTAGGAATTTCTCTTTCTTTGAGATTTACATGTGCAATCAGTTAGGGCCTGAGCAAGACTAGTCCTTTTCTCATGTATCTTAAGTGCAGGTGAATGTGATGTAACACCAATGCTTCCCATGAAATTCATTAATGAACATTTAAAATAGCATCATTTTAGCTGTGTACAGTGGCACATGCCTATAATCTCAGCAACTAAGGAGGCTGAGGTAGGAGGATTGAAAGTTTGAGGACAATCTCAAGAAATTTAGCGAGACCCTCAGCAACTTATCAAGATGCATTTCAAAGAATAAAAAGAACTGGGGATATAGCTCAGGGTTAAAGTACCCCCAGATTGAATCCCCAGTCCCATAAACAAATAAAATCACTATTTTCCCTTCAACATTATAAAGTTGGGTATAGAGGCCTGCCCCACACCCACAACTCAGAGAGGCAACCAGCACCTGCCCAGAGAGATACACAGCACTGGGGGCCCATGGCTACACAACCCAACATAAAGATAATTATGGGCTTGCGGCTGCCACTGCCACAAAACTGAGATAGTGAGGCTACTATCAAGGAACATCAAAAAGGTCCTGGTAAGACATCACTAAGGTCCCTGTGGACCAGGCTGCACCAGAGGTGCTCTACTAGAGGTGCTACCAGTTATCCTGTTGTGAACTAACAGGGAGACTTACATGGGGATGCTTATCTCTTGCTTCTCCTACTAACAGACAAATTCTTATGATTATACTCTCATTAGACAAATAATCTAATACCTCTATTTTCTCACATCCTACCTCATAAATGTCTTAGCCAACCCCTAAGTTCCCCCTTCTACCATGAGATACTGTAAACCACCACACAAACATAGAGACTATATGGTAAAGATAACTGATCTCATCATTTCTGTTTATAGTGACAAAACTGTAAATATAAAAATAGAAGCTAACTGATATATGGATACACATTGGGTACATTGAATGCTGTAATATTGATCTTTCCCTAAAAAGTGAGGTTTCGGGTAACCTGTAGGGATGCTATAAGACAATAGGGCAGAAGCTATATACTTCAGGCTTACCCTGCAAGAGAGGAAAACACATAGACATCATGAAAAAACAAGGGAGGAAAATGCCCAAAACAAATCAAGATAATACAACAATAGAAGCCATAGAAAGCATGGCAAGTGAAATGTCAGAGAAGGAGTTCTGGATATACATAATTAAAATTATGTGGGATTTTTTAAATGACCTAAGTCAGCAGATACAGGCAAAAATTGATCTCTCTAACAAAGAGATAAGAGAACAGATACAGGTAGCAAAAGATTACTTCAAGAAAGAGATAGATGGGCTGGGGATGTGGCTCAGCGGCAGAGCGTTCACCTCGCACGTGCGCGGCCTGGGTTCGATCCTCAGCACCATGTAAAAACATAAAATGCATTGCATTGCGTACAACTAAAAGTAAATAAATAAATATTTAAAAAAGAAAGAAAGAAAGAAAGAGATAGATGGTGGTGCACACCTGTAATCCCAGCACTTGGGAGGCTGAGGCAGGAGGATTGCAAGTTCAAGGCCAGCCTCAGCAATGGCGAGGCACTTCAGCAACTCAGTGAGACCCTGTCTCTAATAAAATACAAAAAAGGGCTGGGGGTGTGGCCCAGTGGTTGAGTGCCCCAAGTTCAATCCCCGGGTACCAAAAAGAAAAAGAAAAAGAAAAGAAAAGAAAGAGATATATAGAGTCTGATAAAAAACAAACAAACAGAAATCCTTGAAATGAAAGAAACAATAAGCCACTTAAAAAACTCAATAGAAGCCAGGAGCGGTGGCGCACGCCTGTAATCCCAGCACTTTGGGAGGCTGAGGCAGGAGGATCGCGAGTTCAAAGCCAGCCTCAGCAATGGCGAGGCACTTAGTAACTCAGTGAGACCCTGCTTCTAATAAAAATACAAAAAAGGGCTGGGGATGTGGCCCAGTGGTCAAGTGCCCCTGAGTTCAATCCCCGGTACCAAAAAAAAAAAAAAAAAAAAAAAAAAAAAAAAAAAAAAAAAAACTCAATAGATAGCATCACCAAAAGATTGGATCACTTGGAAGACAAGACCTCAGACAATGAGGACAAAATATATAATCTTGAAAATAAAGTTGACCTCCCAGTGAAGATGGTAAGAAACCATGAACAGAATATCCAAGAATTGGGCTGGGGTTGTGGCTTGGCTGCAGAGTGCTCGCCTCTCACGTTCGCGGCCTGGGTTCGATCCTCAGCACCACGTAAACATAAATGCATTGCATTGTGTACAACTAAAGTAAATAAATAAATATTAAAAAAAAAAAGAATATCCAAGAATTATGGGATACCATCAAAAGACCAAATGTAAGATTTATTGGAATAGAGGAAGGTGCAGAGATTCAAACCAAAGGAATGCATTATCTATTCAATGAAATAATATCAGAAAATTTCCCAAGCAGGAAGAATGAATTTGAAGATCAAATACAAGAGGCATATAGGATGCCAAATGCACAAAATTACAACAGATCTACACTAAGTCACCTTATAATAAAAATGCCTAGCATACAAAATAAGGATAGAATTTTAAATGCTGCAAGAGAGAAAAATCAGATTAACTATAAGGGAAAACAAATTCGGATCTCAGCAGATTTTTTAACCCAGACCTTCAAAGTCAGGAGATCCTGAAACAACATATACCAGGCTCTAAAAGATAAGGGATGCCAACCAAGAATCTTATATCCAGCAAAATTAAGCTTTAGATTTGATGATGAAATAAAAACCTTCCATGATAAACAAAAGCTAAAAGAATTCACAACAAGAAAACCTGCACTACAGAACATTCTTGGCAAAATATTCCATGAGGAGGAAATGAAAAGCAACAATGAAAATATACAAAAGGTAGCCAGGCGTGGTGGCGTGCGCCTGTAATCCCAGCACTTGGGAGGCTGAGGCAGGAGGATCACGAGTTCAAAGCCAGCCTAGCAATGGCGAGGCACTTAGCAACTTAGTGAGACCCTATCTCTAAATAAAATACCAAAAAAGGGCTGGGGATGTGGCCCAGTGGTCGAGTGCCCCTGAGTTCAATCCCTGGTACCAAAAATAAATAAATAAATAAATTTAAACACACACACACACACACACACACACACACACACACACACACGCAAAGGTAAGAACTACAATAAAGGAAAAAACAACCAAAGGAGAAATCAAGTCAAGCTAAATACCAAAAATAAAAAATAAGTGACTGGTAATACAAATCATGTCTCAATAATAACCCTGAATGTTAATGGCCTAAACCCACCAATTAAAAAACTTAGGCTAACAGATTGGATTAAAAAAAAAAAAAACTCCCAACAATATGTTGCCTTCAAGAGACACATCTCATAGGAAAAGACGCCCACAGACTGAAGGTGAAAGAATGGGATAAAATATACCATTCACATGGTCTACATAAGCAAGCAGGGTTCTCCATCCTCATATCAACTAAAGCAGACTTCAAGCCAAAGTTAATTAAAAGAGATAAAGATGGACATTTCATACTGCTTAAGGAAATCATACACCAATAAGACATAACTGTTATAAATATATATGCCCCAAATAATGGAGCATCTACGTTCATCAATCAAACTCTTCTCAAGTTCAAGAGTCAAATAGACCACAACACAATAATTTTAGGTGACTTTAACACACCTCTTTCACCACTGGATAGATCTTCCAAACAAAAGCTAAACAAAGAAACTATAGAACTCAATAATACAATCAATAACTTACACTTAACTGACATATATACAGTATATTATCCATCAATGAGCCAATACACTTTCTTCTCAGCAGCACATGGATCCTTCTCTAAAACAGACCATATATTATTCCATAAAGCAATTCTAAGCAAATATTTAAAAGTAGGGATACTACCCTGCATTCCATCAGATCATAATGGAATGAAATTAGAAATCAATGATAAAATAAGAAACAAAAGCTACTCCAACACCTGGAGACTAAATAATATACTACTGAAGGAACAATGGGTTGCAGAAGACATCAAGAAGGAGATTAAAAAATTATTAGAGGTAAATGAGAACACCAATACAACATATCAAAATCTCTGGGACACTATGAAGGCAGTACTAAGAGGAAAGTTCATTGCATGGAGTTCATTCCTTCAAAGAAGAAAAAGTCAACAAATAAATGAACTAACATTACATCTCAAAGCCCTAGAAAAAGAAGAAGAAATCAACCCCAAAAGAAGTAGAAGACAGGAAATAATTAAAATCAGAGCTAAAATTAACAAAATTAAAGCAAACAAAAAAATGAAAAAATTGATAGAACAAAAAGTTGGTTCTTTGAAAAAATAAATAAAATTGATAAACCATTAGCTATGCTAATGAAAAAAAGGAGAGAGAAAATTCAAATTACCAATATCTATGATGGTAAAGGAACTATCACGGCAGACACTACAGAAATACAGAAGATAATTAGAAATTATTTTGAAAATTAGTACTCCAATAAAATAGAAAATATCAAAGGCATCAACAAATTCCTAGGAACATATGATATGCCCAAACTAAATCAGGATGATATACACAATTTAAATAGATCAATTTCAAGCAAAGATATAGAGGATGCCATCAAAAACCTACAAACCAAGAAAAGCCCAGGACCGAATGGATACACAGCCGAGTTCTACAAGACCTTTAAAGAAGAACTAACACCAATACTTCTAAAAATATTTCATGAAATAGAAAAAGAGGGAACACTTTCAGACTCATTCTATGAGTCCACTATCACCCTGATTCTAAAACCAGGCAGAGACACATCAAAGGACGAAAACTACAGACCAATATCTCTAATGAATATAAATGCAAAAAGTCTCAATAAAATTCTGGAAAATCAAATACCAAAACATATCAAAAAGATAGTGCACCACAATCGAGTGGGGTTCATTCCAGGGATGCAAGGTTGGTTCAACATAAGGAAATCAATAAATGTAATCCATCATATCAATAGACTCAAAGACAAAAATCATATGATTATCTCAATAGATGCAAAGAAAGCATTTGACAAAATATAGCACCCTTCATGTTCAAAACGCTAGAAAAACTAGAGATAACAGGATCATACCTCAACATCGTAAAGGCCATCTATGCTAAGCCCCAGACCAACATCATCTTAAATGGAGAAAAATTGAAAGCATTCCCTCTAAAAACTGGAACAAGACAGGGATGCCCTCTTTCCCCACTCCTATTTAACATAGTTCTTGAAGCCCTAGCCAGAGCAATTAGACAGATGAAAGAAATTAAAGGAATATGGGTAGGAAAAGAAGAACTCAAACTATCACTGTTTGCAGACAATATGATTCTATACATAGAAGATCCAAAAAACTCCACCAGAAATCATCTAGAACTAATAAATGAATTCAGCAAAGTAGATGGATATAAAATCAACACCCATAAATCAAAGGCATTTCTGTACATTAGCGACAAATCTTCAGAAAGAGAAACTAGGAAATCCACCCCATTTACCATAGCCTCAAAAAAAAAAAAACAAACTTGGGAATCAACTTAACAAAAGAAGTGAAAGACCTCTACAATGAAAACTATAGCACACTAAAGAAAGAAACTAAAGAAGATCTTAGAAGATGGAAAGATCTACCTTGTTCATGGATAGGTAGAATTAATATTGTCAAAATGACCATTCTCCCAAAAGCACTATACAATTTCAATGCAATCCCAATCAAATTCCCTATATCATTCCTCATAGAAATAGAAAAAGCAATCATGAAATTCATCTGGAAAAATAAGAGACCCAGGATAGCCAAAGCAATTCTTAGCAAGACGAGTGAAGCTGGTGGCATTACTATTCCAGACCTTAAATTGTACTACAAAGCAATAGTAACAAAAACAGTATGGTATTGGCACCAAAATAGACCAGTTGACCAATGGTACAGAATAGAAGACACAGAGACTAACCCACACATCTACAGTTATCTTATATTAGAGAAAGGTGCCAAAAACATACATTGAAAAAAAGACAGCTTCTTCAACAAATGGTGTTAGGAAAACTGGAAATCCTCATGTAATAAAATGAAATTAAATCTCTATCTCTCACCATGCACAAAACTCAACTCAAAGTGGATCAAGTACCTAGGAATTAAACCAGAGACCTTGCACCTAATAGAAGAAAAAGTAGGCCCAAATCTACATCATGTTGGATTAGGCCCCAATTTTCTCAAAAAGACCCCTATACTGTAAGAATTAAAATTAAGAATTAATAAATGGGATGGATTGAAACTAAAAAGCTTCTTCTCAGCAAAAGAAACAATTAGTGAGGTGAATAGAGGACCTACAGAATGGGAGAAAATCTTTACCACAAGCATATCAGATAGAACACTAACCTCAAGGATATATAAAGCTCTCAAAAGCCTTAATACCAAAATAACAAATAACCAAATCAATAAATGGGCCAACGAACTAAACAGACACTTCTCAGAAGATGATATATAATCAATCAACAAATATATGAAAAAATGTTCAACATCTCTAGCAATTAGAGAAATGCAAATCAAAACAACTCTAAGATTTCATCTTACTCCAGTCAGAATGGCAGCTATCAAAAATACAAGCAGCAATAAATGCTGGCAAGGATGTGGGGGAAAAGGCACACTCATACATTGCTGGTGGGACTGCAAATTGGTGAAGCCAATCTGGAAAGTAGTATGGAGATTCCTAGGAAAACTTGGAATGGAACTGCCATTTGACCTAGCTATCCCACTCCTTGGTATATACCCAAAGGACTTAAAAACAGCATACTACAGGTACACAGCCACATCAATGTTTATAGCAGCACAATTCACAATAGCTAAATTGTGGAACCAACCTAGATGCTTCAGTAGATGAATGGGAAACTTTGGTATATATACACAATGGAACACTACTTAGCACTAAAAGAGAATAAAATCATGGCATTTGCAGGTAAATGAATGGAGTTGGAGAAAATAATGCTAAGTGAAGTTAGCCAATCCCTAAAAACCAAAGGTAGAATGATTTCTTTGTTATGAAGATGTTGTGCCCCGTGGCTTGGGACCCCCAAGAAGACCACCAGAGTCCTTGGTCAATGTAAATAACAAAGAGTCATTTATTAGCAAGCTTGAGCTTGGTCCTCCGTGCACTCAGTAACCAGTGACGCTTAGAGGCCCCGCGTCTAGATTTAGCAGGGTTTTTAAAATGAAATACATACAAGTTAAAGGGGGGCTTTACAGCGCTCTTTTGATTGGTTAACATACAAAGTTACATACAAAGCATTATTTTTGAGTTTTGGGTTAGCCTGACCGCTAGGGGAAGGGTGATCAGCCACCCGGTTTTGCAAGCTAGACAAAATAAGGAACAAGAATAAGTTTTGGGTCAGTCTGACCGCTAGGGGAAGGGTAGTTTTTTTCAAAAAACTGAGGACAGTTTTGGGAAAGACTTATGTTTACACAAGTGTTTGCATTTTTCACCTTTCAAAGATACTGACTTAAAATGGTAAGGGAGGGGGGAATGAGAGGAATGAAGGAATGTTAAATAGAACAAAGGGGGAGAGGGGAGGGGAGGGGGTAAGGGGGTAGGAATAAAGGTAGAATGAGTTAGATATCATTACCCTAAATACATGTATGAAGACACAATTGTTGTGAAAATACTTTATGTAAAACCAGTGACTTGAAAAATTGTGCTTTTTATATTTAATATGAAATGAATTGCACTCTGCAAGCATGTATAACAAATTAGAACAAGAATAAATTTTAAAATATTTTTTAAAAAGATAATTTAGTAGGGCTATGTTTGTAGCTCAATGGTAGACTGCTTGTCTAGCATGTGTGAGGTACTGGGTTTGATCTTAAGCACCACATTAAAAAATAAATAAAGGTATTGTGTCCATCTACAAATAATTTTTTTTTTAATTTTAAAAAAAGAATTTAATAGCCGGGTGCCATGGCACACACCTGTAATCCTGCCTCTCAGGAGGCTGAGGCAGAAAGAGTCCAAGTTCAAAGCCAAACTCAGCAACTCAGTGAGGTTTTAACGACGTAGACCCTATCTCAAAATAAAAAATAAAAATAAAAAAATGGCTGGGGATGTGGTTAAGTGCTCCTGGGTTCAATCACTGATCCAAAAAATAAAAAAAAATAAAAAAAATAATTTAATAGAATTTACTGGGTATGAGGTGCTTGTCTGTATGTAATCCAAGCTACTCAAGAGGCTGAGGCTGGAGGTCTGCAGATACAAGGCCAATGTGGGCAATTTGGAGAGACCTTATCTGAAAGCAAAATAAAAAGGTTTGGGGACAAGAGCCGGGCGTGGTGGCGTATGCCTGTAATCCTAGCACTTGGGAGGCTGAGGCAGGAGGATCGCCAGTTCAAATCCAGCCTCAGCAATGGCAAGGCACTTAGCAACTCAGTGAGACCCTGTCTCTAATAAAATACAAAAAAAGGGCTGGGGATGTGGCCCAGTGGTCGAGTGCCCCTGAGTTCAATCCCCTGTACCAAAAAAAAAAAAAAAAAAAAAAAGGTTTGGGGACATAGCTTAGTGGTAAAGCACTTGTTTACTAAGGGTGAGGCCCTGATTTCGATCCCCGATATTAAAGAGTGGTGGGGGAATGAATTTAATGGAGTTTACTGATCCCTGAACAAACATTTGAGAAGATGATACTTAACGTAACCCTGTGCCCCTTTACAAATACTAAATCATTTTGCCATGATTAGTATCGTTTTCTACAAGTAAAATGGGTTTGTAGTTCAGATACTAGTGTTGCTTCCTATTAAATAATGTAAAAGGGATGAAAGAGATAAAGAGACATCTCTGCAGAAACACTTATTTTTTTCATCTTTCTCCCTCTCAGTAATATTATCTATTTATTGAGTTCTTTCTAGGTGCAGCCACTGAAGAGCTCTACAGACATAATTTAATTTAATCCTTATGGGTTTCTGAGCCTAGAAAAACTAGAGATGTGGTCCAGTGTTTTTGATGGACATCTAGTGACCTTATAAACACTAGAAATAGAAAACACAACAGCACAATTTTTTTTCCTTCTTTTCTTTCTTCTCTCTTTCTCCTCCCTCCATAGTGCTGAAGATCAAACTGAGGACCTGGCATACACTAGGCAAGCCTCTACCACTGAGCAACATCTTCAGCCCACATTTTCCCTTTTCTTTTGTTGATGTGGGTAATTTAACCCAGGGCCTTTGCATGCACAGGCTCTACCACTGAGCCACATTCCTGTCCCAATGATTTTTCTTAAAGGACGAATTTTAAACGACTCAATTGTGAAACAAGAGATGTGGGTGAAGCATTAGGAAAAACGTGCTGACAATGGAGAACTGGGAAAGAGGAGAATGGAAGAGTAGAGACATTCTTTACTCCAGATACTGAATAATTGGGTGAAGTTTATATGCCTGAAAGCTGATGGAAATGAAGAAGTCATGTAGATATTCTCTGAGCTCAATAGTTCTGGAAAATGGAGTTTTCCCAGAAATCAAAGAGGGGGTCTTAATATGCTGTGCATTGCTTCAACCCCCTGCCCACCTATTGTGAAACCTTCTACTAAGCAATTTGCTGTAACTCCTACTCTAAAATAAAAAGTAATATTTATCTACATCTAGCTGTTTGGATTCTCACTTCAAATAGAATATGTGTAAAACTAAACTCATTATCTTCTTCCCTTTATAGATTTTGTGTGCTTCTTTAGGTTCTTATATATTTTTTTATTCCTTCCCTTAGAATCAAATTTCTTAAATTAAAAAAAAATTCATCATATCTTGCCTCCATTTCTTCATCTTGAATTTACTTCTAATCCAAATTTGGTTTCTGTCCTAATTGTACCATTGATATTTCTCAGACCCAGGCCACCAGTTACTCTTCAAAAAATAACACCTTTTTAAGGTGTACAATTTCTATGCCATAAAAGTCACTCATTTTAGGTGTATAACTTAGTCATTTTTAGAAAATGTTCAGAATTGTGTGATCATCACCATAATCCAATCTTACAACATTTCTATCACCACAAAAAGATCCCTTATGCTCATTTGCACATCATTCACCTTTTGATAGCAATTCAATGAACATTTTCAGTCCTCAGCTTAGTTGCTCTGATGTATTTGATGCTGCAGATACCTTACCTTTCTTTCTCTTTTGGGGGACAGGTACTGAGGACTAAACCCAGGGACATTTTACCACTGAGCTATATCCCCAGTCCTTATTATTATTATTATTATTTTTAATTTTGAGACAGGACTTCACTAAGTTATCCAGGCTGGCTTTGAACTTGCCATCTTTCTTCCTGTCAGTGTGCAGCCCTCATCTTTATTTTTGAAAATTATCTTCCCATGTTGGCTTTCCTGTCAACATTCTTTCTCTTGATTTTACCCCTAACTACATGGAATTTCTTTATAGATTATCTTCTCTGCCTGAGCTTAAAGATTGCTGGGCATATATTAGTGTATGCCTGTAGTCCCAGCTACTCAGGAAACTGAGTTTGGTGAATCACCTGAGCCCAGGAGTTCAAGGTCAGCCTGGGCAACATGATATAATCCCATCTCAAAAAAAAAAAAAAAAAAAAAAAAAAAAAAAATTTGCTATTCTATAGGATTCTGGCCTGGCCTTCTTATCCTCCACTTTTCTTAGGTGATAATGATCCATCTTCATTACCACAACAGACAGCAATAAGATAATAACTTAAAATCTCTATCTCCAGCTCACACTTATGTCCTGAACACCAGACTGATACAGTATAGTAATGCAAATATTTATTACCAACAGTGGTTCATCTCTTGGACTTTAGCTATAATAAAATGTAGGTAAAGCCGGGCGTGGTGGTGCACACCTGTAATTCATTCTGGAGAAGAGAATTAAGATTCACCCAGATCTTACTAAGTTTTTAAAGTGGTGTTTTAAAGTAGTGGATGAAGTAGTAAATGTATGTATGATATCTGCAGTCTATCAACCATAATATACTCTTAGAAAACCTAAGTTGGAAACCAGGTGCAATGGCACACACCTATAATCCAGTGGCTTGGGAGGCTGAGGCAGGAGGATCACATGTTCAAAGACAGCCTCAGAAACTTAGCAAGGCCCTGAGCAGCTCAGCAAGACCCTGTCTCTAAATCAAATACAAAATAGGGATGGGGATGTGGCTCAGTGGTTAAGCACCCCTGGGTTCAATCCCTGGTACCCCTCCCCCCCAAATCTAAATTGGAGTTGTAAAGTAGTTGTACCCCTATTACTCAAGTGATTCTTTTTTTTTAAAGTATTTATTTATTTGCTTTTAGTTGTACACAATGCGTTTATTTATACGTGGTGCTGAGGCTTGAACCCAGGCCGCACACATGCTAGGCAAGCGCTCTACCGCTGAGCCACAACCCCAGCCCCTCAAGTGATTTTTTTTTTTTTCAGTTCTGGGGATTGAATCCAGGGGCATTCTACCATTGAGCTACATTCCCAGCCCTTTTTCTTTTTATTTTGAGACAGGGTCTCGCTAAGTTGTTGAAGCTGACCTTGAACTCCTGCCTCAGTCTCCCAAGTAGTTGGGAATATAGGTGTGTGCCCCTTTGCCCAGCTATAACTCACTTTATTTGATTTTTTTTGCACATTTGTATTATCAGTAGATTGATGTAACCTCAAAAGTGAAGACCAACTCTTTTATTGCTTTGTATTTCCAACAAGAAAGCAGAGCACTGATATGCAGTAGTCAAAGTGTTTGTGGAAGGAATAAATGAAAAACTAAATATTTTAGGACAGAACATACTGAAAACTGACTATAGTAAACATTGGTATTGGACTGTCAAATGTCACTTTCTGTCTTTTCCTCCTTATAACAAAATTATAATTTTATAGCAATAATTCATCTTTCTCCACACAGCCACATTTCTCTGTATGTCATTCATCAGAATATCATTTCTCTTGCAGTGACAGATTTAGGATGGATATATGAAACAATTCTGACCAATGAGATGTAATGGGGAGTATATTGAGGGGTTCTGGGATTTTTTTTTCACATATAAATAGAGATACATAGAGGTATCTCCTTTTCGGCACTTGATAGTGTCTATATGTGTCAACTTGAACTATGGCAGCCATCTTGTAATTATTCAGGAAACTAGTACCTGAACAAAGTCAATATTCTGATGAAGGCAGAGCAGAAAGACAGAAGAACCTAGTCTTTGTTGATATGTCTGGGTGGTAATTTACCAACCCTGAAGATGTCCTAGCTTGTGACTCCTTTATTTGATCTACCCTATTTTTTAAAAAATATTTACTTATTTGCTTTAGTTGTACACAATGCCTTTATTTTTACGTGGTGCTGAGGATCGAACCTGGGCTGTGCACGTGCTAGACGAGTGCTCTACTGCTGAGCCATGACCCCAGTCCTACCCTATTTTTTAAACTAATTGAGGTTGGGGGTTCTGTTTCTCCCAGATGAAAGTTTCTTTCTTTTTCTTTTCTTTTTTCTTTCTTTCTTTTTTTTTTTTGTGTGTGTGTGTGTGTGTGTGTGTGTGTGTGTGTGTGTTTTGTTGTCGTTGCTGTTCGTTTGTTTTTGGTACCTGGGATTAAACCTAGGGGCACTTAGCCCTGAGCAACATCCCCAGCCATTTTTTAGTTTTTACTTAGAGACAGGGTCTGGGTAAAGTGCTTAGGGCCTCACTAAGTTGCTAAGGCTGGCTTTGAACTCGTGATCTTCCTGCCTCAGACACCTGAGCTGCTAGGATTATAGGTGTGCACCACTGCACCTGGCTCAGATGAAAGGTTTCTAACTGATAATGTTAGTAAATGTATCACATAGAAAATAAGCTGTGTTCCCACCATCACCACCACAGTGGACAGTGGAATAACAGGCTTGGTGTTGCATACTAGTAGTCCTAGCTACTCCTGAGGCTTAAGCAGGAGGATGGTAAGTTTGAGGTCAGACTGGGCAGGGCTTTGTGTATGCTAGGCACGTACTCTATCACTTAGCTACATATAACCCAAAGACCCTGTCACAAACAAAACAAAACAAATCACACAAAATAAAACAAAAAATAGTGGTATATGCATAAATAGCACATGTCAACCTTGCCATAATTTCTGTTGTCTTTGTTGTACTACAGGTGTAATATAGATGTTTTTGCAAACCTCCTCAGGGAAGGCTACACACTGACCTTGATAGTCTCAGATGTGCACAGCAGAAATAGCAATTAGTATGTCAGGTGAAGCCAGGAAGACAGATGATAGGATCAGTGATAAGAAAATCTTATTTTTATGGGTGAAAATAATGAGAATTTTCAACTGACTCTACCACCAAATGCTGGCATTTTTATACCCTAAGAGGAAAATACTAATAGTAGTAATTTTCAAGATGGTTGATAATACATTGTTTCTTCCCTGTTATCGCAAAGCTTTTATACAAATTTCAATATATCTTTTTATCTTTTCCTTTCGTCTACTCAAATTCTTCCAGTGTGCCAACAGACAACTGAGATTTCACCCTTGTCATAACTTCTCTAATCTCTTAGAGAGGCCTTTGTTCCTTGTTTAGCAATTTTTTGTGCAACATGTTGTGAGATCTATTATTTTGAAATGTTCAAATGTTTATTATTTAACTTTTCACATGGATTTCCTCTTCAACTAACTCCTCAAGGGCAGGATTAATGTTAAGTTATCCCACACAAGCAACTCACCTAATGGAAAATAAATTATCAGTTGATTAAAGTGTCAAATGCACAAATAATTTTTTCACATTTTTATTGATGCATTACAGTTATATACAATGGTGGGGTTTATTGTTGTATATTCATACATGCACAAAATACAACAATAAATTTGACCAATATTATTCCCCAGTATTTCCCCTTTCTCTCCCCTCCTCTGGCTCCCCCACCCCCTGTCTCTTTCCTCTATTCTACTGATCTCCCTCTTCATGAGATACCCCCATCTTTCTTTTCCTTTTACCTCAAGCTTCCACATGAGAGAAAACAAAACGACCCTTGACCTTATGAGTTTGGCTTATTTCGCTTAACATAATGTTCTCAAGTTCCATCTATCCATCATGTTGAAAATGACATAATTTCCTTTTTCTTCATCACTGAATAACACTCCATTACGTATATATACCACATTTTCCTTATTCATTCATCTATTGATGGATACCTAGGCTGGTTCTGTAGTTTGTCTACTGTGAATTGTGCTGCTATAAACAGGGGCATGTATGTGTCACTATAGTATGATGACTACAATTCTTTAGTGTAAATACCAAGGAGTGGTATAGTTGAGTCATGTGGTGGTTCCATTCCTAGTCTTTTGAGGAACCTCCATACTGATTTCCATAGAGGTTGTACTAATTTACAATCCCAGCAACATTATAAAAGTGTTCCCTTTTCTCCACATCCTTTTCAACATTTATTATTGTTTGTATTCTTTCTTAATTTGGAGAATATTTTATTAGTTTCTGTAATCAAACCCATGTAAATAAAACCTTACATATTTAATACAGTGTGTTACCCCTGTACAAATGGAAAAAAATTAATGTTTCTAGGCCACTATGACTGTTAATTTTTATACAATTCCAACTCAACACAGTAAACTGGGATACTTTTTCCAAAGTTGATTATTATTTGTATACCTAATGACTACCATTCTGTCCAGTGTGAGATGAAATTTTGATTTGCATTTCCCTAATTGCTAATGATGTTGAACATTTTTCACATATTTGTTAGTCATCTGTATTTCTTTTTTTGAGAAGTGTCTGTTTAGTTCATATGCCTATGTATTAACTGAGTTGTTAGGTTTTTTTGGTGTAAAGTTTTTTGAGTTCTTTATATATTCTGGATATTAATTCTCTGTCAGAGAGTAGCTAGCAAAGATTTTCTCCCATTTGTAGGTTCTCTCTTCAAATTCTTAATTGTTTCCTTTGCTGTGCAGAAGCCTTTTAGTTTTATGCCATCCCATATATTAACTCTTGGCAATATTTCCTGAGCTTTAGGAGTCCTATTGAGAAAGCAGTTTTCTGTGCCTATATGCTGGAGTGTTGATCCTACATTTTCTTCTAGGAGTTGCATCATTTCTGGTCTAATTCCTAGGTGCTTTTAAATTTTAATTTGTTATATATGACACCAGAATGCATTACAATTCATATTACACAAATAGAGCACAATTTTTCATGTCTCTGGTTGTACGTCACAACATTCGTGTCTTCATACATGTACTTAGGTTAACAATGTCCATCTCATTCCACCATCTTTCCTACCTCTACGGCCCCTCCTCGTCTCTTCCTCCCCTTTGCCCTATCTAGAGTTCATCTAATCCTCCCATGGCCCACCCCCCACACACAACCACATTATGAATCAGCATTCTTTTTTTTTTAATAACATAAAACTTTTATTATTTTTAAATAAAAGGTAGCTAGTGAGAAGGTAGATTTGAGGAAGTAAGCTCAGCAAATTTTGCAAATGAGACTTAAAAACGCAACTGAAGCAGCCTTTTTAAAATAACTACCCTCCCCCCTCAAATAAAGATAGTGTCTCTGTTCCTTTAGATTTCTCTCATGTCCCCTGGATGCAGGAACTGCAAATCTCTTGGCTGACACCCTACAGAGACCAGTATATCCAGCTGTCTTTTCCCCAAAACTCCCCTAAAAATGAGACTTACTGGGAACAGCAATGGGGGGGTTGGAAAGTGAGAGCAGAAGGCCAAATAATATGCAAGACACTTGAGTATTTCCTTGGGTAAATTTCTTGCTCCCTTGTCCCTGTTACCAGTAGCATTTTCAGTATGGGAGATTAAAACAAAGGGGAAAAGAAACTCTGAAACCTCTTTCCAAACTGTGACCAAGTCTGTGGATAAAATTCACAAGCAAATCAGGGTCAATCCTGTTCTGTCCATTTGCCAAACTCATGATGTTTACAATACCCCAGAGGAGATGCACAATCTTCACAAATGGGTGGATATCTCCAAATTTTGATGAAATTTTTCAGATCTCTACTGGTTTCCATACCTCAGTATCACTTAAACCAAGAGATCATTAGCCTGTAATGCTGAATCAGCATTCTTAAATCAGAGAAAACATTCGGCATTTGGTTTTTTGGAATTGGCTAACTTCACCTAGCATTATGTTCTCCAACTCCATCTATTTACCTGCAAATGCATGATTTTATTCTCTTTTAATGCTGAATAATATTCCATTGTATATATATACCACATTTTCTTTATCCATTCATCTACTGAGGGACATCTAGGTTGGTTCCACAACCTAGCTATTGTGAATTGTGCTGCTATAAACATTGAACTGTTGTGTCACTGTAATATGCTGTTTTTAAGTCCTTTGGGAATAGACCCAGGAGTGGGATGGCTGAGTCATAGGGTGGTTCCATTCCCAGTTTTCCAAGAAATCTCCATACTACTTTCCATAACGGTTGCACCATTTTGCAGTCCCACCAGCCATGTATGAGTGTGCCTTTTTCCCCACATCCTCTCCAACATTTATTGTTGTTTGTGTTCTTGATAGCTGCCATTCTGACTGGAGTGAAATGAAATCTTAGAGTAGTTTTGATTTGCATTTCTCTAATTGCCAGCGATGTTGAGCATTTTTTCACGTATTTGTTGATTAATTGTGTATCTTCTTCTGAGAAGTGTCTTTTCAATTGCTTAGCCCATTTATTGATTGGGCTTTTTTTTTTTTTTTTTTTTTTTTTGGTGTTAAGTTTTTTGAGTTAATTCTAGAAATTAGTGCTCTATCTGATGTGCACATATTAAATACCTGTTCCCAATTAGTTGGCTCTCTATTCACCTCACTGATTGTTTCTTTTGCTGAGAAGAAGCTTTTTAGTTTAAATCTATCCCATTCATTAATTCTTGGTATTAATTCTTGCGCTACAGGATTCTTATTAAGGAACTTGGGGCCTAATCCGACATGTTGGAAATTGGAGCTTACTTTTTCTTCTATTAGGCGTATTGTCTCTGGTCTAATTCCTAGGTCCTTGATCCATTTTTTTTTTTTTTTTTTTTTTTTGGTACTGGGGATTGAACTCAGGGGCACTCAACCACTGAGCCACATCCTCAGCCCTATTTTGTATTTTTATTTAGAGACAGGGTCTCACTGAGTTGCTAAGTGCCTCGCCATTGCTGAGGCTGGCTTTGAACTCGTGATCCTCCTGCCTCAGCCTCCCAAAGTGCTGGGATTACAGGCGTGCGCCACCGCGCCCGACCCCTTGATCCACTTTGAAGTGAGTTTTGTGCATGGTGAGAGATAAGGGTTTAATTTCATTTTGTTGCATATGGATTTCCAGTTTTTCCAGCACCATTTGTTGAAGAGGCAATCCTTTCTCCACTGTACATTTTTGGCGCCTTTGTCTAATATAAGATAGCTGAAATTATATGTATTAGTCTCTGTGTCCTCAATTCTGTACCATTGGTCCACCAGTCTGTTTTGGTGCCAATACCATGCTGATTTTGTTACTATTGCTCTATAGTATAATTTAAAGTCTGGTGTGGTGATGCCCCCTGCTTCACTTTTCTTGCTCAGGATTGCTTTGGCTATTCTGGGTCTCTTATTTTTCCAGATGAATTTCACGACTGCTTTTTCTATTTCTTTGAAGAATGACATTGGGATTTTGATTGGAATTGCATTAAATCTGTATAATGCTTTTGGTAGTATGGACATTTTGACAATATTAATTCTACCTATCCAAGAGCAAGGTAGGTCTTTCCATCTTCTGAGTTCTTCTATGATTTCTTTCTTTAGTGTTCTATAATTTTCATTATAGAGGTCTTTCATCTCTTTCGTTAAGTTGATTCCCAGGTATTTTTTTTTTTATGCTATTGTAAATGGGGTAGTTTTCATCATTTCCCTTTCAGAGGCTTTGTCGCTGATGTACAAAAATGCCTTTGACTTATGTGTATTGATATTGTATCCTGCAACTTTGCCAAATTCATTTGCTAGTTGTAAAAGTTTTCTGGTAGAGTTTTTTGGGTCTTCTAGGTAGATTATCATGTCATCAGCAAATAGTGCTAATTTGAGCTCTTCTTTTCCTATCTGGATCCCTTTAATTTCTTTTGTCTGTCTAATTGCTCTGGCCAGAGTTTCCAGTACTATGTTAAATAGCAGTGGTGAAAACTGCTTGTTCCAGTTTTTAGAGGGAATGCTTTCAATTTTTCTCCATTTAAGATAATGTTAGCTCGGGGCCTTGCATAAATAGCTTTTATAATGTTGAGATATAGTCCTGATATTCCTAGTTTTTCCAGTGTTTTGAACATAAAGGAGTGTTGTATTTTGTCAAATGCTTTTTCTGCGTCTATTGAAATGATCATATGATTTTTATCTTTAAGTCTATTGATGTGATGTGTTATGTTTATTGATTTCCGAATGTTGAACCAGCCTTGCGTCCCTGGATTAAACCGCACTTGATTGTGGTGCACTATCTTTTTGATATGTTTTTGTATCCAATTTGCCAGAATTTTGTTGAGGATTTTTGCATCTTTGTTCATTAAAGATATTGGCCTGAAGTTTTCTTTTTTGGATGTGTCTTTGCCTGGCTTTGGAATTAATGTAATATTGGCCTCATAGAAAGAGTCTGGAAGAGCTCCCTCTTTTTCTATTTCTTGAAATAGTTTGAAGAGCATTGGTATTAGTTCTTCTTTGAAAGTCTTGTAGAACTCGGCTGTAAACCCATCAGGTCCTGGACTTTTCCTTGTTGGTAGCTTTTTGATGACGTCTTCTATTTCTTCGCTTGTAATCGATCTGTTTAAATTGTGTATAGCCTCCAGTTCCAGTTTAGGCAAATCATACGACTCTAGAAATCTGTCAATGCTTTCAATATTTTCTATTTTATTAGAGTACAAGTTTTCAAAGTAATTTCTAATTATCTTCTGTATATTTGAGGTGTTTTTGTGATATTCCCTTTTTCATCACAAATGTTAGTAATTTGAGTTTTTTCTCTTCTTCTTTTTGTTAGCATCACTAAGTGTCTGTCAATTTTGTTTATTTTTCAAAGAACCAACTTTTAGTTTTCTCAATTCTTTGAATTGTTTCCTTAGTCTCAATTTCATTAATTTATGCTCTGATTTTAATTACCTCCTGTCTTCTACTGCTCTTGGTGTTGATCTGTTCTTCTTTTTCTAGTGATTTGAGGTGTGATGTTAAGTCATTTATTTGTTGGGTTTTTTTTTTTTTTTTCTTTTAAGGAATGAACTCAGTGCAATGAATTTTCCTCTTACTACTGCCTTCACAGTGTCCCAGAGATTTCTATACGATGTATCTGTGTTCTCATTTACCTCTAGGAATTTTTTAATCTCCTCCTTGATGTCTTCTTCAACCCCTTATTCATTCAGTAGCATGTTGTTTAGGTTCCGGTTGTTGGAGTAGTTTTTCTTATTCCTTGTTTTGTCATTGATTTCCAATTTCATCCCTTTATGGTCTGATAGAATGCAGGGTAGT
This sequence comes from Tamias sibiricus, assembly GCA_025594165.1. Classification (NCBI taxonomy): domain Eukaryota; kingdom Metazoa; phylum Chordata; class Mammalia; order Rodentia; family Sciuridae; genus Tamias; species Tamias sibiricus. The sequence continues at coordinate 70,513,958 of CM046657.1, read as the reverse complement.
ATCTCTATTTTTTTATATTTGCTGAGAGTTGCCTTGTAACATAATATATGGTCTATTTTGGAGAAGGAGCCATGTGCTGCTGAGAAAAAAGTGTATTCGTTTACTGAAGGATGAAATATTCTATATATGTCCGTTAGGTCTAAATTATTAATTGTTTTAAGGAGGCTTAAAGTTTCTTTGTTTAGCTTTTGTTTGGATGATCTATCCATTGGTGAGAGAGGTGTGTTGAAGTCCCCTAGAATAACTGTATTGTGGTCTATTTTACTCTTAAACTTGAGAAGAGTTTGTTTGATGAATGTAGGTGCTCCATTATTTGGGGCATACAGATTTATGATTGTTATATCCTGTTGATGAATGGTTCCCTTAAGTAGTAAGAAATATCCATCTTTGACCCTCTTGATTAGTTTTGGTTTGAAGTCTACTTTATTTGATATGAGAATGGAGACCCCTGCTTGCTTCCGCAGGCCATGTGAGTGATAAGACTTTTCCTAGCCTTTCACTTTCAGTCTATTGATGTCTTTTTCTACGAGGTGTGTTTCTTAGAGACAGCAAATTGTTGGGTCATTTCTTTTAATCCATTCTGATAATCTGTGTCTTTTGAATGGCGAGTTTAGGTCATTAACATTCAGGGTTATTATTGAGATGTGATTTTTATTCCCATCCATTTTTATTTGTATTATGGTCTTTAGCTTGACTTGGTTTCTCTTCTGGTTGGTATTTCCCTTAGTTTAATATCTCCCTTTGTTGATTTTCGTTGTTATTTTTCTCTTCTTCTTCATGAAAAATTTTGCCCAGGATATTTAGAAGTGCTGGCTTTTGAGTTGTGAAATCTTTTAACTTTTGCTTGTTGTGGAAGGTTTTTATTTCATCTTCGAATCTAAAGCTCAATTTTGCTGGATATAAGATTCTTGGTTGATATCCCTTTTCTTTCAGAGCTTGAAATATGCTATTCCAGGATCTTCTTGCTTTTAAGGTCTGGGTTGAAAAATCTGAACATAGTCTGATTGGTTTCCCCCTATATGTAATCTGCTTCCTTTCTCTTGTGGCTTTTAGTATTCTCTCCTTGCTCAGTATATTAGGCATTTTCATTATAATATGCCTTGGTGTGGGTCTGTTGTGATTTTGTTTGTTTGGTTTTCGGTAAGCCTCTTGAACTTGGTTTTCCCATTCATTCCTCAAGTTTGGAAAATTTTCTGTAATGATTTCATTAAATAAATTACTCATTCCTTTGGCTTGGAACTCTGCCCCTTCCTCTACCCCAATCACTCTTAAGTTTTGTCTTTTTATGTTGTCCCATAATTATTGGATGTCATGTTCTTGATTTCTTGTGAGTTTTGGTGTGTAGTCTAGATTTTTCTCTAGGATATATATTTTGTCTTCATTGTCTGAGGTTCTTTTTTCCAAGTGGTCTACTCTGTTGGTGATGCTTTCAATTGAACTTTTATTTTGGTTCATTGCTTCTTTCATTTCCAGAATTTCTGTTTTGTTTCTTTTTGAGCCTCTATCTCCCTATTGAAGTAATCGTTTACTTCCTGTATTTGTTTTTGGAGTTCTTTGTCAAAATGATCTTTTACCACCTGTATTTGCTCCCTCATCTCATTTTTAAGTTAATTCTTAAGTTCCATAAACATTTGGAATATGTAATTTCTAAATTCCATCTCTGGCATTTCACCAACTGTGCTTGCCATGGAATCTACTGATGAGGTATATTGATTTGTTTGTGTCACTTTCTTCCCTTGTTTCTTCATGTTGCTTATGTGTCTTTTCTTCCTGCACTGTGGGACCTTGACTATTTCGATTTTATCTTAAAGTCTTATGTTGCTCCTGTAGTACAATGCTATCAGATCCCCTTATAATTCCTTTACACTTTACAATCTAACATTTTCTTTCTTTCTTTCTTTTTTTTTTTTTTTTTTTTTTTTTTTTTTTTTGGTACTGGGGATTGAACTCAGGGGCACTCAACCACTGGGCCACATCCCCAGCCCTTTTTTGTATTTTATTAGAGACAGGGTCTCACTGAGTTGCTAAGTGCCTCGCCATTGCTGAGGCTGGCTTTGAACTCGCGATCCTCCTGCCTCAGCCTCCCAAGTGCTAGGATTACAGGCATGCATCACCATGCCGGCTTACAATCTAACACTTTGTATTCAGAAAATCCAAATTTGATCACAATGTACATATTTAGTTAACCCAGATATTTTTTCCAATTTACTCTGTACACTTCTGATGGGGTTTTATAGTTTCAAGTATTGGACACAGAGGTAATATGTTTAGGAAGAAGGAAGTGAGTGTATTGAATTGTTCTTTCTTAGAAAGTATGAAAAGAGAGTTCTATGGAAGTGGTTTAGTATCAGCAGACCAGAGAGGAAAGAGAATGGAGTGAACAACTAGGTGGAAAGACCGACTTGTATATAAACCTAACTTATGCAGCCGTTGAGAGAAGAAGTAAAGAAAGATGGAAAAGAAAAAAGATGACAAAAGAGTAGGAATTGTTGTAAGAGAGAGGAGAGAGTGAGTCAAGAAAATAGAGAATAAACTATATATAACACTGCTTTGCTATATAGTTCAATTGCGCCCGTTCTAGAAATCCCAATTTCTGCGTATAACTTGTTTTTGCCTCTGTTGAGTATGCAATGGCTGGGTTTAAATAGGGAAGATGAAGGAAGAAGAAAAGATGCAAAAGTGAGAAGGAAGAAAAAAAAGAAAGAAAAGAGGAGCAGAAGCAAACAAACACACCGTCAATCAAAGCAAAAATCAAGCAAAACAAATCAAACCCCCCCCCAAAAAAAACCCAAAAAACCAATAAAACAAACAAACTAACAAACAACAAAAAAAGTTGAACCCAGGAACAAGTCTCAAACAAAACAGACCCTGGGAAGCCCTTCTTTTTTCCTTTCCAGTTTAAGCCAATTGTATCAGATCACGTCCAGACAGTCAGCGATCCTGTTAGTGGAGTCAAGGCTGCACCTTTGGCCAGTGGCAGAATGGCACAGCGGAAGAATGGCTCAGGGAAATTGTGTGTCAGCAGACGAATGGCACCGGGAAAGGGACCCTCCACAAGGCACCTTTTCCCCACGCCCACCCACAGCTGTAGGTTCTTGGGGCCGCTGTGCTGGCCTCAAACACGCCCTCCCCTGCTGGTTGCCCGAGCCTCATCCAGGTGTGTGCTGTTCTCAGCGTGCTGGCGGATCCCTGGATGTCTTCAGCTACTCTTCCTTTCTGCCTTATTCCTTTGTCTGGGTCAGCCACTGCTTTTCTCAAAGATGGTGGTGCTCTCCTCCTGTTCAACAGCAGTTCTGCAGACCTTTGTGTCACTCCAGAGTGTGCAGGATCGATTTGGCAAGTTGCCTGAAAGAGCTCTATGTGGACACCGCTCATGCTTCTAGGTTCCTTTTTATCCTTCTTCGCTGATCGGTTTTAAAGCCTTTGTCTGGATTGTCCCCTTACCACAATGTTATCGGGCGGCTGCGCCGGCAGTGCCGATAGCGCTGTTTCGGACTGTGGACCACTCCAACTTGGCCCCTGTCCGTCGGCGGTCCAGAGTTCGTTGTATTTCACCATCCAGAGGAGCATGAATGTCTCAGTTCCCTTTCAGTTGCAAGAGAATTGCTAGTAACGCGTTCAAACTTCCCATCAAGCGTCTTTTAGTAACTGTGTCCAGAGAGCACCTCCCTCCTGTCCGCCATCTTGGAATCCTCCCTGTTTTTTTTTCCTATGGGATTCTATTGTACTTCTCATCCTGTACTGTATTTTATTTATGTATTTTCACAGTTGGCCTCAGATCTTTTGTTACTATTGAATCCTTTGCCTAAACTGCCCTTCAAATAACTGTCAAAATTTCTGTCTACCATCACAATATTTTATTTTATTTTTTGATGCTGAGAATTGAACCGAGGACCTCATGTATGCTAAGCACACACTATACCATTGAATTACACCCACAGCCTCCATCATAATTTTCTTAATTAGTATTATTTTTTTGGTACCAGGGATTGAACTCAGGGGCACTGGATCACTGAGCCACATCCCCAGCCCTACTTTGTATTTTTATTTAGACACAGCACCTCAGAGAGTTACTGAGTCCTTCACTGTTACTGAGGCTGGCTTTGAATTTGTAATCCTCCTGCCTCAGACTTCCTAGCTGCTGGATTATAGGAATGTACCACTGTGCCTGACTAGTATAACAAGTTTTTATATTCACATCTCCATAGAGCTTTTCTTTTCTTTTCTTTTTTTTTTTTTTTTTTTTTTTTTGTGTGTGTGTGTGTGTGATACTGGAGATTAAACTCAGGGTCTTGCATGTGCAAGACAAGTGCTATATCACTGAGCTACATCCTAAACCCTTTTTTGAATTTTATTTTGAGAGAAAGTCTCACTAAATTACCTAGGCTGACCTTAAAATTGTGATCTTCCTTTCTCAACCTCCCAAGAAAGGTGTGTGTCACCAGAGCTTTTCTTTCTTTTTTTTTTTTGGTTGAGATGGGGTTGCCCTAAAACTTATGGTCTCAAATGACACTCTCTTCTCAGCCTTCAGAGTCTCTGGAACTATAGATGTGCATCACCTTACAAGACAAAGAATCATCTTTAACAGTTACATGAACATTAAAACTCCTTTTTCACTTTATCTTCGATCCCAATAAAAAACAAACCTCACTTATGACAATGCTTGTATATAATATGAACTATCAATAAGTAGTTTTACTTGAGATATAATTCACATGCCACAAAATTACCCCTATAATGTGTATGATTCAGTTTTTGTTAGTATTTTCACAATATTGTACAGCTAACACCATTAATTCCAGAACATTTCATCAAGAAAGGGCTAATGTTGTGTCTGACTTCTTTGACTTAGCACGTTTTCAAAGTCCATGTATGCTATTGAATACATCAATACTTAATTACTTTTTGTGGCTTAATAATAACAGATTTTATGGGTACTGTTTACCCATTTCCTCAGTTGATGACATTTGGGTGGTTTCTGCATTTGGGCTATTAGGAATAATCCAGTTGTAAACATTCGTGTACAGGGTTTGTGTGGGCATGTTTCCAATTCTCTTGGATACATACCTAAGTGTGGAATTGTTGGGTCAATTTCCTCTGAAAGATCTTTAGTAACAACAGAAGGTAGCATATGATTAGTGCTCACAGAGGGACTGGCAAAAACTGTAAGAATTAGAGGAGTTGTAGAAAGGGTAAGGCCACTGTGGCCTAGCATGAAGCTTCTTGGTGCTTTAAAAATTCAATTACACTTAATTGAAGTGCTACATGTACACAGTTTTAAAGGTCTAATAAACTGAGTACAATGGCACACACCTGTAATCCCGGTTACTCTGGAGGCTGAGGCATGAGGATAACAAGTTTGAGCCTCAAAAATTTAGGAAGGGGACTGGGGTTGTGGCTCAGTGGCAGAGCGCTCGCCTCGCACGTGCGAGGGTTCGATCCTCAGCACCACGTAAACGTAAATGCATTGCATTGTGTACAACTAAAGTAAATAAATAAATATTTTTTAAAAAATTTAGGAAGCCGGGCATGGTGGCACATGCCTGTAATCCCAGTACTTGGGAGGCTGAGGCAGGAGGATCGCAAGCTCAAAGCCAGCCTCAACAATCGGGAGGCACTTAGCAACTCAGTGAGACCTTGTCTCTAATCAAAATACAAAAAAGGGCTGGGGATGTGGCCCAGTGGTTGAGTGCCCCTGAGTTCAATCCATAGTACCAAAAAAAAAAAAAAAAAAAAAAAAAAAAAGAAAGAAAAAGAAAAAAAAAGAAAAAAGAAAGAAAGAAAAGGAAAAAAAAAAGAAGAAATTTAGGGGGCTAGGGCTCAGTGGTAGAACACTCACCTAGCACGTGCGTGGCCCGGGTTTGATCCTTAGTACCACATAAAAGAATAAATGCATTGTGTACAACTAAAGCAAATAAATAAATATTTAAAAAAGAAAGAAAGAAATTTAGGAGACCCTAAACAATTCAGCGAGACACTGCCTCAAAATAAAAAGGGCCAGGTGTGGTGGTGCACACTTTTAATCCCAGCCACTCAGAAGGCTGGGACAGAAGGCTCGAAAATTCAAGGCCAGCTCAGTAATTCACTGAGGCCCTAAGCAATTTAGTGAAACCCTTTCTCAAATTGACAAAAAAAAAAAAAAAAAAAAAAAAAAAAGGCTGGGGATGTGGCTCAGTGGTTAAGAGCCCCTGAGTTCAATCCCTGGTCTGGTACCTAAATGTAAAAATAAAATAAAAAGGGTTGGGGATGTAGGTCACTGGTAATGCACCCCTGGTTTCAATTCCCGGTAACACATGCACACACACACACACACACACACAGCCCAGTAGTGCTAAAATGCTGTTTTCATTTGCCTAGTTTTCATTATTGCATTTGTTAGTAAGTTTTTGCTCACCTTTTGGTTGTCTCTCAACTCATTTTCCTGTGTGGTCAAATTTTTTTTTAATATTTATTTATTTGTTTTAGTTGTACACAATGCCTTTATACTTATATGGTGCTGAGGATCAAACCCAGGGCCGTGCACATGCTAGGCGAGTGCTCTACCACTGAGCCACAATCCCAGCCCTGTGTGGTCAAATTTGACTCAGCCATTGATCTATATGGAATAATAACTGACAACTCTTGCCCTATGACTTGTTAAAACACCTTTCTGGGAATTTCTGTTATTCCTTTTTTGCATAGTATTTACTATTCTTGGATTCTTGGATCTATAACTTCTTTATCTTTAGTTTGGCTTCTAAGATACCAATTGCCTCAGTGCTGAGGATCAAAGTGAGGCCTCCTACGTGCCAGGAAAGCATCCCACAACTGAGCTACATCCCCAGCCCCTGGATAGGTATTTGAACAAGAGAACACAGGGAGGTGAATTTCTAAGACCTCAAGATCTGGAAATATTTTTACTTTACCCACACTTTTTTTTTTTTTTGCGGGGGAGTGGGGTGCAAACCAGGGATTGAACTCAAGGACACTGGACCACTGAACCACATCCCCAGCCCTATTTTTATTTTATTTAGAGACAGGATCTCACTGAGTTGCTTAGCACCTGGCTTTTGCTGAGGCTGGCTTTGAACTCTTGATCCTCCTGCCTCAGCCTCCCCAGCCACTGGGATTATAGGTGTGCACCACTGTGCCCAGTTTACCCACACATTTAAATGATACTTTGCCTGGGTACAGAATTCTAGGTTAAAATCTCATTGCAGCATTGCTTCATTGTTTGCAAGTTTCCAGTTTTATTACTGGTTTTAAACCTTTTTAAGATCTTTGATCTTTGATATTGTGGAATTTCATGATGATATAACTTGATGTGGGTATTCTTTTGTTAATTAATTATTATCATATATATTTTTTGGTACTGGGGATTGAACCCAAGTGAGCTCTACCACTGACCTACATCACTCACCCTTTGATTTCTTTTTATTTTGAGTCAAGATCTCACTGAGTTATCTGGGATGGCCTCAAACTTGAGATCCTCTCATTTCAGTCTCCTGAGTCACTGGGATTATATACAGGCCTGTGCCACCATGCCTGTTCTTTAATTTTTGCTGGGCATCTGGTATACCTTTTCAATTTGGATATTCATAGCTCCCAAGTGGGAGATATTATTTCTTTTATAATTTTCTCTACACTAAAGTTTTCTTTTTTCCAACATAATTCTTGTTATTTGTGTGCTGATTTCCTGGATTAATCCTAGATAATCACCACATTATCTAATATCTCTACTAGTTTTTTGAGATGTGTATGTGTGTGTGTGTATTTTTTTTTTCTTCTTTTTTTTAGTACTGGGTGTTGAAACCAGGGGCCCACTACCACTGAGCTATATCACCAACCTTTTATTTTGAGACAGGGTCTTGCTAAATTGCCCAGGCTGATCTCAAACTTATAATTTTCTTGCCTCTGCCTCTGGAGTTGCTGGTATTACAGACTTGCACCACCACACCCAGAATTATTTGATATTTCCTCAGTGTTATCTTCCAACTCTTTCATTTTACATTATTTTATTTATTTACCTATGTATTTATCAGTACTGGGGACCAAACCCAAGGCCTTGTGCATTCTAGGCAAACACCCTAATACTAAGTTATATCTCCTAGTCTATGAACTGATTTTTATATTGAAGGACTTCAATATTCAAAATTTATAGGCCTTTTCTTTGTGAGGTTTTAGTTTATCTTTTTTTTTTTTTTTTTTTTGTACTGGAGATTGAACTCAGGGGCCCTTGACCACTGGGCCACATCCCCAGCCCTTTGTTTTTGTATTGTATTAGAGACAGGGTCTCACTGAGTTGCTAAGTGCCTCGCCATTGCTGAGGCTGGCTTTGAACTCGTGATCCTCCTGCCTCAGCCTCCCAAGTGCTGGGATTACAGGCGTGTGCCACCGCGCCCGGCTAAGTTTATCTTTTTTTTTTTGGTACCGGGGATTGAACTCAGGGGCACTCGACCACTGGGCCACATCCCCAGACCTTTTTTGTATTTTATTAGAGACAGGGTCTCACTGAGTTGCTAAGTGCCTCACCATTGCTGAGGCTAGCTTTGAACTCGCGATCCTCCTGCCTCAGCCTCCCAAGTGCTGGGATTACAGGCATGCGCCACCGTGCCTGGCTAGTTTATCTTTTTTTAAAAAATATTTATTTATTTGTTTTAGTTATACACAATGTCTTCTTTTTTTACATGGTGCTGAGGATCGAACCCGGGCCGCACACGTGCTAGGCGAGCGCTCTACCACTGAGTTACAACCCCAACCCCTTTAGTTTGTCTTAATGTAGAATCTTTTGGTCTCTTTTTGGGCATATGTGACAGGCTGTCAGTGTTATGGAAGGTGCTTGGGTGCTTAAGGAGAGATGATTAGTTCTCAGTCCCCCTATCTTCTGGCAGCACCTCATCCTGGTACTCTACTATACCTGGTTCACAGAGCCTACACAGTTCCTTCACAGAGAGGGATAGGTTTAGAACTGCTGTTTATATATAATCTTTGATACAATTTCCTTGCTTTTGGTCTCTTGTCTTACCCCTGCCTTATGTGGTCCCTGGTGTTTCACACTCCTCAGCCTTTCTGGGTTCTGCTTGGTTGATTGGCCTGCTTCCTACTACTTTCTCCTTCAGTAACACTCTGTGCTCTTTTTAGTTATCACAGCTCATTCTTTGTTTCTCAACCTAAAGCATATATATGTGTGTGTATATACATATACATACATATATATATACATACATATACATGGTATATGTGTGTATATATATAATTGGCACTGGGGATTTAACCCAGGGGTTAACCACCGAGCCACAGCCACAGTCCTCAGGGCCTTGCTAAGTTACTGAGGCTGGTTTTGAACGTACCTTAGCCTACTGAGTTGAATATATGAAGTATTTTGATTCTGAGTTAGAGATGTCAAAACTGGAGTATGCATTTTAATTTTTTTATTCTTCTTTTGGAGTGGTTTCAGGAAAGGAAGGACACAGAAGTATCTTTATCATCCAAAACTAGATAAAGTATGATAAAAACTAGATAAAGTATCTTTATCATCCAAAACTAGTTAGTTCGAGTCTTCCCCATGGCATTGTAACATCTCACTGGATAGTTTGAACTATGACTCCTATAATGATTTTGATATCGTTTGTTTTTACTTATATAAAGTCCTAGTCACTTTGTGCCATTCAAAAATCTGAAGAAATGTTCACAGAAAGTCTGTCTTGGCTTCTTTGGCAGGTTGTAATTGGACTGTATATTATGTTGGTATTTCAGCACAGTGTTGGTCTCCCTTTTCTGTCCTAAGATGCTGTTACTTTTTTTTTTTTTTAAATAGAAATAGCCATAGAAGCAGTTCTCTTTTACTCTAAAAGTGATTATCTCTGAGTAGCAGTTGGAGTGATTCATTCTCCTGTACATCTTAGAGGAAACTTTATTATTTGTGGGGGATAGCATGCAGGGAGAGGAGAGCTCCAGCAATATGTCAGGTATTACACATAACAAGTATAACAAGAAGCAAATTCTTCCCCCACTGCAATTTCAAAGCTTGGAAGTAACACCCCACTTATCAGTCTCTGAGAAATCACATTATTCATAACAGGGACCATGATTCACATGAGTGGAGCAAAATGGAATTATCAAAAATAGATTTTGTACATCAATCTGTAGCAAAAATATCTCTGACTTTGCTGTAAGTTGGCTATAATTATAGAAAGGACCAAAATTCCACTTAAGTTCTACCACCTTCTCCTCCACTTTGACAGAATAACTTTCACTGGTCTCTCACAGTATCATTATAGGTGATGTATTTGGGGGGATGGGGTTCTTTGGTGCTAGGGATTGAACCCACGTCCTCATGCATGGTAAGTTTGGAGAACAAGGTTGATTTTTTTGGTACCAGGAATTGAACTCTGGGGCACTTGATCACTGAGCCGCATCCCCAGCCCTATTTTGTATTTTATTTAGAGACAGGTAGTGCCTCACTTTTGCTGAGGCTGGCTTGGAACTCACGATCCTCCTGCCTCAGCCTCCCCAGCCACTGGGATTACACGTGTGCATCACCACACCCAGAGGGAACAGTTCTTTTTTTTTTTTTTTTTTTTTTAATAGTTTTTAGTTGTCGATGGACCTTTATTTTATTTATTTATATGCTGTGCTGAGAATCAAACCACATGCCAGGCAAGTGCTCTACCACTGAGCCACCACCCCCGCCCCCCAAGAACATTTTTTTAAGTATTTATTTATTTATAGTTGTAGTTGGACACAATACCTTTATTTTACTTATTTGTTTTTACGAGGATCGAACCCGGGCTTCACACGTGCTAGGCGAGCACTGTACTGCTGAGCCCCAACCCCAACCCCGGAGAACAAGATTTTTTTTTTTTTGGTACTGGGGATTGAACTCAGGGGCTTAGGGGCACTCAACCACTGGGCTACATCCCCAGCATCACCCCCCTTTTATTTTTCTTTTTGTATTTTATTAGAGACAGGGTCTCACTGAGTTGCTAAGTGCCTGGCCATTGCTGAGGCTGGCTTTGAACTCGCGATCCTCCTGCCTCAGCCTCCCAAATGCTGGGATTACAGGTGTGCGCCACCGTGCCCAGCTGTAAAGAGAACATGTTTTTAATATGAGATGCTTCCCTGCTTTTATCGTCCTTACCAAAGGAGACTTAATTAGAATGTGAGGGTGATCTGGCTGCGATTGCCAGAGTTGATTAGGCTGATCTGGCTGATTAGACCAGTGTCTTTGTGTCCCTCCCAAAGCTGAGAGTTGATTGGAAAAGGCCAACCTTCCCTGACAGAGGACCATCCTTTGGTCAAGGGTATATGAGTAGCTGCACCCTCCTGCAAGAATCTCCAAACAAACTCTGAAATGAGACTTAAATGTACTTTGTGTTAACTGTGCTCATTCAATTAATCACCTTGGGTTGAACATTTTTCACTTTTATGCTTTGTATATTGACTAGTATTTTTAGTAGCAATGATTAACCTGTAAAGTGGGTTAGAAGGGCATCACATTTGATGGAATTTGAATTCATGACATATCTATTATTTGTTTCAAATGTGAACAATATGATTTCAGTCCTTTCCTGGACAGTTTCTCTCTGTTGACTTCCTACCTCTCTAAGAGCAATAAATCCTTTTTAGGGAATAGTAAATGAGAAAAGGCAGCTCAAATTTGATAAGTACTACTATATTCTATTACACACACATAATATTGAGTGCCTAATGTTCAAGGAACTATGCAACGGTTTTAAGGGACATAAAGATTAGAATGCCTGTTGCTTTCAGCTATAACAAAGCAAAGAAATACAAAGATATTTGTATTATAAAGACATTAGTAAATATAAAGAAATTTTTTATTTTATTAAAGAGAAGTCCAGTCTAGGGTTGGCACAGTGGCTCATGATGCCTTTTACTTCTTTGCTTCGCCATCATCAATGGGTAGGCTTTTTTCTTTAGAATTGTAATGTTCACAAGGACTGTATTAGCTCTATCATATCTTTACACAATCACATCAAATGGCAGAAAAATGGCATTTTTCCTCAGCATACACCTTTTCACCAAGGAAGAAAATTCATCTCAGAAGCCTCTAGCATATTTCCTTCATTTCCCACTGGTTCAGATTGAGTTATGTGTCTATACCTCAACTTAAGGGAAGTTGGATAAAGATCTCTGTGTGTATGTGTATTTGTGTATTTGTGTGTGTTGTGTATCATTGGATAGGAAACTAATAATTTATTCCACCAAGAATAAGATGAGATTTCAGTGCTCCTTCAGAAGCTTTGTGTCTCTCAGGACAGAAGACAAGTTATGCTTTTATTGCATTTCAGTGTGGTAGATTCCTGGACATACTATGGTCATCAAATTAGAAATTCCCTTTAAAATGATCAAAGAATGATCTAGATACTTTGAATTTGCTGCTGCCAAGGCTGTTCTCTCCCACTGTTCCCAGGTTTTTGTTATGAGAACTGGTCTGGGCACCTTTTCATAAATAATGTTTAGAAATCAAGTATCATTTTACATAACATGTTTTGGGGCAATGTTCTTTTTCTTCAAAATGCTCTTACCCTTCCTTCTCTGAATGTCCAAATCCCATCTATCCTTTGAATATAGTAAAATAATTCTTCTCATTCATTTCACTTAAACAAAATCTGTATCATGCTTACTATTATATAGCAAGTACTTCATAGTGCTCTTGAAACTTCAAGAGTTAGGAGCTCCTATCTCAACAAGACAAGAGCTCTGGTCTCATGGAGATTAATGGTAAGTAAGACAGACAATTAATGATGACTTAATTAAGTGATGGAAGAAGAACAGGGTACAATGGGGGAACAGGCAAGGATACTCACATTGTTGGTGGGAATGGGAGCAGAAAGGAAGCCTTCTTGAAGATATCAGTGGGCTGAATGTTTGTGTACCCTAAAAGTTCACATGTGGAAATCCTAATTGCCAATGTGATGGTATTAGGAGGTGGGGCCTTAGGTGATTAGGTAATGAGGGTGGAGCTATGATGGATGGGATGAGTGCATTTATAAAAAAGATCCTAGAGAGGGCTGGGGTTGTGGCTCAGCGGTGGAGCGCTCGCCTAGCACGTGTGTGGCCCCGGGTTCGATCTTCAGCACCACGTAAAAACGCATTGTGTACAACTAAAAGCAAACAAATAAATATTTAAAAAAAAAAGATCCTAGAGAGTTCCTGACCCTCTTTCTGCCATATGAAGACACAATGAGAAGATGGTTGCCCATGAACCAGGAAACAACCCTCACCAGACACTGAATCTACTAGCATCTTGACCTTGGACCTTCTAGTCTCCAGATCTGTGAGGATCTTTGTTGTTTAAGTCATCCAGACTATGATATTGTGATGTAGCAGCCCAAAGAGACTAAGAAAACTTATTCTTTTTTTTTTTTTTTGGTACCAGGAATTGAACCCAGGGACACTTAACCACTGAGCCACAGCCCCAGCCTTCTTTTATATTTTATTTAGAGTCAGGGTCTTGCTGAGTTGCTTAGGTCCTTGCTAAGTTTCTGAGGCTGGCTTTGAACTTGTGATCCTCCAGCCTCAGCCTCCTGAGCCAGGGATTATAGGCATGTGCCACTGTGCTTGGCTAAGACAACTTCTTTTTTATTTATTTATTTATTTGCTTTAGTTGTACACAATGCAATGCATTTATGTTTACGTGGTGCTGAGGATCGAACCAGGCGAGCGCTCTACCACTGAGCCACAACCCCAGCCCCTAAGACAACTTCTTTAGGTGATAACTGAAGGAGTATGAATTGGTCTCTTTAAAATAATAGGGAAGAGCACCATCTGTCTACATGACTATAGAGACCAAAGCAGGAAGAAGGAATTGATTCAAAAAGCTCTGGAGGAGGTATAAAGTAATTGTAGTTCTAATCTTTATATGCTATAAGGCTATTTCAGAAAATAGCTAAACCCTGTCTTGAGAAAGAAAAGGAAGTTGGGTGTGGTGGTGATTTGGGCATCTGAGGCAGGAGGATTGAAAGTTCAAGGCCAACCCAGACCATTTAGTGATACCCTGTCTCTAAATAAAACTTAAATAGGACCGGGCTGGGAATGTGGCTCAATGGTAGAGTGCTTTCCTGGTATGTGTGAGGTCCTGGTTTGTTGCCTAGTACCGTAAAGGAAAAAAAAGCAAACTTTAAAAACTTGAAAACATTTGGGGCTATTCCATTGGGAAATAGCACCACCTGTCTAGGTGACTAGAGTACAAAGCAGCAGGGAGGAATTGATTCATAAAGTCTGGAGGAAGTATAAAGCAATTATAGCTCCAATCCTGAAATGATACTTTAAAAGTTATTTCAGGAAGCATAATGAAAACTTGGTACCCATCAGAGAGGAAAAAAAAAAAAAAAAAAACTTTTGTATACTTTCTTCAGTTTGGCTGCTCTTTGTGTGTCAGGGTTCCAGGTAACTGTTGGGGACAGCACTATCAGATCTGAAAAGCTACTTTTAAATGAAATATTAAAAAAAAAAAATCAATGGCTATGTCATGACTCAGGTTTTTACTATGTCACTTAGATGCATGTTCCCACATCATAAAAGCAGGAAGGGATTTTGATAGATAAGAATGTTTTAGGATATGGTTGTCATCTTGATAGGCCAGAATAGTTGATATTTTAAGAACTTCAATTCCAGGCTGGGGTTGTGGCTTAGTAGAGAGCCTGCCTAGCATGTGTGAGGCACTGGATTCAATTCTCAGCACCACATATAAATAAATGATTAAAATAAAGGCCAATCAACAAGTAAAAAAACAAAAACAAAAACAAAGAAAAAAACCTCAATTCCTCTCCTCAATTTATTCTAGGCCAACAACTCATCCTGGGGCTTGAGAAGGCACTTATTTGATCCTGTCATTCTGATAGCTAATAGAATAACAACCACCAAATTATGAGGAAATGTATATAAATGTGCTTTGTGAATGATAAAGATACTATACAGGAAAGTAAGGACTTTTATTATTAGGTTGGGAAGTTTTTTTTTTTTTTTTTTTTTTTGCTAAGTCTGACCTCCAACTTGGGATCCTACTGCCTTAACCTTCTGAATCACTGGGATTACAGGCATGTACCATTTCACCCAGTTTGGGAAGCATTTGTTAAAAATATCTTTTTAAAAAAAATTTAATTATAGATGAACACAATACTTTACTTTGTTTTATTTTTATTTATTTTTTATGTGGTGCTGAGGATCAAACCCAGCACCTCACATGTGTGAGGCAAGCGCTCTGCCACTGAGCCACAACCCCAGCCCCTGGGAAGCATTTTTGATACCAGTTTTTTTTTGGGGGGGGGTGGGGGAGGATAATGGGGATTGAACTCAGGGGCACTCGGCCACTGAGCCACATCTCTAGCCCTATTTTGTATTTTATTTAGAAACAGGGTCTCACTGAATTGCTTAGCACCTTGATCTTCCTGCCTCAGCTTCCCAAACTGCTGGGATTACAGGCATGAGCTACCACACCTGGCTGATGCCAGTTTTTATTTATTTTTTATTATTTATTTATTTATTTTTGTAAATATTTATTTTTTACTTGTAGTTAGACACAATACCTTTATTTATTTATTTTTATGTGGTGCTGAGGATCAAACCCAGGGACTTGCACATGCAAGGTGAGCACTCTACTACACAGCCACAACCCCAGCCCCAGTTTTATTTTTTATTCACTTATTAGTTTTTGCAGTACTGAGATGCTCTATCACTGAGCTAATATTCCCAGGCCTTTTAATTTTTTTTTGAGACAGCGTCTTCTTGTTAAATTGCCACAGGTGGCCTCAAACTTGAGATCCTCCTGCCTCAGCTTTCTGAGTAACTGGGATAAGAGGCATGAGGCACCATGCTGGGTTTTGACATCAGTTTTTAAAAGGGACTCGTTGAGAGCAGAGATTTCTTTTCTTGAATTTTATCCCACATCTCTTGTGATGAGATGTGGCTGAAGTTGTATGATGGCAAATTCTCTAATTTGATGGTTCTTAACCTTTGTATTTTCTTTCTTTCTTTTTTTTTCTTTTTCTTTTTTTGGTACCAGGGATCTCAAGGGCACTGGACCACTGGGACACACCCCCAGCCCTCTTTTGTATTTTATTAGAGACAGGGTCTCACTGAGTTGCTAAGTGCCTTGCCATTGCTGAGGCTGGCTTTGAACTGGTGATTCTCCTGCCTCAGCCTCCCAAGTGCTGGGATGTATTTTCTTAATAGAGTTTATTTAGAAACTTTTTATTTTATTAGCAGACTTTAGTATAGTTTAGATTTACAAAAAAATTACACAGGCAATACAGAAAGTTCCCATATACTCCCCCTTTCCTCTATTAACATGTTATGTTAATATGTTTGTTACAATTAATGGATCAATATTAACTAAAGATTTCCTTTGTTTTTGTCTAAGATTCATTTTATATTCCAGTATGCCGTTTCACTGAAAAATTATATTTATGTTTAGTAGGAAGGATTGAACCCAGGGGCAGCTAACGACCAAGCCACACCCCCAGCCCTTTAAATTTTTTATTTTGAGACGGGTCTCACTAAGTCACTTAGGGCCTCCTTATTGTCCTTGATTTTGCGGTCCTCCAGCCTGAGTCTCCTGAGTCTCTGGAATTATAGGCACACACCGCCAGCCAGACTGAAAAATTATATTTAATTGTTCTGTCAATTGTCACGTTAGAATCATGTTAATGTGTCATGTTAGTTGTTCATATTATACTTAGTTGTCATGTCTCTTTAGGTTCCCCTTAGTTGTGCCAGTCATCTTCATTTTTTTGGATTGTGAATCAGACTGAAAATCTGATAAAAGCTATGGATCCTCTTCACAGAAAAAAAGCACATGCTTCAGATAGCTAATTTAAGGGAGGTCCACTCATAGCAGATTCAGAAGCCCTCCTTCAGGAAGAAAGGATGATTTTATTTTTATAATGTTGATTTTTTTTAATATTTATTTTTTAATTGTACAAGGACACAATAACTTTATTTTATTTATTTATTTTTATGTGGTGCTGAGGATCGAACCCAGGGTCTTGCTAGTGTTAGGCAAGTGCTTTACCGCTGAGCCACAACCCCAGCCCCAAGAAAGGATGATTTTTTTTTTTTTTAAAATATTTTTATTTATTTGCTTTTAGTTGTACACAATGCGTTTTATTCAATGCGTTTTATTTGTACGTGGTGCTGAGGATCGAAGGATCGAACCCGGGTCGCCCACATGGTAGGCGAGCGCTCTACCGCTGAGCCACAATCCCAGCCCCAAGAAAGGATGATTTTTAACATATTCCCTTACCAGGTTTGGGTTCTAGATCAGGCCTCTGATTTGTTCTGTGACCTTTTGCATAGTTGCTTGCTGAGTGAGCCTGTTTCATCTACTGCAATATGATGTCTGAACCCATTTGTAGCAAGGTAGAAGATGGGCATCACCTAGAGTCATCAACATCTGAGGAACAAGGGTGTGTTAACAGAGGACCAAGACAGATTAGGCTGGGGAAGTGGACGGGTTCATCAAAAAGGCGACTGCAGTCCAGGCGAGAAAACCTGAGTTCCATTTCATAGCTTCGTGGATTTTGCAAGTCATTTCCACCCTCTGGGCTTCAGTTTCTTCATCTACAAAATGAGGAGGCCCTGTTTCTGGTAGTTATGAAACTCCTGGGAACAACGGAGAATGATATCCAGTAAGATGCCGTGTGAAGAATTATGATGAGAAAGAAGATGGAGAAGGTAGGTAAAGGGTTGATCTGAGGAAAGTGACGCTGAGCTGGCAGCTTAAGAAAAAGACAACTTATTACACACCTTATGGCTACCCGACTCCACCCATGCATCACTGGGGTCAGTCCACCTTCGTCCCGGCCCCGCCTCCGCCCCACCTTTCTTCCTCTCCTCTCCCCTCCCCTCAGAGTGCAAAGCGCCACACTTCGCATGGCCGCCGTAGTACCTCGCTTTTCACCGCTGGAGGGTCGCGCGCGCTCTCGCGCCGCCACCTCATTCTTGTCCCTGCTCACCCTCGATCTTTTCTGATTGGATCCTAGATTAAGTGACGTAAGGGATCCATTTTTTTTTTTTTTTTTCCATCCCCTCACTTACCCTGACTCTGCCCGCCTCTTTGCTTCTCCCGACGCCAGTCAAAACCCAGCCAGCCCTAGTCTCTGCGGTGCGGGAGGAGCCGAAAAAGCCGCTAGACCAGGAAGGCGCTGGCGGTGGCGCGCACGCATGCACGCACGCACGCCGGCGGCCGGCGGGGCGACTGGCTCGCGCCCGGGATCGCCCCGCGCCGCGCCAGAGGCTCGCGCACTCAGCAGGTTGGGCTGCGGCGGCGGCAGCGGCAGCTGTGGGAGTCGAGGCGCTGCGTGTGAAAGGTCCCAGACGCGTCTGTGGTTCCGGCTCCGCCACCCTCAGCCTCTCCCGCCCCAGTGTAGGTGCCAGGTGCTGGGGAAAGAGACGGCGCTAGCCTTGGGAACGCCGCGCACACCCCAGGCTGCCTCCGACACCGCCCTCCTTCCCTTCGCTGCGGTGGGCCTCGCTCGGTGCTAGGCTACTCTGCGGGGAGGCGGCGACGGCTGCGTGCTGTGGAGAGTCCTGCTGCCCTCCTGCCTCGCTCCTTCGCCCGGCCCTGCAGGGGCCGAGAGAGCTCGGCTCCCGCCCTTCCGCTCGCCTTCTTCGTCAGCCGGTTGGAGCAGCGTCGGTCCGGGAGGTCTCTGGGCTGTGGCGGCGGCAGCTCCTCCGGCTCCATTATGTCCGCGGGCGGAGACTTCGGGAATCCGCTGAGGAAATTCAAGCTGGTGTTCCTAGGGGAGCAGAGCGGTGAGTGCGCGGCTCCCCCCTCCTGGCAGCCGGCCGCTGCCTCCCCGCACCGCCCCCAGTGCGGCCCTTCTGTCCGCTGAGCTCCCTGCTGGCCTCGCGTCGGCGCCGGTTCCACCCCAGCCTGTCCCCCGTGCTCCCCGACTCCTCGCCAGCGTGAGTCGGTCGGATTTTACCCGGGTCCCCAGGCCCGTCGGTCCCGACTCGGCCCTGTCGCGTCGGTCGTCGTTCCTCCCCAGCCCTCACCCCGCCCAGCCCTAGCCTCCAGTCCATCCCTTTCTTCCTCCGGTCTCGGTTGTCTCCCCTCTTACTCGAGCCCCACCCTTACGCCTTGCTCCTTCTCAGTTCTTCAGCTATGTGAGGCCCACTCGGGGAAGCCCCACAGCTTCGAACCGGCCCTCTTCAACCTTGGGCAAGGAGGGTGGGATCTGGGCGTTGTTTTCCCCAGAGGCTTGGCCCTAAGAAGTGCGAATCTCCTGGAAGGTGGGAAGTGTTAGTCGGAGGGAAAAATTCTTGGATGGTTTTCACCTAGGTTGAGAATTAGTTTGGGTTGTAGAGGAAATATATTTGAATTGGAGGCGACTTGAAAATGGGGTGAGAGGGGTGGCGTTGGCAGTAACGATTTTTGCCCCTTGGGTTGGGCTGTGGCTTGCTGAAAAAGCTCATTTTCTTTTTTGACTTTCATCACTGAAAATTCTTTTGGCAGTGTTGATGCTTTTTCTGTCTTTGCCAGATGCTATGTCATGATCATTTTACTTGGAATTTTTAACATCTCACCTCTCCTTATTCTTATTTTAACATGAAACAGCGTTTGATTCTCCTCATGGTGGTGCAAACAGGAATTGCTGGGGAAATATTAATTCATTTCTTCTTGAGCATTTTCCAATTTTATGTTTAGGATTCATGTGAGGGAAGACTTAGAATAACGAACATCTTTGTTTTGTAGGATTTCATTTGAGTAATGCAGTAGAGTAGGAACAGGTTATCTAAATTAGATTTAAATATCTTTTGGGCTAAATGATTCATTCTGTGAAAGTATGCCTAATATTTTATAATATCGGATGAGTGCAATTGTTATGTCTTTTACTGGTCAGGGTTTGCTGTTGCTTTACTTCATATTAGAAGCAAGATTCCAATTTTGTAATGGTTGTCTCTAAGATTACTTGTAGAAATAGCTGTTTTATGCTATATTATACAAACAGTTAATTCAGAAATTATCTTCCTCCTTTGTTTTTCTTACACTTTCCATGACCATCTTTAAAATTCAGAAACTTGAGTATAGAAAACATTAGTTATTTGTTTTGACTAGAAGGTGTATATAACTGATGTATTCAGAGTTTTGTTACTATCTTGAGCTATTTGTATTAATTTGTATGGCATTACAGCAGATTAATATCAGTTGCAAAATTGCCTCCAGGTGGACGTGGGAAATAAATTTTCTTTTTTTTTTTCCCTTTTCTCAGTACTGGGCGTTGAACCTTAGGAGTACACTACCATTGAGCTAACTCCCCAGCCCTTTTTATTTATCTATTTTGAGACAGGGTTCCCGGAGGCTGGCCTTGAACTTGTAATCCTTCTGCCTCAATTTCCTGAGTTTCTAGGGTTACAGGCCTATACCCTGGTGCCTGGCTAATTTTCCTTTTTTTTTTCCGTCCATGCCTGGATTATCTTCCCTTGGTCCCTTAATGGAATGGGGAGGATACCATCTTCCTCTTTTTTGCTTATGAGTTTTCCTTAAGTATAAAACTGTTTCCTTAGGTGAGTAATTTAGTAGAACCTATGGAGTTGATTTTGGTCCTGTTACAAAGTATAATGTACAATGGCAATTATAGTTACGATGGCAATTTTAGGACAATTCCATATATAAAATATAGCTTATTGGCCTTTTTTTAAATATACCTTTATTTTATTTATGTGGTGCTGAGGATCGAACCCAGGGCCTCACACATGTGAGACGAGCACTCTTCTGCTGAGCCATAGCTCCAGCCCCATATTGGTCATTATTGATAAATATTTTCTAACGTGCTAATTGTGCTCTCCAGGAATATTATTGTCTACTATATGTTGTGATTCAGTGCTGTTTAGTTTGCATGAAAAACCCATTAATCTACTTAGGAAGTTTTTATAAATAGAAATGAATAGAGATCTTAATTTCCTAAGTATCTGCAGGCCTTTGAATTTTGTATTTATGTTCCAAATGTAGTTTTATGGCTTCTCATTTCTTATTTCTTTAATCTGCTAACTCCTCCTCTTCAGTCCCTTTCACCTGTTATTCTAGAACTTTGTTAAATTCAAAAGAAAAAAAACTTTTTCTTTTTTTTTTAATATTTATTTATTTGCTTTAGTTGTACATGATGCGTTTATTTGTACGTGGTGCTGAGGTTCAAACCCGGGCCACGCACATGCTAGGCGAGCACTCTACCGCTGAGCCACAACCCCAGCCCCTCTTTTATTTATTTTTTTTAAAGGCTAGTTTTAGAGCTAGACGCAGTGGCACAAACCTGTAATCCCAGCGGCTTAGGTAGGAGGATCCAGAGTTCAAAGCCACCCTCAGCAAAAGTGAGGCGCTGGGCAACTCAGTGAGACCCTGTCTCTAAATAAAATACAAAATAGGATTGGGATGTGACTCAGTAGTCAAGTGCACCTGAGTTCAATCGCTGGTACCCTACAAAAAAGAATAATAAAATTGAGATATACAGAGGGTTCCCGTGTATCTCTACACCCAGTTTCCCCTGTTATAAACATCTTAAATACTGATATATTATTAATAGCTAAACTCCATAATTTATTCAGATTTCCTTAGTTTTTACCTAATGTCCTTCTTCTGTTTCAGCTGTCCATTCAGGATACCACATTACATTAAGTTGTCATGTCTCCTCAGCTCCACCCCCTTTGTTTTTCTTCAGGATTGTGTTTGCATGCTTTTTGCCTTTATGGAACTATGACATTGATTATCTTTTGAGGTTAATGTGTTGCTAAATAATGCCATCCAATAGCTTTGACAAGAAAGATTGATCTCTGTTTTCATGGTCAGTGTCTGGTTTTCTTATGCATTAGCAAAGGTCTGTAGAATCTATGTCATGTTGATGTAACTCTTCATGAATTATTTATTTATTTATTTATTTATTTATTTATTTTTTGGTACCAGGGATTGAACTCAGGGGCCACATCCCCAGCCCTTTTTTGTATTTTATTAGAGACAGGGTCTCACTGAGTTACTAAGTGCCTCACCATTGCTGAGGCTGGCTTTGAACTCGCTGTCCTCCTGCCTCAGCCTCCCAAAGTGCTGGGATTACAGGTGTGCACCACCGCGCCCGGCTGTGAATTATTTATTTTTAGGTCTGTTGGAATTCTGCAATTCAGCTTTCAAAAACTGTAATCTGTGGTAAAGCCTTGTTTATTTCCTTCATAGCATTTACCACATTTATAATTATCTTATCATTCTTCCCCACCTATTGGGAATTGAATCCAGGACTTTTTGCTATTGCTAGGCAAGGGCTCCACCACTGAATCACATCCTCAGGCCCCCTCCCCCATTGCTTTTTTTAAATTTTGAGATAGGGTCTTGAACATTGTCCAGACTGGCCTTGAACTTGTGATCCTCTTGCCTAAGCTTCTTGAGTAGCTGGAATTGCAGGTATTGCCTCAGTGCACCTGATTGTTGCTGCCACCACCTCTGTCACTGCTACTGCTGCTGCTTACTATTTTGTGGTTCTGGAAATCAAACCCAGGGCCTTGTGCATGCTAGTGTTCTACCACTGAGCTATACCCCCAGCCTAATTATTCTCTTTTTTATATGTGTGTCTCTTTCTCACAGCAGAATACAATCACATGAAAATAAAAAGCTGTCTTTATTTTTTGAACCAGGGAGTGAGCTCAGGAACACTCGACCACTGGACCATATCCCCAGCCCTTTTTGGTATTTATTAGAGACAGGGTCTCACTGAGTTGCTAAGTGCCTCACCATTGCTGAGGCTGGCTTTGAACTCATGATCCTCCTGCCTCAGTCTCCCAAGTGCTGGGATTATAGGCGTCCACCACCACGCCTGGCAAAAGCTGTCATCTTCTTTGTTCATTGTATCCCCATTGCTTAGCATGATGCCAGGTTCATATTAGCTGCTCAGAAATATTTAGTGAATGAATGAATAATGGTTGAATCTAATAGTAATCAAAGTTAGTGACCTATATATGCTATTGTGAAATCTACTTTTTATGCAATTAATAGTTTAACAATAATATTTTATGTTTATATTATTTGTATATAGGATGCTGCAGATGCTGGGGGATGAGATAGGGAAACCAGTAATTTAAAGGGTTAACAAGTTCACTAAAAAAAAAAAGACTAACGTTCATTTTGCATATATTTTTAGTTGAGCAAAATTAGTCTTGCTTTATTAAAGCTATTAAATTATTTGCTATTAGCATAACATTAAAACGTCAAATTGTATTAAAGATATGTTCATGGAACTGATTTGAAATTAGGTGGACTGGGTTTTATTTAACATTGAAAATAAAGTACTTTATGAGCCGGGAGTGGTGGCGCACGCCTGTAATCCCAGCACTTGGGAGGCTAAGGCAGGAGGATTGCGAGTTCAAAGCCAGACTCAGCAATGGCGAGGCATTTAGCAACTCAGTGAGACCCTGTCTCTAATAAAATACAAAAAAGGGCTGGGGATGTGGCCCAGTGGTCGAGTGCCGCTGAGTTCAATCCCCGGTACCAAAAAAAAGAAAGAAAGAAAGAAAAAGAAAATAAAGTACTTTGTAGTGATTGAGTTAATGACATTGGTCTTGGTGATCTTCTTATGAGTCTCTTGTAATTTTTCTAGTAAACATGGTTTAATAAAAACGAATGTTGAAATAAGTAATTCCTGAAGTTTCCTTGAGGTATCTCTTTTGTTCTTACTTCTGACTCTTGTCTTTTTAGTTGTAGATGTGTACAATATCTTTTTATTTTTTTATGTGGTGCTGAGAATTGAACTCAGTGCCTCACACTTGCTAGGCAAGTGCTCTACTATTGAGCCACTACCTCAGCCCTCTGACTCTTCTCTTGAATTGCAGAGGTCATTAGAAAAGTCAATAAGTGATTTTGTAGTAGGTTTTACTATATAGACAAGTGTTATTGATTATTAATTTGAGAATGTAATAGCAGGGAGAAGTGCATACCTAGTACTGCTTCTTTTTTTATACTTTATGTTTACTTTTAATTTACATCAACTCTACCTAGCAGTATGCTAGGTAGGGAAAAGTGTCTGTCCTAGACCAGTAGTACTGAACAGTTTATATGTGTGTGTGTGTGTGTGTGTGTATGTATATGTATATATGTGTGTGTGTGTGTGTGTGTGTGTGTTTTTTTATTTGCTTATTTTTGTATGTGATGCTAAGGATCTAACCCAGTTTCTAACCCATGCTAGGCAAGTGCTCTGCCACTGAGCCCCAGCCTTATATATATATATGTTCATATATATATGTATATGTGTGTATATATATATTTTTTAAGTTGTCAATATTCATTTATTTATATGTGGTGCTGAGAATCAAACCCAGTGCTTCACACATGCCAGGCAAGCACTCTACCACTGAGCTACAACCCCAGCCTTGAACAGTTTATATTATGAATCACACTGTCTTATATTAAGTATTATATATTTCTTTCCTGATCAGTTCCCAGTAAGTTTCTTATGAGTAGGCTCTATCAAACCGTTTAACTAGTAGTTTTCAATAAAATATTTGTTAAAGTATTTTATTTTAAATACTAAGTATTTCCCATGTGCCAGGCTCTCTCAGAAAAACTTTACATTTATTGACCAACCGTCATGATAACTATATAAGTCCTGTTATTATCTTTATTTTATTAATGAAGAAACTGAAACATAAAGAGATATTGAGTAATTGGCCAAAGGTCAATGGCCAGTGCTAACATATGAAACTCAGATTTGTGCTCTTAAACATTAACTCCACTGTTTAGTTTTTTTTTTGGGGGGGGGGGTACTAGGGATTGAACTCAGGGGCAGTTATCACTGAGCTTCATCCCCAGCCCTTTTCTAATTTTTTAAATTTTGAGACAGGGTTTCATTAAGTTACTTAGGGCCTTAATAAATTGCTGGTGTTTGCTTTGAATTTGCCATTGTCCTGCTTCATCCGCCCAAGGAATAGCTGGGATTACAGGTGTGTGCCACCATTCCTGGCTTCCTTCAGAAGTTTGAAGACATTAATATATTGCCTTTGTTACCATTCTGACCCTGCTCTTTTGACTTTTGACACTATGTGTCTATTTTCATTTTCTGTCTGGGTACTAGTTTTAAATTCTTTCAAACTAAGGACTCATGTCCCTTAGTTTTTTTTTTCGTTTTGTTTTTTATACATTTATTTTTATGTGGTGCTGAGGATCGAACCCAGTGCCTCATAAATGCTAGGCAAGTGCTTTTCCACTAAGCTACAACCCCAGTCTTTATTTATTTATTTATTTAGTTAGTTGTAGTTAAACACAATAGTTTTGTTTTATTTATTTATTTTTGTGTGGTGCTGAGGATCAAACCCAGGGCCTTGCACATGCAAGGTGAGCCCTCTACCCCTGAGCCACAACCCCATCCCTTTTGTTTTGATTTAACAAAGATTTAAAAAAAAAAAATTTTTTTTTTAGTTGTTGATGGACCTGGGTTTTATTTATGTATGTGTTGCTGAGAATTGAACCCAGTGCCTCACACATACTAGGCTAGCACTCTACCACTGAGCTACAACCCCAGCTCATCATGTCCCTTAGTTTTAAGATTGTTTTTTTTTTTTTTTGTACTGGGAATTGAACTCAGGGGCACTTGACCCCTAGGCCACATTCCCAGCCCTTTTTTGTATTTTATTTGAGACAGGGTCTCACTGAGTTGCTAAGTGCCTAGCTGAGACCTCCTCCTCCCAAGTGCTGGGATTACAGGAGTGTCCACCACACCTGGTTTAAGAATTTTTTTTACTTACTAATAAGCTATCTTCTCCATTCTTAGTTCTCTCTGGAGTTCTTATTAAACTTCCTGGATAGGTCTTATGATTTTGTGTTATCTTGCCTGTTTTCTGTTTAGTTCTAACAAATTTTTTCCAGCTGTCTTCTATGCTATTGTTTTATTTCCACTATCATCACTTCAAAGAGCCTTTTGCTTTCAGAAGCATCCTTTTGATTCCAGTGTCTTCTGTCATTTTTAGGATATTGTGATATATGGCTTTTTTCTGCATGCTCAGTTTTTTTTAAAACATTTATTTATTTGCTTTAGTTGTACACAATGCAGTGCATTTTATGTTTACGTGGTGCTGAGGATCGAACCTGGGCCGCGCATGTGCTAGGCGAGCGCTCTACTGCTGAGCCACAACCCCAGCCTCATGCTCAGTTTTTTACAAACTATTTTTCACCTGTTTTAGTTTTTCTGTTTCCTATTTGATGTGGTTCTCAAAAAACTAGTGATTCTTAGCTATTCTATTTAAAAGTTAAATACTAAAAAATTTATTTCAGCTTTAATTGTGAGTTTATGGGTCTTCACTGTAGGACAATCTGAATTCTTTTTTGGAGGTGGAGGAATCTCTAATGTTAGGTCTTTAAGTCTTTTGCTGGCCACATTTCCTGAAGAATTGCCTACTGTCCTATTGGAGAGAATGATCCTGACATATTCTCTCTGAATAGAGAGATGTTTTGAAGTTACACAGTGAATGGATTTAGTTTTCCTTTCCCCGCTCTTCTTTTTTTTTTTTTTTTTTGGGCGGGGTTGGGGGTAGGGTGGGTGATAGTGGTGTGGTGATCCCAGAACCTTGTACATGCTAAGCACACCCGGCCTCTATTCTCCTTGTTTTTAGTTCTGTTTGTACTCCATGTTTTTAGCCTCATTTATACTCTGAATTGTACCTTGTTTTCTCTAGTCCAGAAATCCTCTTTTCCTTTCTCAACAGGAAAAGTTCTGATTTTCTGATGAAGTAGAGCAGGAAACTGATCCTTTGGAATAGAGAAAGGGATGTAAGAGAATCAGTCTACCTGTTAAACAGACTGTTCCATTCCTTTCATTATTAGGGTCACTTTCACCCTTATTTCTGTGTGTACTTGGTGCCAGCAGTTCTCTGGCACATATTAGAATGTTTCTCAGCTTCCCCACTATCAGTTTAAAATTGATCTTTATGTAGTTTTTCAGGCAATTACCACTTCTCCATTTGCTTTCGAGCTTCTAATTAGGATGAATTAGTTTTTTAAAGAACCAATAGTTACATGTAAATATTTAGAATTAACTTAGGTTTTTCAGAATTTCTTTCTGTTTTTAAAGCTCATTTTAAAAATTAAAACCACCTGATTTACACTCATGCTTATAGTAGCCAAAAGGTGGAGGTAACCAAGTGTCCATCTATAGGTGAATGGATAAACAAAATGTGATAGAGGGTCTGGGAGTGCATTTCAGTAATAGAGTGCTTGCCTATTAGGAAAAAAGTGATATATACACATGATGGGATATTATTCAGCCCTAAAGGACATGAAATTCTGACACATGCTAGAACATGGATGGACCTTGTGGACATTATGCTGCATAAAAGAATCCAGTCACAAAAGGATAAATACTACCTGATTTTTATAGTTAATAAATATGTAGAGATCACTGTTATCTTGTTCTGCCATTATGAGGTTGCACAAAACTTTGTCCAAACACACCACATAGACTTCTCTTTTTTTAAAAAATATTTATTTATTTGTTTTAGTTGTACACAATGCCTTTATTCTTACGTGGTGCTGAGGATCGAACCCTGTCCGCACACGTGCTAGGCAAGTGCTCTACTGCTGAGCCACAACCCAGCCCCTAGACTTCTCTTTTGAGATGAAGTCTAAAACTCTTCTGTGTAAATTAGTTTTTCATCATCTACTTTTTACCCTCCTTACTGTTATTCACCCATCTTTACTTGTTACTATAATAATTGGGCCTTTTTGGCAGGAGGTTGTGACACCAGGGATCAAACGAACCCAGGGCCTCAAGAATGCTAAGCAAGGGCTCTACCACTGAACTACCTCCACAGCTCTAGTATATTTTACAAATCATTAATTAAAGTATGTGTTATATAGAAGACTGCTTTTTAAATCTTCCATTCTTTTTTTTTTAAATCATCCATTCTAAGAATCATGTAATCTTAGTAGTCAATTATCTATTTAACTGATACTCATTGTATACTAGGTACAGTATAATGGGTAATATAGTTAACAAATGATTACAGTCTCCATCCTCTTCTTGTGTACAGTTGATAACTGGGAGATTTAAAGCAGATTTAAATTTCTTATAATGCTCTGTACCTTCCCACCTCTGTCTTTGGACTTCTTCAATTCATCCTTCTATATTGATATCAGAGTAAACTTTATAAAAATGAAAATTACAGAAACTTTTTTTTGCCTTCAAAACAAAAATGTCATTGCGGGGTGTGATGGTGCATGCCTCTAATCTTAGCTGCTTAGAAGCCTGAGCCAGGAGGATTGACAAGTTTGAGGCCAGCCTCAGCAACTTAGCCCTTGTCTCAAAATAAATAAAAAGGACAGGGGATGTATCTCAGTGGTAGAGCACTTGCCTTGCATGTGCGAAGCCCTGCGTTCAATCCCCAGTACTGCAAGCAACAACAAAAAATGAAAAATAGAATATACAATAAAATAAAAATTTGGGGGCTGGAGTTGTGGCTTAGTGATAGAGCACTTGTCTAGCATGTGTGAGGCACTGGGTTTGATCTTCAGCACCACATATAAATAAGTGAATAAAATAAGGGTCCATCAACAACTAAAAAACATATATAAAAAATAAATAAAAAAAAAATGTTAACAACTAACTTAGGGGGAGAAAGATTTGCTGCCCCAAGTGTCTGGTATAACTCTGTACTCAATAACTCATGTTGAGGAAAATGCTTTCTCAGAAAAGGCCATTGGGTTTATTAAGAAACTAAGTGATTTTTCTCCCTGGTACTGGGGATTGAACATAGGGACAGTCTACCACTGAGCTACATTAACATGCCTTTTTCTTTTTCTTTTGAGACTGGGTGTTGGTAATTTGCCTAGGCTAGCCTCAAACTTGGTATCCTTCTGCCTGTCAGCCCCCAAGTCACTAGGATTATAGATGTGCATCACTGGGCCTGGTCTAATGAGTAATTTTTAGAAAATAGTTTACGTAGAGTTTTGGGGAGTCAAGGATTCAGAAGTAGGCAATGGGTATAAATGGCATATTTAAGAAATTAATTTGCTCATGTATAACTAATTAGAACAAATTTTAAAAAGAAATTAATTTGCAGGTTAACCAAATACTGTGTTTTAGAGTCCTTAAGATATTTTAAAACTTTTTTATTATGAAAGTTTTCAAACTTATTATAAACCTCCACTATAATGCTTACTCAGCAGTGTCAATAGTTACCAAGTATATAAAACCCCCACCCTTGTACCAAAGTGGGTTATTTGACACAAATCCCACATATTTTTTCGGTATTTTAATATGGTTGCTAAAAGATTAAAAATCTTACTGAGCTATTCTTGTGTATATATGTAATTACAGAAATCTTTATTTTGGGAATAATCTCCTTTATGTGTTTTTGGGTTGTAATATTTCAGGTTCTCTAGATTATCAATTTGACAAATTGAACTTTCTGGGTTAGCAAAAATGTCCAATATCTGTGCTATCTAACATGGTATGGCTGGGGAATTGACTTTTAGATTTTATTTAATTTTAATTTTAGTAGTTTCATGGGGCTAATTAACACTGTTTCTACTCTTAATCTTTCTTTTTTTTTTTTTTTTTTTTTTTTTTTTTTTTTTTTTTTTTTTTGGTGGTACCAGGGATTGAACTCAGGGGCACTTGACCACTGGGTCACATCCCCAGCCCTTTTTTTTTTTTTGTATTTTATTTAGAGACAGGGTCTCACTGAGTTGCTGAGTGCCTCGCCATTGCTGAGGCTGGCTTTGAACTCGCGATCCTCCTGCCTCAGCCTCCCAAAGTGCTGGGATTACAGGCGTGCGCCACCGTGCCCGGCTTTAATCTTTCTTTTAAAGCTGAAGAATATTCCAGAAATGCATGTATGTTCACTTTAAATTATGTACATGATCATGATGAATTAAGTTGAATATAATAGGGAAATAAGGAATGTGGTGTCTCAGATTTAGACAGATTTTAGGCTTACTCTGGTCTAAAGATATTGTGATCTGCCTGACACGGTGGCTCATACCTATAATCCCAGTGGCTTGGGAGGCTGAGGCAGGAGGATCGTGAGTTCAAAGCCAACCTCAGCAAAAGCTAAGTGCTAAGCAACTCAGTGAGAGCCTGTCTCTAAATAAAATAGAAAATAGGGCTGGTGATATGGCTTAGTATGGCTTAGTGGTTAAGTGCCCCTGGGTTTAATCCCCAGTACCAAAAAAAAAAAAAAAAAAAAGATACTGTGATCTGTAGAATTTAATGAATTTAATGATGCAACAACAACAAAAATTTAGTCTTAAGCCTTTTAGATCTCTGTTTTTTGTGTCTAGCATAATGGCCATATAGGCAACCATAAAATATTGAATTTATCCAGTCATTTGAATTTAAAATATTGCATTTGTCCTATTTATCCTATAGTTACATGTCTTTTCCTTAAGAAGGTGAGGGAAGCATCATCATGGTATTGTTTTTAAAAAAAAAAAAAAATAGGTAAAAGGTTAGATGATTCCTGAAGTAATAATAGGGTGTTTTATGTTCATTTATCAAATTATTTAATATGGAACATTTCTTTCCTTTGTCCTATGAAACATTTAAAATTTATTGTGATCTAAGTGAGTAAATCCTGGAGTAGGAAAACTGAACTTTGGTCTTAGGTCTGCCAAATTATAAATTATGTACTTCCTTTTTTAGTGCTGGGATTGAACCTAGGGCTAGTACATGCACATTCTACCACTGAGTTTCACTGGCTTAAATTATATACTCTTAAAAGAAGTCACATCCTCTGGGTGCGTTGGCACATGCCTATAATCCAGTGCCTCAGGAGTCTGACGCAGGAGGATCTTGAGTTAAAAGCCAGCCTCAGCAAAAGCAGGGTGCTAAGCAATTCGTTGAGACCCTGTCTCTAAAATACAAAATAGGGGCTAGGGGGTGTGGCTCAGTGGTTGAGTGCCCTTGTGTTCAATCCCCGGTACCACCCCCCCCCAAAAAAGGTAGTCACAACCTCTATGCCTCAGTTTCCTTGTAAGTAAAATAAGAATAAAAAACACTTGAGTGACATTTACCTATTTATTTATTTATTTATTTACTTATACGTGCATGCATGCATACATACATACATATCAGGAATTGAGGCCTAGGGGTACTTAAGCACTGAGCAATACCCCCATCAATTTTTTTTTTTTTTTTTTTTTTTTGTGGTACCAGGGATTGAACTCAGGGGCACTCGTCCACTGGGTCACACCCCCAGCCCTTTTTTGTATTTTTATTTAGAGACAGGGTCACACTGAGTTGCTAAGTGCCTCGCCATTGCTGAGGCTGGCTTTGAACTCGTGATCCTCCTGCCTCAGCCTCCCAAAGTGCTGGGATTACAGGCGTGCGCCACCGCGCCCGGCTCCCATCAAATTTTTATTTTTAAAAATGTTTTAATTGTTGATGGACCTTTATTTTATTCATTTATCTATATGCGGTGCTGAGAATTGAATCCAGTGCCTCACACATGCAAGGCAATCACTATACCACTGAGCCACAACCCCAGCCCCTTATTTTTTATTTTGAGACAGGATCTTGATAAGTTGCTGAGGCTGACTTTGAACTTGTGATTCTCTTAGGTCAGCCTCTGAAGCTGCTGGGATTACAGGTGTGTGTCACTATGCCTGCCTTACCCATTTATTTTTAAAAGGTGTAACTGAGAACAACTAGGTGGAAGAGATGCATAAGATAAGGTATGGGGAAGGTAGAGGAAGCTTCCATGCCCACTCCAATCCTTTTAGAACCTTAGTGTGTTCGGCAACTCAGAAGCTCTCTAGATCTTGTCTTTAGGTTTTATGGAAGCTTCTGTGCTTAAGCATAAATCATTGACTGTTGGTGGTTAGCACAAACTTCAGCCTCTGTACCTTCCCTAGAGGTGGGGCTGAAAGTTCCATGTCTGTAATTATATGTTGGTTCTTCCAGCTCTGTAACCATATAATGACATGGGTTGTTTCTTTTTTTTGGTACCGGGTATTGAACTCAGGGCACTCGACCACTGGGCCACATCCCCAGCCCCGCCCCCCCTTTTTTTGTATTTTATTAGAAACAGGTTCTCACTAAGTTGCTAAGTGCCTCACCATTGCTGAGGCTAGCTTTGAACTCGCAATCCTCCTGCCTCAGCCTCCCAAGTGCTGGGATTACAGGCATGCGCCACCGTACCCGGCTGTGGGTTGGTTCTTCTGGCTACCAGACTCCCATCCTTTAAGGATTTCCAAAAGTCATCTTGTAAATGCAGGTATGATTAAAAGGGTTTTGTTATGAATATTAAAAGATGGAAGGAGCTGGGCATGGTAGCTCACGCCTATAATCTCAGCAGCTCCAGAGGCTGAAACAGGAGGATTACAAGTTCAAAGCCAGTCTCAGCAATTTAGTGAGGCTCTGTCTCAAAAAAACAAAACAAAAAACTGATAGTCTTTTTCAGTTTTATAGCTTCTGTAAACAGGGAAATTACTAGAACTTTAACAGCTATGTGTCAGGAACTGTGGGAAAGACCCAAATGTGTATTTTTCCCCCTATGCAATGCATTTTATTTACTGAGCTCTCTGAAAGAAGCCGAAATTCTTATGGCTAATGGAACTTTCCATACAAAAATGTTCAACATGACAAATTTCTACAAAACAATTTTTTTAAATGTAGTGCTTTCACTTCACTCTTGAGGAATCAACATATGAACCTTATATTTAGATGGTAAAATCAAATTAAAAATATAGGCTAGCTGGTAGTACTGGTGCATGCCTGTAATCCCAGCAGCTTGGGAGGCTGAGGTAGGAGGATCACAAGTTCAAAGCTTGCCTCAGTAAAAGTGATGTGCTAAATAACTCAGTGAGACCCTGTCTCTAAATAAGAGAGAATAAAATCATGGCATTTGCAGGAAAATGGATGGAGTTAGAGAATATAATGCTAAGTGAAGTTAGCCAATCCCAAAAAGCCAAATGCCAAATGTTTTCTCTGATATAAGGAGGCCAATTCACAGTCGGGTTGGGATGGGGAGCATAGGAGGATTAGAGGAACACTAGAATGGCCAATGGGGAGGGAAGGGAAAGGAGCGGGCAAAAGGGTGAAGGAAAAAAAAAAAAGATGGTAGAATGAGATGGATATCATTACCCTAAGTGCATGTATGAAGTCACGAATGGTGTGAATATACTTTGCATACAACCAGAGATTTGTAAAAAAGTGCTCTATATGTGTAATATGAAATGTAATGCATTCTGCTGTCATTTATAACATCTTAGAATAAAAATAAATTAATTAAAAAATAAATAAAATAAAATACAAAATAGTGGCTGAGGATGTGGCTCAGTGGTCAAGTGCCCCTGAGTTCAATCCCTAATACCCCTACCATATATATATATATATATATATATATGAAATTATGTTATACTTCTGGTTCACTAGAAAACAACAGTTGTGGCAGTCATGATTAATACCTTGGTTAAGTAAGAAAAGAAAATGGGCAGGGGTGTCAGAGGTATACAAAGATGAAACAGTTCAAATCATCCTTAACCCTTTTGAGAAATATGGGAAATATATGGCAAATATTCTGTAATATGGTGGTTTCAGTCATTATAGTTATCATTTTGTCCATATATATATTTTTATATCATAATATCACATCCCCAAATTCATATGTTAAAGGTATAACCTTTAGTACCTCAGAATGTGGGTGTGTTGGAGATATAGGTAAGATGAGTTCATACTGGGTATGATCCTAATACAATATGGTTGGTGTCCTTATGAAAAAAAGGAAATTTAAACATAGATATACAGGAAAATGCCACATGAAAATAGAGAACAAGTTTCTGCTTCTGTATACCAAGGAATGCCAAGGATTGCCAACAAACCACCAGAAGCCAGGGAAGAACATTGGAACATGTTCTTCTTCACAGCTTTCAGAAGAGCCAATCCCATTGATACCTCAATTTCAGATTTTTAGTTGCTAGAACTGTGGAACAATAAATTTCTGTTATTTACACCACTTGTGGTGGTACTTCATGGCATTTTGTTATGGCTTCCCTAAAAAGCTAATACAAATATAAAACTCGAAATAGCAACTCTTGACAACTGTAATAATTAATGCTTATGTGTATTTCCTATGAGACAACTAAGTTTTATTTATTTATTTGGTACCGGGGGTTGAACTCAGGGGCACTCGACCACTGGACCACATCCCCAACCCTTTTTGGTATTTTATTAGAGACAGGGTCTCACTGAGTTGCTAAGTGCCTCACCATTGCTGAGACTGGCTTTGAACTCGTGATCCTCCTGCCTCAGCCTCCCAAGTGCTGGGATTACAGGCGTGAGCCACCGTGCCCAGCCTAAATTTTTTTTTAATATTTATTTATTTGCTATAGTTGTACACAGTGCAATGCACTTATGTTTATGTGGTGCTGAGGATCAAACTCGGGCCGCACATGTGCTAGGCGAGTGCTCTACTGCTGAGCCACAACCCCAGCCCCTAAGTTTTTTGTTTAATGTATGCATTTTTTAGTTGTCGATGGACCTTTATTTTATTTACTTATTTATATGTGGTGCTGAGAATCGAACCCAGTGCCTCACACATGGTGGGCAAGTGCTCTACCACTAAGCCATGACCCCAGCCCCCAATTTTTTAAAATAGTTGAACTACCTTTATTGTTTTGAGCAAATCCGTTTTTTAAAATATTATTTTAGTTATAGATGGACATGGTACCTTTATTTTATTTGTTTATTTTTATGTGGTGCTGAGGATTGAACCCAGTGCCTCACAAGTGCTCTACCACTGAGCCACAATCCCAGCCCTCATTTGATTCTTAAAACCAACTCTGTGAGAGCCAGGCAGAGTGGTACATGAAGAAGAATTACAAGTTTGAGGCCAGCGTTAGCAACTTAGTTAAGACCCTGTCTCAAAATAAAAAAAAAAGTCTGGTCATGTAGTTCAGCTCTAGCGTGTTTTTCTAGCACACCTGGCCCTGAATTCAAACCCCAGTACTGGGGGTGGATGGGTAATATTGGATTAGATTATAACTGATGGAATTAAAATATTATTCATGAATCTATACTATTATAAATAAATAAGGGAACTGGGAAAGTTCTTTCTTATTAAAAAATTTTAGTTAGTGTATATAATATACTGAGGTAAATTGAAAATCTTAATTAGGAACACTACAGTAATAATTGTAGCAGGTGAGATCATTTTGATGAGAGCTAAAATTAGTGGGCAGAAGTTTGAGATCAGGACATTTTGTATAGTTTCAAAGTATCTTCCCCAGTCTGAAGAAGAGGGAGGCTTAAGCTGAAATAGTGAAGTCAAGTCATATGTGTGGAAGAATTTCCTGACTGAAGAGATTGTGGAAAAATTAGAGTGATCACCTGGAGAATATTTTTTCCCAAGTAAAGAAGTGGTTGGTTGTTTTTTAAGAAAAACATTTTTACTTGTAGATAAACATAATCACTTTATTTATTTTTTTATGTGGTGCTGAGGATTAAACCCAGTGCCTCATGAGTGCTAGGCAAGTACTCTACTACTGAGCCACAATCCCAGCCAAAAGAAGTGGGTCTTGAAAAAGGTAAATGTGTTCAGATGAAACCAGAAGTATACCTACAACTCTTAATGGATCTTATTAATATTTGTTGATTATTAAATGTTCTGTTCACTAGTTTTAGTTGTTCTTCCTTGCCTTGATATAAGCCATTGACTCCAGATGTGTTCTGCCTCTTGAGCTGTTACATCCCCAGACCTTTTTATTTCTTTTGAGACAGCCTCACTAAATTGCTGAGATTGGTATTTAACTTAAGATTCTCCTGCCTTAGCATCCTGAACAGCTGGGATTTTAGGCCTGCACCACTTCACCTAGAATGAACTTCCTTTTTATCAGGATTTCTTGCAGTCTCTATTATATAAATCTATTATATGGTATTGGTGGAAGGCGAGATAGGGATAAAAATGGTAGAGTGTAATACTATATAATGTGTTTGCACAGAGGTAGTAGGGGGAAATATAAAAATATTGTTCAGTAAAAAATGAGTAGCCGTACTACCCATGATAAGATTAGTCTCTGATTGAAATGATCATTTAAATTTTAGGGCTGAGAGTGTAGCTTAGTGTTAATGTGTTAGCTTGATATATTTGAGGCCCTAAATCCCCAGAACTACCAAAAAAAAAAAAAAAAAAAAAAAAATCTAGATCTCGTTTTTGGCATAGCATGTTCAGCACCTGGATTCAATTCCCAGAACTGTCACTGAATGAATGAGTGAAATTTCTTTATTTATGAGAATATAATTAATGCACTATTGAAAATTTTGAAATTTTGAGAATAAGCTTAGCTAAAGAGCTTTGAATGAATACAGAGGACATGCAAATTAGGTTTTAAATTTAGATGTTGCTAATCTTACTGTGAAAAGGATCTATTTTAATTTTGGAGTCTGGTGATCATAAATGAACAGGAATATGTGAAAAGATGCTGAAGTGTGTCCTTGAGTGGACAGTATATAAAGAGTGGAATGTAACTCTTTCTGGAATTTTTGGGGTAACTTCATTATAAGTAGGAGGCATTGGCTTGAATGTTGACCAAGTGAGACATAGATCCTGATCTACTATTTGGGGGTTCTCCTTTTTTTTTTTTTTAATATGAATTTTTAGTTGTCAATGTACCTCTGTTTAATTTATTTATTTATATGTAGTGCTGAGAATCAAACCCAGTGCCCCACATATGCTAGGTGAGCACTCTACCACTGAGCCACAACCCCATTCCAGGGGGGAGGGGTCTCTTTTTTTTTTTTTTTTTTTTTTTTGGGGGGGGTGCTGAGGATTGAACCCAGGGCCTTGTACATGCAAGGCAAGCACTCTACCAACTGAATTATATCCCAGCCCGGGGCTCTCCTTTTTAAAAACAAAAAATCAAACAAACAAAAACCAAACTGCTTGGACTAAAATATAGAAAAGTTTATTCTTTATATCAAAATGATATAGTCCTATATTTTAATGTTGTTTGCAAATTTTAAATTTCATGAGACTCATGACTTTCGTTTACTGATTGAAAAATTTGGGGAGAGGGTACTGGGAATTGAACTCAGGGGCACTCAACCACTAAGCCACATCCCCAGCCCCCTCACCCAGCTCTAATTGTGAATTTTTAAAAACTGGTGTAGTATGAAATTTGTTCTACTAGAATTGGAAGGGGAATGTTGTCAAGCTTTGTATTTCTTCCTTGGATTTAATTTTTTTTTTCATATTTCATTATTATAATATCCAGTAGCATTTTTCAAGTTCAGAAGTTATTGGGTTAACTGTGCCATCAGGAGAAAAGTTAATGTGCACATAAAAGAGATTGCAGTCATAGTTTTGAGAAGCAAAAAGTTTTAACACAGGTGGTATTGCTTCATCCTTTCCTCCAAAGCATGTGTCCAAAAGATGTGATATGTTTTTCCTAAGCATACCAACCTGATTGCTTGATTTTTTTTTTTTTCACTCAGTAGAAATTTTTTCATGGACAGAAAATGTTAAATTTAATATAAATAAATTTATCAGTCTTTTCTGTATGATTAGTGATTTTTGTGTCCCAATTAAGAAGTTTCACAGTGTCGTAGTGTACACCTGTAATCCCAGCAGCTTGGCAGGCTGAGGCAGGAGGATCACAGTTCAGCACCAGCCTCAACAACTTAGGGAGACCTGTCTCTAAGTAAAATATAAATAAAAAGGCACACACACACACACAAAGCCAGCAGCAGCTTCCCCAGCCTGGTGTGGTGGCACAAGCATGTAATCCCAGTGACAGGGGAGGCAGAGGCAGGAGGATCGTAAGTTCAAGGCTATCCTCAGCAATTTAGCAAGACCCTTCTTAAAATATAAAAAGTAAAAAGGACTGAAGATGTGGCTCAGTGGTTAAGCACATCTGGGTTCAATCATGAATACAAAAAAAAAAAAAAAAAAAAAAAAAAAACCCAAAACACAAAAAGCTTCTTCAGACTTAAGTAATGAATTAGTCTTTTCTCCCTCTCTCTGTCTCTGTGTGTATAGGTAGATATAGTGTGCACATGTGTGTTTTCTCACCCACGTAATAGGGTTACATAATAGGGTTTGCACTCAGGGGTCCTTTACCTCTTAGCTATATCCCCAGCCCTTTGTTTATTTGTTGTTTTCCACATAAACCTTTTGTTTTAATAAAGTATATTCATGGCTGAGATTTTAAATCACATTTACAGATGAAGAAAAATTCTAGGCCCAAATAGGTAACAATGAAGGTACTACTGCTGCAAGGAATGCTGCATGCCCCACATCCAAAGAACAAGGAATACCACACATATCACCAGGCACCATGTAGACTAGGTAATTAGAACAATGAAAAGAACAGGATACTTGGTGTAGTCCATGCAATACTTTCTGACCCTTCCCCTTCATGCTGCAGAACCAAATAAAAGCTGTAGTACCTCAGATGAACTATAATTGGGTCTTGATCACACTGAGAGAAACTCCCATTGCTAATATTAGGCCAAGGGTGTTAGCTTCAGAAAGATGCCCATTAACAAATATAATATCAGAACAACAAAGAAGAAGCTACAAGCAAGCTATATAGACAGTCTTGCTTCTTAGAAATAGAGCAGTGAATTAATTTCACCTCCCAAGGGCTTAGTCCAAAAACTTCCTATTGGCATTTGCACCAAACAAGGCTCCCCGTATTTCAAGCATTATCCGCTGGGCTGTGAGATCCTGCTGGCTTATCAGGGTGTTGAAAACCTTTATTTTACCATCACCATTATAGATCTCAACTCCACTAGCTATTTCCTCAGGCAGGATATAAGCCTCCTATCAATTTGGACATCAGCATTCTTCTTGATGACAATTTCATACAATCTTTACCAGAGGAAAATCTTGTTTCCTGTAGTGAACAGTCATTCGGGGTTCCAGCAACTGGTACAGACCTTGGAGGACCAGTCCATCCAGCAGCACCTGATGCCTGGTTATATCGTTTTTTTTTTTTTTTTTTTTTTTAATATTTATTTATTTGTTAGTTGTACACAATACCTTTATTTTTACATGGTGCTGAGGATCGAACCCCGGCCGCGCACATGCTAGGTGAGCACTCCACCGCTGAGCCACAACCCCATCCCTGGTTATATCTTTTGCCACCTTGTTGACTCTGTGTTTTGCTTCATTCAGTAAGTCAGAGATGAGGTCATCTCTTGCTGTAAGGACTTTGAGCCTTGATTGAGTCTTCAAATTGGACATCTGAATTTTCTTCTGCCATTCAATCTGTTTTTCATTCTCATAGTATTCCATAATCTTCAGGGGTTTGCACAAGACAGCTTTTCTAAATGGTGAACTCTTCATCCGCCTTTGCATCTATTTCTTCTGCTTTCTCATTGGCTGCATCTATTTCTTCTGCTTTCTCATTGGCTTCTTGTTCAGTGAAAGCCATCATGTGCTTTATTGGTAGTGGAATGGTAGTTTCATTTCACAGGGACCGGACCTATCAGCATTGCTGAGAGCCATGGCAAAAGCAATGCTAGGCCAGTGGGCAACTGTCTCCCCTTTATTTTTTGAGACAGGGTCTTGCTAAGTTGCTCAGACTGTCCTTGAACTTATGATCCTTCTGCCTCAGCCTCATAAATAGCTGGGGTTATAGGCATAAGCCATGTTTGGAATTTATTATAAATTTTATAGTGGTTTTTCAATTTGTTTTGCTTTGCCTTTCACATTTGGATTATAATCCACAGAAATTAGCTTTATGTGTACTGTGAAGTAGATGTCAGATTTTTTGCCTTCTTTTAACTTTAACTTTTCAATTAAAATAATATATATAAATGTGTGTGTGTGTGTGTGTGTGTGTGTGTGTTATAGCCCAGTATAGATACATAATTATCCCTACATTATATATTTTTTATTTGTTTTGGAGCTATAATTTTGAACCCTAGAGCATGCTCTAAATCTGAGCTATACCACCAGCTACCACATAATGTTTTGATTGATTGATTGATTGTGGTGCTGGGGATTGTATGCTAGGTAAGAGCTGTACCACTGAGCTATACCTGCAGCCCCACTGCATTTAAGATAACCTTTTCCCCTTGCTCTAACATGTCACTTTTGTAGTAAGTGTATATAAATTTATTGGTCTGGTTCTGGAATTTCTTTTCTCCTAATGAGTTTACCTGCCCTTTCAAGCAGTACCAAACTATCTTACTCACTATAACTCTGTATAAAAATTGCTGATTTCCCAGAGAGCAAACCTCCTAACTTATTCTTTTATTCAAGAGTAAATCCTGATCCTTCGGTTCATAAGCGTGATGATTGGGTGTTCACGCTATTGTGTGAGATGTGCCTCCCTCTAAACCTTGTTACGACTTTGGCACATTACCTGTCTGACGTGAGAAAAAAAAAAGAAAAGGAAAAAAAAAGAGTAAATCTTAGCCTTTTGCCAGCATGGGGAAGATTTTTAAATTAAGGTTTTGTTTCAGTCAGCTTTTGCACTGCTGTGACTAAAAAGACCAGACCAGAACAACTATAGAGGAGGAAAATTTATTTCGGGGCTCACGGTTTCAGAAGTCTCCAATCCATAGACAGACAGCACGCTCCATTCTTTGGGACTCAAGGCAAGGCAGGATATCATGGCAGAAGAGTGTGCAGTGTGATCAGGAAGCAGGGAGGGAGGTTTCCACTTGCCAGATAGAAACATATGCCCAAAACCACACTTCAATTCCCACCTCCTCCAGCTACATTCTACCATTCAGTTAATCCCAATCAGGGGATTAATTCAATGATTGGGTTAAAACTCTAGAACCCAAACATTTCTCCTCTGAATCTATGTGCATTAACTCACATGTGAGCTTTTGGGGGACACCTCACAGGCCTTGTTGGTCCTTCTCCTTGTGTATTTGTCTCCTGCTTTGTTAATTTGTGCTCTTTATTTCTTGTTTCTTAGGGTCTATTTTGTTGATCTTTTTTAATTTTTTGAAAGATATACATAGTTCATTATTTTTTAGCTTTTTGCACCCTAATAAATGCAATGTATGTGTGAATATAATTGTATAAAATTTCCCTCTAGCTCTTGTCATTAAATTTGAGATTTTATAAATATGTTTTGTCTACCTGAAAAGAATGTATTTTGCAGTTGTTAGGTGTAAATTCTGCATATGATTAGTCAGGGTTTTGTTTTTTGGTACCGGGATTGAACTCAGGGGCACTCGACTGTAGTCGCCTGAAGCGATGGCCGCTTGGAGCAAAGAAGCCGCGGGAAGAAGTTTAGAGACAAACTGGAAACAAACAGCCCTTTATTCTGATAACTTTTCTCTCTGGCTCTAACTACACCCCGACACGCCATCCACGCTCCTCTAACCTCCAAAATGGCACAGACCTCATCCGCAATCTCACTCAAGTCCCTTGAGATCTCCGGCCAAGTCTCGCAAGATCCCGGGCCAAGTCCCGTGAGACTACGGAAGGCGCCAATGCCCAAACATGTCCAAAGCCCGTAGTCAACCGCAATTTAAGCCATCTCCCCAAACAGGGCTCCTGCACTCGACCACTGAGCCACATCCCCAGCCTTAGTTTGTATTTTATTTAGACACAGAGTCTCACTGAGTTGCTTAGTGCTTCGCTTTTGCTGAGGCTGGCTTTGAACTCTCTATCCTCCTGCCTCAGTCTCCTGAGCCACTGGGATTACAGTCATGTGCCACCATGCCCAGTCATACTCAGTTTTGTTAATCTTGTGGTTTAGGTCTGTGTCCTTATTGAATTTTTGTCTGTTCTGTTACTGAAGGAATAATGTTAAAATCTCTCACTGTGATTGTGGTTCTGTATGTTTACCTTTGTAGTTCTTTTCATTTTTATTTTATGTGCTATTAAGATTTTAATGTTTGGCACACATCTTTGAAATTGTTATATTTTCTTGGTGAGGTGGTTTTTTGTTTGTTGGTACCAGGTTTTGAGCCTAGCAGTGCTTAACCACTTAGCCACATCCTGAGTCCTTTTGTCCTTTTTATACTTTATTTAGAGACAGGGTCCTGCCGAGTTGGTTGGGGCCTTGGTAAATTGCTGAGGCTGGCTTTGAACTTTCAATCCTCCTGCCTCAGCCTCTGAGCCACTGGGATTATAAGTATGTGCCACCATGCCCAGTTTGTTAATCGAATCTTTGATCATCATCATTAGATGTTGCTCTTTATTTCTAGTAATTCTTTTTACTCTAAAATTTACTTTAAATTTTAAAAAATTATTTTTAGTTGTAGGTGGACATAATACCTTTATTTATTTGTTTGTTTTGCTATTTATTTATTTATTTGGAGATAGGATATCAATAAGTTGCCCAGGCTGGTTTCAACCTGGGCTCAAGGATGTGAGGGTGAACTGTAACCCCATGGATTGCCGGGATTGATTTGACTGATCTGGCTGGCCAGGAGAGTGTGTCCCCTTCCTCCCTCACTACTCCAGGTGCTACCCTCCCGAAGCTGCATGCTTGATCAAAGAGGGTCTTCTCCAGTAGAGGAGTACCATTCTCAGGTAGCTGCGCTTTTCTATTAGAATCTCCAAACAAGCTTTCAAAAGTGGCCTCAGGTGATCCTCCTGCCTCAGCCTTCTGAGTAGCTGGGACTTCAGATATGCTACTACATCTGGCTTTACTTTTTTTGTTATCAGATTGAACCCAGAGGCGCTTAATCACTGAAGCACACACCCCCAGCTCGCTTTATTTATTTATTTACTTATTTATTTATTTATTTTTGCTGAGCCACAACCCCAGCCCTCTTTTTATTTTTTGAGATAGGTTTTTGCTTAAATGCTTAGGGCCTCACTAAGTTGGTGAGGTTGGCTTTGAATTCAGGATCTTTCTGCCTTAGTCTCCTGAGGCGCTGAGTTTACAGGTGTGCTACTGTGCCTGCTGGCTTTACTTTGATAATAATATAATACCATCTTTTGGCTGTGTTTTCTG
Source organism: Tamias sibiricus (assembly GCA_025594165.1). NCBI lineage: Eukaryota > Metazoa > Chordata > Mammalia > Rodentia > Sciuridae > Tamias > Tamias sibiricus. The sequence goes on along the minus strand of CM046657.1, from coordinate 70,471,114 downwards.
TCTTTAGTTTCAGCCTCTTTATATTCTTAGGTTTCAGATGTCTTAATTAGCAGAGTGTAGTTAGGCTTTGTGCTTGTCCAATCTGATAAACTTTTAAAAATTGAAACATCACAACCAGGTGCAGTGGTGCACGCCTGTAATCCCAGCACTTGGGAGGCTGAGGCAGGAGGATCGAAAGTTCAGAGCCAGCCTCAGCAATGGCCAGGCACTTAGCAACTCAGTGAGACCCTGTCTCTAATAAAATACAAAAAAGGGCTAGGGACGTGGCCCAGTGGTCAAGTGCCCCTGAGTTCAATCCTCGGTACCAAAAAAAATTGAAACATCAGTACATTTACATTTAATATAATTATTGATAAACTGGGTATGGTGGAGCATGCCTATAATCCCAGAAACTCCAGAGGTTGAGTCCTTGCTCTCAAGTTCAAGGCCAGGCTGAGTAGCTTAAGGGGCTCCTGTCTCAAAATTTAAAAAAAAGAAAAAGGGGTAGAGATGTGGCTCAATGGTAGAGTGGCCCTAGGTTCAACCCCCACCCATTCCCCGGGTTGCAGGGTGGGGGGATTATGTAATGATCCTCCTGCTTCAGCCTCCCAAGTGCTAGGATTACAGTCATGCGCCACCACGCCCGGCTATGTAATGATTTCTAAAGACTACAAGTTCAGATAACACAAGAAAGGGAAAAATTATCTAGGGGAAAAAAAAAGGCACATTAAGAAGATGGTGGATTTATTTATTTTTTTTTAAAATATTTATTTATTTATTTGCTTTAGTTGTACACAATGCAATGCATTTATGTTTTCACTCGGTGCTGAGGATCTAACCTGGGCCGCGCACTTGAGAGGCGAGCACTCTGCCGCTGAGCCACAACCCCAGCTCTGGTGGATTTATTTTAAAACCAAATATATGTTTTTTTTTTTTTTTTTTTTTTTTTTTCGTTTTTGTTTTTGTTTGTGTGTTTGCAGTAATGGAAATCGAACCCAGGGGTCTTCTATGACTATGCTACATCCCCAGCTCTTTTTTTTTTTGTGTGCTGGAGATGGAATCCAGGAGTACTTAACCACTGAGCCACATTCCTAGCCCTTGACTCATCTTTTATCCTTATGATACATTCTTTTTTTTTTTTTTTTTTGGTGGGGGAGGGTTTACTGGGGATTGAACCAAGGGGAACGCAACTACTGAGCGACATCCCTAGCCCTTTCTTGTATTTTATTTAGAGAGATAGGGTCTCACTGAGTTGTTTAGCACCTCACCATTGCTAAGGCTGGCTTTGAACTCACAATCCTCTTGCCTCAGCCTCCTGAGCCGCTGGGATTGCAGACATGGACAATGGCACCTGGCTACATTCTTAAAAATATAACTTGTTCTATCTGAAATACTTTTCAAGATTTGCTCTTTGGCTGAATATAATTTTTTTTTTTTTTTTATTTGCTTTTAGTTGTACACAATGCGTTTTATTCAATGCGTTTTATTTGTACGTGGTGCTGAGGATCGAACCCGGTCGCCCACGCGCCAGGCGAGCGCTCTACCGCTGAGCCACAATCCCAGCCCAGGCTGAATATAATTTTGAAAGATAATTTAGTTTTTCTTTTCTTCAGGCATAACCATATCTGATAACAAATTTATAAGCTCATAATGTAACCAGGAAAGAGAAGTTCCACAAAACTACGTTATATGAGAAAAGACTTAGGCTCCAAAGTACAGTTTGGAGAATAAGTAATCGCTTCTGTGATTGGCAAATGAAGTTAATGTTTGTCAAGGGTGGGAGATGAGACTAGAGGCTAGGCTCAAGTTTGATTGTAAAAGTCTTTAAATACCTGCTAAAGTTTTTTTGTTTTGTTTTGTTTTTTTTTTTTTTTTTTTTTTTTTTTTTTTGTTTTTTTTTTTGTACCAGGGATTGAACTCAGGGGCCCTCGACCACTGGGCCCCATCCCCAGCCCTTTTTTGAATTTTTATTAGAGACAGGGTCTCACTGAGTTGCTAAGTGCCTCGCCATGGCTGAGGCTGGCTTTGAACTCGCAATCCTCCTGCCTCAGCCTCCCAAAGTGCTGGGATTACAGGCGTGCGCCACCGCGCGCCCGGCTACCTGCTAAAGATTTTTAACTTTATCTTATGGATACTGGGGAGCCCTGGAATGTTTTATAAATTGAGGAAAGTTATCAGTTGTTATCAAGTTGTTAGGTTAGGCACTGTACAGTGCTTCCTTCTCTTGTTCTCTTTTGTATGTGTGCATGTTTATTTCCTTCAGTGGATTGTAAACTCATTTTAGATCCAGACTTTGTTTTTGCATTCTCATTCCTCAACTTCCTTATTTTTTAGCAATTAATAGTTTTGGAATGAAGTGAGAAGTAAATATTAGCCATCTAAGCATTATAATATTTATTTACTTTTTATCTTTGGTAAGAGTAGCTAGTGGGTGTTTATGTATCTTTCTTGTTTTCAACTTTTATGTGAGTTAAAAAAAATTTTTTTAAGATCAATTTTAGGTTCACAGCAAAATTGAGAGAAAAGCACAGAGATTTCATATATACTCCTTGCCTACACAAATACTTAGCCTTACCCCCTTCGGTATCCACCACTAGAATGGTAGATATGTTAAAAATGATGAATTTGCATAATTATCATCTAGAGTTCATCATTTATATTAGGTTTCACTTGTGGTGGTGTACATTCTGTGGATTTGGACAAATGCATAATGCTATGTATCCACCATTGTTGTCTCATACAGAGAGTTTTCACACTTTAAAAAAAAACACAAAGTTTTAAACATCTTCTGTGCTCTCCCTTTTTATCCCTACTTCCAACCCCTGGCAAGCTAATATTTTTACTGTCTCCTTAGTTTTGCCTTTCCCAGAATGTCCTATAGTAGTTGGAATCATACAGTGTTTTAGATTGGCCTCTTACATTTAGTATCATACATTTAAAGTCCCTATATGTCTTCATGGTTTTAGTTCAATTCCTTTTTAGTACTGAATAAATTCCATTGACTGGGTATACTTCAGTTTGTTTATCCACTTACCTACCGAAGGACATTTTAATTGCTTGTAAGTTTTGGCAGATATGACTAAAGCAGTAAAATCTTTGCCCCAGTTTTTTTTGTTTTGTTTTTGTTTTGTTTTGTTTTTCCTGTGGTGTTATACCTGTTATACCTCAGAATATACCTCTGAGCTATATCCCCAGTCCCCCATATGCATGTTTTTTGTGTAGACATGTTTTTAGCTCTTTGAATATTACCATTTTTATCATCTTGAAAACTCATAGATCTAATAAATATTGTAAAGAAATAAAAATAACTTTACTAAAAGGAACTTTAGAGTCATAGGTATAATGTTACTTAAGTCAACAAATATGTATAAACAAATTCATTCTCTTCATTTAAATATATGATTGTGTAAGTGTGGTTTTTGTTTCATAACTTTAGAAAAACAAAATCTTTATTCGGTGTAGGTCTAGAAAAAGGCTGCTATGTTACTAAACTTCAGTGTTATGGACTGGGTTAGCAACATTAAAGTAGTCTAGCTTGGTTTAATTGATTTTCTGTTTTGCTATAGAATTGCATCACCTAGGGGAGACATCCTTGTATATGATAGTGCAGTGAAGTTGGCTTGCAGCTGAGTTTTTCTACTGTGATCCCCAGGTACTTTTCTCAGCTGTCTTTGTTATCATGATGGAACAGTGACTATAAATAATGTTTTTTGCTTAGCTATGTTCTTAAAATCATAGCATATGATTTAAGCTGTGATTATGATAGTACATTAATATTTTATAGTGGCTTCTGTGATTTAAAAAAAAGTAAAAAATTATAAATATCTAAATTGTTTAGATTCAGTACTCCTTGGCATCTGTAACTGACCAAGAATTGTAAAGTGGATCATAATTTGTCATATATGGGTTGCAGAATAATTGAAGCTTCTCCTTTAGTGCAAACACCAGTCTTATATTCTTTGAATCCTGGGTATTCTTTAAATATTCCCTGTAGTTTTTTGTTTTTGTTTTTTTACTTTTTGCTATTAAGACAGTTTTTTAAAAATTGGTAAAAGCCAGGCATGGTTGTGCATGCCTGTAATCCCAGCTACTAGGGAGGCTGAGGTAGGAGGATCCCAAGTTTGAGACCAACCTGGACAACTTATTGACACCCTGTCTTAAAATAAGATATAAAGGGGTAGGGGCGTGGATCAATGGTAGAACACCTGCCTAGCGTGCATGAGGCCCTGAATTTGATCCCCAGCTCTGCAAAAAAGAAAATTTTAAAAATTCTGGGCTGGGATTGTGGCTCAGCGGTAGAGGCTCGCCTGGCACGTGGGCGGCCCAGGTTCAATCCTCAGCACCACTTAAAAATAAAATCGCAGCCGGGCGCGGTGGTGCACGCCTGTAATCCCAGCACTTTGGGAGGCTGAGGCAAGAGGATCGCGAGTTCAAAGCCAGCCTCAGCAATGGCGAGGCACTTAGCAACTCAGTGGGACCCTGTCTCTAAATAAAATACAAAAAAGGGCTGGGGATGGGGCCCAGTGGTCGAATGCCCCTGAGTTCAATCCCTGGTAACCACACACACACACACACACACACACACACACACACACACAAAATCGCATTGTGTACATCTAAAACAAATAAATAAATATTTTTTAAAAAATTCTGCTACATAACTTATAACAAAAGTTACCATTTTAGGCATTTTTAAGCTTATAGTTCAATGGTATTAAGTACATTCACAGCTGGGCATGGTGGTGCACACTTGTAATCCCAGCAGCTGCAGAGGCTGAGACAGGAGGATCATAGATAGGTTCAAAGCTATCTTCAGCAATTTAATGAGAGTGTAAGCAACCTAGTGACCTTGTCTCAAAAATCTAAAAAGGACTGGGGATGTGGCTCAGTGATTAAGCTCTCTTGGGCCCAATCCTTGGTTACCAAAAAAAAAAAAAAAAAAGTATATTCACATTATTTATACAACCATCACCACTATTCATCATCCATATAAATTGTGTGTGTTTGTTTTTGGGCAATACTGGTAATTGAACCCAGGGCCTTATGCATTCTGAGATACATCCCCAGCCCTTTTCTTTGAAATTTCAAGTCAGGGTATTGTTAAGTTGTCCAGACTGGCCTCTAAGTTGCAGTCTTCCTGCTTCAGCCTCCAGAGTAGCTGGAATTATAGGTGTGCACCACCACACCTGGCCCCCATAAATCCTCCTCTCTTTTTGGTACCAGGGATTAAGCCCAGGGGCACTTAACCATTGAGTAACATCCCCAGCCCTTTTTATTTTCTGAGGCAGGGCTTTGCTAAGTTGCTGAGGTTGGTTTTGAACTTGGAAACTTCCTGCCTCAGTCTCCTGAGTTGATGGGCTTAGGGGTGTACACCACCATGCCCAACTCCCTTAAGTTCTTTTCTTTCTTAAAAATTTTTTAAAATATTTTTTTATTTGTAGTTGGACACAATACCTTTATTTTATTTATTTATTTATTTATTTTTATATGGTGTTGAGGATTGAATCTAGGGCCTCACATGTGCTAGGCGAGCGCCATACTACTGAGCTACAACCCCAGCCCCATCCCATAAGTTCTTTATAACAGTTTGATTGAGATAAAATTATATAATTCAACCACTGAAAGTGTACAGTTCAATGGTATATAGTATATACATAATATATGTGCCATATACTGTATATTATTATATATTATAGTATATAGTATATTCACAAAGTGGTGTAAACTCAAAAAGAACCCCTGAACCCTTTACAATCCTCCCCCAGTCATAAGCAACCACTAGTATATTTTTTTCTTTCTATATTTGCCGAATTTAGACATGTGTAATAAATGGAATTACATATGATCTGTTGTGACTTGTCTTTTTTTTTTTTTTTTTTTTTTTTTTGGTACTGGGGATTGAACTCAGGGGCACTCTACCACTGGGCCACGTCCCCAGCCCTTTTTTTGTATTTTATTAGAGACAGGGTCTCACTGAGTTGCTAAGTGCCTGGCCATTGCTGAGGCTGGCTTTGAATTTATGATCCTCCTGCCTCAGGCTCCCTAGTGCTGGGATTACAGGCATGCGCCACCACGCCCAGTGTGACTTGTCTTTTAATGTGGTGTTTTCGAGGTACTTTCTTTTTGTAGCAGGTATCAGTACCTCATTCCTTTTTGTGACTAAGTAATATTCCATTGTGTGGATAATCACTTTTTGTTTATTCATTCATCAGTTGATGGACATTCGGCTTGTTTCCACTTTTTAGCTATTATGAATAGTGCATACTTTATGTTACAATTTCATTATCGTGCAGTTCAGATTACTTTTAAATTTCTGTGACTGTAAATCCAGGGGTTACAAATAATACACTTCTTGGGTTGGGGGTACAGTACCAGAGCACTTGCTTAACATGCTATGAGGTTTGGGGTTCCATTCCCAGCACCACCCCCCAAAAAAAAGGAAAGGAAAGAAATAGCTGGCATAACGTATGAATATCACAGTGAATCCCATTATTATGTATAATGTACCAATAAAATTTTTTTAAAGGAAAATACAACAAATAGGCACAGGTGCTATAATGCTATAATCCCAGCTACTTTGGAGTCTGAGGCAGGAGGATAACAAGTTCAAGTCCATCCTGGGCAACCTAGCCAGATCTTGTCTCAAAATAAAATTATAAAGGACCAGTTTTGTAGTTCCTTGTGCAAGGTCTTAGGTTCAATCTCCAGTATTAAAAAGAAAGAAAAGGAAAGAAAAGAGTAAGCGATGGTGTTATCATATTTCCAAGCATTTCAGGATTTTCTAGATTATCTTTAGTTACACATTTCTTGCTTAGTTTCACTGAAGGCAGAGAACATATTTACATGATTTCAAAACTTTGAAGTTTGCCGGGCGCGGTGGCGCACGCCTGTAATCCCAGCACTTTGGGAGGCTGAGGCAGGAGGATCGCGAGTTCAAAGCCAGCCTCAGCAATGGCGAGGCACTTAGCAACTCAGTGAGACCCTGTCTCTAATAAAATACAAAAAAAGGGCTGGGGATGTGGCCCAGTGGTCAAGTGCCCCTGAGTTCAATCCCCGGTACCACAAAAAAAAAAAAAAAAAAAAAAAAAAAACTTTGAAGTTTATTAAACCTGCTTTATGGGTCGTACTTGTTTTGTTTTCTGTTTTGGCAGTGGTGGGTATTGAACCCAAGGCCTTTAAGCATGCTAAGCCATTCCACTACTGAGTTATACCCACACCTGCTAGCATTTGTTTTCAATTAAGAGATACCTTCATCTATGTTAGAAAAATTGCAGGATAGATGAACGCACGCTGAAACTGCCGTATAGGAAAAGGGAAGGGTGTTTATTGAATTACCAAAAGAAACACGTGGAGGGGATGGGGATGAACCGCGGGGGACGAACGGGAGCTGGAGTACGCGGGAACGGAGAGCAGGAACAGAGAGAGGCAGGAACAGAGAGAGGCAGGAACAGAGAGCGAGCTCAGTCCGGGGCTGGTTTAAATAGAGTAGGGGTCATAAAACCCCCTTGGAGTGAGTCCTTGCCCTATAGGCTATCAGAGGTCGGGGGGGGTAGTGGACAGGGCACTTGCTGGTCAGGTTTTTTGGTCACGCTGAGGATCTTGGGAGGTGTAGTTTTTAACAAAGCACCTGGGGAGGTATGGCCTTCTGCCTGGAATCCAACATTCCCCCCTTTTTGATTTCTTAGGAAGAGGGGTGTCGTGTTTCGATCTGGCTGCTTCAGAGCTGAAATGGGGCGACATGGGGTAGTTTTGAGGGGAGGGGGGAATGCGGGCAGGCAGGTCCGGCTTGAGGGTGAAAAAAATTCCCAGGAGGCAGGCACCAAAAAGATGGATCTCTGCAGGAGTGAATTGGATGAAGGTTCCTTGAAGCCATAAATCGGTGAGGGTGTCAAACCAGGCTTCTGCAGAAAGTCACTGAGGGAATCAACCAGCTATCCTCTTGGAGAGCATGTAGGAATTGTAGGCCTCTCGAGTTTACAGGTGGCATCTTAACACTATTATGGAAACAACAAAGAGAAGAAGGTGAGAGGGATGATTGTCCGGCTGCTTATTCCACTGGGCAGGACTTACAGCGAAAGGCCGATAGAGGGAGTCAGGATGTGGTTGATCTCTCTAGAGATTGGCAAATCTGTCCTGAGGTGCAGGGAAGTCATCTTTGGTTGGAAGGTCATCTGTGGTTTTTAGCAGTTGATAATCCCTGAGGAGAAGCTGGTTAACGGTTTGATTAGAAATTTGAGAAATATGATTTTGAAGGCATCGTATGAGGCAAGGAACTATCATCAGGACAAGACATATAGTTATAAGTGGGCCTAGGAGAGGGAGGACCCAGGGGCCACCCCTTCCCATAATTCCCATGAGGATCTCTGCTGCCACCGGATCTTCTTGTCCCCTAAACCTTGCACCACCTCTTTTAAGCGTTGTACGTTGTGGTCAACCTTGCCTGACTGGTTGACATAATGGCAGCATTCCTCACCCAAGAAAATACAGGTACCCCCTTTTTCTGCTGTGATGAGGTCCAAGGCTCGCCTGTTTTGGAGCACAACCTCTGCTAGTGATGAGAGTTGTTGCTGGAGGGCCTGGATGGAGTAGGCGGAGGCTTTAGCTGTGGTGGCGAGCTTATCTGTGAGGTCAGAGAGCTCCTGTCCAAAGGATTGGGCCATTACAAGTGAATGAGCCAGTCCTCCAACTGAGAGGCCTGTGGAGGCAATCGCGGTGACTAGGCTAACACCCACTAAGGCTGCCAGAGTGGCCGCTCGTTTAGAGCGCCCCCCTTGAGACTGTAGGGAGGAAAGAAGGTCCTCAACTTCAGCCTCTGTATATAGAGTCAAGCCTGGAATTAAGACAACAGGATAGCAGGGACCTGGGGTTTTAGCATCAATGCATCGGAACACGTGGGTGGAGCACCAAAATAGGAGAGGGGAAGGGAGAGTCAAATTACCCGTTATGGGATGCCAGGTGCATTCTGGGCAAGAGTCTTTGGCGGCGGCCCAACAAGAAGTAACATTAAGGAAGGGGGGGATAGTCGGAAGTGGGAGAGAGAGAGATGATCGATTGTGGCATGAGGAGGTTGGGGCGACATTGGCTCGAACTGGGACCGGGACTAATAAAGACTTGCGAAGCGGCGCACAGAGGAAACAGGTTGAAGCGTTAAAGGTGGAATAGCTTGCTAATAAGGAAAGAGATAAAGAGAGAATGGAGTCCCAGGAGAAGGAGAGAGAGTCGTTCAAGTTTCGAAGATGGGTTCGAGTCTGTTGTCTGGTGGCACTAAGTTTCTCAAAAGCCCTGGCAGCAGAAGTCTTTTATAGTTTTTTCTATAATGATTTTCCCTCGACCATGGACCCAGTCGCGATTAGCAAACCCTACTGCAGTAACACGACTCTGCCAGGAAAAAGGGTCAGTAATCTTGAAGGTTACATTATTATTGTACTTCCAGGATTGGAGTTGGGATGGCATGATTCCCCAGGAGTTTGTTGTTCCCATAACAGGATGGGACCAATGATATTTACAGCTCCAGGATGGACATCCAACCCATTCATTAGGGTCATTGCACCAATTTTCTATCTGGTCCTCTTTAAAACAAAGATACTTTGGTAATTTTGACATGTCAGGAAAACATCGGTGAGTACATGTGGAAACTGCATCAAAGGTAAGCAGAATGGAGGGACAATTATCAAAAGGGCAGGATGATTGATTGAGAAGGCGTGTTTTTTGCCCATCATTATCTAGTTGCCAAACCTCAAAAAAGTAACGGCATGGAGGAGCGGAGCAATAGGACACAGAACCTGCAGGGACAAATGGAAAGAGAGCCAGAGATAGAATGAAAAATACAGAAAGGGTCATTTTAGATCAGTATTAGGAACACGAGAGAAGCGAACTTTCAGGGGATCGGTGGGGAGGGGGGAGCAAGTATACTGAGGTAGTTGTTTGTCGTCCTTTTGTAGATCCTCAGTTGGTTGAGCAGCTGGTTTTAGTCTGGAAATATGAATCCAAGAAGTCAAATTTCCTGAAGTTTCACGAAGCTTAGCAGCCATGGGTGTGCACAGCACAACCTGGAAAGGGCCTGTCCACTTTGGGGCAAGGGAGGTTGCTCCTGTGTCCTGGGGAGGGGAGAAATATACCCAAGAACCGGGTATTAATGGGAATGAAGCAGTTAGTCTACCTAGGTCAGGCAGAATGAGATCTTGGCACTTCCATAACTGATGTCTAATGAAGGACAAGATGGGAAGAGAAAGGTCTTTGGGTAAGGGTCCCTGAGTTGGGGAAACTCCGGGTGGAAGGGCTGGTCGCCCAAACATAACCTCAAAAGGGGATAGAAAGGAGGGCTTTTTTGGGAGGACTCTGAGCCTAAAAAGGGCAAGAGGGAGTAACTTGACCCAGTCTAAGTGGAGTTCTAGGGAGAGTTTAGTCAGGACATCCTTAAGAGTCCTATTAGTCCTCTCTACCTTCCCTGAGGACTTGGGGTGATATGGGATGTGAAAATGCCAAGGGATATTAAAGGAAGTAGAAACGCTTTGGGTAACCTGGGAAACAAATTCAGGCCCGTTGTCAGACTGGATGGACGTGGGCAATCCGAAACAGGGAAGGATTTCCGAGACTAGAATGGAGGCTACTGTGGAGGCCCTTTTATTGGAAGTAGGGAAGGCCTCCACCCATCCAGAGAAGGTGTCTACCAAAACCAGGAGATATTTGTGTCTCCAGGCAGCTGGCATGTTGGTGAAGTCTATCTGCCAATTGGCTCCTGGAAGCTGTCCTCGAGCTTGGTGAGAGGGAAATGTTCCTGGTTTAAGGGGAGTATATGGGTTGGTGCACTGACATGCAGTGCACGCGGAGGTGAGCTGATGGAGAAACTGTGTGTCTTCCGGAGTCAGGGTGAGGAAGGAGGTAGCGAAAGTCTTGAGGGCCTGAGGGTTAGGATGGAAAAGGGAATGGAGGTAGGAGAGGATTAATTGTGTGGAAGGGGATGTGGGGGTCTGGGTAGTAGGTAGGACTGGAGCCAGAAGAGAAGGAGAAGATAGTGCTGCCTCCCTTGCTGCCCTGCCAGCCTTCATGTTTCCCTGAACTATGGGAGAGTCTCCACTTTGGTGTGAAGGACAATGGGAAATCCCTATTAGCTTGGGCAGAAGAGAGACTTGCAAAAGTTTTGATAATAATTTAGAATTAGTAACTGCAGAACCTTTTGTGGTCAGGAGCCCTCGCTCTTTCCATACTTCTGAATGGGAAAGCAAAATATGGTAAACATATTTTGAGTCTGTATAAAGGGTAAGATTTTGGTCTGCAGCTAATTCGAAGGCACTAATAACAGCTATTAATTCAGCCCGTTGGTTTGTGGTGTTGGGGGGTAGGGGTGCTGCCTCAATAACCTCTGATAGGGAAACGATAGCGTATCCAGCAAAACGTTGCCCATCCTTAAAGAAAGAGCTGCCATCTGTGAACCAAATTAAGGAAGGATCAGGAGTGGTCCCTCTTGAATATGGGAGGGATGGGGGATTAAAGCCTCGAGTGTCTCTATACAATCATGTTCTGGGGGCTCTGAGGAGACTGGGAGGAGGGAAGCTGGGTGTAAAGAGGAGCAGGGTTGGAAGGTGATTGAGGAGTCATGTAAAAAGGAAACGAGGAGAGAAAGAACGCGACAGGGTGGGAGAGTTTGAAGGCTCTTATAGGTTAGTAAATCTTTTAAATGATGAGGAGAGGCAACAGTAACCTGGGCACCAAAGGTCAACTTTTTTGATTCCTGCAGAAGTAGGTAAGCAGCAGCCAGAGCCCTAAGACAAGGGGCCCATCCACGAACGGTGGGGTCAAGTTGTTTAGAGAGGTAGGCAACTGGAGCAAAGGTGGGGCCCTTGTATTGGCCTAGAACACCGAGAGCCAAACCCTTCATTTCATGGACATAAAGGGTAAATGGCTGAAGGAGGTCTGGGAGATGAAGAGCTGGGGCCTGTGACAGTGCCTGCTGCAAATGTTTAAACTCAGCCTGAATGCTGTCAGGAAGGAATTTTCCCTCAATCTCCTTAGCTGCCTCATATAGGGGCTTTGCATAAAGAGAGAAATTAGGAATCCAGGCACGGAAATATCCTGCTAGCCCTAGGAAGGAGAGAATCTCTTCCTTTGTCTTGGGACATGGGAGCTCCTTGATGAGGGCCTTTCTGTCCACAGTAATGGCCTTCGATTGATGGGAAATCTGAACTCCTAAATATACTACCTGGGTCTGGGCAAGCTGCACCTTAGATGAGGAAACACGATACCCACGAGAAGCAAGAAAATTTAAAAGGGTGTAAGAGTCTTCACGAGCTGTGAAGAGGGAAGGGCTGCAGAGGAGGAGGTCATCTACATATTGTAAGAGAGTGGAGTTAGGGAATTTAAGATCTTTGAGGTCTGCAGCCAATGTCTGACCAAAGATATGAGGGCTGTCTCGAAAACCCTGAGGGAGGACTGTCCAGGTCAACTGTTGGGAATGCCGGGTATCTGGATCTGTCCAAGTAAAGGCAAAGAGGTCTTGTGATTCTGGGGCTAAGGGCACAGTGAAGAAGGCATCTTTCAGGTCAATTACTGAGAAATGGGTGGATAAGGAAGGAATTAGGGAGAGGATAGTATACGGATTTGGGACCACGGGGTGTATAGGTTTGACAGACTCATTGATGAGACGAAGGTCTTGGACTAGCCGATAAGACCCGTTGGACTTCTGAACTGCCAATATAGGGGTATTATAAGGGGAATGGGTGGGTCTGAGAAAACGTTTCCGCAAAAGATCTGAGATGATGGGTTGAAGACCTCTGAGGCTCGCGGCTGGAAGTGGATATTGGGCTTTATTGGGGAAACGTTGGGGATCTTTAAGGTATATTTGTACGGGGTCACACTGAGCAAGGGAAGGAGTCTGAGATCCCAGACTTTGGGGTCAACTAAATCGGCGGGGACAGGGTAATGAAAGGTTTCTACGTCGATAGAAGGTTGGGGGGTTTCTGCCTCGGTAGGGGGCTGAGGGGATCTTACATCACTAGAGGGCGATGGGGTTTCCTCATCAGCATCAGTAGGGGGTGATGGGTCACTGGCCTTTGAAACAGTGAGAAGAAAAGTGGGGGAGGAGACGGAGCAGACGAACCAGGGAGCACAACTGAGCTAGGCAGATTGGAGAACACAATTGAGGCCTGAAATTTGGCCAATATGTCTCTGCCCAATAGGGGCACAGGACATTGAGGCATTACCAGAAACTGGTGGGTGAAGGGATGGTGGTAAAGACAGCAAGACAGCATAGGAGTCTTGCGGGGGCGAATAGCATTTCCCTCTACCCCGACAATAGGGGATGGTGCTATGGTGGTGGGGCCCCAAAACTCCCTCAAGACCGAGGAGGTGGCTCCTGTATCTAGTAGGAAGTTTACGGGGCGTCCATCAACAAGGAGAGTAACCCTGGGCTCCTTTAATGCGATGTCAACGGTCGGGAGAGGAGCCCCTGGGCCCCATCAGTCTTCCGTGGCCAGTGCCAGCAGGCTGGGGTTTGTGACCAGTCCAGCCCCCCTGCGGGAACTGGGGCAGTCAACGCCCCAATGGCCCATCTTGGAACACTTTGGGCACGGGCGCTTAGGGGGCCTGGGATTAGGGCATTCTCAAGCCCAGTGTCCATCTTTCCCCCACCTAAAGCAAGGCCCTGGGGGTTCCTCCTGCGTGGACTTATGTACCCCTTTTCTTAAGGCCTGAGCGTCAGGGCCCCTAAGGGCCTGGGCTAACATTTGGAGCTTTGACCGCTTAGCCTTCTCATACTTTTGAAACCTGCGACGTTCGGCGTCTTCTTCAGGGTTATGATAGACTTTAAAAGCCGTGGCCAAAATCTCGCTCTGGGGGGTCACAGGGCCCTGTTCTAATTTCCTTAATTTAGCTCGAATGTCGGGGTAGCTTTGGGATAGGAAGTATGTCATAAGGACTTGATGGCCCCCCGGGGACTCTGGATCTAAATTTGTGTACTTTTGGAGGGCCTTTGTGAGCCGATCTAAGAATTCAGAGGGGGTTTCTTCTCTCTTTTGAATAATCTCCTGTAGCTTATCAAAATTAACAGGTTTTTGAGCTGCTCGTTTAAGACCATCTACTATACACATTAAAAACTGATCCCTTAAGACCACGTCCCCTGGGGCATTGTAATCCCAGTGTGGGTCCCTATCTGGGACAGCCTCAGGACCAAAGGGGAAATTTGGGTTCACTCTGTGAGTCTCATTTGCATATGCTCTTGCTTGCTCCCAGACTCGTCTACGCTCTTCAGGAAGTAAGGTAATTGACAAAATAAAGTATGCGTCATGAAATGTAAGGCTGTATGCTTGGGTGACCCATTGGAATTCTTTTATGTAGGTTGTGGGGTCTATTGTAAATGAACCCAAGCGCCGTTCAATTTGGGAAAGATCTGACATGGAGAACGGGATATGCACCCTTACCACCCCTTCTGTCCCAGCTACCTCCCTTAACGGCGCGATTATCTGAGCTGCCTGCTTTTTTGAGCGAGTCATGGGAGGACTGAACGCAGGGGGCGGCGACGTATTAGGCGAGTCTGGGAGGGACGCTACGGGAACTGCTGGGTCCGGGAGTAACTCCGCGGAAGAGGCTGGGGAAGAGGCACGGGCTACGTCACTTTCTCTCTCCGTTTCCGCCAAAGCTGTTGGGGAAGGAACCTGGGAGAGGGCCGAAGCCTGAGGCAGCGCGTCCAGTAACGGCTCCATGGCTGGAGAGGGCGGGGGAGCCGTGAAATGACTCAGAACCAAGCGGCGGAAGCTGAGTGGGCGGGGATAACGGCGGAAGGGGCGCGGAGCTAGGAACGGGAGGTTGAGTGGGCAGGGGTAACGGCGGAAGGGGCGCAGAGCTAGGAACGGGAAATTGAGTGGGCGGGGGGTAGCGGTGGTGAAGGCACCGGAAATGACGTGGAAAGAGAAGGCGGGTCTACAGAGGAGGATTCTGACGGAGCGGAAGGTGGGGGCGGAGCGAAGGATGAAGACAAAGGGGGAGGAGGGTCTGAGTGCGAAAGCGCGCCAATTTCAAAAGCCTGAGCTGGGGGCGGGGGAGAGGTTGGGAGCGTTCTATGCTGCCGGTACGGGAGGAGGTGGAGCCTCTAATCCTGGGTCGAAATCGGGGTCAATCGAAGATGGGGGGGAATCCGCAGGCCCGTAGGCGAGCAGTACCGTCTCGGGGCTGCACCTGGTGCACAAGGAAGGATTCGAACGTAGAAGGGAAAAGGCATCCACGTACAGCAAATCTGTCCATCTCTGATTGTTGGCAAAAGCTGGAAAGCTCCCGTAAAACCCGGGGATCTAGGGATCCTGACTCTGGCCACGGATTGGATAACGGGTAAGAAGGCCAGATTTTTGTACATAACTTTATCAATTTGTTTTTCTTTATCCGGGGTTTTAAGCCCAAACGCGCCCGATTTCTTAAAAGGCAAGTGAGGGGTGAGTCGGCTGGAGCTGATAGGGAAGTTCCCATATTTCACGTTAACGGGGAGAGGCTGATACAGTATTTTGAAAGGCGTCCCTCTCAAAGTATGTATCAGAGCGAGATCCAAGTCCGCTCGCCCAGTCGTCACCGGGTCAAACGAACATGGGACATCTGAGGAATTGCGTCCCGTCCCGGATGGGGGGTTTCTCAAGATGCTGGGGGACTATGAGCTTACTCTGCGGAGATTTTCGGATTTTTTTTTCCGTTCCAAACGGAAAAAGAAAGCTCAAGTCCGGAGTGCGGAGGGGAACTTTTCTAGCCACTCACAGCCGAGAGCCCTAATCTTACAGCTGGAAATTTTAGAGCGGGCGGATAAAAGGTGAGCGGGCAGACAAAGGTGGGGGAGGGGAGGGGAGTTCCCGGGGTCCACCGTCGCCCTTAATTAAGACTTGGGTGGGGTGCTCTCCCCCCTGTAAGGCCATGGGCGAGATTGCCGGAAACTCAACAGTCAATTTTCACCACGCATTGGCCAGACAGGTTTAGGAACTCGGGGTGGACAGGGGGCTTACCGAAGTCCCGCGATGACGTAGAAAAGGTGGACAGACCAACGGAGACGGGTTAGATGCGCGTCTCCTTCCCGGGTTTCGGCACCAAATTGTTAGAAAAGTTGCAGGATAGATGAACGCACACTGAAACCGCCGTATAGGAAAAGGGAAGGGTGTTTATTGAATTACCAAAAGAAACACGTGGAGGGGATGGGGATGAACCGCGTGGGACGAATGGGAGCTGGAGTACGCGGGAACGGAGAGCAGGAACAGAGAGAGGCAGGAACAGAGAGCGAGCTCAGTCCGGGGCTGGTTTAAATAGAGTAGGGGTCATAAAACCCCCTTGGAGTGAGTCCTTGCCCTATAGGCTATCAGAGGTCGGGGAGGGGGGTAATGGACAGGGCACTTGCTGGTCAGGTTTTTTGGTCACGCTGAGCATCTTGGGAGGTGTAGTTTTTAACAAAGCACCTGGGGAGGTGTGGCCTTCTGCCTGGGAGGCACGGCCTCCTGCCTGGAATCCAACAATCTAGAATTATCTTCAGTTTTCCAGTAAAATGTTATATTGAGAAAGGGGACTGTCTTCTAAAATGTTAATGCTTACTGCATTCACTGAGCATGGCCAATTATATTAAGCACTTTGCTGGTATTATGCAATTGAGATAGGAAATGTTATCTTTATTTTATAAAATTGGGAAGATTAAACTGTACAAGTTACATAACTAGTAAAAGTTGATAGGTAGGAGAATAAACAGAGGAGAGTAGATTAGTGGTTACCAAGGTCTGGGGAATGGGAGAAATGGGAAATGAGATGGTTGTAGGAGTTGTTTGTTTGTTTGTTTGTTTGATTTTGGAGTGATGAAAATGTTCTGGACTTGTTAGTAATGGTGGTTGTACAACTGTCTGAATATACTAAAAATGACTGAATTTTTTGCCTTAAAAGGGCAAATTTTGTGGCATGGGAATTATATATCAATTTTTTAAAAAGGTAGGACTGGAATTCAAATCCAGAAGCTGTCTCCTCAAAAAATTGCCTGTTTGCTCAGTAATAGGTTCAATATTTGAAGTAAAAAACTGGAAAGAGTGTCTTAAAGTATCTTAACTGTATCTTAAAGTTATATCCTGCAAATAGTTCATTACAAATTAGCTTTTCTGACTTGTATTTGAAGAATTCTGTTAATCTCATGTAGGTAGAGTTACATATTTAAATTCATAAAGTTCCAAAAATAAGCTTTCTGATACAGGGTAACCAATGGAATTTGTTAATATTTTCGACTAATCTCTCCTTCAGATCTCATCTGTAAAGTCATTGTTTTCTGGGAAGTTTTTCCTTACCATCCACTCTCATTATAAGATAGTGTCCCTGTCCCATAACATCTGTACTTTTTATAACACTACAATAATTATTTCTGTCTCCCACACTTAACCTTGACAGGGACTAAGTTTTAGTTGCTTTTATATTCATTCAGTCCCTAGCTTTTAGTATGTGCTTGTTCAAATAAAGAAATATGTGAGTAGGCTCATTTTCAAGTTATATTTGCTCTGGGCTACACACATTTCAAAGATATATCCCTTTCATTTGGATTAGGTTTCATACCTAAATTGTTTGTTAGTGTTTGTTAGTAAACTAAGATGAAATAGGAATCGTGTTGAGATCATTGGAGTGAAAGTTCTTATGCAGAAGTGCAAGAGTGTATAATTAGTATGTTAAATAAACATGGTTCAGTTTCAGAAACAGTATTATAAATACTGAAATTAGGCTAGAATGTCAGTTTTGTTTCTAGAGGTAGCACTAAAGAGGCATTGTGAATATTATTGTAAAATTTTATAGATTTTTTTTTTTTTTTTTTTTTTTTTTTTTTTTTTTTTTTTTGGTACCGGGGATTGAACTCAGGGGCACTCAACCACTGGGCCACATCCCCAGCCCTATTTTGTATTTTATTTAGAGACAGGGTCTCATTGAGTTGCTTAGTGCCTCGCCATTGCTGAGGCTGGCTTTGAACTCGCAATCCTCCTGCCTCAGCCTCCTGAGCCCTGCCCCACCTGGCCTGGCTGTTGTGTTTTTTTGTACCAGAACAATGCTTATCTTTTTATTTTTTGTGCAGTACAGTGTTTATTTAAATCAAGTATCAACAAAAAAACCCTGCATTAGCTAAGGATAACAAGTTCAGGAACCTTAAAGATTAGATTGGTTGTGATACTAGATTTATTTTGTGTAAGCTGCCTGTTGTGGCCAGCCACAACGCCGCGGGAGGAAAACTCTTGGAGGCAGAGTAAAGCTATTACTACTTTTACTTCTACTTTCTTAGAGAGAGCTTAGAGAGAGAAAGAAAGATTTTTCTTCTTCTTAGAAAGAGCTTAGAGAGAAAGATTAGAGATAGCTTTTTCTTCTTCTTAGAAAGAGCTTAGAGAGAAAGAGAGTTTGAAAGAGAGAGATTTCTTCTTTAGAGAGAGAGAGAGAGAGCTTAGCTTTTAGAGCTTCTTTCTTCTTTCTTCTTTCTTCCTCGGGAGCCTCTGCCTGACTCTGACCAGCAATTACTTCTTCTATCTGGTTTCTCTTCTGTAACCGCTCTGCCTACGTTCTGGCCGCTCTGATTCTTTTCTTCTTCTCCGACCCAAACTCTTCTTCCGACCGAGCGACTGCATGACTGACTGAATGTATTCATTCTTCTCCTCACTCCGACCGCTTTCACCCGGTTATATACCTTTAGCTTTGCGGGTGCCTCACGTGCATTTACAGGTGCGTCACATACATACTTATTATCAGGTGGAACTTATGGCTTCCAGCTGACCGCAATAGCTATCTCCCTAATTGGGGCTCCTTCAATTTTGAAACCCAAACAGCTCCATATGTATAGCTTCAAAATGAAACAATTCTGGGCTGGGGTTATGGCTCAGCGGCGGAGCTCGCCTCGCATGTGCGCGGTCCGGGTTCGATCCTCAGCACCACATAAACATAAATGCATTGTATTGTATACAACTAAAGTAAATAAATAAATAAATAAATATTTAAAAAAATTAAACAATTCTAATAATGCTCTTGTGGTGTTGCAACTCTAATCTTTGCCTCTGTCTATTCAAAATTTCCTCTTATAAAGGCATTACACTGAATTAGGACCCACTCTAATCCAGCATAACCTTATTTTAACTTGATTACAGTGTAAATTGAAACAGGCAAGAATTTATATCAATGTAAGGTCTGGGTGAATGTGAATTTGGGGGGTGTGGTATTCAACCCAATTCAGTAGCCTCTTAGGGAGGAGGGCAAAGTTGGGATATTTATGTGTTTCAGTGACCTGATTTAAGATGGCTACTTTAATATGGGAATTGGAGCCAGGTGCTGTGGTGCATGACTGTAATCCCAGTGGCTTAGGAGTCTAGAAAGTTCAAGGCCAGCCTCAGCAATTTAGAGAGGCCCTAAGCAACTGGGTAAGACCCTGTATCTGAGTAAATAATAAACTGGACACTGTGGTGCATGCCTATAATCCCAGGGACTCAGGAGGCTGGGGCAGGAAGACTACAATTCAAACCCAGCCTCAGCAACTTAATGAAACCCTAAGCAACTCAGCGAGACCCTGTCTCTAATAAAATATTGAAAAGGCTGAGGATGTTGGTTGGTGGCTAAGCCCCTGTGGGTTAAATCCCTGGCACCAAAATAAATAAGTAAATAAATAAATATATAGGCAGGTAGATAGACAGATAAATAAATAAGTTGGGGATATATATTTATAGCTCAGTGATAGATTGCCCCTAGGATAAATCCCCAGTACCCTCCTGCAAAAAGAAAAAAAAAGAAAAGAAAGAAACTCGATCAGGATTGGGTAAAAAATTTGTTATAATAGCTGGATTTGTGAGGATAATGACAAACCTAGGGTTTTGAGGCAGAGTTGAATGAATCTTGGAGAGTAAAAGGAATGGTTTGTTCTTTCCCTGCCCCCTCCCTCTTTCTTTGTCTTTCAGATTGAACCCAGGGGCTCTACTACTCAACTACATCCCCAGCCCCCCCTTTTTTTTTTTGAGATACTGTCTTGGTAAGTTGCTGAGGGTTTTGCAGAGGTCTCCAGGCTGACCTTGAATATGGCTGTTATCCTGCCTCAGTCTTACAAGTCGCTGGAATTACAGGGGTGCACAACCACTCCTGACTGGACAAGTCTTAAATATATGACTCGTTGGAAATTTAACATATTTAAATACCCTCGTAACTGCCACTCAAATAAAAATATAGATCATTTCTAGCATTCAGAAGATTCCCTGACTCTCTTTCCCAGTTAGAAAGCCCTTCTTATTCTGACTCAAATTTGCCAGTTTTGTATTTATGTAATTGGAATTATTCAATGTATGTTCTTTGAGTTCTCTTTCCTTTCACCCTATGTCTGAAATTCATCCATGTAGTTTTATGTATTAGTAAGATATGACTTTTGCCTGTGTGAATTTTATGGTGATGCCACAAATTTATCTATTCTGTTAATGGTAGGTATTTGGGTTGCTTCTGGCTTTTTGTCATTATGAATAAATCTGTTATAAAGTCATCTTTATGGTTTTTATTTCAAATATCATAAACTGCCTCTTTTCTTACTGAGCTTTAGATTTTTTTTAATAAATGTCTTGTTTGCTGCTATGCTAGAACTGTTTTCAGAGATATTAAATGTTTAACTTATTATAATATCAACAATTTTTTACCAGTTTCAGTGGGAGTGTGTATTTGTAGCACCTGATACTTGTCAGGCTGAAACTATTTCCTTGGTCATATATTTCCCATTTGGGGCTTGCCTTTTCAGTACTTTAATTTCACATTGTTTATATTTACTGTAGGTTAATGATAAATCTTAAAATCTAGGAGTATAACTTGCCCAGGTTTGTTCTGTAAAATTGCCTTGGCTATTCTAACTTACTTTTTCCTCTCCAAGTAATTCCCCCCCACCAGGGGAGTGTACTGAGGATGGAATCCAGGATGCTTAGCCACTGAGCCATGTCCTCAACCCTTTTTATATTTTATTTTAAGACAGGGTCTTGCTAAGTTGCTGATGTTGGCTTTGAAATCATTAAGTTGTAGATGAACACATACCTTTATTTATTTATTTTTATGTAGTGCTGAGGATTGAACCCAACTGCCTCACACGTGCTAGGCAGGCTCTTTACCACTGAGCCACCACCCCAGCAACCCCCCTCTCATGTTTTCATAGGGCATATAAAAATAGGGAAAGGGGAGCCGGGCGCGGTGGCACACGCCTGTAATCCCAGCACTTTGGGAGGCTGAGGCAGGAGGATCGCGAGTTCAAAGCCAGCCTCAGCAATGGCGAGGCACTTAGCAACTCAGTGAGACCCTGTCTCTAAATAAAATACAAAAAAGGGCTGGGGATGTGACCCAGTGGTCGAGTGCCCCTGAGTTCAATCCCCGGTACCACAAAAAAAAAAAAAAAAAAAAAAAAAAAAAATGCCGGGCGCGGTGGCGCACGCCTGTAATCCCAGCACTTTGGGAGGCTGAGGCAGGAGGATCGCGAGTTCAAAGCCAGCCTCAGCAATGGCGAGGCACTTAGCAACTCAGTGAGACCCTGTCTCTAAATAAAATACAAAAAAAAAATGGACTGGGGATGTAGCCCAGTGGTCGAGTGCCCCTGAGTTCAATCCCCGGTACCACAAAAAAAAAAAAAAAAAAAATAGGGAAAGGGGGCTGGGTTTGTGGCTCAGTGGCAGAGTGCTTGCCTCCCACGTGGGCGGCCCGGGTTCGATCCTCAGCACCACGTAAACATAAATGCATTACATTGTGTACAACTAACGTAAATAAATAAATACTTTAAAAAAAATATAGGGAAAGGTAGAAGCCAGAATCTGGTCTCCAAATGTTGGGTTAAAGTCAAAAGTTACTTAAATTCATACTAAAATGTAAATGACTTGTTATGGATTTTATTCTCTCAAAAGTATTTATATTTTGGGAAGCATTAGAGACATATTTAAACAGTGCCTTTCTAACTGATAGAATTTCTTGCATTTATTTAATACTTGGTTTGTGCCAAGATAGAAAAATAATTGGGTATGTTTTTGCTCTTGGAAATGGTGGTCATTAGTAAGGAAATTGCCCCAACTTCCACTATTTTTGGCCTAGTGGTACTTTCCTTAAAATACCAATACAGGGCTGGGGTTGTGGCTCAGTGGTAGACTGCTTGCCTAGCGTGTGTGAGGCACTGGGTTTGATTCTCCGCGCCACATACAAATTAATAAAATAAAGGTCCATCAACAACTAAAAAATATTTTTTAAAAAAAGAATACCAATACAGAGTAGAATTGTGAATCTTTGTGATTTTCTCTGTGTAAGAAGTAGTGAGATCAGATTTTTTTTTTAAATTTTTTGTGGTTGTAGATGAACAGAGTGCCTTTATTTTATTTGTTTTATGCAGTACTAAGGATCGAACCCAGTGCCCCACACATGCTAGGCAAGTCTGCCTCTAAGCTACAGCCCCAGCCCAAAATCAGATTATGAGATGAGTTGCAAAATAGCTTCTTGTCACTTTTTACTTTCTTTGACAGTTTTTCTTTTTTTTTTTTTTTTTTTTTTTTTGGTACTGGGATTGAACTCAGAGGCACTCAACCACTGGGCCACATCTCCAGCCCTTTTTTGTATTTTATTAGAGGCAGGGTCTCACTGAGTTGCTAAGTGCCTTGCCATTGCTGAGGCTGGCTTTGAACTCGTGATCCTCCTGCCTCAGCCTCCCAAGTGCTGGGATTATAGGCGTGCGCCACTGCGCCTGGCTTGACAGTTTTTTCTTACTGCTGTCATACCCCTCTTAGGACTTTCTATCTATTGTCTATTTCTAGGGATTGTACTTTTTTTAAATATTTATTTATTTGCTTTAGTTGTACATAATTCGTTTATTTGTACGTGGTGCTGAGGATCGAACCCGGGCTGCGCACATGCTAGGCGAGCGCTCTACCGCTGAGCCACAACCCCAGCCCCGGGATTGTACTTTGATTTACTAAATGAAGTGGACCTGAGCATTCATGAGTTTTTTTCTTAGGGCCCAAGTAAATATCTCCTTGGCATTTTGTGAATTAGGCATGTTGATGTAGTTTATTGTTTTGCTCTAATTTGTTTCTTCGTTTTCTTCAACTCTTAACTAAACACTCTTTCCTGTGCTATTTGTTGTCATTATTTTTATACTGGGAATGAAACCCAGGACTTCTCATGCTAAACAAGCACGGAGTTATATCCTCAGCCCTTTTCATTTATGTATGTATGTATGTATGCATGCATGCATGTATGTAAGTTGAGATAGTATCTCACTAAATTGTTCAGGCTGACCTGAAATTTGTAATCCTCCTGCCTAGCCTCTTGAGTAACTGGGATTATAGGAAGGTGCTACTAGTACATGTGCCTTTTAAAAATTTATTCCTTTTAGTTATACGTGACAGTAGAATGTATTTGGCATATTATACATGCATGAGTATGACTTATTCTAATTAGGATCCTATTCTTGTGGTTGTACACAAGGTGGGGTTATCCTGGTCATGCATTCAAATACAATACTAGGAAAGTTTATGGCCTATTAATTCTACTGTCCCTCCTATTCTCTTCCCTGCTCCCTTCCTTTTGTTTCCCTTTGTCTAATCCAATGGACTTATATTCTTCTCCTCCCTACCCTCCCTTGTTATGGGTTAGCATCCACATAATCAGCGAGAACATTCAGCCTTTGTTTTTTTTTCAGTTGGCTTATTTCACTTAGCATGCTATTCTCCAGTTCCACCCATTTACCCACAAATGCCATAATTTCATTCTTCTTTATGGCTGAATAATATTTCATTGTGTATGTATACCACATTTTCTGCATTCATTCATCCATTTAAGGACACCTAGGTTGGTTCCATAGTTTAGCTATTGTGAATTGAGCTGCTATAAACATTGATGTGGCTGTGTCACTGTAGTGATTTTAAGTCCTTTGGGTATAGACAAAGGAGTGGGATAACTGGGTCAAATGGTGGTTCCATTCCAAGTTTTTAAAGGAATCTCCATACTGCTTTCCATAGTGGTTGCACCAATTTGCAGTCCCACCAGCGACGAATGAGTGTGCCTTTTCGCCCACATCCTCACCAACACTTACTGTTACTTGTATTCTTGATAATTGCCATTCTGACTAGAGCAAGATGGAAACTCAGTGTAGTTTTAATTTGCATTTCTCTAATTGCTAGAGATTTTGAACATTTTTTCATATATTATTTGACCATTTGTATTTCTTCTGTGAAGTACCTGTTCAATTCCTTTGCCCATTTATTGACTGGGTTGTTTTTTGGGTGTTAAATTTTTTTAGTTCTTTGTATAACCTGGAGATTAATGTCTATCTAAGGTGCGGGTGGTAAATATTTTTCTCCTGTTCTGTAGGCTCTCTGTTCACATTCTTGATTGTTTCCTTTGCAGTAAAGAAGCTTTTTAGTTTGATTCCATCCCATTTATTGATTCTATTTATTTATTTATCTGCTTTAGTTGTACACAATGCCTTTATTTGTATGTGGTACTGAGGATCGAACCCGGGCCACGCACGTGCTAGGCGAGCGCTCTACCACTGAGCTACAACCCCCTGATTCTCTTTTTTAATATATATAGTTTATTAGTTGTTGATGGACCTTTTATTTATATGTGGTGCTGAGGATCGAACCCAGCGCCTCACACATGCTAGGCAAATGCTCTACCACTGAGTCAACCCCAGCACCCCCATTTATTGATTCTTGATTGTACTTCTTGTGCAATAGGTGTCTTGTTGAGGAAGTTGGTTCATAAGTAAATGTGATGTAGGGTTGGGCCTACTCTTTCTTCTAGTAAGTGCAGGGTCTCATGTCTAATGCCTAGGTCCTTGATATTCTTTGAGTTGATTTTTGTGCAGGGTGAGAGATAGGGGTTCAGTTTCATTCTTCTACATATAGATTTCCAGTTTTCCCAGTACCATTTGTTGAATAGGCTATCTTTTCTCCAATATATATTTATGGCACCTTTGTCTTTACCTCTTTGAGGTAACTGTATGTATATGGGTATGTCTCTGTGTCTTCTATTCTGTTCCATTGGTCTTAATTTCAAGAGATTGTTGTCATTAGACAAGATCATGTTGGCAAACTTGGGGATATTTGGGTTTTAATTATGGTTAGTAGAACCATTACAGATATTCTCCATAGAATTTAATTGCAGTTCTTCATAGAATTGCCTGAGAACACAATGTGTTTACTAAGCAAATATATTTTTTCTTTTCAGTTGGAAAAACATCCTTGATCACCAGATTCATGTATGACAGTTTTGACAACACCTATCAGGTAATTTGTTTTTGTCAATTTATTATAGTTGTCAATTCTGTTAGAAGTAACATTCAAGATATTTTTAAAATTTTACTTGTAATATTTACATGTATTCATGGATATAAAAGAACTTTCTGTAATGTATAAAATGCTATGTAAATTTTATATATACATACATATATATAAATGTGTGTGTGTATATTTATGTGTGTGTATATATATATATATGTATGTATATGTGTGTGTGTGTGTGATTTTTCCCACAGTTGTCAACCTTATCCAATTTGTCTGCTCTCCTAAAGTCTATTGGAAGATCATGTCTATACCATCAAGGAGGGAATTAGAAGTGATAGTTGATGTTTTCTTTTTCTTTTTCTTTTTTAGTTGTAGTTGGACACAATACCTATATTTATTTGTTTATTTATTTATGGTACCAGGGATTGAACTCAGGGGCACTCGACCACTGGGTCACATCCCCAACATTTTTTTGTATTTTATTTAGAGACAGGGTCTCACTAAGTTGCTTAGTGCCTCGCCATTGCTGAGGCTGGCTTTGAACTCGCGATCCTCCTGCCTCAGCCTCCCAAAGTGCTGGGATTACAGGCGTGCGCTACCGCACCCAGCTTAATACCTATATTTTATATATTTATTTTTACATGGTGCTGAGGATCAAACCCAGGGCTACGCACGTGCTAGGCTAGTGCTCTATTGCTGAGTCACAACGCCAAACCAAACCTGGATGTTTTCTTATAGAGAATTAATCCAAGGCTAGGATTTTTTTTTTTGTACTGGGGATTGAACTCAGGGGCACTCAACCACTGGGCCACATCCCCAGCCCTTTTTTGTATTTTATTAGAGACAGAGTCTCACTGAGTTGCCAAGTGCCTCGCCATTGCTGAGGCTGGCTTTGAACTCGCAATCCTCCTGTCTCAGCCTCCCAAATGCTGGGATTACAGGTATGCACCACCGCGCCCGGCTCAAAGGCTAGGAATTCTGTAGCATTTTGATCTATATTTGAAATCGAATAAGTGAGTTAATGAAATTAAAAATCATTAACATAAAAGAAATTTTGAGAAATTCACATAGGTGGAATTAAACAATATATTCCTAAACAATAAATGTCAAAGATAAAATCACAAGGGAAATTAGAAAATACTTTGAAATAAATAAAAAGATAAAACACAATATATCAAAGGTATGGGAGACAGCTTAAAGCAGTACTATAAAGAAAAGGTTGAACTAATAACATAATCTTTTATCTTAAGAAGCTAGAAAAAGAAAAGTAAAAGCAAGCTGAAGGAAGAAGTTATTTAAAATTTAGGTTTTCTTATTCAGGTATGGTGAACCCAGTAACTAGATCAGGAAATGATTGACAGGAGGCAGAGCTAACCTTAAATGGGAAAAAAGTTGGGTTTTTTTTGTTTTGGTGGTGTTTTTTTTGTAGTACTGAGTATTGAACCCAGGGCTTTGCACATGTTAGTCCAAGTGCACTGCTACTGATTTATATCTACATCTCTAGCTTGGAAGGTTAGGTTATTATTTTAGAATCTTAATGTTTCATTATAGAGAAAGGATTAGTGGTTGAGGAGATGGATAAGCTAATTATATTGCTATCATCATTATACAATGTAAACATGTATCAGAACATTTTGTACCCCATAAACTTGTACAGTTTTTATTACTTTAAAAATATGTACACAGAGCCGGGCGTGGTGGCACATGCCTGTAATCCCAGCACTTGGGAAGCTGAGGCAGGAGGATCATGAGTTCAAAGCCAGCCTCAGCAATGGCGAGGCACTTAGCAACTCAGTGAGACCCTGTCTCTAATAAAATACAAAAAAGGGCTGGGGATGTGGCCCAGTGGTCAAGTGCCCCTGAGCAATCAATCCCTGGACCAAAAAAAAAAAAAAAAAAAAAAAAAATATGTACGTACACAGGGGCTGGGGTTGTGGCTCAGTGGTAGAGCGCTCGCCTAGCACGTACACAGCCTGGGTTTGATCCTCAGCACCACATAAAACTAAAGGCGTTGTGTACAACTAAAGCAAATAAATAAATATTTTAAAAAATATGTAAACACTCAACAAACTAGGAATAGACGGGAACTTTCTCAGAATGGTAAACAGAGTCATTATATTTAATGATGAAAACTGAATGCTTTCTCCTTTTTTTTTTTTTTTTTTTTTGGTACCAAGGATTGAACCCATGGGCATAAATACCCACTGAGCCACATCTCCAGCCCTTTCTACTTTTTATTTCGAGACAGGGTCTTGCCAAGTTTCTAGGAGGTCTCACTAAATTGCTGAGATTGGCCTTGGAGTTTGAAAGTCCCTGGGGTTATAGGCTTGTGCCACTATACCCAAAAGATTTATTCTTTTGTGATTATTATCATTTGCCATTTAGGAAAACATTGCTTTTATTTATGTCTTTGAAGACTTTAGCTTTTGTTTCATAGTTTTCCTCTCCATTCTAATTCATCAGCATTTGAGGCAATAGTAATTGTTCACATAGAAATCTATTAACCTCCTGTACTTTCATTTTTATTTTTCTTTCTGTGCTTTCATTTCCATGAACAACCAAAATCATTGGTTTATATATTCTCTTCTTAGACTGTCAATTTTTATCCTAAGTTTTTTGTTCAAGTACTCTTATTATAATTGTATAAGATTCTCTGCCAGCAATTCAGATAAAAACCTCAGATCCACTAATTCTTTCATATTATTTGTAAACATCAAGTCCTTTTGCCTTCTGCCTTCTACTTTCCTACTTTTCTAGCTTAAATTCCATGGGAAATATCCTTAAATTTGTAGGCTCCTTTTGGCTCGGTTACATCTACCTGGCAAAATCCATATTGTAATTGAATTCAGTCATTTCTTTTCTCTTTTTGAATATGTTAGTGTTGCTAGTATCAGCAGGGTTATAAATTCTACTGAGCACTCTTTTCACACTATTTTAGCACACTATTTCATATTTATTCTATACTCCTCAAACCTGATC
Organism: Tamias sibiricus; assembly: GCA_025594165.1. Classification (NCBI taxonomy): domain Eukaryota; kingdom Metazoa; phylum Chordata; class Mammalia; order Rodentia; family Sciuridae; genus Tamias; species Tamias sibiricus. The sequence continues at coordinate 70,442,921 of CM046657.1, read as the reverse complement.
TTTATATCCCTACAACCACTCTTCTGTGGCCCTTACTTTGAAGACCATGTTTGTTAGGGAAATGGAAGTTAGCAAACAGGAAAACTCTTACTTATTTTCATATATCAGCTCTATATATGTAACTGTATACCAATCCTCTCTTTCATTCTAATATGGGAAAGGTCTTCTTCCTATCCAAAGCCAGTTCCAGCCAGGATATGGTGGCACACGCCTATAATCCCAAGGGGCCAAGAGCTCCAGAGGCTAGGGCAGGAGGTTCGCAAGTTCAAAGCCAGCCTCAGCAATTTAGCAAGGCCCTAAGCAACTTAGTGAGAAACTGTCTCAAATTTTTTAAAAAAGTAGGGGAGGACTCTGGTACCAAAAAAACAAAACAAAAATTCAGACCCACAGGCACTGTTTTATATCCTGGATACATAGCAGTGAACAAATAGACCAAGCCTTGCTCTCAGGGAACTTCTAGTGGGGAAAAATTGTACAAGTTAGCAATCAAAGCATTCATCTAGTTAAAAGTGCTATGAAAGAACTGCCTTAAAGGGCTGGGTTTGTAGCTCAATGGTAGAGCACTTGCCTCGCATGTATGGGGCACTGGGTTCAATTCTCAGCACCACATAAAAATTTTTAAAAATTAAATAAAGGTATTGTATACATCTACAACAACAAAAGAGAAAAGAACTGCCTTAAAGAAAAAATGATCACAATATGGTAATGACTTGGATCTATGTAATGCCCAGCCCCAATTTGCTATTTTTAGAGGAGGATGAGGGTACCCTTTTTGACTGTTACATATTATGAAATTTGTGTGTGTGTGTGTGTGTGTGTGTGTGCATTTTTTTTTTTTTTTAATTTGCTTTAGTTGTATACAATGTGGTTTTAGTTTTACATGGTGCTGAGAATCGAACCCGGGCAGCGCACGTGCTAGGCGAGCGCTCTACCGCTGAGCCACAATCGCAGCCCCATATTATTAAATTTATTGGTAGTCAGCTTTAAATTGTTGCCTGTTTGTCATGTGCATGTCCTTTTTTTTTTTTTTTTTTTTTTTTTTTGGGTTCGAGTAGATTGGTGATTAAAACCCTACGGTAATGATATTAATTAGAAGCAGCAGAAGACATACTTGTCTTGTTTCTATGCATTGCTTCTATTTCCTTTCAGCAGAGGGCCCACAAATGCCAGGCTCAGGGACTAAAAAACGTGTTGAGGTTATTGAGCCAGATACGGAGAATTCCTGAGGGTATAAGCTTGAATTTGTGAGAGCAGAACTGAAGATTACAGCATAAAAAATCTGAACTAAGCCTTAAGAATTATGAGCTACAGACTATAGAGTTTTCTGGATGTTTTAAAGGTACTTTAATTGTACCCAAGTTCACTGAGAAATTAAGGAGACTTTTTAAGCATGCCAAAAGTGCCATTGATGGGGTGAAGTTATGTGGACTTTGACAGATAAGGAAAGATTTTGATTCTTTGTGTTAAAATGCTAAGGAAGCCAAATATCATGTACTTTGGCACTAAGAGGAGAGGCTAATTTATGATTATAAGCTATGATTTTTTTTGTAAGAAATACAGTACTAGATCCAAAGATAAATATCAAATAAAATTTGTGTGACATATAGCACTCTATATCCTTACTTAGAAAAATTGGCTTTAAATTGTATCAAGTATTTTCTCTGTGTGTGTGTGTGTGTGTGTGTGTGTGTGTGTGTGTGTTTACTGGATACTGAACCTGGAGATGCTCTACCATTGAACTACATCCCTAGTCCTTTTTCTTTTTTATTTTGAGACAGGGTCTCACTAAGATAGGTGCCCAGGTTGGCCTTGAACTTGCAATCCTCCTCCCTTAGCCTCCTGAGTAGTTGATTATAGGTATACACCACTGCACCTAGCTAAACTATTCTTTGAATATAAAGAATTGACCATATATATCTGGAAGTGATTCTCTTAAGTTGCTCTTGTTTTTCACATTTCTTTTTTTACTTATAAAACCATAGACTTAATCTGACAGTTTCAAGTTTAGTTTGAACCATATTGTTACATTTATATAACATTGTATAATTTAAAAATACTAAAACATTGGCAATTTTTATATGGTTCAATATAAACTCAAGAAAGACTTCCACAGTTGGAGTAAATTCATCCTTGAGGAAGATGATGTTGCTCAGAATTACTTTTGATATTATTTTGGATTTAGAGGATTTATTATTCCAAAGGATATTAGAGATTACCAGTAAACATAAGTACAAGATGGCATAGATAAAGCAATAAGTTTTAGGCACATAATGAACATTTTCAGAAAGATGGTGGTAATTAAATATGTCCTTAACCCTTTAAAGAGTTAAAGTTCTCAGCCGGGCGCGGTGGCGCACACCTGTAATCCCAGCACTTTGGGAGGCTGAGACAGGAGGATCGCGAGTTCAAAGCCAGCCTCAGCAATGGCGAGGCACTTAGTAACTCAGTGAGACCCTGTCTCTAAATAAAATACAAAAAAGGGCTGGGGATGTGGCCCAGTGGTCGAGTGCCCCTGAGTTCAATCCCCGGTACCACAAAAAAAAAAAAAAAGAGTTAAAGTTCTAAGCCAGGCGTGGTGGCACACACCTATAATCCCAGCAGCTCTGGAGGCTAAGACAGAGTCCAAAGCCAGCCCCAGCAATTTAGCTAGGCCCTAAACAACTCAATAAGACCTGTCTCTAAATAAAATACAAAAAAGGGCTAGGGATGTGGCCTAGTGGTTAAGTGCCCCTGAGTTCAATACCCTGTACCCACCCCCCCATAAAAAAGAGATAAAGTTAAAGCTATAGATTGTTCTACACAAAATTCTAGTGTCCTTCCAACAGAAATAAAATACCAACTGGTTGAACCACTTTTCTTCTTTTCCTTTCCTATAATCAAACCCAGCTTGTGTATGTTAGACTTTCACTGAGATATACCTGTAGCCCATGAACCACTTTTCTGATTCAGTGTTTGATTTCTTGTTTTTAAATATGCTTTAATTTTTAATAACTCATTTAGAAAATCCACAGTGTACCTAGTTTCTGTCCTGCATAATACAGCACAAAGACATTTAGGGGAAAGTAGATGAGGCACACGCATATACATAATAAATATATAAGCATATTTACTAATGGGATGATTAATCTTCTGTAGTAGAATTTGCATCAATATCCTTTTTTCTGGGGTCCTTTGCAACCTTTTTTTTTCTCTCTTTCTCTTTTTTTTAACCTCCCAAATTTAATTTTGGATTCTTCTTAAACGTATCTACTTTTCCCCTTCATTATGCTAGTCTTTGCCTTTTTCCAGCCCTTTTACTGTTCCCCCCCGCACCCCCCGCTTCCTTAGTGGGCAGAGTAGCAGCCAGGTAATGGAATATTTCATTATCTGGACCATAGAAGGAAGCTGATAATCATTGTGGTATGAGGAAAAAGTTTTCCTTGCCTAATTTTCTTTTATATTGGAAAAACCACATCCTTTTGGGAAAATCATTTCTGAGTCTCTAGAAATCTGTGACATTAGGACTGTTGACAAGCCATTATATAGGAAATATAGGCAGAACAACAATTCATATCAGCAATATTTTATAAAATTACTAGTGGAGCAAATAGCACTATTCTAGCCAGGCGCGGTAGCACACGCCTGTAATCCCAGCACTTGGGAGGCTGAGGCAGAAGTCTCACGAGTTCAAAGCCAGCCTCAGCAATGGCGAGGCACTTAGCAACTCAATGAGACCCTGTCTCTAAATAAAATACAAAAAAGGGCTGGGGATGTGGCCCAGTGGTTGAGCGCCCCTGAGTTCAATCCCTGGTGCCCAAAAAAAAATGTGGGCAGAGTAGCAGCCAGGTAAAATGGAATATTTCATTATCTGGACCATAGAAGGAAGCTGATAAATCATTGTGGTATGAGGGAAAAAGTTTTCCTTGCCTAATTTTTCTTTTTTATATTGGAAAAACCACATCCTTTTGGGAAAATCATTTCTGAGTCTCTAGAAATCTGTGACATTAGGACTGTTGACAAGCCATTATATAGGAAATATAGGCAGAACAACAATTCATATCAGCAAATATTTTATAAAATTACTAGTGGAGCAAATAGCACTATTCTAGCCCGAGGCGCGGTAGCACACGCCTGTAATCCCAGCACTTGGGAGGCTGAGGCAGAAGTCTCACGAGTTCAAAGCCAGCCTCAGCAATGGCGAGGCACTTAGCAACTCAATGAGACCCTGTCTCTAAATAAAATACAAAAAAGGGCTGGGATGTGGCCCAGTGGTTGAGCGCCCCTGAGTTCAATCCCCTGTGCCCAAAAAAAAGCACCATTTTGCGTGGGGAGTATTCAGAACAATATTCAAACTAGGGTTCAAATACAGATGTTTGAATATACAAATATAAATTTGCAAACTAAAATTCTTTGGTCTTGTTATCTATAAATAAGAGAAACAAGGATGAGAACAAGTTACTTTGCAGGAATGGGTGATGATTAGAAATGATCATGATCATATAAAGAGCCTAAAGTAATCCCTAACAAAGAGCAAGTGCTTAATATGTGGAAGCCATTATCACTGAAAAATTTATTTCTTCTTACTTGGCTATAATTTAATCTATTTGTTATTTCTTCTACACAATCATAAATCCCATTTGCAACTTAACTGCTGGCCATCATCAAACTACCATTATTTGTTAAACTTTGTTTTGTTTTTCTGTTTTATAGGTCAACAATTGGCATTGACTTTTTATCAAAAAACCATGTACTTGGAGGGATCGAACAGTGAGTAATGCTTTCAATGTGCAGTTTTCCCCAACATTCCAGGTTAGAAAACTAAGATTCAAAACTATAATCAGTGATGATTTAGTCACCATCAGAAGTACTTAGCAGTTACCAAAGTTGGTCTATAAGCCTTGAGAAAAACTGTTCTTACCATGAGTTGTGTTCTTCACATTCTGACTTCTTATACCCAATTGAGATTCAAAGAGGAAGGGAAAGTCAGGTGTTTTGTAAAACCCTCATGTCCCTAGGCCTGTTAAAAACAAAATTTGTTGTCTTGATTTGGAAAAAATGACAACAGAGAGTTTTAAGAGAGAAAAGAACTTTCATGAAGAAATGAGTTGCTAAAGACCTTTGGAATATCACTTGAAACATTCAGAAAGACATCATTTAAACATTATGCTTTTGTGAACTTCAAAGATTTTCTTTGTCATAATAGGATATGTACCAAAGTGACTAAATAGGAAGAATTAATGTGTATTTGCAACTGCATATTTATCTTTCATTCTTTTTCTCTTTTAAATATGATGTAAATTCTGTAATTCTAGCTTAACTCTTCCGTGAAGTGATTCCTGTCACCTAAATAGTGAATAAGTTAGATGCAATATTGTACAAGACCTGCATCCCCAAAACAGTGTTATTTCTTATAAGTGTGAGTTTTTTTCTTTTCCTTCATATATAACTTACCATTTCTTAAACCTTGAAAGCTGGGAAACTGCTTTACATTGGTAAGAAAACTTGATGCTTATTTTCAGATTTTTCATCTTATAATGTAGATGAGAGAAAGTAAAGAAATTTTTATGTAGGGTTGCAGAAAGATATTTTTCCTTTTTATTGCATTATCTATAATGTTCTGGGGAGAGATAAGCATGGTAGTCAAAGACCCAATTTCAGAGCTGGAGATGTGGCTCAGTGGTAGAGTGCTCACCTAACATGCAGAAAACCCTGGGTTTAGTCTCCAGCACTGCAAAATAAAAAGCAAAGCAAAACAAAAACACATGCCTGTAATCCCAGCTACTCCAAAGATTGAGGCAGGAAGAACACAAATTCAAGGCCAGCCTGGGGCATTTTAATGAGACACTGTCTGAAAATAAAATAAAAAGGATTAGGGATATAGTTCAGTGGTAAAGTACTGGTTTAGCCCAGGGCTCAATCCCCAATATGGAAGTGGGGAGACAAAAAATTAAGTGTTCTAGACCCAGTGGAAAAAGAGACATGTTTTTGCTTCATAGAGGCTTTCTTTTTTGAAAGCATTAATTCCTTTACTCTTGTTAGCTTGAGCTGCTCATTGACATTTACCTTCATTTTTGCTCTTTTATGTTCAGTATTTGAACATCAGTAGTCTACTTATTGTCATCTGTAACACATAGGGATTTAAAAAGATTATAAGGGAGGGAAAAAAGTGAAGTCATTTCTGATTCTGTGTCATCTTTCACAGCAGCATTTTTCAGTCATGTACCTTCACAGTGAGCAAATTTTCCATTACTCTTTTTTTGTAAAGGGAGTTTTATGTTAATTTTCATTCCTTACTTCCTTGCAACATCTTGCATGAGTCTTCTTTCTACCTTTCATCCTCCCCCTTTACAAAAATATTATTTCCTTTTTTTTTTTTTTTCTTTTTTTTTTTTTCTTTTTCCAAGTATTAGTTTTTTTTGTTTTTGTTTTTGTTTTTTTTTTTATTTATTTTTTTCCCATCCCACAGATCAGGCTGCAGCTGTGGGATACTGCGGGTCAGGAACGTTTTCCGTAGCCTCATTCCCAGTTACATCCGTGATTCTGCTGCAGCTGTAGTAGTTTACGATATCACAAGTAGGTATATTGCAACGGTTGACCTTTCTTATTTTTCTTGCTTGTTTTGAACCTGATTTTGTTGTTAGGTACGATTGCAATTATGGACACAGCAGGTCAAGAGCGATTCAGGAGCTTGATTTCCTAGCTACATTCGTGACTCCACTGTGGCAGTTGTTTGTTTTATGATATCACAAGTGAGTGGGGGGAATTATGCATTTCTGATCTTCTTCAACCTTTAGCTTACCTGCATGCATGTTCTTGTCTTGTGCTTGTTTTTTCTTACTGGCATGTAAAAATAAAGTTTTGTCATAGCAAACTTTATCACAGACCAACCAGGGCAGAAATACTTGCTTTGGTGTTTGTACCAACATGCTTCGTTTCTACTGTGCCAAGGTTTTCACCCCAGAAATTGTCTTTCAGGTCCAATTATGAATCTTTTAAGATTTTAATATCCTGTTGTCCCTAAGCCATGCCATAATTATAGTGGAATTATAGTCTCCTTTTTCATTTAATTTGATCTCAATTTCTCTAATATAAAAAGTAATATGCATCTAACTAAGCCTCTTGCAAAGTTTTCCAAATCTTACCAGGCTCTGTTTGAGGCTATTAAAAACTTCTGCCAGCCAGCTTTTCTCTGCTTCCTCCTTCCAGCCATTCTTCCTTTATTGAGGAAGACAGAGAAAACATGATGTGTGCTTCTCTATTAATAATTTTTGTTTGAATCATGCCTAGATTCTTTGACACACTTTGTTGCTAACAAATTACACTTAGGTTTCTCTCCAAAAAACTTTTAAATGGGAAATGAAACAAGTAATGTTCTTTTTCTTTTCCCCAAAGACTGAGCAATGCCTTTGACTTTTGAAGTGACTAAATTTTCCATGGAGCATTGTAGACTGACAGGAAAATGCTCTGTGATTGAAATTGTCTTTGTAAATTGGTTTATCTATATATTATAAGGCAATATTTAATCATTCCACATTGTGGTCCATACTTTATGAGGAAACCAAGATTATATAACGTCTTAGACTTCTTTAAAATTATTTTTATTGATTTGAGCTAGTAATAAGATTACTAGATATTTTTGTTTATTTGCTCAGACATCAGGGGCCATCATAGCTACTAAACAATAATTGCAATGGCAAGATTAGAAGTTAGAAGATTTCATTCAGGGATTTTTTTGGATAGGTACTATATGCAGTCTTTATTCTCTTGCAGCTTTACTTTGGGTTGCTACTTGTTTAAAAAAAAAAAAAAAAAAAGTATGTTCATTGTTATACATTGACCAGTTTTGTAGCTGTAACATGTTTGTGCTTACTTTAAACCAAAACAAATGAAACTTTGTATATTTTTCTTTAAAAATTCCGTAGATATGTTAAAATATCAGTAAATTGTTTTCTTTAGCCACTGTGAAAAGGGTGTTGAAGTACTCTATTTAGAATTTATTACTAGGTTCAATCCCTAGCACCATCACCAAAAAAAGAAAAAAATCCAACACTTGAAAAGATGAATTTTTTTTCTTCTTCTTCTTTTTTTTTGGTAACAGGGATTGAACTCAGGGGCACTCGACCACTGGGCCATATCCCCAGCCCTTTTTTGTATTTTACTAGAGGACAGGGTCTCACTGAGTTGCTAAGTGCCTTGCCATGGCTGAGGCTGGCTTTGAACTCGTGATCCTCTTGCCTCAGCCTCCCAAGTACTGGGATTACAGGCGTGCGCCACCGCGCCCGCCCCAAGATGAATTCTTTTAGAAGTGATTCTGGTGCTTGAAAACTAATAAACCTCAGGTTAAAAGTGATCACAAACTGAATAAGCAACACAAACACAGTGGTGTTGAAAGCTATTTGAAGGCTTTACAAATTTTCTGGATGTGTTGGGACTTACTGGCTGACATACTTTTGGAAATGCTTTCTTTGTCATGTTTGGTATGTTAAGTGATCAAAAAAAGCATTGTGGCAATATAACACCATATTATCTGCCATAGCTGTCCTTACATTTAAAAAGTTTTAAATTTTTTCCAATATGTAATACATTGTACTTATTTGATAATTTTTTAAAAAGTTTGACTTACTATATAAAAGGAACCTTGAGGATTTCATTATTCAGATTTGTTTAGATCATTGACAGATTGTGATCAGATAAAATGGAGTTATGTTGTAGGCACATTAAAAGTGGGTTCATAATGTGCCATCCCTCTTCCACCTTGTAGGGTATTTGGGTTAGTGCTGTCTGTCCACTTAGGGAAGCATTTCAGTAACACTAATCTCTCTGTCCACCCTCCTGTACCAGATGTTAACTCATTTCAGCAAACTACAAAATGGATTGATGATGTCAGAACAGAAAGAGGAAGTGATGTTTATCATCATGCTAGTAGGAAATAAAACAGATCTTGCTGACAAGAGGTATGAAGTGGTTTTGTGTGTATGGAATATCTGATTTTTGTGTTTAGCTATTTGTTACTTTTTAAAAAATATTTATTTATTTACTTTAGTTGTACACAATGCAATGCATTTATGTTTACGTGGTGCTGAGGATCGAACCAAGGCCACGCATGTGCTAGGCAAGCGCTCTACTGCTGAGCCACAACCCCAGCCCTATTTGTTACTTTTGTTCATTTAAAAAAAGTGTTTTGAAAGGAGGTATGTTTAATCCTCAGTTTAAGCTTTTCTTTAGTATTAGAATCTGAAATATTTCATATATGCAAACACTAAACTCAGTTGGTTTTTTTTTTTTTTTTTTTTTTTTTTGGTACCAGGGATTGAACTCAGGGGCACTCAACCACTGGGCCACATCCCCAGCCCTTTTTTGTATTTTATTAGAGACAGGGTCTCACTGAGTTGCTAAGTGCCTCACCATTGCTGAGGCTGGCTTTGAACTTGTGATCCTCCTGCCTCAGCCTCCCAAGTGCTGGGATTATAGGCGTGTGCCCACCCACACCAGCTAAACTCAGTATTTAAGGGAAAATGAGTTATTTTGTGAAAGCCCATGTATAAATAAACTTTAGTACAAGATTGTTTAAAAATGAAGCCTGTACATATTTTAAAGTCTCTCATAAGTGAAAACAGTGTTTTGTTAAAGAACAAACCATTTTCTAAAATATCTTTTAAAAATTATAATTACATATATACACTTTTCTTTGTAATCTTATAAACATTTGTTATAATTCAGTGGTGTAGGTTTTTTAAATTGTATGGGTAAGCCAGACTGTGTAGTTGAAACTGAATATCTTAATTGTGGATACCTTAGTCAAAAGTGCAAAAACCATATTGAAGCCACAGGATACAAAGTATATTAAACATTCTCTCTAGAAACCCATGGCTTGAATATCTGCTTTCAGCATTTTTAAGTGATATGCTGAATATCTTTCTGCTTAAGATAGTTTTGAACATAGTACTAAATAGAGCTTTTACTATCATGTGTTTTATTCATAAGATGGATAACAAGATTCAGGTAATGAACTTGTGGTATTAAAGTTTTGCAATGAAATCTGATATTCAAAGACCTGTGGAGGTGTAGGGACTTTTTTCTGCTAACAGCACCTCAATAGAGAATGATTAGTACAATTCCCCCCCCCCCCCGCGCCGCCAAAAAAAAAAGTCTTTCTTAATTTAATTCTTTATTTTTGCAGTACTGGGGATTGAACCCAAGGGTGCTCAACCACTGAGCTACATACCCAACCCTTTGTTTTAATTTATATTTGATGGACAAGAGTATTTTAATGTGGTGGTGAGGATTGAACCCAGTGCTTCAAACATGCTAGTAGGCAAGCACTCTTCCACTGAGCCACAACCTGAGGGCAAGCCTCCCCCCTGCCCCCCCAACACTTATTTTGAGACAAGGTCTCACTAAGTTGCTGAGGCTGACCTCAGGTTTGAATCTTCTGCCTCAGCCTCCTGAACCTCTGGGATTACAGGTATGTGTCATTGCACCAGATTAAAATCTATTTTAATTTAAAAGTAAGTTCAAATTGACTTCATCTTTTTTATCAAAATTTTTTTGTACATGAATTGCTTATGATGCAAATTTGACTTTTTATTGTATTCAGTATGAAAAGTTGAATATTATATTGTTAAATTTACTCTAGTATAGAGTTCCTAAGTACCTTCATTGTTATATAGAACGATTATACATCTTCATTGTTTCCCCCTTTGTAGCCAGAGTCATCTATGGAGGATCCTTTTAAGCATCTGTTCTTTTATTGCTTTATTTATTTATTTTTTTGGGGGGGTTTTATTAAGGATTGAACCCAGGGGAGCTCTATTACTGAGCCATATCCCCAGACTGAGCCATATCCCCAGCTCTTTTTTTTTTTTTTTTTTTTTTTTTTTAATTTTTCTTTATTTGTTTTAGTTGTACACAATGCCGTTTACGTGGTGCTGAGGATCGGACCCTGGTCGCACACGTGCTAGGCAAGCGCTCTACTGCTGAGCCACAACCCCAGCCCTCCCCAGCTCTTTTTATTTTTTATTTTTGAGACAGGGTCTCAGTAAGTTGCTGAGACTAGTTTCAAGCTTGGTATCTTCCTGCCTTAGCCTCCCAGATTGCTGGGATTACAGGTCTGTGCCACCACTCCTGGCTATTGCTTAATATTTTAATGAGTGCACAAATGCTAGAAACATTAATAATTTTTCTTAAAGGTAATATTTGTCAACTGCTTTGGAGTTACCAGCTTTTTTAGTAATTTTTGCCAGAATATCACCTCTCACCTATTAATTTTTCAAAGATTAGAACTTGTTCACTATACTAAAATGATTTCCATAATGAGTGAAAAAAAAAAATTTTTTAAAGGTCTAGAGATATAGCTCAGTGGTAGAGCATCCCTAGGTTCATTCCCCAGTATCACCAAAACAAAAGAAAAAAAGTTATCAGACAAGTTTCGTCAAGTAAAATCAAATAAGTTAAAAAAAAAAAAAATTGATCTTTAAGCTGGGTGTGATCACAGTGTACCTATAATGCCAGCTACTGGGGAGGCTGAGGCAGGAGGATTTGCAAGTTCAACACCAGCCTGGGAATTTAGCAAGACCCTGTCTCAAAAGAAAAATTTAATGGCTGGGGTTGTAGCTCAGTGGTAGAGCGTTTGCCTAGCACATGTAAGGCACTGGTTTCAATCCTCAGCACCACATAAAAACAAATAAATAAAATAAAGAATGTTTGGATATAAAAACACAAATGGTGTGAAAATACTTTATGTAAAACCAGTGACTTGAAAATCATGCTCTTTATATGTAATACGAAATGAATTGCATTCTGGCAAGCATGTATAACAAATTAGAATAAAAAGAATGTTTGGAGCATGATATTCCCTTTTAAAAATAAATAAATAAATAATAAAATTTAAGAAGAGGTTGGGGATTGTAACTGATAGATAGACTGTTCTGGGATTAAATTTCCAGTACAAAAAAAATAAATGTGTGTGTATACCTTTTTTTTTTTTTTTTTTTTTTTTTTTTTTAGTTGTAGATGGACACAATACCTTTGTTTTATTTTATTTATTTTTATGTGGTGCTGAGGATTGAATCCAGTGCTCACACATGTGAGACGAACACTCTACCACTGAGCCACAACCCCAGCCTGTGTGTGTACATTTTTAAAAATTAGTTAAACCAGGGATACACCTGTAATCCCAGCTGCTCTGGAGGCTGAGGCAGGAGAATCAATGAGTTCAAAGCCACCCTCAGCAATTTAGTGTGAGGTGAAGTATTGCAATGGGAGATTTTTTTTTTTCCCCTTTAGTTTTTGGTAGTGGGATTAAACCCAGAATGTTTTTACCACTGAACTACATTCTCCAGGTCTTTTTTTGAGACAGGGTCTTGCTAAATTGTTGAGGCTCACCTCAAACTTGATCCTCCTGACTCGGTCCCTCTAGAATCTCTGGGATTTATAGGAATGAACTAGTGCACCCAGGCCCACAAATTTTTAAGATTAATATTGCCTGTGTAACCCATCATCGTACATAAAGAAAAAGTTATTTTCAGAACTCTGTTTATAATCTTTTTAAGATTATATGACATTTTATGTCATATTTCAAAAGTAAGAATTTAGCCGGGTGCAGTGGCACACAACCTGTAATCCCAGCACTTGGTGGAAGCTGAGGCAGGAGGATTGCGAGTTCAAAGCTAGCCTCAGCAATGGCGAGGCACTTAGCAACTCAGTGAGACCCCTGTCTCTAAATAAAATAACAAAAAACGGTTGGGGATGTGGGCCCAGTGGTCGAGTGCCCCTGAGTTCAATCCCCAGTACCAAACAAGAAAAAGGTAAGAAATTTATTTATTTATTTATTTGTTTATATTATTTATTTATTTATTTATTTTAAAAAGTAAAATCCAGCCGGGTGCGGTGGCGCACGCCTATAATCCCAGCACTTTGGGAGGCTGAGGCAGGAGGATTGCAAGTTCAAAGCTAGCCTCAGTAACGGCGAGGCACTTAGCAACTTAGTGAGACCCTGTCTCTAAATAAAATGCAAAAAAAGGGCTGGGGATGTGACCCAGTGGTTGAGTGCCCCTGAGTTCAATCCCTGGTACCACAAAAAAAAAAAAAAAAAAAAAAAAAAAAGTAAAATCCTTTCAATTAGGGTGAGCTTTGTGGGAAAAAAAAATCTCTACATTGTTTTCGTTTTTGCACAGTATTTCTCATTCCCTCCTTGTCTTGTATTATTAAGATGTCAGGTGCATCTCTTCTGACATTTCTAGCCCTACCTCCTGGCTAGGCTAATAACTCTATTTTCACAGACCCTTACTTCTGTGAAACCACTGTTACAGAATCTTACTTACCACAGTATATTGAAAATCAGTCTCTTTTTTTCTCTCTCCCCATTCCCTTCAAAATTACATAGTCCCAGAACTTAGCAATGTGTGTCTAATATAGTAAATGATAAGTAGTTGAACCTATAGAAGTCACAGGCAATTTAAGATTTTGAGTAATAGAAGTTAACTGCAATATTACGATGAGCCAATGTTCCAGGAAAAAGCAGTAGGTAACTTCATCTGAATTTCTCTATTAGAGACATTTTGATAAGGTTTTGAACTAGTAGCTCTCATGTCATGCTACAGGATATCTTTTTCTGGGTTAATGTTTGGAAGTTCTGGGATCATCAGCAGGTACAGAACACTGCTGATAACTAGGATCTTTATGATGTTTAATCACTCCCAAATTAACAGCTTTATTGAATTATAAGCTGTATATCCTAATCCAAAGTGCTCCAAAATCTGAAGTGTTTTGATCACCTACTAGGTTTCATAAGTGGAAAATTCTACACCTGACCTTACAGGTGCATTAAAATTATTGTGTTAAATTACCTTCAGTCTGTATGTATGAAGGGTATATGAAACATGAATGAATTTTAGATTAGACTTGAGTCTCATCCCCAAGATGCTTTATTACATATACACAAATATTCCAAAATCTGAAATCCAGTCCCAAGCATTTCAAATGTGAGATGCCATATAATTTATTTAATTATATGTAACATGTAATTTATATACTATGTTTCTATGCCATAAATTTTGCTTAGTTCAAATGTACAGGTCAATTATTTCAGTAAATCCATAGCATTGTACAAGTGTTGCCACAATCTGACTTTCAAATATTTTCATCACCAAACACATGATTTTTTTTCTGAAAGCTTGACCAATATAGACAAATATAGCTATATTATGATAATGAAGAGAGATTTCTTTTATAGAAGTATTGTCCTGAATTCAAAACTGTTTACTACTTTGTTGTTTCTTCTTATTTATATGGTATGTCTGAATATCTGATTTTGCTGAAGTTCCTGATTCTATTGGGACTTGATATTACCATTTTTTTAAATATACATATAATGAAAATTACTTCTAAATTTTTGGAACAGAGCTTTATTTATTTAGTTAGTTAGTTAAGCTTCCATCTTAACTCACAAAAACCATTTCCTGTTTTTCACTTTACAGGGTGTAGCACAACATACTAGTTAGGATTTTATTTCAGTATTTAGAGACCATGCTTTGTTAACTTACATAATTTTTGTGTCAAGGTAGAAAAATCCTGGAATCCCCAAATGAGAGAATGAAATAAAAAAGAAACTGAAATCTTTATGACATTTAAGGTGGCTGTGGCAGCACCCATCTGTAATCCCATGAATTTAGGAGGCTGAGGCAGGAGGATCATAAGTTTGAGACTGACCTCAGCAATTTAGGGAGACCTTATCTCAAAATTTAAAAAAGGGGGGTGGTGGGGAAGTAGCTCAGTGGTAGAGTGCCTCTGGATTCAGTCACCATTACTGAAGAAAAAGGCTCATTTAAGTAGTAGGTTAAAATCTTTTCACTTGCAGTTGGCAATGATTGATCATGTAGAATTTATTTCTGTCAAGAGAAGATGACTTGCTAATTTGAAGTATTTTTTTTTTAATATTTATTTATTTGCTTTAGTTGTACACAATGCGTTTAGGTGGTGCTGAGGATCGAACCCGGGCCGCGCACGTGCTAGGTGATCACTCTACCGCTGAGCTACAACCCCAGCCCCATAATTCGAAGTATTAACCAAGAAATACATTGCTTCCCCCCACCCCCCATACTGGGGATTGAAATTAATCACTGAGCCACATCCCCAGACCTGCATATATATATACATATACACATATATGTGTGTACACACACACACATATAAAAATTTAGAGACAGGGTCTTGCTGAATTGCTTAGGACCTCACTAAATTGCTGATGCTGGCTTTGAATTCACCACCCTCCTGCCTTACTTAGCCTCTCAAGCCGCTGGGATTACAGGCATGTACCACCACACCTGGCAGCATTATTTTGGGGTGGGGGAGGGGCTACTGGGGATTGAATTCACGGGCACTTAACCACTGAGCCACATCCCCAGCCCTATTTATATTTTATTTAGAGACAGGGTCTCACTGAGTTGCTTAGTGCCTCACTTTTGCTGAGGGTGGGTTTGAACTTGTGATCCTCCTCTCTCAGCCTCCCTAGCCGCTGAGATTACAGGCCTACATCACCACACCTGGCCTCACTGCATTAATTTTGATGGGTTGTCTGTTGGATTTTTTATAAAATGCCACCTCTCTTCGTTCATTCTCATCTCTCCTGAAATCAGAAATGTGCAGAATATACATTTTGGCTGGATGACCAAAACTGAATATTAGTATATAGAATGAGTTTCTGGGATACAGAAATAAATCTAAAACTTTATCTCCAAAACACTATCAGAATTTGATATCATGCCACATTTGTCAATCACAGTACTTTACTTACTGCCTATTGTTTTTAAACTTTTTTAAAATATTTATTTATTTGCCTTTTTTTTTTTTTTTTTTTTTAAACCGGGGATTGAACTTAGGGGCACTCGACTCCTGGTCCACATCCCTAGCCCTTTTTTGTATTTTATTAGAGATAGGGTCTCACTGAGTTGCTAAGTGCCTCAGCCTCCCAAGTGCTGGGATTACAGGCGTGCGCCACCACGCCTGGCTTTATTTATTTGCTTTAGTTGTACACAATGCCTTTATTTTACATGGTGCTGAGGATTGAACCGGGGCTGCACACGTGCTAGGCGAGCGCTCTACCTCTGAGCCACAACCCTAGCCCCACTTAACTGCCTTTTTTTATATTGGTGGGGGAATGCTATTTTTTGCTTTCTGATTTTCTATAAAATGTTTTCCACCACACTCTTGTTTTATTTATGATAAAATCAAAGGTGATTTATTAACAAATACTGGAGTTTTTCCTGATGCATGAAATTTTGAACTGACAAAAGTTGGTATTCTTTTTTTTATTCTGCTTTTCACTCAATGCTAATATATCATAACTTCAAAAACATTAGAATTATCTAATTTTGTACTAATTAATTTTTTAATTTATTATTTTATGTATGTGTATGGTACTAGGGATCGAACAAAGGACAGGGAGCACTCTACCACTGAGCTACATCTCAGCCCATTTTTTGATTTTTATTTTGAGACAGAGTTTCACTGAGTTGCCCAGATTGAATTTACTGTCCCCCTATCTCAGCTTCCCAAGTCTCTGGGACTACAGAGGCATGTGCCACTGTGCCTGGCCTAATTAAATTTTTATCATCATCTGTTGGCTTAAAAAGGGCATAATCTTCCTAAAGTTATCTATTATGTTGTGTTAATCTTTTTACTCATTTGGCTTTTGTAATTTTTTACTTTATTTATAATTTTAGCAGCTTTCACAGTCATTAGAGTATTTTTATGTCTAAAATGTTTATATTTGCTACTATTTGTATTTTAATCCAAATAGACCCACTGCCTTATATAATTGTTAAACTGATTTGATATGTTAGTAATTTATAACACTACATGATCTTTGATTTTGCCAAATTTCTGGCATATCAGAAATGATGTTAAGGTAAGCATTCTACAGTTTGAAATATAATAGTTGGTTTGGGGAAAATACTGAGGCAGATGCCTAATTTAGTACCTACTAAAATGCTCCTAAACCTTATAGAACCAAAACAATTAGTTTTTCCCTTTCTTCCCTACTCCTGCCCTATTGAACTGTTGTCTAACAGATAAAATCTTTAGTTTGCTCTTTTTGTATACTTCGTCACAGACATTTTATGCACAGATCCAATTCCTCAGCTTTTCATTTATTCTGTTTCTTCTCATTTTTAGCAACATATATGGAGTACTTTACTCATTGTGTTTTTCAGCCAAGAAATTTTTTTGGGAGGGTGGGGGGTACTAGGGATTTAACCTAGGGGTGCTTTACCATTGAGTCGTATTCCCAACTCTTTTTCTATTTTATATTCTGAGACATGGTCTCACTAAGTTGCTTGGGGCCTTGCATCACATTGTGACATAGGAATTGTTTGAATCTCTGCTTTGCCACGTTGCAAACTCATTGAGCATCATGGCACACATCTGTAATGCAACTACTTGGGAGGCTTAGGCAGAAGGATCATAAGCTTGAGGCTAGCCTGAGCGACTTAGTGTGAGCCCTGTCTTAAAATAAATATTAAAAAAAAAAAAATGCTGGGCATTGTGGCACATGCCTGTAATCCCATGAAAAGAGCTGGGAATGTAGCTCAGTGGTAAAGTGCTTGCCTAGCATGTGTGGGTATGTGTTTAATCCCCTGTACCACCAAAAAAGAAAAAATTATATCCCTAAAGAGTTTCAGATAATGCCTTAAGTTAGCAGGCACATGGTACAAGGAAGTTACATCCTATAGGAGTTCTATGCTACATGCCTAACTAAAAGAGAAATAACTGAAATGATTAGGTAGTTTCTTCTGACATTTTACTTGTTCAAAGTGTATGCCTAAGATTGAGTACAACATTGAGTTATGAATCTGTTGTTTCTTTAATCAGTATCTGTTCTCAGGTACTTCTCAAACATCTCACCAGGATTGGGTGTTTTTCCTATTGAAGATAACTTTTTGTAATACTTTACCTCAAATGCAACCCAACCACTTCCCCTGGGCTTATAAACATGATCTAAGAAAGGCCAGCTGTGTTGGATTTGCGAAGTCTTATGTTGATCTCTAAAATAGTACTTTTTTATGTAATTATCTAAGTAATTATCAAAGCTAATTTTGACGAACTTCACTTTCACTACATATAATAAATACACTGTCTTTGGAACCTAACCCTTTATGAAAGATAGAAATTCTACTATATTGTCTTACTAAGAGGAATGAGAAATTTCACTTTACTGTTTTACTAGATGAACAGTCTGTCCTTTGAGTTCTGTAGTACCTTATTTTTATGACTCAAATGATCTTTTTGCTATTTCACAGCTATTTGTCTTGTTTTGTCTCACCTGTTGGAAAACAGAAATTGTCTTGTTCATGCTTGATATTTAGCATGTTTTTCATATGATATTCATTTATAGGATGAATAGACATTTTAATATGCCTTAATGATGCTTAAGTCTAAGTGAGGAATAACCCAGAAGCCATAGCCTTTCACTCACCACCCACTGGTCATCTACCTTACTACCTACCATCTCTCTCCCACAGCTCTTCCGACGTGTAGCAGCAGCTTTGCCTGGAATGGAAAGCACACAGGACAGAAGCAGAGAAGACAGTATCCTTTTTGTTTTTTTCAGAAATTTTTATTGTTGATACTAGTCTTCAGAGTTCTCCTTTCCTAGCTAAGGAATATTGTGCCATTTCCTTTTATAGCCAGGAATTGATGACTTAGGTGGACAAAAACTCAGAGGTCTTCTACACAAATGAGGTCTACTATTAATTATCATTTGCAACTGCTCTTCATTATAATTATTCAGTGAGAGTGTTGGTTTTTGTTTGCATTTGGATAAGTAGGAAACTTTTAGAATCCCAGTCTCCTGCTTCTTTGAGTCCCATTGGCTCAGGGCTTTTTCCCCATAAGCTGTCATTTTAAGATTCAAGCTCTGTACTTAGCACAGGCAATAAATAACTCAGAATGCAATTTTATCATGGACTTACTTTCAAGAAACAAAACTTAAATGAAGCACATCTAATAATCAGTTGTTTCCAAGGATTTTTAATTTTAAAAATTTTTTTTATAGTTGTAGATGGACAGATGTATTTATTTTATTTATTTTTATGTGGTGCTAAGGATCAAACCCAGTGCCTCACACATGCTAGGCAAACATTCTACCACTAAGCTACAGTCCCAACCCCCAAGGGTTTTGAATTTTGATGTTTCATTGTTTTATGTTTTATATTTACCTTCTAACATTTTTTCCATATGTGGACATTGGTGTTTGTTGTTGTTGTTGTTGTTTTTTTTCCTAGATGAACACAGTACCTTTGTTTTATTTATTTATTTTTATGTGGTGCTGGGATCAAACCCAGTGCCTGCCTCGTGCCAGGCAAGTGCTCTGCCATTAAGCCACAACACCAGCCCCCATATGTAGACATTTTTATTAAACCATAGAGTTCATATAACTTTGTGCTTAACTCTTTCCACTTCTAAATATTTTATTATATTTTTGCAGGCCACCTTTATTTTCATGGTATAATGTATTCTACTGAGTTGAAGTGCCACCACTTATTAAATTTCTTTCCCATTATGTGAACTCTCTTGTAGGCTATTGTCAAACTTTTATTACAGATGATTCTATGAAGAATATCGTCTTTGTATTGTTTCTTACTCCTTTAGAATATTATCCTTAGGATAGATTGCCATGAATAGAGCTTATATTTCATTCTGACTCTTGTTTCATGTAATAGAAGCAAGTTTATTCCATTTGATTACCATGTATGGTGAGGTCGCTATATAGAATATAGCAACTGTGTAGGCTCTGAAGTCAAATAGGACTATAAGGGGCTTGTCAAAGATGTCAGAGTTAAGAAGAATTAGAACTGTGCTTTTCTGTTTATGGCTCCTTAAATTTTGTTTCAGTGATTGACATAAAACTGGAAAAGCCTCAGGAGCAACCAGTCAGTGAAGGAGGCTGTTCCTGCTAATCCCTCATGGCATCTTCAACCCTTCTCCAGAAGCTCACTGCTTTGGCTCCCGTACTCTTTCATTGACTGCAGTGTGAATATTGGCTTGAACCTTTTCCCTTCAGTAATAACGTATTGCAATTCATCATTGCTGCCTGTCTCGTGGAGATGATCTATTAGCTTCACAAGCACAAAAAAGTCAGTGTCTTCATTATTTATATTTTACAAAAAGCCAAAAGATTCGAGCATATTCCAGTGATAACCTTAAAGATCAGATACATTTTCTTAACATTTCTCTTTCTTTAATGTTATGATAATGTACTTTGAAATGATGGAAATCTCAACAATATGAGTATGGCTTGGTTAAGGAACA
Source organism: Tamias sibiricus (assembly GCA_025594165.1). NCBI lineage: Eukaryota > Metazoa > Chordata > Mammalia > Rodentia > Sciuridae > Tamias > Tamias sibiricus. The sequence continues at coordinate 70,422,635 of CM046657.1, read as the reverse complement.
GTATGTTCTCAGCAGCGTTTACCTACCTACTTGATCTTTCCCTGCTTTTCTCATCTCTCCCTTGTCTGCATTCCCTATTCTCACCCTCCCACAAAACAAACGAGGTGGCAACGCAGCAAACCCATTGGAATTATCCTTCAGTTTTACAGATAGCCACTTGCTCTAGGCCAAGATGTCCAAAATTATTCTTGAGCACTGAAATAAATTAATTAGACTTTCTTTGAGGTCAAAACTTAGCTATCATGGTGGGCAGTGCTTAAATGGGGAAAGGGTTCTGGTATATCTTCAAAGTGAGTCCTAATGAACATACTGAGTACTTACAAGTAGATGAACATAAAATTTATTTCTGACCAAGACAAATGACCCTTTCACATGTACTTTACTAGACTCTGGGAGACAAAAATAACCAAGTGCTTCAGAATAGGTTTTTAATGTTTTATTATTCATGGTAAAATCATACAGTTCCAATTAACTCTTTCTACCAAGGTTTTTTAAATTGTTGAGGTAGCTATTGTTTGTTTTAAAACAAAAAATAAAACAAACTCTACCACCACCCTTTTAAGCAATAGATTTTGCTTGTATTTTCTGTCTTTTAAAAAATGCTATGCAGGCAAGGCATTGTAAAAATCAAATTCCTTTAAGAAACAGTGGAAGAATTTAAATTTGATGACATGGTCAAAACTATAACAAATAGAAATAATGATATCTAAAGTTACCAACAAAAGAACCCTCACAGAATAGCAAATACCCTACTCTGAATATTTGAACTCAAAATGGAAATAATTTTCTTGTAAGCCCCTAGAGGCAGATAAGAACATTGAAAGGGAAAGGAGAGAATGGAAATAAAAGTCAATATTATGCAGATTTATGCCTTATTTTTTAGCATTTTTTTAAATGTTGGGTCTTTCAAGCTGGTTTTGCTTTTTATTAGATCTGTATAGTTTGGTTAATTAACTAGTGATTTAGTTTTATATTTAAGCTACAATTAATCTTTTTTCCTTTGGTGATATTTATTTCTTTGCCTTTTTTTTTTTAACTTTTGAATTTTCAGATGTTTTGGTGAATCTTTTTAGAGCTTCATCACCATGGCAATATGCATTTCCCTTAAAACACTGCAAACAAATATACTAGGAGTGCACCCTTTTAATCTTTACTAGTTATTGTGAGATTGCTGTGTAAGTTAATAAACACATGTAAATACATTGTTTGCAGGGTGAAAATTTCTGAGTTAAAGCTCAGGAAAAGCCTGCTGAATTTATGTTGTAAGCATTACTTAACACAGTATAAAGATGAAAAGACAACAAAAATAACTTCATACTTCCTCATCTTCTCATTGCTACAAAACCCTTAACTCAAAAAACCTTGCCTTCCCTCTATTCCTGTTCTCCTTCACTTCTCAACACTTATTGTCACCTTGTAATATTCAGAGAGCACTTGGATTATGGATCTGAATAGAGAAATGTTTTCAGATAATCATTAGCCCACATACCTGTAACTTATACTCAAAGATGAGATGGAGTTGTAAAGTGCTTTTATAATACAATATTATTGTTAAAAGCAAGGATTGACTCTTTTGTTTTATTTTGACATGGCATGTCCTAAAATAAATATCAATTCAATATGACAGATGGATCATATTCTTTATTTGGAAGAAGTTGTGATTTCTGAAAAGTCTTCCTACACTGTTGCATTTGATTCTTTTTATGTATCTTTAAGAAAGTAACCAGTATGCTGCTTTAAATATTGGTCTTTCTGTTTGGCTTGGGTTCTTTAACTGAAGCAGTGAAGTGTGTTCATAGTCTAGGCTTTTTTTTTAATAAACACAATTTTGCTGCCAAAAATATATAAATAAAACACTAAAGAAAACAATTGTTGACTTGGTTTCCCATTCCTGCCAAAGTGTTCAATTAGCATATGCTTTTAAAACTATTAAAGGGGGTCTGGGGTTGTGGCTCAGCAGTAGAGCGCTCGCCTAGCACGTGAGCGGCCCGGGTTTGATCCTCAGCACCATGTACAAATAAAGGCATTGTGTACAACTAAAGCAAATAAATAAATATTTTTAAAAAACTATAAAAGGAACATGGAATTCAGAAAAATAACAAGAAAAATTGTGAAGAATCATTGGGGAGTCCGAAGACTTTTCAATTGTTGGAAGAGGGGGAGGGTAGCTGCCACTTGAAAGATGGCCCTAGCCGGGCGCGGTGGCGCACGCCTGTAATCCCAGCACTTTGGGAGGCTGAGACAGGAGGATCGCGAGTTCAAAGCCAGTCTCAGCAATGGCGAGGCACTTAGCAACTCAGTGAGACCCTGTCTCTAATAAAATACAAAATAGGGCTGGGGGTGTGGCCCAGTGGTCGAGTATCCCTGAGTTCAATCCCCAGTACCACAAAAAAAAAAAAAAAAAAGATGGCCCTGGTAGAGTCAGTAATAGGATTACAGTTATGTGCCCCATAATGACATTTCAACCAATGATGAATCACATATACAGTGGTGGTCCCATAAGATTTTAACAGCCAAAAAAAAAAAATTCCTTTTGGCTAGTGATATTGTTACTGGCACCCTAGGCCAAAGGCCCTACTGGAGTTATGATGAACTGGATTCAGTTGCCTACCCATATCAGAAATAAAGAGAAAACATTATAAAAAGGCCAACCAGGAAGGCAGCCAATCTGCCTCTAGTAATCCTATCAGAATGTTACAATTTATAGGAACAAAATTCAGGATATACATATGTAGACTTAGCCAGGCTGTGCTAGCCAGAGATAGGTTACAATTTTATCATAAGGAAGCTGGGATGGGGAACAACCAAAACAAAAACAAACAAACAAAAAAACATTTGGGGCTTTTAATTTTAAAAGGACTCTTACAGTATTGAAATGTCATAACTTTTCCTCATCTGTCTGGTGATGCTGGTGTAAACACTGTGCTGCCAGTCATATAAATAAGTCCAGCACATACAATTATGTACAATACATAATACCTGATGATAAATGACTTAGTGATTTATTATACTATACTGTGGGAGGCCACCACCCGTGAAGCTACTTGAATGTTCTTTTACTCAGTACTGAGCCATGGGGGACTTAGTCTTCCCCTGAACGATCCCGGCATTCCCATGTGTAGACTGCCCAAGGCGTGAGATCTCTGCCCTCGCTCTACTAGTGGAACAGCTCTCGTAGCTCAGGAGTTGGGTGTAAGCTGGACAGCCCACCTCCTACCTTATTTGGCAAAAGAACATTCCACAAAAAATCTTTGATGCTTGCTTCCCCCATATAAAGTGAAAGTGGGCTCTCGTGCTCTCTTTCCAGTGTGGAAGCTTGACCCCTAAGGTCGAAGCCGTCCCATCCTCGCTTTCTAAAATTACTTCCTGTGTCCTGTGGTTTCTTCCCCATTTTCTCTTTCCCAGGTTTATTTCACAGCCAGCCCATTACACGTAGAGGAAACCCAAATTCCACCTCCTGTGTGGGTTGTGCACAAGACTATACCTTTAACATTAATTTCAGAGCATACTTCAGCTTATTTAAGAGAAAAAGGTTACTGAGAAACAGTATGCCACACTGCCCCAGCTGGCCTCATAGCTTATTACTGAGTCTCTTGATTGCCTCTTGTGCTCTATTTCTTTTGCTGTTTTGTTCATCCTGGCCCCTGGAGCAACAAGCTATAATACACATGGATACCATGTAGCCTAGGTTTGTAGTAGACTGTACCACCTAGGTTTGTGTGAGTACAAATGTTCCCACCATGGTGAAATTGTGTCTTGTTGTTAGTGAATACTGACTTTATTAGGAAAAATAGTTCCAAGTTCTGCTTTTGCCTCTTCTAAACTAAACCTTTGCTATGGGACAGGGATTTGCAAACTATAGCCCTCCCACCTAATCTAACTTGTTGATTTTTTGTTGTTATTTGTTTTCTGAGTATTGGAGATTGAACTCAGGTGTTCTTTATCAGTAAGCTACATATTCAGCCATTTTTATTCTCACTCTGAGACAAAGTCTCACTAAATTCCCCAGGCCAACCTTGAGTTTGTGATCTTTCTGCCTCAGCCTCCTAAGTAGCTGGGTTACAAGCAAGTACCACTGTACCCAGCTCTGCTACCTATTTAAGTATTATTGGAACTCAGCCATACTTTCACAGTGCAAGGGCAGAATTGAGTAGTTGCAACAGGGTTTATGGCTCAAAAGCCAAAAGGATTTATTATCGGGCCCTTTGCAGAAAAAAGGAAAACCCTTTCCTTGGTTCAACCACAGCTGATCCTCTTACTATACAAATAAAGGTCACAGATCAGAATACTGCAAGTGTCCCCAGGAGTAATAGTAAGGTAGTGTTGCTGTCAAGTGAGGAATTGGTGAAAATAAAAAGTAAAGCCCTGGATTACAATGTGCCCCATGGGGATAATACTGAATGGGAGTGATTACATGGAGTCTTATGGGTCTTAGAACTCTTCACTCCAAAGCTTGTCCCTTTCTCATCGTCAATTTGAGAGGCCAGTCTTTGCCCCTTACCTTGTATACCTCTCAAGACTAGTAGCTTATACACCAAGGGGAATATTATTTTGGGGGAGGGAAGAGAGGACCAGGAATTGAACCCAGCACTCTGCCACTGGGCTACATCCCCAGTCCTTTTTTTTTTTTTTTTTTTTGTGGTACCGGGGATTGAACTCAGGGGCACTCGACCACTGGGTCACATCCCCAGCCCTTTTTTGTATTTTATTTAGAGACAGGGTCTCACTGAGTTGCTAAGTGCCTCGCCATTGCTGAGGCTGGCTTTGAACTCACGATCCTCCTGCCTCAGCCTCCCAAGTGCTGGGATTACAGGCGTGCGCCACCGCGCCCGGCTTCCCCAGTCCTTTTTATTTTTATTTTGAGACAGTGTCTCACTGAGTTATCTGGGCTGGCCTCAAACTTGAAATCCTCCCTCCTCAGCCTCCCAATCTTTACTTTTTCTTTGTTACATGTATCTCTGCCCTAATCTTTGATTCCCTTCATTCTGGGAGCTTTGGTTTTAATTTATCTTTTTTTTTTTTTTTCCTAATTTATTAGGACATGCAGTTAGATTATTGATTTAAGATTTATGGCAATGGGGGATACTAGGGATTAAACCCAGGGCCTCCTGCATTTAGGCAAGTACACTGAGCTATATTGCAGCCTGAGATCTTTCTTTTTTAACATATTCATTTACAACTGTAAAACTTCTAGTAATGCCTTAGTCTTCTGGATACATTGGCCATTTATCTTTATAAAATGTCCCTATTTATTTCTAGTAATAATTTGTCTTGAAGTTTGGTTTTATCCGATGCTAAAATAGCTGTTCCAGCTTTCTTATACTTACTCTTGGCATGCTATATCTTTTTCCATCCTTCTACTGTTTTGTTTTGTTTTTTAAAGACAGTCTTAATATGTTGCTGCCCCAGACCCAGGCAGTCTTACCTCAGCCTCCCAAGTAGCTCAGACTGTGGGCATATGCCACAGTGTCTGGGCTCTTCAACTTTTAGCTTATTATTATATTTTTTAAAAAGATTTATTTATTTACTTTAGTTGTACAGAATGTAATGCATTTATGTTTACGTGGTGCTGAGGATCGAACCCGGGCCGCGCATGTGCGAGGCGAGCGCTCTGCCGCTGAGCCACAACCCCAGCCCCTATTATTATATTTTATTTATTTATTTTGTGGTACCAGGATTGAACCCAGGGGCACTTTCAGGGTTTTTGGTTTTGGTTTTGGTTTTGGTACCAGGTATTGAACCCAGGGGTGCTTAACCACTGAACCATATCCCCAACCTTTTTTATTTTGAGACAGGATCTCACTAAGTTGCTTAGGGCCTCACTAAGTTGCTGAAGCTGGCTTTGAACTTGCAATCCTCCTGCCTTGGCCTCCTGACCTGCTGAGATTACAGGTGTGTGCCACCGTGCCTGGCTGCTGGTTTTGTTTTTAGCTTAAACACCTTTCATTATATTTTCAGTGGTTCCTCTTAAGAATTCCAGTGTGGCCAAATGTGGCCATAGCGCATGCCTGTAATCCCTGCAGCTCCAGCCAGAGGCAGGAGGATTGAGAGTTCAAAGCCAGCCTCAGCAATTTAGCAAGGGGTTAAGCAACTCAGTGAGACCCTATCTCTAATAAAATACAAAATAGAGCTAGGGATGTGCCCTGGTGGTCGAGTGCCCCTGAGTTCAATCCCCGGTACCCCCCCAAAAAAGAATTCCAGTGTGCATCTTTAGCTTATCAGCATATACTTTAGTATTATACTATTTTACATCAGGTACAGGTAATTTAACAGAGTATAATTCTATCTTCCTACCCTTCTCCTTGTCTTCTGTGCTATTTTTTAGATTTATTCATAATTTGGCATATATATGGATAGCTATTCTCACTTTTAAATATTTTATTTTATGACTATTGCAATAAGTCCATTCTTCTAGACTAGGTTGCACAGTGTTCTTTTATCACTGAACCACATCCTCAGTTCTTTTTAATTTTTTATTTTGAGACAGGGTCTTGCTAAATTGCTGAGGCTGGCCTCGAATTTGCAATCCTCCTATCTCAGCCTTCCAAGTTGTTCCAGTGTCCCTGGCTTAATTCAGAACTTTTTAAAAATTATTGTGGTGACCATATAAAATGATATGTAGGCCAGATGTGGTCCATAGGCCACCTCCATCTAGATTATATTGTGTTATCTTCAAGGATTAACGTATGCCTTTCTGTGTCTGAATAATTTGAAAATCATGTACTAAGAATTAAACATTCATATTGCAGTTCTATTAATGAATAGATTTAGAAGCAAACTGTATGTGTGATGTCTTTTTTGCACTTTTAGGGGGATTGAACCCAGGGTCACTAAGCCACATCCCAGCCCTTTTTATTTTAAATTAAGTTTTTTTTTTTTTAATAGTTATAGATGGACAGACAGCATGCCTTTGTTTAATTTTTTGTTTATTTATTTATTTGTTTTTGGTGGTGCTGGGGATTGAACTCAGGGACTTGTGCATGCGAGGTAAGCACTCTACCAACTGAGCTATATCCCTAGCCCTGTTTAGTTTTTTATGCGGTGTTAAGGATAGAACCCAGTGCTCACACATGCTAGGCAAGTGCTCTGCCACTGAGCTACAGTCCCAGCCCCCCAGCCCTTTTTATATTGTTTTTGTTGTTGTTTGTTTGGTACCGGGGATTGAATTCAGGGGCACTTCACCACTGAGCCACATCCCCAGCCCTTTTTTGTATTTTATTAGAGACAGGGTCTCACTGAGTTGCTAAGTGCCTCGCCATTGCTGAGGCTGGCTTTGAACTTCGATCTTCCTGCCTCAGCATCCAAGCCTCTGTGATTGCAAGTGTGCACCACTGTGCCCTACTTCTTTTTTGCATTTTTATTGCTCTGTGATGGGGAGTGAGTGGAAAACACTATAGCCAAAGTGTAGATATGTTTTGGGGAAAAGCCAGAAGAGAGGATAAGGTAATAAGGTGAGGAGAGAGGGACTTTGCAGATAGACCAAAAACCTACCTCAATATGGAGGAGATAAGCATAAATTTAGTTTTTATTTTTTCATTTTCTTGTTTTCCCTTTGATTACCCAGTAAGTTTTGTAAATTCTGATGGATGCATGTCTTCATGATGGGGCTGGCAATGACATGGACAGTGAAAAGCTAGAGCAACAAGGGAAAACTATTCCACACGGATCCCCTCTTGGTACCCAGGTAGAGAAAATAGACAACACTTAATGAAATCTTGACAAGTGATGACCAATGAATTCAAGCAAACTAAGGCATTGGGGGGAAACAACTGGCCAGTGGATAAGTTCTAAGACTGGCAGGGCTGGGGTTGTGGCTCAGTGGTAGAGAACTTGCTTAGCATGTGTAAGGCACTGGGTTTGATTCTCAGCACTGCATGTATGTAAATAAATACAATAAAGGTCCATCAACAACTAAAAAAAAAAAAAAAAAAGTTTTAGGGCTGGAGAGCATTATGGACTGAGGCCCAGAAATGAAGCCAAAACCCAGCTCTTAGCCGTTCTCTGGAGGCAGATTTCAGCTTCAGCTGAGGAAGGAAGTCCCACAGCCTGTGCTACCACACAAGGGAAAGAGAAAGAAAGGTTCCTATGGGTGGCATAAAGCAGTAGAACAGTCCTCGCAGGCATTTAGGGTCCTTTCCAGCAAGTGTTCTGGAGGTAGATCTCAGTAGTTCTGAGATGGAGCCATATACTTGGTTCTGGAGAAGTGCTCACCTGCCAGGATGCTCAGAGTAGAACAGACCCTGTCTACGAAATCCCCTCAAGGAGGGGGCTGATGGAGGCAGGGTAGTCCTGACCTGGAGTTGAGCTCCCCTGGCGAACGTCATAACCTGAACAACCAGGCAGCTCTTGGGCTGCCCAATTTGCATAGATTGTTTTATCTGAGTTTAGATTATTATCTATAAGGATTGATGTTTGTCTCTATGTAATCTTTCCATCTTCCAATTGTGACCATGTCCTTCCCTTGCCTCGCATATTTTGGGGTTCTCTGTGGCCATGGGAGTCTAGTTCAAGCTCCTCCCCCTGCACTGAAGGCCCCTGATAGTCGAATCTGCTGACCACTTTCTCTACCCTTAGTTCCCTCTACTGCCAGATCACACTGCAGATGTGGCTGCATCCAGTGAAATCCCAGCATTGACTGACTGAGTTTTGCTTTGGTCCTTGTTTCCTCTTCTTCTAACAACCCCCATCAGACCATAGTTGGGAAATCATTTTTCATTTAATCCAATTTAAGATAATTCTTCCCTCAACCTTTCACTTCTTTGTGTCCTACAACCTAAGGGCTACCATTTGGCACAGCCCCAATGACACCTTGTTTCATAGCCACAGCTCATGTCTGAGACAGACATAGCTCCTTGAGTGTAAGGCCCAAGTCTCATTCATCTCCTAGTTCTCAGTTTCTGGCTGATTTGCTAAAGGAAAAGCTATGTTTGGTAAGTGGCCCTGGTCTCCTCGGCATTGTTTTTCTGCTGGGTAAGGAACCACATGGGCCTTTTATTTTTTTTAATTTATTTTTTAGTTGTCGTTGGACACAATTATTTTATTCATTTATTTTTACGTGGTGCTGAGGATCGAACCCAGGGCTGCTCACGTGCTAGGTGAGCACTCTACCGCTGAGCCACAACCCCAGCTCACCACATGGGCTTTATAATGCAAAAACAATGTAGTGTGGTGGGATAAGGTCAAGACACCTGCATTTGAATCCAGATTCTGACACAGCATGCATGACCTTGGGCAATTTACTTCCCCCCACTGCATCTGTTCCTTTGTAGGTAAAACAAGGATATTAACAAGTGGCCCATGGGGATGTTGTGAAGACCTAGGAGATAAAGAAGGGGAAGCTCTGGGCAGTGAATTTGAGTGCTACCATCTCTAAATAACACACTCAAGTGCCCTGCCCTGCAGCTCCCTGACACATTCATGGGAAAGAATCTGGATTGCTTGCATCTATGTTTTTGCCTGTACCCGTACCACTTCCTGGACTATGCCCTATGCTGGTGAGCTTGCCCGTAGGGTTCTCTATAACCTGCCCAACTCACCATTTCTTCTCATCATGCAACCTGCTGTGACAAGAGACTGATTCTTACACTCAGTAAAGGCCTTTGCTCATGCTGATTCTTCTGCTTTTTCTGTATAAAGACTCCTTCTGTTCAGATGGACAAACTCCTACTCATCCTTCCAGGCTCAAACTTAAGTTCTGCTTCCAATCCCAAAGTTTTCCCCAGTTCCCTGGCAGAGTTCAGTACCTCCTCTTCAGAGTTTCCTCAGCACCTTATTCCTCTCTTGCCTCAGTGAATCATTACTGTTTATATGTCTCCCTCTAAGTTGGTGCCTCTGGAAATATGACTGAGATGGATACCTATATTTTTGTCAGCCAAGTCTCATCTTCTGATCCTACTCCTTGGTAGTGTCCTAAATTTCCTTTAGGACACTGTCCCATCCCTGCTGTAAGCCCTGGTTTTTTGGTTTGTTGTTGTTGGGGAGGGTGTTGTTTGTTTGGTATTTCAGATTGAACCTAGAGCCTCGCACATCCTCAAGCAAGTACTCTACCACTGAGCTATATTCCTCAGCCCTTTTTATTTTGAGACAGGGTCTCACCAACTTGTCCAGTTGACTGTCCAGGCTGGTCTTGAACTTGGGATTCTCCATCTCTCCCTTTTTTCATGAAAGATATCATGTTTGTTTTGTTTTGTTTTGTTTTGTTTTTTGGTACCAGGGATTGAACTCAGGGGCACTCAACCACTGGGCCACATCCCCAGCCCTTTTTTGTATTTTATTAGAGACAGGGTCTCACTGAGTTGCTAAGTGTCTCGCCATTGCTGAGGCTGCCTTTGAACTCCCAATCCTCCTGCCTCAGCCTCCCAAGTGCTGGGATTACAGGCATGCGCCACCATGCCCGGCTAGATATCATGTTATTGAAAGAGTTAACTTTGACTTCTACTTGCTGTTCAGTTCTTTATTCACATATATGGCCACCAGGTATTGCTATTTCAATTATTTAGATCCAGACTAACTCTGTACATTTATCTTTTCTTAAAAGAGTAACACAAACCTTTTTCTATAAGTACTTAATTTCTAGTTAATAAGTTTTAAGAGTCTTTTTGTGATTAAAAATAAATTTCTCAGCTGGGCGTGGTGGCGCATTCCTGTAATCCCAGCACTTTGGGAGGCTGAGGCAGGAGGATCGAGAGTTCAAAACCAGCCTCAGTAAGGGCAAGGCATTTAGCAATTTAGTGAGACCCTGTCTCTAAATAAAATACAAAAAAAAAAAAAAAGGCTGGGGATGTGACCCAGTGGTCGAGTGCCCCTGAGTTCAATCCCTGGTACCACCAAATAAATAAATAAATAAAAATAAATAAATAAATTTCTCTTACTTTTAAAGTAGATATAAATCCCTTAGAGCAAAAAGTCTTCCATGAGCTAACATTCAGCCTTGCCCTGCTTCTAGGTTTCATAAACAACTGCTATAAAAGAAAAACAATAGTGCTGTGGAATCCCAGATAGAAAAAGTTGACTTTTATTAGACAGTCTAAATAGTATGCAGAGAAAACAGTTTCAGGGAATCCGTGAGAGATAAATTCTCACCCAAACTAATTAGATCAATAATGATGAATTCATAATATGCCCAGGCAGTCACGTACAGGGCCTTGAAAAGGTGCAAGTGACCTCAAAACCTTGAAATATATAAAATAAGAAATTTAATATGTCTAAAAATTAAGTCATGTCTATAATGTAATCACCAAAGGAAGTGTAAACATTCTGTGCTGCCAAAAATTATGCTTAAAACTTACAACAAAGTGAAAGTAAAGAGAGAAGATTCCACAGCCTGACTCGCGTGTCGGTGTGTTTATTTTCCCCATCGCTGCTTCTCTGCCTTCGTACTTCGCTGAGCGCTCGCGTTGTACCCCCTGACTGGGGCTGGCCCCCAGCAAGACACCACTGGGCCTAGCTATCCCTTATTGTTTTAGACCACCATTTTTCAGACCACTATGATTGATTCAGGGGTGGCTACAGGACTAAATTTGGACTGATGTCTGTCACACTCAGGACTTTATTCACACTGTTAGAAGAGAAACTCTTTTTTTTTTTTTTTTTTTTTTTTTTTTGGTACTGGGGATTGAACTCAGGGGCACTCTACCACTGGGCCACATCCCCAGCCCTTTTTTGTATTTTATTAGAGACAGGGTCTCACTGAGTTGCTAAGTGCCTCGCCATTGCTGAGGCTGGCTTTGAACTCGCGATCCTCCTGCCTCAGCCTCCCAAGTGCTGGAATTACAGGCGTGCACCACCGCGCCCAGCTAGAAGAGAAACTCTTGGCCAGGTTGTGATGGCACACGTCGTAACCCCAGCTATTTGAGAGGCTGAGACAGGAGGACATCAAGTTCAAGTCAGCCTCAGCAATTTAATGAGACCCTGTCTCAAAAAATAAAGTGGGCTTAGTGGTAGTGTACCCCACCATACCCAAAAAAGAAGAGAAATTCTTTTGACTGGTTTTGAACCCAGGAGCATCATAGTCAGGAGATGCTGGACATCAGACTACTGCAGCCTTCAAATGAGCCAGCCCAGTGGATGTAAAGATAGAAACAATGCAAAGTTGAAGTGACAGTATTTGAGCCCCTGGTATTTGACTTCTCTATTATGTGTCCCCATGCTTTTCCTTCTTTGACTTAAATCAGTTTGAACAGGAGGGTTCTGTCACTTGCAGCTTCAAGAGGCCTAATATATGATGGTTGTTTTCTTCCCTGATCACGTGGTTTCTATAAAAACAATTCATTAAGCCAGGCGCGGTGGTGCACACCTGTAATCCCAGCACTTGGGAGACTGAGGCAGGAGGATCGCAAGTTCAAAGCCAGCCTCAGCAAAAGCGAGGCACTTAGCAACTCAGTGAGACCCTATCTCTAAATAAAATACAAAAACGGGCTGGGGATGTGGCCCAGTGGTCGAGTGCCCCTGGGTTCAATCCCTGGTACCAAAAAAAAAAAAAAAAAAATTCATTAGCCAGGCATGATGACACATGCTTGCAATCCCAGCTACTTGGGAGGCTGAGACAGGAGGATGACAAGTTCGAGGCCAGCCTGGGCAACTTAGTGAGACCCTGTCTGAAAAAATAAAGGGCTGGGGATGTAGCTCTGAGTTCAGTCCCTACTACCAGGAGGGGGGAAAAAATCATTCAACTCTAGAAGGAAGGTTCCCACTGGAAAAGACCCAAACAGTACAGGCCTCTCAGAACTAGCATGCAGGGCCTGCTGTGGATCATGCATCAGCTCAGGTAACTAGAGACCCTGGCCTCTCCTCTTTAGTTCTGAGGGGTGACCAACTTCAACCTACCACTTGGGGGTAGGGGAAGCAATGTTCAGAAAGGTCAAGTGACTTGCCCCAAATTGTTTAGCTAAGATAATGTCACCAGTTCCACCTGACCTCAAAATCCAAACTCTTCTCATTATATAAGAGAAGGCACTGTTAGATGCTGGGCCACGGAGATGTCCCAGGGAAACAGGGCCTCCTGGGAGAACAAAACAAAACAAGCCAGAGCCGGTTCTAGAGCCAACCACATCTTTATTAGTCTCCGCAGCTGAGCCAATGGAGCCCCCTTCTACAGGGAACATTAGTGAGCTACTCTGGCTACTGGGCATGGATGCTAGCTGGCATTCTACTGGCAACTGGGATTAGGTGGAGGAAGAGACTGGAAGGGACCAAATGGGCAGACTGCTGGGCCACCTGCAGGCAGGCACATGGGGGGCTTCCCATGATGATATAAAGGTGTGTCAGGTCCCAGAAGGAAACACTGCCATCTCCCCCAAAGTGAAAGATGAGACAAAGCCTGAGATGGAGACAGTCACAGCAATGGACAGAGCTCCTGGGATCAGAAAGGCATTTCCTAATGGAGGCAACTTTCTAAGGCTGGAGGTCCCAATCAGAGCTCACCTGGCTCCCAACCAGGAGACCCCAGGTTCAGCTCAATTGTTGTCATGGGGAACAGGGAACCCAGGAAGATGGTACTTGGAAGGATGGAGCTGAACTCGGAGTATTTTTGGTAAGGGCATGTCAGTACTAACAGTACAGGCAAAATATTCATCATAGGTGCAATCCTGAAACTTCGCTCCATAAAAAGTTCACATCTCCCGTTTACCTAGCAACAGCCTGGAGGCCCATCATGATCTGACCCAGCCCAGCTGATCTCCCCTTTAATTTTTCAGACGTGCCATGACATTCAGGGAGCTAAACTTGTCAACAACAGCACTCCCAACCTACCTGCTTTGCTCCCTGCCCCTACACTTGTCAAAAGACACATAACTGCAGCTTCAGCACAGCGTGTTTGTTTACTCCTCTTTTCCCACAGGCCTGGAGGTGCCCCTAAAGGGAGCAAAGAGCTCAACAAGTGTTCTCTCTCCAGTACCTGGAGAACTTGAAGCCAGATGAAAGTTATATTTACTCTGTCTTCGTGTGGTTAGAGGAAATATATGTGTGTATAAGGGATTTCTGGGGTGTCTAGCAGTAGAGGTGAGGATTTAGAACCATGTTTGTGCCCAAGATGTTAACTACTTTCGATGGGTGGGCGTGGGGTGAGGGTAAAAAGTGGGAGGAATGGTCCAAGCCCAGAAAGGACTAATGGAGAGGAAAGAGCTAATTTGGGACAGGGCTTGGAGGGTGGAGGGTGGAGTGTGGGGTCAAGGGGGAAAAGGGGTTTAGCAGTCTATGCGCAGGGTCCAGCGCTCCTGTCCCACGGCTCAGAACCAGCAGGGCGACCACATGAGTGATCCCAGTGCGGCGCCGGTGGCGGCTCCCGCGAGCATGCCCATGGCCAGCGGGGCGCCGGCACTGTAGCAGGGATCCTCCCGCACTATCACGTGCGTCACGCCAGGGCCTACGGAGACAGCCGGTGAGCATCAGCGATCGGAGGAGAAACCGGTCATCTTCATTCCCTTCCTGCGCGACTCTAGCCCAACCCAATATTAAGGCACTGAACCCATACTTCCCAGTCGGAGAAACCGAGACCTTGACGAGGTAAGGGATCCACACGACGGCTTCCCTCCCGGGTCTGCCACGGATGTTCAGGAACCTTGGGGCCAGGGCGGGGCGGATCTCTAAACACCACACTGCACCTGACTATGGACGTTCTCAGTCCAGACCTTGGAGCGGGAAAGAGGCTGCGGTCCCCAAGTTAGCCACCAGGGGTCGCTACGAGCTCAGGAAAGATTGCGGGGCAACCAAGCTGAGTAAGAGCGAGCCTAGAGATGCCTAGAGGCTTCTCTGGAGCCTTGAGCACTATTTTTGTTAAGCCTCGGGCTGCGAGGAGTTTGCGGAGGTCCTGCCTGGGAAAATACGTGAACACTAAAACGGTGAGGCCCGTCCTGATGAGCTGTGGACGGGACCTGGCATTAGGCAGGCCGCGGGTAGGGGGACCGTGAAGGGGCTGGGGTTAAAGGGCGAGGGAAGACTTACCTGCGTAGGGCGGCCCGTAGTAGCTGCGGACATACGTGGCTTCATGCGCGTTGGGGGGCACCACCTCGTAGTAGTCCTGGTACGGGCTGTAGACGCGCACCTAGAGAGTCCAACCAGGTCAACTGCCCAGGAACTCCCTGGTCTGGGTTTGGTCCCCAGTCCCCCTGTCCCCCAAGTTTAGAAATGGGTCCCCAGGCACCAGCAGCTCCTGGAAAGGTCCCCCACAAAGTCTATAGTTTTTTTTTGTTGTTTGTTTGTTTGTTTGTTTGTTTGGTACTGGGGGTTGAACTCAAGGGCACTCTCGACCAGAGCCACATCCCCAGCCCTCTTTTGTATTTTGTTTAGAGTCAGGGTCTTACTGAGTTGCTCAAAGCCTCGCCTTTGCTGAGGCTGGCTTTGAACTCGTGATCCTCCTGCCTCAGCCTCCTAAGCCTCTGGGATTATAGGCGTGCTCCACCGTGCTGGGCCTCCATGGTCTTTTGTCTTCTAAAAATTCAGCCCTTACATCCAGCTCCCAGTGATGAAGCCTTTTCTCACTCTGGTCTCCTACCTTGCTCCAGAAAATTTTCTGACTCCCAACTTCCCTTCATAGGTAGCAAAGGTAGACTTTGCTAATAAGTGTATCATTATATCTCACTTAAAGCCCAATTGATTTCTTCCCTAGTCATAGGGTGGGGAATATGGCCAAGTCCCAGACTGAAAATAAAGAAGGGTTAGGGAGAAAAAGAGGAAAAGGAAGGGTAGGAACGAGAAGTAACCAAAGTAACTGTTATCGAGCATCTACTCTGTACCAGGCCCTGAGAGAGGTGTTCACTTGTGTTACCAACTATAATCCTTAAGGTGAGTATTATTATCCCTATGGTACCACAAGGACCTGGAGACTGAGGTTCAAAGAATGGTCAGTGTTCTCTGTAGAATGTACTCATTGCCCACCCCCTCCCCCCAATCTCCCAGATTCTTCCCAACCCTTCAAAAACCTAGCTCAAAAGCCACCCACTGGGCTGGGCCTATGGCTCAGTGGTAGAGCGTTTGTCTTGCATGTGTGAGGCCCTGGGTTCGATCCCCAGCACCACATAAATAAAATAAAGGTATTGTGTCCACCTATAACTAATAAAATATTTTTTTAAAAAAAGCCACCCACTCCAGAAAGCCCTCCTAGTCTCAGAAAGAAACCTTTCTTCCTGAATTCACTGTGAACCTGCTTATGCCTCTCATTATCATTTTTCTTGGCCTTTTCTACCTGCACTCCAAATGTGAGCTACCTGTGAGCAAGAACTCATTAATTTGTGTCACCAGCAGAGTCTAGCACATGACAGGAACCAAAAAATAAATGCTGGATTAAATGGACGCTCCCAGTCCAAGAGGGAGCAGACCTAGGAAGGGGTAGTGTCTCCTTTTCCCCTTCTCTCCTTGATTATTCCTCTTAACCCCTTTCACACTATACTTCTATCTCATGGGACTTTACACCTGAATGGTCCAACTCCCTTTAGAAGTCGAGGTGTCTCAAAATCCATTAACTTGGAGTGACTGCAGTGCTTCACCATCCACCAAACCTGTTCCTCTCCCCACAAATGTCTTTCTCTAAGAATGCCATCACCACGCACTCAAACAAAGAAATTATGTTGGCACCCTTGTCTTCACACACTTGTCTTGCTCATCACATCAGCCACTAGGTCTCATGATTTGATCTTCTAAATATGCTCACCTGTCCATCTCTTGGCCAATGTCAAGAGAATAAGCCATTAGCCCACCTTCTGATTTCAAGTCTTTGTGCCATTTCCCTCTGATAAGGATGCCTTCTCACCTTTTCTCATTCAACTACCTAATTTGTGTTTCAGATTCAGCTCAGGTATTGTTCTCCTTGAACCTCAGTTTCTGTTGGGGTCTCATCTAGACACCCACATAGCTCTTGGACTTCCCTCACTCACAGCTGATCAATGATAAAACCTTATTTGTGTCCTTTTGTTGGTCTCTTTCAGAAGACTTGGAGACCCCTCAGGTTTTAATCAGGAATAGGTAAGTGCCTAATAAATATTTAATGACCTTAGCTCAAGTGAATCAAATACACACAGGAACAAGGTCACCCAACTCTGAGTTGAGGTTTAAGTTAGGGAGAACAAATGGTCTCTGGGCAATGCAGGAGGTTCAGGCAAGCAATGTGTAGGTACTCAGGCTCAAATAACTGCTTGTTGTGTTCCCTTCCGAGGGCTTTCTGGTTGGGGTGGCCAGGATCTGGGCTTCATGCCCAAAAGGAGCTGGCGGGACTTAAGCACTCAGATCCAATTTTACTGTTTGAGAAACTGAAATCCAAAGTTTCCACCTGCTCTGCAGTTGCAGTGAGCCAGTGGCTTTGTGAGGCCCTGAAGAGGGTGAAAAACACGACCTCATGTCCCTCTGGGGCACCTGTTTCTACCCTCCAGGTCTGGGCCTCCCAGAAGTAAACTCATGTAGATCACCTGGCAAAAAGCAACCCGAAGGCTTAATCTCTGATTCTCCCCCCCTCTTTTGGAGGCCCTACCACTTATGTAGTAGGCAGGGAAGAGCTGGTCTGTCAGGGGCCACACAAAAATAACTCCCTTTTCTCCAGTAATCTTTTATACTTAGGTTTACCATCTTTTAAATCCTATTTTTTAGGCATTGCCACTTTAAACAAACTTGTACCCTAGGTCAGGCATGGAGAATGCCTCAGAATAAAAAGCTAGAGTCAGGCACAGTGGTACACACCTGCAATCCCAGCTACCCAGGAGGCTGAGGTAGGAGGATCGCAAGTTGGAGGAGTCCAGGCTGAGCAACTTAGCGAGACCCTTTCTCAAAATAAAATGAAAAGGGCTATAGATGTGGCTCAGTGGTAGGGCACTTGCCTAGCATGCATGAGCCCCTGGGTTCAAACACCTGGAACCCCCCCAAAAAAGGGAAAGGGGCTAGGAGTCCCAAGCATGTCATTGATGAATTGAGTAATGCTGATCAAATTAAGTAACCCTCAGAGCTTCAGCTTCCTCATCTGCAAACTGTCTTCCCACACTGCCAACTCCCAAGGAACTATGAGAATCCAGCAGAACCACATCTATTATGCAACCAGGTGGCCAGGGTTCTTCTAGGCTCAGAAGTTATGCATGTCAGAATCACCAGGAACAATCTGTGTGATATATGTTTGTATTTTGCTGGGAACTGACCCAGGGCCTTATGCATTCTAGGTGAGCACTTTAGCCCAGAAATCTGTAGTTTAAAATATTCACTCCTGAGGCTAGGGATGTAACTCAGTGGTAAAGTGCTTGCCTATCATGCCTAAGGCCCTGGATTGATCCCCAGCACTGCAAAAAATAAAAATAAATCAATAAATACTACAGATTTCCTAGGCCCCACCCCAGACCTATGAAATTAGAGCATCCAGAGGTAAGATTTTAATATTTGTTGTTGTTTTAAGTCCCTGAGCAATTCTAACACACTGCCTCACTGAGCATCACTGAGCAAGAAGAGTTCACAGTCAACTGTAAGACTACAAACACTCTAACTCAAGACCCCCTGCCACCTATCTCATGCTGGCTGGGACCTGTGCTGAGCACGGGGGACAGAAGCAGTTCAAACCCAAATCCTGATTCCAAGAAACATTCAGGGAGAGGAGAGGCAGATCCGGACTAAATTATGATGGGTGGTAGTCATGCCATACTGAGGCTTTTCATTCCTTCCTTCCTTCTTTCATTCACTCGTTCCATGAGCATACTCTGAGACCTATTTCTACTAGACCCTCATGTACTAGGAATGGTCAGAATAGACTGTCCACATCATTGAGCACACCTCCCTGAGGAGGTGGCAGCATCTGAGGTGGGCCTTCAAGGATGAGCATCAGTTTGTAGGTGATTGAGGAAACTAAGCATCTTGGTGGCAGAGAGAATAGCATGTGTGGTGCGGGATAAGGAGAAAGCAGGAGTGGCTGGAGCAGAGGGTACAGCAGAGCACAGGGATGAGGGGAGGAACAGGCAAGACTAGCTAGATTCTACAGGCCTTAAAAACTGGGCCATGGTTCGTGTCTAGTAAGTGAGTGTGAGCAGGGAAGGGCGGTGACTGGGACTGTTTTGGAGAGGCTCATCCTGGTGGCCAGAGTGGAGACAGGGAGGGCTAGCCAGCACTTACCCAGATGCGCCTCTCAACCTTACAGGGATTCCACGATCGGGTCACACACCTGACCTTGGGGCAAACCCGGCGGCTCCTGAGTGGGACCGGGGCTCCAGCTGGGGCCTGCTCACGCCACAGAAACCCAAGAAGGGGGAGGGACAGAGGTGTCAGAGGCCCTCTGTGCCTGGAGAGACTGAGCTCTTAGCAGGCCCTACCAGTGCCCTCTGCCAACTGGGCTGGGGCAAGGGGGTGTCCTCTTCCTCTTCAGCCCAAGGCAAGGAGGAGGTATGGTGACTGCCCAAGTTACACAGTGAAGAAGCGCCAGCACACTCTCCCTAGCCCGCCTTCACCTCTCACACGTCGCTGGGACTCCCAGTCTCCAGGCAGGAGAGGGCAGCTCAGCTCTCAGCTGTCCTCAGCTCTCATCTACCTGGCCCCCTTCACCACCACCACCCCAACCTTGCCCCTGGCTGTTTCTGTCCCCAGGCTCTGTGTTCCCTGCTACATCCAGGTCAGGGACTCCTCCTGGAGCCTTGCTCCAGAGTGAGGCATGAACCTGTAGCATATAAAGGGACAAAGCACAGGTCACTCCTGCATAAGCACAAGGACAGAAAAAGCCCACAGACATGAATGTACACAAACCAAGCAGACACAGGTACAAAATCATTGGCACACACACACCTACTCTAAGCCCTGGGCCCAGAGGTATGTGTGTATGTGGAGCAGAATGAAGTAGGATCAAGGGTGGGCAGAGAGAAGTGGTCAGCAGAGCAGCAGGAGGGTGGACAGGTAGAGAAGGGACAAGGCAGCTTCATAGAGTCAGAGTGCAGAACGGTCAGCCCTCACCTTCGATGGAACTGAGTCGCCCTACTCAAGAGGGCTTTGGAGCTCAGAGCCCTGTGAGCCCGATCTGGATTCCTCCTCTTTGCGGACCTTCATTCCAGCCTCCTCACTCCTGGCTTCCTCCAATCCTGGAAGCCTGAGTCTGTCCCCCAAAGTCTAACCTCAGCCTTCCCTACATAATGCCCCTTATTGTTCCCACAACCCTCAAGAAAAGTCCAGTTTGAGGTCCTTTGTGACCTGGCCCTGATAACCTCAGAGGTAATCTCTACCACGTCATTCCCTCCATGTTAAACCATCCAACCAGGCCAGACTCTGGGCCCTCTGCCACATGCCTGTGCACACACTTGCACACCTCCCTGCCTCTGCTCTCTGATAGCTCCTTCTGCATATGACGGCCTCCTCTCAAAACACAGGCTCTTCACTGACTTAAGACCCAGACTTTGGACATGACACTTCCTGTCTCTGGACCTCAGCTTTCCTATCTGTAAAATGCAACTGATGATATCAACACCCAGCCTCTCTCCACCCCTCTCCAGGGATGTGGGAGGATGAAATGGCATAACCGGGTGCTCAGCACAATGCCTGGCCCCCAAGGGGGTTTCTACATGCATCCCAGCCTCCTTTGCTCTTTCCCAGTAGACTTTCTCTCTAGATGACAGCAAGCTCCATTATGCCACAAATAGAAGAAGCAAGCATAGATTCTGGAATCTGGCAGGCAGGAGTAGAGGTCATGCTGTGCTTTGGCAGCTCTTTAAACCCACATCTCCATCAGTCACTAAGCTCTTTTGACTACATTTCCTAAATATGTCCTGTAATCATCAGCCTGTCTCTGCCAGCGAGGCCTTGATCCAGAACTGTTGCCTGAACACGGTCCTGGCCTTCTAGCTGGTCCCTAGGCATCCACACCATGATTCATTTCCTAACTACCAACCAGACTCTTATTAAAAATCCAAGTCTGGCCAGGTACCTTGGTGCACACCTGTAATCCCAGAAGCTTGGGAGTCAATTTAGCAAGGCCTTAAGCAATTTAGCAATGTCATTCTTTTTTTTTTTAATATATACATATTTTTTAGTTGTAGATGGTCACAATACCTTTATTTTATTTATTTTTCTGTGATGCTGAGGATTGAACCTGGTGCTTTCAAGTGCTAGGCAAGCGCTCTACCACTTGAGCCACAATCCCAGCCCCAGCAATTTTATTCTTTGAGAATAAAAAAAGAGAGCCAGGCGTGGTGGCACACATCTGTAATCCCAGCAGCTCAGGAGGCTGAGGCAGGAGAATCTTTTTTTTTTTTTAATATTTATTTATTTACTTTAGTTGTACACAATGCAATGCATTTATGTTTACGTGGTGCTGAGGATTGAACCCGGGCCGCGCACGTGGGAGGCAAGTGCTCTGCCGCTGAGCCACAACCCCAGCCCCCGCAGGAGAATCTTGAGTTCAAAGTCAGCCTCAGCAAAAGGGAGGTGCTGGGCTGGGGCTATAGATCAGTGGCAGAGCACTTGCCTAGCACATGTGAGGCATTGGGTTCAATCCTTAGCACCGCATAAAAATAAACAAATAAAATAAAGGCATGCTATCCACCTACAACTAAAAAAAAAAAAAAGTGAGATGCTAAGCAACTCAGTGAGACCTGACTCTTAAATAAAATACAAAATAGAGCTGGGTATGTGGCTTAGTAGTCGAGTGTCCCTGAGTTCAATCCTTGGTACCCAAAAATAAAAAAGAATTTTTAAAAGTCCTGGGGATGTGGCTCAGTGGTAAATTGCCCCTTGGTTAAATTCCCAGTATTAAAAAAAAAAAAAAAAAATTCCAAGTCTGGCCAGGCATGGTAGTGCACACCTGAAATCCCAGCTACTCAGGAGCCTAAGGCAGGAAGATCACAAGTTCAAGACCAACCTCAGCAATTCAGTGAGACCCTGTCTCAAAGTAAAAAACAAAATGGGCTGGATATGCAACTCTGATCTAATCATGTCACCCCTTTGTTTAAAGACTTTCAATGGCTTCCTGATGCTCTTAGCAGAAACCAGCATCCTTAACACTGCCTACAAAGCCTGGCCCTGCCAACTATCCTGCCTAAATGCCCCTCTCCTGAGCTCCAGTCACCCCAGCCATTTTTCCTTCTGTTGCTCAACTTAACCCCTCTCAGGCCTTTGCACAGCCACTGTGGATGGATCAGCCATCTGATCCATCTACCTGGAAAGCTGTTCCCTTCACTACATCCCCATACTGTTTACCTGGTCAATTTCTGTTTATCCTTCAGGTCTCAGCCTAAGCCTTATCTGAATTCCCACCTGGATCAGGCCACCAAAGAGTCAAGTGCTGCGCATCTCTGTCAGAGCAGTTACCACTATTGCAATGGAATCATTAACTAGTTAATCAGTTGTTTCACATCTGACTCCTCACTAGGCTGAGTCCAGGAGGACAGAACCCACATTCCCTCAGTTCACTTCTGATCCCTGGCACTTGTCACAACACCTGGAACATAGTAGGAACTCAGTAAATATTTGTTGTATGGATGAATGAACCTCAGTCTTATTATCTGCAGAAACAATAATCCCAGGTAGCAAGGTTGGCCTCACAGGACTATTGTGAGTATTTGGACTTATACCTGCACCACACCCAGAACATAATAGTTGCTCGATAAAAGTTCCTTTTCCCTAGCTCACATGCCACCGGCTCCAAGTCTTCTTAGAGGCTTCTTTCCCTCTCTCCTCTGAGCACCAGCTGGCCGTCCTTCCTCTTTTTCCACATGGGACTCAGGGAATCTGAGTCTGCCCAGGCATATGAGCACTAGACTGAGAACTGCTGACAGGTGGAGACCGTGTCTGAATCACCCATGATTCTATGGCACATGGGGCTGGGAAGGAGGGAGAAAGAATGGGGCTCACCGGAGTGGAGTTCGCCTCCAGCAGTGCCGTCTTCCATGCTCTGCAAAGCAAACCCCCCAGACATTGAGGTGAGAGTTTGGAAGAAGGGGGTTCAGACCTTCACATTCTAGACTTTTCCTCTCTCACTCACTCTCTAACCCCAGTCTCCCTCAGATAGATAAGCATGACCCTCCCCAGCCCCGTCACATGGATGGGCCCTTAGTTAGGCTCATTCACTCTTAGTCCACAGTCCCCTCCCCTCTAGAAGTTCCAGTTTTTCCATAGATACAGTGGACAATTTGGCTTATGGGGTCTCTGAAGGGACTTACAATTCTGACATGTCGGGGTGGGTGCTCTTGCTGCGGCCCACCTCCACATAGCAATCCTACAAACACAGCTCTTCAGAGCTCTGACCCTTGGGAATGCCCAGTGGACACGGGACAATTGGGCCTTTGTTGGTTGCCATGGCACCTGGCTGGGGTGGACAAGGCAGCTCTGTGCTGTGTGCCTGGAGCTCAGCTTCCCCCACTCCCACACACCCATCTCTTCACTCTCCCCAGCGCAAAGGCCAAGCTCCTCAGCCAGAGGGGAGGAAGGAAAGGAATGTGAGGGAGCAGATGGCACCCAAGGACACCTCCAGGCTCAGTGTGAATATGCATCTGACATTGGGGTTCCATTGCCTGGGCCACAGGTAGATCTGGGTCTACCCCTCAGGTCTCAGTCCTCCTGTCTGGGCATCTGCTCAGAAGGGAGTAGGAGGGAGGATCCTTTTTTGGATGCCATTGGCTTTGTTTGCTCTTTTGTATCTCCCCAGCTGAGGACTCCCCTCAGAAGCTGCTACATACATTCTGAATGCCCAGGGACCAGGCACCTGAGGCAGGTGTGCACATCTCTGCCTCCATGCTCTGAGCTCATAGACCACGTGAAGAGCCCACTGTGTACCATACCAATCATCAGGAGTCATTGGAATCCCCTCTGCCCAGCCTCCATGACACAACCCTACTGGTCTCAGGCCCCTCTTCCTATTGTTGGGGGACTGGAAGGCCCAAGGAAAAGGGGGTGTCTGGTTGCATTCCCTAAGATTCTACTGCATCTCTCCCAAGAGCCACTCACACAGCATCATCCCGGGTCTCTGCGCATAGGTGCAGGCGGGAGCCCTCCCGCAGGTTCACAGTCAGCAGGCCATCTCGGCTGCGGCCCTCTGGGGGCTGTATATCTGGAAGCAGACATACATTGGTGGACTTTCCATGGCTATAGGTCCCAGATCCCTCCAGAAACTAGGAACAAGAACAGGAACTGGCTGGTCTTTGCTACTCTCCTCTGATCCCACACACTTTCTGAGGATTCTGCTGTACTTTTCAAACCTTTTCAACCATCCCACATTACCAGCTTCCCTAAGTACATCTCCCAGTTTTCTCTAACTGTGGTCTAAATCTTGGTTGAAGAATTTGGATATTAACCATGTGATTCTGAGCCAGTGACTTAACTTCTCTGAGTCTCCTTATATCATCTAGTTCATGTCTGACTTGCCTCTGCAACTAGCACAGAGTAGGAACTTGATAAAGCAGTAATTTCTTAATTTACATCTAACTGAAGTGGAGTTCACAAAGGCCCAGAAGCAGTGTCAGCAGAAGCTCTCTGAAAGCTGCAAAGAGGCTTCCAATTGCTGGTGTTCTCAGACACAGTGGAAGGACCCTGCCCCTGGACACAGTACCATAGAGGAAGGGCTTTTGCTCACCATGACACTCTTGGCCGATCTTTATGTCACGGACATTGAACTGGATGAGCACACGGTCCTCCTCGTCCTGCGCCGTCTCATCATGGTAGTAGCCCAGCGTCCCATCCAGCCACAGAGCAAACCAGTTCCGCTTCCAGCGGCGGAGGATGGAGCCTGCATGATATTCCAGACCCACCAGGTGATCTAATCCCAGAGCCTGCTGGGGGCAAGAGCCCCAGATGGGCTCCTAGAGTCCCCTCAGTCCTAGCCCTCAGTATGTTACCCCCCTTAACCCCTTTCTTATATATTTACCCCTAAAATGGACACAGGGTCCCTTTCTATCTTGCTCAACACCTTTTTCCCACTGGCCCAACATACCATAGAGGCTCAATAAATGATGAACAGGAAGTGAATGACCAGATCCATTACTTACGATCTCCTAAGACCAAACCCTAGGTCTCTTCAAATTCAAGGTCAAAGACCTCTCCTTACCCTGAGCCTCTCTCTTATCTCCTATCTTGGCTTGTATGATAGTCATTTATGTCATGTCTACCTCCTCTACCAGACTGCGTGGGGTGGGGATTGCATAGCTACCCACTCAGATCCTAGGACTAACCAGACCTGTGTTTAGTGTTTGCCAAATTGAAAGGGCAGAGGGCATGGGGTGTGGGGGGTCTTGGTCCCGGGGATTCCTAGGATAGCTCTTGTTCAGATCATAAATCCAGTCAGAAGCAAGTCTGAAAGCCTGAGACCACTATAGCTTCAGACATTTTGCAACTGGAATCAAAACAGGAAAGAGCAGACATAAGGCAGCTTCTCAGAGCTTTGTGGACTTCAAAGCAGAGATATTTCTCATTTTGTTCTGGGACTTGTTTGTGTTCCAGTCTTGGATTGGGCTGCTGAGGACACACAGAGGGTCAAACCCAGTTTGTGTTCTGAGGAGCTCACACTCTAGGGCCAGTATGGGGTGGGGGACTGGGAGACCCACAAGTAAAGACAGTTACATTAAAACTCATTGCAGGAACTGGGAAGGGGGCCTCTGAGCCAGCTTGATGCAGTGGCAAGAGTAAGGTTGGAAGCCGGGCGTGGTGGCGCACGCCTGTAATCCCAGCACTTTGGGAGGCTGAGGCAGGAGGATCATGAGTTCAAAGCCAGCCTCAGCAATGGCGAGGCACTTAGCAACTCAGTGAGACCCTGTCTCTAAATAAAATACAAAAAGGGCTGGGGATGTGACCCAGTGGTCGAGTGCCCCTGAGTTCAATCCCCGGTAACCACAAAAAAAAAAAAAAAAAAAAAGAGTAAGGTTGGAGGAAAAGTCAGAGAAGGCTCATCAAAGAAGGGGACACCTGGCTGGATCTTGATGATTAATTAGAAATTTGCCAAGCAGTCAGAAATAGGGAGGACATTGGGCAGGAAGAAGAACATGGACAGAGGAGAAGAGAGAACTGATTTCCTGGGAGACGGTTCACTGTTGCTGGCCTAACACTGCTTCCCTCACCCCTGTCCCAGAACAAGAAGCAGGATAGAGAAGGGTCTGGCTCGGATCACTCACTCTGTCTCCACAGCCAGCCGCCCCCTCACCAGGGCCATTTCTTCAAAGGGACTTTCCAGGATGGAGTCAGGCGGGACCTGTCAGAGGAACCCAGGCGCACAGTTCTCATCAGATCCAGACTCCCTGAAGAAACCCCCAGCCCGGTCCTCCCTGGGGAACCACCAAGGGAACATTTAAAGCAGTAAACAAACAAGGTCAAGGCGGCCTCCATCTCCTCCCCATTCTCTACTCCAGCCAGAGAATGAGAGCACTGTCCTCGTGGGGTCATCAGGGCCACCATCAGCTATGATGTGGGAGGGCAGGGGTTGGGAGTAGGGATCAGGAGCCTGGATTACAGTCTCAACTCCAAATACTTTGCCAAGTCCCTTTTCCTTGACCTTCCAGGCCAGCCTCAATTTCTATGAAACTGTGTCACAAGGCAGGTAGAAGTATGTCTATGAAGCAGGTAGGAGCTGGAGTGAGGAATTCTTAAAAATCATACAATGTTAGAAAATGGGATTCTGAAATGCTAGCAGCACGGAATATCAGAGTCATGCAATGAACGAGGGACTTTCATAGTAAGAAAAGCCTCCCTCACAGCTGGACCCCACTGGGGCCACTCACAAAGTGCATAACATGATACTTTAACAGCAGCTATGACTAATGGAGCCCCATGTGTCAGGTGTACTTCTCTGTTTTCACTTATTATCTCATTTAAGCCTCTTAGCCATCCTTGCTATTGTTCCCATTTCAGAGATGAAGAAACTGGGGCCTGGAGAGGTCCAGTAACTTGCACAGATCCCGCTGATTAGTAGTAAGCACTGAAGCCTGGATCCACACTCAGCAGTCCTGGCTTTTCATCATTAAACCAGTAGGAGTTTTGAAAACATGCAATGTTCAGGTCAGGCCCCATGACAATTAATTATAATTTGTGGAAGTGACAAGCACTGCTAGTCTTTAAAGATTCCACTGCACAGCAAAGTTTGGGAGTCACTGTGGGTAACAATGTGGTTTGTCCCCATTGTAACTCTGTTAGGTGAGGATTTTTACTCCTTTCAGATGCACAAAGGGGCAGCAAATTACTTAATCCACGTATATGACAGAACTTGGATTGGAAGCCAGGTGCCCTCTATTCCTAATGGTAAGTTATTTGTGAGCAGGTGTGTCTGCCCCTCCCCCACCTGCTCACACCTGTAGCTGCGTAACAAGGGCTGGCACACCTGGGGTGGAAGACCTGGCCAGGTCTCTTTTTCTCATCCGCTCCCTCCCCTCTCCAAGCTGACACAGATCAAGAGGCCAGGTGCAAACTCCCTCTCCAGCCCCCCTTGATGCACCCACCTGTCTACACCTGTTGTGGATGCTGTTGCCAAAACCAGCGCTACTCGATGCAGCTGCCACCCAACCCGCTGCGCCTGCGCTTTGTGCGCATCAGAGAGCCTGGGGCATTTCACTGCCAGGCTTCGCCCCGGGCCTAGCGGTCCCGGGGCCCCGCCCGGCAGACCCGCCCCACCCCCAGGGAGGGGGCGTGGCGCGAAGAGATGATGACCGAAGCATGCTGGGACTTGTAGTTTGCAACCCTGCAGAGGAGCAGGAGATGCTCACATGAGTGACAGTCCTTTACTGACCCCAGGCTATTTTCTTTTTCTTTCTTTTTTTAAAGAAAGGGTCGCAGCCGGGCGTGGTGGCACACGCCTGTAATCCCAGCACTTGGGAGGCTGAGGCAGGAAGATCGCGAGTTCAAAGCCAGCCTCAGCAATGGTGAGGCAATTCAGTGAGACCCTGTCCCTAATAAAATACAAAAAAGGGCTGGGGATGTGGCCCAGTGGTCAAGTGCCCCTGAGTTCAATCCCCGGTACCAAAGAAAAGAAAAGAAGAAGAAGAAGGGATCGCCCTATGTTGCCCAGTTTGGTCTCCAGTGATTCCTCAGCCTCAGCCTCCCAAGTACCTAGGTGTGTGCCACTGCGTCCAGTTTACTTTACTAAAACATTTGTTCACTCACTAATTGTGTATATTTTCTTCAGTGCTGGGGATAGAACCTAGGGCATCCAACATGCTAGGCATGTGCTGTACCACTGAGCTGTAAGCCCAGCCTTTACTACAAAATACTTTTTTTTTTTGTACTGAGGATTGAACCCAGGAGGTAGGAGCACTCTACAAATGAGCTACATCCTCAACCCTTTTTTATTTTATGAGGCTGAGGCTGGCCTCAAACTTGTGATCCTCCTGCTTTTGCCTCCCGAGTTGCTGGGATTACAGATGTGTGCAACACAACTGCGCCCAGTTAAAATAATTTTTCTTAAGAATTTGGCTCCAGCCGGTACCTGATGCACACCTGTAATACCAGCAATTCGGGAGGCTGAGGCAAAATGGATCGCAAATTCAAGGCCAGCCTGGACAACTTAGTGAGACCGAGTTCCAAAATAAAAAAATAAGAGCTGGGAAGCACTCAGCACTTGCTTATCTTGAATGAGGCCTGGGTTCATTCAATCCCCAATCCTGTCCCCATCACCACAGACACAGACACAATTCACTGCATGAACACCCTATGTGTATCTGAGTACAAGGCTATTAAGAAGAATAGCTATGCCAATTGTATCCTGTGAGCACCCAAGGACAAGGCCATTAAAAAGTTCTGCAGAGGCCAGGTGCTGTGGTGCATGCCTGTAATCCTAGCAACTCAGAAAGCTGAAGCAGGAGGATTGCGAGTTCAAAGCCAGGCTCAGCAATTTAGCGAGGCCTGTCTCTAAATAAAATATAAAAAAAGGGCTGGGGTGTGGCTCAGTGGTTAAGCGCCACCTCCCCCCCCCCCCATTCAATTCACAGTACCAAAAAAAAAAAAAGTTCCATAAAGCAAGTGTCACCATGGCGTGCACCTATATATAATCCCAACTACTTGGAGGGCTGAGGCAGGAGAACTGCATGAGCCAAGGAGTTCCCAGGTGGCCTGGGCAACACAGCAAGACTCCGGTTCAAAAAAAAAAAGTCATTAGGAACATTGCAGAGGGCTGCGGCTGTGGCTCAGTGGTAGAGCCCTTGCCTAGCCCATGTGAAGTACTTGGTTTGATCCTCAGGGCCACATAAAAATAAATAAATAAAATAAAGGTATTGTGTCCATCTACAACCGTGTGTGTGTGTGTGTGTGTGTGTGTGTGTGTGTGAGAGAGAGAGAGAGAGAGAGAGAGAGAGAGAGAAAGAAAAGAAAAGAAACATTGCAGAAGCTGCAGAGTCATTTCCAAAGTCAGTGTCTTTGGCATCTATGTGCTTCCCAAGCTGTCTGTGAAGCTCCATCACTGCACGAATGTGCCATTCACAACAAGGGAGGGAGGCAGGAATTGACTTCCTTAGTCTCACAGGATTGAACACCCCCACCCTAATTTAGACCTGCAGGTGCTACCCATCACTTTCACCAAAGCCCACATAAAGAGCTGAGTTTTTAAATATACTTAATTTTTTAAAAATCTGTGAACTAATTTTCTAAAATAAAATTAAAAAGTAAAGTTTCAAGGAGAAACCAGACTCCCAGTTTTGCATGTTTTGTTTTGTTTGTTTTTGTTTTTGGTACTGGGGATTGAATCCAGGGGCAATTAACCACTGAGCCACATCCCCAGCCCTTTTTATTTTTTATTCTGAGACAGGGTCTCACTGAGTTGTTTAGGGTCTCACTAAGTTGCTGAGGCTGGCTTTGGCCTTGTGATCCTCCTGCCTCAGCCTCCAGAGCCACTGGAATTACAGACATTTGTCACTGCCTGACTTGCATGGTTACTTGAAGTTTGGTTTATACCACATAAGGCACTGGGCTCCAGGGCAGCTTCTGACATGCCCTTGCCCTGCACTCCTAGTTTTGGGAGACTAAATGTAAACACACAGTTAAAGCAAAGAATGTGATTTAACAAGGAGAAAGGAGGGTCAGTCTTTGACCAAGAGGTTGGGGAAAGCATCCTAGTGGAGGTTGAAAGGTCTCAGTGGATGAGTAGTAGCTTTACAAGCTAAACTTAAAGAGTCCATATGAGCTCTGGTCAAAAAGTTCAAGGGTGGCCAGGCGCTATGGCACACACTTGTAATCCCAGCAACTCAGGAGGCTGAGGCAGTAGGATCACAAGTTCAAAGTCAGCCTCAGCCATTTAGTCGAGGCCCTAAGCAACTTAGCAAGACCCTGTCTCAAAAAATAAAAAGGGGGGCTGGGGTTATGGCTCAGCAGTAGAGCACTCATCTCGCATGTGTGAGGCCCTAGGTTCGATCCTCAGTACCACATAAATAAAATAAAGGTATTGTGTCCACCTACAACCCAAAATAATATTTTAAAAAATAAATAAATTTAAAAAAATAAAAAGGGCTGGGGATGTGACTCAGTAGTTAAATACCCCTGGGCTCAATACCTGGTACCCTCACCCCCCCAAAAAAACAATAAAAGTTCAAGTGTGCATTATTTTTAGAAAATAGAAGGCAGGGTGGGGGCAGCATGGAGAGTAGCATTTGATGAAGCTGCAGGGTTTGCTAGATTATGACATAAAGGCCTTGGATGACAGGCTAAGAGCTTGGATATTATGGCACAATGACTGCAGCTTGTGTTTCAAGTTGAGGGTTTAGGTGGTATGATAAATGGGTTGTAAAGGAAAAGTTCATCTGGAGCACAGTCAAAAGTGGATTAGAAACCCCAGCACGGTAGCACATGCCTGTAGTTCCACCTACTCTGGAGACTGGAGCAGAAGGATGGTTTGAGCTCACAAGTTTAAGATCAGTCTGGGCAATAGAGCAAGATCCCGATTCAGAGAGAGAGAGAGAGAGAGAGAGAGAGAGAGAGAGAGAGAAACAAAAAGATTGGAGAGTTGGAGGGGCCCAGCTCCCAAGTGGGGAAGGAAGAGCGTTTCTCTATCTCCTAGGCCTGCCCCATCCAGGATCATTTCCTTGAATTGCTGGACCTCAAATCCCCACATAGGAGCAGACACAAATTAAGGATTGCCGGGTCTAAAAGGCTCCTGGTCCATCCCCTATTTGGGAAGGGCCCACCCAGCCCCCCGCCCTCATATTCAAGAAATTTTTTCCTTACTGGAGTTGCAGGGCTCATGGTTCCCAGGCAGTCAGAGCAGCGTTTCCCAGACGGCTTCTGCAGGGGGGCATTTCCCTGAGCGCCTTAGAGATAAGGGGATCAAGAAGGTGCTACCAAGAGGGGCCTGGAGGGGGAGGAAAGGAGGAGGCACACAGATTTAGGGAAAGTCATATTTCTCCAGTCCTCTCCCCAACCTTCCTGACTGATCTCGGGCTCTGACCCTTAGTGCCCGAATGAGTCATCAGTGATTCAGAGGTGGTCTTGGCCCAGGGGTCGCCAAGGTACGAGGGAAGGAGGGTAGGTTCCCGGAGCGGAGCGGCTGGGCCAGTCCTCCACCATCAGTCGGGGGTGGGACTTAAGTCTTCATTCTGCTGCCTGACAGAACCGTGCCCATCACCCCAGTCTTGGATGCTCAGCTTGGCTCCTTAAGCCTCCCTCTTTCTCCTGAGTCTCTAATCTTGACCTCGATCCACCCCAGCGCTTCAGCCCTTCGTGTAGTGCGTGCCATGCTGGGGGATTCGCCGTGGCCGATCCTATTAGCCACCAAGCTCATCCCCTCTTAGCGGTCCAGGAAGCAGTTCTCCCAAACCATGCTCTTTTCCATACCTGTGCCTTTAACTCGCTTTCTGGTCCTTGATTGTTCCATCCCAATCTTTGGCTGAATTTTCCACTCCCATAGCAGAGATGGGAGGAAGAAGAAGAGGCTGGAAGAGAACAAAGGAAAGGAGAGAGAAAACTGGACCTGGATCCTGTGGGCTCCTGTCCTCCTCCTGCTCCCATCACATATGGGCAACTGGGCATCCTTCATAGAGGGGGTAGGGTGGTGATCCGTGAGAACATCTAGATTGCATTCTCCAGATTTAGCAACCAGATGAAAAGAGAAGATTCTTCAACAGCAGTGTAGAATTCAGGGGAAAGACGGAGACCCTCCCAAATGGGAGGCTAAGATAAGAAAAAGAGCAAAGGAAGCTGAGCAAAATAAAACCACAAACTCTGACACAAGTTCCAAATCTAAATGCAGCCAGTCCTGGCTACTGTCTCTAAAATGTTGCCAATGCCCTCTGTGCGAAACTAATAAGAAGTGTGGACTCTCCAGGAGCGGGTGGGGATGTCTGTACACATTGTAACATTTTGCATATAATCCCTGATGCCTGAAGCTATGATTATCACTGTTGGGTTGGTTTTTAGTTCTTGTTTTTTTTTTTTTTTTGGGGGGGGGGTTCTGGGGAGTGGGGGGCAGTGTTACAGGGCTGGAACTTTCCGGGACACTGAGGCAATGTGAATACACCCTCTTCGAACCCCAATTCTTTCCATCAAGTCAGGAAGATTTCAGACATGTCACTCAGAGTAACAGGCATGAGTTTATTGAAGGGGATAAGAAAAGGGAAAGGTGATACTCCCAAGAAAGAGAGTGGGTCCTGTCAGAGTGGAGAGGGACAGTGTGCCTCTCCTGCACTCCAGGTTTACTGGGAATCCCAGAGAAGTTTCCAGAGAGTCTCGCCCAGGTCCACCTTTTGACTACTACTACTTCTTCTTCTTCTTTTATTTTTATTTTTATTTTTTTTTTTTATTTATTTATTTATTTTTTGTGGTACCGGGGATTGAACTCAGGGGCACTCACCCACTGGACCATATCCCCAGCCCTTTTTTGTATTTTATTTAGAGACAGGGTCTCTCCGAGTTGCTAAATGCCTCACCATTGCTGAGGCTGGTTTTGAACTCATGATCCTCCTGCCTCAGCCTCCCAAAGTGCTGGGATTACAGGCATGTGCCATGGCGCCCAGCTCCCCACCTCTTGACTTCTGACATCAGACTTTCAAGTCCCCACTGCCCCACTGACATGACAATTCTAGGTCACTTTGGCATTTCTTTTCGTTGTAGGTGGACACAATATCTTTATTTTATTTATTTACTTATTTACTTATTTATTTATTTTTATGTGTTGCTGAGGATCAAACCCAGTACCTCACATGTGCTAGGCAAGCACTCTACCACTGAGCCATAGCCCCAGCTCCTCTAATTGGGTTCTTAACCATAAATTCTTACAGACTTTGTGGTTAAGAAGAATTATTCTTATCTCCTGGAGTGTTTCAGGATTTGGTCTGTGAGAAGGATTTTTTTTTTTTTTTTTTTTTTTTTTTGTCTGTGAGGTTACCCTTAAGGGTAACTGGGTTCTTATCAACATTATTTCTGGCCTGTGTTTCTCCTTTAGATAACAGGTACCTTGCTGAGGAATGTGACATATCCTGTCCACTTAAGCCAGGCAGGGCTACAGGTAAATTGCTTTTTGGAAAAGAAAGCATGTGGGGAACAATATAGTGGGCCCATTTTATAGAATTAGTCTTTTATCCTTGTGTTCCCACCAATTGTATCCATCTGTCTTCTATGGGGATGGGGGTGGTTTTGGTACTACAGATTGAACCTAGAGGTGCTTTATCATTGAGCTACATCCTTTTTTTTTTTTTTTTTTTTTTTTTTTTTTTTTTTTTTTTTTTGTGGTACCAGGGATTGAACTCAGGGGCACTCGACCACTGGGCCACATTCCCAGCCCTTTTTTGTATTTTATTTAGAGACAGGGTCTCACTGAGTTGCTAAGTGCCTCGCCATTGCTGAGGCTGGCTTTGAACTCGCGATCCTCCTGCCTCAGCCTCCCAAAGTGCTGGGATTATAGGCGTGCGCCACCGCGCCTGGCTTCCTTTCTTTTTAATTATTATTTTTTTAGTTTTAGGTGGACACGATGCCTTTATTTTTATTTATCTATTTTTATATGGTGCTGAGGATAGAATCCAGTGCCTCACCCATGCTAGGCAAGCTCTCTACCACTGAGCCACAACCCCAGCCCAAGCTACATCCATTTTATATTTTAATTTTGAGACAGAGTCTCACTAAGTAGCTGAGGGTCTTGCTAAATTGCTGAGGTTGGCCTTGAACTTGTGATACTTTTGCCCAGCCTCAAATTGCTGAGATTACAGAGTTGCACTACTATGCCAGCTACTGGGTCATTTTAAAAAAAATATTTATTTATTTGCTTTAGTTGTACACAATGCATTTATTTTTACGTGGTGCTGAGGCTCGAACCTGGGCCACGCACATGCTAGGTGAGCACTCTACCGTTGAGCCACAACCCCAGCCCCTACTGGGTAATTTTTAACTTCACTGTGTAGATAGTGAAAAGAGTGGATGTACCAACGATGTTATAGGGTGGGTCTATTACCCACCCTGGGAGGAGAGAGGCTAGGTCATAACACTTGATGCTCCAGAAATATTCTAGTCAGATTGGTTGGAAAACAGGTTAGAAACTTAATTGTTTCAAAAGTTCCATCTCCCAAATCCCTGAAAATTAGCAGAACTTTTAAAGGAGAAGAGGCAGGAAAGAGACAAAAGGCAGGTGAAACATAGGCAGAGTCAGTCTGTGTTAGACTCCACTCCCAATCTCCACTCCCATATTTTTTGGTTATTAGAGTGTGGGGTGGCCTTTTAGCTTCCTTCTCTCAGCAGGAGAAATGTCTTCCTAATTTTGGGGTGTGTGGCCCCCAAATTCAGTCTGTTTCAATGAGAGGTATGAACTAACCCACCACCTAGAGTCCCAGCTCCAGCAGTCCTGGCTGTGGGACTTCCTTGAAGAAAAAGTCTGCTTGTGGATTGTACTGCAGCCTCAGGCCCTAAACAAAGGAAAGGGAGGAAGAAGATGGAGAAGGAGAAGAGAGGAAGAGGAAGAAAAAGAGGAGGAGGAAGAAGAAGAAGGGGGGCTGGGGTTGTGGCTCAGTGGTGGAGCGCTCGTCTAGCACATGGGCGGCCTGGGTTCGATCCTCAGCACCACGTAAAAATAAAGGTATTGTGTACCACTAAAACAAATAAATAAATAGAAGAAGAAGAAGAAGAAGGGAGGAGGGGAAGGAGGGGGAGGGGGGGAGGGGGAGGGGAGGGGAGGGGAAGGGGAGGGGAAGGGGAAAAAGGGACTGGAAGAAGAGGCTATAGTCATTTAGTCATTCAAACATGAATCTAGCTGTTGCTGTAAAGACATTTTGTTGATGTGTGTAACCTGTACATACAATCAGTTGAATTAAAGTAAAGGAAATTATACCTTATAATTTGGGTGAGCCTCATTCAATCAGCTGAAGGATCTGAATTGCAAAACTGAGGATTCCCTGAGGAAGACGTTTGCTGGTTGTACTGCAGCCTCAGGCCCTGTCTGAGAGTTTCCAGTCTGCCAGCTTGCCCTCCAGACTTCCCATTTGCTAGCCCCCACACTGGAGTAAGCCAGTTCCTTGAAATAAATCTCTTTACATACAAATGTATCTCCCACTCTGGAGAGCCCTGACTAATTCAGGAAACGGAATGAGCTCCCCAGTTGAGTCTGTTGCAAATGCCAGATTTGGGAATGAAGGAGGAAAGCCTGAGAGCCAAGGAGAGGGTCTGTAGAACCTCCTGTCTCAGGGAAAACAGCACTCTATGCCCGGAGATGGTGGGTTGCAAGTTCCTTCTGAAAAACCTTCTAAAAAAATGCACCATCTGGATCATCAAATGTGCAAGGAGCCACTTCTAGAAGCTTGAGCAGTGACTAACTGTTCCCATCATTCTTTGTCTCGTTCTGTGATCTGTCAAGATGAAGAGGTTTCTCTCAGCCTCCTGCACTCCCAACCAAAGATCCTGAGCTTTTGGTTCAAGGACGATAAGCTGGCTTTGAGAACAAATGATTTTTTTTTTCCAGCTTTGCTTCAAGGTCCTTGGCTTGCTTTCTGAAGACCTTCAGCTCTTTGTTTGTGTCATTTTCTTCAAAACTTTCCTCCTCTCACTCCAACTAATAATCTTTCTGGAAAAACATTCCTCCAGAGATTCCATTTCTTTCTCTTGACAAAGTTCAGTCATTTCATTTCCTCTCTCCTGAAGATTTTGATCTTCACTTTCAATCAAGGTTTGCTCAGCCCGAAGACTTTTTAGATGAACTGTCATGTCAGTGTTTCTGTTTTCTTCTTTAGTAATGTCAATGTAGAATTGATTTTTCTCTCCAACTTGGGTGTTTAAGTGCACACTTGATTTTTCTGCAGTCAATTGCCTCCTGGCTGTTCTCATCTGGTCATAAAAAGTAATCTCTACATCCTGATTCCAAGTTACTATCCATATTCTTTTCTCTAAGGGAAACTATCAGGTCTGTCACCATTTTTGTTCTCTGTGTGTGTGTGTGTGTGTGTGTGTGTGTGTGAGAGAGAGAGAGAGAGAGAGAGAGAGAGTGTGTGTTTGGTAGTATTTTGGATTGAACCCAAGTCTTTGCCCATGCTAAGCAAGTGCTCTGTCATAAGCTACATCTGCAATCTGGGCCTTCCATCAGTAGCCAGCACTCCTGCAGAGACCTGACCTGACTCTTCCCATGTGCTCTAGAGTTCTGTAGGAAATTACTGTCTTTCTCCAGTTCCCTGTAATGGTTGTTTGATTTTGCTTTCCCCATATGTTTTATCAATTTGTTTTCTGCTTCTAGAGACAGGATCTTCTAGCACAAGAGAGAGCAGTTCATCTTGATCTGAATATTTTTCTTTTCCCACTTTGTTTGCTCTTAAACATAAGATTCAGCAAACTGGGGAATTAGATCTGTCCAGGCAACAGGCACGTCTAGGTTTTTATCTGCTTTTGCAGCAGGGAGAAACTTGACAAGAGCTTTGATTTTACTAGGACTAGTGCTGAATTAAGAATGGTGTGTTCTTGATTCCCAGTACAGGAAAAAAAAAATTACTTTTTTCATTGACTGAAATTTTTTTTTTTTTTTTTTTTTTTTTTTTTTTTTTTGTGTACCGGGGATTGAACTCAGGGGCACTCGACCACTGGGTCACATCCCCAGCCCTTTTTTTTGTATTTTATTTAGAGACAGGGTCTCACTGAGTTGCTAAGTGCCTCGCCATTGCTGAGGCTGGCTTTGAACTCGCGATCCTCCTGCCTCAGCCTCCCAAAGTGCTGGGATTACAGGCGTGCGCCACCGTGCCCGGCCATTGACTGAAAATTTTTGCCAAAACCAAGAGCACTATTAGCACATCTTAACTATTTCCCACTGATGCTCTGGAGAGTGGAACTTTCTCACATTGTCAGGTACTTCTGTATTGAACTCTTAAGCATCTCCCAAGTCCCTTCACAATGCAGACTCCTGGCAGGATGAAGCACCTCCCTGGTACCAAGGCAACACAGAGCAGCCTACTATTGCTAAGTCTTGCTGGGACAAGACACATTGAGGCAGATACGGAGCTAGGTTACATCTAGACCCAAACCTGTGTCTGGTAACCAAGCAGATCTAAATGGATAGGATGGGGGTATATGGGGTTGGGGTAGAGGAGAGGAGTGGGGGATGGGGCAGGCGGACAGGACTGATCCAACAAAGAATTTACATATGTGCAACTTCTCCACAGATGCTGCTTTTCTACACTTGAATGTCTCCTTCTATGACCTTAGAGGGCTCTGCCTGGAAAATGGTTTCTCTAGGGCTGGGGCTATAGCTCAGAGGCAGAGCACTGGCCTAGCATGCATGAGGCACTGGGTTTGATCCTCAGCACCACATAAAAATAAACAAATAAAATAAAGGCATCCTGTCTATCTACAACTACAAAAAACAAAAATGAGAGGGGTGGAAGGAAGGAAGGAAGGAAGGAAGGAAGGAAGAAAATGGTTTCTCTAGTTGCCTATACAGGGAACAAGGCCCATCCTGTAATCACTGGACCTCTTTATCCCCATATTGCTAGAGCCCAGGGCAAGACCTGGCACAGAGGACGTGCTCACACACGTGTTTGTGGAAAAAAAACCAGATGAATGAGAGAGTGAATGAAGGAGGGACAAAGCCATCACGCGCCATCCGAGTTGATTTACATAAACGGCTCTGTTAGCTTAGCAGATGGCTCCATTAAGAAAGCTTTAAGAAACTCCGTTCAGACCGCAGTGCAGGATTGTGGACAGAAGTGGAAACGGCAGCTGCTCTGGCTCGGGTGCCCCCCTCCCCCCATCAACTCCTGCCAAATCCACTACGAGACTTCAAGCAGGTTGCCTAGCCTCCCTTATCCCCTTTCCTCCTATAGAGGTGGGGAGAGTGCTGGCCAGGTCTCAGCATTGTTGTAAGGATTCACATGAGGGTGGGCGTCAGCCTGGCAGGTGAGGGGCTTGATACAGTTTTTGTGAACTTCTTGATTGAATCATCCAAGGTATTAGCAACTCCTCCTGCTAATCAAGTATTTGGTTATTCCACCCAGGATTAGCAAGAGCATTAAGAGATAAAGTTCTTTTTACTGTTAACTAGTATGTCTAGAAAACAAAATATTTCAAAAAAATCCCACCAGAATTAATAAGAGAATTGGCAAGATAACGTGTGTGTGTGTGTGTGTGTGTACACATATATAAAGGAAATATATAAAGCTTTTATTTTATTTTTGGCACTAGGGATTGAACCAAATCCCCAGGGCCCCTCCCCCCACCACTTTTTAAATGTTCTTTTTTTTTTTTTTTTTTTTAATTTTTTTATATGGTGCTGAGGATTGAACCCAGTGCCTCACACATGCTAGGCAGATGTTCTACCCCTGAGCCACAACCCCAGCCCATTCCCAGACCCCGCCTTTTTTAAATTTATTTTTTATTAGTTCTAATCAATTATACATGACAGAAGAAAGCTTTTTGATTCATTGTACACAAATAGAGCAGAATTTTTCACTTCTCTGGTTGTACATGAAGTAGTCACATTACTCGTGCAATAACATGTATGTACCTAGGGTACTGATGTCCATCTCATTTCACCATCTTTCCTATCCCCATATCCCCCACCCAGCCCCTTTTTTAAATTTTATTTTGAGACAAGAGTCTTCCTAAGTTGCCCAGGCTGGCCTCAAACTTGTGATCCTCCTGCCTCAGCTTTGCTAGTAGCTGAGATTGCAGATATGCACCACTGCAAACAGAAAACAAAACAAACAAACAAAAACCACAACTCATTATTTTAAAAAGAAAACTATATTGAGGCACATATTGAGGCATATTAATCCCCCTCATCTATAGAGGATATGTTCCAAGCCCCCAGTTGATGCCTGAAGCTATTGATAGTGCCATCCTCTCTATATACTCTGTGTTCTACTATACATATATACCTGTGACACAGTTTAATTTATAAATTAGGCACAGGAAGAGATTATCAGAAAAAACTAATAAGATAGAACCATGACTGGGAATAGGGTGTGGCAAGTGAGAGACTGAAATGCTTAATTAATGACTGCAGTTGGGTTGCAGATGGCAAGGACTCAGACACTGCAGACTGAGAAGCTTGTGATTCTTGTTACATAGTAGCCAGACATTTGATTAAAACCTTGTGTTTAGTTACTGTTACAGGCCCCTGTGTTGAAGGCTTGGTCTCCAATGCAGTAGCATTCAGAGATGAGGCTTTTTTTATTTTTATTTTTTATTTTTGAGTACCAGGGATTGGACTCAGGGGCACTCAACCACTGAGCCACATCCCAGCCCTATTTTGTATTTTATTTAGAGACAGGGTCTCACTGAGTTGCTTAGCACTTTACTGTTGCTGAGGCTGGCTTTGAACTCGAGATCCTCCTGTCTCAGCCTCCTGAGCTGCTGGCCTCCTGAGCCGCTGGGATTACACCACTGCTGGTGCCCAGCAAGATGGGGCTTTGGAGAAGTGATTGACCTGAGGGTTCCAACCTCATCAGTGAGTTAATCCCTTGATGGAGTCATAGGTGAATGAACTACTGGGGGAGTGGAAACCATAGAGGTGGGACCTAGTTGGAGGGAGTGGGTCCCTGAGGTGTGCCCTAAGGACTGGGTCTTGTCTCTGGCTCCCTCCTTTCTCTTTCTCTTTACTTCCTGGATGCAACGAGCTGGGCAGCCTTCCTCTGCCATACCCTTCTGTCATGATGGTGTGCCTTGCAGGACCAAAGCAATGGAGACAGCCAACCATGGACTACAACCTCTGAAAACTGTGAGCCAAAATAAAGTCTTCCTCTCTTAAGTCTTTTTTCTCAGGTGTTTTGGTCACAGTGGCAAAAAGCTAAGAGTTACCTCTTTTTGTGTGGCAAACCTCCAA
This sequence comes from Tamias sibiricus, assembly GCA_025594165.1. Classification (NCBI taxonomy): domain Eukaryota; kingdom Metazoa; phylum Chordata; class Mammalia; order Rodentia; family Sciuridae; genus Tamias; species Tamias sibiricus. The sequence goes on along the minus strand of CM046657.1, from coordinate 70,382,521 downwards.
ACCTAATGCATTAAAACAACATTCTGCAGGTGGTTCTTCTGGGTCCCACAGGGTCTTTCAGGAGGTTGCATTCAGATGGTGGCTGGACATGGAATGTCCAGGATGGCTTCATTCACATGTATGGCACCTTGGTGGGATGGCAGAAGGCTATAAACTCTCTTTCTATGTGGCTTAGTTTGGACTTCTTTACATGATGATGGAATCCCAAGAATTTTCTTGCCATTTCTGCATTGCTATATTGCATTGCTACAAGCTAAATCTGCCCATGATCTGCCTTCCAAAATGAGGTAGTTAGTGTGCCAATATTCCCAATCTTGTGTGGTACATCCTATTAAATCTGGGCTAGCCCTGCAACTCTTTCATTTATTTTTGGTGGCACTGAGGATTGAACTCAGGGGTACTCTATCACTGAGCTATCCCTATCCTGTGTGTGTGTGTGTGTGTGTGTGTGTGTGTGTGTGTGTGTTACCAGGGATTGAACTCAGGGGCATTCGACCACTGGGCCATATCCCTATCTCTTTTTTGTATTTTTATTTAGAGACAGGGTCTCACTGAGCTACTAAGTGCCTCACCATTGCTGAGGCTGGCTTTGAACTTGCGATTCTCCTATCTAGCCTCCCAAGTGTTGGGATTACAGGCGTGCACCACTGCGCCCGGCTTCCCTTTTTTTTTTTTTTAATTTTTATTTTTTAGTTGTAGATAAACAAAATAAAGGTATTGTGTCTATCTATTTTTATGTGGTGCTGAGGATTGAACCCAGTGCCTCACACGTGCCAGGCAAGGGCTCTGCCACTGAGCTACAACTCTAGCCCTCCCCAGCCCCCTTTTTTTTAAATATGTATTTATTTGCTTTATTTGTACACAATGCATTTTATTTTTAACGTGGTGCTGAGGATCTAACCCGGGCCATGCATGTGCTAGGTGAGCACTCTACCGCTGAGCCACAACCCCATCCCCTTCTCCCTAGCCCTTTAAAAAGAAAGAAAGAAAGAAAGAAACAACAACAATTTTTTTAATTTTTTTTTTTTTTAATTTTGAGACAGGGTCTCACTAAATTGTCTATGTGGGCTTCAAACTTGTGATCCTCCTGCCTCAGCCTCTCAAGTAACTGGGATTATAGGCTTATGCCACCCCACCTGACTGGCCCTGCAATTCACTTTAACCAACAGAATGTAGAAGAAGTGACACTTGCCAGTTCTGGGCCTAAGCCATAGGAAGGTCTGGCAGTTTCTACTTTTGTATTCTTGGGATTCAGTCACCATGTAAAGAAGCCCAAGCTAAGCCACATGGAAAGAGAGGTTATAGCCGTCTGTCCCTGTTTTCTGGCTTCTTGCTAGTTTAGCAAAGCTCCATAAAAGAGAAAAATAGAGAAACATTAAGCTGGAGCTAGCTACTCCATAGAGCTTTGCTAAGGGAAGAATTCTCTGCTAAAATCTACAATCTGGGATGAGTGAGAATCTTATAATTTTGAGTTTTGCAGAGTTGAAAAAGCCATTGCTTCCACACTGAAGAAGTTGTAAGTGGTAATTGCCAAGTGGCAGCCTTAGTAGGACTTTGGACTAGTGCTCTCTTCAGAAAAGCTGTGAGCCTATTGGCAGAGAAGGAGCTAAGAAGGATGGTGCTTTCCTACTCAAGCCAATGTTTCAGATGGTCTGAAGAAAGCCACTATTAAGTTGGTAGAAAGGCTAGTAAATAAAAGATCAGGGATGGGGTTGTAGCTCAGTGGTAGAGCACTTGCCTAGCATGTGTGAGGCACTAGGTTCAGTCCTCAGCACCATATAAAGATCAATAAGTAAAACAAAGGTATTGTGTCCATTTACAACCAAAAAATTAAAAATAAATAAATAAAATATCAGGATCTTCTGATTTAAACACCATGATTAGATAAGATTTTTTACCTTGGTTATTTACATTGGAACTGACAAGAACCAAATAGATCAAAGGTCTACTAAATTTTTGAAGGGAATCGTGCTATTGAATTCATGCTACCCCAAAACATGGCTGCAAGGCCTATGACTGCTCAACCCTCAAAACACTCCTTGAGCCCTTACTTGAACCTGCACCAGCAGGAAGTAGATTTGGATGACTGTGAATTTCCCAAGAAGGGCATGATCTCTCACGTCCTTCATGCATGTGGCCATTCAGCCTTGGGCTTGTGGTCTGTTTCTCAGCCATGTGGCTAACCTAGTAATTAAGTGAGGACTGTTGGCCTGCTCATTAGTTTAACCAGACTTTACTGGGTACTTCCAGGTTCCAGGTATGAGGTTAGTGCTGGGGATTCAGTTGTGAAGGGTAAAGAGATCCTAGCCAAGGAGGTTCCCAGAAACCCTGAGGTCATATTGTTATACAGTTCTTGCTTGATTGAGCTGGTACTAACTGATCCTTCAGGAAGACTCGAAGATGAGACCCTGTCTCAAAATAAAATTTAAGGGCTGGGGTTGTAGCTCAGTGGTAGAGCGCTCATCTTGCATGTGTGAGGCACTGGGGTTCGATCCTCAGCACCACATAAAGATAAATAAATAAAATAAAGGTAATGTGTCCATCTCCAACTAAAAAGAATTAGAGAAAAATTTAAGCACACCTATAATTCCAGCAACCCAGGAGGCTGAGGCAGGAGGATCACAAGTTCCAAGGCCATCCCAGGCAGCTCAGGGAGACTTGTATAGTTGTTTGCCTACATTCATAATTGAAGGGAATTAGGGTTCATTCATTAAGGATTAGCGAATATAAAGATGTAATTTTTTCCCATCCAAGTTCGTAGACCTCATGCATTATAGGGGTCTATGGATCCCAGATTAAAATACCATTTTCTAGAGTTGGTGCTCATAAGTACAATGGTATCTGCTCTGTCTATTGCAATGATCCTGGGTTGTATGCGTCCCAGCTACCTGCCAACCAATGCATGCAGATGTATCGCTCTGAACACAGCACAAGATTTACCACCCCAGGAGGTCCTCCCAGACTGAGCTATAAACTCCCAGAAGTTTCCCATAGTTCAGGGCTTCCTTCTACTCTACCACAGAGTAATGTCACTGTCCATGCTCCTTGATCTTTTTCATTCAGCCCACTCATATTTATTGAGCCCTTGTTATGGACTAGACATTGTACCACATACAAGGAATCCGAAAAGACCAAGTTCTTACATTTGGGAAGGAAGAGAGAGGAAAAATATAAGAAAACACATCCATAAGCAAGATACTATAATAAATGCCCAAGGAAATAAATAGCATGTTTTGTTTGAAATAATGAAACAGCTGGCAGGGGAATTCTGGAAAGGGAAGCTCTTTTTTTTTTTTTTTTTTTGTGGTACCGGGGATTGAACTCAGGGGCACTCGACCACTGGGCCACATTCCCAGCCCTTTTTTGTATTTTATTTAGAGGCAGGGTCTCACTGAGTTGCTAAGTGCCTCGCCATTGCTGAGGCTGGCTTTGAACTCGTGATCCTCCTGCCTCAGCCTCCCAAAGTGCTGGGATTACAGGTGTGCGCCACCGTGCCCGGCTGGGAAGCTCTTTTTGATACTACTGCATGAAGGGGAAGGAGACAAACTACAAAAGGAAGAGATACCCAGTCTCAAGAAACTGTGGAGCAAAGAGCCTGGGGAAGAGAAGATTCTGGTTTATTTGACAGTAAAAAGGCTGTACCTTAGTGAACAGAGAAGAGGAGAGTGGTAGATATGAGATTGTTCAGAGAGGAAGACAGGAGCAAACACATAGTGGGTGGAATGCAAATCCTTGGAGAGTTTTCAACAAAGAAATAACATGATGTGATTATTTTTTCTTTTTTATTTTAAGTTGTTGATGAACCTTTATTTGATTCATTCACTTACATGTGGTGCTGAGAATTGAACCCAGTGCCTCACACGTGAGGAAAGCGCTCTACAACTGAGCCACAACCCCAGCCTGCAATTTATTTTTAAAAGCCCACTTTGAGGTTTGGGATGTAGCTCATGGGAACAATGCTTGCCTTGCATTGAGCAAGACCTGGATTCACTCCCTAGCACCACAATAAATAAATAAATAAAAATTAATAAAATAAGAATAAAAGCTCATTGTACCTACTAGGCAGAGAATGGCTTTTAGTGAGACAAGAGTGGAAGGAGGGAGACTAGTTAGGAGACCGTGGAAGGCCACAGATGTAATCACTTGGAAGGGGAGATGGCAACAAAGACAGTGAAAAATCAATGGATTTTGTGTTCATTTTGGAGATTTTACTAACTTGCTGGTAGACTAGATATAAATCTTGAGGGATGGAGAAGGTTTTAGGAAAGAAACCCAGGTTTTTGGCTTGAGGTGAAGCCATTTGTATGTGTGTGTGTTTCAACATATACAAAATATTTCTAGAAGGATATATAAGAAACACCACAATAAGCACAGTAGATTGCAAAAGATGGCCAGAAATTCCTCCCAATCCCTATAGGAATGGTCTTAGGCAAAGTGACTTCGCCATTCCTCCCTTTAAGAGGTGGAGCCTTTTTCTCCCACCCTTAAGTCTGGTTAGCCAGGTGACTTGCTTTCACCAATCCAAGTTACCTGAAGTGATGTCAGAGTTCTGGCCTAGGCCTGAAGAGGCCCTGCAGCTTCACCGTTCCCTCCTTCTGCCCCCAGCCCTTACCATTATTTTTTTTTCCTTTTCTTTTCTTTTTTAGTTGTAGATGGACACAATATCTTTATTTATTTATTTTTATGTGGTGCTGAGGATTGAACCCAGTGCCTCACACATGTGAGGCAAATGCTCTACCACTGAGCTACAACCTCAGCCCATTTTTTAGAAAATTTTTTCTTAAAGCAGAACATCCCTACATGGGCTGGGGATGTAGCTCAGTGGTGGAACTCATGCTTGGCAGCGTGAGGCTCTGGATCCATCTCCAGAGGCACAACAACAACAACAAAACCTATAGAAAAGTACACAAGTCATAACAGCACAACTAGATCCATTTTCACAAAACAAACACACGTGTGTAAATCGCGTTCAGATCAAGAAACACCACCAGCAGCTGCCTTCATCCCTTAAGGAGTTTATAAATATATATGTATGCATTTTCATATGTGTATTTGTATTGTTTTTATTTATAACGTATTGTATTAACAGAAAGTATGTTCGTTTCATTCCCCACTAATAACATTTGAATATGTGTTGGATTCCAGGCAGAAGGCCACACCTCCCCAGGTGCCTTGTGAAAAACTACAGCTCCCAGGATCCTCAGCGTGACCAAAAAACCTGACCAGCAAGTCCCTTGTCCACTACCCCTACCCCCCCCCCCCCCCTCTGCTGGCCTATAGGACAAGGACTCACTCCAAGGGGGTTTTATGGCCCCTACTCTATTTAAGCCAGCCCCGGACTGAACTCTGCCCCTGTTCCTGCCCATCCCTTCCCTACCCCCCTTCCCTTCCTTTCCCTACCCTTGCCCACGTGGCACCCCAATAAACCCTTTTATTTTTCACTAACACGGTGTTCCCAGCTAAGTTAACTATGTTTCAGCAGTTTTCTAACAATATGTATGTTAAGAATGCCATTTTTGAGGCACACCAAGTTATCCTTCACCCACGGATCTCCATCTGGCCCTTCTGCTGTAACAGGATAAAAATACCTTGAGCAGTTCCTGGTTGAAGCCTTAATGTTAAGCATTCTCTCTGAGCCTGCCACTGGCGAGAGGTATTACTGCCCTCTCGTGACCAAATTTAGTTGCTGCACTCAAGCTAGGTACTCAGTCGGTGAAGACCGGACTTTCAAAACTTTAGCCAAGGTGAGGAACTAGATAAATTGGGCTCCGTAGTGGGCTGGCATTTGAGAGCGACTCTTCCAGCTGAGATGACCTGACAGTCCCCAGCTTGGGTAGCACCTATCAAGTTACTCCTGTGGCAGGTAGATGATTTCCACCATCAGCCTATTTCTCCACAGAGAGGAGAAGAGCCGCTCAAGGGTCCTTTGAAGTGATTCGAATCTGACTTTGGCAGTCTCAAAACAGGATGACCCTGGGCATGCTCATATGGCTGATGCCCTCAAGTCCAGCTTCTCTGGATCGTCTCTTACTTCTCAAATGCTATTGGAGGTGTCATACGTGGGAGATGTCAATAAAAGATAGGGCAGATGGCTACAAATATTCTGGATGTCAGCAGTGTGAGCAGGCATAGAGAGAAAGACAGAAGAAGACACATACTGAGTAGGGTGGAAACCCTTGGAGAGATTGATGTGTTGCAATTTATATTTTTTAAAAACTCACTTTTGGGAGGTCAGTAGGACAGGTGATTGATTTCTTGAGAGAAGATGTGGTGATAAGCTAGGAGCTGTGGTGTGTGAGTGGCCACCCATGGGCTATGTTAAGCATTCTCTCTGAGCCCTGAGCCAAGGGGGTGTTGATCTGGCATTGCACACTGTAGCCTGCGTGATGTAGGTGACCGCCACCTTCGCTCGGCAAAGAAGTTTTGATTTCTTGTGGCTCTAGACCGGGGCATTACCCATTGGGGCTTGACCAGCCCACCCCCTGCCTTATTTGGTGAAGAACATTCTATGGAAAAGCCTTTGTTAATTTCCCTATAAATAAAGGGAGGCTGAGGCAGGAGAATCAGGAAATCAAAGCCAGCCTCAGCAACTTAGCAAGGCCAAAAGCAACTTAGTGAGACCCTGTCTCAAAATAAAATATAAAAAGGATGGGGATGTGGCTCAGTGGTTGAGTATCCCTAGTTTCAATCCCTAGTGGTGGATTAAGCTATGGAACTTGGACACATTGGAGAGGACTCCTGCAGAAGATAGCACTGCTAGGGCTGCAGACTTTACCCCATGATTCACACCTGGATGCAGGCCCTCAGCCTGAGGGCAATGTCTGGTCCAGAGCCAGGTGCCATCAGCAGATTTTGACATTAATCAGTTCTAGTTTATGTCTACTCTACCATCTCTATCTCAAGGTTTTCTTTTTGTATCACATTTTGTCATGCACATCACTAGCCCTGGCTTGGTGTGCAGATGTAAAATGAGGTATAATAAGGAGAAATGTCCAGGGCCGAGGTAGTGGCTCAGAAGTAGAGTGCTCACCTACCATGCGTGAGGCACTGGGTTTAATCCTCAGCACCACATAAAAATAAATTAAAGATATTGTGTCCACCTATAACTAAAAAATAAATATTAAAAAAAAGAAAGAAAGAAAGGAGAAACATCCAAGCAGAGAAGTAGGACACAAACAATCCTTGAAACTCTCATTACCCCTCTGTTCTGTGGCCAGGTCCCAGGAAAAAAGGGCACTGTTCCAGTAATCTTGAAATGGGGAAGGAACATATTTTGCTGACATGAATGATATAAAAAGAAACTATTAAATAGGGTAGTAGAAGGAGGGAAGAGCTTTGTGACAATGCCACCCTAAAAACTCTGCTACAGAGGAAGTAGCCTTGTTAGAAAGAGGAGCCCCTGGGACCTTGTGATGATAACATGAGCCAGATCTTTCGCTGGGTTAATTTGGACATGCTGAGCTAGCAGTCTGGGGAGATAAAGTGGACCCTCAAAGCCATCCAGATATGCCTGTCTTTTATTTATTTATTTTAAACATTTTTTGATGTTGATGGATCTTTATTTTATTCATTTATTTATATGCGTTGCTGCGAATCGAACCCCGAGCCTCACACATGCCTCACACAAGTGCTCTACCACTGAGCCACAATGCCAGTCCAATGCCTGTCTTTTTTTTTTTTTTTTTTTTTTTTTTTTTTTTTTTTTTTGGTTACCAGGGATTGAACTCAGGGGCATTGGACCACTGGGCCACATCCCCAGCCCGTTTTTGTGTTTTATTTAGAGACAGGGTCCCACTGAGTTGCTAAGTGCCTCGCCATTGCTGAGGCTGGCTTTGAACTCGCGATCCTCCTGCCTCAGCCTCCCAAAGTGCTGGGATTACAGGCGTGCGCCACCGCGCCCGGCAATGCCTGTCTTTTTAATACTGTAAAAAACAAAATTTGGTGTCATGATTTTTTTTATTGTAACTGAGTCTTCTTAATGAAAGGTAACTCAAACCCTTAAAGTTTTATACCTCATCTAGCAGAATAGTCTTTGGATTGACTTGGTGGCTCAACATGTCATCCAGGCCTTGCCATCTCTCTCCCCAGCCATCCTTCTTAGGCAACATCTTCCCTCAAGGTTGCAAGACGGCTGCCCAGATCCAAAGATCACACCATCACACAACATTGTCCAAAATCTGGAAGGAAATATCAAGAGAGCTTCCTCTCTTGTCTTTTCTCTTTTTTCCTCTTTTTCTCAGGTAGGGAAATCTTTCTTAAAATCTTGTCCACCCCCTCCCCCAGCACACTTGCTCTTTCAGTTCCTTAGTAGAACTGGGGCACACAGACTCTAATAAATAAATGCCAGGGGAAGGGGAAGACTGCCAGGCTGACTTGGACCAATAACTCATGCTATCAACAAGGAAGAAAGAGGATGACTGTCGGGAAATGACAAATTGTGTCTGCCATAATATTTGTTGTTCTTTCCTCAGATTACAAAAGTCATATGTGTTCATTATAGAATATTTGGGAAATCCAAGGGCTGGGGTTGTGGCTCAACGGTAGAGCGCTCGCCTAGCACGTGCGCGGCCCGGGGTTCAATCCTCAGTACCACATAAAAATAAATGCATTGTGTACAACTAGAGCAAATAAATAAATATTTTTTTAAAAAGAATATTTGGGAAATCCAGAAAAGAATTAAGAGGAAAACAATCTCTTAATATTCCAACACTGAGATTCAAGCATTGTCTTATCCTTCTTGCATTGGTTTTATTCATCTTTGCATTCCATCCTCCCCAGGCCCCTGCATCCTTCATTGTGCACCTGAGCCCTTAGAATCTGCCCACCCACTCTGATGCCACCTTCTATTCAGCACATAAAAGTTGGTTGTTGGGCTGGGATTGTGGCACAGTGGTTGAGTGCTTGCCTTGAATGAGTGAGGCGCTGGGTTCAATCATCAGCACCACATAAAAGTAAATAAATAAAATAAAGATATTGTGTCCATCTACAACTAAAAAAAATTTTTTTAAAAGTTGGTTGTTGGGGCTGGGGTTGTGGCTCAGCGGTAGAGCGCTCGCCTAGCACGTGCGCGGCCCCGGCCGGGTTCGATCCTCAGCACCACATAAAATAAACGCATTGTGTACAACTAAAGGAAATAAATAAATATTAAAAAAAAAAAGTTGGTTGTTGCCGGGCATGGTGGGCATGCTTAAAATCCCAGTGCTCAGGAGGTTGACAAGAGGATCATAAGTTCAAGGATATCATGGGCCACTTAGTGAGCCCTGTCTTAAAAAAATAAAAGAGGGTTGTGGCGGGGTTGGGGAGGGGTTGGAGTTGTGGCTCAGTGGCAGAACACTTGCCTGGCATGTGTGAAGCACTGGGTTCAATTCTGAGCACCACATACAAATAAATAAATAAAATAAACATCTATTGACAACTAAAAATATATAATTAATATATTAATATATAAAATAATTAAGCCAGGTGTGAGGGTGCACACCTGAAATCCCAGCGGCTTGGGAGGCTAAGGAAGGTGAATTGCGAGTTCAAAGCCTGCTTCAGCAAAAGCGAGGCACTGAGCAACTCAGTGAGACCCTGTCTCCAAATAAAATACAAAATAGGGCTGGGGATGTGGCTTAGTGATCGAATGCCTCTGAGTTCAATACCCATTACCAAAAAAAAAAAAAAAAAAAAAAAAAAGGTTATGGGTGTATCTCAGTAGTAGAGCACTTGCCTAGCATATGTGAGGCCCTGGGTTATATCCCAAATACCACCAAAAAAAAAAAAAAAAAAAAAGCAGATTGTAGGTCTTAGCCCCAAATTCCTCCTTCACTTTTTTTTTTTTTTTTTTTTAACTGTGGAAACAAAACCTAACAAAAAACAGAGTTTGTACAATGGATGTGTACCATTTAAAGAGTAATGCTACAGCTGGAAAAAATAATATACAAATAAATAAATAAAATGTAGATGAGCATGGTGGGACACACCTATAATCCCAGCAACTCATGAGGCTGAGGCAGGGGAATCACAAGTTCGAGGCCAACCTCAGCAATGTTAGCAAATCCTAACTCAAAACTTTAAAAAAAAAAAAAAAAAAAAAAAAAAGTGCTGGAGATGCCTACTATGTAGGGAGTCCTGGGTTCAATCCCCAGTATGGCAAAAAAGAAGAAGAAGGAGAAGAAGAATGATGTAATAAATGCTCATGAATTTAACACTGGGGCTTGAAAACAGAGTATTACCAATAATTTGAAGCCCTGTGTGCCCTCCCTGATTATATTCCCTCCTTCCTCATGTTGTCTGTTGTGTCTTGTTTTAGTTCATTGTTGCCCCCCAAATGTTTCACCTCAAAGCTCACTGAGCACTTAGCTACTTTCCTGGTCTGCCAGTGAACTGCTGAGCAGTGAGTCGACTGGGCGGATTGGTTCCCACTTGTTCTCATCCTACTTGAATCAGAGTTTACCTGAGGCGTATTCTTCTCCTGGCAGCTCACTGAGATTTGGGAGCCAAATCAAACAGCACAAACAGCCAAATCAAACAGCACACGCAGGGCTGGGGTTGTGGCTCAGCGGTAGAGCGCTCGCCTAGCACGTGTGCAACCCAGGTTCGATCCTCAGCACCACGTACAGATAAAGGAACTGTGTACAACTAAAGCAAATAAATAAATATTAAAAAAAAAAAAAGCAGCACAAGTGTACTTGAGGCCATTGCTTGTGTCTTGTCTACAAACATTTTTTGTGCAAAGCAAATCATATGGCTAAGATTAATATTAACGTGGTGGGGAATTCACGTGAATGTGAGTATCTGCTAAACTGTAATCTAATAGAAATCTAGAATATTGCAAACTGAAGGTAATTTTTTTTTTCTTCTGGTACTGGGGATTGAGTCATCCGCAGCCCTTGCTACTTTTTATTTTGAGACAGGGCCTTGATAAGTTGCATAGGCTGCCCTTGAACTTATTATCCTCCTGCCTCAGCTTCCTGAGTAGCTGGGATAAAGGCAAGTGCCACCTCGCACTTGGTGAAATTTTATAAATCTTGACAAAATGTAGATAAGCAGACATTTGGCTGTTGTCTCCATTTCTGTTTTCTCCTAAGCTTGCAGTAGAGGGTTGGTATATGTGGTTCAATCCTTTGTCCCTGAGGGTTTTTGTTTTGTGTTCATGAACACACTTTTAGATGAAATTATGTCATATTGATCTTTAAAAATATTTTTTCTTTAGCTGTAGATGGACACAATACCTTTATCTTGTTTATTTAGTTTTTTTTTTTTTTTTTTTTTAATGTGGTGCTGGGGATCAAACCCAGTGCCTCACACATGCTGGGCAAGCGCTCTACCACTGAGCCCCAGCCCCAGCTCCTATTGATTATTTTTCACTGAGAATATTTATCAGAACAAACACCATTAGGTCAGTTAAATACCCTTAAATTTTCTATTGATTCTATTTTCTTTCCTTCTTTTTTTTTTTTTTTTTTTTTTTTTTTTTTTCCTTTGTGGTCCTGGGGATTGAACTCAGGGGCACTGGACCACTGGGTCACATCCCCAGCCCTTTTTTTTTTTGGTACCAGGGATTGAACTCAGGGGCACTCGACCACTGGGCCACATCCCCAGCCCTTTTTTGTATTTTATTAGAGACAGGGTCTCACTGAATTGCTAAGTGCCTCGCCATTGCTGAGGCTGACTTTGAACTCGCGATTCTCCTGCCTCAGCCTCCCAAAGTGCTGGGATTACAGGCGTGCGCCACCGCGCCCGGCCCCAGCCCTTTTTTGTATTTTTTAGAGACAGGGTCTCACTGAGTTGCTAAGCGCCTCGCCATTGCTGAGGCTGCCTTTGAACTCGCGATCCTCCTGCCTCAGCCTCCCAAAGTGCTGGGATTACAGGCGTGCGCCACCGCGCCCAGCTGATTCTATTTTCAGCTAATCATTTTTACTTAAATCAAGCTGCTATTAACTTCACCTGAAAATAATTTTCCATATAAATGTTATAATGATTATTTGAGTCATCAGTCTTAAAAATCTACATCACGGGGCTGGGATTGTGGCTCAGCGGTAGAGCGCTCGCCTAGCACGTGCGCGGCCCGGGTTCGATCCTCAGCACCACGTAAAAATAAACTCATTGTGTACAACTAAAGCAAATAAATAAATATTTTTAAAAAATCTACATCACAATTTAATAATTATAGTTCCATCTTTGTAAGTTATTTTTTGTGGTCATTTGTATCTTCTATCAAGTCCATTTTCCTGGGACACATTTTGTAGATCTACACTTTGTCAATATTTATTTGATTTTTCTATCAATTTTTAGTCAATAACTATTTCACCATGTGCAATTGAGCTGTTGTCAGTTTTATTTTTTCTGTTAATTATGTAGTGAGTATGAATCTTACAAACAGGACAGCAAAAAGTGGCATATTACTTTATTCACTTTGTGTGTACGGTGGGAGAGAGATAATGGGGCTCAAACTCAAGATCTTGTACATGTTTGGCAAGTGCTCTACCACCAAGCTACATTCCAAACCCACTCTATTCATTTTAAATCAAGTTAAGTATAACTCAGCCACACCTAGATATTACTTGGGTTCCTTCCACCTTAGGGCTGTGCAAAGGATCTGGGGTCTTACGTAAAAAAAAAAGTTTGAGGAGGCCCCTCCCATCCTTACTAGATACCAATGCACTCCTGTTTACAGTATGTTGTTCCTTCTTCACATCAGATTGTACCACACAAGTCCAAACCCCAGACCTTCCTAATTCTGTGAGTCTTCTCTTTTATCCCCTTGAAGGCATAAACTTCCCAACCCAAGCCCTTACCAATATATTACTTTCCTGTCCTTTCTGAAAAATAGTGTCTAAGGCTATCTTGGATGAGAACCAGACAAATTTCTTTCTTTCTTTCTTTCTTTTTTTTTTTTTTTTTTTGGTACTGGGGATTGAACTCAGGGGCGTTCGACCACTGGGCCTCATCCCCAGCCCTTTTTTGTATTTTTATTAGAGACAGGGTCTCACTGAGTTGCTAAGTGCCTTGCCATTGCTGAGGCTGGCTTTGAACTGGCGATCCTCCTGCCTCAGCCTCCCAAGTGCTGGGATTACAGGTGTGCACCACCACGCCCAGCTAGTCAAATTTCATATCCCCTAATTCATCCAGGTTAGGATGGAAATATTTCAAGAATATTTTGAGTTTAGGAGTGTTATGGTTTGGATATGAGGTGTCCCTCAAAAGCTCCTGTTAAGGGGCTGGGGTTGTGGCTCAGTGGTAGAGTACTCGCCTAGCACATGGGCAGCCCAGGTTCGATCCTCAGCACCACGTAAAAAGCATTGTGTACAACTAAAAGCAAATATATATATATATATATATATATATATATACATATATATATATATATATATATATATATATATTTTTTAAAAAGCTCCTGTTAACGCAGGAATAGTTACAGGTAAAATGATTCAATTACAGAGCCTATAAGAAGAAAACAAAAGTGTAGATGAAACATAAGAGCTGGATGGATTTTATTTAGGAACACAGATGCTTTATCCTCTTTGAAATCAGATTTGACTTTTGACAAAGGGTGACTGTCTATAAAGACTTTCTAAAAGGAGTGTGTGTGTGGGGACAATGAGATTTCTCTATTTAGCTTTAGAACAGATACATTTAAGAAAAGTGATAATACCAGATACTGATGAGAATGTAGAGAAATTGGATTCATCATACTTTGCTGGTAGAAATGTAAAATGATACATTTTGGAAAACAGCTTAAAAGCATTTCTTATAAAACAAAACATGCGTTTATCATATGACTTAGTGTCTTACTCTGCCACATTGGGGAATACTTTTTCTTTTTTTTTTTTTTTTTTTTTTTTTTTTTTTTTTTTTTTGTGGTACCGGGGATTGAACTCGGGGGCACTGGACCACTGGGTCACATCCCCAGCCCTTTTTTTTGTATTTTATTTAGAGACAGGGTCTCACTAAGTTGCTAAGTGCCTCGCCATTGCTGAAGCTGGCTTTGAACTCGCGATCCTCCTGCCTCAGCCTCCCAAAGTGCTAGGATTACAGGTGTGCACCACCGCGCCTGGCTGGGGGAATACTTTTTCAACACATGAATTATGGAGGACATATCAAAGCACAGAACCCAGCAATCACATTCTTGGGCATGTATCCCAGAGAAAGAAAAACTTACGTTCTCACAAAAAACTATACATGAATGTTCCTGCAGCTTTATTTATTCATCATTGCAAAAACCTGGAAACAAACCAAATATGCTTCAAGAAGTGAATGATTAAATAGACTCAGGTACATCCATATGATAGAATCCTGTTTACTATTCAGCATCCAAAGGAATGAACTATTGACACATGTAACAACTTGTATGGATCTCAAGGGCATTATGCTTAGCGGAAAAGGGAAAAAATGTCAACCTGAAAAGATTACATTTCTCTAAATGACAAAACTAGAGAGATGAACATGTTAGTGGTTGCCATGGTACAAAGAAGAAGAGGTGGTATGAGGGAGTTCTTTTGTAGAGGAGAAACATTTCTGCAATTTTTTTTTTCCCCTTCAGTTTTGGGGATTGAACTCAAGGCCTCCAGCATGCTCGGCAAACAGTTCTGAACTACATCCATTGAACTACATCCTAGTCTTTAAAAAAAAAAATCTTATTTTGAAACAGGGTCTCACTAAATTTAGCAGGCTGCCCTCAAATTTGTGATCCTCCTGCCTCAGCCTACCGAATAGCTGAGATTAAGTGTTGTGTTTGTCACCTTCCCAGCCAGTGTTGCTTCTTGATTGTGATGGTGGCACATTTATTAGCTGGAATTTTTCTTCTCATCAATTATCCTGAAATATGTAGTTTGCTTAGAAAAGATTAACATAGCTGGGCTCAGTGGTGCATGCCAGCTACTTGGGAAGCTGAGCAGGAGAATCAAATGTTTGAGGCCAATCTCTGCAATTTAATGAGACCTGTCTCAAAATCAAATCAAATTAAATAAAGGGCTGGGAATGTAACTTAGTGGTAGAGCTGTTTGCATAACATGCACAAGGCCCTGGGTTCAATCCCCAGTACTGGAAAAACAATCAAATAAAAGATTAGATAAAACTTTGATTCTTTCCATTATTTGCCAATTTTCAGAACAATGAGTGGTTCATAGCATTCTCCAAAGGTGACCAATGGGCTTTGTTTTTGTAGAATCATTGTGAATTCATGGATTTAAATATATTTAATATGTTTCCACCTGCAGTTATTATTCTTGGCTCCATCTACTGCCAATAGGATGTTCTTCAATTGCTATCTGATACAATACTAATGGTCTTTGACATATTCCTTGATTCCTGGTTAGACAAGGACTTCCAAACTCATCTTTCACTTCTTTCCCTGGATACAGAATTAATCATTTCTCCAAGAAGCCCTAGTTCATTTCAGTGGGGAATGGTATGTACAGAATATAGTCCAGATTTAAGTACTTTATTGCTATTGGTTGGTCATTGATTCTTTTTCTTTAAATTTTTTTTTAGTTGTAGATGTACACAATACCTTTATTTATTTTTAAATATATGTTTATTTGTTTTAGTTATACACAATGCCTTTATTCTTTTTTTTTCTTTTTTTTTTTTTTTTTTTTGTGGTACCAGGGATTGAACTCAGGGGCACTCGACCACTGGGTCACATCCCCAGACCTTTTTTGTATTTTATTAGAGACAGGGTCTCACTGAGTTGCTAAGTGCCTCACCATTGCTGAGGCTGGCTTTGAACTCGTGATCCTCCTGCCTCAGCCTCCCAAAGTGCTGGGATTACAGGCGTGCGCCACCCCGCCCGGCCAATGCCTTTATTCTTATGTGGTGCTGAGGATCAAACCAGGGCTGCACACACGCTAGGCAAGGGCTCTACCACTGAGACACAACCCCAGCCCATATTTATTTTATTTTTATGCATTTTATTTTTATGCAGTCCTGAAGATCAAACCCAGTGCTTCACACATGCTAGGCAAGTGCTGTACCACTGGGCCACTACTCCAGCCCCAGAGTTCGTCATTGTTTCTAAAAAAGAAAAATGTATCATGAATTCATAATGATACTTTCAATTCAATTAATTCTAGCATCATAGAAGTTTTACTTCTTAGGTCTCACACACACATGCCACATATTCATACTTGAAAATCTCAGTTCCTAAGAATATTAATATTAACAAAATTTACTCACTTGCTCAGTCCTACTATATATATATGTATTTGTATACTGAATATATATAGTTTCAAATTATTAACACTGGTGTTATTGCTAACAAATGATTGTTTACAACAGAATTTCTGTAGTACATTTTTGTCCTTTGAATCTATTTCCCATGACATGTACAGTCAAATTAATATGCTTTACTGTCATTTAAAACAATTCTTCTCTGGCTTGATACATAGTTCTGTTATTTTTTGTTTGTTTTTGTAGTGCTAAGGACTAGAACCTATGGCCTTATGCATGCTATCAAGTGCTTTAACACTGATCTACATCTCCAACCCCAGTTCTGTTAATTTTATATTTGATTTGGGGGATTTTTCATTTTTAAAATTTATCTTATAACTATGTAAACACCCAGTTCCAAAACCAAATCTACAAAACAAGGTATATTCTTCAGAGAATTCCAATTTCTAGCCCTCCCTCCATCTTGTTCTGCTCCTTCTCCTGCCGTTAAACTTTTATTTCCTTTAGTTTTTGGGTTACAATACCTTTTTTTTTTTTTTTCCCTTTCAGTATTTTGAACCTAGGGGTGCTTTACTGCTGAGCTAAACACCTAGTCCTTTTCTTTTTCTTTTTTTTTTTTAAGTTTTTTATTTATAGGTGGACACAATACCTTTATTTTTTATTTATGTGTTGCTGAAGATCGAACCCAGGGCCTCACACATGCGAGACAAATGCTTTACTGCTGAGCTGTAGGAGCCCTAATTAAGGAGATAGCTAAGATTGCAGTTAGCTGTGAGCCATAAAAATGTTCAAGCATTACCACCTTCCATGGTCTCGCGAGACTTGGCCCAGGACATTGCGGATCGGGTCGACACCATTTTGTGGTGGTTGGAGGAGTGTGGATTGCAGGTAGGAGTTGTGATTGGAGCCAGAGAGAGAAGCTAGCAGAATAAAGAGGCTGTTCGTTTCCAGTCTGCCTCTGAACTTATTCCCGTGGCTTTGTTGCTGCAGGTGGCTATAGCTGCAGTCAGCGACAGGTGGTGGCCCGTACGGGGAACTTCGGAGTGGACGGGTAAGAACTGAAAAGTCTCTAAAGATGGGTTCGAATGTAACTAAATCCCAAGTGATAAAGGCTATGGAAAGAATCCTTGATATACCTGACTCCGTTGTCAGTGAGGAGGATTTAGAAAAAGGTGAAGGTGATCATGAAAGCGTAGCTTCCGCTGAGTCAACTAAGACCAGTGAGGAGAATATTAGAAGAGTCCAAAAAATGACAAAAATCCAAGCTGTTAGAGATATTCGGGATTTATTGGAGATAGCTGAAGGATACTTGCTCTCCATTGAACCTGGGACTCAGGATATTGCTGTCAGTGAAATTAGCAGTAGTGAGGAATCTAGTAAAAGTGATCCTGAGAAAATGAGGGAAAAGAAACTAAAAAAGACCAAGAAAAAGGACTGTCAAGTAGAGGAACCACTTGTGTCCTCTACTCCCCATGGGTGGAATCCATTACAGAAAATATGAAGGGTATTACTAGGCATTTGCATACCCTAGAAACAGAAATAAAAAGTCTTTCTGAGCGCTTATGTGCTCTCGAGGGTAACTCACAGATACATTGGGAACTGCCAATATTTGAAAATGAAAATGGACAGAGGATCCACCAGTCAGTAGATTTCAAAACAATAAAAAAATCTCAAAGAGGCAGTAATGACGTATGGGCTCCAAGCTCCTTTCACATTGAGTATGCTGGAGTCCCTTAACACCTTTAACTTAACCCCCTCAGACTGGAAAAGTTTATGTAAAGCAGCATTAAGTGGGGGGCAATACTTGGTTTGGCGATCGCAATTTCAAGATCTTTGTATAGAAACGGCTAAAAGAAATGCAGCTGCAGGATTTGGAGACCATAATATAGAAATGCTCACAGGAGAAGGGCAGTTTGCAGACTTACAGGCTCATAAATATTATGACCCAGGTGTATATGCTCAGATATACGCAGCTGCCATAAAGGCATGGAAAACTTTACAAGGACCTGGGGATCTACAAGGTAGCTTGTCAAAAGTGACTCAAGGACCTAATGAGCCATATGCTGACTTTGCTGATCGACTTTTGAGAACTGCAGGTAGAGTGTTTGAAGACGTTGATAAAGCTATGCCATTAGTCGTTCAATTAGCATACGAAAATGCTAATAAATACTGCCAGGAAGCCATCAGGCCATGGAGAAATAAAAAGGATCTTTCCATATATATACAACTATGTAAAGATATAAATGATGCCTTTGTCACAGGAAATGTGATTGCAGCAGCAATGAGAGGTGCTTCCCTTCAAAATTTCACAAGGGCTCAATCTAGACATTATAATCAATCAGGATATTCCAGGCAACATTATCATAATCAATCAGGCTATTCTAGGCAAAATCCCCAAAGAGAAATAAGACCAAGCTCATACCATGCCCCAGGCCGCTGCCCCAGGTGTAAAAAGGTTAATCATTGGGCCAATAAATGCCATTCAAAATTTAACATCTATGGAAATCATTTGTTCAGGAATTCAAAAAACTGGGCACAGGGCCCAGTGCCCTGGGGCCCACAGATGTACGATGCATTGGAGGAGGAGTATCCTCAAGCATCCACTCAGATGCTTCCCCGACACAATCCCTACTACCCATCCACTCCCTCATCAGAGGAACAGGAGGAAATGCAGGATTAGACCTCTGTTCCACCGCCAAAATAGTGTTAACACCTGAAATGGGGGTTCAACTGATTCCCACAGGAGTCAGGGGACCTCTTCCCTCAGGGACTGTAGGACTTATTCTCGGAAGAAGTCCTAAAAGCTTATTAGGTTTGCAAGTGACCCCAGGTGTAATAAACTCAGACTACAAAGGGGAAATAAAAATAATGCTTAGCTCACCCCAAAGTATAAGTTCTGTTAATCAAGGAGATAGAATTGCTCAGCTGCTTCTCCTTCCAAATTTACATAATTCATTTAAAATGAGTATGCCTCGAAAAAGAAACAATAGAGGATTTTGTTCCACTGACTCAGGACCTGTGGCTTGCTGGGTTCAGGATTGTTCAAGGAGGCCTATGTGTAAAATAAAAATCCAAGGAATAGAGATGGAGGGACTGATAGATACTGGAGCTGACTCTTCCATCATTAATCTACGACAATGGCCCAAGCACTGGCCTCTGCAAAAAGCTTCAACCAATTTAAGAGGCTTGGGATATAATAACCTCCCAGAGAAAAGTGTGGTAATTTTAAAATGGGAGGATGATGAAGGGCATAAAGGAACATTTCAGCCTTATGTTTTACCTAACCTACCGGTTACTTTATGAGGAAGAGATATTTTGCAACAAATGGGAATACACCTAGCAACCAAGCCTGCAGATGTTAAGTGTGAAAATCTACAGGGTAATCTTAACCCTAAAAGAAATCATTATCAAAAAGTACAGGGTAATCTTAACCCTATAAGAAATCATTATCAAAAGGTACAGGGTAATCTTAACCCTAAAATAAATCATTACCATAAAGGAAAAAGATATTTTTTTGGGGGGCCACTGAGAAAATAATTTTGAAAATACCATGGCTTTCTGATAAGCCAGTGTGGGTCCCTCAGTGGCCCCTATCTAAAGAGAAATTACAAGCGGCCCACCTACTAGTTCAGGAACAACTAGAAGCAGGACATATAGAACCTTCCGCCTCTCCCTGGAATTCCCCCATATTTGTGATCAAGAAAAAATCAGGAAAATGGTGATTGTTACATGATCTTAGAGAAATTAATAAAACCATGCAAATCATGGGCCCTACTCAACCTGGACTTCCTAATCCTGTAGCTATTCCAAAAAATTTCCATCTTATTACTCTTGATATAAAGGATTGTTTCTTTTCTATTCCTCTGCACCCTCTGGATACCCCCAGGTTTGCTTTTTCAGTTCCTTCTATTACCAATAATGGCCCTGATCAGAGATATCAATGGAAAGTTTTGCCGCAGGGAATGGCTAATAGCCCCACTATGTGTCAAATCTATGTAGATAAAGTTATTCAGCCTATCAAAAATAAATACCCAGAGCTTATGTGCCTCCATCATATGGATGATGTTTTGCTTGCTCATCCTAATCAAGAAGTCTTATTCACTATATTTAGTGATATATCAGAAAACTTGAAACGATATGGACTAAACATTGCTAAGGAAAATGTTCAAATTAGATCTCCAATATTATATTTAGGATTCCAAATTATGGACACTTTTATTAGGCCTCAAAAAATATTAGCCGGGTGTGGTGGCGCACGCCTGTAATCCCAGCACTTGGGAGGCTGAGGCAGGAGGATCGGGAGTTCAAAGTCAGCCTCAGCAATGGTGAGGCGAGGCACTTAGTGACGCAGTGAGACCCTGCTTCTAATAAAATACAAAAAAAGGGCTGGGGATGTGGCTCAGTGGTCGAGTGCCCCTGAGTTCAATTCCCGTACCCCCCCCAAAAAAATTAATTAATAAGGAGCATTTGGCTACTCTCAATGACTTTCAAAAATTGCTAGGAGATATTAATTGCCTTCACCCTACACTAAACCTCACTACTGGCCAACTAAAACCTTTATTTGACATCCTTTGCGGGGACCCTGATACATCTTTACCGCGAACATTGACTCCTGATACTAGGAAAGCTTTAAAGTTAGTAGAAAAAGCCATCAACGGAGTTCATTGTGATAGATTTGATTTAACTCAACCACTGATATTGATTATTATTTCTTCACAATATACACCCACAGGAGTATTTTGGCAACAAGGGCCTTTATTATGGATACATTTGCCCGTCTCTCCTAAAAGTATAATTGAGTCTTATACCTCCATGGTGGCTAAACTTATTCTTCAAGGACTTAAGACTTCTACTAAAATATTTGGCGTTCACCCTGCTACTATTATTACTCCCTATTAATTGTCACAGATTGAATATTTATGCTTCAATGATAATGATTGGGCTATATAGCTAGATGCTCTACTTCTGCAAATTTTGATAATCATCTTCCTAAGTCTCCTATATTATCTTTTTGTATCAATCATCCTATTATATTTCCACAAGTAATAAAAAATCAACCTATTCCTAAGGCATTAAATGTATTCACAGATGGGTCCTCAAATGGTACTGCTATAGTAGTCACTAAAAAAGAAAATATGACTTACATAACTACACACAAATCAGCTCAACTAGTGGAACTGGAAGCTGTGGTAGGAGCTCTGGAAAATTTTAGAGAGCAGCCCATGAACATTTTTTCAGATAGCCACTATATTGTACATGCCATCCCTAAATTAGAGCTAGCAGGACCAATAGCACATCATACTCCAGCCTTTAAATTGTTTTATCAAATACAAAAACTTGTGTGGGCAAGAAAAGAACCTCTATTCATAGGGCATATAAGAGCACATACCAACTTGCCTGGTCCCCTCCATGAAGGTAATCAAAAGGCTGATGACCTTACCCAAACAATCTTTATACTTTCAGTGCTCCAGCAAGCTACTTTATTTCACTCCCAGTTTCACGTCAATAGCACCATCTTGCAGCGTAGGTTTAAAATCACAAAGGAGCAAGCCAGAACAATTGTAAAAGATTGTAAATCTTGTATGACACATTTGCCCAATCCTCATTATGGTGTTAACCCTAGAGGATTAATGCCCAATCATTTGTGGCAGATGGATGTTACTCATGAGCCAAGTTTTGGAAAATTGCGATTTATTCATGTGACCATAGATACATGCTCAGGCATGATTTTTGCTTCCTTACATTCTGGAGAAAAAGTTAAAGATGTTACATCTCATTGTTTGCAAGCTTTTGCTGCATTGGGAATCCCCAAAATGCTTAAAACAGATAATGCATATACGTCCTCATATTTCAAACAGCTTTGCGCAAAATTCAATATATCCCATAAAACAGGCATCCCATACAATCCTCAGGGTCAGGGCATTATTGAAAGAGCAAACCGCACACTGAAAATTATTTTATTAAAACAAAAAGAGCCGGGCGTGGTGGCGCACGCCTGTAATC
This sequence comes from Tamias sibiricus, assembly GCA_025594165.1. Lineage (NCBI taxonomy): Eukaryota > Metazoa > Chordata > Mammalia > Rodentia > Sciuridae > Tamias > Tamias sibiricus. The sequence goes on along the minus strand of CM046657.1, from coordinate 70,360,360 downwards.
CCAGCACTTTGGGAGGCTGAGACTGGAGGATCGGGAGTTCAAAGCCAGCCTCAGCAATGGCGAGGCACTTAGCAACTCAGTGAGACCCTGTCTCTAAATAAAAAAATACAAAAAAGGGCTGGGGATGTGGCCCAGTGGTCGAGTGCCCCTGAGTTCAATCCCCGGTACCAAAAAAAAAAAAAAAAAAAAAAAAAAAAAAAAAAAAAAAAAAAAAAGAAGGAAATTGGAAAAATCCTAGGGACAGATTGGCAGTTGCCCTGTTTACCTTAAATTTTTTAACTTTAGACTCTAATGGTTATTCTGCTGGAGACAGACATTGGAACCCACACCAACAACATAAACCTTTGGTTTACTGGAAGGATGTTCTTTCAGGTACATGGAAGGGTCCAGATCCAGTATTAATTTGGGGGAGAGGATCTGTTTGTGTTTTTCCAAAGCACGAATCCTCTCTAATATGGATACCATCTAGATTAATAAAGCAGGTACAAAATCAAAAGGATCAAAATGAAGTTGTTGAGGAATCAAGAGTAATAAAAAAAAGTACAAAATCAAGAGGACCAAGATGAAGGTATGGAATGATTCCCTCAAAGGAGTCCTTCAAAATATTTCACAACTTAAGTGTCATTCCTCCCGGCTGGGACGAGGAGATCTCTCTTTAGTGTGCACACAATTGTACTTTTTTTTTCCTTCTATATATGTCTTTATGTCTGTGCATTTGTCTAAATTTCATGTAATTGTGACGTCACAAATATATGTTTGTAGGTTTGTACGTCTGTCCAGTGTGAAGTCACAAATAACAAAGCGCTTATGACATATATATATATATATATATATATATATATATATATATGGATCCAAATAACTTTAATTCATTTAAGTTTAAGAGTATTCAATTTGGGTAAATAATTTAATAAGTGAAGGTACCTTCAATTTTGATTTATAGGTGTCCCAGGGATTTCTCTTTAGCAAAGAATATGACTAATGCTGTATAACATGATATTTTGGTGTTTTGACATAGGAATGTTTTATTTGTAATTAACTTTATTTGTTTTATAGCTGATTAATTTGAGTTATTTCAACAGATAATCTCATGGAAGGTTACAGAGACTCGAGGGTTCCAGCTAACAAATTATTTTTCCAAAGTGCCTTTAGCTTTTCTTTACTCTTTTTTTTTTTTGTGGTACCGGGGATTGAACTCAGGGGCAGTCGACCACTGGGTCACATCCCCAGCCCTTTTTTGTATTTTATTTAGAGACAGGGTCTCACTGAGTTGCTAAGTGCCTCGCCATTGCTGAGGCTGCCTTTGAACTCGCGATCCTCCTGCCTCAGCCTCCCAAAGTGCTGGGATTACAGGTGTGCGCCACCGCGCCCGGCTTCTTTACTCTATCTTTAATGCAGTAAATACCCTCAGTTTTTCTTTGTTTTGTTCTGAATATGATATTTTGCCAGCTTATGTTTGTGGGAGCTCAAGCAACAATGTGTGTGAGCAGAAATTAACTTTAATTTTCTAATCTAATAATTCTATTTTTTAGTTTGACAACTCGCCTCTTGACTCAGTGCTGGAATAGCACTGCCTTTCCTTTAATAATTGATGCTTGAGTTTCTAGGTAGCGGGCCCTGAGGATTTGCCGGTGCCATTGTCTAGACATAAAAAAGATGGCTGCTGCTGCACCTGCAAGGACCGTGGTCGCTGCAAACATCCCTGCCGCTCAAGCATCAAACAACCTCACCAGCAGTGTGGCCTCTGCTCTGCATTCATGGGGCCTCCTAGATCAATGTGTTATAACAAGTGGAATTTTTGATCTTTCATTGTTTGGGACTTTACGGGACAATGCCTTGCGGGTATTTGTCTAGAGAACTTAGTGTGTTACTTGATAGAACTCAGGGCAGCTGATTTGTTTAAAGAATTTGATATGCTATGCAACTTGGCTTGTCAGCAGAAGGCCTATCGCCTTAAAGCTGCAGCATCTCCTCGCAATTGGACGGCTGTTAGTCATCATACACAGTCGATCCTGAAGGGCTCGATTGGATGGCTGGTAGCCAATGACGGGTAAGATCCCCAGAGGGGGACAACCTAAGACAGGCACAGTCGCACAGGACAGTCTCATGTGGCCGACATATCAACCTAAGACAGGAGTCAAGGGCACAGCCTTGATTATCCCATGACGGGTAAGAATGTTGGTTGCACATGGACGTCCTAGAGCATCCCCTCTTTTAAAACAAAAGGGGGGAAATGTAGGAGCCCTAATTAAGGAGATAGCTAAGATTGCGGTTAGCTGTGAGCCATAAAAATGTTCAAGCATTACCACCTTCCATGGTCTCACGAGACTTGGCCCGGGACATTTCGGATGGGGTTGGTGCCATTTTGTGGTGGTTGGAGGAGTGTGGATTGCAGGTAGGAGTTGTGATTGGAGCCAGAGAGAGAAGCTAGCAGAATAAAGAGCCTGTTTGTTTCCAGTCTGCCTCTGAACTTATTCCCGTGGCTTTGTTGCTGCAGGCGGCTATAGCTGCAGTCAGCGACACTGAGCCATAGCCCCAGCCCCTGCCTAGTTCTTTTTATTTTCTTTTAGACAGGGTGTCACTAGGTTGCTGAGGCTGGTCTTGAACTTGCAACCCTTAGTCTCCCAAGTCACTAGGATTATAGGCGTTCACCACCATGCCCGGTGCAAAATTGGTAATAAAGAATCAAATTTTTTTTTCTAGTCTATTATGAACAAATTATATACTTCAGGGTAATTAAATAGTTGATGAGGAGAAGAAAACTTCCAACTAGTAAATGAGGAAAAAATGAGAGAATATCACCATTTGGAAACCTTTAATGAATTACTGAATCTAGGCATGATCATCAATGGATAATGACATTCTCAAAAGAGATGATATTGTACAAGGCATGGTGGCACACGCCTGTAATCCAGTGGCTTGGGAGGCTGAGATAGGAGAATCACTTCAAAACCAGGCTCAGCAATGGCAAGGTGCCAAGCAAGTCAGTGAGACCCTGTCTCTAAATAAAATACAAAATAGGGCTGGGGATGTGGCTCAGTGATCAAGTGCCCTTGAGTTCAACCCCCAATACCAAAAAAACAAAAACAAAAACAAAAACACCCCAAAAAACAAACAATAACAAAAACCCAAACAATTTGTAAACAAAATACAAAACCCTTGGCTACAAAATTTTAGTGTTGAAGAGAAATTTACATTGACTCAAATGACAACCCTGTGAGGTTATGTGGGAATATCTGCATTTTGTGAAAAGATTAAAAAAACTTGCCCACAGCAATAAAACTGGGGTTCATGTGAGGAAAGAGTGGGGAAAAGGAATGGAGTTCAATTCTGACTGGACCCTTAGTCTCTGCTAACTGTACCTCACTACCTCTTCAATCCCACACATCATTAAAAATTATAGTCGCCTGCTGGCGTGGTGGTGCACATCTATAAACCTAATGACTCAGGAGTCTGAGGCAGGAAGACCACAAATTCAAGGCCAGTCTCAGCAATTTAGTGAGGGCCATGGCAACTTGGTGAGACCCTGTCTCAAAATAAAAAATAGAAAGGAACTGGGAATGTAGTTCAGGAGTGAAGTTACCCTGGGTTCAATCATTCGTGGATAAAAAAAAGAATTATAGTTTTATAGTCACTGGGTGTGGTGGTGCATGTCCATAATCCCAGCAAGTTGAGCTGAGGCAGGAGGATTGCAACTTTGAGGCTAGTCTTTGCAATTTAGTGAGACCCTGTCTCAATATAAAATGATAAAAGAAAGTTCTAAGTGTGGCTCAATGTTACAGCACATCCCCACCCTCACACCTATCTTTTTAATTTAACCTTTATTTTATTTATTTATTTTTATGTGGTGCTGAGATGGAACCCAGCACCTTGCACATGCTAGGCAAGCGCTCTACCGCTGAGCCACAACCCTAGGCCCCTCTCACTCCTATCTTGAGAGTTCATGAAAAGAACTTAGTGACTCTATGACCTCCAATGGGAAAGTGACATTTTTATACATATTTGGTATTTCCTTCCATGCTGAATACAGGTAACAAACTACATACAGTAGAATTAGTAGCACTGCAGTTCCTGTGACTTTGTCACCATAACAGATATTTTCATGTCACATCACAGTTGTTGCAGATATATTGAAATATTATTTGTGCTCCTTGCTACTTTGCAATTATGGCAGTTATTAGACAGCCCATGAGATCTTGTTCTTTTTTTTGTGTGTGTGTGGTACTGGGAATTGAACAAAGGGAGGCTCTATCACTGAGCTACAGCCCCAGCCCTTTTAATTTTTTTAAATTTTGAGATAGGGTCTTACTAAAGCTGGCCTCAAATTTGCAATCCTCCTACTTCAGTCTCCTGAGTTGCTGGGATTATAGGCATGTGCCACTGCCCATGGTTTTGGGCATCTTCTGGGAGGACACAATTCAACAGTACAATGTGTGTGTGTATGTGTGTATGTTAATATTTACACATACATTTAAATATACATATTTTTAAGTTTGAGAACTTGGACTTTTTTTTTTTGGTGGTGCTGAGGGATTCAACCCAGGCTTCAAACGTACTAGGCAAGCAGTCTACCGCTGAGCTATATTCCCCATCCCTTGAGCAGCTACATGCTGCTAAACTTAAACTCCAACCACTTCTTCCAAATTCTTTTCTAGCTTTTTTCAGTAACAATCTTCACTCTGTCAGCTCTGCATACCTTGCAAAACATCTGTTACTTTTTAGTTAACTCTTTCATTTGCACTGGAAGTTCTGCAAGGTTTTACAAAAGAGAAAACAGGTGTAGGTGGGAAAGTGACTTGATGGAGGACACCCAGCTAGGAAATGGCAGGACTTGAACCTAGGACATTAAGTTTCTTTCCTCGTACTGCTATTGCTGCATAGGAGCTTCAGTTGCTATTATTGGTTCATTCAGATTCATTTGTGATTTACTTTTTTTTTTTTTTTGGTACCGAGGATTGAACTCAGGGCACTCGACCACTGGGCCACTGGGCTACAATGTACCCCAGCCCTTTTTTGTATTTTTATTTAGAGACAGGATCTCACTGAGTTGCTAAGTGCCTCGCCATTGCTGAGGCTGCCTTTGAACTTGCGATCCTCCTGCCTCAGCCTCCCAAGTGCTGGGATTACAGGCGTGCGCCACTGTGCCTGGCTTGTGATTTACTTTTTTAAAAATATTTTTTAGTTGTTGATAGACTTTTATTTATTTATTTTTATGTGGTGCTGAGAATCAAACCCAGTGCCCCACACATGCCAGGCCAGTGCACTACTGTAGCTGCCTGACGTACAGCCACAATACCGCTGGAGGAGATTCGGTGGCAGGAATCTATTATTCTTAGTCTCTGTTTTCTCTTTTTCCTTATATCTTCTTTTTCTCTTTGTCTTTCTCTTTTTCTCTCTAGCTCTCTTTGGCTTCTAAACTAAAGTCTCTTTGGCTTTCTTCTTTTAGTACTATTTCTTCTTTTAGTACTAAACTCTTTTCTCATTCTCTTAGTCCTCATTTCTTCTTTTAGTACTAAACTCTTTTCTCATTCTCTTAGTCTCTGTCTTTATCTCTTCTTCTCTTCTTAGCCAAACTCTTTTCCTCATACTAAACTCTTTTCTCATTCCTTATACTAAACTCTTTTCTCATTCTCATTTCTTTCTCTAGCTTCTTCTGACCGAACTCTTAACCGCTCTGACTCTTATTTCTTCTTCTGACTATGTTCTGGCTGCTCTGACTCTTTTCTTCTTCTCTGACCCTAACTCTTCTTCCGACCGACTGAGCGACTGAACGACTGACTGAATGAATGCCGTTTATGACCGCTTTCACCCGGTTATATACCTTTAGCTTTGTGGGTGCGTCACGTGCATTTACAGGTGCGTCATGTGCATTTACAGGTGCGTCACGTGCATATGATTATTATCAGGTGGAACTTATGGCTTCCAGCTAACCGCAGTAGCCATCTCCCTGATTGGGGCTCCTTCACACTGCTGCTGAGCCCCAGCCCCAGCCCTGTGATTTACTTTTGCCCTTAACTTCATTTGATGTGTATTTTCCCTTGCATTCTAATTGATTCTCTATATCGTCTATATACTTGTCATGCTAATTGATTTATTGATTGATTCATTAATTCAACCACGATTTATTGAACCCTAACTTTTGAAGAAGCCTTGAGCTAGATTGAACTCTGGGCCACTGAGAGGAAACAGATCACCTTGGGCCTTGTCCTTGAGGACAGTATGTAAATAGTGAATACAGGGTATTAGCAGGGCAGTGAAAGCCCACAGCAGACTCAAACTAGCCAAGGTCAGGAGAAGCTTCCTGATATCTGAATTAGGTCCTAAAGGATATGTAGAATGCAATTTTTTTTTTTTTTTTTTTTTTTTGTACTGGGGATTGAACTCAGGGGCACTCGACCACTGAGCCACACATCCCCAGCCCTATTTTGTATTTTATTTAGAGACAGGGTCTCACTGAGTTGCTTGGTACCTCTCCATTGCTGAGGTTGGCTTTGAACTCCCTATTCTCCTGTCTCAGCCTCCCAAGCCACTGGGATTACAGGCGTGCACCACCGTGCCCGGCATAGAATGCAATTTTATTCTTTTAATATTGGCTATTGAATATTAGGATGGGCATTTGATACTCATATATTGAGTTAATGGTATGTTATTAGTTTTCCAGCACTCTGGCAAGCTGGCATAGCAGCTTTATCTAACAGCCTTCAGCACAAATGGCAATAACTTCCATTTGCCCAGTGCTGAGCCATTTACAAAACATTTTCGCACTTCTTGTCTCATTTGCAGTAACAAGAAGCTCGGAGAGTGCTTTGTTTATATTCATGTAATTTCTCTTGTTTTACCTCTTAGCTAAACTCAAACATTATATTTAATTTTCCAGTAAGATAATTGCAAACATTTATAAATTAAATGAGATTACCTGCAAATCATAATCCAAATAGCACTGATAATTAAACAAAGACCTTGTTCTAATTCTAACTCAGCCAATCCCTTCCTCTCTCAGTCTCAATTTCCTTTCCTATAAAATGGGCAGGTAGCCGGCACGGTGGCGCACGCCTGTAATCCCAGCACTTTGGGAGGCTGAGGCAGGAGGATCGCGAGTTCAAAGCCAGCCTCAGCAATGGCGAGGCACTTAGCAACTCAGTGAGACCCTGTCTCTAATAAAAATACAAAAAAGGGCTAGGGATGTGGCCCAGTGGTCCAGTGGTCTAGTGCCGCTGAGTTCAATCCCTGGTACCAAAAAAAAAAAAAAAAAAAAAAAAAAAAAAAAAAGGGCAGGTAAAGGAAGTTTAGGTTGAAAGATATATTTTATTTTTTTGGTACCAGAGATTGAACCAGAGGTGCTTTACCATTGAGCCACATCCCTGGGCCGTTTTTTATTTTGAGACAGGGTCTTGCTAAATTGATTAGAGTCTTGCTAAATTGCTGAGGCTAGTTTTGAACTTGTGATCCTCTTGCCTCAGCCTCCTGAGCCTCTGGGATTATAGGCAAGCACTATTGCATAGCTCAAGCTTGATGGATTTAAATAGATAATAGATCTTAGACATCAGCACAGCGCTTGGCTTGTTAATAAAAATCAGTTCTCCTAACATGATTTAAAAAAATCTTTTAGTTGTAGATGGACACAATACCTTTATTTTATTTATTTTATTTTTATGCAGTGCTGAGGATCGAATCCAGTGCATCACGTGTGCTAGGCAAGTGCTCTACCATTGCGCTACAGCTCCAGCCCCCTAACATGATCTTTAATGTCCAATTTCCTGTGATCCCAGAGCAGTTCTTAAAGCCTATCCATGTGCCAAAGCCCCCAAAGAGATGTTTTGAGAGACAGTTTGCAAAGAAGCTCATTAACATTGCTGGGACAAAAATCACTACAGGCTGGGCACAGTGGCGCATGCCTGTAATCCCAGCACTTGGGAGGCTGAGGCAGGAGGATCACGAGTTCAAAGCCAGCCTCAGCAATGGCGAGGCACTTAGCAACTCAGTGAGACCCTGTCTCTAATAAAATACAAAAAAAGGGGCTGGGGATGTGGCCCAGTGGTCGAGTGCCCCTGAGTTCAATCCCCGGTACCCAAAAAAAAAAAAAAAAAAAAAAAAAAAAAAAAAAAATCACTACAAAGCATAAGTTAATCAGATAGTAATAGGAAAGGACAGTGTTTGGACTTTGTCATTTTGACTCTGAGTTTATTTTGAGGGGGTTGCAGAAGAAAATTAGATATGGTAGAAATAATCAACACAAAATAAAAACTGACAATGGCTAAAGCTACATGTGGTACAATTTATTATGGATGGAGAAGCAAATGGAATAATCCCATCTTTGTTGGTAACATTGACCACAGCAAATTTGACCCCTGGGAAAATTCCACTTAGTAGGAATAATTGACACAAAATAAAACCAACAATGGCTCCAACTGCTTTGAGGAAAAGGTAGACTTGGTGGAAATAATTATTAACAAGAAAATTTCATAATGGCTGAAGCAATAATAATCAGTAAAAATCATCAAAGATAAAGGATAACTGATAAATCAAATCTTTCTTATAAAATTGATAGAGAGGGGGCCAGGGTTGTGGCTCAGTGGTAGAGTGCTTGCCTAGCATGCATGAGGCACTGGGTTCCTTCCCCTGCACCACATAAAAATAAACAAATAAAATAAAGGTATTGAGTCCAACTACAAACTAAAAAATAAATATTAAAAAAAATTGATAGAGGGCTGGGGTTGTGGCTCAGTGGTAGAGTGCTCACCTAGCATGTGCGCGGCCCGGGTTAGATCCTCAGAACCATGTGAAAAAAAAAAAAAAAAACCACATTGTGTACAACTAAAGCAAATAAATAAATATTGAAAAAAATGATAGAGAAAAGAACACATCTTGATACAAATTCAATATAGAAAAATTATATAAATTATATATATTATATATATCATATATTATATATAATATAGAAAAGTCAGAATTTTTTAACTTAGTACAGTTAGAAATATAGAAAATTTTATCAAGGAATTAAATTGTCTAATAAAGTTAATCCATTAAAATGTTCTTCAATTCATTAATGTTGATATAATTCTCAGTCAGGAAGTTTATATGCCATGACTTGGCAGTGATTTGGAAATTTCAAATTAGATGAAGGATTAGACTGTGATGCTCTACACTCTTCAAAACACTTTCATACCCAGAGGTCTTTTTTTCTTTTCTTTTTTTCTCTGAACTAGGGATTGATTCCAAGGATATTCTACCACTGAGCTACATCCCCAGGCCTTTAATTTGAAGACTTTTTTCTTTTTCTTTTATTTAGTTGTAGATGGGCACAATACTGTTATTTATTTATTCAATATTTTTAGTTGTAGATGGACACAACACCTTTATTTTGTTTATTTAGTTTTTTTATGTGGTGCTGGGGATTGAATCCAGTGCCTCACACACACTAGGCAAGTGCTCTACCACTGAGCCACAAATCCAGCCCATCAGGCCTTTAATTTAAATTAAATATTTTGAGACAGTGTCTTCCTCACTAAGTTCCTGAGCTTGGCCTCAAACTTGCCTCAGCCTTTCCAGTAGCTGGGATTATAGGCATATGCCACAGTGCCTGGCATATGTATTTTTAAAAAAGTTCTCCTAATAACCTTATGAAATGGCAAGGCATGAATCATATTTTCCATCTTACATACATAGAAACGGAGGTTCAGAAGTAAAGGGATTGAGGGTCCTCATCATGTTCATGGCAAGGTCTACTTTAGAACCTGATTCCCAGATTCCTGGTTTAGGAAGTTTCTTTATACTGCTTGACTCCCCTAACTCAGATAATGCTGAACTGGCTGGATAGATGAGAGCTCTTCTAGTTTTTACCACCAAACCTCCACTTTCCCACTAGAAAAGTGGGGAAGGAGGAGGAAAACAAGTGAAGACAGGGTTTAGAAGAGGCATGGTTAACAAGACAGGAGGAGGGACTTGTCACATAGACAATATATCATAGGCACCTTTTATGTCATTGTTAGAAAAGGGAGCAGAGGGCTGAAATTTTTAAAGCTAGGAGATTAAGATGAAAAAGGAGATAGGCAGTTGGAAAAAGACATGATATATTTGGGGAACATGGGTCCTGAGGAAGAGCAGTGTAACCAGAGTGGGCAGTTGGGGGAGCTAGAGAGAGAAGCTGCAGCAGAAGACTGAACTGTTACTCTCTGAGCTACGCAACCAGGGCTTTCTCCCAGCTCTCCTGAGCTCCAGTGGGCTGGATGGTGGAGCTCAAATGTCCTACTGTTTTTTTTTTTTTTTTTTTTTTTAAAACAGAACACCACGGAATAATGACATAAAACTGAAAATACTGTAATTGAATACATTATTTATGTTAAATCAGAGATCATCTGATAACATGCCATATTTGGTGCTAGGGATCGACTCAGAGCCTTGTGCATGCAAGGCAAGCACTCTACCACTGAGTTACATCCCCCGCTTCATAGTCTACATTCTGGAAGAGCTAAACACAGGTGTAAGAGGAAAATAAAAAATTTTTTTTTTAAAACTGGAAAACGAATATTTTCATTCTGTAGAAAATGCTTTGTGTAGGTAGATCTTTGTAGGCACTCTGTTTTTCCATCTGTACTTCCCTCCTCACAATCTCTGGCCCACAGATCAGAAAGCACTGCTGAAAGATTTAAAATGTAACTGCATGAAGTGGAGCATACCTGTAATAACAGCGGCTCAGGAGGATGGGGCAGGGGAGTTCAAAGCCAGCCTCAGCAACGATGGAGAGGCGCTAAGCAACTCAGAGACCCTGTCTCTAAATAAAATACAAAATCGGGCTGGAGTGGAACTGGGGATATAGCTCAGTTGGTAGAGTGCTTGCCTCGCACACACAGGCCCTGGGTTCAATTCCCAGCACTACAAAAAAGACAACAAAATAGGGTTGGGGATGTGGCTCAGTAGTCAAGTGGCCGTGAATTAGATCCCTGGTACCCCCGCCCCCCCCCCCCCCCCCAAAAAAGAAGAAACAATCAAGATGATCAAGATGTAAGGAAAACCCTGAGTGTGCTTAAAATAATGCTGGAGGGAAGGTAAGATTTTGGCCTGAGTTTGAAGAATGAGTAAGAGAGAAGGAGGAAATGGGTGTGGAAGGACCAGAAAAGGGAAACATTTGAGAACAAACATTGACAGTTGAGAAAATTCTCTCTAACTTAATGTTACGAATTGGAAGTGACTATCATTGTTTTAATAATGGAACTATTGAGCTCATAGAAAAACCAGACAGACAGTCCTTTAGCACTGCTGAAGCAATGGGGAGCCATGGAAATTTTCTAGGCAGGTAAGAGGTTGCTGGATTTGGAAACTTTACTTTTTTCGAAATAGTCTCACAGTGTTTTCTGTTCTTTATTTTGATACTAGGATTGAATTTGGGTGCTTAACCCCTGAGCCACATCCCCAGCCCTGCTGGTTTTGAATTTGTGATCTTCCTGCTTCGGCCTCCTAAATGGATGGGATTACAGGTATAAGCCACTGAGCCCAGCAGTTTCACAGCTTTTCATAAATAATATGTGCTGCTACACACCGTGGAGCACACCTGTAATCCCAGCACTGGAGAGGCTCAGAAGGATTGCAATTTCAAAGCCAGTCTCAGGAACTTAAGAGACCCTGTTTCAAAATAAAATATAAAAAAGGGTTGGGCATGTGGCTTAGTGGTTAAATGTTCCTAGGTTCAATCTCTAGTACCCAAAAAAGAGAGAAAAGTCTGGGGATGTAGCTCAGTGGTAAAACACCCCTGGGTTTAATTTCCAGTAAGAACCTTCCCACAAAAACAAAAACAAAAACAAAAACAAAAACAAAACTCCTTTTCAACAATATTTACCCAATACGAAAATTAAAATAACTTGAAATCTGACACCCTTTCCCCCAGATAATCACTGGTCATATTTTTGGGGAACCTCTTTCCTGAAATCTCTCTGTGCTTATACAGTCTTAAATTTCACACAAACTGGACCTGTTTAAAAATAGTGTTTTGTAATTATTCTTCCCCTTGAGAATAAGTTGTGAATAGCTTTTCATGTCAATAGATCTTCATCATTTTAAATGGCTGCTAAATACTGCATTGTATGTATACATTTATCACCATTTAATGAGCCTATTGACGAATATTTGCGTTTTCCCCCATAATCAACAACCTAATAATAACCTTGTGTACTTGTCTTTTCTAAATTGTTCCATTATCTTTTCAAGGTAAATTCTTAAAAGTAATGAAGCTGTAAATGTAAATAAATGTCTTTTTACATTTGAATTCAAGTTGCCGAATCGTCCTCGAATTTGCAGATACCAAGTGAGGAAGCTGCCTCATTAGTTCTGGCGTGAGATAGGAGCAACCGAGATGGAGAGTATAGAATCACAGGTGATCTAGCCCATCTAGTCCGATGCACGGTGGGTCGGCATATTCCTCCCTTTTTTTCTCTCTTTCACTTCTTTTTCTTAACATGGAGGAAGAATCGAGAACTGCATCTCCTAGTCTTTGCAGAGACCACACTCCCTGGGAACTGTAGTACCAGGTCTGAGAAGGGTACGGAGGAGGAGAGTGGGAGGCAGTGGGGCACGCTGGGAGATGTAGTCCAGCGGCAGGCAACCCGTGCTTGTGTGTAGGTTAGAGACGCTGCAAGCTTCGCCAACTGGGGATGGGATTGCAGAACCGCCGACTTTCCCGACAGGTGGTCTTGAAGGTTACAAAAGCCGCTAGTGCACAGACAGCTCGTTCCATCGTCCGTGGCGGGAGAGGGCACGGCCCCTCAGCGCTGGCGCGCGGCGGGAAGCAAAGGCCGTGTGCGGGCCGGAACAGGGTATGCCGGGAGTTGTGGTCCGGCCGCACTGAGGCCGTGGGACGTGTCGCGACGCTGCGCCGGCTCCTCCTCCCCCGCCCTTCTCAGCGGTCCCCCGCCCCCTCCCTCCGCCTCCTCCTCTCTCGCCTGCAGCCGATCGTCCCCTCCCCCCACCCGTCGGGCTCCTCGGCGGCTACTGCAGAGGATTCAGAGCCGAGTAGCTGAGGAGGAGGAGGCTCCCGTCCCTGCGCGCCATCCGCCACCCTGCTGGACACGGGCGAGGGAGCGAGAGCGTCGCCGCTGTAGCCTCCGGAGAAGACAAGGGCATCGCCTCCTGTCGCCTCCGCAACCGTTTTCGCCTGCAGTGGCTAGCCGGTGAGGAGACCCCCCACCCCCCCGGCCCGCCGGCCCACAGGTCTGGAGCCTGGGCTGGCGGCGCTGGGGAGAATGAGAGTGGGGGCTGCGGAGCCCCCGCGAGGGTTGGGGGGAGGGGGCTGAGGTCGCGATGGAACGGCGGGCTGGGGGGGGGGGGGGAGACTTGTCCGAGCGCGGGCTGGGGGTGGGGTGAGGGTGGGACCTAAGCAGGTTGGAGGGGGAATGAAGGAGGTGGGCTTTTAATGGGGAAATAGCCGGACCTGGTACAGGAGCGTGTGTGTGTTGGGCGGTGGGTGTCGGGAAGGATTTGGGATGGTCTTGGGGCGAGATAGGAGACTGAAGTGGATGGTTTTTATAATGGGGGAGGGGATTGAATGAGGGTGGTGATTTGGGGTTGGCCTGGAGCAGTTGACAGCTTGGGATTTGAGCGCGGGTGGGAGATACGTGGATGATTTCAATACAGAGTGGGATAAACCGTTGAATAGGGCCCTGGGGAGTGTTTTAATACAGGAAGGTGGAATTTGGGGTGGGACTGGAGCAGGCTGATGGAGGTGGTAGGGTGGTAGGAGCTGGGGGTGAGGGACTTGGCATGGGTTGAGATCTGAGCCTGAAGTGGGCGTTTGTCACCTGGGGATGGTGGAATTTGCTGAGACTTATGGAATTAGCATGGTTAAGATAGAGCCGAGGGGGTGGAATTTGGGTTTTCCTGGGATCGTTGATGAAGGTTGAAATAGGTGCTGGTAGGGGTGAGACTTTCAATGGGGGGATGGAGTGTAATGGTGAGCTGGCAGGAGGGGGATAAATTGGAAGTTAGGCCCAAAATGGGAGGACAAGGATTGAAATTGGGGGTGGGGCACAGTGGAATAGGATTTAGGGTGATCTTAGACTCACTGGAGGGGGCATGGTTGCTCCCTGTGTAGGGAGGAGGCAGAGGACACATAAGACTGCTAGACTGGATTCACTGAAAGAATAGTGGCAGGTGGTGAGCAAGGTTGGGGGATGGTATCTTGAAGAAAACGTCTCTTGGCTAAGGTGGCAGAGGGAGTTTTGGAGAAGGAATATCTGTGATGAGCTGGAGAGGTGTTTGTGGATGGTGAGGTGGCAGAGGGGAAATTTAAGATGTGAGAGACCTGGAGTTGTTGATATGGATGGGACAGAGAGGATGGAGAGGTGTGCAGTATTGGGAAGGAGTGGGTTGGATTGTTCTGGAGAAGGATTAGGATGTCCTCCAGGAGACACCAGAGGTTTAGGGGTTGGAACACTTAAGTGGACAGTTTTGGTGGCTGCTTTTGGGGGAGAGGCAGTAATTGGAAGGTTGTTTAAGGGGATTTTGCAGGGAACAGAGAAGGTACTTGAAAGACTCTTCTAGGCGACATTTTAAGCTGTCAGTTTGATCTTTTTGTTTGTTTTATTTGTATTAGTATCTTTTGGAAGTAAAGTCAGCCAAAAAGGTAAAGTTGAGAGGGGTTCAGTTAAGGAGGGGAGAGTGTCTTTGATTACTCATATATCATAAAGAAAAAGTTGGGGGGGACTTTGAAACTAAAGGTGGGAGGAGACGCAACTAGGTTGTGATAGTATCTTTCTGTATGAGGGCTCTGCCTTCTCCTTCCCCCACTCCCCCTGGTGCATTAAACTAGTCCTGGAATTTGGAATTTAAATAGATTTGATGAGCTTGAGGTTGTTAAGGGTGCATTCCTTGTTTGAGAACTGATGAATGAGACTAAAAAATATGAAGCTGAATTTATTTTCTAGGCAGGCAACATGCATGTATGCAGAAAACGTTTAGGCCTTTTTTTCCCTCCTCTTAAAATTGATTGCTTGAAGACTCCATTTATTGGTGTCCTGGTTTGCAAGGCAATTAGGCCCATCATTGTATTGCAGGCTAATAATCCTGAGATGAGTCTTGGCATCACTGCTTTATGTAAACAGAAGACAAGAAATATGGAAATGTCATAAATATTCATTGATGAGATGGTTTGGTACTGATGGAGTTTTTCATTTGATTCTCTTTTGACATTGCTTGATAAGATTTAAAATAATTGGACTATTTCTATAGATTGAATTTTCTTCTAAAGGAATTCAGGTGATCAGAATTCTGTCAGATGTGGATAAATGAAGTATATAGAATCATTTTTATTTTATTTTTTACGGGATGATGTTGATGTATGCATTGTATTAACTACAGAAACAACATCTCCATCTATTCATCAGAAATTTGATTTAAAGCTTAGAGATATGCTTTTTCTCATGGCAGAATGCTGATGATGGAAAGTAGAGAGGAGTGTAAATGGAGGGAACATCTTTAGGGAAACTGTTTTCTGGACTTAATTGCATTAACTATGAAATGTTAAACATGAAGTGGATGTTTGATTAGATCCCAGACTGAGGAAAAATGAGTTGTAAAGAGGATAAAATTGGCACCAACGGGATCAAAATAATTCTTTTTATTTTTGTTAAAGCTTCAGAGTTCAGCTTGAAACCAAACCACTTTTCTTGGCTTTCAGTTGAGCACACAAGAATACACACTTGGAATCTTTTTATTTTTTATTTTTTTTTGTAGTTTTCAAAATGGGCAGAATGATGGAAGGTTGAACTCGCCCTTGGAATTGAAAGTGTTTATTTATTTATTTTTTGTGAGGAAGCTTTCTGTATTACAAAAAAATTAGGTTTGAGCAGTTACCTATAATTGTATGAGAGTGTAATCTAACTAATGTAAACATTTCTCCTCATAACTTTACTCTGGGGTCCAGACCTTGCTTTTGTGCATCTGCAGGCAATGTCTAGAGGTGGGATGTTTCTATTAAAGTCCTAGCTTTTGAAAGCTCTAAATGAAAAGTAATCACCTGGGAGAAATGTGTTGGTGGATTTTCCTTCCCTACAGCTGCAGTCACCTGTGTAGTATTAATGTGCATAAAGTATTTTAGCGTCTTTACTTCATTTGACCCCCCAGACACTCTGGTGAAAAGGGGAGAGCAGATGGATGTATTGAGGCCTTGGTAGAATGAAGAGCTCATGAATTTAGGAGTCAAACTGGCTTCAAATCCATCACTTGAAAGTAGAGAGTTCAGTAAAGTCATTAGAAACATTTCATATTTAGTAGTAATGGTTGCTTAGCATTGTGAATGTACTCAGTGCCCCAAATTATACACTTAAATATGGAAAAATAAAACAAACAAAAAACCATTTGTACTTCACAAAGCTATCAAGAGGAATAAATTAGTTCATGTCCCAAAATTATGTCTTGAAAACACTGTACATACATGAAATATCTGTTCACTGTTTATTTATTGAATGCTTGCTTAGTGCCAGAGGAAATGAAGATGAACAAAAAGCAGTTGTAAAGGAGCTTTAAGTGTCATGGGAGAGACAATTTAATGTGAAAAAGTGAGGCAAAATGAGTGCGGTGACTGAGTGTGGGTTCTGAAGTCTGTCCATCACTATTAGCTGTGTGACCTTGGGCACAATGAACTCCTCTTTAAAGTGGGCATAATAGAACTAATCTCATAAGGTTGCTTGAGGATTAGACAAAATAATCCAAGAAAGTATTTAACATAGTGTGTTACATAGTGTACACTAAAACAGTGTAAGTTCCCATTATTATTAAAAAGCTAGGCAAAGGCTAAAATGATGAATTGCCTTCTGTGCCCTACCAATAAGTTCTTAGTATTATGGTATTGTATTATTTATTAAAGAGGCATTATTTTATATTATTATGATGTAACAGTTTATCTGGAGTTTGCGTGTTTGTGCTGCCTATTTGCATATTTGTAGTCTAGGAACTTTAAATAGTTCTTTAAATGCCAGGAAAAGTACTAAACAAATGTGAGCTGTTAATTTCCTCATCTATAAAAGAAGAAAGACTGTGAGGGATTAAATGATTTGTTTAAAGTTACACAGCCAGTAAGAGAAAGAGTCTGGATTACAGTTCATTTTTCTTCACATGTTCCTTTTAGGTGAATTTCTTTCTTTCTTTCTTTTTTTTAAATGGTGCTGGGGATTGAACCCAGGGCCTTGTGCATGCAAGGCAAGCACTCTACCAACTGAGCTATATCCCCTGCCCACATCTTCCTTTTAAATTGTGAAATAATTAATATGTTTAAGAGTATATATAACACGAATCCAAAATTTAAACAATAATAACAGTTGAAGATGTGTAATATTACCCAGCCTAACAAAAAAGGAGATTTGTAGTATTTTTAAAGCCTTTTGGGAAGCGCTGTCCAATTGAATCTTCCTCCTTCCCTCTCCCTCATGGGTAACCACTTTCCTGAATTTGATGTGAATCATTCTCTTACTTTTACCAAATATGTGCATAGCTCTAAAATCTAAACAATATATTTTTTTCACATTAAAAAAGCTTTTATTTAGTTGTAGATGGACACAATACCTTTATTTTATTTATTTTTATGTGGTGCTGAGGATTGAACCTAGTGCCTCACACGTATAAGGCAAGGGCTCTACCACTGAGCTACAACCCCAGCCCTCCACATTTTTTCCTGATGCATTATAGTTATACATAGTGATGGGATTTGTTGTTACATATTTGTACATGCATACAATATAACAATATAATTTGGCCAATATCAATGCCCAGCACCCCCCCCCCCCCCCCTTCAACGTCTTGTAAACAATATAGTTTTTACTTGCAACTTTTTTTCTTCTTTGTGGCAGTTTCGAATAGAACCCAGGGCCTCTCTCATGCTTGGTAAGAGACATTCCTTGCCCTATGTATGCAACTTTTTATAAATAGTATCATAGTTTAAGTATTCGTCTATGACTTTCTTTGTTTCTTTCCTTTTTCTTTCTTTTCTTTTTTGTTTGGTGGTGTTGGGGATTGAATATGTAGGCAAATGCTCTACCACTGAACTACATCCCCAGCCCTTTTAAAATTTACTTTGAGCCGGGCACAGTGGTGCATGCCAATTCCAGTGACTGGGCCCGAGGATAAGGCAGGAGGATCCCAAGTTCAAGGCTGGCCTCAGTGACTTAGTGAGGCCCTAAGCAACTTGGTGAGACCCTATCTCAAAATAAAAAATGAAAAGTGCTGGGGATATGATATGCTCAGTGGCTAAGCACCCTGGGTTTAATTCTGGGTACCAAAATTTTTTTTGTTTTTGTTTTTTGAGACCAGGTCTTTCTAAGTTGTGCAGGTTGTCCTTGAACTTGTGATCTTCAGCCTCTCGAATAACTGGGATTATAGGTTTGTGCCACCATACCAGGCACTTTATTTCTGTTTTCTTTTCTTTTTTTTTTTTGGTAGTGGGGATTGAACTCAGAGACACTCAACCACTGGGCCACATCCCCACACCTCCCCAGCCGTTTTTGTATTTTATTAGAGACAGGGTCTCACTGAGTTGCTAAGTGCCTTGCCATTGCTGAGGCTGGCTTTGAACTCGATATCCTCCTGTCTCAGCCTCCCAAGTGCTGGGATTACAGGTGTGTGCCACCGTGCCCAGCTTATTCCCGTTTTTTTTTTTTTTTTTTTTGTGGGTACCAGGGATTGAACTCAGGGGCACTCGACCACTGGGCCACATCCCTGGCCCTTTTTGTATTTTATTTAGAGACAGGGTCTCACTGAGTTGCTAATTGCCTCGCCATTGCTGAGGCTGGCTTTGAACTCGCGATCCTCCTGCCTCAGCCTCCCAAAGTGCTGGGATTACAGGTGTGTGCCACCGCGCCCGGCTTGTTTTGTTTTTTGTTTTTTTTTGTTTTTGGTACTGGGGATTGAACTCAGGGGCCCTTGACCACTGGGCCACATCCCCAGCCCTTTTTTGTATTTTATTAGAGACAGGGTCTCACTGAGTTGCTAAGTGCCTCGCCATTTCTGAGGCTGGCTTTGAACTCGCGATCCTCCTGCCTCAGCCTCCCCAAAGTGCTGGGATTACAGGCGTGCGCCACCGCGCCCGGCTTTGTTTTTTTTTTTTTTTTTTTAATTAAAAATAAATACTTATTTATTTGCTTTTAGTTGTACACAATGCGTTTTTACGTGGTGCTGAGGATTGAACCCGGGCCGCGCACGTGCTAAGCAAGCACTCTACTGCTGAGCCACAACCCCAGCCCCCTTATTCCTGTTTTTTAACTGTAAAATAACTTTGTCTTCTACCATTAAAATATACATGATGAAAACTGGAAATTAAAAAAAAATAATAATACAAAGAAGCAGAATTATTGTCTATGGTTCTCCATCAATCCTTCCTTCATTCCTTCCTGTGCTGGTGATCAAACCCAGGACCTTGCACATGCTAAGCCCAGTAATACCTTCTATTATTTATGTATGCATTTACTGAAGAATATGAGTAGTGTAGTAGATAGTGAGAAGCAGCCAATTTGCTCTTATGGATGATCAGATTACTTAGCTATGGATCAAAGTTAGAAATAGGAATAAGGTGTAGTAACAGCCTTGTATACTCTTATTATTTTTTAAATATTTATTTGTTTTAGTTGTACACAATGTCTTTGTCTTTATGTGGTACTGAGGATCAAACCGGTGCTAGGAGAGTGCTCTACCGCTGAGCTACAACCCCAGCCCCTCTTACTGTTTTTTTTTTTTAATTTTTTTCAAATATTTATTTATTTACTTTAGATGTACACAATGCAATGCATTTATGTTTACGTGGTTCTGAGGATCGAACCCGGGCCGCGCATGTGCGAGGTGAGCACTCTGCCGCTGAGCCACAATCCCAGCCCCCTCTTATTGCTTTTGATGCTGGGGATTGAACCCAGGGGTGCTTAACCACTCAGCAACATTCCCAGCCTATCTATCTATCTATTTATTTATTTTGAGATAGGGTCTCACTAAATTGCTATGATCTCACTAAGTTGCTGAGACTGGTCTTGAACTTGCCTGCCAAGTTGCTGGAATTACAGGAGTGCGCCACCACACTTGGCTTTGTGAGCTATTTATTTATTTATTTAGTTAGTTGTACACAATGCCTTTATTTATTTTTACGTGGTGCTGAGGATCCAACCTTGGCCATGCACGTGCTAGGCGAGCGCTCTACCGCTGAGCCACAACCCCAGCCCTTTGTGAGCTCTTCAAAGAGCACTATTTTGAAGCACTTTTCTCACTGGTAGAGACATTCTGCGTATTTTAGATTCTTTTTTTTTTTTTTTTTTTTTTACCAGCTTGAAGCTTCATGTCATGTTTCTGCAAGCTAGTTGGCTCTTTTGGTCAGGGTTTTTTTTTTTTTTTTTAAATATTTATTTATTAGCTTTAGTTGTACGCAATGCAATGCATTTATGTTTACGTGGTGCTGAGGATCGAACCTGGGCCGCGCACGTGCTAGGCGAACACTCTACCACTGAGCCACAACCCCAGCCCCATTGGTCAGGGTTTTTATACCTCTTCTTTTTGCAGAAAGGCACCTGGTTCATTGGTCTTCACCTGATTGTGTAGGAGAATTTGTCATCTGAAGTACACCAATAGGAAACCCTCTAATTATACATATCAGAAGATCGGCAATCTAAATACCAAACATTTTTTGTCCCATGCATTTTTTTGTCCCATGCATTTTTTGTCTAAGAAGTTTGAATCAAATTCATTAATAATCTTTTGGATTTTCGGTTTACATACCTAAATTTGAGCTCAAATGAAATAATAAATGTGAAAATGTTTTTTACTTTGTTTTTTTTTTTTTGGTACTGGGGATTGAACTCAGGGGCACTCGACCACTGGGCCACACCCCCAGCCCTTTTTTGTATTTTATTAGAGACAGGGTCTCACTGAGTTGCTAAGTGCCTCACCATGGCTGAGGCTGGCTTTGAACTCGCGATCCTCCTGCCTCGGCCTCCCAAGTGCTGGGATTACAGGCGTGCGCCACAGCGCCCGGCCGAAAATGTTTTTTAAACTATAAAAGTAGGGCTGGGGCTGTAGCTCAGCAGCAGAGTGCTTGCCTAGCACGTGTGAGGGCCTGGGTTCTATCCTCAGCACCACATAAAAATAAATAAGTAGAGGTATTATGTCCAACTACAACTAAAAAATAAATATTAAAAAGAATAAATAAAATAAAGACATCTGTCCATCCACAACTACAAAAAAAAAAAAAAAAAAGAAAGAGTATGTACATCTTAGTTGCATTTTTTTCCCCCTCCTAGTTTACCAGACTGAAATCAGGGTACCCTAAAACATAAATAAAAAGTTTGTCATTCTTGGTTTATTGCCTCTCTGAAAGGTTCTTTTCCCAATGAAGATGGGAATCCATGAAGGTTAGTTTACAGTTTCTCTATTGAAACTTAAAGATTGTTGAATATAGTGGAATGGAGAAAGTGCTAGCAGACTTTCTCATAGTGAATTTATGGGACCACATTAAATGTGCTGGCTAGCTAAAAATGAAATAGTTGAGGCTTTATTGAAGTGGAGAATGCCGTATATACTATTTCCTTGTCATTATCCAGAAATACAGTCATTTCCCTTTAGTTTTGTACCTGTAACGTGTTACAGAGACAAGTGAGAAAGATTGTTTGTACGTATATAAGAAGGAAATATATATACTCCATTGTTGGGTTGATGTATAGATTAAGTAAGGCAAGGAGGACAAAATACCTGGAATAGTGACTGGCACATATGTAGTTGAAGCTCAGTATATTTAGTGCTTATTACTGTTATTATTGATATTTTTATTTTAGTTGTGAATTGAGTCAACTTTTCTTCTAGGATGCTCTTTTGTTATTCATTGTTATCCTCAGCTACATTTTCCCTCAGTCAATTTACCTTTGGAATATAAATTTACTTTGATACTATCATAAGTAAAGCAAAATAAAGAATGTAAATCTATAACTGCAATACATTCTAGGGCCAAGGAGCTAGAAGTCTTATGCAAGACAGGTTTAAAATATCTGTTCAACAGATATGTATTGAGTGATTATTGGATGGCAAGCAATAGGGCATGCTGGCAGTCAAGGCTACAAAAATAAAATTCTCTGCTTTGAAGAAGCTTACAGTCTAGTGGGGAGGTGGGATATCATCCATAATTGTAGCATAGTAGGATACATACTACAGTAGAGGCATGGACAAAGCATGGGAAGATGGAGTTTTGCATGGCCTCATCTGCCTGTGGAGCAGGGAGGAGAGGGATTAGTGCTTGAGGATATGCAGATATGCTGGGGAATGAGGTTAGGAATGGCTCATTTTATGATCACATACAGTCTTTAATTGTTCTCTTCCTGTGTGCTGGTAGGCCTTAGTTTCTATCTCTTTCAAGGCTTTTTAGGATGTGTCCCTACTGTAAAATCAGATAAGCCAGTCCTGAATCAGGCTGTACTCTCATACTTCTATTCTTGCCATATGTTGTGCTTTCCATCTGGAAAGCCCTCTCCCTACCGTATTTCTTTTCTTTACTTCATCCACCAAATGGGCTAGCTATATTACTGAACATAGTTCATGGTTTTCTCTCTTCCCTGATGGCTGTTTAGCAGGAAACTGATTTTTTTTTTTTTTTTTAGAAAGATTTTTTTTTAATATTTATTTATTTGCTTTAGTTGTACACAATACAATGCATTTATGTTTACGTGGTGCTGAGGATTGAACCCGGGCCGTGCACGTGCTAGGCGAACGCTCTACCACTGAGCCACAACCCCAGCCCAGGAAACTGATTTTTGAAGCTGTGAACATAACTGATATTTAAGGAGAGATCTTTACTCTTCTTTCTTCTTAGGGTTAGCTTCCTGGCTCACTGGACTTTTAGATTCTTTCTTTGAGTAAGTAGTCTTGCTCATATGCTGATGACTTAAATTTCTATCTCCAGCTCAAAGGTCCCTCCTAAGCTCCATACTTGCAGGTCTAACTAGCTACTATCTACTACCTGTAATACATCCATTCTAGTGATCCTCAAATTCCATGTGTGCAAGAACTGATTATCCCTGTCTAAAGACTTCTTATGACTTGCCTCAATTATTTCCTGGACCAGTGCTAACAGAACTTCTATGGTTGAGCTAAAGTAGGCGTGTGTATGGGTGTCTTGGTCCGAATCTAAGGTATTTGTAACAAAATACCTTAGACTGGATAGTTTACAAATAATATGAATGTATTTCTCATAGTTCTGTAGGCTAGGAAGTCTAAAATCTAGGTACTGGCAGATTTGGT
Source organism: Tamias sibiricus (assembly GCA_025594165.1). Taxonomy (NCBI): domain Eukaryota; kingdom Metazoa; phylum Chordata; class Mammalia; order Rodentia; family Sciuridae; genus Tamias; species Tamias sibiricus. The sequence goes on along the minus strand of CM046657.1, from coordinate 70,337,119 downwards.
ATCTGGTAAGGGTTCTTTGCTTCCAAATGGTCCCTTGTTGCTGCATCCTTCGGAGAGGACAAAAGCTGTGTCCTCACATGGTAGAAGGAATGGAAAGGCTAGGCAACACTCTCTAGGAAGCTTCTTTTATAAGGGAATTAATCCTATTCATGATGATGGAACCCTCATGACTTCATCACATCCCCAAAGTCCTTACATCTTAATACCACCACATAGGGGGATTAAGTATGAACATGAATTTTGAAGGGACACAGCATTCAAACTATAGCAAGAGTATATGTTTATATAGAAAATATAAATTAAAATGAAATTGTATAGAGGTTTACATAATACATGTAGAAAAAATACACAAAAAGTGTGACTAGCACTCGGATCAAGAAAGGGAACATTACTCATTAGTCTTTTGATTTCAATACCATAGATTATTTTTGTCTGCCTATGAACTTTCATAAACTATGACTGACTTGCCTTTTTTTTTTGGTACCAGGAATTGAATCCAGGGGCACTTAACCACTGAGCCACATCCCAGCCCCTTTTTGTATTTTTTTTTTTTTTTAATTTTTAGTTGAACATGGACACAATACCTTTGTTTTACTAATGTATTTATTTTATGTGGTGCTGAGGATTGAACCCAGTGCCTTACATATACAAGGCAAGGGCTGTACCACTAAGCCATACCCCCAGCCCCCTTTTTGTATTTTATTAGAGACAGGGTCTCACTGAGTTGCTTAGGGCCTTGCTAAATTGATGAGGCTGGTTTTAAACTAGAGATCCTCCTGCCTCAGCCACCTGAGCCGCTGGGATTAGAGGTATGTACCACCTTGCCTGGCTCTGACTTGCTTTTTGTTCTGATCATTCTTGTACTTAGGAATAGTTTTTCTTACTTGTTGTATAGCAACAGTTTTTTTTTTTTTTTTTTTTTTTTTGCTTTTGGTACTAGGGATTAAACTCAGGGGCACTAAACCACTGAGCCACATCCCCAGCCCTTTTTTGTATTTTATTTTATAGGGTCTCACTGAGTTGCTGAGTGCCTCGCCATCGCTGAGGCTGGCTTTGAACTTGCGATCCTCCTGTCTCAGCCTCCCAGGTGCTGGGATTACAGGTGTGCGCTGCCAAGTCTGGCTGCAACAGTTCTTGAATGTGGTGTCCTTATATTTTTACTTACCATGGACCCCAAATATCTATCAATATTTACTGTGTTAGAAATTAACACTGAGAAATGTATGGAATATTTATTTTTATTTTTTAGTTGTAGGCAGACACAATACCTTTATTTTATTTATTTATTTACTTGTTATGGGGTGCTGAGGATTGAACCCAGTGCCTCACACTTGCTAGGCAAGTGCTCTACCACTGAGCTGCATCCCCAGCCCAGAATATTTAAATTATTAAAAAATAAAACTATTAATTGTTAGCTTTTTGTTTTTGTTTTTGTACCTGGGATTGAACTCAGGGGCACTCGACCACTGAGCCACATCCCCAGCCCTATTTTGTATTTTATTTAGAGACAGGGTCTCACTGAGTTGCTTAGCACTTCCCTTTTGCGAGAGGTTGGCTTTGAACTCATAATCCTCCTGCCTTAGCCTGTCTGCTGGGATTACAGGCATGTACCACCACTCCCAGCTGTTAGCATATTTTTTATAAAAACAAGTATATTATCCTAAACCAAAAAAGCTAGAATAACATTTTACATTTTTTTCAAATCTTTTTACTGTCTGGGTTCATAACTGGTTTTGTATTCAATCTGTTGCAATTAACTATTTTGCTATATAAAAATTTAAAAAGTTGGGCTGGTATTGTGGTTCATTGGTAGAGCGCTTGCCTAGCATGCATGAGGCACTGGGTTCGATCAAATAAAATAAATAAAATAAAGGTATTGTGTCCATTTACAACAATAACAAAAAAAAGATTTAAAAAGTATATAAAATATATATAGAAAAGTATATAAAAAATCCTGTCCCAATACATAGGTGTTTGAAAAAGGAAGGAATGTTTTAATTTTCATTTTTACATAATTGTGGATCTTTTTCTCTTCTTCCTCCCCCTCTTCCTTCTTCTCCGTCGTCGTCACTGGGATTTAACTCAGTCAGGGATACTTAACCACTAAGCCACATTCTCAGCACCCCCCCCCCCCTTCTTTCTAATTTTGAGACAGGGTACCACTAAGTTGCTTAAGGCCTTGCTAAGTTGCTGAGGCTGGCCTCAAACTTTTGATCCTCCTGCCTCAGCCTCCAGAGTTGCTGGGATTATAGGTGTGCACCACCACACACACCCAGCTCGATATTCTTTGATACTACACCAAAACTTGAAATCTGTAGTTTCTTAAGGTCCCTTGGAATTTCTTATGGAATCTGAAAAACTGTATCAATGATCTTTTTCTATTGTTAGTCAACTTTTTTGTCATTGTGACCAAAATACCTGACAAAAACAACTTAGAGAAGGAAAAGTTTATTTTGGCCCATAGTTTTAGTGGTTTATTCCATGGTCAGATGAATTCCTTGCTCTGGGTCCAAGATGAAGCAGAACATCATGGTGGAAGGGCCTGGTGGAGGAGTGCTACTCAGCTCATGGTGACCTGGAAGCAGAGAGAGAAGGGGAGGGGTTGCAGGGAAGTTGAACCCTCCCAATGCATAACCTCAGTGACCCACCTCCCTGCCATGCCCAACCTGCCAAAGTTAGCACCCAATAGTCCTTTTAAACTAGGATAAACTGATTAGGTTACAGCTCTCATAATAACAATGATTTCACCTCTGAACATTCCTGCATTAACACAGGAGCTTTTGGGGGAATCCCTCACATCCCTATCATAACACATATAGTTATTTTAAAATTGATTGGTCTGTTTTGAACTTTGAATAGATCTTTAAACCAATGGATGATTCTGTTAGTAATAAACATAGGTCATTTGGAAAATATTGGTTCACAAGTATCTTAGTTTCCTTGGGCTGCCATAATAAAATATCAATACCAAGTGACTTATTAAACATTAGATATTTATTTTTTCGTAGTTCTGGAGGCTCAAAGTCCAAGATCAGTTTGCCAATATAGCTTTTTCTAATGAAGGCTCTCTTTCGCATTTATATACATACATACATACATACATACACACATACACATTTTTTTAAAAATATTTATTTATTTGCTTTAGTTGTATACAATGTGTTTTTAGTTTTACGTGGTGCTGAGAATCGAACCCAGGCCGTGTACGTGCTAGGCGAGCGCTCTACCGCTGAGCCACAATCCCAGCCCCTACACATTTTTTTTTTTAATATCAAGGATTGAACACAGTGGTGCTTACCCACTGAACCATATCCCCAGCCTTTTCATCTTTTATTTTGAAATAGGGTCTCATTAAGTAGGGCCTTACTAAGTTGCTGAGGCTGGCTTTGAACCTGGGATCCTCCTGCCTTAGCCTCTGAGTCTCTGGGATTACAGGTGTGTACCACTGTGCCCAGTTTTTTTTTTTTTTTTTTTTTTGGTTGGGAAGTATTGGGGATTGAACTCAGGGGTACTTGACCACTGAGCCACATCCCCAGCTCTATTTTGTATTTTATTTAGAGACAGGGTCTTACTGAGTTGCTTAGTACCGTGCTTTTTGCTGAGGCTGTGTGATCCTCCTGCCTTAGTCTCCCAAGCTGCTGGGATTACAGGTGTGTGTCACTTTGCCCGGCTGTGCCCAGCCTCTCCCTGGCTTGTAGATGGCCACCTTCTGCCTGGTCCTCACATGGGGTGGAGTTGGGAGAAAGAGAGAAAGAAAGAAAGAGAAAAGCTATGGTGTGAGGGGCAGAGAGATGGAGAGAGGGTAAAGTGAGAGCGGAGCACATCTGAGCGAGCTTAAGTTACTTGCATAATCACATTCTCTGGTGTTTCTTCTTAATAGGAGTGCTAATCTCATCATGGTGTGCCCCCCCCCACCTCATCTAAACCTAATTATAAATAATCCAAACCTTTTTTTTTTTTCCTTTCAAAGGCCCATATCCAGATACTATCACACTGGGGGATAGGGCTCCAACATTTGAATTTGGAGGGGATACAGTTTAGTCTATGGCAATGAGTTATGCAGATCATTTAAATTTTGATATATTCTATTGTATAATATAAAAAGGTTACATTCATTAATATTGCTACAAGTCTTTTCTAATTTTCACTTGAAAGCTCAAATTTTATTATTGGCAACAAATACTGACAGTTGTTTTCTTGAAGTGACAGTCTCACATTGTTCATTTTTGAAAAAATATCTGCCAAACATCTAAATCTGAATAATTATGGTTTGTCTGCCAGTTGTTCTTTCAAGCAAAAATGTTGTTTTATGAAGAAAAAAAAACAAGGCAGCTAGTTCAGCTTGCAACTCAATTGCATAAGTACTTTAGTGCTTTGCCTTGAGATAATTCTTGTACTTTTATATATAGCAGAAATGCTTTATGTGTACATCTCATTTTCACCCAGACTAATTAGGTCTTCCTTACTTTTAGCCTAGAATATTAACAGTAGAAAAAGAAAAAATGCAGCTGAAGCCATGGCCAATTAATCTTGTTTGTATAATGGCTTTGATTTTTACATTATTCCCCCCACCCGTGGTACTGGGGAGCAAACCCAGGGCCTTGCATGTATTAGGCAAGTGCTCTGCAACTGAGCTATATCTTTAGCTCTTTTTAATTTTTTTCTTTTTCCAGTACTGGGAATTGAACCCAGAGGCCCTCTACCATTAAAAGCTACACCCCACCCCACCCCACCCTTTTTTTTTTTAAAGTTTTGAAACAGGGTTTTTCTTAATTGCCGATGCTATTCTTTTTTTGTTTCTTTTTTTTTGGTACTGGGGATTGAACGCAGGGGCACTCAACCACTGGGCCACATCCCCAGACCTTTTTTGTATTTTATTAAAGACATGGTCTTACTGAGTTGCTAAGTGCCTCACCATTGCTGAGGCTGGCTTTGAACTCTTGATCCTCCTGCCTCAGCCTCCCAAGTTGCTGGGATTACAGGCGTGCACCACCGCACCCGCTTGCTGATGCTATTCTTGAATTTGTGATTCTTCTCTCTCAGCTTCCTGAGTCACTGGGATTACTTGTGTGTGCCATTGCAATTGGCCTGCATGACTTTTGATTTTACACTGTGAGCAGAGAATGGAGAAAAAGGTAGGCTAGACAAGTCCTAGTGCTGAATGTCATTTTACCTTCTAGTTATCACCCCGTGCAGCCTAGAATCTTAGTTCTGGGGATGGGGAATTAACATTCATTGCATTAGACCCTATCTCCTCCTCCTCCTTCCCCACCCAGCTTTTTGTGGTACTGGGGGTGGAATCAGGAGTGCTCTACTACTGAACTACATCCCTATCTTTATCCCTGATACTTGGAACCCAGCAGGTCCTTAGTATATTTTTGTTGAATAATTGAATCAATGCTAAATGAATGAACCAGAACCAGATTTTACAGAGTAGACTATCACCTAACTACTCCCAGATACCATATACTGGTGCTACTAAGTATACAGTAGTTATGCACACTGGGATCTGGGCACTGTTTGTTGGTATGGGGAAAGATTCAACCTTATTCTTTTTTTTTTTTTTTTTTTGGTGGTGCTAGGGATTGAACCTAGGGCCTTGCTTATGCTAGGGCCTTGTGCATGTTAGGCAAGCACTCTACCAACTGAGCTATATCCCCAGCCCCCAAGAGTCAACCTTTTTTTATCCTGCTAGTACTGAGGATTGAACCCAGGGTGCTCTACCACTGAACTACATACATCTCCATTCTTTTCACTTTTTAAAAAATTTTGAGACAAAGTTCTGCCAAGTTGCCCAGGTTGATCTTTAACTTGCTATTCATCTGCCTCAGCCTCCCAAGTAGCTGGGACTATAGGTGTGTACCACTGTGCCTGATTTTCACATCAACTTTTTAAACCTTGCGGTCTGGTTTCTGATTGAAGTATTGAATTGTTCTGGAAAGTTACTGAAGTTGATAGTTCTGCTTCAATTAAAGATGTCACTACATATGAGAAACACCTTTTTATAAACGTTCTGACTATTCTAGCCATTACTGAGAGGATCCAATATTTCTCCAAAATATCTCTGAAGCATTTGGAGTTTTTTTAAAAAAATATTTTTCTGTACTTACGTTGATGGTAATGTTATCCTTATGTTTGTGATTTTTGGCTCTGACAGTAAGTACCTTTTGATCAAGCTATGAAATTATGAAAGGGAGAAACCAACTCCATGAAGATATCTGAAAGGATATTGATATCCTACAATCAAATGTCATTGTATCAACACTGTTTCCTTCATGAGAGTTAGCATGAATCTTTTTTTTTTTTTTTTTTTTAATATTTATTTATTTACTTTAGTTGTACACAATGCAATTGTGCATTTATGTTTACGTGGTGCTGAGGATCGAACCCGGGCCGCGCACGTGCGAGGCGAGCGCTCTGCCGCTGAGCCACAACCCCACCCCAGCATGAATCTTGAATACTTAAATTTTTTTTTTTTTCCCCTGGTGCTAGATTGAACACAGGGCCTCACATGCCAGGCAAATGCTCCATCACTGAGCCATGTCTCCAGCCCCTCAAATTCTTAAAAACCTTTGAATTGAGGTTCAGTTCGTCAGTATAGTATGTAAGGCAGTTCAGGATTATCTTCCTAACTTCCTCTCTAGAGTCATTCATGGTTTTTCTCTCCTCTCAGCTTGTACATTTTATTTCCAGTACTGCTGAAATGTGCATTGTATTGTGCTTACAGTTCTTCATACATGTCATGCCTTTTGTCTCAGGGTCTTTGCACATGTTCTTCTCTTGGGCTAGATATCTCTTTGCTACTCTTTTTTTTCTTTTTTGCTGTGATCCTGGAGATTGAACCCAGGGCCTTCTGCATATACTTTAACCCTGAGCTGCAACCTACAATCCCTTCTGTTTACTCTTATTTGGTTTACTCTGACTCAGCCTTTAAGACTCAGCCTAAGAGCTAATATTTTCCAGAAAGCTTTCCTTGACTTCCTTTTTATTTTTGGTACCTAGGATTGAACTCAGGGGCACTCGACCACTGGGCCACATCCCCAGCCCTTTTTGTATATTATTAGAGACAGGGTCTCACTGAGTTGCTAAGTGCCTTGCCATTGTTGAGGCTGGCTTTGAACTCAGGATCCTCCTGCCTCAGCCTCCCAAGTGCTGGGATTATAGGCGTGTGCCACTGCGCCCAGCTCAGAAGACCAGGATTTGAATCCTAGCTCAACTACTTAACAGCTGTCCAACTTGGGTAAGTTGTGTAAGCATTCTGAATATCAGATTTTTTTATCCTTAAAGTGAAAATACTTATGTCTGTTTCTATCTACCTACCTTGAAAGTTGGGAGAATTTGGGGCTGGGGCTGTAGCTCAGTGGTTGAGTGCTTGCCTCACATGTGTGAGGCACTGGGTTTGATCCTTAGCACCACATAAAAATAAATAAAAAAAATAAAGATATTGTGTCCATCTACACCTTAAAAAAAAAAAAAAAAAGAAAGTTGTGAGAATTTGACACATTAAAAAGAACCTCATAAATATGCATGCAAATAGTATATTCTGATTAAAAATAATATTTACTCATTGACAAGTGTTTTGACAGAGGCATCAGGTGTGTTTTTTGCCCAAACCATAAATAAGCAAGAAAAAAGTTGAGAATATTTGTATGTAGATGCTATTTACGGAGTGCTAACATTGTAAACCTCATGAATTGGGACAGATTTTGAAGTCCAGAATCCATGAAACTTTGATTCTTTGCTATTATGGAAGACACTGCTTAAGATGAATGATTTCTTAAGTTTCTTTTTTTTTTTGGTACTGAGGATTGAACTCAGGGGCACTTGACCACTGGACCATATCCCCAGACCTTGTTTGTATTTTATTAGAGACAGGGTCTCACTGAGTTGCTAAGTTCCTCGCCATTGCTGAGGCTGGCTTTGAACTCTTGATCCTCCTGCTTCAGCCTCCCAAGTGCTAGGATTACAGACGTGCGCCACCGCGCCCGGCTTGTTAAGTTTCTTTTTTTTTTTTGTTTTTGTACTAGGGATTGAACCCAGGGGTACTTAACCAGTAAGCCACATCCCTAGTCCTTTTTTTTTTTTTTTTTTTTAAATTTTGAGATTTTATTTTTTATTTAAAAAAATTTTTAAATATTTATTTATTTGCTTTAGTTCTACACAATGCTTTTATTTTTACGTGGTGCTGAGGATCAAACTCGGGCCGCGCACGTGCTAGGCGAGCGCTCTACCGCTGAGCCACAATCCCAGCCCAAGATTTTATTTTTTTATTTTGGAGGCTTCTCCTCCAAATAAAGGTTTTAACCCCTCTTTTCTGCTATTCATGTTAAAGTGCCCACAACACACTGACAGTAATGTATTTGTTTATACCTTATTTCACATGTACCCGGGAGCTTCTTAAAGACAGCAACCATATCTCACTCATCTGTATCAACCAGAACCAAACTTAACACACAGTTACTTATTCATGTAGAATAAATGCATGCATAAATGATTACTTTTGTTTGGTACTAAGATTCTAATCAGGAAAATATTTTTAAGAATCATAATTTTAATCACCTGTCAGAAATTACTGAGGGCTTGGTTGGACAATCATTAAAACCCCCAATTTTTGCTAAGTTGCTTTAGGGCTTCTAAATTGCAGAAGCTGGCTTTGAATTTGCAATCCTTTTTCCTCAGCCTTCTGAGTTACTGGGATTATAGGTGTGTACCACCATGCCTGGCTCTTAAAAATTTTTGAGCGTGTTTCTCTGTGGCTTGGAGAGCAAGAAGATGAAGTAGAAAGAGTTCCATTTCCTGTTTGAAGACTTAACACTTGCATACATGCACATCAGGTAGAGTACTAATTTCTAAAATATATAAAGAATTCAAAAAACTTAACACCAAAAAAAACAAATAACCCAATCAATAAATGGGCTAAGAATTGAAAAGACACTTCTCAGAAGACGATACACAATTAATCAACAAATACATGAAAAAATGCTCAACATCGCTGGCAATTAGAGAAATGCAAATCAAAACTACTCTAAGATTTCATTTCACTCTAGTCAGAATGGCAGCTATCAAGAACACAAACAATTGGGGCTGGGATGTGGCTCAGCGGTAGAGTGCTCGCCTAGCACCTGCGCGGCCCGGGTTCGATCCTCAGTACCACATAAAAATGCATTGTGTACAACTAAAAGAAAATAAATAAATATTAAAAAAAAACACAATAATAAATGTTGGGAGAGAATGTGGGGAAAAAGGCACACTCATACATTGCTGGTGGGACTGCAAAATGGTGCAACCATTATGGAAAGCAGTATGGAGATTTCTTGGAAAACTGGGAATGGAACCACCCTATGACTCAGCCATCCCGCTCCTGGGTCTATTCCCAAAGGACTTAAAAACAGCATATTACAGTGACATGGCCACTTCAATGTTTATAGCAGCACAATTCACAATAGCTAGGTTGTGGAACCAACCTAGATGTCCGTCAGTAGATGAGTGGATAAAGAAAATGTGGTATATATACAAAATGGAATTTTACTCAGCAATAAAAGAGAATAAAAATAATGGCATTTGCAGGTAAATGGATGAAGTTGGAGAATATAATGCTAAGTGAAATTAGTCAATCTCAAAAATCCAAATACTGAATGTTTTCTTTGATATAAGGAGGCTAGTTCACAGTGTTGTTGGATGGAGGTACATAGGAGGATTAGATGAACACTAGAATGGTCAAGGGGAAGGGAGGGAGCAAGGGGGGAGGGGGGAAAAAGAAAAAAAGAAAAGAGAAAGAAAAGGTGGTTGAATGGATGGATATCATTATCCTAAATGCATGATTGAAGACCTGAATGGTACGAATATACTTTGTATACAAACAGTTGTATGTAAAAAGATGCTATATATGTGCATTATGAATTGTAATACATACTAATATTATAAATAAAAAAAATAAATAAAATATTAAAAAAAAGACTTAACACTTGCATCCAGGTGACAGTTTGTTTGTTCCACCAGTAAAGGTTGTTTAACATTTCAGAATTTCATTTTCCCCATAAGTAAAACAGAAAAAACAATAGTTTTGGGAATTAAGGATGAATTAGCTAAAATACATACCACTAGCCTTAATCAGTTAAAAGTTTACTTATGGAATATTATAATTTTAATACACTGTAAACTTCTTCAGAGAAGCTTGCTCTAAAGAATGGGGATGGCATTCTATCATTTATGCTGTTCTGACACTTATAGCATTTTGTCTCCTTCAAGTTTATTCCTCAGAATAATTTTGCAAGTTGATTTAAATCCCAGCTGTTTTATTTATTTTCTGTTTGACCTTTAAAGTTACTTAATCTATAGTTTATTTTCTACATCTATTATATGGGGCTATAATCTTTTTATTACTTATTTTTCTCCATCTATTGGATGGAAATATAATGGTATTTACATTATATATTTTTGGGGAGGATTAAATGAGATAAAATGTTTGGTTCAGTTTTGGCACATGGTATGACTTCTGCTGATGGTAGTGCTATGAACTGTGTCCCCCCCACCCCCACCCAAATTCACATATTGAAATCATAGTCCTCAATGCAGTGGTATCTGGAAATGGGGCCTTTGGGAAGTAATTAAATCATGAGAGTGGAATTCTCATGATGGGGTTAGTGCTGTTTATAAGAGAAAAAACACAGCTTGCTCCTCTGGGTTAGAACCCCCATGTGAGAATACAATGAAAATGAAAAAAGGGCCACCTGCAAATCAGGCATTAGACTGTCACCAGACATTGTATCTCTTGGTACCTTGATCTTGGACTTCCCAAGTGGTATTCTGTTTTTTGTTTTGTTTTGTTTTGTTTTAATTTGGTGGTGGTATTGAGTTTTGAGCCCAGGGTCTCTCAGATGGCTAGGCAAATGCTCTCTGAATTACATCCCCATCCCTTTGTATTTATATTTTTCATTTTGAAACAGGGTCTCTTTAAGTTGCCCAGGCTGGCCTTGAACTTGTGATCCTCTTGCCCCAGCCTTCTGAGGCACTGAGTTCACAGAGGTGTGCTACAAAGCTTAGCTTTATGCTATCCTGTTACACAGTCAGGTAGTATTGTTATTATAACTTTGATTTTATAAATGAAGAACTGGACACCAATTTAGAAATCTGACTAGATTCACTAGTAAAGATCAAGTATAGGATTCAGTTCAGGTTTGTGTGATGCAAAAGCCTTTACTGTTTATCGTTTCTACCAGGCTACATTCTATAATAAGCATTTATTTTATATGAAAATGTAGTCTGATATGTTATGAGATGTTTGGAAATAATTTGTTTTTCTTAGATAATTAAAACCATAGTTTATATAAAACTTGAAACTAAATTGGTTAAGGAAAGAACTCAGGCTTGGCTTCTGTGCGATCAGACACAATTTAAGGGTAGATATTTTGGGTGATGGTCAGTGATTAGTAAAAACAACGTGTGTGTCTGTTTCCTTCTAAATAGCTTTGTTGTGGTAAAAACTGACATAAAATAAAGTACATAAATTTAATGTATAGTTTGCTAAGTTTTGACATATGTATCTACCCATGAAACCATCACTACAGTTCACTTCCCCAAAGTTTCCTGGTGCCTCTTTGAGGTTGTTTCCTGCTGGTCTCCTCCATCCCCAATGTAAGTAGCCACTGATGTACTTTTTAGTACCATAGATTAAGCAGTGGTTTTGAAGTCTTATTCAGGATTCAGTCACTTCATTTCTCAGCCTTAGTTGACTCACCTGTAAAATAGGAATTCTACCACCTGCCTAAAGGACCATGAAGAATATTAGGAACAATGAAAATAAAGAATCTAGAGGGCTGGCCATTTGGCTAACTGGCACTGTGTTTGCCTGGCATACATGAGGGCCTGCTTTTAATACCCAGCAGTGAAAAACAAAAACAGTAACCTAGCAAAGTGCCCTCCATAGTGTGCCCTCAAACTCTGGAAGGCAGTATTACCAGCCATGTTTTCCCTTGGTGGTCCAGAAACATTTAGGAGTTCAGAATTCTAAAATGATTTTCTATCACCTAGAGCTCATGTTGTCTTTCACTGGGCTTCCAGTGTTTTTGAAATAGGAAAGTTTAGATTGAGGCAGCTTGAGGCCCTGAGGGGCTTTCTGGTGTTCCCCTCATTCCTAGTGTTCCATGTGATATTAATTATGAACAGATGTTCTTCATAAATAAGCAAAGAACTTGATGCAGATTTTTTTTGAATTCTTTATGCCTATGTTTAAGTCTAGTATTGTGATATAGTTGCATAAGCAATGAGCTTATAGTTGGAGTCCTAGGTTTTAGTCCATTCTGCCTTGAACAAATCATAAATTCTTTCTGAGCCTCAGTTTTCTCACATTTGAGGCATCATTATCACTCACTTCATAAGTCTTTTAATTTGAGAGTTTAAAGAATTTCAAAAGTGAATTTTAGGGCTGGGGCTGTAGCTCAGTGGCAGAGCACTTGCCTCGAATGTGTGAGGCACTGGGTTCGATCCTTAGCACCACATATAAACAAGTAAAAATAAAGATTAAAAAAAGGTGAAGCCGGGCACACGCCTGTAATCCCAGCACTTGGGAGGCTGAGGCAGGAGGATCACGAGTTCAAAGCCAGCCTCAGCAATGGCGAGGCACTTAGCAACTCAGTGAGACCCTGTCTCTAATAAAAATACAAAAAAGGGCTGGGGATGTGGCCCAGCGGTTGAGTGCCTCTGAGTTCAATCCCTGGTACAAAAAAAAAGGTGAATTTTATAATGAGGTCAGAGTTCACTTGTATTGGTCCATGACTTCTTTGTAGTGTTAGAACTTTACAAAAGGTTTAGGTAGAATTTTGTTTGGTATCTTTGAGTTTTATTTATTTATTTTTTTTTAAAGTATTTCTGTTAGGTTCTATTAATAGCACAAAAAAGCAAAAACTAAAGATTAAGAATGTTAGGCTTTAAAGTCAGATCCTTTAAATTAAATTTTAGTTTAGAAGGTCTGTGACTTTGGGTAAGTTAATGAACTTAGTTTTAAATTCTCACCCTTGATAAAGGATATCTATTCTACCTCAGAGAGATGTTATGAGAATTAAAAATGCTGCATGTACTGTGATTGGCATACAACAGATGCCTAGTGCTGCTAGTTTCATTCCTTCTCTTTCCAAAATTGGTAGATTTGTGCATTCATTGAGCTGTTACTGAAAGGATTACTTTTGCTTTCCCCTTAGCATGATGTAGTTTAACAAGGATAGTGCCTAGGTAGTGTGTCTCAGGTTTCCCATTTTAGTTTGAAAATACAGTGTGAGGTTTATAATGTTAGCAGATACTTAAAGGGCCTTTTCTTTTTTAATAACAGGAGGAGCCTATGCCATGCGTTTTGTAGTTTCTCATTAATTCTCATTGCTCTAGCAAGAGGTCCATTGTATTGTTGGGAGCCAAGGAAACCAGGGGCCATTTTCTTGTCTCTTCTGTGTTTATTTGGGTTGGAAGAGTGTCTAAAGGTTTCCTAGTCAATAAAGTGCATTTTCTGAGTTCAGATTCTTCCTCTTGGGTGAGCCCAGGAACAACCTACTGGGAGAGAAAACAAATAGGAAAAAGCAGGGAAAACTGGTGAGTTCTGCTTGTAAAGTTGTCGGAATCTTTTGAGTGTGGGGGCAGGTGGAGAACAGTTGATTCTCCATTTCTCCTTTCCCCTCTATAGAGTGCATAGGCTCCAACACAAAGGGAGTTTTAAGATGGAGGTCTGTATTGTAATTTCCTAGAAATTACTGCTTCTGGTAACTGCTCATTCAGTTTGCACCTCTTTGCTGCAGTAGATGAAACAATGGGGACAATAAAGCCATTTATCTGATAGTTGTAGTCTCAATGGGATGTTTGTTTTAATAATGGTATAATTTGTAGGGCTCATAAATTGTGATTTTATTCTCATGGAAATAACTACCCAGTGGTATTTGGATTCTCAGGTCTCCTGTTGTGGATAATTTTAATAACATTCTGGCTGACAATTCCCTTTATTCCAGACTTCCTTTTAGATTGTTCAGGCTGGTTGGGTAATTAGCCCAGTGCTGAGCCAATTTTCTTTAGTTTGGGGCTGGCAGGTGGTTACTAGGTAACTAGAGGATCTTCTGAAGAGGGAAGAAATTCTGCTTAGGGATTCAAGGCAAATACTCAGATTTATTTTGATATTTGAGATTAAAAAAAAATCTATCCAAAGCCAATATGTCTGATGATATTTTAAATGTTAAGTTACTTGAATATTTATTTTCCATGGTGTCACACAGTTCATTATATTTGGAATATTATGTTTTTGTGTTTTAAATTTTTATCTACATATTTTGACTGAGAAAATCTACCGGGGGCAAAGGATGACTATAGCTGTCACACTAGACATTGCCCTGGGTATTTTACATATACTATCTCTAAATCTTAATGAGAACCCTGAGAAGTAGGTATTGTTTCCATTTTACCTATACAAAAACTTAAAATTCAAATAAATAATTAAATTAAGGTATCCCAGCTAATTAGTGACAGGCCTGCTAGATTCAAAGCTCACACTAGCTCTTTAATTATAGCGCTAGACATTCTGAAAAATTCAAATTTCTACTAAAATCTTACTAGATTTTATAGCAATTGGCTCAATAATCTATTATACTTGAATTAGTACCCATCATCAGTTTGTTTTCTTTCTGTCATTTAATCTTGTATTATAATAGTAAGGTCCATGGAGTATTTTGATTATCTTAATAAAATTAAAGGCTTTTCTTTTAAATTCTTTTTGTAGTTATAGATGGACAGCATGCCTTTATTTTATTTGTTTATTTTTATGTGGTGCTAAGGATTGAACCCAGTGCCTCACACATGCTAGGCAAGTACTCTGCCACAGAGCTACAACCCCAGACCAATTAAAGGCTTTTCTAAAAAGATGTTGTTTTATGAATTGTTTGAAAGTCTCTAAAACATGACATAGTCACTGGAATTAGCCCAGCTTTGAGTTTGGGGACTAGGTTTCAAAATCTTGGCACTGCTGTTCGGTAATCTTGGATTACCGAATCATTTTGCAGATGAGCAAACTAGGCTCATCTGCAAAATTGGGATTGATACTCACTTTACAGGTATGTTAGGATTGATGTATGTGGTAATATTTGCCTATAGCATAGAAGGGGCTCCATAATTTTTTTTCTTCTTGACTATTACTAGTGGAGCGTTATAGGTTAATACAATGTTTCTTTGATCATTGGCCATAGAGTTTATTAAAAAAGATGACAACAGGCCGGGCGCGGTGGCGCACGCCTGTAATCCCAGCACTTTGGGAGGCTGAGGCAGGAGGATCGCGAGTTCAAAGCCAGCCTCAGCAATGGCAAGGCACTTAGCAACTCAGTGAGACCTTGTCTCTAATAAAAAATACTAAAAAGGGCTGGGGATGTGACCCAGTGGTTGAGTGCCGCTGAGTTCAATCCCCGGTACCCAAAAAAAAAAAAAAAAAAAAAAAAAAAAAAAGATGACAACTGCTAGTGCAATTGTGTTGTATTTTCATGTTGATATTGTTAAACTAACAAGAGTTCACTTTTCTGTAGGAGCTTGTTGCTCCAGCAGGTAATTTATTTAAGGGACATTTAAACAGCTGGTTCACTGTTTACTTCCTTGGACAAGAGAGTGAGTGACTATGTGGAAAGGACATTGGGTTTATGATCCTACAAACTTGGTTGTAATTCCAGCTTTGCTACTTACTAGTTGAGTTTCTTGGGACAACTGACTTTCTCTGAGACTTGGGACAGCAATTATAATAGGTGACCCTTCCATCTGTTGTGAGGATCAAATGAGATAATAGATGTGAAAATGCCCTTTAAATTGAAAAACGCTGGACAAAGTAGTAATTACCATGTGACTTTTATCATTAGATTAGGTGGGACTTAGTGAGAATTCACTAGCAAATGTTTAAAAGAAAAGTGTAAAATTTCACATTTTGATAAGTTTTATTGTTATCAGTAGGGACTGCTGGAGAGAAGAGGTCAGAATGAGGTCCTGGGTAAAGAAAGTTTTTAGTAGAAATGAGAATGGGGTGGGGGTCCAGATACAGTGTGAGGCAGCCCAAGGGGACTTAGGGAAGAACTTAGAAATCAAGTTTGGACGCTGGTCTAATCCTGATCCATAGAACAGGGAGGAGGGAGGCTCCTTGTTTAAAAAATCTCAGGACACTGGGCAGTGGGTGGAGGATTGGTTGAAGAAATAGGGATAGCTGTTAACATCTGTAGCTTCCTAAACATGATACCAAAGTTGAAATTCTAGTTTTAAGTCTTCTAGGAATCTGTAAAGAAGCTAATATATACTTTGTTTCATTCCTAACTCCTTACTTTCCAACATATGAATGTGCCCATTTTGGGGGAAAGTTGTAAGTGAATCTTGTGATTATTGCACATGAATTCAGAGGTAGCTCTCAAGTGAGAACACTGGCATATCTTCATTTAAAGGTGTGCAGGTGGTTGGCAAGTAGGGGATCTGCTTCCACAGACTTAGAAAGCTCAATTTTATGCAGTCATATTCAGATAATCTCTTCTCTGAAAAATGATTTTGTTTATGGTATTTCAGTAATGCAGATGATAGGTTTCCTCAGTGCAACATCAACCCATATTTTTATTGTGTTTAATTATTGATGTATTTGAATGATGCAGTGTATTGGCTGAGTGTTTTTCCATATGAAGAAAGCCTTCTGGCTCTGGATTTTGGTGCTGCATCAGTTTTATTCATTTTTCTTTCAGGGTGATTTTGTCTGGATCATTGCCTTCTCTATTGGGCATTAGGGTAGAATAGTTGATGTCCAGGACAGTCTCAAAGTGTGTATTTTTTTATGATTGTAAGAACACATTTAGGTTTCTTCTTCTACACTCTTTGTTTGCTAGTATGAAGGTGGTATAGTGGTTAAATAAGGAGATGGGTTTCCCTAGGCCCCACTCAGAATTAGTCTTGAGTTACCTTATCACATTAACTTTATATTATGGTGTTGACTGATATTGACATAACTCATTTTTTGAAAAGCATTTTTTTATGTTAATCTGTTACTAATCTGTTTCTTGTATTAAACTGGTAGCTCTCAGGGCAGGACCAAATCGTTTTCCCCCTGCTCTTTATACTCACTGTATTCAACACAGAGCTAAGGATGATAATGATGATGCTAGCTAACATTGTGCTCTGTGCCAGGCGTTGTGCCAAGTGCAATATTTGTCTTAATTCTCATTGACCCTATTTCTTTTTTTTTCTTTATTTGCTCATTTTAGATATACTTGACAGTAGAGTCTATTTTGACATATTATACTATATTGAGTATAACTTACTCTGATTAGGATCCCATTCTTGTGGTTGTACATGATGTGGAGTCTCATTGACCCTATTTCATAGAAGAGAAAACTGAGTCTCAGAGAACGGAATTTGATTTGCTCAGTCTCATAGCTAATGAAGAGATGCAGTTGTGATTAGAACCCAAGTCATTCTGACTTCAGAGCCTATATAATCCCTACAACTGTATTTTCTCAGAATGTTTCCATGAATATGTAAATATATATGAAATATATTATCTATCTTATTTGAGCCTTAAAACTCGGAAATGGACATTATCTTTTTTGTGTCCATTCTATAGGTTAGGAAAAGTGAAGTGAATTAATTATATAGGCTTATACATTTGCTGAGTAGCAGAATCTGGACCCCAAATTCCAGGTCTCCTGACTCCAAATTTCATATTTTCTCCCTTTACCTTACTTTTAGCTGTTAGAGATTCACATCTATTTTCTTAGAAATGCACAATTTAAAAAAATATTTATTTATTTGCTTTAGTTGTACACAGTGCAATGTGTTTATGTTTACGTGGTGCTGAGGATCGAACCCAGGCGTGCCGCACGCGCTAGGTGAGCTCTCTACCACTGAGCCACAACCCCAGCCCCTGTACTGACATTTATTGATTGCCTTGTCAGATTTCTTTTGTATTTCTAAAAGGAAGGAATGGCAGTAACAAATTATTTTCTAGTATTATTTTCTTAACAGCATTTTACATAAGAAATCGAAGCTATGATATATTTTATGAATTCACTTTTTAACATTGAAGTATTGGCATTTAAATAACAAAATTATTTTTTTTTATATTTATTTATTTACTTTAGTTGTACACAATGCAATGCATTTATGTTTACGTGGTGCTGAGGATCGAACTCGGGTCGCGCACGTGCAAGGCGAGCGCTCTGCCGCTGAGCCACAACCCCAGCCCCAAATTATTTTAATACTATTAGAAAATTTACAAACTTTGGAATTTCATATAGCTGTAAAAAATTATCATCTGTTCCACCCTTCATATTACAAAGATAAGGAACAGAAACCCAGAGAAGTGAATTGATTTGTTCAAGGTCATACAGTTTGAAAATGAAGAACCTGGGACTAGAATCTGTGTTGCCTTGTTTTTACCACAGTACATTCTTTTTTTAGCTTATCACAACACAATTTTATTTATTTTTTTAAAATTTTTAAGTTGTAGATGGACACAATACCTTTATTTTGTTTGTTTGTTTATTTATTTATTTAAAAAATATTTATTTATTTGCTTTAGTTGTACACAATGAGTTTATTCTTATGTGGTGCTGAGGATCGAACCCGTGCCGCACATGTGCTAGGCGAGCGATCTACCGCTAAGCCACAACCCCAGCCCTGTTTATTTATTTATTTATTTATTTATTTTAAAAAATATTTTTATTTTATTTGCTTTAGTTGTACACAATGAGTTTTTATTCAATGCGTTTTATTTGTACATGGTGCTGAAGATCAAACCCGGGTCGCCCACGCACTAGGCGCGAGCTCTACCGCTGAGTCACAATCCCAGCCCCCTGTTTATTTATTTTTATGTGGTGCTGAGGATTGAACCCAGTGCCTCACATGTTTGAGGCAAGCACTCTACTGCTGAGCCACAATACCAGCCCTCAATTTTATTTTATAGTTCTGCAAGTTGGGAAGTCCAAGACTGAGGTTGTGGTGGGCTCAGTGCCTGGGGAAGGCCCACTCCTCAGTGTCTTCTGGCTATGTCCTCACTCTACGGAAGGGCAAACAAGCTCCCTTGGGCCTCCTTCACAAGGGTTTGGATCCCACTGCCCAAAGGCCTCATCTCTTCACAGCCTAGTACATTCTTTTTCTTTTGAAAATTATTTGCTTACTTTGGCAATTTCATAGCCAGCTAATGCCTTAAAGGTGATGCCATATAGTCAGAGTCACAGGCCCTAGTGTTTTGACCTTCTTCTCACCATAAGGAGAAGCCAGTTTTGGTTTGGTTAGGTTCTAGGCAGTCTCAGAGCCAAATATAGTCATGTTATAACCTAGCTACTTGGTTTTCCAGGTGTTCTGACCTGCATTATTTTTCTGTATGATTATAGTTCAGAAATATGAGAATTCTAAGCCCTTGTTTTATTCTGACCTGATTGTTACATAAATTAAGAATGTCACAATTGATTCCATTGTTCCAGATTGTAGATTTGATTTAGTTAGTAATCTATATGTTATTGGCTTTTTAAAAAATTAATTATGGACTTTGTATGAAAAAATTAGAACTTTTAATCTTAACTAGATGACTACAGTCCTGGACTATTTCAGCTCTTCTCATTTAATGTTTATAAGTACAGTATGTATGAATGTGAATGTTCCTCTCTCCAATCTCAAACATACTACCAACATCTAATAGGTTTTTAGGGTCCTGCAATTTGTCTTGCTTATTTTCCCTGCAGAGTTTAAAAGCTTGGTATAGAATTCAGGGTAGCTGTTGAAACA
The DNA here is from genome assembly GCA_025594165.1 of Tamias sibiricus. NCBI lineage: Eukaryota > Metazoa > Chordata > Mammalia > Rodentia > Sciuridae > Tamias > Tamias sibiricus. The sequence continues at coordinate 70,317,358 of CM046657.1, read as the reverse complement.
GAAATCCAGGGATTCAGTACCTCAAACAAGATAGACATTTATCTTTTATTTAACAGTCCAAAGGTAGGTTTATTATGACTATGGTGGTCAGAAGTCCTGCTCCCTGAAATCATTCTGGAAACCAAAGTTGCTTCTATCTTGTTGTCCCAGAATGATGCCTTCATCTGCATGCTCAGACAGCTGATTGCCACACCTACCTTCTAGTCTGTGAGAAGGGAGAATGGAGAGCTGATGGCACAGAGCTGCCATAAAAACGGGGCGGGTGTAGCTCAGAGGTAGAGTGTATGCTTAGCATACGTGAGGCCCTAGGTTCAATCTCCTTGTCCCCCCAAAAAAGCTGGAAGTTGTATGCATCAATTCTTTTGGCATCTCATTTATTATATTTAGAAACATGGCATACCTAATTGTAAATAACCCTGGGGAATGGGTGTTTCCAGCATGTTTGCTTCTGCCCAGTTAAATTTTCTTGGCAGGCGTGGGGATAGGGAAATATCTGTACTCAGGGAGAGAAAATGGATATTATTAGCAGTCTCTTCCTTAGAGTCATTGGTAGAGGGTAATGATTCCCTTTCCCCTTCCCCAATTCATTATCTTATTTAATTCCTATCATGACCTTTGAAGTACGTGGTATTGTAATAATTTTTCCAACTGAGAAACTGAAGTTGACTATTAAGCGACTTGTTTAGTCACAAGACTGGCTTAAAAAACTAAACTTTTGTTTCTTATCTCAGTGAATGACACTACCATTTTCTGTCACTGAAGCCGGAAATTTAGGATTTCCTTATCTTCCTATATTCTTTCAGTCATAGAGCTGTGTAGATATTATCACCTTAACATTTCTCTAATCTGTGGCCTTTCTCTTCATCTCCAGAGCTGTTGCCTTAATTCAGACTCTCAGCATCTCTTGTTTGGATAGCAGCCTTCCTTTTTCCTTCTGCTTCCAGGGTCACCTCTGACTCCCTCTTCTGAACTCAAGCCTCCCCGGTTACTTGCAGTGCCCAGTACTCACCTAGTCTGTTATACTGTCAGATCTTAACTTGTGTGTGTGTGTTTTTTTTTTTTTAAATTTCCCTGCTCAAATGGTTCTCTTCTCCTTTTAACTTGGTAAACATGGCCTTATTTTATTTAAAAAAATATGGTACCAGTATCATGTTCTTTGTAAAGCTGTACCTTTCTTTTCCAGGTAGAGTTGACTATTTTCTCTTATGCATCTCCTTTGTTGATGTCTTGTTAGAGAACCTGTAACACTAATTATTACGTGTCCTCCTTTGATCATCAGCATTCAATACTGATAAAGAGCAGCTACTCAATAATTTCTTGGATGGAGTTATGTTACACTTGAATCCAAATCCTGAGTTTTTCTTATCATAATGACTCTTCCTGTGTAAGTATGTACATATTTCTCAAGAGTTTCTTCTGAACCCCAAATTTGGAGACCTGATTTTCCAGAAGCTTACTTTGGAAGTCAAGAGTAGCCCTGCTTGAAAAGGGGTATTTCAACTAATGGGTGCTTTTGTGGCACCATCATTGTTCTGTCACATGTTTAGAGTTCACAGGAAGAGTTTCATTGATATTTGTAAGAGACTATGTCTTTCAAAGGTCAAACTTTGACCCGGGGATAATCAAACTTCTGGGAAAATTATTCTTCCATCTGGATTTTGGGGATGGGCTTTATTTGGCCTTTTTTTTTTTTTTTTTTTTTACAGGTGCTACAAAAACCATTGTCTGTAATTTGCAAAACAAAGAAGTGTTGGATATTTGGCTTTAACTTTTATTGCTTACATCAAGGGACAAAAGAGTAGCTTTTTTGAGGTGGCTCACTCCTGTAATCCCAGCTTTTGGTAGGTTGAGGCAGGAGGATCACTAGTCCAAGGCCAGCCTGATTAATTTATCGAAACTGTCTTAAAAAAGGAAAACAGGGCTGGGATTGTGGCTCAGCGGTAGAGCGCTCGCCTGGCGCGTGGGCGACCCGGGTTCGATCCTCAGCACCACGTACAAATAAAACACATTGAATAAAACGCATTGTGTACAACTAAAGCAAATAAATAAAAATATTAAAAAAAAAAAAAGGAAAACAGAAGGAGAAAGAAATATTTGCTTTACATTTTGGAGGAAAGGTAGGCAAATTAGAAAAAAAAAAATGCATCCCCTTGAAGATAGTTTTATCGTTAAGGTTATTTACACAGAACATGAAAATGAAAAGGTATAACTTCAGTTTACAATAGGTACTATTCAGGGAAACATGGTAATGTCTCAGTGATGAGTGTAAATTCAGCCTGGCCATTATCATTTCTGATCACTGAAGCTCACTTATTGTGGGTTTAAGCCATCTGTTTTGGTGTTAATCCTTTAAAACTCAATTGGTGGATGTTAACGTGATAAAAGGTAATAAAGCTTGAAATATGGCAGTCATTTGGTCTGGTTTACATTTCAACTAATTGCGTGCAAACTTAAGTGTCTTTGGGAAAAAGGAAAAGGACGAATTAATGCTGTAGTCAACTATTTTGATCTCAGCTTGAGCCCTGCACACCTGTCACTGGCTTATGGAAGTTTTCCTCCATAATTAAGAGCTTCTCTCTCATGTTATTACTTAATTGGATGCCACAAGAGCCTGGTGAAACAGTGGAATCCTTTTAATTGCATACCAGCTTTTAAAACAAATCACCAATGTTTAATGTGGTATTGTTTTTATAAGCCTTCCCTGGAAACAGTTTTGATCCCTTCAAGTCCAAAAGAAAATGTAGTATCTGTGTTGCAGAGCTTTGAAGATACTGTTCTTTATAAAAGTAGTTCTATAATTTTTTGAAACATCCCTTCTTAGACAGTTAAGGAACAAAAGAAACATTTGCATAATATTTTACCACTTGACCAAGTGCTTTCCCTTGTTTTAATTCCTGTTAGTAGCTCCAAGAAAGGTATTATAATCGTGTTTTCCACTTAAAATTTTTTTTTTTAGTTGTAGATGGACACATATCTTTGTTTTATTTGTTTATTTTTACATGGTGCCAGGGATCCAACCCAGTGCATCACGCACTGGAGGCAAGCACTCTACCACTGAGCCACAACCCTGGCCATGTTTGATTTTATAGGTGAAGAAACTGAGGATCAGAGAAGTGACTTGCCCAAGCTTACACAGTTAATAAGCTCATGGAGACTGATGCAAATTCCAAATCCTACATCTTTTTGGTACATCATGCTGTCCAAGAGAGCATAAACTTCATGTGTGGAAATGTCAATTTAGTGGGGTTTTCCTTTAATTTGTTTTGTCATAATGTGGTCTCAGCTTAGTGTGTTCAGTACTTTTCTCTTTGCATTGCCAACCTTTACACATATAATGTAGTGGAAAGCCTGACAGTAGGTGAAGAAGCAATGTGTTGGAAAATGATATCATTGCCATATGTCAGTTTACGTATCTATAATTGTATGTAAACTTTTATATTTAAATAAAGTCCGTGTGCTTTGGCAATATATGAGCAATAATTTGCTTAAGTGTGTTAATAATAAATTATTGTTATAATAGTTGCCATATTAGAGAAAATAATTAAAAGGATAAGCTCAGCAAAAAGTATCTTAATTTTTAAAATAGATAAGACAGGAATATAAAATTTAAAAATAATTGAGTTTCCTCAAGATTCTATTATGTAATTTTTTGGTGAATAACATTTAATTAGAATGGGACATTTGCACAGTGCCTGACATACAGTAAATGTTGAATTATATTATTTTTTAAGAAAAACTTTTTATTTTGAAATAACAATAGACTCAAAGGGAAGTTGCAAAAAATAGTACATAGTACTATAGTACATAGTACTATAAAATAGTACTAAAAATAGTACATAGTACTCCTATGTATCTCTCTCTCATCTTCCCTTAGTGGGGACATAAAAAATAATACAGAATATCAAAACCAGGTATTTGATATGAGTAGAATACTGTTACTAGACTACAGACTTGAATTTTCACCATTTTTATACATTTGTGTATGCATATGTGTATAGTTCTGTGCAGTTTTATTTCATGTCCAGATTTGTGTAACCACCACCATAGTCAAGATACAGAACTATTGCTTCACCATAAAGGAACTCTCTTGTGCTGCATCTTTATATTGGGCACATACCCCCCTTTCCTCCAAACCACCCTGTCCCTGCCCTCTGGTAACCACTTGTTTGTTTTTTATCTGTATAGTTTTGTCATTTGGAGAATGATACATAAGTGGACTTATACAGCATATAACTTTTTTTTTTTTTTTTTTTTTTTGGTGGTGCTGGGTTTGAACCTAGGGTGACTTGGATGTGCCTCCTTGTGCTCTAACCTCCCAATACTCATCTTTTCCATATTGCTGCCTGTCTATCTCTTCTGCTAGAGTGAGCTTCTTCTGGGCTGATGTCCTTGTTGATTTACTCATGTAGCTGCTTGAGTGATAAAGTAGACCAGACATTCAGGTTCTCTGAGACAGAGACTTCTGCCCGACTTCTGATGACTTTTGCAACTACATCTTTCACCACTGTCTGCCTTGCATTTTGCTCTCTAGCAATGCTGAAACAAATGTCATTTCCCTAGGCACATTAAAATGTTTTTATTTTCTGGGGTGTTCCCTTTTTCCTAGAATGTCCTTTTCGCCTTTCTCTAAGTTAATGTCTTTTTCTCTTTTAAATCAACCATCTTCCAAGAAGCCTTCTTTAATCCCTCTATCTTGCCACATTCCTGCTGCTGGCTTCCATTCTGTCCTTTGTCACACCATATGACAATTGAAAGGTCCAATATTCTGAAGGAATTTACATATTTTAGCACTAGTTCTTAGGTAGATTTCTACCATCTTCTTCACCCAGCGAGCTTCATTCCTCACATCACTCATTGCACTTGGCTTTGCTGATGACAGGCATCCTGAAAGGAAAGTGACCATTGGGAATCTGATGGGATTTCCTTTTTATTGCTCTCCTATTGTGTTTCACCTTAGCATTTGTGTTAGTTCTCACTAGGATTAAAATACCCCTTTTGTACAAAAATAATATGCCTTTTATATCCTTCTCACCTCGCAGAGAATTCTAATGATCTCAATCAATCCTGATGGCATTTTATATCCTCATTTTTCTTTCTTACATTTCCTCCCTCCTGTGGTTTTTGGAAAAATTCCTATTATGGAAAAATTTGAAAACTTGGCAAATAATCTCTCTCTCTATTCTACTATATAGGGGTTAATTTTAAAAAAATTTCAGCATTTGTTGAGGCAGGAGGATCAAAAGTTCAAGGCCAGCCTTGTCAATTTAGTGAGACCTTGACTTAAAATAAAAATTAAGCCAGGTGTGGTGATTCACACCTGTAATACCAGCAAATGGGGAGGCTGGCAGAAAAATTGAAAGTTTGAGGACAGCCTCAGTAACTTAGTGAGGCCCTAAGAAACTTAGTGAGACCCTGTCTCAAAAAAAAAAAAAAAAAAAAAATATATATATATATACACACACACACATATGTATATATATGTACATATACATATATATTCATATATGTACATATATATGTATATATATACATATATATGTGTGTGTGTATATAAAAAGGGCTGGAAGGCTGGGGCTATGGCTTAGCGGTAGAGAGCTTGTCTGCATGTTGAGGCCCTGGGTTTGATCCTCAGCACCACATAAATAAAATAAAGGTATTGTGTCCACCTACAACTAAATAAAAAAAATATTAAAAAAAAATTAAAAGGGCTGAAGATGTAACTTGGTGGTAAAGTGCTCCTGCATTAAATCCCTAGTACCTAAATAGGTAAATAAATAAAAAATAAGAATTAAAAAAGATCTGGGGATGTAGCTCAGTGGTAGGCCTTGTGTTCAATTCTTAGCACTAAAAACAAAACAAAACAAAACAAAAACTTTCAGCATTTGGGCTTTTAAAATATATTTTATTCTATTTATTTTATATCATTAAGATCAATCTGTAGGTAGTTTTTTTTTTTTTTTTTTTTTTTTTTTTTTGTGGTACCGGGGATTGAACTCAGGGGCACTCGACCACTGGGTCACATCCCCCCAGCCCTTTTTTTGTATTTTATTAGAGACAGGGTCTCACTGAGTTGCTAAGTGCCTCGATATTGCTGAGGCTGGCTTTGAACTCGCGATCCTCCTGCTTCAGCCTCCCAAAGTGCTGGGATTACAGGCGTGCGCCACCACTCCCGGCTTGTAGGTAGTTTTATGGAGTGCTTTTTACAAAAGTTTTTTAGTTGTTTTTATACCATTTATTTATATACGGTGCTGAGAATTGAACCTAGTGCCTCCTGCATGCTAGGCAAGTGCTCTATGACACTGAGCCACAACCCCAGCCCATGGAGTGCCTTTTAATTTAGCAATCTATCAGTTTAAAAAATTTTTTGTTGTACAATAAATGTTGGCGAGGATGTGGGGAAAAAGGCACACTCATACATTGCTGGTGGGACTGCAAAATGGTGCAACCGTTATGGAAAGCAGTATGGAGATTTCTTGGAAAACTGGGAATGGAACCATCCTATGACCCAGCCATCCCACTCCTGGGTCTATTCCCAAAGGACCTAAAAACAGCATATTACAGTGACACAGCTATCTCAATGTTTGTAGCTGCACAATTCACAATAGCTAGGTTGTGGAACCAACCTAGATGTCCCTCAGTAAATGAGTGGATTAAGAAAATGTGGTATATATGCACAATGGAATTTTACTCAGCAATAAAAGAAAACAAATTAATGGCATTTGCAGGTAAATGGATGAAGTTGGAAGACATAATGCTAAGTGAAGTTAGTCAGTCTCAAAAATCCAAGTACCAAATGTTCTCTCTTATATAAGGAGGCTATTTCAAAGTATAGTTGGATGGGGGTACATAGGAGGATTAGAGGAACACTAGAATGGTCAAGGGAAGGGAGGGTAAGGGAGGGAGCAAGAGGGGAGGGAGGGGGAGAAAAAAAAAAAGGTGTTTGAATGAGACGGATATCATTTTCCTTAGTGCATGATTGAAGACCTGAATTGTACGAATATACTTTGTATACAAACAGTTGTATGTAAAAAGATACTAAATATATGCACTATGAGTTGTACATATTAAAAATTATAAAAATAAAATTAAAAAAAATTTTTTTTTGTTGTAGATGGACACAATACCTTTATTTTATTTATTTTTATATGGTGCTAAGGATCAAACCCAATGCCTCATATTTGCTGGGCAAGCACTGTACCACTGAGCTATACCCCAGCCCTCAATCTATCAGTTTTAATGGTTGCATGCTATTGCATTGTCTGGCATGATTTAATCATAACTTTATTGTGAGACATTTCCATTTTTTTAATATTATAAATAGCATTGCGATAAGCATCTCTGTAATTTTTGGTCTTTATTTTTTTATAGCTTTCTTAGAATAACTATTTAGGTAATAAGGAGATAATAGGAGTAAAGGTGTAATTTTTTTTATGGGTCTAGATACATACTCTTGAATTATTCTGTTTATTGCATGAATTATTTGTTAAATGAAAGAAGGAATACTCCACAGAAGACTACCTACTTATGCTCTCTAGAGGAGGGGATGAGTGCCTGTAACTCCCATATTGCCTTTCATAGTTGATTCTCCCTGTGTTCTGTCCTCATTTTTTCATAGTTAGGACTTTATCCTATTGTTACTTTTGGATTTAATTGCTTTCTCTAGCTCAGGGCAGATGAAATCAGGTCTTTTGTCCTCTCTCCCAAAGGAAAGACACTGAGATTCGTCTCATTTGGTCATGTTCCTTCTACAGTCCTTCATCATTCATTGGTGGTATCTTCTGACTCAGAGGGTTATTTTTGAAACTACATAGTTTCGAAAAACTTGATCAATCCCATAGGTAACATTTAAGATATGGAGAGAGATAGAGAGATAGAGATAGAGAAGGGGGGGGAAGAAGAGAGAGAGAGAGAGAGAGAGGTGGGGGGGGGGGGAGAGAGAAATCTAGTTATAGGGGGAAAAAATCTATATAGCTTTTGAGAGACCAAAGGGGATTGTAGTTGCTATTCTTAGTGATCTTAACCTTTTTTTTTTTTTTTTTTTTGGTACCGGGGATTGAACTCAGGGGCACTCGACCACTGGGTCACATCCCCAGCCCTTTTTTGTATTTTATTAGAGACAGGGTCTCACTGAGTTGCTAAGTGCCTCGCCATTGCTGAGGCTGGCTTTGAACTCGCGATCCTCCTGACTCAGCCTCCCAAAGTGCTGGGATTACAGGCGTGCGCCACCGCGCCCGGCTGTGATCTTAACCTTTAATGTCTCTCAGATTCTGTTTATTATCTGTACATAACTTTGAGGATAAAATTTAAACTCCTTAGTTTATTTTGTAAGGCTTTTTCATGATTTGGGCTCTGCCTGCCTCATTAGCCTCAAATCCTCTTCTTTCTCATATGTTGTTCCAGTCAAACTGAACTATATGACATTTGCTGTCCAGGTCACATTCTTATACCTTTACCCATGCCATTGTGTCTATTTTGGACACATTCCCATCCTTTCTTCATCTCCCAACCTCTGTAATGAACTGTCATATCTCTAATTTTTTCATTCACCCATTCAGCTATTATTTGCTTAGCTGGTCAACAGATATTTATTGAATGCTTATTTTGTGTAACTAATGAGGAGGAAGACAGCAATGAAAGAAATAGCATTTTAGTCTGAAACATGCTATGATAATAGTAACGAAAGCAATTAACACTTAATGATTACCTACCAAGCCAGGCACAGTTCTAAGCCCTTTATCTGAATTAATTCATTTAATTCTTTTTTTAAAATAATATTTATTTGCTTTTAGTTGTACACAATGCCTTTAATTTCACGTTGTGCTGAGGATTGAACCCAGGCTGCGCACATGCGAGGCAAGCGCTCTACCGCTGAGCCACAACCCCAGCCCCAATTCATTTAATTCTTAAAACAAACCTTTAAAATAGATGTATAATTACTGTTAAGTACGAATTATAGTTGGATACAAGGGAAAGTATTAACATACTTGCCATTTCTTAAATGTCCAAAGGAACCAAACATATCTAGATTTTTTTTTTTTTTTTTTTTTTTTTTTGTGGCATCGGGGATTGAACTCAGGGGCACTCGACCACTGGGCAACATCCCCAGCCCTTTTTTGTGTTTTTATTAGAGACAGGGTCTCCCTGAGTTGCTAAGTGCCTCGCCATTGCTGAGGCTGGCTTTGAACTCGCGATCCTCCTGCCTCAGCCTCCCAAAGTGCTGGGATTACAGGCGTGCGCCACCGCGCCCAGCCATATCTAGATATTTTGTGTACATTTTCTTTCATCCTCACCACAGCTCTGCAAGGTTAGGTTTTAGGTGTTATCATTTTATACATGAGGAAATAAAGTCTCAATAAGATTAGGAAATATGCCCAGTTTCACACAATTTGTAAGAGGTAGAGTTAGATTTGAACCCAGTTTAGTTCAATTCCAAAGTCTTTCTTTTTAGGATTTTGTTGGTATAACTGAAGAGGGTAGGCAAAACTCTCTAAGCTCAGGAACTGTGCAATCAAAAATATGACAGTCCATTGCCTTTTTAAAATATGTATATTTTTTAGTTGCAGTTGGACACAATACCTTTATTTTATTTATTTATTTTTATGTGGTGCTGAGGATCGAACTGAGCGCCTAGTGAGGTGAGCGCTCTATCACTGAGCCACAACCCCAGCCCAGTCCATTGCCTTTTAAGAGAAGGGGAGGTTGGGCTGGGGTTGTGGCTCAGCGGTAGAGCACTTGCCTAGTATATGCAAGGCGCTGGGTTGATCCTCAGCACCATGTAAAAATAAATAAATAGGGCTGGGGCTGGGGCTCAGCGGTAGCACGCACTGGGTTCGGTTCTCAGCATCACATACAAACAAATAAAATAAATGTCTATCAACAACTTAAAAAAAAAAAAATAAAGAGAATAGGAGGTAAAACTGAAAGATAGTACTTTGTTAAAATGTGGGTTGCTTCTTTCCATTTTCCTTTCTTCTGTAGGACAGACTAAGAAATCCTCTCATAGCAACATGGGTATAATATAAGAGCTTCCTAAGTATTGTCCTTGAGGCTGCTGGTGGTACATGGCAGTTTTGAATGCTTTAGCCATGTGTTTAATAACTGAAAATTCATTCAGGGCAGCCACAACATGCAACCAGATGGGATTTAAAATTGGCATGTTCATGTTTTTTAAAAAGTTAATTTAAAAATGTCAATTTGCAACCTGAAGTTGCCATATTAGAATTTTCCCCAATAAAGAATAGGAAATGTTTCATTAAACTCCTGTTAAGTTGTTTACACTTGTTGTACACTGCACAGATGTGCTCATCTGGGTAAAATGATTTTCTAAAATTGTGTGCAGTGGGAAAGAGAAAAATGAGCAGTTTAGTTCGAAGTTTAGAATGACTATTGAATAAAGGAGTGCTATGAAATTTTTACAGTGTATGGAATTGACTTTAACAGTTGCTTTTGTAGTTGTGTTATATAATTAAATCGTGGCATTATAGCTTTGAAAGGCATAGACTAATGGAGAAAGACCATTTAAAACAGGCTGTGTTTAAAACTGTTTCTATCAGGAGTTCTCTCTCTTTCTTTCTCTTTTAGTACTGGGGTTTGTTATAGATTTTACTCCTCTTTCCTTCTTTAAAACTATCATAGATTTTCCATAACTTAGAGGATAAATTTTTTTAAAAAATATTTATTTATTTACTTTAGTTGTATACAATGCAGTGCATTTATGTTTATGTGGTGCTGAGGATTGAACCTGGGCCGCGCTCGTGCAAGGCGAGTGCTCTGCCGCTGAGCCACAACCCCAGCCCTAGAGGATAAAATTTAAGTCTTTTTTTGCAAAGGTCTTGGTTTGGGTTGTGCCTGTCTCATTACTCAGAAATTCTCTTCTTTCTCATCATATATTTTTCCAGCCAAACTGAATTATTTGTTTATTGTCCAGGTCCCATTCCTATACCTTTATGACATTGTCTCTATTTGGGAAACATTCTCACCCATTTTTTATCTCCCAATCTCTTGATTACCCTTTAAACTTTGTTTGGACTCATCTTAGAGCAGCTTCCTTTGTGGTTCCCTTACTCTGCCCTATTTCCCCACTGGGTTTTGTTCCTCTCCTTCATTCTTTTTTTTTTTTTTAGCACCTCTTTTTTTAAAAAAAATATTTATTTATTTGCTTTAGTTGTACACAATGCCTTTGTTTTTACGTGGTGCTGAGGATCGAACCCAGGCCGCGCACGTGCTAGGTGAGCGCTTTACTGCTGAGCCACAACCCCAGCCCCTCGTTTGTTGTTTTTTTTGTTTTTGTTTTTGTTGTTTGTTTGCTTTTGTACTGGGGATTGAACCGGAACGAGCCCCAATCAGGGAGATGGCTATTGCGGTCAGCTGGAAGCCATAAGTTCCACCTGATAATAAGTATGTATGTGACGCACCTGTAAATGCACGTGAGGCACCTGCAAAGCTAAAGGTATATAACCGGGTGAAAGCGGTCGGAGTGAGGAGAAGAATGAATTCATTCAGTCAGTCATGCAGTCGCTCGGTCGGAAGAAGAGTTCGGGTCGGAGAAGAAGAAAAGAATCAGAGCGGCCAGAACGTAGGCAGAGCGGTTACAGAAGAGAAACCAGATAGAAGAAGTAATTCCTGGTCAGAGTCAGGCCGAGGCTCCCGAGGAAGAAAGAAGAAAGAACAAAGAAGAAAGAAGCTCTAAAAGCTAAGCTCTCTCTCCCTCTCTCTAAAGAAGAAATCTCTCTCTTTCAAGCTCTCTTTCTCTCTAAGCTCTAAGAAGAAGAAGAAAAAGCTATCTCTAATCTTTCTCTCTAAGCTCTTTCTAAGAAGAAGAAAAATCTTTCTTTCTCTCTCTAAGCTCTCTCTAAGAAAGTAGAAGTAAAAGTAGTAATAGCTTTACTCTGCCTCCGAGAGTTTTCCTCCCGCGGCGTTGTGGCTAGCCACGGCAGGCAGCTTACAGAACCCAGTGGCATTTTACCACTGAGCTACACAAGAAAGAAAGGACCTTTTTTTTTTTTTAAATTTTGAGCAGGGTCTCACTAAATTGCTGAGGCTGGCCTCGAATTTGCAATCCTCATGCCTCAGCCTCTTGAGTTGCTGGGATTACAGGCATGAACCACCATAATTGGCTATCTTTAGCACCTAGTTCTTAATATTTCTCAGAAAATGTGTGTCAGGTGACTCAGAATATACTGAGGATATTTCTATCCTGAGGATATCTCTATCCATGGAGTCCCAAAAAGTGTGATAAATTTTGACTGGAGTTTTCCTATTTTTATTTCTGCTAAGTTGTGACATGATTCCAATATTTGAAAAAAAAAATTCCTTTCAGAATCACCTGCAGTTTAATTACTTGCCAAACCTGAAATAAGAAATGAGCCCTCTTCTTAATTAAATTTTATAATAAGTATTGAAACTTTAGGGGAGATGGACTGAAGAAAAAGACTTTCTGATTATCCCTTACTATTGTGGTTCCTTCTTTTCCCCAGAAATTGGAAAGATGGTTTATTTTTACACTGATTCTAGCCTATAAAGGACACTGAATTTATGGAAAAGAGGACCTGTGTGCTGTGTGATAATAAGGTAGAACAAGCTGTCTCTTACCCATTGTCATTCATTCCTAAGAAATATTTAATGGGGGCTTATTAAGGGCTGATGCTTGGATACAGAAATGAGTTAGGCATGGTTACTACCAGATTGTCTCCTAGCCTGCACCACAGGTTATACACACAATCTAGACATGTCTCTATCCAATAGAACTTTCTGTAGTGATGGAAATATTCTACATTTGTGTTGTCCAGTGGGTTGTTACCAGACACATGTACTCTTGAGTGCTTGAAACATAATAGTGAGACTGAGGAACTGAAATTTAAATTTTACTTAGTTTCAGTTAATTAGTTAATTAATTTTATTGTTTTGTTGTATATGGACACGATACCTTTATTTTACTTATTTATTTTTAATGCGGTGCTGAGGATTGAACCCAGTGCCTCCATATGCTAGGCAAGTGCTCTACCACTGAGCTACAGCCCCTGCCCAAGTTTTAGCTAATTTAAATGTGAATTAAAATAGCTGCAAATAACTAGTGTCTTACATATGGGAAAGTATGGCTCTTGAGGGTCAAAACAGTGGGGAAACAGACATGTAGATGAGGAAGTACAATTCAGTATAATAGAGGGGCTGGTGGTGGTACTCAGTGTTGGAGCACTTACCTAGCATTCATGAGGCCTTGAAATTGAGCCCCAGCACCCCCCAAAAGAGTCAGTAATACTTAATTCAAAGGATTCTTTTTGAGGGTTAAATGAAAAAACTATAAAAAGTCCTGTTCAGAAATATAGTAGGTGTTCCATTAAGCTTGGTTGAGTGCAAACCTCTTACAGCTTTGCTTAACCAAAAATTCCTATGAAGGAGAGGGTTAACATTCTTGGAAAGGTAAGAAATCTTGCAAAAAAATATGGAGAATTAAGAAATGTGGCCTAAAGATAATAAATACAGCTAACAAAATATGTTTGTTATACAGTGTATCATGTGTATTTGATAGAAACTACAGAAGAGAAAAGAACTCATGCTGAGTAGCTTTCACTGATCTTTCTTGAGTATTGAGGAATGATTATAATCAGCAGAAAGTTAATTTCTCATTAGGCCCCTATTAATGCTGTTGGTACTTTATTTTGGCATATGTCATTTTTTTTTTTTTAGCTTCTACCTTTTAGTTAAATAATAAATCTCATAAACCATGAGATATGGGAAAATAAAGATTTCAAATAGCTGGGCGCCGTGGTGCACACCTGTAATCCCAGCACTTGGGAGGCTGAGACAGGAGGATCGCGAGTTCAAAGCCAGCCTCAGCAATGGCGAGGCACTTAGCAACTCATTGAGACCCTGTCTCTAATAAAATACAAAAAAGAAGGGCTGGGGATGTGACTCAGTGGTCAAGTGCCCCTGAGTTCAATCCCCAGTACCAAAAAAAAAAAAAAAAAAAAAAAAGATTTCAAATAAAAACAAGGGGGATGTATGATGTAGTGTAGGGCCTAGAGGAAGTTCTAGCATCCGTTAATGGGGTGGAGACACAGAGGGTAGTTTTTACAGGGCCATGGGCCAAAGGGAAGAGTCCTTTGCTCAGAGCAAATGTGAAAACTATTCAGAAGTCCAGAATGTCTGCAAGGAGGCTGGTGGCACTGATATCTGATAGTATTGGAGGCAATATTGAAAGTAGGATGCTGGAGTCTAGGTCTTAGAAATAAGTGTGTGTGTGCGCGCGTATGCAGACCTGTGCCAGCTTGAGTGATGATCTAGAACTGTTTAGTTTGCTCTTTTTTGGGGGGGATGACTTGGGGCTTGTTTCCCAAGTGGGCCCAGTTACATTTATATATGTGTATTTTTTCCCCCAAGAACAGTCTTGATGTTTCCACAATGATTCTAATCATATACATTGAATGTACAATGTGTCTACTTCTAATATGGCTGTTTTCAATTGAAAGTTTAAGTTGTCACGATTGAGTAGTTATCTTTGTCAACTTCTGTCTGTAGTATCTTTTTTGTTGTTGTTATTGGGGATTAAACTCAGGGACACTTTACTAGTAAGCTATGTCTTCAGCATCTCCAGTCGTTTTATTTTTATTTATTTTTTGTACTGGGGATTGAACTCAGGGGCACTCAACCACTGGGCTGCACCCCCAGCCCTATTTTGTATTTATTTAGAGACAGGGTCTCACTGATTTGCTAAGTTCCTCACCATTGCTGAGGCTGGCTTTGAACTCGTGATTCTCTGCCTCAGCATCCCAAGTGCTGGGATTACAGGTGTGCTCCACTGCGCCCAGCTTTCATTTTTTATTTTAAGACAGGGTCTTGCTAAATTGTCCAGGCTAGTCTGGGATTAGATCCTTCTTTCTCAGCCTCTGAGTTGCTGGGATTACAGGCGTGCACCGCTGTGCTTGGCCTATCTGTAGTATTTGTTATGGTATTTTGTGGTGTAAGATACCTGTGGTAAAGCACCTGGGCTTTGGAGTCTAGTTGCTTGAGTTTGGATTCAGTTTCAGTTTTGAGCAGTATAATTTTGAGCAAATGACTTGACCTTTCTAGGCTCAGACTTCTCATTTGTGAAAGGGGGATTGGATGAAATTTTGGTCACAGGTGGGTGAGATAATCTACTTGCTTATAGAAAACACTCAGTAAATGTTAACTATTATTATCATTTTACCTCCTGTCACATTACTATGTATGCCCAGCTTGTTTGTTTATTCATAAATGGATTGTGATAAAACATTACATAAGATTTACCATCTTAACTATTTTAAGTGTACAGTCTATTAGTGTTAACCAATTTTACATTGTTGTATAACAGATCTCTTAAATTTTTTCTTCTCACTAAACTACTCTTTCCACTTCTTCCCAGTTCCTGTCATCTGTCATCCACAATTTAAGTGGAATCATACTGTATTTGTTTTTCCATGGCTGGCTTATTTCCGTTAGCATAATGTCTTTCAAGATTCATCCATATTGTAGCAAGTGACAGAATTTAAAAGCCAAATAATATTTCATTGTATGCGTATACCATGGTTTCTGTTTTGGTTTTACTCCATGATGGGCATTGGTTTGTTTCTACCTCTTAGCTACTATAATAATGCTATAGTGAACATGGATGGGTACACAAATATTTCTGTGATTCTGTTTTCAATTCTCTTGGATATATATCCAGAAGTAGAATCACTGGATTACGTGGTACTCTATTACTAATTTTTTGAGGAACCTCCATACTGTTTTCATTAGTAACTCTATCAGTTTACATTGTTGCCAATAATGTATAAGGTTTCTTTTCTTTTCTTTTTTTTTTTTGTGGTACCGGGGATTGAACTCAGGGGCACTCGACCACTGGGTCACATCCCCAGCCCTTTTTTTGTATTTTATTAGAGACAGGGTCTCACTGAGTTGCTAAGTGCCTCGATATTGCTGAGGCTGGCTTTGAACTTGCGATCCTCCTTCCTCAGCCTCCCAAAGTGCTGGGATTACAGGCGTGCGCCACCACGCCCGGCAGGTTTCCATTTTTTTAAAAAATATTTATTTATTTGCTTTAGTTGTACACAATGTGTTTTATTTTTATATGGTGCTGAGGATCGAACCCGGGCCACGCACGTGCCAGGCAAGTGCTTTACTGCTGAGCCACAACCCCAGCCTTCCGTTTTTTTTAATCCTCACCAATATTTATTTTTCATTTTGTTTTTATACTGGTCAATCTTACTGCCTGTAAGTTGATATATCATTGTGATTATTATTTGCATTTCTCTAATGATTAATGGTGTTGAACATCTTTTCATATGCTTATTATGCATTTGTATATCTTTTTTATTAAATTATTTATTTATTCAAATTTGTTGTATATGACGGCAGAATGCAATTCAGTTCATATTACACATGTAGAGCACAATTTTTCAAGTCTCTGGTTGTACACAAAGTAGTTTCACACCATTCGTGTCTTCATACATGTACTTAGGGTAATATGTCCATCTCATTCCACTGTTTCTCCTATCCCCATTCCAACTCCATTTGTATATCTTCTTTGGAGAAAGGTCTATTCAAGTCCTTTGCCAACTTTTTTTTTTTTTTTTTAGATGTAGATGGACACAATATCTTTATTTTTATTTATTTATTTTTATGTGGTGCTGAGGATTGAACCCAGGGCCTCACACGTGTGAGGCAAGCACTCTACCATTGAGCTACAACCCCAGACCCTTTGCCAATTTTTTTTTTTTTTTTTTTTTTTTTTTTGGTACTGGGGGTTGAACTCAGGGGCAATGACCACTGTGCAACATCCCCAGCCCTTTTTTTGTATTTTATTAGAGACAGGGTCTCACTGAGTTGCTAAGTGCCTCGCCATTGCTGAGGCTGGCTTTGAACTTGTGATCCTCCTGCCTCAGCCTCCTAAGTGCTGGGATTACAGGCTGCGCCCGGGCCTTTGCCAATTTTTTAATTGTTATTTTGTTGAGCTTATTTTTTAGTATGAAGTTTTTGTTAAATTTTATTTAAAATTGACTTGTAATAAGATTCTTTGAATTTTAACACATGGGTAGTTTGTGTAACCATAACTATAATCAAGATACAGGACAGCTTCATCACCCCAAGAAACTTGTCACATCTAGCTGGTTTTTTTTTTTCCCCTTTACTACTTGGGGTTGAACCCAGGGGCGCTTAACCACTGAGCCACATCCCCAGGCCTTTTTTTTTTTTTTTTTTTTAATATCTTATTTAGAGACAGGGTCTCACTGAATTGCTTAGGGCCTTGCTAAGTTGCTGAAGCTGGCTTTAAATTCATGATCCTCCTGCCTCAGCCTCCTGAGCTACGGTCACAGCTTGCTTTTTTTTTTTTTTTAATATTTATTTATTTGTTTTAGTTGTACTTTTTTTTTTTTTTTTTTTTTTTTTTGTGGTTACCAGGGATTGAATTCAGGGGCACTCGACCACTGGGTCACATCCCCAGCCCTTTTTTGTATTTTATTTAGAGACAGGGTTTCACTGAGTTGCTAAGTGCCTCGCCATTGCTGAGGCTGGCTTTGAACTCGTGATCCTCCTGCCTCAGCCTCCCAAAGTGCTGGGATTACAGGCGTGCGCCACCGCGCCTGGCTTTAGTTGTACTTAATGCGTTTTAATTTTTACATGGTGCTGAGGATTGAACCCAGGCCGCGTTTTACCAAGAAGCTGCTTTACTTTAAGATTGGTTGAGGTCAGTTGTGAATTGAATGAATCTTACGATATAAGTGCTTATGGCTTTTAATTGATTTACTGGGAAATGCTCTACACCTTCTTTCTTCCTTTTTTTTTTTTTTTTTTTTTTTTTTTTAAAAAAACACACCCTGCTCCCATATAGATGAACTTAGGAATCAGACCTAGCCTCCTTTTCATGTAGCAGGGCACTGAGGAACAAGTGAGATAATTGTTTTTTTTTTTTTAATATTTTTTGAGTTGTAGGTGGACACATGCTTCACACATGGAAGACGTGCTCTACTGCTGAGCCATAGCCCCAGCCCCGATAATTGGGTTTTATAGGGACTTTGGTAATCATTTTTTTAATGTGTACTTTTTTTTTTTTTTGTGGTATGGTTACTGAACCTAGGGCCTCACCCTGTTTCTACCACTGAGCTACATCCCTAGCCCCTAATCTGTGTTCTTATGATTTTTAAATTTTTGCTTTATTAATTCATAGAGGCTTTTATGAATAAGTGCTACATCCAGATCTGAATTATTCTCAGTAGTAAGAAGAGAGAGAGAGAGCTGAGAAAGAGTTCTGGATTTGAGACAGTGAATGCAGCATCAATCCTGGCTTTGATAACTTCATAAAAATCTAAATCATATAATTTCTATGAGATGTAGGTATCTTGCTTACAAAATGGGTGAGTTAACAATTCCTGTCTTGTAGGCTATTTGGTTGTGAGTAGTAAGTAAAATAAAGAAGGTGAGAATTATCTAACATTAAGTAAATGTTAGGTTGAATATAAATGGTAATATGGGAAAACACTTTTTTTTTTTAAGTCTCAATTGGAGGGTTTTTTCCTTTCTTTTTTTAGTCTTGGTGAATGGAAATATTGATAAATGGAACCCAATGTAAGCCTCAGATCACTTTTTATTTGTTTGCAATGCTGGGGATCACACCCACAGCCTTGTGCATGCTAGGCAAGCACTCTACTTATGAACTATATCCTGTAGCCCAGATTAAGTTTTTAATGGCTTTTTAAAAACAAGAGCTTTATTGAGATATAATTCACATATCATCCAGTTTACCTATTTAAAGGGTACAATTCAGTGGTATTTAGTACATTTAAAGACTTGTACAATTATTACCACACTCAATTTTAGAATATTTTCATTACTCCAAAAAATCCATACCCTTTAGCAGCCACTCCCTGTTTCCCCCATTTCTACCAGCTGTGGGCAACCAACTCATCTATTTTTTACAGTTAGATTTGTCTTTTTTGGACATTTCACATAAATGGAATAATAAAAACGTGGCTAATGATGACTATTTTTTTTTTCCAGTTAGCATAATGTTTTCAAGATTATCCATGTTCTAGCATGTGTCATTATTATTATTATTATTATTTTTTGGTACCGGGGATTGAACTCAGGGGCACTCGACCACTGGGCCACATCCCCAGCCCTTTTTTTGTATTTTATTAGAGGCAGGGTCTCACTGAGTTGCTAAGTGCCTCGCCATTGCTGAGGCTGGCTTTGAACTCATGATCCTCCTGCCTCAGCCTCCCAATTGCTGGCATTACAGGCATGCGCCACCGCACCTGGCTTCATTATTTCTTTTTTTATTGCTGAATATTGTTGTATGAATATGTAACTCCCCCCTCCCCCACTTGCCCCATACTGGGGATAGAACCCAGGGTTGCTGTACCACTAAGCTACACCCCCAGCGCCCCCCTTTTAAAAAATATTTTTTTTAGTTGTAGATAGACATAATACCTTTATTTATAAATATTTATTTGTTTTAGTTGTACACAATGCCTTTATTCTTACGTGGTGCTGAGGATTGAACCCGGGCCGCACATGTACTAGGTGAGCGCTCTGCCGCTGAGCCACAACCCCAACCCCCTTTATTTATTTTTATGTGGTGCTGAGGATCGAATCCAGTGCCTCACACTTGCGAGGCAAGCGCTCCACCACTGAGCTACAGCCCCAGCTCCCCCAACCCTTTTTATATTTTATTTTGAGATGGCTTCACTAAACTGCCAAGGTTGTCTTTGAACTTGTGATTCTCCTGCCTCACCCCTTGAGTTGCTGGGATTACAGGCATTTGCTACCATGCCCAGTGGATGTGACACATTTTTAAAATTTATTCATCAATTGGTGAACACTTTGAAAGCTAACTTTCAGAAATGCTGTGAACCCTCACATAAATTTTTATGTGGACAAAGGTTTTTGTTTATCTTGGGTATATACTTAGGAGTGGAATTGCTAGATTATATGGGAATTTTATTTTTAACCTTTTGAGGAACTTCAGAGTGTTTTCCACAGTGGCTGGCTGCACCATTTTATATTTTCACCAGCAATATATGGGGGCGGGGAGGGAGGTTTCCAATTTCTCCATGTCCTAACATCTACTTGTTATTTGTCTTTGTTTTTAACCATACTGTTTATATCTCATTGTGATTTGATTTGTGTTTCCCTGATGACTAATGATGCTGAGCATCTTTCATGAGCTTTATTGCCCATCTTGTTACTCTTTTTATGTATATCCTGATGCTTTACCATGTAGCTTGGTTATATCTTTCTATATTTGGTAGGATGATACTCTGCACCCAAAGGTGCTTACTGATATTGATTTGTTAGCTGATTATAAGAGAATCCCATGGGGAAAAAAAAAATCTGGCTTCATTTTTCATTCTTTAGTTACTTCTGTCCAGTATTCAGAAAAGGAATATTTTCAAAGAATTTTTCATTCTGTTTAAGGGAAGATGAGATTGAAGACTTAAGATATAATTAAAGAACACTTAATGGCTGAAATATATTACTAATATTGAGTATAGAGTGCTTAGAATTTTATGTTGACACTGGGGATACAGCATTGAATAAAACAAAGTCCCTGCTTTCAATAGAGTTTTAGCAGGTAGAGAGAAAAAAGTCAAAGGGTGTAAGGGGAAAGGGAGTGCTTGGAAGGGAGGGAGCTATTTTAGATATAACCAGTTAACCTAGGCCTCTTAATGAGGTAAAAATTGAGTAGAGATCTAAATGAAATAAAGGAACAAGTCATACAGATAATTTGCTTGGTTTATCAAGGAACAAAAAGGGGAAAATGTCCATGTTGTTCACATTAAGGAATCTGAGGATTGCATGTTTTTCTTGATCTTTGTTTTTGGTCATTTTGGAATGGTTTTCAAATACCATAGATGTTGATGTTAAATTTTTAATACAGTATGGAGCAAGGAGGAGAGTGGTAAATATAATGAACAAGGAACAAGAAGAAGTATTGTAAGGGGTGAGATGAGATAGGTAGAAAGGTGCTACATTACATGGTGTCTTGTAGGTCATGGTAATGATCTTGTATTTTACTCTGAGTGAAAAAAGTCATTGTAGCATTTTGAAGAGAGTGGAATGATATGCTTTCATTTGAACTTAAAAGGATCATTTTGGCTACTGGGAAAGAGGAAGGCAGGGTAGACATGATGAGGACCAAAGCAGAGCATTCAGATAACTTATTATATAGTTAAACAGCAGTAATGAAAGCTCAAGTCTGTTAGTTATAAAAGTGGTGAGAAATGGTTAGATTTGGGATGTTTTGAAAGTAGAGCTGAATGAATTTGCGGATAGATTAGATGAGGATTAGGACAGTAATAAAAACATAGTCAAAGATGATTCTGACATTTTTGCCTTGAGCAACTATAATAGTTGCCACTTATAGAGATGGGAAAGACTGGGAGGAGCAGGTGTGTGTGTGTGTGTGTGTGTGTGTGTGTGTGTGTGTGTGTGTGTGTCATTTGGTTATAAATATATAGTCTTGCACATATGATATTTTCTTTAGTCATGGATCCCATATACAGTGGTGGTCCTAAAAGATTACATAGTCTAGTAGTGTTATAGCTATCTTAGTTTGTGTCAGTACACTGTATAATGTTTGTGCAGTGACGAAATCACTGAATGATGTGTTTCTCAGAACATGTCTTTATTGTGAAGTGACACATGACTGTATTATACTTTAAGATGGCAGTTAGATAACCAAGAGGATATGTCAGGTAAGCAGTTACATTTATGAAATTCAGGAACTTCCAAGTTGGAAGTATAAAATTGAAGTTGTGATGGTTAGCTTCATGTTACTATAATGCAGTACCCAAAGCAATTAACTTAAAAAGAGAAAAAAGTTTATTTGGCTTATGGTTCTGGAGTTTCTTGTATAATATCAGGTGGTCCTGTGGCTTTGGAGCTCTGATGAGGATGGCACATCATGGCAGGAGAACATGACAGAGAGTAAGCCACTTACATCTTGGGCCCAGGAGTAGAGGAAGAGAATGGGACCAGGACTCCACAACCCCCTTTGGAGGCATGCTCCCAGTAACCTAAGGCTAAAATAAAATCTGTCTTGAGAATTAAATGAGAGAATGTAGGTAAAACACCTAGAATGGTAGTTGGCACATTACTTCATTTATTAAGGCCCTCCTTCCATTACACTTCATCTCAAAGTATCCACTACCTCCTAGTACTGCTACTCTAGGAACCAAACCCCGTGTTAAAATACACGGACCTTTGGAGGACACTTATCCAAATCATAGCTATAGTCATTAGCATGTAAAGCCATGGGTTAGGTGTGATCACCTAGGAAATACGTGTAGATAGAACAGAGAAGAGATCTGATCATTGGGCCCTAGGCACTCTCACCCTGAGAAGTTAAAGAGATCAAAGGAGCAGCCAGTGAGATAGAAGGACCAAGAGAAGGCAGAACACCAGGGGACAGGCAGTCTGTGGAGGATAATGCTAGGTGTTCCAGTGTGATCATCTGGAGTCTTAGAGTCTAATCATGGTGTTTGATTCTAAATAACTGTGGGACATTGGGTAATAAACTTCACCTTTTTGGGTCTTGGGTTGATAATCTGAAGTGAAGGGCTTAACTTATCTCTAAATTTTTTCTGATCATTGTAATAACCCTGTTTCTACAATTTTTAAAAAAATATTTATTTTTTAGTTGTAGTTGGACACAATACCTTTATTTTATTTATTTATTTTTATGTGGTGCTGAAGATCGAACCCAGCGCCTTGCACATGCTAGGTGAGTGCTCTACTGCTGAGCCACAACCTCAGCTCTGTTTCTATAATATTTTATAGTTTGTACAAAGCATTTTCATGGTTTATCCCAATCATCATAACAAATCTGTGGGTGAGCTATATTTTTATATGCATTTTATAGATAAGATTAAAATTTAGAGACTTCCAAAGTCATACCATCATTGTCAGTGAGAGGCTTGAGTACAGGTCTGCCTGATCTCAAAACCTATGCTCTTTCTATCCTGTAACAACTACCTTATTATGTTGATATTCTAGAGCTTTGTGATTCTGAGCACATAGAATTTGATCATTCATTCAATGAATATTTGATGGGTACATGCTATACTAGTCACTGGTCTGTGCTGGGGATACAGTTTTGACTAAGACAAACTGCTGGCCCTCATAGGTTTTTCATTCTATTAAAGGAGGCCAACAGTAAACAAGCTAATAAATAAAATAATGTTAGTGCCATAATTATAAAAGAAAAAGATAAGGGAACAGTGTATGTTGGAAGGATGACCAAGAACAGCTCCTCTGAAGAGATTGCATTTGAACAGACCTGAATGATCTAAAGTGGAAAGCCATGGAGCAGTTTGGTAGAAAGGAGTTCAGAGGTGAGAAACAGCAAGTAGAGAGATACAAAGGTTGGAATGAGGTGTATTTGAGGAATTCAAGAAAGACATTGATAGGACAGAAGACTGACAAACAACATGCATAGAGCTTTGAAGTTAGTTAGGCTTTGGGGGTCAGTTCTGACTTGTATCAATTAATTTGATGTGTGACTCTGGGAGGAGTACCTGACCTTTTTGAGTTTTCTGCAATGACTTATCCTTATCTATAAAATGAAGATAATAAAATAAAATCTGTCTTGAAAATTAAATGAGAGAATATAGGTAAAACACCTAGAATGATAGTTGTCACATTACTTCATTTATTAAGCATATGCACTATTATTTACAGTGTTCTAGGTTGTCCTCAAATAAGTTCAGTTTATTTTTCTCTGTTTTTAAAATTTGTTTTAGTCAGCATATCTTAAAGTCCTGGTTTTGTGCCAAGGCTGTTCTAGGCACTCTCCTGAGCTCACCTTTGTGTTGTGATCAAGAAAAAAGTGTTGGACTAAAAAGAAAACAATTCAGAAATTGATGAGTAGGTACAAAAGTAAGAGCTTGAAATTCTGGTAATTGCAGCCCTGATATATTCATTTGTTATGGAAGAAACTGCAAGTTCATTTTTGTCATCTTTCCTTATCACCGGGTACTAGCTTTGCTCAGGTACTTCTCAGCCAGCCTTCCTGCTGATCCAAACCTGCTTGCCATAGGAAAATGAGATGGGAGCAATGTCCTCTATCCTTATAAGACCATCTGTTTTCAGAACCACATATGCTGCCCTTACAGTTGCAACCCAACACAACTGGAATGATTTATTCATCTCCAGGTAACATTTTTACACCAGCCTTCTAGCAAAATACGGTATCAGTTTTACACTTAATGAAGCATCCAGCACAGGTGGTAAGTTGTGCTATAAAAAGGATGCTTCTGGTTAGAAATGATTCCTGGACAGGTGGAGGTAAGCTGTTAGTCCTCAGAGTGTAATTAGACGACGCAAGCTAACACTGAGCGGAGTGTCTTGTCCAGTGAATAGTGTTTGAGATCATTTAGCTCAACTGACTCTTTGTTTCTTTTGGTACTGGGGATTAAACCCAGGGGAGCTTTACCACTGATCCACACCCATAGTCCTTTTCATTTTGTATTTTGAGACAGTCTTGCTAAGTTGCTGAGGCTGGCTTTGAACTTGCAATCCTCCTGCCTCAGCCTCCCGAGCTACTGGGATTACAGACGTGCACCACTATGCCCAGCTCCACTGATTCTTTTTTTTTTTTTTTTTTAATATTTATTTATTTGCTTTAGTTGTATACAATTGCAGGAGCCCTGTTTGGGGATTGGCTTGAATTGCGGTTGACTATGAGCCGTGGAGATTTGGCTTTTGTCGCCACCCGTAGTCTCACGGGATTTTGTTGCGGGATCTGGAGTGACTTGGCCGAAATTGCTGATCGGGTCAGCGCCATTTTAGGGTGTGTTTTTGGCGTGTGTTAGTCGTTATTAAAACCAGAGAGAAAAGTTATCAAAATAAAAAGCTGTTTGTCTCCAGTTTGCTTCTAAAGTTTTTCCCGCGGCTCCGTTGCTCCAAGCGCTTCAGGCAGCAACATACAATGCCTTTATTTTATATGGTGCTGAGGATCAAACCCGGGCCGCATGTGCTAGGCGAGCGCTCTACCGCTGAGCCACAACCCCAGCCCCTCCACTAATTCTTTAAGTTAAGTGTTAAACCACTGTTGCATAGGTGAAGAAATTAAGACCCAGAGAGGGAAAGGAACCTAGTTTATAAGATTTTTTAAAAAATATTTATTTATTTGGTTTAGTTGTACACAATGCGTTTATTTGTATGTGGTGCTGAGGATAGAACCCGGGCCGCGCACGTGTGAGGCGAGCGCTCTACTGCTGAGCCACAATCCCAGCCCAGGAACCTAGTTTAAATTGCATAGCAGTTTCAAACACATAGCCAAAACTAGAACTCAGGTATTCAGATTCCTAGCCCATTGTTCACCCAACCCATATTTTGTTATGCTTGTGAAAAATTTCAAAGAATTATCCAAATATAAAGTGGCAATATTATTATTTTTTGATTTATAGATAACTTCCTTTGATACCTTGAACAGATCACTTTTCCCCCTTACCTGAATGACTGAGCAAGTTGGTTAATTTTTTAAAAATGCTCTTATCATCTGTAAAATGAGGCCAATTAACACTTGCTATGAATTGATTGGGGGATTAAATGAGACAAAGTATATGAAAGCTGCTTAAGTTATTTTTGATAATCAGAGGATAGTAAACAAATACTAGTTAGTTTTCTTCAGTTCATTTGAACAAACATCTATCTTATGCCAGTTCAATTTCACTTACTTATTTAACCTTTAAATTCTTTTCTATCTCTTCTTGCTATTATTGAGGGTCTAGCTAGTATAATAGTACGATTCTCTCCTTCTATAGTAAAATCTCCATAAAGAAAAATAATTTTTCAGGGCTGGGGGTAGAGTGCTGACTTAGCATGCCTGAGGCCCTGAGTTTGATCCCTAGCACTGGAGGTGGGTGGGGGAAGTTGATAGTAACATGTGATTCTTACTTTCAGAAAAATATAGAATATTAGTATAAACATGTGGTGATATCTATGGGTAAATGCAGCTGGGGAGGTAATCTGGGTCTTGGCCTCTACCCCTCCTACAAGATGCTGTGCAATCTTCTATTTAGAAGGTGACTCACTACTATGACAGCATTCCTTGTCACCTCAAAGAGTCTTGATTTCCCTTTGGAATGGTTGGTTTTAGTAAATTGCTTCCTTTTCACCTTAGATTTTAGGCTCTTTGACAAGCCATCTGCTTTTCAACACCATCTTCCCTTAACCAGCAAGGGCCTACAGGCAGTTCAGATGGAAAACAAAAGATTTTTCCAGTTCCTGGTGGTTTTGTAAGAGTGGGAAGGCTCCAGGGAAGAATGCATCTGCTTAATGGAATTCATATAATTATGATGTGTGCCTTACTAGGCAGTATTTTACCAGGGCCTCTGCTGAGCTGCCTGAGGAAGAGGTAAAATTCTGTAATGGAGGTCTTTCAATATGCAATTTGGCTATTTCACTTCTTTTTTTTCTTTTTTTACCGGGGATTGAACTCAGGGGCACTTGACCACTGGGCCACATCCCCAGCCCTTTTTTGTATTTTATTAGAGACAGGGTCTCACTGAGTTGCTAAGTGCCTGGCCATTGCTGAGGCTGGCTTTGAAGTCAGGATCCTCCTGCCTCAGCCTCCCAAGTGCTGGGGATTATAGGCGTGGGCCACCGTGCCTAGCTTGGCTATTTCACTTCTTAACAGTATCAGCTTTGAAGAGTTTGTTGGAGTTAATGTTGCTGATTTTCTTTTTTAATTTTTTAAATATATTTTTAGTTGTAGATGAACACACAGTATCTTTATTTATCTTTATGTGGTGCAAGGCGAGCGCTTTACCACTGAGCTACAGTCCCAGCCCTTCTTTTTAAAATTTTATGGTGTCTGCATTTATTGTCTAAATATTCTATTTGTTCTTTGTTTTTCTGTTTGGTTGTTTTTTTTTTTTTTTTTTTTTTTTTTTTGGTATCGGGGATTGAACTCAGGGGCACTCGACCACTGGGCCACATCCCCAGCCCTTTTTTGTATTTTTATTAGAGACAGGGTCTCACTGAGTTACTAAGTGCCTCGCCATTGCTGAGGCTGGCTTTGAACTCGCGATCCTCCTGACTCAGCCTCCCAAAGTGCTGGGATTACAGGCGTGCGCCACCGCGCCCGGCTGGTTGTTTTTACTGGTTGCTGATTTATTCAGTTAGTGGCTTAGTGTAATGCAATTCAACAGAATGTGTTAAGTAGAAATTCAGTAATGAATAAAGTAAGATGTGGGGAAACCCAATACCTATGAGGTTTTGATGAAGTGTTGGTGAACCCACAGACAAGTGGATTCATACCTCATCTTTGCCCTGTAGTGGCTCCATGCCCTTGGGTAAGTCTTTCAGTCTCTTTGAGCCATAGTTTCTTCATCTCTGAAAATGAGTATATAAATATCACTTCATCAAAAATTGCAGTAAGGATCCAATGAGATTATATATAGGAAAGGATGAGGCATTAAGTTGGTGATAAGTATTCCCTTCCATCTTTCTTTCCATCTCCTTAAGGAGTATATATGAGGAAATCAGACATTTATATAAGTAACTGTATATGTATGTGTGTACACACACACACACACACACACACACACACATTTGTTTAACACAGGTCTAAGAAGTGGCTGGGATTTGCCATGGTCATTGGGAATTGGGAGGTGAGGGCTTGGGGCAGATGCGTGTCTTTGAAACAAGACTAAGAAATACACTCTGATAAGGCAGCATAGCACACACAGTCTTTGTGTCCTTAGAGAATATGTTAGGAAGTGGGTTGGGGGAGGGAGGAAAGATCCTGAAAGTAGAGGCCTTGAGATGCAGTGTTCCTCAGGGGCACCATTAGAGTGTCTCTAGTAGTCTCTTAGAGATAGTACGGTCTGCTTCACAGTAAGCTAGGAACAGAACCTGGGGTTTGTAGGTAGGAGAACTGCTATACAGTGTGGAAGGTTATAGCATCATTCTTCCCCTTTGTACCCTCAAATCTGTAACATCATCATCATCAGAAAAATCTCTTAAGATACAAATCTGGTCATCTCAATTTGCTGGTAAAACTTTTTGTGGGCTCTCTGTTGCCTTCAGGTTAGAATTCAGATTCCTTCCATGACATGCGAGGTGTTTCTTGATCTAATCTCTGCCTGTCCTTTTAGCTTCATTTCTTATTGCTCTTGCTTATGCTCCTGTTACACTGTACTATTTTTAGCTTCTCAGCCCATCCATACTCATTTATGTCTGGCCCCTTCTAGTCTTCTATGCTGTACTTCCTGTTTTGTCTGACAAACTTCTACTCTTTCTTTAAAACTCTTCTCAATCACTATGTTTTCTGTGAAGTCCTCCTGACCTCTGAAAGTGAGATGCCATGGAATGAGTGACTGTTTCCCCTAGGTCCATCTAGAATTTTGAACTTACAAAAATATATCTACATGTTGTAGCATCACTAGTTAATGGACACAGTGTTGCATCCATTAATGCTTTTTTTTTTATGAGCCATTCAGCAGATTTTATTTTATTATGCCTCTTGCCCCTGAAGAAGCAGATAACCATCAGTAAAACTATTATGTTTGGAAAGGGCTATTTTTTATCAGATTGGTGGTACAAGTTCATCTGATTTTAAGTCGTTGACCAACTTTGACCAAGATAAACATAATTATTATCCTTTTTCCCCCCTTTTTTACCCTCTCTTCATCCCTCCCTTTTTTTCTTCTCTCTCTTTTTCTTCCTTCCTTTTTTCTTTCTTTATGGGGTCTTACTGTTTTTCAGGTTGGTCTCAAACTTGTGATTCTCCTATCTTGGCCTCCCAAGTAGCTGGGATGTACTTAAGTTTTCTTTCAGGTAACTTCTCATTTGTTCAAATTTCCTCCAATATAAAGACATGGATTCTGTCTTTCATGTTGGAGTTTTCCCCAGATATCTGGTGATCCTTGATTGCCTCTTCATATTTAAGAGTGGGATATTAAAAAGAATATTTATGTTTTAAATATATGGATTGGGCTTACTCGTTGTGAACTTTGCTGTGTGATGATCTGCATGGGCTGTGTGTAGGGGTAGCTATAGTGTTAGTATCTTTAGGTCTTCCCACTCGGGTTCACCAGATTCTTTGGAAGAATCCCCCAGCCTCTTTCGTAGAAGTTATGGGCCTGGCTACCAGTGATAGGAAAGCTAAGTGGGGGAGGAGGGTTCTCAATGTTTAGTTTACTCATACTATTATTTTTAGTATAGGAATCCTGCCTCCTTCCCTCTCTCAATCTCTCTCTCCTGATGAAAGAAAAAAGACGCTTTCATTAAAAAAGACTCTAAAGTAGCATCTAAGACGAGGACATTTATTCAATTTATCAACTTTGTCTGGAAGTCTGTATCAGACTTTCTGGCTGGAGTTGTGGCTCAGTGGTAGAGCGCTCCCCTAACATGTACGAGGCCCTGGGTTCGATCCTCAGCACCACATAAAAATAAATAAAGATATTGTGTCCAACTACAACTAAAAAATAAATATTAAAAAAATTCATTTCCTGTTTGACAGTTGAAGAAATCATGCATTACTATGTTTGAAGGTAGCTCTTTGCACTGGGGAGAATGTGGGCTTTTAACATTATTGAAGCCGGGCACGGTGGCGCATGCCTGTAATTCCAGCACTTGGGAGGCTGAGACAGGAGGATCGTGAGTTCAAAGCCAGCCTCAGCAATGGCAAGGCACTTAGCAACTCAATGAGACCCTGTCTCTAATAAAATACAAAAAAGGGCTGGGGATGTGGCCCAGTGGTCAAGTGCCCCTGAGTTTAATCCCCGGTACCAAAAAAAAAAAAAAAAAAAAAGCATTATTGAGAAACTTGAGTTTCAGATTCATTGCTAAGAAGCTCTGTGACATTAGGACACTTACCCAGAATGAGATGTCAGCAGGCTTTAAGGTAGCATGCAGTGTGGCAGTGCCACATGGATCAATTTTATGTAGCTACATTCAAACTCATCACATCCACAAGAATATGACTGTCCACTTCTAGCAGTATAACCTAACACAGAATGACCCAGCACATAAATGTGATTTTCTTGACTAAATTGCATCAATTATTTTACTGTCCATTAGCAAATAGGTAGAGAGGGTAAAGAATCTGGTGAACCCTAGTGGAAATACCTAAAGATACTAATATTGTAATTGCCCCCACATACTGCCCATGCAGACCATCATACAGCAAAGTTCACAACTAGATGATCAATTTACCTGGACAGTTGGAATTTTTAATGCCCCTCCCCCCAGCCACATCCCACCATTTGGTAGTATTGGGGATTGAACCCAGGGCCTTGTGTATGCTAGGCAAGCATTCTACCACTGAGGTACATCCCCCCAAACTTTTTGAAATTTTATTTTGAGACAAGGCACCTTGCTAAATTGCCCAGACTAGCCTTGAGCTTGTGATCCTATTGCTTCCTGAACAGCTGGGATTATAGGCATGTGTCACCATGCCTGCTTGAGGCTTTTCCCTTTTAAGCACCAAATTAAAAAGAAAGGAAGAAAGAAGGGAAGAAGAGAATGAGGGAAGATTGTTTTGAGTAAATTTTCTTTCTAAAATGCTTCATCTACGTCCCTTTTTTTTTTTAATATTTATTTATTTACTTTAGTTGTACACAATGCAATGCATTTATGTTTACGTGGTGCTGAGGATCGAACCCGGGCCGCGCACGCGCTCTGCCGCTGAGCCACAATCCCAGCCCTCTACGTCCCTTTTCATAGCAGACAGAATATCATTGAGTCTTCCTTGAGATTCAAGTTCATTATTTTGAACATCAGTTATTTTGCCATTTATGTTGTGGTGATTCCCATGGGAGCTGTTGCATTTTTACACTAAAAACCCTCATGCTGTACTTAAAAACAAAACCTAAAAGCCTATAGGGCTCCATGGTGCATACCTATAATCCCTGTGATACAGAAGGTTGAGGCAGGAAGATTGCAAGCATGAGGCCAGCCTGAGTAAATTAGCAAGAGACCCTCAGTAATTTAGTGAGAACTTGTCTCAAAATAAAAACAGAAAGGATTGGGAATGCATTTCAGTAGTAAAATGCTCCTTGGTTCTATCTCTAGTACTCCTGGCCCAGAAGTGCTAAAAGCCACATTTTGGTGTGTGAATACTATGCTTTTAGATTTTGTCTGTGTGTTTAGATGGTAGTACATAGTAAGCATGTGCTCTTTCCCAGTGTGTATGAGCTATATCCCGTGAACAATTTTTTGCAGTTGTTTTGAATTACTTTTCTGACTTTTCTCTTTGGTGTTTATGAAACATGATAGATAATAGTGTTCTCCTTTGTTTTTGGCTACTTCTCACCCACTATATGTGGTACTTTGAAATAACTGAGTTTATTAGATGTGTGTTTGCAGTGCCGGAGATCAAATATAGGGTCTCACGCATGGTAGATATGCACTCTGCCACTGAGCTATACTCCCAGCCCTATTAGATCTGTTTTTAAAGGAAGAGTAAGGCCCTAGGTACTCTCTTAGTAACAAGGTATGTAGCATTAAAGACAGTTATTTTGGCTTTGGAGAGGACTTTTTTTGCTTGCTTGCTTCCTAGTTTAGTTCTCTGTGTGTTCCCAAAAGACAAGGTAATTGGGTTGCTGAATTCCACATATATGAAGTGTTATGATGAAACTTAATGATTTGTCTGGTATATTGCTTTCATCCATATCTTCTTATTTTTTTTAAAGCTTCATAGTGATTCTATATAATAAAAATAGGGAAGGTAGGATTATTCCTATCTTATGGGTGCAACAATTTGAGGCTCAGAGAGATTAAATAGCTTGCTTATCACATGATGAATGGTAAAGCTGGGAACAATCTCAGCTTGTCTGACTGAACAGAGAGGGTTTAATTCTTTTTTTTTTTTTTTTTTTTTTTTTTTTGGTACTGGGGATTGAACTCAGGGGTACTCAACCACTGGGCCTCATCCCCAGCCCATTTTGGTAGTTTATTAGAGACAGGGTCTCACTGAGTTGTTTAGTTCCTCTCTGTTGCTGAGGCTGGCTTTGAACTCGAGATTCTCCTGCCTCAGCCTCCCAAGTGCTGGGATTACAGGCGTGCGCCACTGCGCCCGGCTTCTGACCCTGGTTTTGAACTTGCAATCCTCCTGTCTCAGCCTTCTGAGTACAGGGTTCAGGTCTTTGGGAGACAGGGTTTTGCTATTTCCCAGTCTGTTCTTGAACTCCTGGGCTCAAGCAATCCTCCTGTTTCAGTCTCCCAAGTACTTGGAATTATAGGTGTATACTATCGTGCCCAACTGAAAGGGTCAGATTCTTCAGGTCAGAGTACAGTGCAATGAGGAATAGTTCTCATTTGATCCATATAGTAATCCAGTGGAGCAGGTAGTATTTTTCCTATTTCCTAGCTAAGAAAATTGAACCACAGAGAAATTAAATGACTTGTGTAAGTTCACCTGGAAAAATAAAATTTGGCAGACTAGGACTCATTCTCTTCTTTTGGCTCCAATTCCTACTTTTTATTACAGTGCATGATTCACCCTCTCTAAATAAGACATGAGCTTCCAAAAGAAAAAAAAATGCCAGCAATATGAATAATAGACAGCAATAGTTGGAATGTTAGTAAACAAGGTTTATAGTAATTGGAATTCTGTCTACTTTTCCAATTCAGATAAAGGAGGAAGATAAAGAACTGTTGTGTTTAGACTTGCAACAAATTAATTTCTTTGGTAGAAGCTCTAAAGATACATAGTACATTGCCAAGTTGGCACAAGAAAATACTTAAGTTCTCAAATGGAAATATTTTCTGAGTTTCTAGTACAGTTTAATATTCTTAGACCCCAGGAGGGATTTTTCATGAATCAGGGTATGTTAGGACTCCATTCATTCTTAGGCTAAAAGGCTGAGTCTATCCAATTCAATAGAACAATTCTGTGTATTGCTGTGTACTGGAAACAGTAATAGGTACTAAGGAACATGTTGCTTACGAATCTCATAGTGTAGATGGGAAAAGACACAAATTATATTTTTATTGTTGAGAGTCAGAAACAGAGCCGAGGACTAGTACTACTACTACTACTACTACTGATAGGTTTAGCCTGTGACCATGTGCATGTTCCTTCCAATCTTTGGAACAACAGTTTATCTGTAAAACAGGAAGCTGGACTGTATGATCAGTATCATAGCATTTATCCTACTTGTATCAGTCACGATTCAATTGAGGAGACAAAAGTTCCCACAGTAATTTGAAAAGGTTAAATTTAATATAAAGAATTGTTAATTAGGCAAAAGGCTTTTAACTACCAAAAGAGATAAAAGAAAACCCTAATAGAGGTAATAACTGCAGAAAATGACTACCACTGCTAGGGCTGAACAGGGAAGGAAC
The DNA here is from genome assembly GCA_025594165.1 of Tamias sibiricus. Lineage (NCBI taxonomy): Eukaryota > Metazoa > Chordata > Mammalia > Rodentia > Sciuridae > Tamias > Tamias sibiricus. Next base: position 70,284,043 of record CM046657.1, on the reverse strand, counting down.
TTAGAAGAGAGTTTCAGAACGAGGCTCAGATTCAGATCCTGAGGAGAATACATGGCTGCTGTAGCAGTGTGCTGCTTATTGTTGTGGTGAAGGAGAAACTGGCTGATTGATGGGAACTTGCCTCAGTAACTAGAGAGTCATTGCATTGAAATCAGCCAAGGCCCACTACACACAGACCTGCCTGCTGCCTTGTGGAAAACTGAACATTAGAAAGAGTCCCTTCTTTCTACCCAGCCTTGTAGTCTCCTTCCAACACCCTCTGTTGGCAGAACCTAATAGGCACTCAGCTGGGAAAAGAGAAATATAGCCTGCAGAGTCTAGTCTGGTATCACAGCAGGACAATAGAGAATTAGTTTGAAACTGTCAGACAACAAATTAATAAATTCTATATTATAATCATATGTTTTGATATCTGTCATCTTCATTGGTCCATGAGTTTGATAGTGGCTGAAACACTGTCTGATTTGTCTCTGTGTCTGCATTGCCCCAGAAGGGTCTTGGTATTAAAGAGTTGCTCATCAAATGCTTTTTGAATAAAGGAAATTGCTAAGATAGAGAAAGTTAGATATTTCTTTAGGTTGGCTTAATTTTGATTATTGTTGGAAGGGAGCAAACTGAGCTAGACATCATCTCTAGCAACTGCTTTATTCTTTTTTTTTTTTAATATTTATTTATTTACTTTAGTTGTACACAATGCAATGCATTTATGTTTACGTGGTGCTGAGGATTGAACCCGGGCCGCGCACGTGCGAGGCGAGTGCTCTGCCGCTGAGCCACAATCCCAGCCCCGCAACTGCTTTATTCTGTAAGCTAAAGCCTTATTGAAGGCACAAGCTTTGTGCCTGTCACGTGCATAGATGCTAGAATGAGCATGGGAGAATATTCCACTATTGATATTCATATGTACCATGAAATCAAACACATCTTCTTTCCTAAAAGGTGGTAATCTGAACTCTAGGGTGGGTACTTTGCACACACATGTATTTTTCGAAGGGCAAGAAGACTAATTTATTATGGGTCATGTACAATTAGTTCTTTTATTCCCATTATCCCATTGTATTGTTCCCATTTTTCAGATAGAGAAACTGAGGGACTGGACTAAAGTTGTACAGCTGGTAAAGTGGAAGAGACACGACAAGACCCTGAGTTTGAATGTTCCAAAATTTAAACCAGACAGCACCTTCTCCCTTTCTTCTAGCTTATAAAGGCAAGCCCAGAGCTTGTTGGGTGATGATAGTAGAAATCTGTGGAACTGATTTCTCTTTCTGTCTGAGACTAGGCAAGCAATAACAGAATAAAATAGCAGCTCTTGCAAAGCTGCAGTAACAGTGTTTGCTAATAATTGGCATGTTTATATTTTTGCTTTAGTTGTACACAATGCATTTATTTTTACATGGTGCTGAGGATCGAACCCAGGCTGCGCACATGCTAGGCGAGCACTACCACTGAGCCACAACCCCAACCCCATAATTGGCCTTTTAAATAAGCCAATTTGAGCCTGAGCTTCCAACACTGATTTATGAAGCTGTTGCTACCTGGCAGCAGGAGCATCATCTTCATATATATATATATATATATATATATATATATATATTTTTTTTTTTTTTTTTTTTTTTTTTTTTTTTTTTAGTTGTAGGTGGACACAATATTTTATTTATGTGGTGCTGAGGATTGAACCCAGGGCCTCACACATGTGAGACAAGCACTGTACTGCTGAGCCATAGCCCCAGCCCCATCTTCTTCATCTTTGTCTTCTTGCTTTTCCTCTTCTTCCTTCCCCTTCTTTAATCCCACACTAGCAGTTTACAAAAGAGTTCTGATACATTCCTTACAACATTAAGCTTCTCTTTGCTTGTTCCTATATGTTTCTTTGCTTTTCTGGGGGCTAAAGGTGGACAGATCATTTAATTATCATTAGGAAACAAAATTTATGAGGTTGGTGTGTTTGTTGCTTCTGGGTCAGCACACACAAAGCCTCTAAGTAAATTATTTAGGGTTGGGAGTCAGTTACTTCTTTTTTCAAGATGTCATTCATGCAGCAGAGTTGGGGATCCTAGCCTCATTGCTTATAGGGTCAGAGTATTGCATGTGGCCTGGGAGAGATGCTATTGAGACAAGCTTTTCATTAAAAGCACTGGGTGAGACCAGTAATGACAGGATTTGCTAATCAAATTATTCAGCTGCAGGGAAAAAAGGGATCTCATTTAAATAGAAGGAGACCATCTAGCAAGGGGGGGGGGCAAGGGAAGGTTCTAGGGATTGAAATTGATCAAATTATGTTATCTGCATGTACAAATACGCCACAGTGAATCTCATTATTTTGTATAATTATTGTGTACCAGTAAAAACTTATTCAGCTGGTTGTTATGATCCATTGGATGGATGGCCAGGAAAATTGGCTCATTTTGGGAGTATGACTTCATCACAAGAGTAAAAAGTTCTTGTATCAATGTCACCTTTACTTCATTTCTTTCAGAATTATCATTAGTAGGGAATCTTAAGATAGTCACCTTCCCCTTTGATTTTCTTTGCTGTAAATGCTGTTCCTTAACTGCTTTTCAGAAGTGATGAGATTTATTTATTTTTTTTTTTGAAGGAATTAAAGGAAAGAGCCTGTACATGACACTTATTTGTTTATTTTTGTTTGTTTATTTTTTCACCATGTTGCCCAGGCTGTCCCTAAACTCTTGGACTCAAATAATTGTCCTTCCTTGGCCTCCCAAATAACTGGGACAACACTTATGTATCATCATGCCTAGCTGTGACATGTCGTTTATTATTAACTGTGTACTCATTGGAGTTGAAATCTTTAATTTTGTAGTTTGGCATAGAACAAAAAAGGTGGTGTAGTGCAAGTAGTATGGGCTTTAGAAGCAGAACTATGTGGGGCAAACCTGCATTCTGCTACTTAATAACTTAATGATATATCCCTTCTGAGTTTTAGTTTCCTCATCATTAAAATGAGAATGATATTTAATGATGACAGTAAGGATCCATGATTTTGAGTAAGTCCATTAATTTCTCTGAACCTCAACTTACCTGTAAAATGAAGGCAATAATTCCTTAATGATAGTTTTGGTTTGAGAATGAAACTGGCAAACGGAAATAGAAGTGTCTTGTCACACATCTGGTACATAGTATTTGCATATGCTCAGGGCTCAATAAGTGAGTGGTTTTAATCCATTATTTTTAGGAGAATTAAAGGAATAGAAATCTCTAAAGTGCATTTTTCCTGTGGAATGGGTCAGTTAAATACATACTCAAGGGTTAATTCTAAGGGGGAGCTCTCACCATTTGCTTTAGGGGCAGTTTTATGAGTTGTTTCCTCTGTGAATTTCCTTCCCAACCTGTAGCACTGTTTGTACTCTGCAAAGTTGCTCCATAATAGATAAAGTGTAGCGCAAAAGCCAAGTGGTGGTTCAGAACCTCTAGTACTTTATATTTCTGGGTCTGGTTTTCTGTATACAAGACTTCTAGAAGTGTCTGTCACAAGTCTTTAATGAGGTGTGATCGTGCTGTTATTTTGTTATTTCTTTGGTATAAGTCACAAAGGAGGGCTGACCAGTAAAAATATTCATGGACCTGTAACCTGGGTGTCTGCAAAGTTGGCCTAGGCTCTATCTAGGTTTTTCAAATCAGAGACTCTAGTAAGTTTGAATTCTACTGTTGAAGCTCAAGGGTTTCATTTCCCTTACCCCAGACAGTAATAGAATCCTAAGAGGTCTTCAGAAGCCAAAAAACAGAGTAGAGTACTTTCTTAAATTCATCTGGTGAAATCGGAACCTGGATTTTGTCCTTTTAATTCTCTTTATGCAGTTCTTTGGGGGGAAATTAGCTATTTAATTCATAGGCTCTTTAGCCAACAATAAAAGTTTAATTTTGAGACCACTTCATTGGTTTGCCTTATCATATGAGCTGTAAAATTTACAGTGTTACCTTATGGCCAGTTTTTGTTGCATTTTTTCTTCATAATACTTTGAAACAAACAAGTTAGATACTCAGTGATTTTTGTTTTTCTTTTAAACACTGAGCAAATGGGTGCCCAGAGAAAGGTGGTGAATCAAAGTCCCTGAGTCAAGGACTCAGTAGAGTTAGAATGAGAACTCAGGAGCAAGGAGGCCTTTTAGTTTTTAGGTTTCTGATTATCACTGGGAGCATTGTCATACCTTGCACACCTCACCAACACCAGATATTATCATTCTCTACAATTTTTTACCAATCTGATATGAGAAAAATATCTCATGGTTTTAATTTTTAAATCCCTAGATTACAAGTAACGTTAAATTAAAAAATTTTTTTTAGTTGTAGATGGACACAATACCTTTATTTCATTTGTTTTATTTTATTTTTTTATTTTTTCGTACCGGGGATTGAACTCAGCGGCACTAGACCACTGGGCCACATCCCCAGCCCTTTTTCGTATTTTATTAGAGACAGGGTCTCACTGAGTTGCTAAGTGCCTCGCCATTGCTGATGGCTGGCTTTGAACTCGCGATCCTCCTGACTCAGCCTCCCAAAGTGCTGGGATTACAGGCGTGAGCCACCGCGCCCGGCTGTTTTATTTTTATATGGTGCAGGGTATTACAAGCACTCTACCACTGAGCCACAACCCTGGCCCCAGTACTGTTAAATTTAAAACTTTTTTTGTTTGTTTGTTTATTGGCCACTTAAATTCATCCTGTGAACTTTGTGTCATTTACTGCACATTTTATGCTGAGATTGTTGATATGTTAAGATATTTATTACTCTTTTGATACACATGCTGCAAATATTTTTATGTTTTATTTGTGAAACTGGTTCTTCCCTAGAGCACCAAAGAGAATAGTAGAATTCTCTTTGGAATAACTATTTAAAAAAAAAATAGTGTACTATTGCTATCATTAACAATGTTACATTTATTTTCTAAATTTTCCAAGAATTTTCATATTCTTTGTGTCTGTGGTACTTCCAAGAACTTCATGATGGGGGTTATAATTAATATAAGACAGATTGGGATTGGGGTTGTAGCTCAATGTTTGCCTAGCACGTGTGAGGCACTGGGTTTGATTCTCAGTACTGCATATACGTAAATAAAATAAAGGTCCATCAACAACTAATGTATATATGTATATATATATGCGTATATATAATATACATATTTTATATATGTGTGTATAAATATTTTTTTAAAAAGATAAGACAGATTGAATATGTATATCTTATCTCCTTTGAAAATCTTCTTAAAATGGAACAAAACTGGTATTAGTTCATAAGGGCTAAGAAAATAGGAGAGGAGACAACAGTAAATGAGAGAGGGCAACATTTAGAAGATGAAAAAGAGCACAAACAGTGAATTATTTAACAGATTGCAGAAAGCAGAAAACTAAGGCTGCAGAGGGATATCAGTGTGAACAATGTCATTTGAGGTACAAACTCTAGAAAGCCCTAAGTTATTGGAGATTCTTAGCATCTTGAATGTTAAAATAAGAGGTAGAGAGAAAACAGGAATATTAATTTAGAGGTTATATAAGGAATAATTATACTCCTTTGTCCTTTTTCTTTTTCAGCAGAACACTGAGGTGTATTCACTGGAGAAAAAATTAGGGAGGATTTGGACTTGGGGATATGAAACTTAGCTGAGAACATCATTCTAGAGAGGTGGCATTCTGAAAACAAGAATTAAGTGAAGGCCTCTATCTAGCTTGTAGACATAGATAAATCAGGTTTATTCTCCTCAGGTAGAAAATTGGAGGATTTCTCTCTGAGAAATTGACCCACAGACATTTGAAGGCCTCTTTCCACCCAGAATGAAAAATTTGACGTGGCATTTTCTTTTGCTGTACTGAAGCCTAGTAGTTAAAATGTCCTAGTGCTCATATAGTATGTCTATGTGTGCTTTACTCTTTTTTTTCTTTATTTCTTTTTTAAAATATTTATTTATTTACTTTTAGTTGTACACAAGGCAATGCATTTTATGTTTATGTGGTGCTGAGGATCGAACCCGGGCCACACACATGCTAGGCGAGTGCTCTACCACTGAGCCACAACCCCAGCCCCTCTTTTTTTTTCTTTTAATATTTTTTTAGATGTTGATGGACCTTTATTTTATTCATTTACTTATATGTGGTGCTGAGAATCAAATCCAGGGCCTCACACATGCTAGGCAAGTGCTCTTACCACTGAGCCACAACTCCAGCTCCTGCTTTACTCTTAAATGTGAATGAATGGGCAAAGACAATTACTATTTGAGAAAAAAAAAAAAAAAAAAAATTCTTAGTGTGAATAACAAACTAAAACCAACAAATAAAAGGAACCTTTATCCCTTTCAAAAAGAGAGAAGGTGGGGCTGGGGCTATAGCTCAGTGGTAGAGTGTCTGCCTCCCATGTGTGAGGCACTGGGTTTCATTTTCAGCACCACATAAAAATAGATAAATAAAGATGTTGTGTCCATCTACAATTAAAAAAATATTGAACGGGGGGGGGGGGGAGGGAGAGAGAGGGAGAAGGTGGAGTAGGGAGAAGGAGAACATGTAAGCCCAAGAGCTCACAGGGAACAAAATAAAATTTCTAAAAAACAAAAAGTCAGATCTGAGGAGGGATTGCCTCAGTGAAACAAGAATAGGATCTTGTTTAAAAAAAAAAAAAAAGGCCAGGAAACAAGAAAGAATTTTTGGACATTTAAAAATTATATTAGCAGAATGTATAATGTGTCAAAGTGTATTCTGCTGTTATGTGTAACTAATTAGAACAAGTTTAAAAAATTAGCAGAAACAAAAAAGTAGAAAATAAGAAAGAAAAATTAAATGATCAATTTAAGGTGTATTTAAAGTTAAAAGTTACTTAAAGATAAGATTAATTTAATTACTTCTTGATGATTTCCTTCTATCCAGTTTCTCTAGTTTCTTCCTTTCAGATCTCTGTATCTAAATTGTTAGATGTTGGATCATGGAGTGAAGGAAATCATCAAATAAATAACACAATTTCTCAGAACTTAAGTTTAGATAAAAGGCCCCACCAAGTGCTCAGTGTACTGAATGAAAAAAAGAAATATATCATGGAATTTCAGTACACTGGATAAAAGCTTCCCAAAAGAGTTAAGAGGTCACATATAAAGCATTTGACTTTTTAAAAGCAATGTTGGAAGCTAGAAGAAAGCTGAGGAATTGGTTTATTAGAGGAAATGGTTTCCAACCTAAAATTCTATACTCATTTGACACAAATATGAGAGGTGAAAGGCATTTCATATAGCAGTACCTCAAAAGACTTATCTCCCATATATGTTATCTCATAAAACTGGGTAGTTTGATGCAACAAAATGAGGTAGAAAAGGAAGAGAGAGGCATGGAATCAAGGAAGTAGGAGAATGTAACATAGAAATTTGAGGAGATTCCCAAATAATGATTAAGGAGTATTTCAGAGCCATGTTCTGAATGTATTCTAATATTAATTTAGCCAAAAGTTATGATCTCACTATGCAGGTGCAATGAAAGTATGTGTACTTGTGTGTGGGTTATGTAGCATATGACGATGATATAAAAGAGCATACTCTCATCTCAGAAAAATAATAAGAAGTGACTAACATTAAATTAAAATGACAATATATGCATATTTTTGGAAGTAAATAGACACTAGGAGGTTGAGCTAAAAATTGAAGTGATTGCATTGGGAAGCAGAAATCAGGGATAAGGTAGAAGACTCACGTTTTCGTTATAAGTCTTATAGTATTATTGAATTTGACCTGTCAAACTACCTATAACCTTGATCAAAAATAAAATTAGGGTCTGGGATTGTGGCTCAGCTGTAGAGCGCTAGCCTATAACGTGCGCGGCCCGGGTTCGATCCTCAGCACCACGTAAAAATAGAGGCATTGGGTACAACTAAAATAAATGAATATTCATACAACAACAACAACAAAAAGTTAAAAAAAAAAATAAAATTAGAGGGCTGTGGAGGTAGCTCAGTGGTAGAGTGTTTGCCTAACATGTGCAAGGCCCTGGGTTTAATCCCCAACACCACCACCCAAAACCAAAATAAAATATGGTTATAAAATAATTGTTATGCCCTGCCTCTCCTCAAAACCATATGAAATTAAGAGGTATTGTTATACATAGAAATAAGGCCCAGAGAGTTAGAATGAATACCCAGAGAAACTGAGACATCTGTCCTGGCCCTTTGACTTTCCCCAGTGCCCTTTTGGCTCTACCATGCTTTGAAGCGTTTACTGGTAATGTTCATATGAATGAAACTTAAGCTCGCAGCAGTGTCCTCACAATATTTTTAATACTGGCCCTTACAGCCTCTGCATATAGGTCACTGCAGAGTCCCTGACATAGCAAACAGGAGTTCTAACAACCCAGTTCTTGAGTAGCTGGGGTAATAAATTACCATAAAACTGCTTTCAGAAATGCTAGATTGGCAGCCACCCCCCACCCCCGACACACACACACCTTTAATGGGCTAGGGATAGCTCTTTTGTGGGACATGGACTTATGATTTTTTTAAATTAAAAATTTGATTGTTAGCCGGGCGCAGTGGCGCAAGCCTGTAATCCCAGCACTTTGGGAGGCTGAGGCAGGAGGATCGCGAGTTCAAAGCCAGCCTCAGCAATGGCGAGGCACTTAGTAACTCAGTGAGACCCTGTCTCTAATAAAGTACAAAAAAGGGCTGGGGATGTGGCCCAGTGGTCGAGTGCCCCTGAGTTCAATTCCCGGTACCACAAAAAAAAAAAAAAAAAAAAAAAAAAAAAAAAGATTGTTAGGAGGCAATCCTGGGTTCAATTCCCAGCATCCACCCCCCCCCCCCCCCCCAAAGGCTACTTTGATATTCTGAATTTTATCAAGAAGCTGTTTAATTTTGGACAGGGCATCCTTTTGGCGACAGGCTTGATCATCCTTTTCATTTAAAGATTATGATTTCAGTGAAATATTTTTGAGAACTAAAGAAACTGGGTCAAATCAGGTATGATTTATGAAATGTTCCATTAATGAGGCAGTGGGAAAGTCAATTTTGTCTTTCTATGTCCTGAAATTTTGAAGAGGTTAATTACAGGAAGGCCTTCAAACCATATGTTCCTTTATCTTGGATATAGTCCCATTTTAGCATAGTGTGCTTTCTGTGTGACTGCAACTAATTAATTATACAGTACCTTCATTTATTACTTGTTATTTTGTTTTATATCTGAAATTATATAAAGCTAGCTTTAAAATAATATTTAAAGGTTAACTCTGAGAAGTGAACCTGCTTATATGCTATACTTAATGATCTATGACTAACCCAACAGTATTGCTTCAGAAATCTGTGCTCTTGTCCTTGTGCCACTCTCCCTTTTGTTTTCTGGTTCCAGCCACACTTATCATCTCTCTGTTTCTGAGTGTGTCAAGCTCTTTTCTGTTTCAGTGCCTTTGTGTTTGCTGTTCTTTTTCTTAAAACATTTGCCTGCTCCTCCTTGCAACATGGCTAACCACTCCTTGGCTATGGCAGGTTTTAAATGTCACTTCCTTTGACTGTCCTTTCTTTTTTTTTTTTTTTTTTTTAATAATATTTATTTATTTGCTTTAGTTGTACACAATGCGTTTATTCTTATGTGGTGCTGAGGATCGAACCCGGGCCTTGCATGTGCTAGGCAAGCGCTCCACCACTGAGCCACAACCCCAGCCCCTGACTGTCCTTTCTTGACTTGCCATTCTTTTTTTTTTGTGTGTGTACCAGGGATTGAACTCAGGGCACTCAACCACTGGGCCACATCCCCAGCCCTTTTTGTATTTTATTAGGGACAGGGTCTCACTGAGTTGCTAAGTGCCTGGCCATTGCTGAGGCTGGCTTTGAACTCTCGATCCTCCTGCCTCAGCCTCCCAAGTGCTGAGTTTACAGGTGTGCGCCACTGCGCCCGGCTTGACTTGCCATTCTTTTTTTTTTTTTTTTTTTTAATATTTATTTATTTGTTTTAGTTGTACACAATGCCTTTATTTTTACGTGGTGCTGAGGATCGAACCTGGGCATCCCACTTGCTAGGTGAGTGCTCTACCGCTGAGCCACAACCCCAGCCCTTGACTTGCCATTCTTAAGCAAATCTCTCTTTGTTTCTTTGTGAGCATCTCTTACAAGTTGTAATTATGGGATGTATACATGCATTATACCTGCTGTTTACCACTTTCCTCATCTAGAGTGTAAAGTCAGTGTCTTACCCAATGTCTTAGAGCTTGACACATAGTAGGAACATACAAAATTATAATTATTTTTTAAATACTTTTAGTTGTACATGGCACAATACCTTTATTTTATTTATTTATTTTTTATGTGGTGCTGAGGATCGAACCCAGTGCCTCACACATGCTAGGCAAGTGCTCTACCACTAAGCTATAACCCCAGCCCTGGAACATACAAAATTATTTATTGAAAGCTTGAATGAATTAAAGAACTTTAAAAAAATTTTTTCCAAAGATGTTTCTTAGGGAGTATCCCAAGAGATCAAGTTACAGTTACATCCTACAAGTTGTAATTTGGGCTACCATCCCAAATTCAAGAGGAAGAAAATTAGGTGCTGCTGCTGCTGCTGCTGCTTTTCTTTTCCTTTTTTTTTTTTTTTTTTTTTTTTTTAAAGGAGGGGTACTGGGGATTGAACCCAGGGGAGCTTTACCATTGAGCCACATCCTTAGCCCTGTTTATTTATTTTTTGGAATTTGAGACAGGGTTTCTCTAAGTTGCTTAGGACCTTGCTAAGTTGCTGAAGCTGGCTTCAAACTTGGGATTCTCTTGCTTCAGCCTTCTGAATCGTGGGTATTACATAGGTGTGTGCCACCATATCCAACTAGGCTCTACTTCTTGATGGGTTTGTGGCAAGATCACATTGTGAAAGAACTTGTGGGATGGGAGATGTTACTGTGACTATCTTTGGAAATTATAATCTGTTAGAAGAAGTTGTTCTTAGCTGGGAACTGAAGAGCTTCCCTGGGAAATGGATGCAGCTCTATTATAGGCCTATATACTACTCTGTAACATCCCTGAAATATAGTAAGTCATAGATTCAGATTCTGGTTCTGTCACTTACTAGTGATAGAAAAATTATCAAAAAACCTAAGAGGTTTCTCGATTCAGTCTCTTAACAAATGTTTTTTGAATACTACTATCTACCAAGACTTGGATACTATGTTAGGCACTGAGAATATATAGTAGTGAACGAGTCTTTGCTCCTTTCCCTAAAGCACAGGCAATAAATGGAATCACTGGGACTCTATACTCTTTCTCCTAAACCCATTTTTTTTTTTTTTTTAAGAGATATTTTACTATTGTGACCTAGATGGAAGGAATGGTTCCAAATCTTCTACTTCTGTATCTGACCCTAACACAAATGAACATATCTTTCTACATATACTATAGCATTTCTACATATCTTTTTCTACATATCCTCCCAAGTTGCTGGAATTACAGGCATGTGCCACCTCACCTAGCTTTTCTTTTTTAAACATGAAAGCATACCTTAGAAAAGCTATAGTATATGTTATAGGTTATTTTGACCAAAAAAGTGTTACAGACTGGAGGATGAGTTTTATTTTCCTCCCAAGGAAACAAGTAACTGCTTTTTCTAAACTAGCCCAAGCACAATTTGTATTCCAGACATATGTCCTTTCTTGGTTTTGACAACACAGACTCCAGTTAGAATTTCTCAGCTGAGCATCAAGTTCAGTCTCACGTTTTCCCCCAAAGGCAGTTGTATACCCTCTGCTTTCATATATTTTATTTAATTTTCATAACAATTCTGAGAAGATAGTGCCACTGCTTTCATTTAAAAAAGTAAATCAAGGGCTAGGAAACTGAAACAACTTTGGCCAAAAGTACTAAGTGGTAGATTACAGATTTGAATTCACATATTCTAGGGCTTTATCTCTTGTTACAGTTTCATTGGTTAAGCCAGACATAGTGGCACATGCCTGTAATCCCAGTGGTTCAGAAGGATGAGGCAGGAGGATCCCAAGTTCAGAGCCAGAATTATGCCTCAGCATCTTAGCAGGACCCTGTCTCAAAAACAAAAAACAACAGACAAAACAAAAACAAAAACAAGAGACCCATAACAACAACAACAGGGTGGGGAGGAGGGACATAAAAAGGGCTGGAGTCGCTGGGCGTGGTGACGCATCAGCCTGTAATCCCAGCACTTTGGGAGGCCTGAGGCAGGAGGAATCGCGAGTTCAAAGCCAGCCTCAGCAATGGTGAGGCACTTAGTAACTCAGTGAGACCCTATCTCTAATGTAAAATACAAAAAAGGGCTGGGATGGGACCCAGTGTCTCTAATAAAATACAAAAAAGGGCTGGGGGGCTGGGGTTGTGACTCAGCAGCAGAGCACTTGCCTCGCACGTGCACAGCCCGGGTTCGATTCTCAGCACCACGTAAACATAAAATGCATTGCATTGTGTACAACTAAAGTAAATAAATAAATATATTAAAAAAAAAAAACTTGCCCAAGGTCATGTGGATGATAAATAGTTGAGCTGGGATTTTTACTATTTCTGATGCTTCTCTGAAATTTGTAAATAAATTCTACAAAGCAAAATATATGTTTTGGTTAAAAGAACTTGGGATGTACTATATATTTTGAAATGTTCAACTCCTGTGGCCTATTCCTCTCTTTATCTTCTTGTGTAAAAGAAGACCTGAGGACAGAGAAACCCTGAGATGTGGTCTCAGCTCTGGGCAGGATGGGTTCTGCCCCACTGGCTTTGTCCATTGTCTGCATCGCCAGGCTTCTGGCTGGTACCTCTCCTTTTCTGGGCCATGAGTCTCCTTTGTGTGGAAAGGGACCTTGCGACTTGAATGGAGGGTTTGTTCAAAGCTTCCTGTGAGTGAGAAGTGTTCCTGTGATTAGCCATGACCTGCTGGCAGCAGATGCATTCATCATCCAACCGTAATTTTCCCATCCCCCCTTTGAGGTTCCACTGGATCTCCTGGTCACAGAGCAGCTTCCATTGAATGCAGAAGCTTGTTTCTGGTTACATTAGTCATTATCTGTACTATGTTCTTGGCTTGCATCCTGAACAATGTAGTACTGTGGTTATTTTCCACGGAGTAGCAAAGCTGGGAGGGAAGAACCTTACAAATCACTGATTCTAACCCCTTCTCATTTTTCAGAGTAAGAAAGCAGGGGCCTAGGGGTTGGGGTTGTGGCTCAGTGGTAGTGTGCTCACCTGGCACGTGTGAGGCCCTGGGTTCGATCCTCAGCACCACATAAAAATAAATAAATAAAATAAAGGTATTGTGTCCAACTACGACTAAAAAATAAATATTAAAAGAAAGAAAGCAAGCAAGCAAGCAAGCAGGGGCCTGGTAAAGGGGAAGTACTTACCCAGATCACAGATTCTGTGGCAGAGGCGAGACCAGGACCCTGATGCCTTGACTGCAGGCCACACTCTACCTTCTATTTTCCTACTCATGTAAGATCATAAGCTCTTAGAGGACTGAGGTCATGCCTTATGTACCTTTTTATCTTTTAGAGACCCTAAGTAATGAGGCATGTCTAATAAACTCTGAGGTTCATTAAATCAGTGGCTATTTGGTTTTTTAATTTAATTTAATTTTTTATGTGGTGCTGAGGATCGAGTCCAGGGCAGCACACTTGGTAGGCAAGGGCTCTGCTGCTGAGCTACAACCCCAGCCCTTTGTTTTGTATATGAAGGATGAGTTGCCTAGTTGAAATAGCTTGGTGGACCTGGATGTGAATCTTGGCTAGGAGTTGATGGAGCCATGGTTACAACTCAGATATTCTGAGTTCAAGTTGTCCATATTCTTTCTAATACACTACAACTGGCTTGATATGATTTTGACAGGGGAGACATAGTACCATTAGAGCCAAGCTCCAGAGACAGAGTATTAGCTAATTGTAATTGGAGAAGAAGCAACTAAATTGATGTGGTAGCCAGAACACAGGTTAAATTAAGTGAAGGAGGATGGAGGGAAGGCAGTGAGAAATGGTGGGGGGTGGGGCAAAAAGCGTTCAGAACTGGAGAGGACTGATTACTTTAATGTGGCCTTTTTAGAGAAAACCTTCTGGAGTTGGGAGCCTTGAGGTGGGCCTGAAGGATGGTTACGATTTGAATTCACAGGGATGGTACAAGGTTGTGGAAGAAGGCCAGGGTGGTTCATTTTGCCTGGAACATTGTTGAATAGTGGGAAGGGGTGGAGCATGGAGGTTGTAGCTAGGTTTTAAAAGTGTAGAATACTAGATTTGGGGATTTCATTTCCTGCTAATACCACTGCACATATACTCCCCAATGTACTGAGGTAAGTTGTGGGAACTCTGGAAACAGCTGGGGCATGAATTCTCTGCCTTTTTGCCCTTTACAAATTAGAGCTTTGTTTTAGAAATTTCACGTTTGAACTTAATATATGCAGGTTAGGCTGTTCTTGAACAACTTCAGAGGCCCCTGAGTTGCCGTTAATTTCCCATTTTCTCAAGGTGAGCATTTGAAGAGCATTTGACAAGGCAGTGGTGGATGAGAGTAATCTACTTAGCTAAAGAGTTCCTCTTTCTTAGAGTCAGTGGCATTTGTAAAAGTGGGGGTTATTAAACCATCTCTGGAGATTTGTTCACAAATGTTAAAGTTTTTCAGATTTCCTTCCTATACACTTTATATTCAAGTCTACAATCAGCCTGGACCTGAGTTCTGATCTCAGTTCTATTCCCATGTGACTATGAATAAGCTTCTTTTCCTTTCTGGTCCTTTAGTTCCTGTGTCCATAATAACAGTAATGCTATTTTGGATATTCTCTAAAGTATCTTCTGGTTCTGACATTTCAGGATTTAGTATACTGGACACAGATCCCCCTTTTCTAGTATACTCTTCATATATGTGGATTGTAATGCAATAAGACATCATTATCAGTTTATTCAACATATGTGTATGAAATAGTTCCAATTGTTGATCATATTACACTACATTTTGGGGTATTTTTTTTCCATTTTGTCCTTTTTATGTCCTCTGCAGCTTTTGTGTTCTGACTGTACCACCTCCTGTTACCCAGATGAGTAGGCCACAGACCCAGAAATACCATTGTGTTCTTGTAGTATCAGAAGGAAAAAAAAAAAAAAAAAAAAAAAAAAACTAGCTGCTTCAATTTAAACTGGCTTTTCTGGTAGATTATAATGATCAATTACTGCACAAGCAACCTGCAAGGTTAAAGAATGAGACATGGCAGTTTTATTCCAATTTAGTAGAAAGACTCCAAGCATTACCTTTCCTCTCAGCTGTAAGTGTATTTCCACATGAGCTTTACTGCAGTATTAAATATTTTTGGAAGGAAGCTAGAAATGCAAAGTAGAGAAATAAAAGGAACTGTATTTAGAGAAATGTTTAAGATAACTGTCTTTTTGTACCTATGTGTGTGTGGTGTTGGGAATTGAACCCAGAGTCTCATGTATGCTAGGCATATTACTCTACCACTGAGCTACATTCCCAGCCCAAGACAACTATCTTTATTTTGGCTACCAGGGATTGAATTCAGGGGCATTCAATCACTGAGCCACATCCCCAGCCCTATTTTGTATTTTATTTAGAGACAGAGTTTCACTGTCACTAAGTTGCTTAGCACCTTGCAGTTGCTGAGGCTGGCTTTGAACTCATGATCCTCCTGTCTCAGCCTCCCAAGCCGCTGGGATTACAGGTGTGTGCCAGTGTACCCAGCTGACAACTGTCTTTTGACACTCTTTTTCTTTTTAATTTGCTCCATAATTTTGGATATTAGTATTCTCAATGATAATAAATATGAATATTATAATTTTGGATATAAGCATTCTAAACATTTCATAACATGTTAAACTGAAGAGGCTTTTTCCTCTTATTGAAAATATTTTCATAAACAACCTGAAGATGATGCTACTTTTCATTCTTACTGTGTGCCAGATACTACATTAAGTGCTTTACTTGTATATTCTTATTTAATTCTTACATCAGTTGTGAAAATGGTATCACTATTTGAAAGAGATGATGACACAAAGACCCAAAGAGATTAAGTAACACACTCAAAATCACATGGTTAATATGTGATAAAGCTGTGATTTTTTTTTTTTTTTTTAGACTAGGTTTCACTATGTTACCCAAACTGTCCTTGGGCTCCCAGGCTCAAGAGTAGTATCAAGACTCCTGAGGAGTATAGGAGCTAGAACTATAGGTGTGCCCCACTGTGCCCAGCTTTAAAGCTGTGATTTGAATACAACACTGCCTAGCTTCGTAGCTGATTCTATGATCCCTGTAAGGTATGGCGTTGTATCTTTTTATTCTCATATTTTTTGTTGGTGCATTATAATTACACATAATAGTGAGATTGTTGTTACATATTCATACATGCACACAATATAACAACATAATTTTTTCAGTATTGTTCCCCAGTTTCTCCCCTTTTCCTTTCCTGCATTATATCTTCACTGACAGATGAATAAACTACCAATAATCATATGGCACATATATGGTAGATAGACAATATAAATTTTGATCATTTGATTTAGATATATGCGCCCCCCCCTTTTTTTTTTTTGTGGTACCGGGGATTGAACTCAGGGGCACTCAACCACTGGGTCACATCCCCAGCCCTTTTTTGTATTTTATTTAGAGACAGGGTCTCACTGAGTTGCTAAGTGCCTCGCCATTGCTGAGGCTGGTTTTGAACTCATGATCCTCCTGCCTCAGCCTCCCAAAGTGCTGGGATTACAGGCGTGCGCCACCGCGCCCGGCTCCATTTGTTTTTTAATAATAATTTTCATCTATTTAGCTGTCTTATTTTTATATCTGAATACAAGTAGATTGCCAATATTTTAATAGGGGTTTCATGAGCACAAGTAAAACATACAGAGAAAGCATTCACAAGAGGATTACATTTTTTTTCTCCCAATCTGTGTGACTTATTCTCTTTCCTCCTTCAGGTCTTTTCTCAGGTAGCACCATCTCAGGCTTTCTTTGACCATCTTCTTAAAAATTATGTCTGTCCTAGTACTCTCTGTCTCCTTACCCTGCTTTATTTTCTTCCCATATCACTAATTGCATTTGCATTTTGTTAATTTTCTTGCTCCCCACTCATAATTTGTTAATTGTCTTGCTCCTCACTCCCATCTCTTGGCCACTGTGAATAGTGGTACAGTAAACATGGGTGTGCAAATATCTCCTTGAGATTTTTTTTCAGTTCTTTTAGATATATACCCTCAAGTAGGATTGCTGAATTTTATAATAATTTATTTTTAATTTTTTGAGAAACTTCCATATTGTTTTACAATAATAGTAGCAGCTAGTTCTTATATGGTTGAGCATTGTTTTTTTAGTGTGTGTGAGATAGTGGGAATTGAATCCAGGGTGCTTTACCACTGAAATACATCCCAGGCCTTTTAATTTTTATTTATTTATTTATTTTTAAAAAATATTTATTTATTTGCTTTAGTTATACACAATGCCTTTAATTTTACGTGGTGCTAAGGATTGAACCCAGGCTGCGCTCATGCTAGGCGAGTGCTCTACCGCTGAGCCACAACCCCAGCCCGGCCTTTTTATTTTTTAATTTTGAGACAGGGTGTCACTAAGTTGTCCAGGCTGTCCTTGAACTTGGCGATCCTCCTGCCTTAGCGTCTGAGTTGCTGAGATTAGAGGTGTGTACTGCCATGCCCAGCTGTTGAGTATAAGCCCTTTTTGGATGTTAACTGATTTAATTCTTATAGAAACCCTGTTAGATAGTAGTGTTATTATCCATATTTTACAGATAAAGAAACTGAGGATTGGATTCATTTAGTCTACATTACTACAATGAAATAGTTGAGGTAGGCTAACTTTATAAAGAAAAAAGGTTTGCTTAGCACACAGTTCTGAAGAGTCAAGGGCAAGGTATTGACAATTGTTCAACTCTGATGAGGGCTTCATGGCAGTGTCATCACATGGTGGTGGTACATGTAAAAGGAATAGATCGCATTGCCAGACAGGAAGCAAGAGAGAAGGGGAGGGGTCAGGACTGTTCATTTTATAATAACTTTCTTGAGAGAATCCACTCAGGGTCATACTAGAATGATCTTAATCCTTTCTGAGGCAGGGTCCCCAGTAACCCAAGGACCTCCCACTAGGCCCCACCTTCTGAAGGTCCTACATAATCTGTTGCTGACTGGGGATCAACTTTCCGACATATGAACCTTTCGGGGGACATCCAAACCATATCAGGCGTGAAGAAGTGAAATGATTTTCAAAGAATACATAGGTGGTTAAATGTGGAGCCAGAGGGGCTGGGGTTGTGGCTCAGCGGTAGAGCGCTCACCTAGCATGTGCGCGGCCCGGGTTCTATCCCCAGCACCACATAAAAATAAAGGCATTGTGTACAACTAAAGCAAATAAATAAATAAAAAACTTCTTTAGAAAAAAAAAAGTGGAGCTAGAATCTGAACCTCAAACCTCTGGATCTGTCTTTTTGCTCTTAATTGCTGTATCTGCTTCAAGTTTCTGAGGACAGGGATGTTTATTTTGTTCACTGTTGTTTCCCTAGTACTTAGAATTGTACAAACCTGGCACGTAATAAGCAATAAATATTTGTTAAATAGATGAATGTACATCAGTAATATGTGAGAAAAAAGTTACATGGAGGGTGTTTTGTTTTATTTTTAACTATTACTTTTCCTTTTCTTCTAGGATCTAACTGTTGCTCTACTCTTATGCTGTTCAACATGGTAGACAATAGCCGTGTTTCAAATGTTCAATATCTGCATGTGGCTAACAGCTTTGTATTGGGTAGCACAGAACATTTCCAGTGTTCAGTTGGACAGTGCTTCTCTGGTACCTCCTGGGGGACCTAGATTAGCCAGAGGACAAAATAGAGTGTCACCTGAGGAGTAGCAAGGGCTAAGAATGGAATGCTAGTTAGGAATGGAGTCGTGGAGGCCTTTGGATATCAAAATAAAGTTTGGACTTTATTTTGAAGCCAGTGGTTTTTGAATTTCAGAAATACCACTACCATAAATACCTCAAGAATTTGTTTAAAATTCCAATTCCCAATGGTCAGATTTAGTAGTTTTGGTGTGGGACCTAAACTGTGTGTGTTTAAAAGAACAGATTGACGTAAAAGCTACCATCTTAACCATTTGTAAGTGTACAGTACAGTAGTTTTTTCATTTACTTTGTTGTTCAGCAGATCTCTAGAACTTTTTCATCTTAGAAAACAAACTATGTTCATTGGACAGCAAATCCCATTTTCACTCTCTCCCCAGTCCTTAGTAACTACCATTCTGCTTTCTCTTTCTAAGAGTTTGACTACATTAGATATGTCATGTAAGTGGAATTGTGAATTATTTTCGGGACTGGCTTACTTCACTTAGCATGATGTCCTCAAGATTCATGCACATTTTAGCACATGACAGATTTTTCTTTTAAAGTCTGAATAATTTTTGTGTGTGTGCATGCGCATGTGTATGTGTACATTTCATTATCTATCCATCAGTGGACATTTAGATTGCTCCCGCCTCTTGGTCACTATGAATAGTGCTGCATTAGACATGGGTGTACATATATCTCCTCAAGATTTTGTTTTCAGTGCTTTTAGAAATATACCCCAAAGTGGGATTGCTGAATCTTTTTTTTTTTTTTTTTTTTGGTACCGGGATTGAACCCAGAGGCACTCGACTACTGGGTCACATCCTCAGCCCTTTTTTGTATTTTATTTAGAGATGGGTCTCACTAAGTTGTTAAGTTCCTCACCATTGCTGAGGCTGGCTTTGAAGTCGCAATCCTCCTGCCTCAGCCTCCCAAATGCTGGGATTGCAGGCATGCGCCACCACACCCAGCAGATTGCTGAATCTTATAGTAATTATGTTTTTAATTTTTTGAGGAACTTTTGTATTGTTTTCCGCAGTAAGTGTACCATTTTACATTCCCACCAAAAGTGCATTATAGTTCTAGTTTCTCCGCATCCTCACCAACATTTATTTGTTGTTTTCTGATTTTTTTAATATTGGCTTAATGGATGAGAGGTATTGTTAGTGTAGAGTTTTTTTTTTTTTTTTTTTTTTTTTTTTTTTCTTTCTGGAGATTGAACTCAGGGGCACTTGACCCCAGTCCTATTTTGTATTTTATTTAGAGACAGGGTCTCACTGAGATGCTTAGCGTCTCGCGTTTGCTGAGGCTGGCTTTGAACTCGTGATCTTTCCTGCCTCAACCGCTGAGATTAAATGCGTGTGCCACCACCTGGCTGTTAGTATAGTTTTGATTTGCATTTCTCTAATTCTTAGTGATGTTGAACATCTTTTCAAATGCTTTTCATCATCCATTTGCATATTTTTTTTTAAGAAATATCTGTTAAAATCCTTTGTTCCTTTTTAAGTTGAAGAATTTGAATTTTAAATTTATTTGTAAAATTATGTTTTAAATGAGTGCAGCAGTGGTTCTGATGGAGGGTGGTGGTGATTGGGCTGCAGCAGTGATGGAGAATGAGGAGATTTGGATCACTCATGCTGCACTACTCTGTACTGGGTTCTTCTTTGGCATCATGTACTCTCCAGTCTGAGTTTTGTTTGTTTGTTCGTTTTTGTTATATGTATAACAAGCAAATCAAGTCTCAAGTTAGAGGGGTGCTTCCCTGGGAAACCTTCACTGAGTCCTAACATTACCCTCTCTACCGTTTCCTAAGCCCTCATCTTCTTCTAATAGAGTCTTTTTCTTTTGCACCCAGAGTGCTTTCTCAGTGTCAGTGTTGCTGGGCAAATGAATCTACCTCTCCATTGCTCCCAGACTCTGATTTCCCCTCAGTTTTTCTTTAGCTTCATCAGAATGAAATCTTTACTGGTCCATCGCCCAAGCCTGCAGCCCATAATGTTCTGGGGCCTTTGCATCAAATAGGACTTGTTCTGCCAGGTTTTTCTGAGCCCTTCTGTCCTGAGACAAAGGACTTGGCCCTGGTATTCTGAGTGTCAGCTGTTTGGAATGTAGCAGTTCCTGATTCAGAGTCTTAGACCTCCCACTTCAAGGGCCCAGTAGTCTTCAAACTAGCCAGTAGGCAGTGGAGATCTCTTGTACTTTGGGTAGAAAGAGCAGCTTCACTGCCACGCTTCTGGCTGAGAGTCTGGAGGCCTGAGGCCCATTTCTGGGTCTATTATTGACTTGCTCTATGACTTTGAGCGATTCACTTGGTCTCTTTTCTCATTGCAAAATGAGAGTCTTGAATTAAATGATTTTTGAGTTTCTATCAAGTTCTAAGTTAATCAAACTGTGTACTTACGCTGTGCTTGGCTCTATTTAGCCAGTGGAAAACTCCACAGGTTTACAAGATAGCCTCTGCTTTCAGAGCTCTTGGCCTAGGAGGGAAGCAGTTGCATAAACAACTAAGTCTGTTTTGTTGTTGTTTTTGTTGGGCTGGGGGCAGGGTACTGGGGATTGAACTCAGGGGTACTCACCTACTGAGCCACATTCCCAGCCCTATTTTGTATTTTATTTAGAGACAGGGTCTCACTGAGTTGCTTAGCACTTCACTGTTGCTGAGGCTGGCTTTGAACTAGAGATACTCCTGTCTTAGCCTCCTGAGCCGCTGGGATTATAGGCATGCGCCGCCCCCCCCCCCCCCTCCGCACGCGCTAAATCTTCTAATTTGAAGTGGGTTTAGAATGGAGCTATCACTCATTGTGTTTGGAACAGAAGATAGGGGTTAGTTCTAGCTGGAAAGATTTGTAGAACTTCATGTAGGAAGTAGCATGGGAACCTTGGTCCTGTCTTCATTTCTGTTCTGTTGTTTTTCCTCTCTCATTCCATATGAATCCCCAAGCCTAGTTCTGTCTCAAACTCTGCAACAGTTTTCATGGTAAATCATGTTCTTCCTTTAAGGGGCGGGGGAGAAGCAAATCAAAACAAAAACAGCAGAAACTCTAGAAACTAAATACACAGATGCAGTCTCTTATGGTGGTCCTTTTCTCTCCTCTATGAAACCCTGCGATAGCTGTACAGATGTACAAGTTACCTACAAAATTCATTTGGCTCTTATTGTTTTTCCTTTTTAATATTATTTTAAACTATGAGTTGAAGGCATTTCTCTAATTTTGCCTGCCATCAGGATTTTAAGCTCCGAGTGTGTCAGTCTCATTTCTGCTACTTCAGCCTCTTCAATGTATCTTACTCTCTTATCATCTATGCCTCTTCCAAGTGATTTACACAAGGAATATACAGAGCAGAGTGTCATTAGACATGAGCTGATTTTAAACCAAGTCTGTGGCTCTACTATGAATGCCACATTTGCTTATTTTCTCAGGATGCACTCTTTATGTTGTTAAGTGAATAATTTATAATGTATGACAGTCTTTTGTCAATCTTGATCCTTTTTCTTGCTTCAGTCATTTTCTTGGCTCCTCAAAATATAGTGAACATTATGACATGATAGAAGGAATGCTGGGCTTGCAGTATGAGGAGTAAAGTCTGGGCAAAAGGCTTCTCTTCTTTTAGGCTTTTTCATTTGTAAAGTAGAGGCTGATCCCAGACCTGATTCCCCTTTGAGTTGTTAGACTGTGGAAATGCTTTAGAAACTCAAAAAATTATCTGTTTATTTCTTTGATTTTTAGCATTTTAAATTTAACAAACATTCACAAAGTACCTATGGTATATATATATACTTAGAGGACTTGAAGGAAGAATCAGACATGGCCTTTGCCCTCAAAGGACTTTAAATACTAATTGGTCAGGCAGGTATGAACACAGAGGAACAGGGAAGTGAAGAAAGTGGGTTGGTGGGGAAAAGAATTGGGAAAATGTTTGAATCATAGACTGGTGAACTTATGAAGTTCAGTTCTGTGCTTCACTTATCAGATGAAGATGGGGAAAGGATAGTGTTCAGCTAGTGATTATGACTTTTGTATAATATGGTATGTTACAACAATTGGGGAGAGAACAGGGAACTTGAGTTCAAATTCCTGTTTTATCAGTGAGTGTATATGCACTCAGAGCGTGTTACATAATGTTGCTGAAAGCTCACTTTTGTCGTGAGTGAAAATAGAATAAACACCTCAAATAATTGTTGAGTTCAACTTAACAAAAATTTATGGGAATGTTCTCTGTGATAGCTGGATTTTGAGCTTGCAGAAGTGAAGACAGTGTCTCAGGAATTCTCAAACCTGGGGGAAGACAATTTTTACCAAGCAAGAATGTAAAATAGAAGCCATGAAAGGATATCCCTTGATTATGAGGACTGTATAAACATGCATACTTCCATCATGGATGACCAAACATGAAATCTGCTTTCTATTGGAGTGGTAACTTTCCATTATATCTTCTTTCTATTTGTGATCCTCACCTCTACATGGGCCATTTTCTCATCTTATCAGTCCCTAGCCTTCCTTTCTGCTGAACTGTGTGTGTATGTTTGTGTGCGCACATGCACATTTTTTTTTATCAACAGCTGGTCCCTGAAGGCTCAGGATTATTATGAGGAATAAGTATAATAGTATCAATGAGACCAAATGGGATTAACATCGGACAAATAGTAGGTAGTGACTAATGGAAGCTTTCATTCTCCATGACTTGTGTGTCATATGAACCATAGAACAGAGGGATGTCTCAATCTGTCATATTCCGGGTACTGTTCTAACATGGGAAGCAAATAGTGAACAAAGTAGATGAAAATTCCTATTACTGTGGAACTTATATTTTGTTGGGGAAGACACCATTAACAGGGTAAAAAATAAAATATTAAGTAGTATAGTTAAGTGGGAAAGAATAACTATAAAGCAAAGAAGAGAGAGCTATAAGGTTGGAAGTGACAGTTTGAATTGTTAGATAGAGACCCAAAGAAAGACTTACTGGAAGGTGATTTTTAATTAAGACTGGAGGTAAATGAAAAGAGTAAACTGAAAGAAGAAGAACATTGTTCAAGGCAGAGGGAACAAATGCCAGAGCCCTGAGTCCAGACCCCGTATGGTTCAAGAAGGATACATGAAAAAACAGGAAGACCAGCTAGGCATACACACACCTGTAACCTCAGCAGTTTGGGAGGCAGAGGCAGAGGCAGAAAGATCACAAGTTCAAGGCCAACCACAGCAATTTAGTGAGACCCTGTCTCAAAAAAGTAAAAAGGGTTGGGGATGTAGTGTAGTGGTAAAGTGCCTCTGGGTTTAGTCCCCGGTACTAAACAAAAAACAAAAACAGACCAATTAGGAGGCAATAGTATTAATCCTGTATGAATTGATAGTAGCTTAGATTAAAATGGTAGATGTGGAGGTAGTGAAAATTTATTGAAAACTGGATATATTTTAGAGGTAGAAGTAGAACTGAGAAAAATTTGTTGACAGACTTGTCATGAGAAATGAGAATAAAAGAAATCACAAATAACAGCAGACTTCACCAGTGCAGTTGAAATCATGGAGTTGCAATTCATTGAACTGGGGAAGCCTTTAGGAGAAATAGATTTCAGAAGGCTGGGAGGTGGTAAATATTAAAATGTAGATGGTATTTAGTCATGGAATTAATATGTGGTGAACTTGAGAATGTATGGAGGTAGATAAGAGGCTTAAGTCTGGATCATGGCAAAATTTAGAAATTGAAAAGTTGCTGCCAGAACCAAAGGGAGAAAAAAAATAAATAAACGCGCTAAAACCCAGGTGAGTGTAGTGTCTGGAAGCCAAGTGAAGAAAGTATTTAAAAGAGTAGGGAAGTGGGCTTGGTGGCACACACCTGTAATCCCAGTGACTCAGGAGGCTAAGGCAGGAGGATTGCAAGTTTGAGGCCAGCATTAGCAACTTAGCAAGGCCCTAAGCAACTTAGTGAGACCCTGTTTCAAAATATAAATATATAAATAAATAAACAAACAAATAAATAAATGAATGGGGTTGGGGATATGATTCAGTGGTAAAGCACCCCTGTGTTAAATCCCTAGTACCAAAACAAACACACACACACACACACACACACACACACACACACATTAAATAAAAGAGTAGGAAAAAAATGTTTTTTAAAGGAGAGAGCAGGCTGTGATGTAGCTCAGTGGTAGAGAATATGCATAAGGTCCTGGGTTTGATCCCTAGCATTGGAGAAAAATAAACAGGAGAGAAAAGGATCCGGTGGGTCAAGTGCTGTTGACATGTCAAGGAAGATGAGGGCTGAAAATTGACTACAAGTTTGTGCATGGTGGTCATTGGTAACTTTGATAAGGATGGTGGTGGTGGGATGGTGGGAACAAAAATCTGATGGTCAGAGTGTGATCAAAAGAATGGGAGGCTGAGACAGGAAGATCGTGAGTTCAAAGCCAGCCTCAGCAAAAGTGAGGCACTAAACAACTCAGTGAGACCCTTGTCTCTAAATAAAATGCAGAATAGGGCTGGGGATGTGGCTCAGTGGGTGAGTGCCCCTGAGTTCAATCCCCGATGTTCACCCCCCTAAAAATAAAGAATGGGAGAAAAGATGAAAGAAACTAACAAAACTAGCTCTTTCTAGGAACTTTGCTCTGAAGGGAAAGAAACAAAATTGTAGCTGGCATGTTAGATGGAATCAAGAAAGGATTTTTTAGTTTATCTTAGGTATGTACTTTTTTTTTTTTTTTTGGTACTGGAGATTGACCCCAGGGGTGTTTAGCCACTGAGCCACATCTCTGGCCCTTTTTTGTATTTTATTTAGAGACAGGGTCTCACTGAGTTGCTTAGTTCCTCGCTGTTGCTGAGGCTGGCTTTGAACTCACAATCCTCCTGCCTCAACCTCCCGTGTTGCTGGGATTACAGGCGTTTGCCACCATACCTGTGTCCGGCTTGTATATGCTTTTCGATGAGACAAATAACATGTCAATATGAATAATCCTGCAAAGAAGAGAATTCCTGATAATGATGGAGAAATAGGGGAAGTGACTGGAGTAGTGTCCTTCATTTGGTGAGGAAACTGAATCTAATATATCACTGGAGGGCTGGACATGGACTGTTCATCTGTGGTAGTAGGAGAGAGGTTAGAGTTTGTGGACACAGATACAATTTAATAGGTACATCTGGAGAAGCTTGTGAAAGTTCTCATGAAAAGCAAAATTACTAGTTGAGAAGGAGATTAAGAGCAGACAAAACATGAAATATTCTAGGACATGGAATGGACCAGGAAAATATAGAATAATTGTCAGGTAGCATTTAAAGCCACATGGAAATGATGATCATAATTTTAAAACTTAACTTTAGTAAGCATAGTGGTATGTTTGGTTCCTTCCAACATTTGTACCAATGTAGGCAGTGAATAGGTGGTGAATTGGATTTAACCATAATTATGGTTTAATCAAACTAGTGTTAATACAAGTGGTAGAGGGGCAAGGGAATGTTTATAAAAAATTGACTAAGGAGTTTAAAGCAGTCACAGTTCTGAGGGACGTGAGAATCTGAGGAGAGTGATGGGTAATGAAGTGCAGGTAAAATTAGTAGAGTTGAATGTCCAGATAGGTTGAAGGATTGTTAGAGTTGAAGTGTTATAGTGAGCAAACTAAAGATAGAACATGGTTACAGAATGATATATTTGATATTAAGACTATAGTAAGTGGGCTGAGAAAATAGCTCAGTGGTAAAGCGCTTGCCTGGTGTTTTAGTCAGCTTTTTTGCTGCTGCCATCAGAAGACCTGACAAGAACAATTTTAGAGGAGGAAAAGTTCACTTGGCACTCACAGTTTCAGAGGTCCCAGTTCATAGACGGCTGGCTTCATTGCTCTGGGCCTGAGGTGAGACAGAACACCATAGCAGAATGGTGTGGCAGAGGAAGGCAGTTCATCACAGGATATCAGGAAGCAGAGAAAGAGCCCCTCCCACCGCCCCCGCATGGACAAAATATATACCTCAAAGGCACATCCCCATTGATACACCTCATCCAGCCACGCCCTCTCTGCCTACTGTTACCATCCAGTTAATCCCTATTGGGATTAATGCTCTGAATAGGTTAAGACTCTCATAATCAAATCCTTTTACCTCTAAGCTTTTTTTGCATTATCTCACACATAAGCTTTTGGGGGACACTCATATCTAAACCATAACATCTGGCATGCATGAGCCCCTGCGTTCAGCCACAGTATTCTTCCCCCCAAAAAGAAAAACACTCTAGAAGGTTACAGTTATTGGTCAAGGATAAGGTCATAACCATGGAAATGAGAAGCTGAGGTAGGGTAGAAGTCAAGATCAATGGAAGAGAACAAGTCAAGCAACTGGGAAGGCAGTTATAATAGCTTATTCTAAACATTAATCTTATTTATTCAATCACTGATACCACATTGTCTTTTTTTTTTTTTTTAACTTGGTGCTGAGGATTGAACCTGGGCTGCGCACGTGCTAGGCGAGCGCTCTACTGCTGAGCCACAACCCCCAGCCCAGCACATTGTTTTTTTTATTGAGGGTCATTTTACTTCCTAATGAATATGTTATAATTTATTTTGAGAGCAGCAAGATGCTCCATCTAAATTATCTATTTAGAAATATTTGTTCCAGGGGCTGGGGTTGTGGCTCAGTGGTAGAGCGCTCGCCTAGCATGTGCGTGGCTCAGGTTCGATCCTCAGCACCATGTAAAAATAAAGGCATTGTGTATAACTAAAACAAACAAATATTTTTTTAAAAAAAGAAAAATATCTGTTCCAGATTGCAAATCAATTTGGAAATCTCAATGGTACTGGAGGGGGAAAAATCCTATAGTGAGCTTTTGATTTTATTTTGCAAAGCTAATAAGTGATGGTGTGTCTTACAGTTTAGCATCATCTTTATCTGAGATGGGAAGTCTGCAGTATTTTGTAATTAAAAAAACAGTGTTTTTTCTACTATGGCATGGATAAACCTTGAAGATATTATGTGAAATGTTATTCACAAAAGCAAAAATATTATGTGATTCTTACATGAGATTCCTAGAATAATTATTAAATTCATAGGGACAGAAAGTAGAAAGGTGGTTGTCAGGGTCTTGGTGGGGAGGGGACAATGTTTAATGGATATGAAGAGTCACACTGGGAAGATAAGAAGCTGTGAAGATGGATGGCGGTGATGGTTACACAGCAATGTGAATGTATTTAATGCAGTATATTAGACTGTATACTTAAAAACGGTTAAAGTAAACCAGGCGCGGTGGTGCACATCTGTAATCCCAGCACTTGGGAGGCAGAGGCAGGAGGATCGAGAGTTCAAAGCCAGCCTCAGCAATGGTCAGGCACTTAGCAACTCAGTGAGACCCTGTCTCTAATAAAATACACAAAAGGGCTGGGGATATTGCCCAGTGGTCGAGTGCCCCTGAGTTCAAGCCCCAGTACCAAAAAAAGGTTAAAGTAGTAAATTTATGTTTATGTATATTTTACTGCTAAAAAGCCAAGATAAACAAAATAAAAAACTATTGTTTTGAATATCCAGTGCTTACAAAACTGTTTGTCTAAACTGTGGTCAGCTTTACTCACATTATATCACAAACTACGAGCCCCTTTCTCTAAAACTTGCATTTATGTAATAGGTAGATAAGAATAAGCAACTGGGCTGGGGTTGTGGCTCAGCAGTAGAGCGCTCGCCTAGCACGTGGAAGGCAGTGGGTTCAATCCTCAGCACCATGTAAAAATAAATAAATAAAGGTATTGTGTCCAACTACAACTGAAAAATAAATATTAATTTAAAAAAAAAAAGAATAAGCAACTGGTAGGTCAGGAACAGAGAAAAGTGTATAGACCAACATGGTCTAGTTCCTGAACTTCCATGGACTTAAGTGCAGAGGCTGAAAACTTGAAGCAGGTGGGCTTTGAAGAATACAGTCTTTGGTTGTTCTGACGCAATATAGTTCCTCCAGCAAATACCCCCTTTATTAGAGCCCAGAGGCAGAAGAAATGAAATGTTCACTGCTAATTTGCACGTGGGGGCTGGTTTGACTCTAAACCTTCAGCAGAACATACAAAGTAAGGAGATTCATTATGCCATCTTCAATTTGACTGAGTAAAGTCTATATGCTTCTCATTTTTTCCTAAAGAGAATTACTTTAAATATTATGCATAATAAGCTGGGCACTGTGGCATGTGCCTGTAATCCTGGCTACTTAGGTGGCCAAGGCAGGAGGATTCCAAGTTTGATGCCCACCTGGGCAACATAGACCCATTCTCAAAAAAAAAAAAAAAAAAAAAAAAAAAAAAAAAGAGCAGGGCACTGGGGTTCTGGCTCAGTGGTAGAATGCTTGTCTAGCATGTGTGAGGCACTTGATTCAATTCTCAGCACCGCATATAAATAAGTAAAAAAAAAAAAAAAAAAGGTCCATCAACATCTAAAAAATATAAAAAAGGAATAATATAATAGGATCAAAATAAATAGATTAACTGTCTTAGGTGAAACAGGACGATTGAGTAAATGATGCCAGGTTAAATTTAGTACTAGAAATTCTTGTTCATTTGGTAGTACATTCAGCTTTGAGCTTCCCAGTGACCAGAGCAAGGCCCAGTCCAAAGTTCAAGAGTGTCCATCATTCATCATTTGTTCATTGATGAACAAATAAACTATCACCTGATACTTTTTTACTACATCTGGATTGTAAAACATCATGGTGTTATGGAAGGGACACTAGACTTTGGAACTGTAGATCTACATTTGAGTACCTGGCCTTCCACCAAAAATCTGTGGGACCTTGAACAAATCATTTTTTATCTGCAAAATGGCACTTGTTAACTCTTGCACACTCCTTATAAGCTATAGAAGTGCTTCACCGTGAAATTTTTTCTTGACCTTTTTGCCAAGAAAAAGTGACACCCTCTCTCAGTTTCAAGCACTGTGTTCTAATACAGCTCCAGTATTGTAGTCCATTTTATCACTGTTTTCTCACTTAAAGATGAGCTCTCTTAAGGGCAGAGAACTGGCACATAGTAAATCCCAAGTATTTGTATGGTTCAGTGAATAATTGGATTCTATATTTAGGGGGAGGTTCCCTATGAAATTTGTTCTTTCATAAAACAACCAGACATAGTGCTATCTGCCTGTAATCCCAACAACTTGGGGGGGCTGAGGCAGGAGGATTGCAACTTGGAGGACAACCTCAACAATTTAGCAGGCCCTAAGCAACTTAATGAAATTCTGTCTCAAATTAAAAAATAAAATGGGCTGGGGATGCAGCTCAATGGTAAAGTACCATTGGGTTCCATCCCAACACCAAAACATTTAAAAAATAATTTAAAAAAAAAGTGAGAAAAAATTTTGTATTATTGGCAAGCTTGAGAGACAATTTTGTTTTGTTATTTTTTTAAAAAAGTAATTCTTTTTTTAAAAAAGTAATTCTTTTTTTAAAAAATAGCTTTATTTTATTTATTTTTATGTAGTGCTGAAGATCGAACCTAGTGCCTCACATGTGTTAGGCAAGAGCTCTACCATTGAACTCTACCCCAGCCCTTTGTTATTTTTTGATTAGCTAAAAAGTTATTTTCTTAAAGCAATTTTAATGGGTTAAATGCTCTGGTGGTTGAAACCTGACATTTTGCTGACAAGTATCTCATTTTCAGGCAGGCCCAAAAGCTGGTTGTTGGGCTTTTGCATGAAAAGATCTTTCTGTTAACTGTGGAAGCCTTTCAGATATTGAGATTCCTGACAGATTCCTAGAAGTCAGATTTCCCATTTCATCTTTAAATTGAAACCTTTTCTGAAATGAAATGTTATGTACAGAATTGTAAAATGCAAAACTCATTGGGAAGACAGGATGAAGAAGCAGATAGCTACCATAAAAAAAACTGGGTCCTGGGCTGAGGTTGTGGCTCAGTGTTAGAGTGCTCACCAAGCATGTGCGAGGCGCTGGGTTCGATCTTCAGCACCACGTAAAAATATAAAAATAAAGGTATTGTGTCCATCTACAACAATTAAAAAACAAAAACAATAAAAACAACTATACTCCTGCTTGGGGTCTGGATTGTCTCCTGGATTGCAATAGGACATTGGGCAGCGATACATTTGGTAGGGACAACTGGTGAAATCCAACACAGTCCACAGTTGAATTACTGGTATAAAGCCCATCCTTACTACTCCTTCTTTTTCTTTTTCTTCTTCTCTTTTTGGTTCTCGGGATTGAACCCAAGGGCACTTACCCTCTGAACCACATCCCTAGCCCTTTTAAAATTTTTATTTAGAGATAGGGTCTCCCTGAGTCCTTAGGGCCTCCATCCTGGGGCTGGCTTTGAATTCGTAATTCTTCTGCCTCAGTTTCTCGAGCCACTGCGATTACAGGCACGTGCGACTGTGCCTGGCCTACTTTCTTAAATTCATTTGGTACTGTTATTATACTGTTAAGAAGAAAAAGTTAATTTCTAAAATGAAATTAAGTTCTTTGAATACCAATAAATGGTTTCTTCACTTATTCATCTTTCATTAATTCTTTCACTAATCTAATTAAAAAGTTTTTATCCAGGTTTTCTGCTTTTGTACCAGGTCCTTTTCTAGTAATTTAGTAGTAAATAAAACAGATAAAGCCCCTTTACTTCTTTGTGCTTAAAATGAAGCAGGAAAAAAAGAATCAGGCAGACAAATTACAACTTCAATGAGTATTTATAACAGAAAAGTTCAGTGATCTCTGGGATCATAAAATGACTTGTAGCCATGCCATATCTGGCGTTTTGATGTCTTTTGTAAAACTTGAGTGGACACTATTGAGAAATGGAGATAGGAATGATAATATTCTTGCCATATCTCCCCTTAGGTTCTATGCTTTAGCTTTCCAGAACTGCTTGATATTCTCTGAATGTCTTGCTCTTTCCTGGTATAATTTCACAAATGGCCTTTCCTTCTTTTCTTTCTGTAGAATTCATGTTATCCTTCAGAACATACCTTTTTTTGAAACCTTCTATAGTCTCTCCCCTATTAAATAGGATTAGGTCTAGCTACATATAACAGAAATCTAAAATAATGATGGATTAAAAGCACAGTTTTATTTTTCTCATGTTAAAAAAAGTAAGAGGGCTGACTCAGCTTCCCTGAAGAACCCATAGGAGCCGAACTTCAAATGAGCCCAATGTCATGCTATTGGCTGTGTCATAGGAATTAACCTCTCAAATAAGATTGTTTCTTGCCAGAATTCATAGAAGCTTACCTACAGATGCCATATTCCTTACCAGAATGTTATTTTCATTAGTCTTAGGCATTTTCATGTACATAATTTAGGATCTTTGCTACTAATATGAATACCCAATTGTAACTTGTACCATAGAAACAAGAAAGCCTAAAAGAAAGAGAATGAAATATTAGAATTTATTCCTATCCTAATAACATTTGAAAGGGAAAATTCCTGTCTTCCCTATCCCCACCCCCATGCAGGCATTGTGGTTGATTTTTAAGGAAGCAGAATATTGGACTACCCAAAAAAGATGTTGCCAGAGTCCAAAAGGAACTATGTCCATCAAAGAAATGCAGTTTTCTCCTAAGGGGGGAAAAATCAGAGTATTCTGTTAACTTATATTTTTTAATGACTAAGCTTACAGTAGAGTTTATTTTGGATAAGACTAGAACTTGTGGCAGTTCTAATATCTATGTTATCTGTCAGGTGCAAAAGAATTTATGAAAAAAGAATAATAAAAGTATGTGATTGGGAAGTTTAATTTTACATATGAATCATGTCATGGCTAGCCTGTGTCACATAATGGGCACCATTCTTGACTAACTAACATTAAGCATTAGGGATTTAGCACATTAAAAGACTTTTAATTATATTAAGCTTGAGAACTGAGTAAATAAATCAAGTTTATCATTTGTCAAGGTCAACAAACACCACACTGTTATGCTGTTTGCTTTCAATGAAGTTTGTAAACATTATTTAAATAAATCAAGAGGCTTAGCATGTCCTTTAGTATGCTAACCTCCCCCCCCCCCCAAAAAAAAAGTAAGAGGTATGTAGTCCAGGGCTAAAATGGTTATTCCATGAATTTATCAAGCTGCTTCTGTCATTCTGGGTTTAAGGCTTTCACTCTCCAGATTACATGGAAAAGAAGGCCGCTGAGCTCTACTCATCAAGTTTTAAGTCTAGATGGTGGAGAAAAGTCAAGGGAAAGGGAAGGGCAAGCAGGAAGAATATCTTTTCCCAAGCTAGCACAATTCCTTTTAAGCAGCCTTCCCAGAAGTTCTGCATGGTATTTCATTTACACCTCACAGAACAGAACTTATCAGATGGCTACCCCTAACTACCTGGGAGGTTGGGAAATAGAACGCTTTAACTGAGCATATTGCTGCCTAATGACAGCACAGCATATCACTATCCCCTTGTTTTAGTTGTTCTTTCTTTATATACTAACAGTAAAATAACAGTACTAGATTGCCATTAATTGCCAGTTTCCATGGCTATTAGAAATTGTGTCTCATCAACCTCTGAATCTATAACACCTTGCTCAAGGCCCAACAGAAGAACATTAGTTCATGTATATAAAATGAAAGTGTTGGGGCTGGGGGTGTCACTCAGTGGTAGAGCACTTCTTTAAAATTCAAGGCCCTGG
Organism: Tamias sibiricus; assembly: GCA_025594165.1. Taxonomy (NCBI): domain Eukaryota; kingdom Metazoa; phylum Chordata; class Mammalia; order Rodentia; family Sciuridae; genus Tamias; species Tamias sibiricus. Next base: position 70,250,667 of record CM046657.1, on the reverse strand, counting down.
GTTCAATCCCCAGCACTGCAAAAAATAAATTGAGGGTGTTGAACTAAATTATTTAATCCCTTTTAATTTAGAAAAACCTATAACTACTTTTTTTTTTTTTTTTTTTTTTTGGTTCTGGGGATTGAACTCAGGGGCACTTGGCCACTGGGCCAAATCCCCAGCCCTTTTTTGTATTTTATTAGAGACAGGGTCTCACTGAGTTGCTAAGTACCTCGCCATTGCTGAGGCTGGCTTTGAACTTGTGATCCTCCTGCCTCAGCCTCCCAAGTGCTGGGATTACAGGCGTGCGCCTAACTACTTCTTGAATCAGTAACTTTTTTTTTGAGCACCTTTATTGTGGTATGATTTATAGATGATAAAATCCACCCATTTTGAGTTTATAATGCAGTTTTTAGCAAATTTTACAGAGTTGTGCAACTACCACCAAAATCTAGACCATTTTTATAGGTCCAAAGAAATCTCTTGCTTCTATCTGTAGTCGATCTCCATTTCTTTTGGTTTCAGACAACCAAAAATTTATCGTCTATCTCTGTAGATTTGCCTTTTCTGAACATTTAATATAAATAGAATGATAAAATACATGTTTTTTTTGCTTTGGCACAATATTTTCAGAGTTAATTCATGTTGTGACATAGATTAGTAGTTTATCCCTTTTTATTTGCTGTTATTGTTCTTAAAATTTGTAAGTTTATTTTTCTAGTGGTTACTTTAGGTATTAAATATGTATCCTAACTTATTATTATTTATTGTATTATAATATTTCTGATATAGAACTAATTTCAGTAAAATATAGAAAATTTGCTCTCATATAGCTCCATTCCCATGTTCCTTTACTTTGGACTCTTGCTTTTATAAGAATTATATGTTTATATTACATCATTACATATCCTAAAACTAACAATACAATTTTTTTAATATTTATTTTTTAGTTATAGTTGGACATAATACCTTTATTTTTATTTATTTATTTTTATGTGGTGCTGAGGATCGAACCCAGGGCCTCGCATATGCTAGGCATGTGCTCTACCGCTGAGCCATAACCCTAGCGCCTAACAATACAATTTTATAGTTAAATCAGTTAAGAGAAAAAAATACTGTACTACTATCTATCTTATCTAACTGGTCATCTTTACTGGTGCTCTCTAGTTTTTTGTATGAATTTAAATTACTATTATCACCTCCTTTCAGCCTTAGTATTTCTTTAGTGTTTTTTTGAAACACAGGTTGCTAGCAATGAATTCTCTCAGTTGTTATTTGGGAATGTATTTATTTATTTTATTTTTTTTTTTATTATTATTTTTTAATATTTATTTATTTGCTTTAGTTGTACACAATGTGTTTTATTTGTACGTGGTGCTGAGGATCGAACCCGGGCCTCGCATGTGGTAGGCAAGCGCTCTACCGCTGAGCCACAATCCCAGCCCCTGGAAATGTATTTATTGAAGGACAAAGTTAACCCGTGCCAGGACGCCCTGTCAGTGAAAGAGGGCTTTATTAGGGCCACATGGAGGGAAGGGGAGGTAGGGGAAATCTGGAGGAACCAAACGGGGCAAGGAGGGGCAAAGAGGGAGAGCGGCGTGGAAGAGCAGGGAAGGGATGGGGAAGAGAAAAAAAAGGAACTGTTTCAGTCCGGGGCACTCTTAAATAGGGCACTAGTGGTCAGCAATGATACATAGGCTTGGGCCGGCTGGCCACCTCCTCCATGGAAATTTCCATAAGAAGCAACCTGGTTTCATTTTCCCCATGTCGACTTGAAGGTCGCTCTGTTCCCTGGGCGAAGAGCCAATAGCATTAAAGGTCGCTCTGGTACCCGACCCCCCCCCCCCCCAAGAAATCCCTACTTAAAGCTCCTGCCTGCAAGGAGCTTAGACACAACAGCTCATCCCTGCTGAGAGGAAGCAGCCGCTGGGACAGCTCCAGACCCATCATCTCCAGCCTGATGGCAGCTGCCTTGGCCAACAGCTCTGGAGACCACAGCAGGCACAACGTGGCACCCACCTTCCATTCAGAGCTTGCGCACTCCCCTCTCCCTGACTCCTCTCTCCCACCGGGGCTTGCACACTTCCCTCTCCGTGACTCCTCTCTCCCCGTGCTGCTTCTTCAACCTCCGACCAGCCATAAAGGCTGGTGAATAAAATCTCTTGGCTGCATGGGTTGTCTCCGGTGTGATTTTTGCCCCTCAAACAGGACCCCTGGAGTGGGTCCCCATCTCCATAGGCTGTCGGAGGTCAAGAGGGGGGCCCTGTGTGTCCCATTGGCCCAGTAGAGCAACTGAGGGCTGGCCGGCCTGAGGCACTTGGGAAATGTGTCTTGTCTCAAGGTACCTGGGAGGTGTGGCCTCCCTGCCCGGAATCTAACATTTATGTTGCCTTCAATTTCAAAAGGTAGGTTTGCCACGTTTAAAATTCTTGGTTGACAGGTTTTTCTTTCAGCATATTGAACACATCATCCCTTATCCCTGCTTCCTTCTGGCCTCCATTATTTCTAATAAGAAGTCAGCTGTTAATCTTATTAGTGTTGCCTTTTATCTGGGAAGTTGTTTTCTCTTTCCATTTTTGAAATGTTCCCATTGATTTTCAGTGGTTTTACTTAATACTTTACTATATACAAGTATGGATCTTTTTGTGTTTATACTGCTTAGAATTTGTTGTGTTTGTTGGATATGTAGTTTCATTAGCCTTTTTTTTTTTTTTTTTTTTTTTTTTTTAAACTAGGAGGCAGCCTGCTTATGAAGAAAAAAAAAGTTTTATTTAACTCACCACTTTGCAGGCATGGTGCAGACTCTTGTAACACCCTCCCTTCACACCCAGTTGCATCCCCTCATGACAGATTTCAGTGGTGGTAGTATATGTGAGAGCAGGAGATCACATCATCAGACAGGAAGCCAGAAAGGCTGGAATTCCACAATCCCTTACAAGGTCATGTCTCTAGTGGCCTAAGGACTTCTCACTAGGCTCCACCAATTAAAGGTTCCATATCACTTCCTGGTACCGCTGCCCTGAGGACCAAGTCTCCAACACATGAACTTTTTGTTTTTATTGTTGTTGTTAAATCAAGTTTGGGAAGTTTAGGGCAATTATACCTTCAAAGATTTTTTTTCTTCCTACTTCTCTCCTCCTTTTGAGATTCTCATTACTTGTATTTTTTTTATTTTTTTTATCCTGTAGGTCTCTGAGATTCTTTTTTTTTTTATCTTTTCTTTTTGTTTTTTCCAGTTGCATAATCTATATTGATCTACCTTCAAATTCAGTAATTCTGCCAACTAAAATTTGCTGTTGAGCCCCTCTTGAAAGTTTCATTTCAGAAAACAATTTCAGTTTGGTTCTTTTTACTTTTGCAAGTTTTGTTTATTGATATTCTGTGTTCGATGAGTCATTATTATCATACTTTCCTTTTAATTCTTTAAAGTATGACTTTCTTAAGTTCTTTTCACATTTATAAATGCTGCTTTGAAGGTTTTATCTCCTGACACCAATTTTTTGATTCTATAATATTTGGATCTAACATTGCCTGGCTTTATTTCCCACACATAGACCATGCTGTATTGTTTCTTTACATTTTTCATGATTTTTGTGGTTGAAAGGCATATGTTTAAAACAATATATTGTTGCAACTCTTGATTCAGATCCTCCTCTATACTCACCACTAAGAGGCTATTGTTGCTAGGGTTTTTTATTTAGTGACTTATTTAGAGTCTTCTGTAAATTGATCATTTTTTTCAGTGTGTGACTACTGGTATCTCTGGTCATCATATTTCTTAAATTTTGGGGGCCTGGGGGGTTACCAGGGATTTAACTCAGTGGAACTCAACCACTGAGCCACATCCTCAGCCCTTTTTTGTATTTTATTTAGAGACAGGGTCTCACTGAGTTTCTTAGCACTTCACTGTTGCTGAGGCTGGCTTTGAACTCACAATCCTCCTGCCTCAGCCTCCTGAGCCGCTAGGATAACAGGTGTGCACCACTGCGTCTGGCATATTTCTTAAAATTTTTATTTTAATTTTCAAACTTGAATTTCTAAAGATGACTCCTGGGCTTTGATTAGTGGCCAGCCAATCATTGGTCAGGAGTTGTGCTTAAATTCTAGGCTTGGAAGACTTTTATTTTACGCTTTGCTGATGGATCTGTATGTGGTTTGGGGAAATGCATTCATTTATAACTCTTCTCTGGCTTTTAGTTTTGGTAAGTTCAAGACTTTTTTATGTTCACCTAAGGTCAGTAGATAGGATTCTCTCAGTTGTCTCCTAAGTAAACGGGACGCCTTTTGGACCACTAGGGATCCCATGAAAGATTATCAATACCCTCTATATGGTTTTGTTCCCTAGAATCCCTTTTAAATTTTTGGTTTATCTCAGGTTTATGGCTTGTCCCAACTAGTATTATGGCCTCATAGTAGCTGCAGTAGTGGCTTTCCTGGATTATTTGCTATAGTTCTCCAGATTATCTCACTGTTGTATTTAAACAATGACTCTGGGCCTGGCATTTTTTATGCTCAGCTTCAAATTAAATCGTCCTATTCTGGAAGCAGTAGTTCTTTTGGCCTGGCCTGGCACCTCACCCCCTAGAATTAACCCCAGGGAGTTGGGTGCGTTGGATAAGGGTAGCTCCAGGCTAAAATGTCATATACTCTCACCATTCTTAATGTGGTTTTTCTCACTTTAATGTATGCATTTGATTTTCAGAGAACTGCCTGGTATAGTGGTACATGCCTGTAGTCCCAGCTACTTTAGAGGCTAAGGCATGAATAGTGCTTGAGCCCAGGAGTTTGAGGCTAGCCTGGGCAACAGAGTGAGACCACATTTTTTTTTAACAATTTAGGATTTAAAAAAAAATATTTATTTATTTACTTGTACACAATGCAATGCATTTATGTTTACGTGGTGCTGAGGATCGAACCCGGGCTGCGCACGTGCAAGGCGAGCACTCTGCCGCTGAGCCACAACCCCAGCCCATGAGACCACATTTTAAAAACAAAAATGAAATATTTCAGAGGTTGAGAGAGTAGCTTGGTAGTAAAGTGTTTGTCTAACATGCTTTATGCCCTGGGTTTGAACTCCTAGCACCACAAAATTAATAAATAAATGAAGGAAGAACTGCCCTCACCAAAACTCCAGAGGCCTGAAAGGGCTGTAGTCTTTTTTTCTCTCCTCTTTTCTTTTTTTTTGTGCAGTATTGAGAGATCCAACCCATGGCCCACACATGCTAGACAGGTGCTCTACCAATGAACTACATCCTTAGCCCTTTATGTTTTTATTTTATTTTGAGACAGGATTTCACGAAGTTACTGCCACCTACACCTTGTGGTCTTCTCACATCAGCCTCCCAAGTCATTGGTATTACAGATGTATGCCACTACACCCAGCCTGAAATTATTGTTTTTGATAATTTTGTCTAATTGTAGTTTTGCTTTTTGGGGAGAGAGCACTTGGGCTATTTCAGAATTTTCATCCGCTTGTAGTATCATTATTATTACTACTATTTTTAATTTTCTTTCTTTTTTGATACTGGGAATTGAACTCAGGTTGCTTTACCACTGAGCTATATCCCCAGTTGTGTTTATTTTTTATTTTGAGATAGGGTCTTGCTAGGTCACTTAGGCTGGCCTTGAACTTATCCTCCTGCCTCAGCCTCTTGAGTCCCTGGGATTACAGGTGTGTGCCAGTGTGTACAGTTTTGCTGCTATTTTTTTTTTTTTTTTTTTTTTTTTTTTTTTTGTGGTACCGGGGATTGAACTCAGGGGCACTCGACCACTGGGTCACATCCCCAGACCTTTTTTGTATTTTATTTAGAGACAGGGTCTCACTGAGTTGCTAAGTGCCTCGCCATTGCTGAGGCTGGCTTTGAACTCGCGATCCTCCTGCCTCAGCCTCCCAAAGTGCTGGGATTACAGGCGTGCACCACCGCGCCCGGCTTTTTGCTGCTATTTTGAAAGAAATAGTCCATGGTTGTTTTGAGGGCAGCAGAAAGACACTTGTAGAAAGAACAGTGGGCAGAAAATCTTAAGGTGCAAACCAGCTTCATCAGCACCTCTGTTTTATTTTATACACATCATACTACTGCTGGGTTCACCTTGATGTATTCAGCCCAAGATGAGTTTCTTTGAGAAGTGGAACATGGAGAGGCCATGGAGCCAAGTAGTTGACTAGAACATGCCAAGAAGTGCCAAGTACCTTAAATCTTTTTTAAAGTTGTCTTTGGAGAATCATGAAGAATGGCTCATTATTTATTCAGCTACTATGTACTGGTGATGTAAGACAAAAGAAACAGCATCCTTATTTAAATAGAATTTACTCTAATGAAGGAAAGAATAAGCAAATAAGCAAAAAAAAAAAAAAAAAAAAAATTAGGTAATAGTTGTTGCTTTGAATGTTTGTCCCCATCAAAACTCAAAACTCATGTTAAAATTTAATTGCCAGCAACAACATTGGGAATGAGGCCTTTAAGAAGTGATTAGGCTGCTGGGTGAGGTGGCACATGCCTGTAATCACAGTTACTCTGGAGGCCAAGGCAGGAGGATGACAAGTTCCAGGCCAACTTCAACAACTTAGCAAAAATTTTGTCTCAAAATAAAAAGTTCTGGGGATATAGCTCCATGGTAAATCACCTCTGGGTTCAATCCAAAGTACTACAAAAAATGAAAAAACAAAAATTAATAGAAGTGATTAGACCATGAGAGCTCTGCTCTCATGAGTGGGTTTAATGCCTTTAAAAAGGGCTTTCAGTAGGTTTCAGTAGGTTCTCTTTCTTGTCCTTCTGCCTTCCACCATGGGATGATGTATCAATAAGGCTCTTTCTAGATGCCAGACCAGCTTGGGTTTTCCACCCTCTAGAACTGCAAGAAATAAATTTCTGTTCATTATAAATTACCCAGTCTCATGTATTTTGTTATAGTAACACAAAATGGACTAAGACAGGTGTCAATATGAGAAGTAAAGCAGGATGAGAGGACAGAGAATAACATCATGAAGAGGAGCTATTTTATAAACGTTGGCTAAAGAAGTCATTTCTGATTGATAAGGTGACATTTGATCAGAAACCTAAAGGAAATGAGGGAACATGCCATTTGCATATCCAGGGGAGAAGGGCATTTAGATGTGGCAAAGAACAAGTGCAAAGACTCTGAAGCACCAGTAAGTGTGGTGTGTTCAGAGAACAACAACCACATTCAACCACTACCATTTTTCATCTGTACTATTTCAGTAGCCTCCTAATTGATCACCCTACTTCTCTTGCCTTTTTGCCATCTGATCTTAGCACCACAGAGTAATTGTCTTAAAATGAAGTCAAATCATGTCATTGGAGTAGCGGAAATAGGGGTAAAGTTGTAGGAATTGCAACTAGAGAGGTGGTTGTGCAAGGCCAGATCATACAAGGTCTTACAGACTCTTATAAGGACTTTAGATTTTATTCTGAATAAAATGAGAAGCTGGCACAAGTAAAGTAGACTTAATAGTGGTTCAACCCCAGGGAATAGGTGCAACTTCATACTTGACTCTGGAAAGAAGTGGGCAGGACTTGCATGGTGGGTACCCTTAAGTTTGTCTTAACTGTAAAACTGAGATCAGATGGGTAGCATATGGCAGCTAAGATTGTAAGCAGCTGGCAGGAATAGAAAGAGAGGCAGGGCTTTATTCTCTTGTAACTGCCCATGTATGCCCAGCAGGGACCCAGCAGGTGGAAGTACTATAGTGGATATGAACTGCCTCCATGGTGGGATTTATCAGGGTCCAAACAGAGCACGAGAGGTGTAGGGGGGCTGAAAACCTGGTATTCCAGAGGAAAATTCAGTGCAAGGCTGGGAGACAAAGGAGCCTGGGAGAGGTATCTAGCACAGTGGAAGTAGCATAGACATTGTAGTCAGTTTGAAACTGACCTTTTCTTCTTATTTGAGACCTTGGGCAAATCACTTGACTTTTTCTTAAGTTTACTTATCTATCATATAGTAAAAATAAAACCTATTTTGGAAGATCTTCGTGACCTTATAAGACTTATAAGTACTTAATAATATCCTAGCATGGTACCTGTCACATGGTAGATAATAAATGGTAGCTACTGGTAGTAGAATATTTAAAGTAGCACTAATGGTTAATCCTTACAGAGTGTTGTGTATCAAGCATTGTTCTAAGCAGAACTTTCTAGTAACTCCAATTTAAGTCCAAACCTAAATTTTTGTTCTTCACCCAAACCTATTCCTCTCATAGTTTTCATTACAGTAAATGGCATTTTTAAAAAAATATTTATTTATTTGCTTTAGTTGTACACAATGCAATGCATTTATGTTTATGTGGTGCTAAGGATCGAACCCAGGCTGCGCCTGTGCTAGGTGAGCGCTCTACCGCTGAGCCACACCCCCAGCCCAGTAAATGGCAGTTTTACCATTCCAGTTCCTTAAATCACCCCTGGAGTCATCCTTTGTCTTCTTTGCAGACCCTATATTCAGTTCATCAGCAATTTCTGTCAGCTTGATCATCAAAATATATCCAAAATATAACTAATTTCCACCATTACCATCACTACCACCGCCCATTCAACCACTACCATTTTTCATCTGTACTATTCAGTAGCCTCCTAATTGATCACCCTACTTCTCTTGCCTTTTTGCCATCTGATCTTAGCACCACAGAGTAATTGTCTTAAAATGAAGTCAAATCATGTCATTCTTTTGCTCAAAGCACTCCAGTATCTTCCAATTTGTATTAGTCAGTGTTCTTCAGAGAGACAGAACCAATGGATACCTATTATAGATTCATGAGATGGAATTTATTAGAGGAATTGGCTCACACAACTATGATAGCTAAGGAGTACATGACAGGCAGTCTGCAAACTGAAGACCTTGGATGCTGGTAGCATAGCTCAGTTCAAGTCTAAAGGCTTCAGAACCAAGAAAGCTAATGGTATAACTCTCAGTCCAAGGCCAAAAGCCTATGAACCTGGATAGCTGATGGTGTAAGTTCTAGAGTCCAAATGCCATGAGCTGGGAGTTCTGATGTCCAAGGCAGTAAGAAAAGGTCTATCCTCGGGCTGGGGTTGTGGCTCAGTGATAGAGCGCTTGCCTTGCACATGCGCGGCCCGGGTTCGATCCTCAGCACCACGTACAAATGAACGCATTAGTGTGCAACTAAAGCAAATAAATAAATATTAAAAAAAAAAAAAGGTCTATCCTCAAACCCACATAAATACAGTTATCCCACACTAGACAAAGGAGTCATAAACATACATTGGAGAAAAGATAGCCTCTTGAACAAATGGTGCTGGGAAAACTGCAAATCCATATGTAGCGAAATGAATCAGACCCCTGTCTCTCACCAAGCACAAAACGTAACTCAGACTGGATCAAGGACCTAGGCATTAGACCAGAGACCCTGCATCTACTAGAAGAAATAGTAAGCCCAACTCTCTATCATGTCAGCTTAGGAACCGACTTCCTCAAGACTCCTAATGTGCAAGAAGTAAAATCAAGAATCAATAAATGGGAAAAGCTTCTTCACAGGAAAGGAAACAATCAAGAATGTGAAGACAGAGCCTACAGAATGTGAGAAAATCTTTGCCACCTGTACCTCAAATAGAGCATTAATCTCCAGGATATATAAAGAATTCAAAAACTTAACACCAAAATCCAAATAACCCAATCAATAAATGGGCAAAAGAACTGAACGGGCACTTCACAGAAGAAATACAATTGATCAACAAATATATGAAAAAAAATGTTTAACATCTCTAGCAATTAGAGAAATGCGAATCAAAACTACTCTAAGATTTCATCTTACTTCAGTCAGAATGGCAGTTACTAAGAATACAAACAATAATAGGGTACACTCACATTGCTGGTGGGACTGCAAATTGGTGCATCCACTATGGAAAGCAGTATGGAGATTCCTCAGAAAACTTGGAATGGAACCATTTGACCCAGTTATCCCACTCCTAATTTTATCCTCAAAGGATGTAAAGTCAGTATGCTACAGTGACACAGCCACATCAATGTTTATAGCTGCTCAGTTCACAGTAGCTAAGCTATGGAATCAATCTAGATACTCTTCAATAGATGAATGGATAAATGTGTTGTTGTGTACACAGTGGAATATTACTCAGCCATTAAAAAAATGAAATTATGGCATTTGCTGGTAAATAGATGGAGCTGGAGACTGTCATGCTAAGTGAAATAAGCCAATCCCCACCAAACCAAAGGCTGAATGTTTTGTCTGATATGCAGATGCTAACACACAGTAGAGGTGGCGGGAGAATAGAAGTTCATTGGTTTAGACAAAGGGGAGTTAGAAGTTGAGAGGAGGGATGGGAATAGGAAAGACAGTAAAACGAATTGCACATAACTCTCCTATGTTCATATATGAATACACAACCAGTGTAACTTATATCATGTTCAATTTCAAGAATAGGAATTTATATTCCGTGTATGTATAATATGTCAAAATATACTCTACTGTCATGTGTATCTAAAAAAAAACAAAAATTTTTAAAAAAGGGAAAGTCTATCCCAGCTCTTGGAGAAGAGACCAATTCATCTTCTGTATTTATTCTCTCCTGGCTGGCCAGTGAGAGTGGTGCCTGCCCTCTCTGAGGGCAGATCTTCCCCACTTCATTCATTAAAACTCAAATGATAATCTTCTCTGAGAGCACCCTTACAGACAAACTCCAAATAATTTTTTTTACCAAGTATTCATTAATTCATTCATTTAATATGCTAAAATTAACCATTACACTGGTAGCCTGCAAGGTGTTTCTCAAACAAGTTTTCACCGCAGGACATTTTTGCCTGTTGCTTCTGGGCAAGTGTGCTCTACCAGTGAGCTATACTCTGCCAGGGAGTTTTTATTTGCAGTTTTCTCTGCTTGGACAATTTCTTGTTAAAGTATTACATGGCTTGTTCTTTCAATTTATTCAGGTCTTTGCTCAGATGTCATTCTGTGACACTTTGACTAATCACCATATTTAAAATTGAAACTCTTGTCCTTAGCACTCCTAGCTCACTCTAAGTTGATTTCTTTATCGCATTTATTGCTGTCTAATATACTGACATTTCTAGCCTGGGCACCATGGCACATGCCTGTAATTCCAGCACTTGGGAGGGTGAGGCAGGAGAATCACAAGTTCAAAGCCAGCCTCAGCAATGGCGAGGCACTTAGCAACTCAGTGAGACCCTGTCTCTAATAAAATACAAAAAAGGGCTGGGGATGTGGCCCAGTGGTCGAGTGCCCCTGAGTTCAATCCCCGGTACCCGCCCCCCAAATCTATCTATCTATATGTATATATAGATATTTCAGTTTTTAGAAAATTGTCTCCTTTTTCCCTGTTCCCAGCTAGAATGTAAGTAGGGATTTTTTTTAATAAAATATTTATTTATTTGCTTTAGTTGTACACAATGCAATGCATTTATGTTTACGTGGGGTGCTGAGGATCGAACCCGGGCCGCGCACGTGCGAGGCGAGCGCTCCGCCGCTGAGCCACAACCCCAAGTAGGGATTTTTTAAAAAATATTTATTTATTTGCTTTAGTTGTACACAATGCAATGCATTTATGTTTACGTGGTGCTGAGGATCGAACCCGGGGCCGCGCACATGCTAGGCGAGCGCTGTACCGCTGAGCCACAACCCCAGCCCAAGTATGGATTTTTGTTGTTCTTGTTCACTACTATTTAGTACCTTTATCAAATTATGGAAATTGCATTTGGGAAAGAGTGGTTCTTAAACTTTTTGGACATCAAGATCTCCTTTGGAACTTAAATACTTAGATTCTATCATAAAATACTGACCTTCTTTTGGAAACTGGGACCCCTGTCTGCCCTTAGGCATCTCCCCAGAAGTGGCTGTCATAAGCTTATTTTAAATTTTGAACCCCTGACAGATCTCTTTTCTGTCAATCATTAGTTGGAATTGGAATTGACGCTGTTATGGAGTACTGCCCCAGGCATGGTCTCTTCCTGTGCCAGTGGCCTTCATTTTGGAACAACAGGAGACCAGTTTCAAAGCTTAAGACCAGTTTCTTTGATTATGAAAAGCAATTTTGTGTTTTCTCCAATCAGCAACACAGAGTGCTTTCTCAATAGGAGAAAGCAGTTGTGCTTCCCAGCACTTGTCTTAGTCATTTTGTGCTGCTGTAACAGCATACTATAGACTGGGTAATTTATAGTAGATTTATTGGGGCAGTTTTGGGAGGCAAGGAAGTTTTGTATAAAGGTTCTGGGATCTGGCAAGTGCCCTCTTGCTGTGTCATCCTGTGGCGAAGAGCAGAAGGGCAAAAAGAGGGTAAAAGAGAGCAAGAGGGAGCCAAACTCATTCTTTTATAAGGAACTCTCTCCCATGATTACAGCTTTAATTCATTCATTCATGAGAGCAGATACCTTGTGGCCTAATCACCTCTTAAAGGTCTCACCCCTTAATACTGCCACGATGACCAATAAGTTTCCTACACATGCTTTTTGGTGGATCCATTCAAACCATAGTAGCACTTTAATAGTGTCCCTCATGCTGGCTTACTATGCAGAGAACTGGGTGAATAGATGCTCCCATCTATTCACCAAGACAGGAAAAGTATATAAGCAGTTCTCTGTGTTGTCATCCTCACATTAGCACCATTGTCACACCATCCTTGCTTATATCTGCATGTTACTTTATAGTTTGTGACATATTTTAACATCTGTGATCTCTTGTAATTTTCAACTCTGGTTATGAAATATTTTTTCCTAAGTTGAGCTAAAATATACATGTCTTCTTTAACTTTCACCTTCAAGTTGTTGTGGTTTTAGTTTATAGACAGCTAGTACTTTTGTCTAGCCTGTGACCCTGAGGTGGTTTGCCAAGGCTGCATATTGGGTAGGTTTCAGGAAGTTCTGGCCTGTGAAATTGACCAGCAGCATTATCCCTTTTGCCTTTCTGATGGCCCTAACTTCCTCTCCTTGGGAATTGATCCTTTCTCCACCTCTCATTCCAGATTCCTGGACAGACTGATTAATCTCAGAATAGTTGTCATCAAGCCAACTGTTCACTGCCTGCCTTCAACATTGAACTTATTTCCTATTCTAAGGTGTTAGAAAAGTTAATGACCTAAAAAATTGCCCATCTATCATATGAACCTAGTTAGGAGGGGATATATTGATTTTTATGAAGTGTAAATAATATATTTTTAGACACATTTTCAAACATGTGTCAGCCTGTGTATAAGAAATGGCTACCTAATCAAGGTTGGGACAAATAGGCTGGTTAATAGAGCTTAATGATGGATTTTCCATTAATCAGAATAGGAGAATGTACTTCATTAAGGTAATTAACAGAGCCGGGTGTGGTGGCGCACACCTGTAATCCCAGCACTTGGGAGGCTGAGGCAGGAGGATCGCGAGTTCAAAGCCAGCCTCAGCATTGGTGAGTCACTTAGCAACTCAGTGAGACCCTGTCTCTAATAAAATACAAAAAAAAAAAAAAAGGGGGGGGGGCTGGGGATGTGGCCCAGTGGTCGAGTACCCCTGAGTTCAATCCTTGGTACCAAAAAAAAGAAAAAGAAGAAAAAAAAAAAGGTAATTAACAGAACACTTATGCAGGTGATACTTCCTGCACACAAATATCTAATTTTATTTTTTCTCTTGAATAAATATGTAAAGAAATCCTGGCTGTTTCCTTGTGTACATTAAAATGTTCAATGGCAATGAACCACTCCCCACCTTTTTTTCTTTAAAGCTGAGTAACTGATATCTTGCCCTCTGCAGGTACAAGTGATAGGTAAGACACTTGCTGCTCTTCTTTCCAGCAGGCTGTGCGCTCATCATCAGGCCCTGGACTCCCTTAGTGAACCACAGAAGCATATAATTTTCCAGCTCTTTGAGCTAGTATCATTAGAATCAGAAAGTATCTCAGAGATCCTAAACTAATTCATTTTACATCAGGATATTAAAGTCTATAGAGAGGGAGGGTGACCTGGCCAATGCCACACTAATGCCAGAGCTCTCAATGGGATAGTGTAATTAACACTGAATTGAGAGCCTGAGTTGACATTAGACAAGTTGTATCACTTCTTCATCTGTAAAATGGGAAAAGTATCTTGAATAGATATGTTGTTTAGTTCTTTTTATTACTAAATTATGATACTTCCCTTGGAGCATAAATTGGAGATTTTAGAAGAGAAACTAATGTCAAGGAAAATGAGCAATTAATAACAATTCTGTTTTCTTTGTTTTCTCTGTAGGATCCTCAGTCTTCCACAATGAACCCTGTTTACAGCCCCGTGCAGCCTGGGGCTCCTTATGGCAACCCTAAGAACATGGCCTACACGGGTGAGTGGTGTGAGAAAGGGTCTTGTATAAAATGGTGGTTGAGGTCATTGCAAAATAAATTTCTGAGTGACTTGGTATGCTGTGCCTTCAAAAATCCTAAGTTTGGGAACTTGGAGAAGATATATCTGAGGTCAAGTAATGATGAAAGTTTGACATTCTTCACTAAGAAACATTGAATTGTGAACAAGTAGGAAGGTAGGGAGGTAACACTGGGCACCTATCATGGGTCTAGCCTATGCCAGGCACTTCCATATGCCAATTTCACTTCATTCTTAAAGCAAATTCTACATAGTATAGCTTATTATCACCATTTTACAGATGAGAAAATCAAAGTCACATAGTCAGAAGCTACAAAACAAAATTAGATCTTTAAACTCAGCTCAGATGTCTGATTCTGAAGGTATGAATTGCAGACCAGCTATTTTTTACTTCTTTACTTTTATTTATGTTGTCTCTTTGTCTTGAATACTGTTGTTCCCTGACTGCTTTACTTTATTCCTTTAGAAATCAACTCTGAATTTGGACAGCACTTTTCCAGAAAGCATATTTTCCAAACTTCTAGAACCTTGGTGTTCTCATGTATAAAACAGGGGCATTGCTCTATTTTATAGGGGTGCTGAAAGAATTACAGGAGCTAGTGTAAAGCACTCAGCATTTACAAAGTAAGTGCTTAATAATGATTATTGTTATTTACAAACAAATAAAGTCAGACAGAACTTATCGCAGTAGAAGCGAATGAGAAAATGTAAGTTGTCTAACATGGTGCTTAGCACATCACAAACCTTCAAAAACATTAATAAATATAAATGAAGATGGAGGTAACAGTATAAACAAACACATGGAATTGAGATGGTCTGGTCAGGACTGGGGCAGCTCAGTGGTAGAATGCAGGCTTAGCACGCATAGGGCCCCGGATTCAATTCCCAACACCAAGACAAATACCAACAACAACAACAAAAAAGAATGTGTGATCAATTCTTGACCATACAGGGTACTGTCAATACTCAAGCTTAGAGGGAGTATATAGGTTAGAAAAGAAGTGGGGCAAAAAGGATCAAAAAGATAGATTAAGGTCTTGGTGGCAGGTTTAGAGTTAGGAGTGTTGAAGAGTTTTGTCCCAGATGTGAAAATAAGTAGAAGCTGTGGCATGTATCTATTTCTCAAACTCCTTACATACTTTTCTGTGTATGCTGTACAGCCTCCTAAGTCTGAGAGTGGAAGGATCTCAGAGAACCTATTGTTTGCTTGTTTCTAAACTTTAACCTATAAGAACACTATGAGAGTGTTTCAGAGTCCTCAAATATTTGATTTTTTTAAAAAGTATTAAAATCTGTTTTTATAAAGCATGCATACATGTTTGATTATTGGTGTGTTAAGGGTCTAAGACTGCATGTTAATTAAAAAAAAAAAAAAAAAAACTGCTACCATTTGAAGTTTCTCATCTTTGTTTTCATTTTACTGTGATGCTTGGGATTGAACCAGGGCCTCAAACATGCTAGGCAAGTGCTCTACTGCTGAGCTATAACTCTAGCCCCAGCTGCTTATGTTTTTAAATCAGAATTGTCTCAATACCATGCTATCATATATTTTGAAATACATTGGAAGTTAAGCCTGATACAACTGTGTACATTTTCCTTATTTAAACTACAAAGTAAATATTTTCCGTTTGAATGTCTTTTGTGTATTTATTCTAATAAAAATAATTCCAGTAACTAGGACCCATGGGGTAGTGCCCCACATCTATCTAACTGGTTGTTTATCCCCTTCCCAATGGAGGGTGTGCTAGCAACCTAAAGTTCCTTTGCCAGAGGGCAGAGCTATTTAGTGGACAGAGTCCTTAGGAGCCCTGTGGGGCTGTGGTTTCCTAGTTGCTGTGATCCTAGCTGTCTTAATTCTTACTGAGTTGCTAAGCTTGAGAAGGAAGGAAATAGTTGCATTTATTTATTGATTTACACAAAAAATATTAGGCAGTGTGATATATTGGAAAGGGAGCAGACTTTATCTCTTCTTGACTCCTAAAAGAACTTGGTAATGTGTTTCAGTTGAATGAACAACCAAGTCCAAACCTCAGCGTGGTCAGATAATAGCTAGGTAACATTGGACAAGTTGCTAGCCTCCCTAAACTTAATTTCTTTCTTTCTTTCTTACCTTTTTTTCTTACATATATTTTTTTAGTTGTTAATGGATTTTTTATTTTATTTATTTATTTATATGCGGTGCCAAGGATCAAACCCAGGGCCTCATACATGCCAGGCAAGTGCTCTACCACTGAGCCACAACCCCAGCCCAAAATTTAATTTCCTTTATAAACTGGGATAATGTTTTCTATTTCAACAGTTGTGAGAATTAAATAATTTGTACTTCTTTAGAGGGAGGGGTTTTGTTTGTTTCTTCCTTTCTGCTAATCACCAAGGAATATTATCAGGATGGAACTATGTTTAAAGTTCATTTCCCTGATGGAGATTCTAGGACCACACAGGTAGTATAAACTCCACAAAGTTTTATAAATTCAGGCTTCATTCAGGCCAAAGTTTCAAATTCACAGGGAGATTATTTTTCTTTTTTTAAAAAATATTTATTTATTTGCTTTAGTTGTACACAATTCATTTATTTGTACGTGGTGCTGAGGATCCAACCCGGGCCGCGCACGTGCTAGGCGAGCGCTCTACCGCTGACCCACAACCCCAGCCCTATTTTTCTTTTTTAACTGGAGTATCTTTGTTGTATCTCTCCTCCCCCTCTCCTTCCCTCCCCTTCTTTTCCATCCTCTTCCCTTTCCTTTTCTCTCCTTCCTCCCTTCCTCCCTCCCTCCCTCCGTTCGGTTCGTTCGTTCGTTCGTTCGTTCCTTCCTTCCTTCCTTCCTTCTTTCCTTTTTTCCTTCCTTCCATGGTACTGGTAGTTGAACACTGTTGGTACTCTACCACTGATCTACATCCCCACAATCCTTTTTGTTTTTTTACATTTCTTAACTTGTCAAGGCTGGCTTTGAACTTGTGATCCCCCTGCTTCAGCCTCCTGAGTTGCTGGGATTACAGGTGTGTACCATGACTCTGGCTCCTATTGTATCTCTGTACTTTTGAATACAGAGATATTTATTAATTTTTAACTTACAATACAGCTCCTTTAGGGTCCCGGCTTTATACAGGGAAATTTAAGTTCCAGCCCTTGCCCTCTCCAGGACTCACAGCTTTATCTCCTATCCCTTCTGGCTATAGAATGGAAGCCCTTTGGTTGCTAGGACTCAAACCCTTCTCAGAGCAGACGGACATCAGCTTACTATTTAGACTTCCTGATTTTTAGTTTCACCTTCTTTTTTTTTTTTTTTTTTTTTTTTTTTGGTACCAGGACTTGAACTCAGGGGCACTCGACCACTGGGCCACATCCCCAGCCCCTTTTTTTGTATTTTATTAGAGACAGGGTCTCACTGAGTTGCTAAGTGCCTCGCCATTGCTGAGGCTGGCCTTGAACTCGCTATCCTCCTGCCTCAGCCTCCCAAGTGCTAGGATTACAGGCATGCGCCACCATGCCCGGCTCACCTTCATTTTTTGATCCCTGGGTATTTTTTTTTTCTTTCTTAAAATCTCAACTTAGGTTACCTAAGAATAAGATATTTGTTATACTTCATCCAGGTTTTCTAGGTGTCATGTAATAGGTAGAATTTTGAGTTATCTTTTCTTCCATATTGCTGAAAATGGAAGATCCAAATGAGATAATAGTAAACAAATGGCAAAACATAGTACCTTACAGTATACACTTATTGTTGATAATAGTAATGGTTATGTTAACAAGTATTAATTGCCATTTGGTAGACACATTCTAGGTTTGTTCTATGTATGTATGCCTGTGTGTGTCTTGATTATGATTAGTTTTATTAATCATAAACTTCACAGTACTCTTACAGATTTAAAAAAAACTGTTATAGTTTAATTCAGTTTATTGACTTGGCTAGTGTATCTAGCATCTAAGGAATGAGGAAAATTTTGAATTTAGGTCTTTATGATTTTAAAGTATATGTGCTTTCTGTTATAGCTAGTTGATCTGTCTTAAAATATGTGCCCCTTTCACTGCTCCATGAATAATCTAAGGGAAATTCTAGGACTAGGGAACCTTTCCTTTGAGATGGTATAAGCCTTCTACTGATCAGTTGTTTAAGGTAGGTACAGCAGGGCAAAGATTGAGGGAGTCAAGTGCATTCTGATGTTATCTGCTTCAAAGGCCGTGGGGTGATAGCACAGGGAATAAAAGGAAACACTGAGTATTTACTGTACACTCAAAACTGAGCTTAGCATTTTATACACAAATTCTATTTTTTACACCTGCAACGATCCTATGGCATTGTTATTGTTACCTCCTGTGCATCTTGAAAAAGTGAATTTAAAGAATGTAATGTGGCATATACTTTTAAATGTTTATAGATTGTGTTATGGACTTAAATCTTTGTGTCCCTCCAAAATTCTTATGTTGAAGCTCTAACCCCCAATAAGATGTTAATTAAAGATGGGGCCTTTATAGGTTTACATGAGGTTATGAGGGTGGGGCTTTCATGATGGGATTAGTGCTCTTATAAGAAGAAGAAAAGACATCAGAGCTCTTTCTGCTTTGTGAAGACACAAGAAGGTGGCCATCTGCAAGCCAGGAAGACCTGTCACTAGAACCCAACCATGCTGACATCCTGATCTGGACTTCCAGCCTCCAGAACTGTAAGAACTAAATGTCTGTTGTTTAAGCCCCCAGTCTGTGGTATTTTGTTATGGCAGCCCAGGCTGCCTAAGACAATAGTAAGTATAGTTAACACTATAGTGAATACCTGTCACCTAGGTTTACCATAACAATGAGCTCTATACAGACTGGGGCATTTCTTTTTCTGAAGGCCTCAGATAGATTTCTCTGCTAGAATTCTGGAATGTAGTTAAGATGTAAACATTATCCTATTTCTTAAAATGTTTTGATGGTGTCAATATCCAGGCATCATCCAGAGGTCTGATAGGTGGTCTGGGAAGAGGATAGATTTTGCTGTACCAACCTGAAATAAAAACATATAGAGATGAAGCTCCACACAAAGAGTTTATATGGGAATATACAAAATTGCAACTCAGGATATGCATGCCACAGTGGACCATAGGCACACCCAGGAGGGCTGGAGCAAAAGGGAAACTTTTAAGGAAAAAAAGTTCACATAACTGTTTTGAAATAAAGACCATTCGTTAAAGGGGATTGTTGCAGGATTTGACCTGAGCTCATTGTTGCTAGGCAAGCATCCTTGTACAAGTAGCTTATCTGGACTACTGTGGTCTTGAGGATTTTCTTGCAATAAATCCTATAATAGGTATATGTGAAGGAATTTCTTGTTAAAAGCCCCATTACAGGCATTTGTCCATAAAAGCTCTTCTTCATGACCTCCTGACTCCATTTTGTTAGGATTTGACATAAGTGACTATTTTGATATTGATAACTTTCTCATGTGTCTGTCAGATCTGTGTTGGAATCTAGGCTCTACCATTAATTCGGTGTGGCACATTAGTTATTTAACCATTTTGAATTTCAGTTTCCTCAACTGTAAAATGGGATAATGATCTAAACAGATGGTTGGTTAGTGGGTCCATAAAAATGTTGATTGAGCCTCTAACACCAAACCTGTCTCATAGTTGACCCTCAGTTAATGGTTGTTATAAAGCTCAGCAATGATTATATTCCTCTGTAAGGGAAAAGAGTGTGGTATTTAGAGATGGTGACTTAGATTACAATTCTGTCTGTCATTTAAGACTTGTATGACATCAGATAAGTTATTAAGGTTTCCTGCCTTCAATATATCATTTGCAAAAAAAAGCTAACTTATGAAAAAGACTTAGGAATGCCTTCTTCATATGACAGCTGAATGTAATAGGACCAGTCATTTACTTGTGATACAGTTCCCAAAACCCAGTTAGAAAAGAATTTTAAAATGTGAGAACAAGTGAAGTGAAATTAATTCATCATTTATAGGTGAAAAGATGGAGAATAAGAAGTATTTTATGGAAAATGTTGGAGCTGAGTCTGAAACCTTAGGCCTTTGTATTCATTGTCTCTACCACAAAATAACAAGCAAGGTTTCATCTTCCCTACATCCTGCCCTGACCACTTCCCATATCAGTTGGCCTATAACAGTTCGAGTGCTCTCCTGACTCCTGTGGTAGTCCCTGAATGAATTTCCTGATTTCACCTTGTATCAAACCCATGTTCAAAAGCTACAAATACACAAATAGAAGATATGACTCCCAAATTTAAAAAGTTAAAAAATTGATCTGTTTAAAGATGTTACCATCTTTCTTTCCACCAGTTTTTTTCTAGAATGCTTTTTTTTACTTTAAAAAAAGTCAGTTGAAGCAGGGCGCGGTGGCGCACGCCTGTAATCCCAGCACTTTGGGAGGTTGAGGCAGGAGGATCGCGAGTTCAAAGCCAGCCTCAGCAATGGTGAGGCACTTAGCAACTCAGTGAGACCCTGTCTCTAAACAAAATACAAAAAAGGGCTGGGGATGTGACCCAGTGGTTGAGTGCCCCTGAGTTCAATCCCCGGTACCACAAAAAAAAAAAAAAGTCAATTGAAGAAGCAGATTATATTTGACACAGTGATTTATCATCTAGATGATCTTGATAATGAAGTTGATGGCCTGATATAAAAATTAAAAAATAAAGTCTTCTACTGTCATGTATAACTACTTAGAACAAATTAAATATAAAAAGGGGGGGTGTCTTAGCAATGACCCAAGCCCTGCTCAGTTTATTCTCTTTTTGTAAGGATCATTTGGTAGAAGTTGTAAGATTAACTGACATTGGTGCACTTACTCTTTGCAAAGAACTTTTGTGGGGGTTTTCCCTCATATTTGTTTTTTATAACAACTCTGGGGAGATAGCCATTACTTTCCAGATGAAATAATTGGGGATCTGCTTCCCCAAGGTCACACTGTATTGCAGAACCCATACTAACTACAGATTTTCTGAATTACAGAGTAAGTGCTTTTATTGCTGTGGCACGTGTGGCTTTAGCTGTATGTTGGACACCACAGTGGTTATGGTCTCAGAGGAGTCTGGAAAATAGATTTGAATTTCTGAAACTGCTCCAACAAAACCCTCTTTGATGTTCAAACTGATTTCCTCAGCTCAGAAAAAGACCTCTCAGGTCACTTTCTCACCTATAACTGAAGAAGATCCTCAAGAGACTTCTTCTTTTTTTTTTTTTTTTTTTTTTTTTTTTTTTGGTGCTGGGGATTGAACCCAGGGTTTTGTGCATCAAGAGACTTCTTATGAACTATTCTCACTATAGTTACCAATCATCTCCTTCTTGTTAAATACAATGGACCCTTTTCAGCCCTCATTTCCTAATCTGACACTATATATCATTTTACACCCCGATGCCCCTTCCTTCTTAAAGCAAGCTTTTCTTACTTTAAAAAATGTATATTTTTTTAAATTGTAGATGGACACAATATCTTTATTTTTTATTTTTATGTGTTGCTGAGGATCGAACCCAGTGCCTCACATGTGTGAGGCAAATGCTCTACCACTGAGCTACAACTCTAGCCCCAGCTTTCCTTACTTTTATTGACACCATTGTAATTTTTCTGTTTGTTTTTCTTTTCTTCCTCTTTTTTTTTTTTTTTTTTTTTTTTTAAGGACTTTTCCTTTGGCTCACCCATTAAAAGTTGGTGTTGCCCAAGGGCCACATCTCTCTTGCTTTGCCTTGGCTACTATCTATAGGTTGATGATTCATTTACTTTAGCTTTGTGGCAAATCACTCTTCCGAGGTACAGACTAGTTTATTCCAGCTGTCTTCTGAACATCCCTTCCATGAATGTCTCATACTTTGCACAGACTTAACATATCTAAAACTGAGCTTGTTCACTTATCTTCTCCTTGTAACCTCTCTTTCCTTTTATCAATTTGTGGTTTGTATGTGATTTCAATGGAATCATACAACCTTTATCCTTTTGTGACTGACTTATTTCACACAGCCTAATGTCATCAAGGTTTTTAAGACTGAATAATATTTCATTGTGTGTATATACCACATTTTGTTTATTTCTGTCAATTATCACTTGGGTTCCTTCTACCTTTTGACTGTTGTAAATAATGCTACTATGAATATGGATATACCATGTACCTTGCTTTCATTCTTTTGGGCATATATCCCAGGTGGAATTGCTGGGTCACATTGCTGGATAATTCTATTTTTAATTCTTTGATGAGCCATCGTATAATTTTCCTAGCAGTTGCACCATTTTATATTCTCCCTGCAATGTATTAGGGATTCTAGTTTCCACACAGCTTCACCAGTGCTTGTTATTCTCTCTCTATCTCAAAAGTAATAGCTATTTTAATGGTTATGAAATGAAGCAGCCCCTATCAGGGAGATGGCTATTGCGGCTAGCTGGAAGCCATAAGTTCCACCTGATAATAATCATACGCACCTGTAAATGCACGTGACGCACCTGCAAAGCTAAAGGTATATAACCAGGTGAAAGTGGTCAGAAGGCATTCATTCAGTCAGTCGTTCAGTCGCTCAGTTGGTCGGAAGAAGAGTTCAGGTCAGAGAGTCAGAGCGGCCAGAACGTAGTCAGAAGAAGAAATAAGAGTCAGAGCGGTTAGGAGAGAGAAGTAATAGTTCCTGGTCAGAGTCAGGCCGAGGCTGCCAAAGAAGAAAGAAGAAGCTCTCTCTCTCTCTCTTTCTCTCTCTCTCTAAGCTCTCTCTAAGAAAGTAAAAGTAAAAGAAAGTGAAGAAGAAAGAAGAAAGAAGCTTTCTCTCTCTCTCTCTTTCTCTCTCTCTCTAAGCTCTAAGAAAGTAAAGTAAAAGAAAGTAAAGAAGTAAAGAGTCAGTAGTCAGAAGTAAAGAGTCAGAGAGGTTGCTGAAAGAGCCAGTGTTAGAGTTTTGAGAGATTGCTAAAGCCGAAGAATAAAAAAACCTTCTTTCATCTTCATTCTGCCTCCAAGTTTTTCTCCCGTGGCGGCGTTGTTGCTCCAAGTCAGGAAGCAACAATGAAATAACTTAAATTTCTTTTTCTTGTAGTTGTAGATGGACAGTTTTTTGTTTTTTTTTTTTTTTTTTTTTTTATGCGGCGCTAAGGATCAAACCCAGTGCCTCACACATGCTAGGCAAGCGCTCTGCCACTGAGCCCCAGTCCCAGCCCGAAATAACTTTTTAAAAACAAAAATGTTCTTTACATTTCTCAGACCCTCATTCCTCATCTTTCTCATCCTATCATTCAGGCCATTTACTCTTTCTGGAATTATTTAAATTGCCTAACTGGTCTTCCCAGTTCCTATCATAGGCTTTCTCCCAACCCATTCTTCTCTTCTCTTCTCTTTCCTTTCCTTTTCTTTCTTTCTTTTGTTCTTTCTTTCTTTCTTTTTTTTTTTTTTAAATAGTACTGAGGATTGAACCCAGGGCCTTGCACATGCCAGGCAAACACTCTACCATTAAGCCAAACTCCGGCCCCCCAATCCACTCTTTACACAGCAGCCAGAATCATACTTGAAAATTTGACCCTATCACTGTAGTGCTTAAAACTCTTCAATGATTCTTCACTATCCTTTGGCTAAAATCCAAACTCCTTAGCTTGTAGTGAGTAGTTTTAATGACCTAATCATTCAGATCTCTTCAGTCCATCTCTGTTCATCTTTTCTTATCCATATTCTCCTGGTGGCTGGCATTAGGTTTTTATTTAGAATTATAAGGAAAGCACTTATTGATATTCACAATGAATTTAATACCTGATTTACTTTAGTATCTCTTTAGTATCTCTTGTAACCAGCACAGTACAATGCCATGAATATTTACTCAGTAGTTTTTGGACACGTGAATAGACAGGCAAATGTCAAAGCTACAAATGGAACCCAATACTTTGGCAGCCAATGTGGTTCGCTTTCTACTTATCTTATGCTGTTTATCTTTTCTTTTTTTTTAATTTCTAAGACATTTATTTAGATTTCTTTAAACAAGGTAACTCTATCATCTTCTTAGGTCATTTCCCACCTCTGAGTTTCCTCTTTAAGACAGGGATAATATTATCTACCTACTAAATAGCTCAATACAATCATTGGATGTTAATTATTACTGTTCTAAAAAATAATATTTCTTACAAATCAAGTAGGCCAGGGGAAAGGATCCTTTTTTGCTTTCTTTGAGGATCTGTGCTGTCTACTTGACTCAGAAGTAATAAAAACCTTCCTGTTCCATCTAGAGGAATTGATCAGTCATAAAATAACATCCAAGTGAAATTTGCATTCACCTACAAAGCACAAACAAATCCTCCCACATTGGCTACTGGTCCCAAACTCTCCTTGCCACATCAGAAGGCTACTCATTAGCAAGAACAGCCAGGTCACAGACATCTCTTCCTCAAACCCAATGTGTAATTTCAAAAGTGCTTTGACATAATATGTGTGAAGCATCTAATATGTGGTTAAGTCTCTTATTAAGTACTAAAGAATGAGTAGCCATTGTTTTATTCTTAGTCATCCTTACATCTCCAGCATCTAGCACAAGGAGTGGTACAGAGTTGGCTCTCAGTAAATTTTGAAAGAAGAAAGAGAAGGAGGGAAGAAAGAAAAAAAGGAAGGAAGAAAGGGAGGGAGGGAGGGAGGGAGAGAGGAAGGAAGAAAGGGAAGGAGATCACAGTAGAGAAATATACATTGGGTTCGAGGAAGAGATGTCTGTGACCTGGCTGTTCTTGCTAATGAGTAGCCTTCTGATGTAGCAAGCAGAGTTTGGGACCAGTAGCCAATGTGGGAGGATTTGTTTGTGCTTTGTAGGTGAATGCAAATTTCACTTGGATGTTATTTTATAACTGATCAATTCCTCTAGATGGAACAGGAGGGTTTTTATTACTTCTGAGTCAAGTAGACAGCACAGATCCTCAAAGAAAGCAAAAAAGGATCCTTTCCCCTGGCCTACTTGATTTGTAAGAAATATTATTTTTTAGAACAGTAATAACTAACATCCAATGATTGTATTGAGCTATTTAGTCAGAGTTGCTTTCAAGCCTCCTATATTATCTATTCATCCCTGGACTGTTTCACTTTGAGGAATAGCTTCTTTGCTAACAAAGCCAGACTTGACTATTAAAAACAAAATTTAACTCTCCTATAACAAATTTTCTCTGAAACATGAGAAAGCAAAGACCCACAAAACCCATATAATAAGAATATATTACTGTAGAAATTAAAACTACCATTTGTGGTGTCATTTAATTCTTAGAACAGTACAATATTTATTCCTATTAAAACATCTTGTTCGCCGGGCGCAGTGGTGCAGGCCTGTAATTCCAGCACTTGGGAGGTTGAGGCAGGAGGATCGCAAGTTCAAAGGTATCCTCAGCAATGGCCAGGCACTTAGCAACTCAGTGAGACCCTGTCTCTAATAAAAAAAATATATATGAAAAATGGCTGGGGATGTGGCCCAGTGGGCGAATGCCCCTGAGTTCGATCCCTGGTTTAAAAAAAAAATCCTCTTATAGATGAAAAAAGACTCAGAAAGGTTAATAAATGTATACAAGGTAATACAGCTAATAAATGACAAAGCCAAGATTAGATTTTAGGTTTACTAGACTCCAGTATTATTTTCTTTCTACCAAGGTGTCAGGCAAGGCTTCTGTGGATTTTGGAATGAATGCAAACTGTGAATGTGTCTGTCTCTGAATCTCTGTTATGCTAACACAAAAGGTACATGGATTAAATCTTGTCCCAGTAAGAGCCATACACATTAAACCACATTGCTATTTTTCTGTGACCAGTTTTCTTTCCAGCATCATGAAATAATTTCACACCTCTGTAGAAAAGAGCAGCTTATTTCCCCCAAAGAAAGAAGTACTAGTGATGTTGGGTTGTTATTCTAAGTCCCTGCTTCTAAGTCCTTCTTGTCTTCCTTTTCTCTGCAGGAGTTGTGCAGTTATTTGCATGTCTTTCTAGACTGAGCTCCTTGAAGGGCAGGAGTCATGTACTTCCTATACCTAGAACAGAGTGTGGCTAGTCACTCACTCATTAAATAATATGATTACCATTATTAGTTTGTATTAATTTTATTGTTGTTGCTATTAATGTTAAAGTAATAGCTACATTAATAAACTGTCACTAAGGTGCCACTTTTTAAAACATTGTTTCCAATTCTTGTGATAATCCTTCAAGTGAGAGCTGTTTTCATTTTACCTCTGAGGGAATAAGAAGTTTCGACTAAGTTGAGTAACTTTCCCAAGGGTAGATAATTTATAAATAATCACCTTACATGAAATACAAGCATGCGTTTTTTAAAAAAAAATTTATCAAAAAAAAAAATTATCAGGCTGGGGATATAGCTCAGTTGGTAGAGTGCTTGTCTCATATGCACAGGGCCCTGGGTTCAATCCCCAGCACCACAAAAACAAAACAAAAAAACACATTTATCATGGTAAAATATACATTACATAAAATCTACCATTTTAGCCATTTTTAAGTATAAAAGTGGCTAATTTTAAATTCAGTAGCATTAGTTTCATTCATAATGATGTGTAACTGTCTCCACTATTTCCAGAATTTTTTTCAACATCCTAAATACAAATTCTGTACCCATTAAATAATAGCTCGCCGTTATCTTCCCTCCCGCATCTGGTAACTCCTAATCTACTTTCTGTTATTATGCATTTGTCTATATCATTCACTAAGTAGAATCATGTAATATTTGCTTGTCCATTCATCTGTCCCTTTAAATACCCTGAAATCCGCTTCAGCCAATAGAAGTCGAAACTGGCTGTCAGTGATCAAAACCCATAGTCAAAACATATAACCCTGATATTTGGAGGACAGAGTCCTTATTGCCATAATATTACAGACTATCATGATGTCTCTTTTTATTTTTAAGTCCTTATTGCCCACCCTGGCTCTAACAAAGCATACCAGAAACTAGGGAATGGTAGCTACTGGGCAAAATGCTGAGATTTACCAGTGTTTTCATCAAGTTTTCCCCTGGATACTGTAAGTATTCTGATTAGAATCCAGAATTCCAAAACAGTTACCTCAGATACTTTCTGCTAGTAGTTGTCTGGGTGGAGAAATGGACTCCTGGAGCTTTCTATTCTGTCATCTTCCATGACATCACTCCTAATATAGGTATTCTTTTTTAAAAATTTTTTTGTTTATTTTTTTAATTTATAGTAGTAGTATGTATTACAATTCATAATGCACATATATAGCATCTTTTTACATACAACTATTTGTATACAAAGTATATAAGTACCATTCAGATCTTCAATCATGCATTTAGGATAATGATATCAATCTCATTCAACCACCAATTTTTTTTTTTCCCTTTTTCCCCATCTCCCTTTCCTTTGACCATTCTAGTGTTCCTCTAATCCTCCTATGTACCTCCATCCAACAACACTGTGAATTAGCCTCCTATATCAGAGAAGACATTCAGTATTTGGATTTTTGGGATTGGCTAACTTCACTTAGCATTATATTCTCCAACTTCATCCATTTACCTGAAATGCCATTATTTTATTCTCTTTTATTGCTGAGTAAAATTCCATTTTGTATATATACCACATTTTCTTTTCTTTTTTTTTTTTTTTTTTTTGTACTGGGGATTGAACTCAGGGGCACTCGACCACTGGGCCACATCCCCAGCCCTTTTTTGTATTTTATTAGAGACAGGGTCTCACTGAGTTGCTAAGTGCCTTGCCGTTGCTGAGGCTGGCTTTGAACTCGCGATCCTCCCGCCTCAGCCTCCCAAGTGCTGGGATTACAGGCATGTGCCACCGCGCCCGGCTTACCACATTTTCTTTATCCACTCATCTACTGAGGGACATCTAGGTTGGTTCCACAATCTAGCTATTGTGAATTGTGCTGCTATAAACATTGAAGTGGCTGTGTCACTGTAATATGCTGTTTTTAAGTCCTTTGGGAAGAGACCCAGGAGTGGGATAGCCAGGTCATAGGGTGGTTCCATTCCCAGTTTTCCAAGAAATCTCCATACTGCTTTCCATAGCGGTTGCACCATTTTGCAGTCCCACCAACAATGTAAGAGTGTGCCTTTCTCCCCACATCCTTATAGGTACTCTTTAAAAGCAACAATGAATCTTTTAAAAATATGACACCAAAGGTCTGTCACCATGCATCATAAAAAGTATCAAGTCAGAATTTGCTTTTTTCCCTCCAGATACAGCCTTGCTATATTACAATATTCTTTGCAAATAAAGAATAGCCATCATCCTGCAAGATTGTTGGGATACATGGTTTCTGTGTACCCATTCACAAGGAACGACAGATTCTCACAATTAACTGAAATCACAGCAGTGTATTCAGTATGTTAGTCAGCCTTTTGTCATTGTTGTCAAGATACCTAGGATAATAAACTTATAAGGAGGAATGTTTTTTTTTGTTTTGTTTTGTTTTGTTTTTTTGTGGTACCGGGGATTGAACTCAGGGGCACTCGACCACTGGGCCACATCCCCAGCCCTTTTTTGTATTTTATTAGAGACAGGGTCTCACTAAGTTGCTAAGTGCCTCGCCATTGCTGAGGCTGGCTTTGAACTCGCAATCCTCCTGCCTCAGCCTCCCAAAGTGCTGGGATTACAGGCGTGTGCCACCACACCCCGCTAGGAATGGTTTATTTTGACTGAAAGTTTTGGAATTTTCAGGCCTTTGTTGCTTGTCTCCTTGCTTTTGGGCCTGTGGGAAGGGAGAACATCATGGTGGGGATGTGGAACAAACTGCTTGCCTCATGGCAGCCATGAGGCAAAGAGAAAGAGTGGAAGGGGTTGGGGTGCTAATATCCCCTTCAAAGCATGCCCCCAGTGACCTAATTTCCTCCCATTAGGTGCTACCTGTTAAAGTTCTACCACCTTTCAAAAGCTCTACAGTCAGCGCGACCAAGCCTTTAACGCGTGGACCTTTCTGTAGCATTCAGTCATGGGCATATTTCTACAAAATGGTTCAAAATTGTCCTATAGCTTACTTTATTACCTTTCTTCTGCCCTAGTCGGGGGGAAAAATCTTTATCAGCACCATGCTGAGAGCTTTGACTGAAGACTTAAAATGTGCCTGCTTTTATCTGGAGAGATTTCATTTAAGGTTTTACATTAAGATGCTTTATCTCTGCCTTTCCACCTTCCAGGTTACTAGTAGTCATATCTTTTCTCTGGAAAGCCATTCTTTGATGACAGCATGCTTGCTAAACAGAGCTCTGAGGAACACCATGTTCTAGCCCTGATTCCTAGTAACAGTAATTTTAGGGTAACTGTTAAACACCAAATTATATCAAGTATGAGCTGGAGGCTTTATATATTTCATCTTACTTAACCCTCATAACCTCCCTGAAAGATAGATATTATTGAGTTTTATAAATGAAAAAAATAACTGCCTGAAGGGGGTTAAATGTCCTTTTCAAGGTCATAGAGGATTTCCTTCTGGTTTGCTGTGCTCCAATGATCCTACCATTTTCTCTGTTTCATGCTGAATGAAGAAAAGGCCTACAATAAAAAAATGTTCTTTTATTTTATTTTTTTAGTTTTTATTTTTGGGTACTGGAGATTGAATTCAGGGGCACTTGACCACTGGGCCACACCCCCAGCCCTATATTTTTGTATTATATTTAGAGACAGTCTCACTGAGTTGTTTAGCACCTCACTTTTGCTGAGGCTGGCTTTGAACTCACGATCCTCCTGCCTCAACCTCCTGAGCTGCTGGGATTATAGGTGTGCATCACTGCACCCGGCTGTTCTTTTATTTTGACTCAGTTTTCTCATTCAAAAAATAAGAACAATGTTGCTCCTCAACATGTCTTAGGAGCTTTTAAAAGAGCAAGCCAAATAAGGGTTTTCTTCTCCTCCACTAGAGATCTGCTTATGCCTTTATTTTGTATATTGGGCTTTCAGGAGAGATTTTGTTTGATAAAATGCCCCAGAATAGGGCCTAAATGAAATAGACTGGATGAACTCTGATCTTCCGGTTTTGTTTTGTTTGTTTTTAAGCTATTTTTAATTAGTGCATTATAGTTACACATAATAATGGACTTTCTTATATTTGTACATGTGCATAACACAATATGATCAATTTCCCTGTCCATTGCCTTCACTTTCTTTCTCTTCCTTCCTCCCTCTGATCCCCTTCCTCTACTTTACTGGTCTCCCTTATATTTTCATGAGGACTTTCCCTCCCCATTTTTCTCTCTAGCTTCCACATATGAGAGAAAACATAGACCCTTAACTTTCCAAGCATGACTTATTTCACTTCACATAACGCTCTCAAGTTCCATCCATTTTGCTTCAAATAACAGTTTCATTCTTGTTTATGGTTGAGAAAAACTCCATTGTGTATATATGCCACATTTTCTTTATCCATTCATCTGTTGAGGGTACTTAGACTGGTTCCATAATTTGGCTCTTGTGACTTGTACTGCCATGAACCTGGGTATGCATGAATTCCTATAGCATACTGACTTTAATTCTTTTGGATAAATACCAAGGAGTGGGATAGTTGGATGATATGGTAGTTCCATTCCTAATCTTTTGAGGAACCTCCTTACTGGTTGTACTAATTTACAGTCACATCAACAGTGTATAGGTGTTCTTTTTTAATGTTTATTTTTTAGTTTTAGATGGACACAATACCTTTGTTCTTATTTATTTTAATTTAGTTTTATTCTTCTACACCAATTGTTATATATTCTGTTTTTCAAATTATATGAGTTGTGAACACACACTTAAAATGACTGTGTTCTTTGTGTACATTCATAGCCCCTCCATAGACTCTCTTTATTAACCAGCACAGGTCTGTAAGACATAGAAAGACTCAGGTGTGTAAGAGACAATTTCAATACACTTGAGAGAGACACTATCTTGGAAGGAGGTACCACAATATTCTAAAAGCCTAACATAATAAATAGATGTAAAAGGTGTGCATGGGTTCAGAGATTGGTGTCAGAAAAGAGTTCTGAGAAAGCAAGCATGGAATTAGATTTTTGAAGCATGAGCAAAGTCTGAGTTCTAGGTCTGATTATACTGTAACTGGGTAAGTCCTATCTATTTCTCTTGTCTTCACTTTCACATCCATGCTATTGGGCTTGAGTTGCTTAGCAATTCCCTTCCAATTCTAACATTCTGGGCATTAATCTTTAATATATATATATACATATATATATATATTTTTTTTTTGTTGTTAGATTTCTTTCATTACAACTTCTTTCCTTAATCTATTTCTTTTTCCCCCTCCCTACCTCCCACCTGGTTGGAGATTGAACCCAGGGGCTCTGTAAAGTGGTAACACTGAGCCACATTTCCTCCACCCCTTTTATTTATTTTGAGAGAGGACCTTGTCAAGTTGCTGAGGCTGGACTGGACCTTGCAATCCACTTGTCTCAGCCCCCTGTGTAGCTGGGATTACAGTTGTGGGCCACTGCGCCCAGCTCCTTTTGCCTTGGAATCTGAGATGTAACTGAAGGGCTCAGAAATAGGTAAGGGCAGGTAAGCTCAGTTCCCTACTCAGAGTCAGCATTCTGAGTACAGTGACAGCAGCTTCTATCAGCCCAGGGTTCTTTCCCTACAGCTCTTCATGGATTTGGGCAAGATCAATAGGAAACCATGAAAGCCTTTTTTCACAAGCAGCTTCTTATGGAAGATCACTTATAGCTATAGTCATCACTAGTGACTGAGTTCCCTTTTCCTGCAAATTAAGCTTATTCAATTTAATTTCGTTTTCTATTAGTTACTTATGGTTCTTAGTCAATGCTAATATAATTTTTGTGGCTGTGAGTATAGCTGCAGATTAGTGGGATGTTAACAAAGGATTTGAAGAGCTTTGGACTATGCTGCAAAAATTCTCATTAGAATGACCTCTGTTGCTTAATGCAGATGGGAGAGCCTACACTAAAAAGTCAGAAGATCCAGTCTGCTTCAGCTGCCTCTAACTAAAAACTTGAGTAAGTCATTTTATTTCCAAAGGCCTCAGTTTCCTCCTCTATAAAGTAATAATAATAATAACCTACCCTATCTATCATTTGTTTCTGACACTTTAAGAAGATAATTGATCTGTCAGAAATTTTAAAATGAAAGAAAGATGGTCATGGATGGAGCTGGATTAGACTGACTGTTCTTATCCTGGAGGTTAACTGCTTGCACAGGCTGAGGCCCCCAGGGCAGGGCAGGAAGTCATTGAGATTAGCAACTTTACTAGCTAAAATGTTTCTTTTCTGTGTTTTGAAGAGAATTTCCTGGCATTTGGAGGCAGAATTGGCCTGTTCCCAGCATGGAATCACCAGGCTATAGGCAGGACCTGGAGAGGTCGCAAGCTTGGAAAGAAAACGACTGGGTCTTTAAAGAGGGCCTCCTCTTATGTTCCAAGCTCCATAGGAGTAAATTTGTTTCTCCAGTGGATGGGCTAATAAGATCAGCTATCTATTTTTTAAAAATATTTATTTATTTGCTTTTAATTGTACACAATGTGTTTATTTTTACATGGTGCTGAGGATTGAACCCAGGCCACGCACATGCTAGGCGAGCGCTCTACTGCTGAGCCACAACCCCAGCCCTAGCTACCTATTATTAACAACAGTGGTTTCTATTTGTAAAGCATCCATTATGGACCATACATAGTGTTTGGAAACTTACCAAAGTGTACCTGACATTAGAGGAGAATGAAGTTTATGTCTTGTCTTCAAAATTTATATGAATTTTACCTAAAAACACCATTATATAGTCATACTTGTTTTCTATAAAATGCTGTATTTACCATCTGATAAAATTAATACCCCAGGAAGGTACACACACACACACACACACACACACACACACACACACACACGTGTTTTTTTTTTTTTTTAATGTACCCTTCAGCATATTGTTGAATAACCATGGGGGTTACTGAATACAGTTTGAGAACTATGTTATTTTACTTAATCTTATCCAAGTTTTAATAGTTATAGACACAAGAAAGATGATAAAAGACTTGTCCCTGTCACAGACCCAAGAAATAATAAAGCCAGATCCGAACACAAATTAGGATGTCCCATGTTTTTTTTTTTTAAACATTTATTTATTTACTTTAGTTGTACACAATGCATTTATTTTTATGTGGTGCTAAGGATCGAACCCAGGCCACGTACGTGCTAGGCGAGCACTCTACCCCCTGAGCCACAATCCCAGCCCCTGTCCTATGTTTTTAACCATAGAACTACATGTAGTCTCCCATGTTATTGTACTGCCTTATTTATGTATTTCTGTAATACCTGTTGCTCTTGCAGGCAATCGGTGTGTCCTTTATGCTTAACAGGGTGCCTAACACAGAGTAAACTCTCAGCAGGGTGCTGCATCCTGCACCTATGATCTAGTAGCTTGGCAGGCTGAGGCCAGAAGATCAAAATGCAAACAAACAAAAAGTAAATTCACAATGAATTGGTTGAATGAATAAATGACTGAATGATCAAGCCCCTAAAATGAAGTCATTTCAAAGGTTCATACATTTCTGGCAAATTGATCTCAAAAGGTTTTTTTTAGACCTTTTTTTGTCCTGAGGCTCTTCTATAACAATGATTCACATTAACTTCTAAGCCATCCCTTCTGTGCAGAAAAGTTGATATTTACAGGGAACTCTGGATAAATAGAGAAAGCTACCCAGGAGCACCTATGTTCACCTTCTGCCCAGACACGATTAGATTATCTTAAGGAATCAGTATCTCAAGTCACTTCTTCTTTCTTCCAGAATGAATTCTCTTCTGAGTTTAACATATCTTTTTTTCTTTTCCTTCTCTTTCTTCTCTTTTCTTTTTCTGTGCTGAGTTGAACTCAGGGGCCTTGTGTATACTAAGCATGTGCTCTACCACTAAGCTATAGTCCCAGTCTTAAAGAATCTTAAGACAGAAATTTGCCTTAAGAAAACCCCTAGTCATTGCCCAGTGTTCTGAAATTTGGGAATCCATCTGATCCTGAAAGAAAAATCTATGGAAACCTGTTACTATTGGCTTTCAGATTGGGAGATGTTAATATTTTGGATCTGGAATGTCCCTCCAAAGGCTCATGTGTTGAAGATTTGGTCCCCCATGCAGCAGTGTTCAGATGTGAGGTTTTTGGGAAGTAATTGGATCATGAGGGCTATAACCTTATTGGTGAATTAATATGTTGATGGGTTCATAATTTGATGGTATTATTGGGAGGTGGTGGAAAGTTTAAGAGGTGGACCCTAGAGGAAGTAATTCACTGACTATGTATCCTCCAAGGATATATCATGTCCCCCTCCTTGCCCCAGTGCCTCCTCCCCCAATACCCTTCCTGGCTGCCAATGAGGTGTTCAGCTTTCTACCCTCCATCCCTACCCTTCTACCATGGTGTTTCAGCCTCATCACAGGCCTGAAAGCAATGGAGCCAGCTGGCTGTACACTGGCAAATTGACCTCAGAGTTTAAATAGACCATTTTTTGTCCTGGGGCTCTTCTATAACAATGATTCACATTAAGTTCTCAGCCAGTGCTAAAATACATCTTTCTTCTTCTAACCTGATTTTTCAGGTATTTCTTTACAGTGATGGAAACTAGTCTAGTGTGGTGTGTGTGTTGCTTTGTTTTATAAGGTAAATATTCTGATGTAGAAGACCTGTTTTTAGGGATGAAGAGACTTTTCCAGCAAATGGATTTGCCCAATAGTGGGTAAATCCTCCAAAAGGCCAAAAGTCTCTGTGACTAATAATTGATTTGCACTTTATAGAAGTGATTTTCTAAGTGTAGGGTCTAGGAACTTGTTTAAAAATGCATTCTTGGGCCCCCACCCCAGACTCATTGAATCAGAAACTCTGGGAGGTGGTTCCCAGCAAATTTTATCTTTTTCATAAGCTCCATAGACATTGCTGATGCACACAACTGCCATTTAGTAAATATTCAATAAATAGTCTCCTTTTCCCCTCCCAATTCTTGTGAGCTTGTCTAGGAATCTTGCCATTGCAAATACCATAATTCCTTTTGCGTTCACAATAGCTTTATAAACAGGTTATGTATCAGCTATGATGGGAGGGGCAGATGGCCCCTTCTGAGATAGATTGAGAAGTCTGTGATCAGGCAATCCCAAACCTTGGGCACAGGGATGAAAGCTGCAGTTTCCAGCCCACAATTCTGTCATTTTCCTTACACATCTTTGGGACACTAAATAATTGACCCCCAAAATTGGCTTTAAATGGACTCTTGTTGGGTAAGGTCAAAAGTGTGATTACTTGAAAATTGCTCAGCCGGTGGGGAAGGCACTTGAATTTAAGTGTCTAAATCAGGCTTTTGATATTACTGCTCTCAGTAGGAGAAGAGGCAGAAAAATCAATAGTCTTGTTTAAGCTGTAAAACCACACTTCATGTTATCTCAAAAGGCGTTTATGTTCTAGGGAGAAGCTTTGACCTCTACTATCACAAAGGCTGTCACAGTTTGTAAGTTTATGGTGAATTCATTGAACTCTGTTGTCTTACATCTACATGGCATGAGACTTGGAATCTTTGTGGTACCATGAGAATGGTACAAGTGGGTAGAGAACCAAAACCCAACTCCAGACCATCTCTCCTACTTCCCTCTTTATAGAGTGAACCTGAACTGGGAGAACTGAATTGAAGTTTAGACAAGAGGGCTGGACATACTGTCTAAGTGGGAGCAGGGGCACTGTTCCTGAACAACTCTGTTGTGATTAAAGTTACTGTTGATCTTAAGTTTCCAGAGGAGCATAAAGCCTTAAGGAGATGGGCTGAGTGATTGATATTATTATCATCGCTTCTATTATTTGAATACCCATTCCCTACCAAGTTCAGTATAAGGTGTTTCTTATGTACCTAATAGTTAAGATTGCCCAGGTTTGGGCTGGGAATGTAGCTCAGCTTACATCTCAGCTAGATTTGAATTGCAGCTCCATCATTTGTATCAGTTATAAACACCAGAAGATGCTTCTGGAAGACTTGACTAGCAGTAGCTTAATTAATTTAATTTCACATTAAAAGAAGTCTGGATGGGCTGGGGTTGTAGCTCAGTGGTAGAGCACTTGCCTGGCATGTGTGAGGCACTGGGTTTGATTCTCAGCACCACATATAAATAAAGGTACATTGACAACTGAAAAAAAAAAAAGAAGAAGAAGTCTGGAAGTCAGTAGCAGTAGCATTGATTTATTACATCAGTGATTTCAAGATCCCCATGACTCTTGTGGTCTTTGTTGATCTAAGATGGTTGCTATGCCTCTAGGAATCATGTCTATGATTAAGGTTGGAAAAAAGTGGTGTAGGGAACATAATGCATATTTTTTTATGTTGTTGTATTTTTTATACCTTCATTTTATTTATTTATTTATTTATTTTTATGTGGTGCTGGGGATCAAACCCAGTGCCTCACACATGCTAGGCAAGTGCTCTGCCTATATCTGAATCTATAATCCATGCCACTTTTTCTGCACTAGAAGTTGAGTGAGCACAGACATAAATTTTCATTAGTTGGTGTGTCTGTCTTTGCCAGACCTAGGGCTTCAGTTAAGGCTTGTTAATTAGGGAACAAGAGAAACCAAAAGAGAATAGGTATGGGTGATGAGAGCCCAGTCACAAATTAGGGGCTCATCCTTGAACTGATCCTAGATTCACAAAATGGAGGGATGAATATTTGAGAAAAATGGAAATATATATATATCTATATATGTGTGTGTGTATGTATATGTTTTTTTTTTTTTTTTTTTTTTGAGAGAGAGAGTCTCACTGTGTTGCCCACTCTTGCCTCAAACTCCCAGGTTCTAGTAATCCTTCTACCTCAGTCTCCCAACTAGCTGGGATTCCAGGGAGTGTCATTGCACCTGGCTGTAATTTTTTGGGGGGATGGGGGCGGGCACCAGGGATTGAACTCAGGGGCACTCAACCACTGAGCCACATCCCCAGCCCTATTTTGTATTTTATTTAGAGACAGAGTCTCACTGAGTTGCTTAGTGATTTGCTTTTGCTGAGGCTGGCTTTGAACTCTCAATCCTCCTGCCTCAGCCTCCTGAGCTGCTGGGATTACAGGCGTGCACTACCATGCCTAGTTGGCTGTAATTTGATAAGTACTATAAGAAAAAACAGTTATGATAGTAGCCTGAAAGAACCCCTGATCTAACCTGGAGGAATGAAGGTCAAGAAAGACTTTTAGGAGAAAAAAGTGAAGGGTAAGGGAAAGACTGTGTATGCATAAGGACAGCCCAAGCAATAACATGGATGTAGAACAGGACTGTGAAGTATTGTTAGGAAAGCTCTGTGTTTGGTGTTGGTAAAGTGTAAAATGCTGGGCCAGGCTTGGCAAGAGAAGTAAGCCATTTAGATGTATAGGAGGCAGACTTGGAGGGTCCTTATGCCATGCTAAGAAATTTAGGACTTCATCATTGGCAATGGGGTATCATCAGAGAGGTTCAGGCATGATGTACAGATTGGCATGTTTTAAAAATGATCTCTCTAAATGCAGTGAGGTGGATGGATTGGGGAGGGAGGGAGGGAAGGAGTCGGAGAGAGAGGGGGCTGAGAGGGAGAGAGAGAGGGAGGGAAAGAAAGAAATGGAGGTCAGAAGACCAGTTTAGGTTTTTTAAATGGTTTAGTCAAGAGACCTGAGTTAGAGGTGGTGTCTGGGATGAAAAGGAGAATAGTTTTGAGACATTGTTAGAAATGTGTTTGACATACAGTAGACATTCAACATTTGTGGAATATGAATAAGTTAGGGCTTGATGTTGGATTTGGGGAGTGAGGAAGGGGAGGAATCTGGACTTATTCCAAGGCTTTCTCTGCTCTAAGTGACAGGTTGCATGTTGTGCCATCACTGAGTTCTCAATAATACTGAGATCAGTGAGTGTTCCATATTTTTCCTTTTAGTTATTTCTCAGATTATTGTCTCATAACTTTTCCCCTAGAACTGGGCATTTCTAAACTTAACATATCTTGGTAATTATGGGGCAAGATAATGTTATTTCCATTTTACAGTTTAGAAACTGACGTGCTGAGTAGTTAAGTAGTTTGCCTGATATCACTCAACTGCTCAGAGTAAGAAAATGTTCTGTCCTCCACAGCATGTTGCCTTTGTGCAATACTTGGACTTTCTGTTGTAATTTCAACTGATTATAGGCCATAATAAACCAAGCAATAAAATTCAGAAGATTAGATTGATCTAATTACTCAGCTGTTAAGATGAGGCCATGAGTTAATCGCAATTCAATGCACCTTCTAATTCAATCCAATAGAGTGCACAGTATCATTCACTTTATACGAAGAAAATTCTGCTGGTGCCTCATTAGTGTTAAAAGAAAGAAAACCCAAACTAACTCAAAGAAATAGAGTCAAACATTCCCCTACCCTCATTCTCTTTTTATCAGATCTCATTTCAATTTTATCCATCATTTAAATAACCCTGAGAAAAATACAAAACCTCTCAGGGCCACAGTTTTTTCACCTATAAAACAATATGGGAGATGTTCATTTAAGAGTAGTTATTGTTATTGTTTTGAAGACAAGAAAACAAAGATTTAGAATTCAATAAGGAGCCATAAAGATCTTGTCCATGTCCATATAGTAATTTAGTGATAGTTCTAACATCTCCCCCCTCCCCCCAAAAAAAGGAGCATTGAAGTGATGTTTCCCAAGGGTCTTTCACTTAAGACATGTTCCATGTTTCATTTTATTTGAAAACCCTGCCCTGGTGAGGATGTCACACATTTTTCCCACCTGCTTCCTTAGGATGTCACCAGTGAGTTGACAGTCTCTAGGAATAATAGCCCTTTAAATTTGTATGACCCAATGAAAGTTTTTACTACATTTTTGCATACACCTGGAAACTCTGGGTATTTGGATTCTAGTCTTGACTCTTTCTGAAGAATGAGTGACAGTTATTTGGAACATATTAAAGAAATGTCTAACAATAGGAAATTAGTTGAACCTACCTAAGTGTCCAATAACACAGTCATTTTATGGTTTCTCTTGTTGTTTTTCCTCATTTCCAAAACAAGTGTGTTCATGTTAGAAAAATCAAAGTGTTATATGAGAAGAACATAAAGAATGCCCATAATTCCTCTGATCTGGAGAAAATAACTATTAATCCTTTGATGGTATCATTTTTCTAGTTCATTTTAAATGAACAGACATACATTCTTTTTCAAGAAAAATGAGATTGTATGTTGTGTACTGTTCTATAATTCACCTTAATAAGTTAGTTAATTTAATTAATTAGTTAATTTTGGTACTGGGAATTGAACTAAGGGGTGCCTTACCACTAAGCACCCAGTTCTATACATCCCCACTTCTATGCTATTTTCTATTTTGAGACAGGGTCTTGCTAAGTTACTGAGGTCCACCTCAAGCTTGCAATCCTCCTGCCTCAGCCTCCTGAATTTGCTGGGTTTACAGATATGGGCCATCACGTCCAGTATTACCTTAATATATTTGAATTCTGAATTGGATCACTTAATTTTATTTCAACTAATGTTCTATTGGTAGATGTTTTGGTTGCTTAAACTCACTATTAACCAACTGTACAAAACAGAAATAATAGACTGAATTGAATTAGAAATAAAAATGCAAAGATTTGGGATGCTTTAATTTACAGCTTTTTAAAAAGATATTTATTTTTTTAGTTGTGGATGGACACAATAGCTTTATTTATTTATTTATTTGTTTGTTTGTTTTTATGTGGTGCTGAGGATCGAACCCAGGGCCTTGTATGTGCTAGGCAAATATGCTACCGCTGAGCCACAATCTCAGCCCTTAATTTACAGCTTTTTTAAGGGGAACAAAAATGCTTTAAAATGTCCAGAAAGGACTAGGAGTGTAGCTTGGTGGTAGAGCACATGAGTCCCTGGATTAAAACCCCAGCACAATGCCCAAAATATCATAAACACAAAACTATACACACACACACACACACACACACACACACACACAATTACCTACATTCAGAAAAAGGCAACTAGTTCAGTGTTTCTATAAAAAGCCAGGCTGCTTGTAACTTGCTTTTGTCCAGCCAAACAGTAAAAGGCCTAACCATCTGGAACCATTAGAGGGTAAGGCAAAGGTGAGAGATAAGGCACATGATTGAGGACCTGGAATATTTTAATTAAATAGTGTTAAAATCCATGGGCCACTTCCAAAATGGAGCTTTTAATGAAAAGAATATGGTGGGGAGATTAACATTTAAGTACTTACCACTCTGTGCCAAATATTTATGTGAGGTATTTTGTATAAAGTGTTTAGAATTTCAAGTATTCTTTTGATTGTCTTGCCTGTAGTATAGGGCATCTCTTTGTTCCTGAGGATCAGGTAAAGGGATTTGTCTTAAGATTTCATATCTGGTAAATGGTACAGCCGGCTGTTGAATCCGTATTTGCCTGCCCTCAGAGCCCCTGTACATCCCAGTGGACTGTTATGGCTCCTTTAGGAGGGCCAGATCAGGAAATTCCTAACTTACAGTTGCAATGCTTGGATGGATCTTTACAAAGCATGTTCAAGGACTGCCCTGCCCACCTCCCAGCCAGTCCACATGCAGAAGGAAAAGGGGCAGTGATGCGGACATAGAGTTGGCAATAAAAAATTATTCACCAAATAAATAAGTTACTGATTGCATTTATCTTTTAAAATATCAAAACCCAGTGTTTTATCAGCTTTTTCATTGCATGTGACCAAAAGACCCAACGAGAACAACATAGAGGAGGAAAATCTTATTTGGGGCTAATGATTTCAGAGGTCTCAGTCCATATGGCCAGACTCCGTTGCCCTGGGCCTAAGATGAGGCAGAACAATATCATGGCAGAGGAGAGCAGTTCAATACTTGGCAACATGGAAGCAGAGAGAGAACTCGTCTCACCAGGAGTTCAAAATATAAACCCTAAAAGCATGCCCTCAGTGACCTAACTCCTCCAGCAATTCCCTCCCTGACTATAGTTACCACCCACTTAACTCTCATCAGTGGATTAATCTACAGATGAGGTTACAACTCTCATAATCTAATCATCTTACTGCTAAATGTCTTGCATTGTCACACATGAGTTTTTTGGGGTCACCACATATCCAAACCATAACACCCAGGCTTTGAACGTTGAAGTGAGTTGCCCAAAGTCACAGAGTTAGTAAATAAAAGAGCTGGGATTTGAACCTAAGTCCTCTGTTAATGAAGCTCTTGCTGTTACATAACATTGCATAGTTTGGCTTCATTTGACTCCTGGACTCAGTGTGCACATCTGCAAGGGAGGGTCCATGGCCTGAACACAAGTTAACACACTATTTTAAGGTGTCTTCTGTCCCTAACTTGGAATTGCTACAGCCTCTCCAAAGCCAGAAGCCAGATAAAAATTATCTTTTTCTTTCCTGTTCTCCCACAATACTTTGTATTTCCCACTGCCACAGCCTTTACCCAAGGTTGGTATTACCCAAGGCTAATACAAGGCTTATTTATGTGCTTGCTTGTCTCTCCCATTAGATATTTAATTCATGCACATCAAGGATTCTATCTTCATTTTTCATTCACTGTAGCCCCCCAACATACTTCAGTATTTAAGTATTCATCTAGTTAAATTGACCAAAGTTTTGTTTTGTTTTTCTTATTTTCATTTTGGAACTTGTGATCCTTTTTTTTTTTTTTTTTTTTTTTTCCTTTTTGGTGGTGGACTGAACCCAGGGCCTTGAGCATGCTAGGCAATTGCTCTACCACACTCTCAGCCCATGTTTTGTGTACTTGACTCACCCTTGAAGGCACTGACTCAGGTGTTAACATTTAACATGTACACAATTCCAAAAGAATGGGTTTTTGGCCTTCCAGCCAAAAATGAATTCCCACACTGGGTACAGACTTCAAGACACTAAAATGAATATGAAAATGAATGTTAATAACATCATCATAAATGAAAGTGCATTTAGATCTATTCCCTAATTTTCTTCTTTTTTTTTTTTTTTTTTTTTTGGTACCGGGGATTGAACTCAGGGGCACTCGACCACTGGGCCACATCCCCAGCCCTTTTTTGTATTTTAGTAGAGACAGGGTCTCACTGAGTTGCTAAGTGCCTCGCCAGGGCTGAGGCTGGCTTTGAACTCGTGATCCTCCTGCCTCAGCCTCCCAAGTGCTGGGATTACAGGCGTGCGCCACCGCGCCCTGCTTTCTTCATTTTTTTAAGGAGAAGAAAAAGTCTTCTAAAAAAAGAAAGGAATTTCCTCTGGATCCTCCTACCTCCTCAAGCTATCATCACTTCTCCTTTCCTTTATTGTCAACATCTTTACTCACTCTTCAACACACCCTGTTGTTCTGGTGCCTTCATTCAATCTTCCCTGTGTTGAATCTAAAGGCAGATGTTGTCAGACTGTATAAAAAAACAAGATGGGGGCTGGGGTTGTGGCTCAGCGGTAGAGCGCTTGCCTAGCATGTGCGTGACCCAGGTTGGATCCTCAGCACCACGTAAAGACCAATACATTGTGTACAACTAAAGCAAATAAATAAATATTTAAAAACAAAAACAAGATCCATTATGTACAACTATAATACACCAATTTTAAAAAATGGAAAAAAAAAAGTAAAAAATAAAAATACATGAAAAAAGAAAACCAAGATCTTACTCTTTGCTGCCCACAGGAGACACACTGTAGATTCAATACTAGAGATTATTTGAAAGTAAAAGGATGGGAAAAAAAAAATCATGTAAACAGCAACCATTAGAAAGCTAGAATAGTTATATCAAACCAAA
The DNA here is from genome assembly GCA_025594165.1 of Tamias sibiricus. Classification (NCBI taxonomy): domain Eukaryota; kingdom Metazoa; phylum Chordata; class Mammalia; order Rodentia; family Sciuridae; genus Tamias; species Tamias sibiricus. The sequence goes on along the minus strand of CM046657.1, from coordinate 70,207,714 downwards.
TGGGCTTTAAAACAACAAAAAATGTTGCTAGGAGTAAAGAGGGATATTTTATAATGAGGAAAGGGTCAATTGAAGATAAAACAATTATGAATATATGCACCCATAGGGCCCCCAAATACATGAGCAAAAACTGACAGAAATGAAGCATGAAAGAAACAATTTAGCAATGATAGTTGGAAATTCCATTGCCTTCACTTTCAATAATAGATAGGCTTAGGTAGAAGATCAGTGAAGAGATAGAAGACTTGAACACTGTACTCCAAATAGACACCAGTAGAATACTCTAATAACAGAATATAATTCTTCTTTTTAATATTTATTTATTTGCTTTAGTTGTACACAATGCAATGCATTTATGTTTACGTGGTGCTGAGGATCGAACCCGGGCCACGCACGTGCTAGGCGAGCGCTCTCCCGCTGAGCCACAACCTCAGCCCCCAGAATATAATTCTTAAGAAAACATGGAATATTCTCCAGGATAGACCATATGCTAGGCCATTAAACAACTCTTTTTTTTTTTTTAATATTTATTTACTTTAGTTGTACACAATGCAATGCATTTATGTTTAAGTGGTGCTGAGGGTCGAACCTGGGCCGCGCACATGCGAGGTGAGCGCTCTGCCACTGAGCCCCAGCCCCAGCCCCTTAAACAACTCTTGATACATTTAAAGGATTGAACGTAAATAAAATATGTTCTCTGATGGAGAACAGTGGAATGAAATTAGTAGTAACAAAATGAAATTTGAGAAATTCATAATTATGTGAAAATTAAACAAAGCACCCCAGCAAGTCAAAAAAACAGATCACAAAAGAAATTATGCAATATTTTGAGGTGAATGAAATATAACACCAAAACAAATGGGATGCAGCTAAGCAGTACTTAGGAAAAGGAAATATATAGCTGTGGATTCGTACATTAAGAAAGAACAACAGGCTGGGCACCACCTGTAATCCTGTGGCTGAGGATGCTGAGGCAGGAGGATTGTGAATTCAAAGTCAGCCTCAGCAAAAGTGAGGCACAGCTCAGTGAGACCCTGTCTCTAAATAAAATACAAAATAGGGTTGGGGATGTGGCTCAGTGGTTGAGTGCCTGTGAGTCCAATTCTCAGTCCCCCCCCCCACAAAAAGAAAGAAAGAATGATCTCAGCTTAATAACCTGACATTTCACCTTAACATGTTGAAGGAAGAAAAGAACAAAGGAAACTTAAAGCAAGTAGAGGAAAGGAAATAAAGATTAGAGGGGCTAGGGGCGTGGTCCAGTGGTAGTGCGCTTATGTAGCACGTGTGAGGGCTTGGGTTCGATCCTCAGAACCACATAAAAATAAATAAATAAAATAAAGGTATTGTGTCTATTTACAACTAAAAAAATAAAAATAAATAAAAATAATATTAGAGCAGAAATCAGTGCAATAGAGAAAACAGGAAATCAATAAAACAAAAACTGGTTTATTTAATAGTATCAAAATTGGCAAATCATTTTAGCTAGACTGATCAATAAGAGAGTAAACTCCCATTTGCTAAAATCAAGAATGATAGAGTACTTATATGTTCTAGATACTTATCTTTATCAGATGTGATTTGCAAATATTTTACCTCAGGCTGTAGCTTGTCTTTTTATCCTTTTCACATGGCATTTTGAAAAGTAAAAGTTTATAGATTTTTTGCAGTTAAAAAATGATACAGGAGACATTACTGCTGAATTTATGCAAATAAAAAGAAATATAAAGGAATACTTTGAACTATTATATGCAACATATTAAACATATAGGTACACTCATTATATGAGGCCTATATAACCTTGATACCCAAACCAGACACAGATGTCACAGACAAGAAAACTATAGACCAAGATGCTATTTGAATATAAATCCAAAAACCCCTCAACAGAATACTAGGATTATTTCAGATCCTTCCTTCCCAACACTTAAAATTTTTGCTAATGTAAAATAACACATTCCATGTATTTATTTTGTTGATTACTGGTGTGGTTAAACATGTTTTCCTTTTCTCCTCTTCCTACCTAGTCAATTGAGTTATTTCTTCTGCAGATTGCCTGATTAGAGTCTATTGAATTAATTTCTCATTGACTAATGCAAGTTTTTTATTTTTTATTTTGGACATTAATCCTGTATTGTACATGTTACAAATGTCTTTTCTCTGTACTCATCTTTTAATTTTGTTTATGCATGTTTTATTATATAAAACTTTGTTTTGATGAGTTAAATTTTCTGTGATTCTCCTTTTAGTCTTATCTAAGAAATACTGTCTAAACCGGGTAAGGTGGTGCATACATGCCTGTTGTAATCCCAGTGGCTCTGGAGGCTGACAGAAGGACCACAAGTTAGGCAGACTAGTGTCAGCAACTTAATGAAATAATATTTCAAAATAAAAAGGGTTGGGGATGTAGCTCCATGGTAAAGTACACTGGGGTTCAATCCCCAGTCCAATAAAAGGAAGGAAGGAAGGAGGGAGAGAAGAAGGAAGGGAGGAAGGGAGGGTAGGTGGGTCTGTCTTACCCTGGGGTTTTCTAACCCTAGGGTCATGCCAATGTTTTCCTCTTTTTCTGTTAATGGTTTTAAATTTTTATTTTATAGTAAAGTCTGGTTTTTCTGGAATTGTAGAAATGTGAATGGGGGTCTGATTTTCATTTTTTATATGGAAAGCAAGTGTCCCATATATTTTATTGAATATGAATTAGATTCTCTTCTTTGCTGCATAATAGAATGAAGGAGTGGGTTGATCTGGGAGGGAAAGGGGTTCATGCACCAAATCGTCAGTTTGCAAAATCTTACATTGTTTTTTGTTTTTTTAAATATTTATTTATTTTAGTTGTACACAATGTGTTTTTACGTGGTGATGAGGATTGAACCCGGGCTGCACACGTGCTAGGCGAGCGCTCTACCGCTGAGCCACAACCCCAGCCCCTTACATTGCTTTTTAATCTGTATTTAGAAGATAAATGCACAGAGGTCACAGACCATTCACTAACGATGTAGGAAATGCCTTATCGATGCAGGGTTAAAAAAAAAAAAAGAAGAAGAAGAAGCAGCAGCAGCAACATACTTTTGAGTTGGAGATTGAGACAGAATAGGCCATCTGCTTTCTATTAAAATTTCTCCCATTCCAGCAGATAAGAAGAATCTGGAGAGATATAGTTAGATTTGTTAAAGAATCTTTTCTTGGGGTTGGGTTGTGGCTCAGTGGTAAAGGGCTTGCCTAGCACACATGAGGCATTGGCTTCAAACCTCAGCACCACATAAAAATGAAATAAAGATATTGTGTCTACCTATAACCAAAAAATAAATATTAGAAAAAAAAAGAGGGGCTGGGGTTGTGGCTCAGTGGTAGAGCACTCGCCTAGCACGTGCATGGCCCAGGTTCGATCCTCAACAACACATAAAAATAAAATGTATTGTATACAACTAAGGCAAATAAATAAATATTTTTTTGAAAAACTGGGTCAGAATATTTTCTCCCTGAGGAACAGCACACATGCCTGGACTTATGTATTTAAGAGAAATTATATTAGAAACATCTAAGCAGCCTGTTTTCCTTTGTGTTGTTGTTGGTATTATCTCTACACTAATGACATGCAAGTTAAGCCTGCCAAGATTTTAGCAACCCTTTCTCCTAGGTAAATGACCTAGAGGGGGCTGCCCTTAACCTGGATAGGCTTTCCTTGAAGATGCAACATAGCACAGATGAGCACCAGGTGTGAGCACCAGGTATCTCCCTTCTTGTTACCGTAGGGGAGTTACCTTGCCCTGAGAACAGTGCCTCACTCACAGCTTTACAATACCTTAGGGCACTCAGTGCTAGACTGGGTGGGTAGGCCTTAAATCCAATATACTGGCTGCCTCAGAATCAGGCCTGGTGGGCAGGCCCAAAGCCAGCACTGCACAACCACCACCTGCTTGGGCTGACCTACATTCTCACTAGTCTAGCACTCTCAGCAGCCGGGCCTCCCAGCGAATAAAAGGAATTCAGATTTAGGCATTTTTCTGGTGCTAACAGATTCAAGGACCCATCTAATTTCTTTTCTTCTATTATAGAAGAAGGGAGGAACTGGGGTTGTGTCTCAGTGGTAGATAGCACGCGGGGGTTCAATCCTCAGCACCACGTTAAAAAAAAAAAAACAAGTAAATAAAATAAAGGTATTATGTCCAACTACAACTAAAAAATAAGCAAAGAAAGAAAGAAGAGGGGAGGAGGAGCCTGCATACTCTGCAGTTAGAATGTTTTCCTTACTTTGTAGCTTCTCAACCTATAGCACTAAAAATGGGGTTTTATCTATCAGGATCAAATTTTGTAGGCTCTATCTCCTTAATTTTTTCTCCAGTTCCTTCCTTTTTATACCATTGCTATTCTTTTAGCTTTTTCTTTGGGCTACTGCAGTAATTTCTTATTAGGTTCCTCCTCTGATCTTGCCTACTCTGAACCTCTTCCCACACTGCTGCTCTAGTAGTTTTTGCAAAACATAAATCTGAACCACCCCCCACCCCCAGTTAAAAACCCTCCAGTGGTTTCCTTTTATTTACTAGTAAATCCTTTAGCCTGGCATTCAGATACCTTTACAGTTTGCCCCTCAGTCTTCCTTTTTGCCTTAATTTCCTGCCATTTTCCCCTATGTGGTGTAAACTCCAATCATACTAAACTGTTTGCCATTTGCCTAATAAGGCAAGCATTTTCATACCTTCATGCATAGAATGAATATATATTTTTTTGTTCTCATCCCATACACCTCTGACAAATTCTTCTCATTCATTGTTCAAAGCCAACTGAAATGTTTCTTCCTCTGAGAAGCTATTCTAACTCTTCCAAATCTGTTTTTAATTTCCTCCCTGGCATTCTGATAACACCCCAACATTCTGATTATATATTTTATGTAATGCCTATAGATTAATTTAAATGACCTAAATTATTTCCCATTGGACTGTAAACTCCTATGTGAACAAGGTACTTAACACCATGTTTGGCACAGAGAAAGCATTTGCTAGATGCTAACTATTATGATGATGATGAAAAAATCTGGATTAAGTCACTTTAGGCCTTCACTGACCACCATCATCAGAGTCTTATTATGTTTTTAAATTGGGAAAAAAACATCAGTGGAAGAGTGAATTAAGCAGGAAGAAAATTGAATTGTTTAAAGGAAAGGGGATTTGTAAATTAAAGTCTGATCAGAGGTGAACAATCAGGAGGGAGAAGCTTGAAGGAATTGGGTGTATTAGATTTGTACAAGAGAAAATTAAGGAAGAATAACTGATGTCTTCATATCTCTGGAGGGCTGTCCTGAAGCAGAAGAAACCAACATGTTCTGTGAGGGTAGAGCTGGGACCAGTGACTAAGGAAGGAGATGTCAGGGTACGATTCCTCATGAGGCTAATTTTTTTGCTCAAAGAGAAGACTTTCCAACCTCCAGTGCTCTCTAATATGAGCTTTGACTGACTGAAAAGATTCTGAACATACCATCATTAGAAAGGGGTGCAGCAGAGGCTGTTGCCAGCCCTGTGGACCACTGTAAAGGATGGCAGTTAGACTCAGTCACCCCTTAATACTTCTTCCAATTCTAACTTAGTGTCTGTGTGTTACTTTTCAATGATGTGAGCATGGCCTATATTAATATTAAGACACTGAGCAGGGAAAAAAATTAGCCCCCCCCCTTAAACAGAACCATCTTTGACCAATTTGACTCTGCAAAATAATTTCCTATTTTCGCTGGTTCTGAAGATGAAATTAAAAAATTTTGGCCAAGTTAATGACAGCCAAATCTGAAGGTTACATTGAGTAGACTCATATTTTGAGGAGAGGTAAAGGAAGTTGATAGGAACAAACTGTTTGACTCTGGTCTGAGTTCTGTCTCCACTTTCTACTTAATTTGCAAGATACGCCTCAATATTCTCATCTCTAAAATGGAAGTTCTAATATATAGAGTTAGGGTGAAAATTAAATCAGAAAAAGACTTGCCTACCACAGTGCAGAGAATATAGTACATATTCCAAATTATATCCTTTATTTTGTCATCTTTTTAGTTTGAGAGAATAAAGACTTTTGTTTGTTTGGGGTCACTCTGGCACTGAGGGCAAGGGTGGTTTTCTTTTTCATTGTGAGCGTCAGACCTAAAATGTCTTCATTGCCTAAGTATCCCTGTTGTAGGGACAAATGAGGCAAGGCACCGAAGATAACAGGAAACAGTTTTTATTCAGCTTCAGCTGGGTTCAGAGGGTACAGCTCTCGCTGTAATCAATTAATCCCCTGAATCCTGAGTTCAAGTAGTTTCAGAATTTTATACCCAGCATGTAAGGGGAGGGGTTCAGAAGTTCACATAAAAGCAGCTTTTTTCTTTCACCGTGTTCTGGGCAAGTTAACCCTTCAAGGACAATACCTGAGAAGGGGAGAGAGCTCCTTCCCTTTCTTTCCTCCCCCTGCCAGCTGTTACCATGGAGCCCAACTGGTAACTTCTCTTATCTTAGAAATGTAGACTTCTCTGTGAAGCTCCAGCTCAAGGCCAGAGGGCTTGTTAAAGAATTTGTCCTTTTTATTATCACACTTTGCATTTACAAAGCACTTCTACAAACTGCTATACTGGATACATGTTTATGAAAAACAAGTAAAGGGGTGTCTGGGACCTGGAGTGCTGATTTCTTCCAGGCCAGTGGCCAAGTGAAATAGGCAACACATAAATAGGAAGTTTATTTACATTGAAAACTTTTGTAGAGACTCTTTTGCTGACAGTCCTAAAATCAGTCATGGTGAAGATTTCTGGAGAAGCCCAGATAAAATTTTCTGTAAAGAAAGGGGGTACCACTACATTCCCTGCTCACAAAGGAGTAATCCTCTTTGTCTTACTGAGCCAGAGAGGTAGTCTTTTGTTAGTATTTTAATACTCTATTATTTTTAGCGCCTAAAAATCAGAAATTGTTTCAGAAATAGTTCTCTGGTTTCTGCTGAGAGTAATTTCTAATTTTCATATTAATCAAAAAGTAACTTTATATTCCTTTAGTTCTAATCCCAGTAAGAACAAGAAAAGAGGATTAAATTGTATTGACGTCTATAAAGAAATTAAAATGTACACATCAAGATCTCAGGAAACCCAATCACTACTATAGCCTTTGGACTGTAAAAGAGAAAAGCTCACTTGTATCCATTTATTCTCTTCACTCTTGACCTTCAAAAAACATAAATACAGCCAAATGCAGTGGTGTGTTCCTTTAATCTCAGTGGCTCAGGAGCCCAAGGCAGGAGGAGCACAAGGCTAGCCTCAGCAATTTAGCAAGATCCTGTCTCAAAATAAAAGCTAGAAAGGGATTGGGGTGTAGCTCAGTGGTAAAGCAACCCTGGGTTCAGTCCCCAGTACTGCAAAAAAAGAAAACACAGACAAGCACACAGAAGGGGTACATTTGTTTCCAAGGTCCCAGTTATACTTATTTGGTAGGTATGGAAAATGCATTGCTTTTGGGATACCTTTCCCAGTTTTACCACTGAGTTATTGGATTAACCTTAGTCAAAAAGTTACTTCACCTCTGAGCTTATGTTTGCTTATCTACAAAATGGGAGAAATAATATTAGGGTTAATTTTAAAGTCAAATGAAAAATAGGTGTGAAAAATAATTTATATGCACAATGGGTGAAATAAACACATATGTTATTTCAATCCAGTATGCTTTACTACTGATATGCTTCAGCAGATCCAGTCAATCTTGGGGGACCTGGGGTTTGGAATGTACTCACAGGGCTGGGGCTGAGCCTGTAAGGAGAGCCTTTGGAGTGGAATCCACACATTAGCAAGCTTGACTGTTAGCTTACATTCTAGTGGTGGGAGATGGACAGTGATCACATAAACAAGCATATAGGATGTCAGGTGTTTTAGTACTGCAAGGAAAAAGAAAGTAGATTGGGCTGGGGATAAAGCTCAGTTGGTAGAGTGCTTGCCTATCATTCACAAGGCCCTGGGTTCAATCCCCAGCTCCAAAAAAAGAAAGAAAGTAGATCAAGGAGCATAGAGAATGAAGAGACTATTAGTTTAGAAAGAATGTAAGGTGACCTTTGAACCAAGTTCTAGGAACAGGGAGTACGGAGTGTAAAGGCTCTCAATTGGAAAAGTGCTTGGTGCATTTGAGGAATATCAAGGAGGCCACTGTGGCCAGGGAAGATTAGCAAGGAGGCAAATAGGAGAGGAGGTTACACAGGTAGCAGGGACCCAGGTCATTGAAAGGATTTAGCTGTCATTGTCATGTGGGCTACTTTGGGGCTTAAAGAGAGGAGTTCTGTGATCTGACTCAATGTTTTAACAGGATCTCTTTGGCTGCTGTGGGAAACAGACTATATGGGATCAAAAGTATAAGCCAAGGGGCTGGGATGTGGCTCAGCGGTAGGGCGCTCGCTTAGCACGTGTGCGACCCGGGTTCGATCCTCAGCACCATGTAAAAATAAATGCATTGTGTACAACTAAAGCAAATAAATAAATTTTTTTTTTTTTAAAAGTATAAGCCAAGGGACCAGCTATGAAGCTGTTACAGTAATCTAGGTGGGAATTGATGATGACTTGAACTAGGACAGAAATTGTGTAGACAGTGAGATATATGGTCAGATTCTAAATATATTTTGAAACGAGAGTTTAAAAGATTTGTTAATGGATTGGATGTAGATGGGAAAGAATAGAGTCAAGAATGATTCTAAGGCTTTTTGCCTTGAGAGTTGAGAGAATGAATTGCCATCTAAGGCTATAGAGAAAACCATGGAGAACAAGTTTGAACAGGTTTGGGAAGATAAGAATAAAAATTTATTTTGTAGTCTTTTATGTTTGAAATAATAATAGCTAACTTTTTAAAATGACTTAACTATGTACTTGGCCCCTAGCACTTTGGGATCTTAGTTTAGTACTTCTAGCAACGTATTATATTATCTTGGATTTTTTATTTTTGTAGATATTGTGAACGGGATTGCTTTCTTAATTTCATTCTCAGCAAGTTAGCTACTAATATATAAAAGTACTACTTACTTTTGAATGCTGATTTTTGTATCCTGCTACTTTACTGAATTCATTTATCAGTTCTACCAGTCTTTTGGTTTTCTATTTATAGGGTCATGTCACCTGTATAAAGGGATAATTTGACCCCTCCCTTCTTGTTTAGGTGCCTTTTATTTCTTTCTCTTGCCCAATTGCTCTGACAGAGCAATTAGGCAATCCCGTTCACAATATCTACAAAAATAAAAAATATGCAGTGCCATATTGAATATAGTAGCGAAAACGGACATCCTTGTCTTGTCCCAGATCTTACAAAAACACTCTCAGCTTTTTTCTGTTCAGTATGATATGGCCTGTGGGTTTGTTTTATATGGCCTTTATTAAGAAGAAATGCAGGCTGGGGTTGTGGCTTAGCAGTAGAGTGCTTGCCTAGCCCTGGTTTGATCCTCAGCACCACATAAAAGTAAAGATATAAAAATATTTTCAAAAAATTAAAGAGAAGAGATGCCTTCCCTTTTATAACTAATTTGTTGAGTTTTTATCACAGATGTTTGATTTTATTAAATGCTTTTATCTATTGAGATAATCATGATTTTTATCTTTAATTTTGCTAATATGATTGATATGTTTGTTCATTTGCATATGTTGAACTATTTTGGCATCACTTGATCATGGTATAAATCTTTTTTAGTTCCCTCTCTTCCTATTTTTTGAAGTAGTTTGGGGAAAAAATGGTATTAGTTCTTTAAAAGTTTGGTATATTTTAGCAGTGAAGCCATCCAGTCTTGGGCTTTTCTTCTTTGGGAGACTTTATTACTGATTCAATTTTATTGCTTGTTACTGATTTGTTCATGTTTTCTACACCTTCATGGTTCAATTTTGGTAGCTTAGATGTGTCTAGAAGTTTATCTATTTCTTCTGGGTTTTCTAATCTGTTGGCATATATTTGTTCATAATAGATCCTAATGATCCTTTTAAACGCTGGGATATCAGTTGTAATGTCCTTTTTTCATCTCTGATTTTATTTATTTGCCCACCCCCCATCTTCTTTCTTCTTCCTTAATCTAGCTAAATGTTCACTGATTTTGTTTATGTTTTCAAAAAATTGGCTCTTTGTTTTATTGATCTTTTGTATGGTGAAAGATGAGGGTCTAGTTTAATTCCTCTACATAGGGATTTCAGTTTTCTCAACACCACTGAAAGGCTGCCCTTTCTCCACTACATGTTTTTGGTGCCTTTTTAGAAAATCAGTTGGCTATAAATGTGTGAATCTATATCTGAGTTATCTGTTCTGTTCTATTGGTCTATGTGTCAGTGTTATTTTTGTTTGGTCGGGGTGGGGGGGTTGCTCTGAGAATTGACCCAGGACCGCATGTGTGTGCTTTTATCACTAAGCTACACCCCCAGCCACTAGGTGTCTATTTTTATGCCAGTACCATGTTGTTTTGGTTACTGTAGCCTCACAGTAGGTCTTAGGAGCCAGTATCATGGTGCTTCCAGCTTTGTTCTTTTTACTTAAGATTGCTTTAGCTATTCAGGGTCTTTTATGGTTCCATGTGAATTCTAGAATGTAGTTTTCCATTTCTGTGAAGAATGACATTGGTATTTTGATGGAGATTACATTAACTCTGTAAATCACTTTGGATAGTCTGGATATTTTTAACAATATTAATTCTTCCAATCCATGAACTTGGGAAGTCTTTTTATATTTGTCTTTCAGTTTCTTTCATCACTATTTTGTAACTTTTAATGTAGAGGTCATTTACTTTCTTGGTTAAATTTATCCCTTGGCATTCTAGTTTTTCTGTAGCTATTTGATATTATTAGCCCCATTTTACAGATGGGAAAACTAAAGCACAGAGAGCTTAATTAATGTTATCATTGGAATTCAAACCTAGGCAGTCTAGATCTAGAGCCCACACACAATTATTATTATTATTATTTTGTATGAGGGATTGAACCCAGAAGTGCTTAACCACTAAGCCACATCCCTAGTCCTTTTTATTTTTTATTTTGAGACTGGGTCTTGCTAAGTTGCTTAGGGCCTTCTAAGTTGCTGAGGCTGGCTTTGAACCTGTGATCCTCTTGCCTCAGCCTCCCAAGTTGCTGGGATTATGGGTGTGTGCCATTGCACCCAGCTCCACACACAGTTTTAAAAATTTTCTCAGAGCTGAGGTTGTGGCTCGGCAGTAGAGCGCTCGCCTAGCATGTGTGCGACCTGGGTTCGATCCTCAGCACCACGTAAAAATAACCGCATTGTGTACAACTAAAAGCAAATAAATAAATATTTAAAAAAAAATTTTCTCCCTCTTGCCCTTCCTTTTCCTTCCTTTCCCTGTCCTTCCCTTCCCTTTCCTGGGCTCACTCATATTAGGCAAAAGCTCAACTGCTGACATACACTCCCAGCTATCAGGGACCACTCTTTTTTTTTCTTTTTTTCTTTTTTTGGTACCAGGGATTGAATTAAGGGGCACTCAACCACTAGAGCTACATCCCCAGCCATATTTTGTATTTTATTTAGAGACAGGGTCTCACTGAGTTGCTTAGTGCCTCACCATTGCTGAGGCTGGCTTTGAACTTGTAATCCTGCAGTGCTGCAAAGCCGATTCACAGTGGGGTTGGGATATGGAGCATAGGAAGATTAGAGGAACACTAGAATGGCCAATGAGGAGGGAGGGGAAATGAGGGGCAAAAGGGTGAAGAAAAAAAAAAAAAAAAGATGGTAGAATGAGATGGATATCATTACCCTAAGTGCATGTATGAAGTCATGAATGGTGTGAATATACTTTGTATACAACCGGAAATATGTAAAAATGTGCTCTATAAGTATAATATGAAATGTAATACATTCTGCTGTCATTTCTAACAACTTAGAATAAAAAATAAATAAATTTGAAAAAATAAAAATAAAAAGCCAAGTATAATTAGTGGACAAATGAAGCCAGAAAGGTAGATTAGGGCAACTACCATAAAAGGAGACATGGTCATAAGAAGGTGAAATTATGATTCAAGCCCTTAAAGACAAGGGTTTTGGTTAAAACATCAGTTCTACCTCTCAGAGCCAAGGAGGGCATAAGTGAAGCCAGTGGTGGATGACCTTAAGATGCCACTTCTATCTGGTATGCCCTTCTTCCTCTTTCTGATTTACATCCAGGGACACTTTGTGCCCAGTGTAATTCCTAACAGACAATAGATGTAAATAATGATGATTGATGAAATTTTCTTCTCTGACCAGTCTATCCTGGTCATGGCACATTTCAGACTATATTCTGTCCACTTATTTCTGCCCCCGCCCCCAACTTTTTTTTTTGGTACCGGGGATTGAACTCAGCGGCACTCGACCACTGGGTCACATCCCCAGCCCTTTTTTGTATTTTATTAGAGACAGGGTCTCACTGAGTTGCTAAGTGCCTCGCCATTGCTGAGGCTGGCTTTGAACTCGCGATCTTCCTGCCTCAGCCTCCCAAAGTGCTGGGATTACAGGCGTGCGCCACCGCGCCCGGCTCGCCCCCAACTTTTTATCCTCTTATCTTTCTCCCTCATCAGTTGGTGACCACCTCAAAGCCAGAGACCCTGTTGAATTTGTTTCATTTGTTTTTAAACCACTCAGGTCTGTGGTTATAGCTCAGAGTTAAGAGTACTTGTCTAGCCTGCATAAGGCCCTGTGTTCATTTCCCAGCATCACAAAACAAAAAACAAAAACCTCCACAAAACTCATGGAGAAAAAAGGGCTGGGGATGTAGCTCAGTGACAGAATGCTTGCCTAGTGTGAGAAACACACTCATCTGCCCAAACCCAAACAAGGGGCTCAGAGACAGGAGGGGGGGGGGGTAGGCTTTAATGACACTCTTGCAAAATTGGGTGTCTGGGTGAGCAGGCACACCCAGAATGGTTTCAATCAGCATTTTATCCCCTCGTGTACAAGGTCCTTTCCCCCATTAGCTGAATATTGTGAAGTGTACAGTCTTCTCAAAAGTTGCCTAGGTTTTACTGTCTCCTATTGGGTTATTTAAAGAAATATACCTTAGTTGTTCCCACCTCCCTTTGTTCTCTTGTGGGGAGGAATTCTTCTTGGATTGAGTACCTTTTGGCACATATACAAGCTTTTACTTTTTTTACCTAAGTTATTGTTTCTTTTTCTTTTGGGGGGTGAGTACCAGGATTGAACTCAGATGCTCAACCACTGAGCCACATCCCAGCCCTATTTTGTATTTTATTTAGAGATAAGGTTTCTCTGAGTTGCTTAGTGCCTAGCTGTTGCTGAGGCTGGCTTTGAACCCATGATCCTCCTGCCTTAGCCTCCCAAGCCACTGGGTTACAGGTGTGCACCACCACGCCTGGCCTAAGTTATTATTTCTTAACAGATTTCTATCTCTGTTGGTCAGACAGACTCCTTCCCCCACCTCCTGTTTTGTCAAGGGGCTATTTAGGTGCATGGACTTTGGATCTGTCACAGTCATTGACTATGGTGCTGTTGTGAGTTAACTGCTTATAACTTTCCATTCTGCTCTATTTCCCCTCCAGCTGCCTTTCTTTTCTTATGTCCTAATTTTACATTTAAGGCTAAATACTGTATTCTGAAAACGAACCACTGGATTTTCTATTTCTCACACCTAGCATGCGTGAGGCCCTGAGTTCAATCCCCAGCACACACACACACACACACACACACACACCACAGTTGCAGAAAACAACCCCTTGATAATCTCTTCATTGAGTACCTGTACCAATTCTTTGCCTTATCTGTGCTGGGCATTAAAGATGTGGGTTATAGCTCAGTTGGTAGAGTGCTTGCCTAGAATGCACAAGGCCCTAGGTTAAAAATCCCCAGCACCACCCCCCCCCCCAAAAAATTAAGTACTTGGGTTGGGATTATGGCTCAGCAGTAGAATGCTCGCCTAGCACGTGCGCAGCCTGGGTTCGATCCTCAGCACCACGTAAGATTAAAGGCATTGTGTACAACTAAAATAAATAAATATTTTTTTAAAAAATATTTTTAGTTGTAGATGGACACAACACCTTCATTTTTTAAAATATTTATTTATTTATTTACTTTAGTTGTATACAATGCAATGCATTTATGTTTATGTGGTGCTGAGGATCGAACCCGTGCCGCGCACAGGCGAGGCAAGTGCTCTGCCGCTGAGCCACAACCCCAGCCCAAATAAATATTTTTTTAAAAAGATGGGGATATCATCATCAGTAGAAGCAACAGGATGAAAAATATCAGTTGAGACAAGGAACTGAAATAAACAAAATGAAAACCAGAAAAAGAGTAGGGAAGGAACCCAACTTATCTGTGATTTCCTTTTTGGACAAAGTTGATAGTAGGGAAAGGATATTCCCTGAGGGCCACACAGGCTGTCAGCCACCCAGCATTTGAGAAGCTCAGTGTTTGCTGTCCAGGCTGAGGGGAGTGGTGAATTGGTGAGCTGAGTGGGAAATAGGGAAGGGGGACTGACCAAGAGCTATTGTGTACAGACAAGTGAGACACAGCTGTACCTTCAAGGAGCTTACAGTTTGAGGAGAGGGGTGTAGGATAGGAAATGAAAACAAAGAATTGAAGTGTACAGTATAATAATTTCAGTGTGAAGTACAGTGTGATAAGGCAACTATATATCTTCAAATTTTTCTGTTCTAAAAAGTAGAAGCTACAGGTAGTCAGTTTGGTGCAGTATGAGAAGACATTTTTGGACAGAGTGGTCTCACAGTGGAGTAGGGGATTGTAGGAAAGGAAGGCCTTTACTGTCAGTAGAGATGTAAGTTTGGGGTAAATAATTCCATTGAGTTTATTGTAATGGAGGCTCTTACTCCTCCTAATGCAGGATTGGACTAAAGGGCTTTTAAAGGTGCCTTCTAACCTCAGCAGTCTGTGATCCTAAGAGTCCCTTCCCTTTTCTGGGCCTATGAATGTCACCTATAAAATGAAGAAGAGTAAACCAAATAAAACCCCTATAGTGCTGCCATTCTATGTGAATTAAAAATAATTCTACTTGGAAACATTTAAGGAAGATCCTATAATTGCCCCTGAAGTAAATAGCATCTGAAGTGACAGAATAGTGGGGTGATTACCCATTGCTGCAGTCTTTCACTTGAAGCTGAGTACAGTTTTCATCCATAAGACTGGATTACTTAGCTTCCCAGCTTAGACCCTGACTTTCTTCTGCAGAGTGACACACCTCCTGATTGCTAATTAAGTAACAACAAGTTGGTCGTCTCAGTTCCAAAATCAGAAATGATCAAAGATGAATTCAGAAGTGCATTTTCTTTGGAGTTGGAAAAGATTTAGGGAATAGCATATTAACAAAGATACATTATTAAAGCTTCAATATTACAAATCCCAAAGAAGCTTTTAGGGATTTAGGGATTTAGTCTTTGACTTTTAAAACCAGCTTTTCATTGTCAGTCAAAATACCAAAAAGCATTTAAAAACTGCAGGGAGTAAGTAGTGAGACAGGCACTTTTACGCTGCTAGTGCAAGTTCAAATTGATAGTTTTTCTAGAAATCAGTACAGCAAAGTATGTGAAGACTTAGCCTGTCATTTCTCATCACCTGTACTGCTGCTCTCCTGGTCTGAGCCCCACCATCTATTGCCAGGAGTTTGCAGTAGCTCCCTGCTGGTCTCCATGCTTCTCTATCCTTGCCCCCTGTACTCTCTTTTCAGCACAGCCATCAGAGTGACCCTTTTCACATAAGTCAGATCATGTTGTTCTGTTCAAAGCCCTGTGACAGCTTCTCATTTCACTTAGAATAAAAGTCGTAGTCCTCACAGTAGCCTGTAAGGCCATACGTGAACTGAATAGCTCTATCTTTCTGACTCCCTCTGCTACTACTACTGTATTTCTCATTTGTTCCACTCCAGCCTCTGCTGTTCCTCTGCTGTGTCCCTTATGCTCCCAAACTTAGGGCCTTTGCATTGATTGTTTTCTTACCTTCTCAGTGTCTTACTGTGATTATCCTGTTTAATATTGCAGCGCTCTCAACCTCAACACCGGCAATTCTGGTGTTTTTCATCCTGCCCTTTTTGTTTGTTTGTTTTCCATAGCAATTGCTAATTAAGTGACAAGTTGATTATCTCAATTCTAAAATCAGAAAATGATTGAAGATAAATTCAGAAATGAATTCTCTTTGGAGTTGGAAAGGATTTAAGGACCAGCATATTAACAAAGATACATTATTAAAACACCAGTACTTACAAATCCCCAAAATTTTGTTTATCTTTTCTATTTATCCATTGCCTTCTTCCCCCTACTTAGAATATAAGTTCCACAAGGGTAAAGGTCTTAGTTTTGTTCTCTAAACCAGTGTCTGGTACAGAATTGATATTCAAAGATTTGTTCAATGAATGAATTATAAAAATAGCCTTAGGAATCTCACTTCTAGTACTAATGTTTTTCTAAGCTTAAGATTAGCTTTAATATTATTATTATTTTAATTGCACAAATTTAGGGATACAATGTGATAGTTTAAACACATATACAGTATACAAAGATCAGATTAGTTAACATTTACATTTCCTTAAGCATTTAAAATTCTGTTTTGATTAACACATAATAATTGTACATATTTATGATGTACAAGTGATATTTTAGTACATATATACAGTATACACTGATCAAATGTGATAACTGACATTACCATCTTCTTCTTTTTTAAAAAATATTTACTTATTTGTTTTAGTTTTACACAATGCCTTGTATTTTTACGTGGTGCTGAGGATCGAACCAGGGCTGCGCATGTGCTAGGCAAGTGCTCTACCACTGAGCCACAACCCCAGCCCCCGACATTACCATCTTTTTATCATGACTTTGGATTTGGAGACTTATGAAGAGATTATTTGTTTTGTGGTGTGGGAATTGAACTCAGAGCTTCTCCTATGAAGAGATTCGGGGGTTTTTTTTGGCAGAGAGGGTACTAGGGATTTAACCTAGGGGCAGTTTACCACTGAGCTGTATCCCCAGCCTTTTTTATTTTTTATTTTCTATTAAAATTTTTTTCACTTTATCTTTTGATACAAGGGATGAACCCAGAGGTGCTTAACCACCAAGCTACATCCTCAGCCCGTTTTAATATTTTATTTAGAAAACGGGGTTTCACTGATTTACTTAGGGCCTTGCTAAGCTGCTGAGATGGGCTTTGAACTTTCCATCCTCCTACCTCAGCTTCCCAAGCCTCTGGAATTATAGGCGTGTGTCACTGTGCCTGGCTTCTATGAAGAGATTTCATAAGATGATTCTTGGAAACTCTGCCTAAGACATTTCTCTGTAGTGGCTACAATATTCATTTACTATGTCTGTCTATAAATAAGGACATTTGATTTGCTTCTAAACCTAATTTTTAAAGAATTAGAGTTGCAGCCAAAGGTTTATTTAATTTACTTTAGGTTGTTAGCTATAATAAAAATGAAAAATTTCAAACAACCTAAACATCTAAAAACAAGGTAATGGTTAAGTGATTTGATATATCTATGTGATGGAATAGCATAAAGATATTAAAAATAAAGTTTTTGAAGAATATACAATTATGTGGGAAAATGTTTATGTTGTTTAAATTAAACAGTAGGATATAAAACTATATATACCCCTACCTCACACCATACACAAAAATTAACTCAAAAGTCCCCAAACTGGGCTGGGGTTGTGGCTCAGCGGCAGAGCGCTCACCTCGCACATGCGCGGCCCGGGTTCGATCCTCAGCACCATGTAAACATAAATTCATTGCATTGTGTACAACTAAAGTAAATAAATAATTTTTTTTTAAAAAGTCCCCAAACTATAAAACTTTTAGAAGAAAACAAACATCTTCATGGCCTTGGTTTTGGCAATAGATCCTTGGATATGACACCAAAAGCACATGCAGCAAAAGTAAAAGTAGATAGTTGGACCTTAATAATTGCATTGAAGACATTATCAAGTGAAAACCCACAGAATGGGAGAAAATATTTGCAAATTATTTATCTGGTAATGGCTCAATATTCAGACTATATAAAGAACTCCTACAATGTACAACAGAAAAAAGATGACCCAGTTACAAAAATGGGCAAATGATTTGAGTAGACATTTCTCCAAAAAAGATTTACAAGTCAGGCCCAGTGGCATACACCTGTAATTCCAGCAGCTCAGGAGGCTGAAATGGAGGATCAGAAGTTTAAGTCCAGCCTCAGCAATTTATTGAGACCCTGTCTCAAAATAAAAAGGGCTGGGAATGTGGCTCAGTGGTTAAGCACCCCTGGGAGTGGGAAATTATTATTAATGGACACAGAGGTTTTATGTGGGATGATGAAAAGGTTATGTAAACAGGTACTGATGATAGTTGCACAACATTGTGAATATAATTAATGCCACTGAATTGTACATGTAAATGGTTAGAGTACCAAATTTTATATTTACTTTGCCACAATAGAAGTTTTCAAAAAAAAACATAACTGTCTGTGATATGCTATGGTAAGCTGGCATTGGTGTACATGCTCTCAAGTGCTGACTGTGAGCATCTCTTCCCACCCACTAATTCAGTGATATTGGTAGCTTCAAATTGGCCTCAGTGAGAGAATTTCCATCATGGCAAATGGTGTATGCTAGAAAAGCACCCCACTCCCAACCTCTTCAAGCTACTTGTTAAATACTTGCCAGTACACTACTGAATATATGTGTATAAAAATGCATAGAAAGCTACCTAGAAAAAAATAGATGCCCAACTGTTAATATGGTTACCTTTGAGAGCAGTGTTGTGGCAGGAATGTGAAAGTAAGCTTTACACTTTTTTACAGTGAAAATGCAGGTATATTTTATGTGTTGCTTTTTAAAAGTGGACCCAAAAATCTTCATTTATTGGAGTTATGGTATTAATGACTTTTCTCTTGAGAGTCTGAAAGCTCTGTGAAATGACCTTTGAAGAAAATGAAAGCTAAGCAGATAACTTGGATTTTGTTTCCTTAGAAGTCTTCTTTGTTGTTGTTGTTGTTGTTTTCCTTGCCTAAGTAAGACTTTTCTTGTCTTTATGTAGGTTACCCTACAGCCTACCCAGCAGCGGCCCCTGCCTACAATCCCAGCCTGTACCCAACCAATAGCCCCAGTTATGCTCCAGGTAAACAGAGTGGGGCAGCAGTGGTGAATGGGGTGGGAGGTGTGGAAAAATAAACCCACTTGCTGGCCTTTCCCTGTCTTTAATTGCTTTGGGCTCAGCCTGTCCTGGTTTGATTCTGTAGGAGTCAGTCCCCTCTGGGAACTGAGGCAGATTAGCCTCAGGGTGGGGGTTGGAAGTAGAATCTTCTTCATTTTCCATGGGTCTTAAGTTTGTCCCATTTCTCCTATAGTGGAATGTATGAGACATGCATCCTTCTTACAGAACCCATTCTGCTCTCCCAAGCAAGATCCAAATCCATTCTTTGCTCAGTTTCCCCCGAGGCTGCTGCTGGGAAACACACGAACATGTATGCCAACACAGCCAACAGGGGTATAGATTTGGAAGAGAGTAAGAGACTTGCCATCAGAGAGTAAAGAAGTGGTTTTCAAGCTGAGATAAAGCTATTTGTTTTTCAAAAATAACAAATGTCCAATACTTCTTGGATAGAGGTTGAAATAGGTACGAAAATATTTAAAAGGTTTATTCTAATTTGGGCCAGGTGCATTGCAGAGATCTTACACTGATCCTAACCCCCTGCTCAGCCAGTACATTAACAATCAAGAGCAGGAAAATTGGGCATGGTGTTGAATGCCTGTTGTCCTAGCTACTCACATGGTTGAAGCAGGAGGATTGCAAGTTCGAGGCCAGCCTGGACAACTTATCAAGACCCTGTCTCAAAATAAAAAATAAAAGGACTGGGCGTGTGGCTCAGTGGGAGAGCACTTGCCTAGCATACATGAAGCCCTGTGTTTGATTGCTAGAACTGGGGTAAGAAAAAGAGCAGGAGAATGTGTAGGTTCTGTGGTTACAAAGTCCTGGGTTTGAATCCTGATTCCCGAACTCACTCATTAAAGCCTTGGGCAGTTCACCTCACCTCTCTTGAGATTCAAATATAACTACTTACCTCAGGGTTTTAAGTTTTTATGGAAGTTCTTATTCATTTATTCAGCAAGTATTTATTTGTTGACTTCCCTCCATACTGGGATAGAAAAATTAAAACATGGTATCTTTGCCTGAAGTAGCTTATAGTCCATTTTGAAGCCTAGCATGTAGACAAATTAACTGAAATACAATACAGTAAATATTATAAAAGGAATGCGTATTAGAAGAGGGAACCACAGTCTGCCTGGGGGTAAGAGTATAGAAAAAACTTCATGGAAGTAAGCTAGCAATAGAAAATTGAAAGAGAAATAGAAGGTCTTCCCCAACCCTCAACTGCTTGGCATTGGACCCAGGGTCTCATGAATATTAGGCAAGTACTCTACCACTGAGCCATATCCTCAGCCCTAGAAGGTGTTCTTTTTTTTTTTAATGAAACACTTTTTTTTTAGTTGTTGTTAGACCTTTATTTTATTTATTTATATGCGATGCTGAAAATTGAACCCAGTGCCTCACACATGCCAGGCAAGTGCACTACCACTGAGCCCCAGCCCCAGCCCCAGGAGGTGTTCTTTTAAGCACACAAAGAAGAACTGGGCATTCCAGGCAGAGCAAGCTTGGTAAAGACATGGAAATGTGTGAACATGACACTGTTAGAGACTTAGAAGTTAATAGGAATGGTTGGAGCATGGGCCAGTGTGGGGGGTGGTGATGATGAATCTTTAAACTAAAGATATGAAAAGGTGATTTGGAAAGGCCTTGAATATCCTAACACCCCGTTTTCTTGTTTAGTGATTATTATTGTGGAATTCGAAAGCATGAAAAGACTCCAGAGGTTTCTCCAGTTGAGCCTCTTCTCTTGACCACAGAAACCCAGAAACAGTGTTTAGTTCCACATTATCCAGCGAATCAGCAACAGCTTATGAACTAGAACCCTTGGCAGATTTCCTATCTCTGAGTCCCATGCTATTCTGTACCAAATCATTACTCTTTCTACTGTCATTACCCTTTGTGTGTATGTGTATGTGGTACTGGGAATTGAACGGGGCCTCACACAAGCTCTATAGTGCTGAGCTGCATCCCCAGCCCCCTATTCCCTTTCTTCTGGGATATTTAAAGCAGAAGTGAACACGGGATATGTTTGAAGATCTCTATTTGAGCCCTGGAATCATATCCTAACCATACCCCCCCCACCCCATGACATACACACACACACACACACACACACACACACACACACACACCCCCCATGAAGTTATCAGATAGGCCCCTCTTTTTCTAGCAAAAAAGAGCTATTTTATGCACATAACTGATGATAACCCCTAAAGTGCTTACACAGATGTGACATCACACAGATATTTATTTTGGCCCTATTATGCCTGAGGCAGTCTGGAAGACACTGTAGGTAATTCAAACTTGAGGAAGCTACTGTCATTACCCTGAAAGAGCTTATAAGGGTAGTGGTGATACATGGACTAAAAATCTATATCTCAGCATTAGTTTTCTGTTTTCTTTTAATCAATAAAATATATTTCCCAAAAAATCTATAATAAGAAGCAACAATAATAAAAGCTACAGAAATTCTCTCGGAAAATATAATGAAATTTGATAATTTGATAAGTTCTATCTTAAAAACTATGGTGGCTTTGGTTATTAAATATCACGATAGGTAAGTGATTTAAATCTTCATGAGATCTGTGAGTCGGCTTTGTAAACTAGTCTAAAACAAAGTGAAGCAAGTTGTGGCAGAATCTCAGGTAGGAATGAGGAATATTCATTGTCTTCATAGTTAGGAGGTCACCAGTGACCTCACTGGCAGCAGTCAGGTAGGTGATGAGACTGGAAACCAGGGTACGGTGAACCAGGGAGGAGAGAAGTAGATTTAGCAGATGGAGGCCACGCTTACAAGAAGCTTGGCTACCAGGGAAAGCAAAATAAAATGGCATTGACTATAAAGGGTGTTTGGGGTTGAGAAAGTTTTGGGGGTATAGGCATGATTAAACAAGCACTGATGGGAAGGAGCAAATGGAGGGGACAAGTCAGATATGCAGGAGAAGCAGTGCCACACAGCCAGGCCTGCACAGAGGCTGCAGTGGGGGTGGGAAATCCAGAATTCAGTTCTCTTCCTAGTTTTGGGGAGTTGAGTGGCAGGGGGAAGTGGGGTACCTCACACAGGAGAGCAGCTCTTGCTCCCAGACCATAGGAAAAGTCACAGGGAATGTGCTTAGAGTCAGTTGCTCAGTGGAAAGTGGAGAGTTCTTATCTAATGGCCTTGATTTGCTGACACAGAGGTAAGGAGGGATAGAGGAAAAACAGGTCAAAGTTTAAGTGCCTCACATGAAATGGTGGGAATGGAAACTACTAAAAGATAACACAGAGCAGGATAACACTGGAGGCTGAGTGAGATGGAGGCCAGGAATTGGTCCAGGCTCTAAATTCCCAGCAGTGGGCTCTTTTCAGCACTTCTGGTGAGAGATTATAAAATTGTTTGACAAGAAAGAGGAAAAACAAGAAATAAATAGTTACTGTCTATTGAAGGGTTTCTTTGTGTCAGAGACTATTTTAAGCTCTTTACAGATGTTAACTTGTTTTATAACATCAGAACTTTGAGGTCAGTACTATTGTTACTCCCATTTTCCAAATGGGAAAACTCAGAGAAGTTGAGTAACTAGCTGAAAGATCCACAGCCCAGTATCCTGTCACACCGCCACGTGAGCTCTAAACCACTACATTGTTTGTTGAGACAGTGGGCAGAGAGAAATTGAAGCGTTAAACTAGAATAACCATGTTAGAGAGGAAAGGTGGTGCAGAAAGGAGGAAATTGAGACTGTCAAAGAAAAAAAGTACCAAAACAAAATGGAGAGATTGGAAAATTGCTGGTATGTGTAGAATATTAAGTTATAATTTTAAGAGAAAAATAAAAGTCATCACCTAATATGATTTTCCCCAGTTTTATGGTTTGTTTGTTTGTTTTTTGGTACTGGCGATTGAACCCAGGAGTGCTTAACCACTGAACCACTTCCTTAGCCACTTTTATATTTTATTTAGAGATAGGGTCTTGCGAAGTTACTGAGGCTGACTTTGAACTCATGATCCTCCTGTGTACCAACCTGCCTAGACAAGTCAACCTATTTCCAGGCTCTAATTGAGGTAACCTAGACCATTTGCTCAGAAACCCACAAAGTACACAAGAAAGGGTAATGCTAGTACATTGTATTAGAAAGACCCATCCTGAAAGTTGGAAAACCTGGGCTGTAGCACTGACCCTCCTGATTTTGGTGTGACCTTGGGGAGATGCCTTTGCCTTCTAAATTTTACACACACACACACACACACACCAAAAAAAAAAAAAAAAAAAAAAAAAACTAAAAAAAAAAAAAACTAAAAAAAAACCAACAACCTGGGTCTGCTTCATATTGTGGGATGCTGACCTCTGCATTCACAGGTTTCCTGATTGCAGTGGGGGAAGTTCTTGCCAAGGAGGAACTGGCTCAAGGTCAGAGAGGACAGTGTAGGTTACTCTTATCTTCCTGCCAAAGTCAGCCATTTGTGATGCAGAGAGGTGCCTGCATCACAGGAGCAGATGCTTGCAAAGGAGCCAGGCTCTCAGGTTTAAATATCTTTTGGTTGCTTCAAGGAGACCGAGAAGTTGCTTTAGACAGAGCTATTTTTAGCACCTAAGATGTCATCTGACTAGGATGCAGGGAAGCTCTTTGGTTCTGAAAGCAGTGTTGGTACTTGGAGCTTTTTTTTTTTTTTTTTTTTTTTTTTTAATAAAGTTCTTAGTGATTTCAAGAATCTTATTTAAGAACTATTTGGCCCCACAGGAGGCAGAAGCTATCCAAGACTAGGTTTTCAGAATCCACAGAGCAAAGAGTTTATCATATTAATGGTAATCTTGACTTGAAAATGGAAAGGAAGGATAAATAGGGTAACTAGTATAACAAAAATATAACACCTCCTCACGAGAATCTGTATACAGAAGCATTTTTTATCTATTATCTCACCTGGTTTCATAATGCCCTATAAAGTACAAATATATTATTCCCATTTTGCATATGACAAGCCTGGAGAATGGTAGGGGAAAGGAATTGTGTTTTTCTGAATACCTGCCTCCTTCCAAGCACTATGCAAGGCATGCTACAAATGTTCCCTTTTACATTAGTTTTGTGTGTTAGAGCTGCTTGCCTCCAGTTTTGCTCAGAGAGGTTAAATAAGTTGTCCAAACTTATACAGTTAAAAAAGCAGTAGAGCTGGGATTCAGACCGACTTGTCTGTGTTCCCATAGCCTGTGTTCCTTCTATAGCACTATAGCATAGCCTGTGTTCCTATGTCTTGGAGGCTTGGGCCTCACTCTCTGGGGTTTTACAGAGAACTCTAAAGAGTCTTATGATGATGGTATTGTCTTTGAACCTTCTCTTCCTCTAATACCTATAGCCTCTGTCATGTGTCTTCACCCTCTGAGGTTCTTGGGAGGATTGAAACATGTTTTTATCATGGATGAGCAAAGAGCAGGAACTTGGTCTAGTTCACATCCAGGTAGCTTCTGGGTCAGCTGTCTGGAAGATGCCATGCATCTGGGGAGATGCTTCTCTGCAATGATTGAACTTTCATGAATGGCAAGTCTGTCACCCTCTCCAGGGTGGAGGTCCTTCACATCCCATACAGTCACCATTTCTTGTGCAGCTTGGGGGAAACTGCTATCTTGAGACAAAGAATGTTTATGTAACTGCAATATGTAAAACTTTGCACAAATTCTTAGTGGTAATTTCAACTAACATTTCTATCCAACAGAGTTTCAGTTCCTGCATTCAGCTTATGGTAGGAGAGCTATTTTTCCTCATCTGTATTACCGCCTATGAATGTGTTATCTTGTAACAATGGTAGAATCCCTCTCCTTTCCTCCCTAAATCCATCCCCTAGGCTTGGGCTCCCCCCCAGGTGGCTCAGCAGCAGTTCCTAAAGCATGCAGGAACATGTCTGATGGTGCAAAATCATGGGTTGGAGACACACATGAACCATTTCCCTAGGGCAGCAATGAAGGATCATGGCACTAAAAGGCGTCTCTCACCCTAACGTGGCTGCTGAATTCAAACAAATGAACCAAAATTCCAGGATCCATATGTGGCTCCTCTGTTGGCTTTGTGGCAGCCTCTTTGAAGGAGCTCCTGGATTCTGCTAAAACTCGAATCTGCCCCAGGATCAGATTTCCCATCTCCATCAGCAGTCTGACATGTTTGAAGACTTGGTGACTAAATACAATCTGTTCCCTTAGCCCAGATCTTGAGCTCTGGGCTCATTATTGGGGCATTTTTCGGGATGGTGAAAGATGGGAGCCAAGTATGCCAATGAGTTGAGGGATTAAAACCTGAGTTCTGGGGCAGTGTGGACTCCAGGCCCAAAGCACCACAGGAACTTCTGGGCACCTGTGAGGGTCCTAGCAGTGTAACTTGACTAGGTCCTTTTCGTCATAGACAGGAAGGGACCATGGGAAGGACTTGCCACTTTTACCACCCTCACCTGGGCTGCTCAGGACAATGTTTTTGTAAATCTCTGCACACTTTCTCAACTTTTAACCTTGATCATCTAGATGTCAGAAATTAAATTTACGTGTGGCACATCTTTCAGAAGATGAGCTGTGAAATTTCTTGCCACTATTGTGGGCTGTGTGATCTTGGGCAATTTGCTAATATTTCCAGGCCATAGATACAGTTTTATTCTACATGGATATTTTCATATCTTTAATGCTAACATCCCATCCTTTTTTACAATTTTATTATTTCAGTTTTGCAAGCCACAGACTTGTTTCACTTATCATTTATGGAGAGTCTTTTTTTTCTTTTCTTAATTGCCTCAGGATATGTGAACTTGGACAGAAGTTTCCATAAAAAGTTAGAGAAGGTCTCATGCTTCTTCATCCTTCACTTACAGCAGCTGAAATGAGGATGCGTGAGTAGTGTGGATGGAACACTTAACAAAATATTCTATGGCAGGCCCTAAGTGGCCCTTTGAAGATACAAAGACCAGTAAGACAAGGTCTCCAATTCTCAAGGAGTGTACAATTTACTGGGGAGACTGATAAGCCAGCCAAGAACAGGTACTTATAAGAATCACAGGAAGGGCGAGGATGGTAAACTACATGGAGTGGATGCAGAAGCTGTGGTCACTGGGAGGAGAGAAGAAAAGACTTTGTAGTACATATGAGTCTTCAGCTCATGATTGATGAATTAGTCTAAGTTTACCAGGTGGAATGTGAGAAGAGACATGCCAGAAGAGCTAGCAGTGTGGACAAAACCACAGAGATGTGTAGCTCCTCCGCATATTGTGGGAATGATAAGCAGTTGGTGTGCTGTAGTGTGGACTGGAGACTGAGAGACTCAGAGACAAGCAAGATAATCAGAACTAGATCATGGGGGCCTTGAATGCTAACAAGGACTTCACACCAGCCTGTATGCAGTAGAGAGCCAGGGAATGTTCTAAGAGGGTTTTCTGATTGTGTCTTAGATCACTGTAGCTTTAGCTTAAAGATTGGAGGGGAGCTGGGCGAGGTGGTGCACACCTGTAATCCCAGCATTTGGGAGGCTGAGGCAGGAGGATCTCGAATTCAAAGCCAGCCTCAGCAAGGGCGAGGCACTTAGCAACTCAGTGAGAACCTGTCTCTAATAAAATACAAAAAAGGGCTGGGGATGTGGCCCAGTGGTTGAGTTCCTCTGAGTTCAATCCCCAGTACAAAAAAAAAAAAAAAAAAAAAAAAAAGATTGGAGGGGACAGGTTTAAAAACAAACAGAACTGTGAGTGAGGAAGCAGTTGGAGCAATTCATGTGAGAGATGCTAAGAGCCCTTTACCACTATGGGGATGGGAGAGTAGACAGCTACCAAAACTAAAACAGGGTGACACTTTATTTTTTACCCTCATGTCAATAATATGAAGCAATCAATGAATGGTAATTATTGCCATTTTGAAATAATAACCAAAAAATTAAATGACTTGCCCAAGATCTTATAGCTAATAAGTGGCAGAGCCCAGGATAGAAGAACACAAATTTTCTGACTCAGTACATTGTTCAGGATGATGGTCCCTTGCTGCCTCTCCTCTTTGTAAGTGTGCTTAACAGATTGTTCAAGTGTCAGAGGGTGTGAAGGTCCCATATCCAGGGAAGTGAACAACCCAGCACCTGGATGTGGGCAGCCTCCTGTGACTGGCCCATAACCCTTCACTGCCAATGGTTCTCTCTTTTGTTCTGTCTTTTTGACTTGAAGGATGGCACATGTAATATAGTACACTGATCTTAAATATACAGCTTAACAACATTTTTCACATGTGATACACACACACACACACACACACACACACACATATTGCAGTCACACAGTTCAAAATATAAAACATTTCTAGGAAGTGATTCCTTTCTGGCACCCAAGAACACTCCTGCTTATCAGAGCAGCCTCTTCCACCACCATGCCTCTAAAAAGCTTTAGTTGGGATTGTTTTCATTCCACAACTAAGCTCTGATCAGCACTACCAACAGAATGGGTGCCTTTAAAATTGTACTTGGAAGAACAAATCATCTAACTAATGAGGAGGTCAAGTTGATATTTGGTCTTAAGTTTTCACATTTATACAATTATTTAAATTATTTAGTATTCAAATAGACAGAGGAAGTATAGAAAATAATGTTTGTTTTCTTTAATGAAACCAGAAGAAAATGCCCCTTTATTCAGGAAAATGTATAGTTTAGCTTAAGGGATCACTTAGGGAAGACAATCAAAGGCATAATCTCATTTATGTTTTTCCTGGTTAATCTGCAACATTGTTTTACTGGGTATCATGCTGTCTTGTTCACTCCCTGGTTAGTGTGTAGCTATGTTGCATCCCCAGCTAGATTGTAAGTACCTTGTGTGCAGTGACCGTGACCCACGTTGTGTTCCTTTCCACGGTGGCGCTCCCCTCAGTGCTGAGCGCAGTTAGACCTCAGTACTCTTTGGCTAATTTTGATTTACTTTGTCACACAGCCCTTCAGGCTAATGTCAGACTTTTGGCTTATGATTCAAATTATGGTGAAGTATGTGCCACTTGGAGGAAAAAAACTGGAATCAATCAGGACCTCTAATTTCTCCAAATTCATACAACCAAATTCAGTGCTCCTGCTCACTGGTGGAGTCCCAATGAGGTTCTTGTGGGCATGGGCTTGCTCTTTCTGACTCCTCAGAACTACATGTTTAACCTTTCAGGTAGTTGTTTTGGGTGGCCGCAGCTTTCCAGCCACATGGAGAATCAAGTTCTAAATTTGGAGACATCTTGATAAGCTTTTCAACACTAATTGGATCCTTTGTTAATCCCCTTCATGCCAGCCCTCTGCCCCCATAAAGAACCCAAGATGATTGCTTTAAATGGACTTCTCTCCTCCTGTAGTATGTGCAGAGCCATGTCTGGATATCCAGAAGAGGCCCTGAACTATACTTGGAGTTCTGCTAGGCCTCCATTTCTCTTTGCCAGAATTCTCCTTTTAGTGTCACTTTCCTGCCCATGATTTCCTTCTCATTCTTCAGCATCTGCTGTATATATTGCGGGCCATTAATGCAAGCAGAGTCAGCATATAACAGCTGTACTCCTTAGCCTTAGTTCAGCAAAAACAGTAGAGTCCCTGACCTTTTCTAACCTTAGCAGTTCTGTGCTTGAAGGACCAGAGACGTTTGCTATTAACCCAGACAGGCAGAGGGAGTTATGAAATCTCTCTGAAGGTAGAATATTCTGGTGGAATTAGAGCATATATAGGCATATTTCCTTCTCAGACTACACTGACTTACCTAGCCCCTTGTTAAAATGTTTCAATTATATCTGACTGTTGTCAGTGTAACCCCATCTCCTGCTAATATATTTTTTAAAATCCCATATCAAAGACCCCCAAGACCTTATTTGAATGGAAAAGATGTTGCTAAAAATTATTCTTTTTACCATATATGTAGAAATTTGTGTAAAGAATGTTTCTCCTTTAATGTTTGAAAGTATAGTTAGGCATTTCCACTTTTTGGAGCCCTATTTCCTCTCTCCTTCCCCTCTGGATACCATGAAGGTAAGTTTTTTGAGTCAGTACCACTTCTAGAACATATAAAGCATCATCTTCAAACTTCTCAAGCTGAGCTTTGAGTTAGCCAGGGAAGTCTTTATGGATCTCAAACTGGGCCTCATCTCTATTTCACACCTACCCCAAGTTGGTATTTACTTTTGGGATGGCCTAAAGGATCATCTCTAATTTATGAGTTATCTCAGGCTGGACACCCAGTAACACCTCAGCAGGATACAATTCAGGGGTATGCAGAGGTTTGTTCATCTGACCTTGGCTGAGTGTCCAGGATGAGTTAGCAAGGAGTGCCCCATTGGATAACTAGGAACACACCCACAGTGCCCTGTGCCTTTTAAGCTCGCATGGCTACAGCTCAGTCCACTTAGAAGATATGGTATTTCCAGCAAGAATATGGTTTTTCACAACTTATTAAATACACCTCCTGAGGAAATTTCAGACAAAAAGGAGAGGGGCTGAGTTGATATAGCCCAGTACACAAAGGCTCCCAAGTTAATCTACATTATAAAGTAGCTGAGGAATATACCAGAGCCTTATGTCTGAAGGTCAGGTAGAAGGAGGCAGTATTCATGGACATGTTCATGGTTTTAGTAGTACATAGAAAATCCTGATGCTCTTAGCGTAAGTGGAGATTTCCTCAGTTTTCAATCATCTGGAAGCTCACTTCAGCACTGCTCCCACCCCACTAACCCATCTCAGAAAGGCTGAATCATTCTGTGTGTCTGAACAGGCCCTTTGGGTTATATGTTTCTGTCCAGCACAAAATCCTTGCTTTGTGTCTGTGATTGGTGGTGCCCACTTCTTATTTCTGCCTAATGCCATTCTTGTGTCTTCCCTTAAGCCACTCTGCTGATGAAACAGGCCTGGCCACAGAACTCGTCTTCCTGTGGCACTGAAGGCACCTTCCACCTCCCAGTGGACACCGGGACCGAGAACCGAACTTACCAAGCATCCTCTGCGGCTTTCAGTAAATACAGCCTGTCTCCTCCTTTCCTTGTTCCCCTTGGTTGGGACTGATTTGTTTCTTAGGAAGAAAGGAAAGGGGATTTTTAAAAATGACATTTATAATATAAATACTGCTTTGAAAGGTTCTCCTATCCATGCAAAAAGTTGGCCTTCCTCATTCAAGAAAGATCTCTTTGATCGTGTATCCCGCTTTAGGGAGACACACAACAGTGAGGGAGGGAAAAGGAATACTCACCTAGCTGAGAAATTTGATTAGGAAAAGACTATTACTGCATTTCAGGGGAAAGAACAGAGGGCACACTTTGAAGACCTATGTGTGTTTGGACAGAAAGGGATTTTCCCTTAAGCAGGATTTCTTATCTGGGCCAGATAATTCTTTGTTGTGGGGGACTATCCTGTGCATTGCAGGATGTTTAGCAGCATTCCTGGTCTCTACACCTAGATGCCAGGAGCAAAGTACTATATGACAACCAAAAATGTCTCCAAACATAGTAAATGCCTCCCCCGACCCCCTTTTGAGGAACACTGCCCTCGTGGAAGCTATACTATGGGAACAAAGTACACATATTGACAGAAGTCAGCCGGCCTTGTCAGATTGGTCATGATAATCTAGAGGCTCTGTAGGGTAACTAGTGCTATCATCTTTATATTTCTGATTTTTAACAGTGGTTCCACTGAGGAAATGAGACCCAATGACTAGAAATTACTGAGTGGCATTTTGATTCCTATAAGGAAGAACTTGGTGCCTCATGGGAACTGATAGAGGAATGGCTGACTTTGGATTTGGTGAGGACTTAGCCTTGGAATTGTGCCAGCAGGGCCTATACAAGTCTTTGGTACAGTGTTACAGTGAATTGCTAGTCTACTAAGTAAGTAGACTAGCGGAATTCATTGTATTTTCTTTTCTTTAAAACCTCCAATGTCATTTCTCCTTGTTATCATTTGCCTCTAGATATCAATATCAACTTACACAGCATAGCTTGTCTTTGGGAGAGTGTGCTTTCATAATCACCCTCTTGTTTATTTATTTTTATTTTTATTTTTTGGCAATACTGGGCAATGAACCCAGGGTACCTACCATTGAGCTACATCTCTAGCCCCCCCCTTTTTTAAAAATATTTATTTATTTGCTTTAGTTCTACACAATGTGTTTTATTTTTACGTGGTGCTGAGGATCGAACCTGGGCCGCACACATGCTAGGTGAGCACTCTGCCGCTGAGCCACAACCCCAGCCCTCTAGCCCTTTTTATTTTTAATTTTTTAAATAAGACCGCACTGAGTTGCTTAGGGCCTTGTTAAATTGCTGAGGGTGGCTTTAAACTTGCTGTCCTCCTGCTTTAACCTCCCGAGTCACTGGGATTACAGGTGGACACCACTTTGCCCAGCACCCTCTCATTTAGTCAACACAATGGTCTTAAAAGTCATTTAGGTGGATTTCCATCTTAGTTTGAAAATTGAGGCTCAGAAAGGTAATATGCCCAGTGCTGCCCAACTAATAAGCAACACAACTAGAAAGAGATGTCACCCAGTGTTAAGATTCTCTTCCTAACTTTTTTCATGAGGTTAATTTTACTCTTTAAGAGAGGGATAGCAAGCCGGGCACGGTGGCGCATGCCTGTAATCCCAGCACTTTGGGAGGCTGAGGCAGGAGGATCGCGAGTTCAAAGCCAGCCTCAGCAATGGCGAGGCACTTAGCAACTCAGTGAGACCCTGTCTCTAAATAAAAAATACAAAAAAGGTCTGGGGATGTGACCCAGTGGTCGAGTGCCCCTGAGTTCAATCCCCGGTACCACCAAAAAAAAAAAAAGAGAGAGAGAGGGATAGCAGCTATAAAGAGTTTTTCCAGATACCTCAGGTAGAATTAAAAGAACATATATGAAACTATATGTGTTAATTAGCTTAAAACTATTCTCACATTCAGAGATAAATACAAGAAGGCATACCTACTCTAGTGCAGTAAGAAGAGGCCTGGAGTAGAAGCCCAGAGTTGATTCTAGACTTGGTTCTGAGTAGCCTTAGATAATTCATGTCCATGCTTTGGACCTTGGTCTTTTAAATGAGGGGCATGAATTGGTTCATCCTAACATTCTCAATAACTAGTAGACTCCTGACTCTCTCACCCTGGAGCTCTATATCAATATCCTCCCCTCCGGGACCTCCTCTCTAGCAGCTCTCAGCAGTAGTTGGCTATCAAACCTTTGCTCACATCTTTAGGGTCAGCATGCCGGTTCCTTCCAGTTAGGCAGTCCAGAAGGCCTTGCCTTGTACTATCCGAAGGCTTCTTGAAACCCCATTGAAATGTCCAGTAACCATGTCCCACTGTCCCCTCCCAGACAGGCTGTCACAGTCCCTGGAAAGGACCAAAATGTATCCCTCTCTTGTAAGTAAGTAGTGTTTAAACCTGTGAATTTTTTAATGGAGTTGGGATTGACTGATCCACTCATTACCACATTTTGTTGCTTCTAGTGCCATAGAAAATTCAGGGTATTTTGACAAATTCAGTTCCATTTTACCAACACTTGCTAAGCCTGTTTGTAATTAGGTCTCCTTCCTACTTATTTAGTGCTCAGTTTGGCTACCAACAAGGAGAGTCAGAGGTCAAGGCAAGCCTCAGATATAGAGCTTTGTTTTGTCCAGACATATAAAACCTGCCGATCAATAAACCTAATAGTCTAAAAGGCACCTGTGATGTGAACACCAATGCCTTTGAAAGTAGTAGGGGTTCTCCAACTGAAAGATTTATAGCAGTGAAGAAAGGATTGAAGAGAGGGCTGACAAAGTTCTACCTTGATAATGTATACACTCTCTTTATTATCCTGTTTGATGTTGCCTAAAATTATGGTTAGAAACCTGAGACAAACAAAATATATCATAAAGCTTCTTTTACAAGGCAAAGCTGGGATGTCTAATGATCAAATTCCTCTTATGATTTTGCCCTTAGTGAAATAGGGACACAAAGACCAATATACTAAATGCCCAAAATTGGACCATAGAAACCTTTAACTCATAAAGAGTTCTATCTAGGACAAGAACTCGAGCCCTGAACTCTGGACCCAGCTCTACATTAATTTGTTATGCAATTTTGGGGAAATTTCTGGCCTTTCAGGCTGTAGTTCTTCCTCTGAAAGGGAAAAGGTTGATTGCAAGCCTCTAGTGTTCTTAAAGCACAACATATCAAAGTCCTAATATTATGACCTTCAGATTTAGAATTCCTTTCAGGATTGCCAGGCTGCCAGTGAGTGAATTGAGCCTAAATTCACTTGGGTAAAAACCATTTTTTGTTTTCAAGAAGCCCAACAACATTTTTTTTTTCTTCTTGGTACTGAGGATTAAACTCAGGGGCACTGGACTGCTAATGAGCCACATCCCCAGTCCTGTTTTGTGTTTTATTTAGAGACAGGGCCTCACTGAGTTGCTTAGTGCCTCGCCTTAGTTGAGGCTTGCTTTGAATTCATGATTCTCTTGCCGCAGCCTCCTGAACCACTGGGATTACAGGTGTGTGCCACTGTGCCCAACCTCAACAACTTCTTTTATTTAGATGCACAAACTAATAAACCCTGACTTTTATGATACTTAAAGTAACCCAGGCTACAGCAACAGAGGAATTTTCATTATTCCCCAATGGTATCAATAGGACCACCAGTCTGTTGTGGAAAGTCCTCTGTAATGATGTTCTCATAAAGTCCTACTGAGATGCTCAGAGACTTAGAATGTCAGCACCTTCAGAAATACCCTCTGAAATTATCCAGTCCAAATGAGTATATTCCCTGAGAGAAGTGAGCAGAACTCTCTGAAGGAGCCCAGGCTGAGGACCATGGGAAGCTTTTGTTGCCTCATATAAGATCTTCCTGACACAAATGGTAACCTTGATTACCACTGTGATTAGAGAAAGTGTCCCCTTGAGCATTCATTCTCTTTTAGTATCTATTCATTCTCTCAACTGTGAAATGTTTACATTGGTCTGGGAGATCTCCAAGATCTCTTCTAGCTCTGTGGCTTTGCTTCTCCCATCCCAAACCGTCTAGACTAACAAGCAGGACCTTCTAGATCAGCATCTCTTTGGCTGCCAAGGGTGTTTTGGTTACTTATTTGTATTCTGGGTATGTGTGTGTCTCATTTCATAACATGAAGAAAAAGAAACATTCTCAGACAAGGTTGTTCTTAGATATGGAAACCAAATTCTGCTGTCTCTCAGAGCCTTTTGATTTTCCTCAGAGGGAAAGTCCCTTCACTTTGTAATATGACATAGAGGGGTTGGTGAATCTTTCCTGGTGAAGATAAAAATTCCAGAGCACATTCTCTAGGAGCATAAAGTAAAGTAACCAGCAGTGTTGTCCTGTTAACTCTAAAGAATCATAAAATCATAGTATTTCAACCATAAAATTTTAGAATATTGGAGTCCTGGAGTCTTTGCTCCAAGTTGGAACAAACCATACCAGTCATAATTTAACTTCTTATTTTTTGTATTCATTCAGACCAGACTTGGCTTTTATGCCCCCAGAATAGGAAGCTTATTATCTCTATGCAGTGGGAGAGAGAAAATAATAATAGCTACCCTGTTTGAAATGCTCATAATATGTCAAGTACTGTACTAAGTGCTTTGCGCTTATCAATGTATTTATCACAGAAACTTTATGAAGTAGGTGCTATTACGACCCCCATTTTATAGGTGAGGAGATGATATATTCCACAGCTACTAAGTTGCAGGACTGGGGTCTGGACCCAGACTGTCAGTCTGTCTTCAGACTGTAACCACTGCTCTGTGCTGTAATACTTTCAGAGACAGGCGTCTTCTGATTGAAGATGCCCTCTCTTCTGCATAGAAAAGAAATGTTCATCCTGGCAGGACTCTCCACACATTGTTTTGTTTTGTTTAATTTTCTTTCTTTCTTTGTTTTTTTGAGCCCAGGTATCAAATTAGGTAGAACGCCAGGTACTTAGTCACTGCGTCACATCCCCAAACCTTTTTTTATTTTTTGAGACAGGGTTTTGCTAAGTTGTTGAGGCTGGCCTCGAACTTGCAATCCTCCTGCCTCAGCCTCCTGGGTTGCTGGGATTACAGATGTGTGCCACCACACCTGGCTTGAATTGTTTTTAAAATAAGCCTTTCCTTTCCTTTTTTTCTTTTCTTTTCTTTTCTTTTTTTTTTTTTTTTTTTTTTTTTTTTTTGTACTAGAAATTGAACCCAGGACCTTGCACTTGCTAGGCAAGCACTCTACCGGTGAGCTACATCCCCAGCCTTTGTTTTGTTTTCTTATTGTTTGCAATGCTATGGGAACTGTGTCCTGGGACCTCGCACATGCTAGGCAAATGCCTTACCAATGAGCTACATCCCCAGCCCCTCTACATTTTGTTGTATTCCTTTAAATCAAGGGTCAGGAAACTTTTCTATAAAGGACCAGATCTTAGATAATAGATACTTCAGGCTTTTCAACCCATATGATCTCTGTAACTACCATTCTAACAAGAAAGTAGTCATAGTGGGTATGTAGTTAAATTAAAGATTTATTTACCAAACAAGTTGCAATTACAGAAAACCATAGGCTGGAGTTATTAGTATGAATCAAAGATTTCTGTGGTACTACCAGGTGTGGTGGCACACATTCTTAATCCCAGCTGCTAAGGAGGTTGAGGCAGGAGGATCACAAATTTGAAGCCAGTCTCAGCAACTTAGCACCTGTTTGAAATAAAAAATAAATAGGGTTGGGGATGTAGCTCACTGGCAAAGTGCCTCTGGGTTCGATTTCCAATACCACCAAAAAATAATAATTCTATGATAATTTTAGGGGAATACAGTCCCGTACCCCCCCCCATCTTCAGAGATTTATAGCTCATTGAACTATTTTAAAGACTTCTCAGGGCCACAAAATTAAAACAAAACAAGAAAATCCAGCCATTATTTCTATTTTACATTGCTACTTCACAAATTATGGGACCTCAAAACTCATCGCCTTCTTTTCTCTTCTCCAAATAATCATTAAGATTCCTTGGGGGACTGGGGATGTAGAGAAATTGGCTAGCATGTGCAAGGCACCTGGGTTCAGTCTCCAGTACCATAAAAGTAAAGAAGATCCCCTGGCATCTGCCCATTTTGAGAACCCCCTTTGTTTCATAGAGAAGTAAACTGTCTCCATGGTGAAAAGATGAAGTACCCATCAGACAGCTCCTTCTAGGTTTCTGCAAACCTAGACTCCCATTTTCCTGTGTGGTATCTGCTGCTTTTCTTATGACCACATCTCATGTTTAGCTCCACAGTCTAGAAACTTTAGGGAATCTGCTCTGTAATTCTCCTTCAACTTCCAGTTAATTTCTACTTCTTATCAGTTCTGCCTTTTCTTTAATGTATCTTTTTCACCCCATCTTCATTGCTACTTATTTCCCAAACAAATTTGGCAACATAACAATTTTTTCATGGAGTAAACTGTAGATGTGCAGGTGGGAAAATAAATAACAATTCCAGGAGAGATGACAGGACATCTCTTGTGCTAGCTGAGCAATAGCTCTGATATCCTCTTGAGTCATCAGGGCAGAAAATACCAAGCCAAAGCTATGGTGTAACTGAGGATTTGTGCCTATGTGGTAGCTTGCTTTTACTTGGAGTTAGGAAAGAGGAAACCTATGATCTTACAGCCATGGAATTTTAGTTTAGAAAGAGATCTATATTTTTAATCTCCTGTTTTACAAAATAAGAAACCAAGGCCCAGAGATTTGGCAGTTGTCACCCAAATTAGGCAGAAAGCCAGACCAAAGCCTAGATCACTTCTTTTCCAACAAAGCCCCTTGCTACTCCGACCCCCCAGTCCCTTCTTTCAGAAACAGTCCCTTTGGGCTTAAAGGGTCCTTGGTGAACATCTTCTAGGCAAAAGAAATGAAGCCCAGAGAGGTCCAAAAATGTTAGTCAGATCCACCTAAGACAGGACTACAGGGAAGAAGCTACCCTAGCATCTTGCCATAGGGGCTTCATAGCCAATGTCCCCTGGCACTGACCCTTCAACTCAGAAGGAAAATTTTAGAATCTTTTTTTTTTTTTTTTTGTTTGTTTGTTTGTTTGTTTGTTTTAATACTGGAGATTGAACCCAGGGGCATTCTACCACTAAGCTACATTCCCAGCCCTTTTTATTTTGAGACAGGGTCTTGCTAAGTCTCCCAGGCTGGTCTTGAACCTGTGATCCTCCTGCTGCAGTATCTTGAGTAGCTGGGATTATAGGCCATCATGCTTGGCTAGAGTTTAGAGTCTTTAGGAGAATTTTCTAATAAGACTTGCCCTATCTGAGCCTCAGGATCCCCTCATGTAACTGAGAGGATTGGGGGTCAGTTGATGACTACCTACTTCAATAGGATGATTCCATTTGGTGATTCTGTAAGGACACTTTCTTGTTCGTGAGTGACTTGTGTTTGAAGTCCTTCCTGTAAACATAGGTCTGACTTTTTTCTGGAGGTCTAAAAGGCAGCACAGATTGTTCTCATGGCCAATTGTGAGCTTCTTGGGGCCTGAATTCACAATCCCCCAGCTTTTGTCTGGCCTGCTGAGGTACAGACATGGCCTAGGTCTGGGTCCTGACTTCAGGCCCATGCGGCAAAGATGACCCTCTCACAAGCCACAGGAGGGGAGGAAAAGCCAGCCCCGTAGAGCAGTATTTTCAACATCCCAGAGGATGAGCATCTGAGAGATGTTTTGTGTGGGTTTTTACCTTCAGACTTGGTGGGGTGGAGGCAGCATGGTCAAGGGAGATACATAAAGGGAGATACATATAAGGAGAAAAAGAAATAGAACAAGAGTAAGTAAGATAGCAAGACAGAAAAAGACAGGACCAGTAGCAAAAGATACTCTGAGATACTGGAATAAGTGAGGACACAGAAAGCAAGAAGATAGGAGTGGGTAGCTTGAGTGGCTTTCATCTGTGTGTACCCACCTTTCTCAGACAGTGCAGGAACCCAGGTCATTATAGCTGAAATGGTCCTGTAAGAGACCATCTGGTTCCAGCCTCTTACTTTGTAGATGAGAGTCCTCAAAACCTAGAGAAATAAAACAATCTCCAGAAACACGCATGTAGCCCTGTGCACCAGGACTGAGGGAGCTGCCTCTAAGGCCAGGGCTCTCTGGGTTGAGCCCTGTTCTCTTGTTTGTTCTCATTTGTGTTTCCAGCCTGGATTCAGCCCATCTTTGTCTGGGGAATTGTGACTGGGACCTGCTGCCTTCTAGCGCTGCTGTTACGCCAACTAACTGGTAGTCTCTCTTATTGCCTTGGTACAGGATATACTGCAGGGACTCCATACAAGGTCCCACCGACCCAGAGTAATACTGCTCCACCCCCCTACTCCCCATCACCCAACCCCTATCAGACGGCCATGTATCCAATCAGAAGTGCCTACCCCCAGCAGAATCTGTATGCACAGGTAGGTATACATGGAGGTTTGGGCCTACTTCTTCTGCAAGTAGAGGACCCTCCAGACTGAGTGTGGTGGGTGGGGTAGGGTGAAGAAGAGTGGAGGGCTCATAAGTCTGGCCAGCCGTCACTGGTACCATGGAAGCAATATCCCTAAAGCCTGCTTACTCCTTCCCTCTACCTCAGTCCCCAGAGAGGTGAGGCATGCACTCATTTAGATTTACAGAACTCAGAATGTCCAAGGGAACCAGGCCCAGGCCTTTAGTGATCATCTAGTTGAACTCCTTTGTTAAACAAGTGGGGAAACAGACCCAGAGTGGGGAATGTCTTGTCCAAGGTCACACAGAGAGCTGTTGATTCAGTCAGGATGATGAGATCCCATATGTTTGGTCTTCCCTAACCCCACATCTACTTGTCCTTGATAAAGTCTGTGAACCAAGTAAGAAGGATAAAAGTGCCCAGGTTCTGCTACCAGTGCCCTATGACCTTGGGCAGTTATTCTATCTGTTCCTCAGTTGGACTCCGTCATGGGAATAATTTTGTGCACTCTGGGAGGGTGTGAGTTAGGAACCATACAGTTGCTCTGGTGTGCCCATGGCATATTCTTCTGGAGTGATAATTCAACATGAGGTTTAATTGGCAAGGAGAATTTTTTTTTTAATTTAAAAACTAGCTATATTACCAAGTAGAATGTAGAACTTTTTTAAAAAAGAAAGAGGCTTGAGATTAATTTTTCTCATTTATAGAAAACTGTATTAGACTATGTTCTCAGACCTCTGGGGTTACATTGAAGCCCTTGTCATTATATAGTGGAAAGATACAAAAATTTCTGGATTAAGATGATCTCAGGGGCCTCTGTCTACTCCCAGGGCTCAGCAGGCATATGAGTGGTAGTAGCAGGAAGCAGCTATGTGATCCAGACACTGGGAAGTCACCTCAGACTTCTGTCTCCATCCTTACCATTTGGTCAAAGGGAGGTAGATAGTAAGAGACATTGTGGAAAACACTGTTGACTGATGGTACTTTCTCTGTGTGTAAACTGCCAGTACTCACACCAGTCTGGTAATCCCTCAGCATATGTGCATAGTGCTCTAGGATTCACCAATCTCATTCATACGCTTAGAAACTGATTGATTGTAGTTCCTACCTTTAAATTACAGGCAGCTTTTGGAGTATAGTTCAATAAAATACAAACATTTTAAATTGCTAGCCATCACTGGTGCCATGGAAGCAATATCTCTAAAGCCTGCTAATAAATACTAGGATTAAAGGAGTAGAGGTCTTACCCCATTAGGGAGCAAGCAGCCCTAGGAGCAAGGTAAGATAGGTGTCAGGGGGACCAGTAGCTGAGCCAGCACTTATCAAACCACAGGCATGTGGTAAGACAAAGCAGGGCTCCAACCGGAGCCTAGGCCTTGTGTTGCTGGATCAGTGCTTCTCCCCTCCCCATTCCTTAGGGTCTGGGAGGAACAGAACCCCCACCCAACCACTTCTCTCCATCCCCTGCCACCTTTCCAAGAGCCCGTGTGACCTTAGCCTCTTTTCCCCAGGGAGCCTACTATACACAGCCGGTGTATGCTGCCCAGCCCCATGTCATCCACCATACCACCGTCGTCCAGCCCAACAGCATTCCCTCTGCCATCTACCCGGCACCTGTTGCTGCCCCCAGGACCAATGGCGTGGCCATGGGCATGGTGGCAGGCACCACCATGGCAATGTCAGCAGGTGAGGGCAGTATCTGCCTTAGCATCTCTCCTTCTCCTCCAGGTACTCCTGACAGAGCAGAAAACAATCATGGAACTGATTGCCACATAGCGTAAGAAATCCTATACTGAGATGTTTCAGGGACACAGAGGAAGGACCTTCTAAATCTGTCGCAGAGATGAGAAAGATTTCACCAAGAAGGGGATTTTGAACAAGGCTTTAAAGGGTGAATGGAGGCCAAGCAGAGAGGTGACTGAGGGAAAGGCAATACAAGCTGAAAGAATCCAAGGGTGGCAAGTTAATAGAATGGAGGTGGTTGAAGGCACTTAGGAAATAGGGGCATGGAAGTGGAAGGGTGATTGGCACAGCAGCCTGGATAAGACGGTGAAGTCTTGAAAATCTTAAGGTGAGGGAGCTGGCAAAGGGCTTCAAGTAGAAGGACATGGTTGAGTTTAAACCTTCTCTCTGGCTACAGGCTGGAGGCAGGACCAGAGAATAAGGGTTGGAAGCAGATAGGCCAGTGAGGAGGCTGTCACTATAGATTAGGGGAGAGATGAGGATTCTGTTATCAGTAGGGGGCCCAGAAAAGAGGACACAGGGCAATGATGTTTAGCAGATAGGAGTATAAGGACCTGTGGTGAGAGAGGATGGAAGCAGGAGTCCCCGAAGACCCTTGCAGAGCAGACCAGAGCACTGCCCTTTATGAACCTTGAAGGTGGGGATGGGGAGTGCAGCTTTAGGAAGGTCTTTGGGTGAATTGACACCTAGGGAGAAATTGGGTTTTCCCATTAAGGGTGAGAAAACACCAGGGTCTTTGACTAACTTGTAGAGACCCAGGCTTTAAAGAACCAGCTAGGTCACCATCTGAGGAAAGAAGGGCCAGGGGGTAGAGTGGACATTAGGATTTTATTCTGTCCTTTACATTAGCAAGCTACTGATACCTGCTCAGGGCCCACCTGTTGTTTAGGTCCTGGGGACTGGTAATCGATAGGTCAGACCAGAGCCCTTCCCTTAAGGAACATGCAGGTTAGTGTGAGAGATATAAGCACAGACAACAACAATTACATCTTGGTGTGTGCTACAAGAGAATCCCACAAAGAAAAGTGAAAGGAGGCTTCCAAAGAATAGTGGTTGATTCCTCCAGCATCTGAAAAGATCTCCCTAAAGAGGTGAAGCCTGACATGGTAGAGAAGGTTCATCAGGCAGGCAGGGGAGGTGGGGGACTTACTCAGGGGGAGCAGTAACTTAAAAGGCACGGTTTCCTTCTCTTCACCCATGACCCTGGTACAGACTTGTCAGGTTTCCTCTTCTCTTTGCATGCTCAGGTACTCTGCTGACTACACCCCAGCACACCGCGATTGGGGCACACCCTGTCTCCATGCCAACATACAGGGCCCAAGGAACCCCTGCGTACAGCTATGTGCCCCCGCACTGGTAAAACCTTCAGCCCATCCAAGTGAGTGGGGTCAGGGTGGGAGAGGTGGGAGGGGAATGCATATAGAAACTGCCTCAAAGCCCCCACTGAGTCTAGAGCCTAGGTGTTGCTTTCCTGTTCCAAGATCTGTAATTTCACTCTTTTTGTGTATGTATATGTGGTTCTGGGTATTGAACCCAGAGGCTCTACCTCTGAGCTACATCCCAGCCCTTTTTTGTTTTTATTTAAGACAGAGTCTTGCTAAATCACCCAGTCTGGCCTTGAATTTGCAATCCTCCTGCTTCAGCCTCCCAAGTCAGTGGGATTATAGGAATGTCCACTACATCTGGCAGTTTTCACTCTTCTTAATAGATGTCATTTCATGTGTTATCTCATAATAACTCACAGTAGCTCTGTGAAATAAGAATCAGCTCTGTTTTGCAGATAAATATGTAGCTCAACATCATTCAGCCAGTAAAAATTGAGCTGAGACTTGAACTAGTCCCCCAGTACTAAATTCTGTGCTTTTTACTGTATGGCCTTCAGACTTCTGTGAGCCCCATTCTTCAAATGAAATCCTACCTAAATTGGATGTTAGCTGTGGTTTGAGGCAAGTGGAAACTTGGGGTTGACCCTGACCGCCAGTCCTCTGCTGCCCTCAGCAGCTTCTGAAGCAGTGCCTGTGAACTGTAGGGTTCCAAAGATCTCACTTGGAAATTTGCCCTATAACAACTTCGATGGGCAGGGAGAAACAGCTCCACTAGGAGGACATGGAGGGCTCTGTTTAGAGCTCCCAAGTTGAAAGAAGAGGGTTCAGAGGCTTCCTGAAGTGGCCTGTGGAATATCCCTGTCACTGATGGTTTTCCTTCCTCCTCCAGATCTGGAGTCACACATTGTATGCAACTACTCAAGTCTTACACCGGTGCTGGAGCAGCTCCCTAGCAGCACCACCTCTATTTTCAAGAAGAGACAACAGAAGTGCAAGGGTCACTTTATGCATCTTTAATGATTTTGGTTTTTATTTTTGGTTTTTGTAAAAGCTGCTTTTTCTAATCTCCTGCCTTTCCCCCTTGCCCCTCTCTTAGCCGCTGCCCTTTCAGCTGTACCCCCTTCTACCTGATCAGGCCACATCCCCTCAGCACTACTTTTCTCCCCCAAGCTTCTAGTCCCCAGGACCCCAGTCTAGTGGCAAGCAGAGTGGGGTTTATTGCAGTGGTTCAGCTGAAGGCTCAGCTCCATTTGAAGAATATAAACAGATGTGGCCCTCAAGTCCAGGGTCAGAACTCAGAGCTATTGAGCAGGCCACATCTCTGGGTAATTGTTCTTTTTCTTTTCTTTTCTTTTCTTTTTTTTTTTTTTTTAAG
Source organism: Tamias sibiricus (assembly GCA_025594165.1). NCBI lineage: Eukaryota > Metazoa > Chordata > Mammalia > Rodentia > Sciuridae > Tamias > Tamias sibiricus. Next base: position 70,164,825 of record CM046657.1, on the reverse strand, counting down.
CAAAATTAGTTTAGGACATTTTTACACAAATGGAATGTCTTCTGAGAACCATTGCAGCAGACCAAGAACAAAACCACCTGATTATGTAGGAGTGTTATTAGCAGCTTCATGAGAACCTGGGGAAACCAGAGTCTTTGGGAGAATTGGGGGAAGGGTGGGGGGAGGGGCACTGAGGAAGAAAGGGGAGAGAGGTGCTTGCCTCATGGCTTTGGTTTGAAGGGTCTGTGGCTCTATGTTCTGGGCCTGGACCTTCTGATTTGCACAGTGATGATAACTGACCTGGCACTTCCTCAAAAGGTGATTTTGACCTCAGACCCTCCAAGCAGCTGCAGGGTGGTGGGATCCCAGCATCCTGAGGACTTGAAAGGCCAGGTTCCCTGCATAATCTAGACCTCGGCCTCTGAGCCCTCATAGACCCACTCTGATGAGGAGCTTCCTCCTGATTAGAGTGGGAACCTGTGGCATTTCTCTCCCTTTCCCTTCTGCCCTTCCCAGTGCCAGGGCTCACCTGTCTGTCTGTGGGGCTGGCAGGCAGGCCAAGCTCCTGGTTACCTTGCGCCATTCATGGCCAAAGTGAAGGAACCACATTCCAGGTGGGTGCTGGTGGCTCTGAAGGTCAGGATAGTGAAGGAAAAGCAATAGCAATAAACATTTCATAGACTCATGGAACTTAAGGGACCTTAGCAATCATCTCATCCATTTCCCTGTTTGACAGATGAGGAAACTGAGGCCCAGAGAAGAAGAAAGGACTTCCCTAGACCTTGCAGTAAATTAGCATTAAATGCAGCCTTCCTACCTAGTAGTACGTTGCCTACAAAATTTACCTAGGGATGGATTGGCTTGGTTTTGTAAAAATTAAGTCAGCAGCGCCCACACCTGGTGAGCTCTGGAATGATCTCTGGGCTCTTGTTTCTGCTCCTTACCCTCGCGGACTCCAGAGGTGTGGGTTGAAGACTGATCTGAGGCTACATGGGGGCAGATAGCAGGAACAGGAATTGCAAATGAAGAAATAGCATTTGGAAATTCTGTGAAGACATCTGGAACTTTCGTCCTGTGCCTGACTCCACCCCTAGGAAAAGGAGCAGGTGGGCTGGCTGAAAAGGAGAGGCCATGCTTTTAGGACAGTAGTCCCTCATCCTGAGAAGAGAGGAAGAGAGTGGGAGCCATCAGGAGAGGAGGACGAGGATAAGGCCCAGCAGACATGAGCTCATCTGGGAGAAGAGGGACCCCTAGGACAAAGAGGCCCCTGCTAGTCTCAGCCAGGAGCCTGGATTGCCCAGCACCATCCTCCTGTACCCAGCACATAGCTGGGCCAGCAGCCCCTCTGGGGTGAGGCAGGAACATTTTACTGTACAAAGTGGGATCATTGACAACATTTGGGATTTTTAAAATAACTTTTCATCTTAAATTCATGTAAACTTGGACATACCATTCCCCCTATCTTCCATTTCTCCCCTCAAGGAGGAAAAAAATCAGGAAACCCTTGGGTCGGAAGGACCTCAGAAACTGTCTAGCTGTTCCCAGGAGATCAGAACCCATCAGCATCCTTGGCCCAGAGCCAGGAGTTTGGGGGCCACCTTCCTGGCCTTCCAGGGAACTTCAAGACCAAAAAGAAAAAACCCAGCTATTCTGAAAGGTCTGTTCTAGGGTGCTTGATGAGGTTTTATTTTAAAATAACAAAGTTTTCCAGTGTTAATCCATTTTTTGCAAATACTTCCTCCCACCCTCTTTGGTTTCATAAAGGTGGGTGAAGGCTGTTCTAGATTATGTCATATGTGTTTGAAAAATGCCAAAATAATAATAATGATAATAATAGGAAACATTTGCGTTTGTCAGGTGCTTCATAGATTTCAAAGCACTTCACAGCCTTTAATTTACTGGTCCAGAGAGAGACAGGGTCAGTTATTCCACCCATTTGACAGATGAGAATACAGGTTGTAGAAGAAAGGGAATGGCCCAAAGTGAGTTGAGTGCTGGGGTCCTGACAGGCTTCCATGACCCTGTTGCCTCCAGGTGGGCTGGGTGGAAACACAGAGAGGAGGGGAAAAAGGAAGAGACCTAGGAATGACCTTGTAACTTTTGTTCTTTCTACACCCATAAGTAAAAACTAACATCTATACCTCACATTGCACGGAGCAGTTTAATATCTATCATGTGGCTTAACCCTGAGAAATGGTGATTATGCCTACTATTTGATCCATAAGGAAACTGAGGCTCAGAAAAGTAGTGGCTTGCTAATAAGCAGCAGAACCACTTGAATCCCAGGCTGTGTTCTCTTTCTCTTCCAGCCTGATCCCCCCACAGGCCCATGTACTGAAGTATCTATGCTCAGCACCCTATCTTAGCCACTGGTATACAATTCAGAATCAGAGGGAAGCCCTGAGGTTAAATAAATAAATAAACAAATAAATAAGGCATTGAAAAGGTATGGTCTGGAGGGGCCCAGGCCCAGAACCCCTTTGTCAGGATAAGCAGTGGAGCCACAGTTGAGCTGGCCTCACCCTCTTGTTTTGACAGAAATCCACAAGCCTGGCCAAGCTTAGGGAGTCACTACAAAGGGACTGAGCCCAGGAGAACAGAGCAGTGTCTGCCTCTGATTGGATGAGCACAGCTCTGGCAAAGGTTATAGGCATCTGGTAGGAGATACTGTAAATATCAACCAAAGATTCTGGATGGCCTAGTGGTCAAACTGGACAGAAGGTCAAAGCTGTAAGGGTCCTTTTGTTGCAGGAAGGCAGGCAAACCAGAGAACACAAGGGACGTGTACATGTGACTTACCCACAGCATGCACAGCACTCTCCATCCCATGCTACTGCCTCTCTCCAGCTAAGCACTTTGGTGGCCAGGGCCAGGGGTAAAAGTGGTTCCAGTCACCAGACAACACTTGTGGCTTCCCCTACTGCCACCTGACCAGCCTGGGGCCCAGGAAGCTTGAGTCTGGGAGCTGGGTTCCCCCAAATAGTGAAAGCCTGGAACTTTTTTTTTTTTTTTTTTTTTTTTTTTTTTTTTTTTTTTTGCCATGCTTTAAAAAAACAAAAACAAAAAAACATGTCTTTCTGTGAGATAGACAGTTGCTGTCCCTTCTTATTCTTCAGGAAATGACGCTAAAGAACATATCCTCTCCCTGAATATTCAACAGGGATGCACACACCTGTCCAAAGCTTTTTAGGTATGTAAAGTATTTTGATGTTGATTGCCAAAACTTCCACTTTATACATGAAAAAAAAAACTAATATTTTTTAGAGGGTTAAGAGAGGTTAAGAGACTTGCCAAACGACACACTATGTAGGGCTCTCCTGAGTGAAAGAGCCAAGATGCAAACTCTTCAAATCCTCCGCTCTTTCTGCTGCCACCTGCTGGGTCTCTCAGTGACAGGCTAGAAGAAGGGAGGGGCTACCTGTCTGCCCCCAAGCAGAGGGAAACTTTATGGAGGCCTGGGAAGCTCAGTGCTCTCAAGAGTAGCAGATTTTTGTGAACTTCTGCTTTGGGCCAAAATCTGTCATAGGCCCCGGGAACCCAGGGGTATATCCAGCTGGCAGCCCAGAAAGGATGAGAATTTGGATCAGAAGGCTAACTTGAAAAAAGCACTTTGCAGTCACAGTGTCCAGTACTGAAGACCTGTTCAAGGATAGCTCCAGGCATCTTCTTCTACTGAAAGACCCATGTCTCTGGGAAACCTGTGGTACCCTGGCTTTCTGACTCCTGGAAGCCTGCCCACTGTCCAGATCCAACAAGGGGGTCTGCCATAGCCCTGAATAGCCAAAAACATTTCTTGACTGGAGTCCTGGGCTTACTTTTCATGGGTGAGACCAGGAGCAAACACCAAATAAGTAGGCTCTGTGCATCCCAGTCCTTTCCCCTTGCCACCCAGATTATTCCAAATTTGAGGTAACCTCCTTCGAGAGATCTGAAGTTGCTTCTTTGGAGGGCTTAGTTTGTTCTAAATGGACTTCAAAAATTAGTTACGTGAAACAGGACAAGCCCCTTGGTCACCAAGTTCTGGCATCCTCATTGTGTAGACTGGACATATCCTTGCTGACTGAGCAAGACCAGCATATCAAATTCCTTGGGTCTGCTCTGTGGCCAGAGGACACAGGCTTCACTGTGGGCCCTTTGGTCTTCATCACCATAGAGTGACTGTAAAAAATGGAGTGGAGTGGAAGTACATGCAAGCTCTGCTTTTCTGCCCCATATCACCCTATCACAACCACTGGTTGTGTGGGGGCCCCTAGCTTCTTGCCATCTTGGGATTCCAAAATGGGTAGGGAAAAGCAGCCTTGGTGCTGGTGTGCAAGCCCCACCCACTGCTGAAAGCTGGGGTCTGTGGAAGAAAGCCATCTACCATAACTGGGCAGATTCCATACCTGAGCCTCTAAGCACTTGTGCTTCTGTGGGTGTGCCAGGCTAGTTTCAGGATTTGTCCTTTACCCATCCATGTCCCCACTCCTAGAAAACTCTTCTGAAATTCAACATTACATGGTTCCAGGACCCAGCCTTCAAAATTCCTGGCAGGCTAGCTTCAGCATTCCATGGCCACCCTTGCCGGAGCCACACTTGGGCCTCAATCCTTCAGTTTCTCCTGTGGGTATTTCCCTCTCCTGGCTGCCATGAGGCCAGGGAGGGACACAACAGTCCCCTCTTCACTTCTCCAGGCTGCATCGATAATCCCTAGGTGTCCTTGCTGTGGCAGAGTCCCTTTACCCATTCCAGCCCCTGGTAGAGGGGCAATTTTTCTACCTGAAGAGAACAGAGGTAACAGCTTGACAGATAAGTACCAGCTCATGGGAATCAAATACGTGAAATCAGCTTTGGGCCTGACCCCAGCAAGACCGGCATCCTCCAGGCTCCGACCTTCCTTCTCATGCCTAAGAGTCAAGGAAAGAGTGGGACTGGCCCAGAGATCTTCTTCTCGGGTCAGCCAGATTGCTCAAATCTGTGTTGTGGCTCAAGCTCCTCTTTAGCCAAGGGGAGGTAAGGCTATGCCTAGCACCTTGGAGTTGTCTGTGATGATCTTAAGAGGCCCCGGACCCATCGGTCCCCTTCCTGACTTCAAGGCATCTGGATCCCTTTCATATCACATGAGAGAGAAGCCTGTTCTCATGGCATGTAACATCCCTGTGAAGAGAGCGTTGTATATGATTTTGTATTTTTTAATTCATTTTAATCTACAGGTTGGAATCTAATTTTTAAATTTTATTGGAACTCACATTTTAAAAAGAAATAAAAACATTTAAAATAATAATAATAATAATAAACTTTTGACCAGTGTCTTCCAAGTAGTTTGATCAAAGAGTTTATAGGTGTTTTTGAAACACAATGTGGAGTGTAAAGATTGGAAAGCCCCAAGGCCTCGCTTGTGCGTGTATGAAGTGTAAATCTGGTTTTGTTTTGTTGTTTTGGATTCCTTTGGGTTTTGTTTTGTTTTGTTTTGAAGATCAGATAGTGATCGCTCTGAAAGATTGAAGCCAAGAGTTTGTAACTATGATATTTACTGTAAACTGTAGAAACATTCAATAACTATTAAAAAAAAAAAATTCCCAAAAAGAAAAAAAAAAAAAGTCCTAGGTGACCAGACTGAGTGATTCTTGGGGGAGGGAGGCACAAAAAAATCACCCCCAGCCAGTGAATCCCCTGGGCTTCTCCCCAAGGTGATTCACCAGTTAAGGAATGCATGGCGCCTCCCATCGCAGAGCAGGCCTAACAGTGCCCTCAGCCACTCTCAGTTGACAGGGAGCTGTGCAGTGGCAACTTTAGCACCTGGGATACATTCTGTGACTGGAGCTCAGTGAGGCCATTAATTGCTGACATCAGCTGGGGCTGGAGTATAGCTCTGTAGTGGGGTGAGTATAGCATGCGTAAGGGCCGGGTTTGATGCCCAGCACCCGCCCCTGCCAAAAAAGCTATGGAGCGCCTCCTCTGTGGCTGGTGCTTGCCACTCATTTCCTGCTTGTCAACTGCTTGTTAACACAGTTTTCACAGCTGACTGAGGTAAGTCCTATCGCTGTCATAAGAGGGAAGCCACGGCCTGTTACAGAGCTGGTGAGGGGCAAAGTTGGAACTCATGCTTAGTCTGGCTCTAGAACCCAGACACCAAGGCTCACATTCTCCTGCCCATCCCAGACGGGAGCTTTCATAAAGGGTGGATTTATCAGATGGGAAACCAAGAAGGCTTTGGAGGTTTGTATTTACAGGACAGTTGACAAAGAGTTCACATGATCTATCAAAGCAGTCATCAAGTGTTGTTGGTTTTACCTTCTAAACATCTGAATCTCTTGTCCCCCATGTGGGTAACAATACTGCCCTAGTGCAGGCCCAGGCTTCTCTCCCTGGGTCATTGGACCTTTCCAGGGCCTGACCAAGACAATTCATTCTCCTTGTGCTGACAGCCACACCTCTAAGGATGCAACCAATTCAAATAGAGGAAAAAACAGGCCCATTAGAGTGATCACTTGGAAAGACTAAAACCAAGCATTTGTCACTATGATTATTTATTATAAGCTATGTAACATTCAATAGTATGTGAGGCCCTGGGTTCCGTTTGGGTGGGGGGCGGGGGGCAGCAACCAGACTTTGTTCTCTCCAGTGCTTTCCACCAAACATCCTGCACTTCTGTGGCACTCCCCAGTGTCCCTTTCTGTCCTTGACTCAGCTTGAAACCCAGTGCCTGGGGAAGGCTCTTCTGGCCATTAGTATTGCCATGTCACAGCACTCAGTTTCTCCAGGGCAGAACAGTTTTTCTTGGGCACTCAGCTCCAGGTCATAGTGGCAGGGCTGAGGCCAGGGTCAGGCAGGGAAGTTGAGACCTGGGCCCCAACCCCCACCATTCTGGGGAGGAGGTGAGTGGGGTGAGGTCAAGCTCAGCACTCTCCCTCAGTGGAGAGCTCAAGAGCTAAGAGGGCCGGCATGCGGTGTATAGGTGGTGCACACTTGTAATCCCAGCGATTTGGGAAGGTGAGTCAGGAGGCATGCAAGTTTGAGGCCAGTCTCAGCAACTTAGGGAAACCCTATCAAAAAATAAAAAAGGGCTGGGGATGTGGCTCAGTGGTTAAGTGCCCCTGGGTTCAATCCCTAGTACCAAAAAAAAGAAGAGTTAAGGGCTGGGATTGTGGCTCAGCGGTAGAGTGCTCGCCTAGCACGTGCGCAGCCCAGGTTCGATTCTCAGCACCACGTAAAACTAAAACCACATTGTATACAACTAAAGCAAATAAATAAAATATTAAAAAAGGAAGAAGAAGAAGAGTTAAGAGGGTTGCAGGGACTTGAAGTGAGGGGAAAGCTTCAGGAAGTGGGAGCTGGAGCCCAGGAGCATCAGGAACACCCCTACCTGTCCCTTAGCTCTTCACCCCACTCTTTAAGAACTACCCTCAACCCCAAGAAGCAAGCCATTCCTCTCAGCAAGCAGGAGGCTGAGTGGGCAAGGGGGCACAGTACTCCCCTGTGATATGGGTGTCCCTAACAGCCCGGGAAGCCTGGACATGGCCTCAGTCTCCACCCTGGCTGTCATCTGTAGATGCCTGTCCCCAGCTGGCTGGGCAGGTGGGAGAGGTCATCAAAAGACCACAGTCCAGCCTTCCCCTGGGGAAAGAAGCCAAAGCAGGAGAATGGGTAGGGTCCATTTTCTCATCCTCATATACCCCCAGACTGGGCCATGTGCTATCCAAGCCCTAGATTGAGAGGGGTAGTTGGCTGGCTGAGGGGACAGTCAAGTTCAAGAATCTGAACAGAGCCGGGCACGGTGGCGCACGCCTGTAATCCCAGCACTTTGGGAGGCTGAGGCAGGAGGATCGCAAGTTCAAAGCCAGCCTCAGCAATGGCGAGACACTTAGTAACTCAGTGAGACCCTGTCTCTAATAAAATATGAAAAAGGCTGGGGATGTGGCCCAGTGGTCGAGTGCCCCTGAGTTCAATCCCCAGTACCAAAAAAAAAAAAAAAAAAATCTCAACAGCTGGCAAAATAGAGATGCCAACTACATCCTGCAGCCCCAGGGAACATCTCCTTTGGTTCACTGGTTACATCGGCTAGTCGTGTATCCTGCCCCAGATTTTGATTGACAACCTTTGCTGTTCCAAAAAATTCCTACTGATGTCCAGCATCCCTGTCTCCTTCCTCCCTATCCTAATACAGGTGAAACCTTGTCTTCTGCTTCCTCAGGAACACCCCATCCCTTTTCTACTCAACTTGAGAAACCCCAGAGAAAGAAGCCTGTGCCCTGATAGCTGGGGAGAAGCCAGGGATGTGGAATCTCAAAGTAGTCTGCCCATCTTATTGAGGGTGGGAGTTTTCATCTAAGGCCACTAGGCCCCCACCTTGGCTTCTGTCTAGAAGCCTCTGCACTCTGTGAAGCCAGGATTCCTGCATCACCAGCCTGGTCATTTATGTCTACTTCATAAGAGGCCCAACTCAAGCAGGCTGGTCCTCTCTATACATCCCTGGTTCCATTCAGGGTTACTTTCTAGCTCTTCAGCCTCCCCAGGGGTAGGTCAATAGTGTTTACATGTGTCACCCTCTTTTATGTTTTGTTTAGCTCTGGGATGTTGGGGATTGACTCTAGAGCCTCTTGCATGTGAGGGCAGTGTTCTACCACTGAGCTACATCCTTAGCTCTTTTTATTTTGAGAGGGTCTCACCAAGTTGCCCAGGCTGGCCTTGAACTTTTGATCTTCCTGCTTCAACCTCTTGAGTAGCTGGGGTTGCAATGTCCCCCTGGCTGCCTCTTTCCAACAAAATAACAAACACCAATAAACTAAAAAAAAATCTCCCCAGAACCTAAGGCCCCACTAGCCATGGCCTGACACAGCCAGGTTTCTGCATGGAACTGTCTCATTCAATCCACTTGGACCTTGCTCTCACTGCTCCCCTGAGAGGACTCCCTCTAAATCCATGTCTACTCAGACCGCAGTCCTCCTGGCCCAGCAGCAGCACCTGGCCTTGAAGCCCATGCTCCTCCCCACCCCTTCACCTTCTCCCAGCTGCCAGGGCAGTCCTCTCCTGATTTTTCTCTCTGCTAGGCCCTGGAACAGTCCCAGGATCTGCTCTGGGCCCTTTCCCTGAGACATGTCCCAGCCCAGTCCTGGCATAAATGTCCATCTAAGTGACATTCTTGTCAACCAGGTCTGTCTCTTAGCAGCTGCAGGCTTCCACTGTCCAGATGCCTTAGGACACCTGCCAGGGCTGTCATAGGTGTCCCCAGGACTGCTCTTGCCCCACCCAGCTGGCCCTAGTCCCTTGCCCCACATCCCATTTAGGAGCCCTATCAGGTCTGCCCTAGGAGTCCTGTGGCTCCAGCTGTTCCTCTCCATCATCTCTTGCCTGGGCAGCTGCAATGGCTCCCTCAAGGTACCCCCGCTTCCACTGACCCTGCACTCTACACACTGTGGCTAAGAGGGAGCTGATGGGTCAGGCTCCTCTCCTTCATGTTTTGGTGGCCACATTTCCATTGGTCTGGCCTTTGTGCTGTACCCTCTCCGTGGAACTGTCTCCCCTTTCCACACTCTCCAGCTCCCACTGTCTCCCTCATCCCATTCATCTCCAGGCTCCACACCACCTTCCTCTAGAGCTGTGCTGTCCAATAGGGTGATCATTGCCACCTGTGGTTCTTGAGCCCTGGAAATATGCTAGTTCATATTAAGATGTGTAAAATACATAACAGTAAAGCAAAAAAGAAAAAAACTCATACATAATTTTTACATTGATTTTATATTGCAATGAAAATATTTTAGATATACTGAGTTTAAAATATAGTATTGATATTATTAAAATTAAATCCACCTCTTTTTACTTTTTGGAATGTGGTTATTAGAAATTTGAATCACATATGTGGCTCACACTGTATTTCTGTTGGACAGCCCTCTAGGGGCCTTTGTGGGAACCAGGTGAAGTTAGGGTCCTCCTCTGGCCCATATCCCCCACTGCTGAGGTGTTGTGAGGAGAGGGACCACCTGTCCAGCACACGGAGCCCAACACAGTAGGGCCAAGGAGGTGTGTGTTAAACAGATGACCTCGGGGAGGGGCACAAGGAAAAGAAGCTCCTCATACACCACTTTCCTACCTTTTATTCTTCAACAAGTGGATGGGGATGGAGATGCAAAGATAGGACAACAGCAGGTTTTAATAAATAAGAGAAATGGGGACAGGCAGTGGGCCTGCGCCTGCACAGCCCCACATAAATAACTAGGTGGCTGAGTCAGAGTGGAGACAGACAGGGCTGGGCCAGCAGTCACCTGTGCTGTCCAGGGCTGGGGGCAGACACACTGCACCACAGGGACACAGAAACCACTGAGGCCAGAAGTGTCTTCAGCCCAGCCAGTGGTCCTCTCCCTGAAGTTCCAGAGATCTGGGGGGTGGCGGGGTGGCTGGGGCTCTGCACTTCAGCCTTGCCCAGGTCAAGTCATTTTTCAGTTTCATTAAAAACAGCAAAGTAGGGGCAGGCACATGCAGTAAGCCTCTTCTGTAGGCAGAGCCATGGATGGGCAGCCCCATGGGGGCCTTGAAGGCTGAGGCCCGAGAAGCAGCAAAAATGGGCCAGATAAAGCTACTAATGGGAGAGGTGGCAGAGTCAAGCACCCCCCTCCACAGGACCCATCCCAGAACCTCCAAGGAGCTGGAGAGGTCCTGGACACTGAGGCGTCATTCTCTCCCCACTTCACAGATAAACTGGGACCAGTGATGGCCAGGGATGTGCCCAGGATTAGAACCCAGGAACTTGGCCTCCTAACCCAGGGCTTTTATATTGCCCCTTCCCTTTACAGAATGTGCTAGAAGAGGAGAAGAAAGCATATCTGCTCTAGGGCCCCATACAAGGGCAGGGTAGCTAGTCACCAAAGTGTGGGACTGGGGCACCAAGTACAGGCACCACCCCTCTGCCAAGCCTAGACCTCTGGTGGTACAGAGAACTCTGGGCTCCTAGGATGTGGCCAGGGCAGGCACAGGGTTAGGGCATCCTGCAGGGGAGGAACTGGGGCAGCAGGGATAGGGGCCAGGCTCAATCTGCTCCTGCACACAGTGCCTGCCAACTGCCTGCCTCCTCACTGGGGCGGACGGTCCCACCTCCAGGCCTTGGCCTTTGCTGTTTTGCCTGGTGGGCCATTGCTTCTTGGTCCTCACAGTCCCAGCTATAGCTCTTCCTCATCCAGGAAGCCTTCAGAACCTCCCAAGGCAGGGCTGAGTGTCCTCAGAGTAGGCAGCCCCTCAGATAACCAGGTTGCTCTCACTTAGCCGGACCACATAGCGGTTCTCCTGGAAGACAGGCATGGAAGGCCAAAGCTATTCAGGGGGCTTCTGGGCTCTGAGTGAATGGCTCTTGCCCAGGGACCCCTGCACTTGCACCCCTGTTCTGCAGCTAAAGTTAGCCCAGGTACTAACAAGCCTTCCCAGCCCTCACCTCAGCTTTGTTCTCTGTTGGGGGCTTCAACCACTTAGTATGGCTCCCTCCACTTCCCAGCAGTGCCTGCTGCTCCGGCGGGAGGCCAAGTTGTGGGGAGTCAGGGAGATCACCCCCTGAAGGCCCAGCCTCCATGATGGTCTTCACCTCAGATGCTGCTGAACTTGTCCGCTGCTCAGGAATTCGAGCCACACGGAACCTGGAGAAGAGGTGGTGTAACCACTCTGCGTGCAGAGAGGGCAGCACCTGCTAGGGTCACACAGCAGAGCATCTTCCCAGGCCCTCCATAGGTAAGGCTTCCTCTGCTGTTTGTGCCCAGCCCAGCACCCCCAACTCTAGGCTGCAGGTAGACAGACCTTGGCCTCAGAGGCCCCAGATGCCATAGGGGCCAATACATGCCCTGAGAACCCAAGGGCTCCAGGTGAGATGTTGCACAGCTGGGCAATCCTGATTTCTGTCTGCCACCCACCCTACTAGAGAGGCCCACAAAGGGTAGGGCCACCACTGAGCAGAGTAGCCAGGGTTTAATCTAGGACCCTGCCTCCACTCAAGGCTGTCATATCTCTCCATGACCCTGGCGCAACTGTGCCAACCTCACCTGCCCACAGACAAGATGGTGATCTCGCCCTGACGTCCTGCCTTGGCCCCAGCCTTGGGAGCCCTGGCTGGGTTGGGCAGAAGGCTGGGAGCAGGAGTGCTAGCAGCTGCAGCCTCAGGGGACAGCAGCACCTCGGGCCACTTCTTCTGGCTACAACGGGAGCAGCAGGGGCCAGAGAGTGAAGCTAGGCCTTGCACGGTGTGGAGGTGGTGGCGATGAGGGCAGATGTGTGGCATGCTGGGGGAGGCCGGCGGCAGCCTGCAGAGGGAACGGGTAGGAGCAGTCACCGGGGCAGCCCAGGCTTAGGGCCAGAAGACCCAAGCAGGTAGAGAAGGGGTAGAGGCAGCAGGTGAGGGAGGAGAACCAGTTGGTGAGCCCCCAGGAGGCAGGCTGATTATCTGAAGGCCCTGCCCCCCTCACCTGGGCACAGGCCTGTGGCTTGTCTGCACCAGCTGTTTGCTGTGGTATTCTTTCAGCAGCTCCTCCAGGGCCGCCGCATTCTCTGTGGGCAGCTGTGGTCAGAACCCAGCTCCAACCATGAGGGGAGCCCCCCCAAGCCCCAGCAGAGCCCCCTACCTACCCACCACGCATACCCAAGCTGGGCTGTGCACCTTTTCCTCCACCCCTCACCAAGCAAGACCAGAGACAGGGGCAGCACCGCATCAGTCTGAAGCACCCAGGCGGGGAGGGCAGGCAGAGCAGGGCAGGACAGTGACCTCACACTGCCTCATAGGCCCTAGGAGGAGAACCTCCTCTCCTGGGCACTGGGATGGGTCAGACTATCTCCTTACCTTTCTTCTCTGTGATCAGGCGTACCAGGACCCCAATGGTGTCCTCGTTGGCATCTTCAGTCCTGTAAGCAGGGTTGATCCCTGGGAAAGAGAAGAAAAGGACCTTGATCCTAGGAAGCCAGAGTCCCAAGCTACACCAGGATCAGCCAGCAGAGGGCACCCCAGGCCTTGAAGCCACAGCAGAGCTTGCCTTAAGGTGACAGTATGCATTTGTTTAGATGACAGAAGAACCCCAGGGCTGTGCACCTGCAGGCTCTAGGCCTCAGCTATGGCCCAGAGTAGCCCATCATCACCTTTACTACCGAATGAATGCTCTTTCTGTACCCAACAGCCCCAGGTGCATAGTGATTTCAGGGCCATCTGAACTCCGAATCCCTGCAGACTGTGGGGGTAGGGGCTGTATCAGCCTCTTCTGGTTTGCACTGCCTCTCTGCAGTGAGCTCCTTCTTACCCAGAACTCCCAACATCTACAGCAAACTCTGCCCTTCCAGGCCCATTACCTCCCTGTACACCTCCCTGTCCATGGCACTAATTAACTGAGGGCCTTGGTCAGCTTTGGGCCCAGAACTCAGGGTGTGAGAATGGGCCACCATGATCAATTCTAAACCCAGCAGCAAAGAAAGATCCCAGAACTTGCACCCAGGCAGCAGCCAGAGGTTAAAGGAAGTCACTAAGCTAGGAAAACAAGTGTAGTCCCAGGCAAAATGGCCCTCAGTCGCCACCTTCCTGCCTGCCTTCCTGCCCCCTCCAGACATTAGTGTCAGGAGTTAGAAGGGGCTTTGGCCAGCCCCAGGCAGCCTGGGACACTAGCATGGGAGATGCTATATCACTCTTGACTTGGCCAGAAGGCCCAAGGGCAGTGTATATGGAAGTGGGGCCCTGTTGGTCAGGAGGCACTGGCCAGGTAGGGAAGAAGAAAAAGAGACCCAGGCCCCTGGGGTAGGGGTGGGAGAATGTGCCTCTTCCTCTTTCCAGAACTTGTAATTCAAACCACAGCCTGCAACTGTAACCTGAGCTCCTTGTGGTGTCTGCACAGGACAGCTGCCCCCTTCCTACAAGACATGCCTCCAGCTACAGGCCAGAGGTCAAAGGTCACTTTGAGTACTTAAAAGGTCATCCAACCCTGGAACCACACACACAGCTACAGTCTGTAGCACCCCCCAAGGAATCCAGAACTCCACAGCTGGGCAGGGCCTCAATGAAAACTGGCTAACACCACTTGACCAGCAGCTCTGCCTGTCTGCCCTGTCACCCCTCACCTTCCTCCAGGCAGCAGCACCTCTGTAGGTGTCTCTGAGGCTCACAGGCACCACCTCTAGGAGGCCCTCCCAGTTAGGCCTCCACAGGCCTCTCCTTGCCAGAGCCCCCAAGGCCAAGGAGGTTCCCTCTGGTGGCCCCCAAATTCCCCATCTCCCACTTGGACCCCAGGCCAGGCCTCACCACTGCCTCCACCTCCAGGGCCGGGCCCGACCTCCTTGTGCGCCGTGCAGTGGTAGCCCTTCCGCTTGAGCAGGTTGCACACCAGGATGCCCAAGAGCCCCATGAGGCAGAAGACAGGCACGATGGCAATCACCGCATACTGGGCAGCTGTCTCCTCAGGGCCACTGGCCCGCGTGCCGTTCCCTGGCTGTCGAGTCTCACCACCACCGCTGGACCCTGGTGCCACCTCCACGCCACGTCGGGCCCGCCACCCCCCACTCTGAGCACAAAGATGCAGGCAAGACAGAGCAGAGAAAAACAAAGAGAGGCAGAGAGGCCCAGGGCCCAAGTTAGCATGGGTGGGTGGAGGGAGGATGATGGCCAGGGCAGCCCATGCCCCACCATACTGGGGAGGCAACGGCCAGCTCAACCCTGCCTTTCGTTCTTTTTTGGCCAGCCAATCAGTGGTCCTGAAATAGGCTTCCTCAGGCCTCAGGATGGGCAGCCCCCAGCACCCCTCACACTGGGGTGACAGGAGCGAACAGCACACGTGACACATGCCTAGGCACAGAGACGCGGAATCCTGCCTCCCTAAGGCAGGCCCTGTGAATGAGCGGCCTGAGGGTGACGGGCTCGGCGGTGTGAGGTGTGTCCATCCCTGTGTTTATGTGTGTGGACACGTGAGCGCGTGCACACTGCTCATGTTCATTTGCAGGGTCTCATGGAGAGGACAGGGATGGGGGACTGGTCAGGATGTGAACCTCCTAAGCCCCTAATTGTGGCCTCTACCCACTGTGTGGTTTCTGCCACTCAGAAGTAAGGGGGGGGGTGACTGACCACATTCTGCTGGACTGCCCCTGGCTGGCTGTCCTCCCGTGGGCTGAGAGGACCTTATTGCCTCACATGGACAATGTGGGGCTCTTGGGCTTGAGCTCCTGCACCCATCCCTCACACACCTCCAATCTGCCACTCACCATTACAGCCAGGAGTGCTCAGAGATGCCCCGGAACATGGTTGACATGGAACGTGGGGAACTCCCCGAGGACCAATCCATCTGCAGGGAGAGATGTCACTGAGGCCCAGAAGTTTCCCCAAAAACTGTCCTTAGGCTGGAGTCCTTCCTACCAGTCACCCTCAACAGTCCTGTTCCATCCCATTTCACAGATGGGAAGACTAAGGTCTACGTAGGGTAGAATGAGGTTGGAACTCCAGGATCCAGAGTCCTGGGCTCCCAGGCATGAGCTCCCACCATCCACCCCTTGCTCACCCAGGCTGGCAGCCTCCACATAGTGTATCCTGGGTTGCAGTGCCAGCCCGGGCCTCCAGCCTCCTTCGAAGGCTGCAACGGTCATGAGGCTGGCATGGGCTGGAGCCCCAGGAGACGGAGAAGGTGCCTGGGGGGCAGGACCTGCATAATGTGCCCTGACCCTGGTCCTGTAGGAAACAAAGGGTGAGAAGGAGGCCAGGAGTCAGGCCTGAAGTCCCTGGGGAAGCCAGGCCTGGGACCCCACCCCTTGCCCTAAGATGTCTCCCCAAGACAGGGCAAATGTGCAGCTCAATGCTCACCAGGTTGGGCTCCTCCCCAGGTGGGCACTGCCAAGGGGTCGTTGGTGTTGCAGTGGCCAGAGGCCAGGGAAACAGCTAGAAGAAAAGCAAACGGGAGCACATTGAGGGAGGGAGAGAGTACTGGGCATGGGGTCTCTAGGGTCATCTGAGCCCACAGGAGTGGAGATCGCTGACCACATAGGGCCACTCCACCCAGGCTTCATGGACACTCTTCTAACACTGCAAGGAAAACCTTGTCCTGTCCCAGACCTGCTTCATTGCCAGTGCCTGGATAGGGAGAAAAAATCACATCTGCTTTGGGAAAGTTCTGGAAAGTCCCAGACAGGGGATCAGGACCTCAATCCCTTGGATCTCTGAATTACACCCCTGCCAGCTAACAAGACCAATGAGGAGGAAATGCTTCCGAATTCCTCTCTGTTTCTGTCCCTCTTCCTGCTGCAACCCCTGCCCCCCCAAATCACAGCTGGACGTGTCATTAACCCGCCTCTGTTTATCACCCCTAGAGCCAAGTTTGCAGCTAGTGCTTACTATTCTGGGCCCACATCCTCCTCCGTGACCTCCCCCTGTGGCAAGGCCACCCCATTCACCCAGCACTCAAATAGGGCATGGCACATTCAAAGGGAGGGTCTTCTTAGTGTGTGTCCCAGTGCCTCCCACGGGCAGCTCCCACTTTCAGGTGTGAACCATCTGGCCTCAACTCCTGCTGTGGGGAGACCATGTCCTCCAATTTAGTCCAAAGCTGATTTGGGGGTATAAGGCATAGAGCAGAGCCAGCTGCCCTGGAGGCAGAAGGTCACAGAGGCTCTGGGGATCTCCTCAGGCTCCAGACCTGGCTCCAGCACCTCCTGCCCGAGGCCAGGTGTCACACTCGCAGAATTCCAGGCTCAGAAAGAAAGATGACTCCAAACCACATGCCAAGACCTGTCGGGGCCAAGTCTGGCCGGATTCTCTCATTTCCAACACAGATCTCAACTCCAGCATCCGAGGTGCCCCAAATCCCAGGCCTCTTTGGCCCAATTTCCCCAGGCTCCCCACCACCCTCTTTGTTGGGCCCTATTCCCACACCTGCTGCTGACAGGCACCTGCCCTTGCCCACGCGGGCCTTGCCTACAAATGCAAGTCCTTCCTTCTCCTTCCCACCCGGCCTGGGTGGGCATGGTCTGAGAAAGCAGTGTCTTCTGTCTTGGATGAGTAGGGGAAGTCATGGCCTTCCCTCCTGGGTCATCATCTTATGCCAGGGTGGGCCAGGATGGGCTTCCTGGGGCTGGACAACTCCAAATGCTTCCCAGGAAGAGCTGAGTAATCAAGCCTCGCCCCAGTATGGGGTTCCTGAGCAGGGCTCACTCCTTCCTCCCTGGAGGGCTCCCCTGGCTCCTCCGCAGCCCATCCGGACTCACCACGAGAAGGCAGGACAGGGGCCAGCACAGTCGGCTCAGCTTCATCATCAGGCCCTGCGGTGGTCTCTGGCCTAGAGTAGATGGAGGGAAGACTCAGGGGCCAGCCGGGATAGAAAGGCAGCTGCTGTCCCCCGAGGCACTTCAGAATGACAGGATTTCACAAGGAGTTGGGGAGGCGCCCTAGACCCCCCAGGTCTAATCTGAGCAGAATTGGGCTGCACTATGCAGGGCCAGCCTCACTGGCCAGGCCAGGCTGGAAGAACAGAGGGCCCTGCAGGCTGGGGAGGCTTCCCAGAGGAGGAAGGGCTTCCTTCCCCTTCCATAAACAGCCAGGTGCCCTGCGGCATCGCAGGGGAGCACAGGAGGAAGGAAGCGTGGGGAGGCCTGGGCCAGGGCCCGAGGAGGTTGCAGCACCTCAGCCCCGGCCTCTGCTCTCCTCTGCAGCTTTCCAGGCTCCTGCCAACCACAGTCCCCGGGCCCACAGGCTCCTGCCTCACCTTCCTCTGCCTTCACACTCTCTGGTTCTGCTCCAAGGAAGGCCCTGTCCCCACCAAACACTTTTCTTTCTGGAAACTTCTCCAGAAGTTTTCCCCAAAGCTGAATCTCGCTCCTATAACTCCTGTGCCCCACTCCATCACAGGCCTGGTCCCTTACACATGGCCACTGTCCACGCCTCCCCCATGGAGGGCTGGGACACGTCTGCTTGTGTCTCTGCCTGCCTGGCTGCCGTGGCAGACCTAAAGGGGTAGGTGGCCGTGGCAGCAGAGTCCAGCCTCCCTTCCTCTCTCCTGCACAGCCCATGGGCCAGCCACTGCCCTCACCAGGGGAAAAAGCTATAAACAAGACAAACAAGGACCCTGTCCTCAAGGACCCCCATTCCAGGGGACCCCCACACCACAGAGAGTAAGAGAGTGGTCCCCTGCCAGTCAGTGGGAAGTGCCAAAAAACAAAACAAAACAGTGTGTGATATTTCAGAGAGACCTCAGTGGTGGCTGCCTAGCCCACTGGCCCAACCAAGGCTGAGGCCCCCCAAGCCCAGACTGTGGCTGCCTCTGGAGAAGCCCTGGACCAGTGGACAAGTTAGAGCAACAGGAGTCAGGATTCAAATTAGACAACAGAAAGGACTGTTGCTGAATGAGGAAGTTCCAGGATGTACCCCAGAGGCCTGGTTTCAGGGTCGTAAGGGTGACAGAAACAGTGTTCATGGGACCTGGACACAGGCCATGTGCAGCCTCTGAGACCCAAGGGTGGCTCGTGGGGCTTAGAGAGCCCAGCCACTGTCTTAGGGCACCCGCAGGCTGAGGAGCCCCGACCTATCTGATGCCAACCCTGCCAGGAGACGCACTACCTGCAGCAAGTCCCAGGTCACACGGAAGACCCTCTCCCTGTGGGCAGCCCAGGCTTCCCGCCTGGAAAAGGAGCCGAGGAAACTGATCCACCCGCCTGACCTGGCCAGGCACAGATCTCGCAGGGCCAGGGGTTTGTGTTACACCCAGGGGAGGGGGAGGGGAGTGGTCACATCATCCTTGGGACTCTCCAGGTCACTGGCAGCCAGCCACTCTTGGCCCCAGGCCAGCTAAGGGGAAAACCAGGGACAAGGAAGCCCAGGCCACAGAGTAGGTGAAGGCCGAATCTGGCAGCCAACACTCAACAGATGGCACCCCCTGACTCATCTCCCGACCTGCCCTCCTCAAATCCAGCCACGCGTCTTCCTTTCAGGTTCTGCCCCACAGTGTCCCTCCCCCACCCTGTGCAGCCCTACTCCCGGCTCAAGCCCATCTCCAGAATCCCCTCCCGGTCCTTCCAGGGATCAACCCACAGACCTAATCACACACCCAAGTCCTCAGGCTGTCCCCACAGCCCACCCCCAGCCCCAGCACCCTTCATGTCCCCAGATGGGCCTAGAGGGCTGGGGCAGGGAATGAAAAATAAGAAGCAAGATAACTGCAGAGTGGAGAGCCCCAGAGCCACCCCTGACCCTGGCTGGCACCCACTGGGTGACCTTAGCGCACAAGGAGCCAGTATGTAGCAGCTCATCGGCAGAAAGGCGTGGAGCTGCGCAATCCGGAGACTTCAAGGAGGAAAGTCAGTGTCCAGAGGCCCAGCCTCAAAGCCAGAGAGGCACAGGCACAGACATCCCCTCCTGCTGCCTCGTGCCTTCTAATCACACTCCCTCTAATTACCCCAACCCGGCACTTACTCCAGTCTGGCTGCCGCGGCCCCCACGCTCAGCCCAGTCTGAGCCCCCACTGGACCTGCCTGGTCAGGCAGAAAAGCCCTATGCACACGTGTGCACACCTGCTGCTCGGGCCCCAGCCTCCATCCCAGGTCTCCAGCACAGAGCCCGGGAGCCATGACCAGAGAGCAAGTTCAGAGAGAAGCCCCCCCCACCCGCCCCCGCTGGGAGACTGGGAGGCGGGTCTGTGAAGGCCCCATCCCTACCACTCTGCTTTATCCAGAAGGCCATGAAGTTCCAGCATCTTCCGAGGGCTTCCTGGAGCACAGCTGTCAGAGATGGAGAGACTAAGGCCCAGAGAGGGCAGGGAAGTGCCCCAGGAGCCTCCTGAGGGAGAACCCCCCTCCCCCCCCACACAAACTGGGCTGGGGAAGAGCAGCCCCAAGGGTTTTCACAGAGAAGGAAGTTAGCTCAGAGGCCACTCCTCCCCCAAGTCTCCTAGCCTGGGGCCTGTCCCCACTGCCACCAACCCCCTGTGGGACCTAAGCCCCTCACTTCTTAGGGCTCAGTCTCCTCATCTGCAAGATGGGGATGTTTATCTCCCATAGGAAAGCTGTCATGAGGCCTATGAGGTAATTGGCCTAAAGTGGGTCACGGGGTTTCCTTCCAGCAGCCCCTCCCCCACCCCGTGCAGGTTTGTCTGCTCACTTGCTTACTGCCTGCTCCCCGCCAGACAGCAGGAGGGCACAGATGTCTGCTTGTTCACCACAAAGCCCAGCACCCAGCCTGAGGCTAGAAGCAGGAGGCCTCCAACACACAAGCTCGGTCAGAAAGGGTTTCCTCCTACTCGGCCCTCCAGAAAAGTGCCCCAACAATTAGAACCAGAAATTCCCTGGATAAAAGCCAGCCGACATCACCCCATGCTGCAGTGAGGCTAGAGGTAGCAGAGCCCCTGAGAGGAGCAGCCTGGAGGCCTCAGATAAAGAGGAAGCTGTGGCACCCGCCCAGGCCTCGGGCAGCTTCCCCTTTCCCAGAACTGAAGCCAGTGGGGTCACCCAGGGTCCTGTCACACCCCTCTGCTCCCCAGATGGGCCCACCCCTCTGGTACATGCCCTGGTCTCCCTGGGCCTCAGCCTATCCCTCTGGCCCCCCACCCAGCAGCCAAGATGTTCCCTCATGGAGCCTGGCCCTGTGGGCCGCTCCTACCACCCGCAGAATGGGGTCCTGACGCACCCCTGCCAACCCCTTACACGTACACACACTCCAGCTACTTCGACCTTCTTCCCAAGACACACAGGACACAGTTACCTGCTATTTCCTCTGTCTAGAAACCCCTCCCATCACTTGGCCAACACCTACTCTTCCTTCAGAGCTCAGCTCAAAGTCATTTCCTCCTGGAAGCCTCCCCCAACCACCACCTCCCCCCAGCATTAACCACCCTGTTTACCCAGCCCCTTCCCTGCTACCAGCTGTCCTCCATGCCCAGTGCCACACTGGGTAAGTCCGTGCTGCACTCAGGATGGGAGGCAGAAAAGGGTATTCTCAGTAGAAGGCGCATGGTCGCCCCAGGATAGTGAAGGCCATGAAGGCCGAGGGCAGGCAGGGGAGCTGCGACCAGGACTAGGCAGGGTGGTCCTGAACCTGAATCCGAAGCTCTGGGCTGACCTGGGGCTACATGGTGGAGTGTGTTGCCTCGCTCCGCTCTTCACTGGCTTTGTGGCTGTGGAGGCCCTGCAGAGGACTGTCACAAGAATGAAATGAAAGAATCCACACTGTTTTCTCAGCACTGGGCTGGCACAGAGTACGCCCTCCACAAGCACTCACTACTCTTCACTGTGCCTCAGTTTCCCTCTGTGGAGGGGCACGGTCTGTGCTTGACAGGCACGTGTGAGCACACTGAGATTCCCCTTTTACATTTATGTTCAATGCCTGGCGTGCAGCCAGGTCCACAGGAGGGGCCTGAGCAGCTGTGCTGAGCCTCTGGGGAGGGGAGGGTGTGGGAAAGGAGAGGAGTCTGGGAAGATGGATGGGCAGTGCCCAGGTCACACCAGCCTCAGCTGCAAGCTGAGAAGCCTGCACTTTTCCCAGGGGCTACAGGAACCTTGGAGGGTTAAGCAGGGGAGGGACAGGTATGGAACCATTTGTGTCTTGGCAGGTGCACTGGGCTGCCTTCCAAGTAAGGGAGATGTGGGTGGGAGCAGGTGCCCACCAGGAGCAGGGTGGGGGGAAGGGAGGTTCTGTTTCCCAGCCCATGCTCCAGGGCCGCGGACCTCCCTCCAGCCTCTAGAGGCGAGGGTTGCCAAGGGTTGCCTAGAAACACAGCTGGACAGGGGCCTCCCTCAGTGGTGGCCACACCAGGCAGGAAGACCAAAGCTACCCATCAATAGAAAAATCCAGGTTAGCAAGGGACCCAGTGGTTCCCTGGCAACTGGGGCTGAAGTAGGGCAGTGCCCACATTGGGCGGTGCTGAGGGACTGCCTGCTGCCCCTCCTCCCCTACAGGAGAAGGGGACTGGCCCCAAGCTGGGGCTGGCCCTGGCTCTGGGTCACCTCCACTCCTTACAGCAGAGGTGAGCATTCCTGTTTTACACCTGGATAAACTGAGGTCAGAGAAGTCACTTGGAGGTCACACAATCAGTAAGTGCTGAAGCAGGGATGGAGCCCAGGACTGCCTCATTCCTGCCTCCCCCACCCAGAAGCTTAGCCCAGGGCCTGGCAGGTGGATTTTTTTTTTTTTTTTTTTTTTTGCCAATCTGATGGCAGAGTCTAGGGAAGCAGTAGCACAGTAGGTGGCTCAACAGAAAGTTTAGTACAAAGACCCAGGCAGGCCCCAGAGTAGATGCTATCCCCACATGGCAGTCTCAGAGGTCTCTGGGATTTGCCTGCACCCATACTCATTTGTTTATTGTCCCAATCCACCAACTCTGAAAGAAAAGGGCATTGGGAACTCTAAGAAGCAAGAAGTCTGAGGAACTCTGGGAATTCCCAGAGGGAGGAAGAGGTCCCAGAGTGTAGACCCAGTTCCCCAAGGCTGCCACTTGGACGGGGGGGGGGGGGGGGGGGGCAAATGTGCAGAGGTCAGCGCAAGAGCCCTCAGTGAGAAGGGTGCCCCTAGACCCAGCCCTCTCCCAGCCTCAGGTAGCCATGATCTGCAGGGCACCACCATTGCGTGAGTACCTACCTCTCCAGTGCTGGACCCCTAATACTGCACCACTACACTGCCAGGCAGCACCTGCTGCCACCTTACCAGGAGTTGGGCATGGTTCTGCCCCTCAGACCTCCCGTTGCCCCTGGGCCTGCACTTCAGCAGGTCAGGCAGTGAGGTGGGCAGGTGGAGCTGAGGGGGCTAATTGGCTCCTTGAGGCTAAGGAAAGGGCTGAGGCAGCCAGATCTGGCCCACCCGGCTCCTCCCAGTCTGAGGAGGTACAGATGCAACCTCTTCCCTCCTTGCTGGCTGAGACTAGGACTAGGGGAAGGGGTGTCTGAGGCCAGACAGTCATCTCTGGGTAGAGCTGGGGCTCCCCAAAAACCCTCTCACTAAGTGCCCGCCACATGCCTTGCTGCCCCTGAAAGACAGGGTTCCATGTGGAAACTGAGGCTCAGAGAGGCTAAGTAGTAGCCTTAATAACCTGTTCTCAAAAAAGACAGGGTTTGCCCACCCTGGGGTAGGGTAGGCAGCAGGCCGCCCTTGCCAGTGTCCCCCAGGCCTGGCATCCCCACTGCCACCACCACGTGGCCTGTTTCTAGTTTGCCACCAACCTCTTGGTACCATGGGCCAGCCCTAGAATACCTTCCCTCTTGCTCCAAAACAGGACAGCAAGGGACCCAGGAGGGACTGGAGGATACCCCCTGCAGCTCCCATTCACGCTGCTGCTACCTCTTCCTCCAAGAAGTTACTCTGACCTCCAGGCCTGGTCATATGCTTGGTACTGAGTCACTAATATGTCCAAGTGGCCCCAGTCTGCTCACATGGGCCCTTCCCACATCCCAACCTGGCTGGCTGACAGGCAGAGGCTTTGGGAGAGACTGAGGGGAGACCATAGCCTCTCCTGACCCGTTATCCAATTCCCCCAGGCTCAGGGTGTTTGTTAGAGAAAGAGGCTCCCCACTGAGGCCCTACCCAAAGAGCTGTGCCAGGGCCTACAGCGAGAGTGTGGGTGAGGATGGAGTTAGGAGGGGGCGCGAGGCTGGTCTCTGGAACATTCTAACTGGGCTTAAGCTCTGGTTCTCTTGTTTAGTGGATCTGTGACCTTAGCAGGTCACTTACCTCTCTGAGCTTTGGGGTCCTCCTCTACAAACAGAGGTGCCAGTCCCTGCCTCATGGGATGCTGAGGGGATAAGCAGAGCCACTGTTTAGTGCTATCTGGGGGTTACCAGTTCTCATGAAGGCCAGAGAAGGAACCCAGCCTCAGAAACCAGCACTGTCCAGCCAAGGTCATCCAAAAAACTTGGGTACAACAAGGGCGCTTTGGGGAACCCAATGTAAATCCCAGCAGCATGGGTGGTGGCACCTTGGTCTCACTGAGAGGACCACAGGTGCCCACTTCCCAGCTATCCAGGCCTATGCCCACCTGATTCACCGGCTGACACCATAGTCAGGAAGGTGGAGGCGTAGTGAGCAGACGGTTCAGCAGTCAGGGCTGACCCACCTGCCCAAGTCTCAGTTGCTCCTCTGTAATTTCGGGCAATTGTGCCTATTCAGCTAGCCTCGCTGTGTGGTGGGGGACCCAGAATTCATCGGCAAATGGGGATTCTTATAATCAGGCCTAAGTCCAGTGCCTTCTCCCGCAGGAAGCTCCCTGTTGGGAAGACCTCTCAGCTGCCAGTTCTCAGCTTCCTTTGACTCCTGCTAAAGTGGGGAGGCTCTCTGAGGGAGGTAAGCAGTGCATGGGAGGCTGGGCACACTGCAGGTCCCCTTTGCTCTCACTGTTCCTTCTCATGGTATGTGCAGGGCCAAGCTTAGTCCCTGCTTCTGGAAACCCTCTTCCCTTCCCTCTCCACCACGCTTAGACCCTGCCTCTAGTTGGCTGTAGAGGCCCCTCCATCCCCCTCCATCTATGCCAGCTAGCCAGGGAACACTCTCACAGCCACATGGGCAGTTTATTTATAGAGCTCTCATCTTTCCCAGGGTGGCCCTGGAAAGAACTCTGGCCTTCAAGACTGACAGACCTGGGTTTGGATCCCAGCGACAACAGGGTCTTTTTTTTTTTTTTTTTTTTTTTTTTTTTTTTTTTTTTTTTTTTTTTTTTTTTGGGTACTGGGGATTGAACTCAGGGGCACTTGACCACTGGGCCACATCCCCAGCCCTTTTTTGTATTTTATTAGAGACAGGGTCTCACTGAGTTACTAAGGGCCTCGCCATTGCTGAGGCTGGCTTTGAACTCGCGATCCTCCTGCCTCAGCCTCCCAAAGTGCTGGGATTACAGGCGTGCGCCACCGCGCCCGGCTGACAACAGGGTCTTGAAAGGGTTTCTACCCCTCTGAGCCTTGGTTTCCATGCTTGTGCCTGAAGGACTGTTGACACTCTCATCATGAGGCTGAGATGGGACAGTCTTGGAGCCTTGATGGCAGGACTGGGCACGGAGCAAGGACATAGCACTGGTTCCTATCTCTCTGCTAGCCCAGTCCTACCCACAAACACCACCAGCCTATGCTTACACACACAGGAGCACAGTGCACTGTGGGTGCTAGATCTGCCTAGAGACCACATCCCAGCACCCAATCCATAGTTGGGGAGGGGGCTGGATGGCTCTCCTGGATGATGTCAGGCAAAATCCCTCCCTTTCTGCTCCATTCTCCTGCCCTCCTGGAGAAGGCTGGCTCCATAACAGGCCTCACCTAGCTAGGTGCTGAGAACCCCACCACCATTTCCCACTCCTGCTTTGGGTAGGCCAGCCTGGTCCTTCTTTGGAAGCTCATGCCAGAATTATTGGACAAGCTCCCAACCCCGTCTCCTGCCTGGAGACCAGGCCAGAAGCTGGGCAAAAGCTGGTGTGTTAGAGTGCAGATGGGGACTGTATGACTCAAACTAGGACTGCTCCCTTGTGCTCTGAGTCTCAGCTCCTCCATAACAACTCGGGAAGGAGGGGGGCCCTGTCAGTGCGGCTGGGGGAGATGCTGAGCCCAGGGCCCACACAACAGGACATCAATGGGGACAGTTTTCTCTACGGGCCTAGAATGAGGGCCTCATCTGAGGAGGGCCATGGTTAGCACCAAACTTGTCCCAGACCCACAGAGTGGCCTTGAGCTTTGGGCCCTAACCCCTAGCACACTACCTCGGGCCATGGTGAGCCTCAGAGACCATGGGTACAAACCCCGCCACGTATCCAGGCACACAGGGGCTGGGATCTTAAGTGGCTGCCCTTCCTCGGGAGAGACCTCGCCAGCATAGATATGGCGAGGGGGCAGGCTGCTGGTCAGGCCAGCCATAGAGCTGGGTGAGCAGTGCCTGTAGGTGCCCCACATCTGTGCCTATTCCCCAAAGGCAGGGGGAATAACTAGCAGGTGGATTCAACAATGAAGAGGAACTGAGACTTGGCTCAGAAGCTTCCTGGGTGAGATGGGCTGAACCCTAAGTGATTGGGAGAGTTCTAGAAAGAGGGACAATAGAAGCAAAGGCAGCACAGACCTGAGGCATCTGGTAGGGAGGCATGTGGGTGAAGATGAAAAGTTAAGAGGTCTTAGAAGGAAAGGCCTCAAGGCCAGGATGAGGAGTTTGGACTTTATTTTGCATGCAAAAGACAAGAGTCACTTTAGGGAGGTCACTCTGGCAGTATGAAGGATTGGAAATGGAGGCAGAGAAGCTGGGAACAAGAGTCTGGGCCCAAAGGGCAGGACCGGAGCCAGAATGTAAGAGCAGCTTGGTTTTGTAAAGGTGTGTTTTAGGACTGCTTCGTGTGCTGGCCTGTGTCCAGCTGGCCAGGGAACAAGTGGCAGGGCAGAAGGCAGTACCCTGTCTGGAGTGGGAGAGCCAGAACAGCAAGGTTTGGGGACCTTGGGTAAGTCCCTGAAATTCTCAAAACCTCAGTCTCTCCTGTTGTAAATTAGGGCTGGACGTGCTGGCTCTGACTCCTTGCCTATGAATAGAGGGGACGCTGCTGCCCCTCAGTGTCTCCCATCCTTGGCCAGTCACAGGCAGCTCCCTCTAGCAGCTAACACACTAGTCCCAATTGGGGTTACAAGCGGAAACCCAACCTGGCCCCTCTGTCATCCCAAGTTCCCAGAAAGGTCTGGCTTGGGCAGAGCACAGGATGGAGCTGGGGGGCCTCCACTGAGGCTGGGATAAGGGGCAGTTAACCCTTGGTTAACCCTTCTCCTCTCTCTTCCCCTCCAGCGCCCTGAGCTATTTCCACCTCTTTGCTGGGGATGGAAATAACTCGGGCTCAGCCCCTGGAGACCAAGACAGCTATTTTCATCAGCCCCAAGAAAAAGAGCTCCAGTCATTCCAGAAAAGACCAAGGGACACCCCGATGCCCAGCCCTAGCTCTAGCCAAGCAATGGCAGTGGTCAGAACCAGAAGGGGCATCTGGGAAGAAAGGGGAGAAAGACCCAGAGAGGGCAGGAAACCAGTTCAAGGTGTTACTTGGACTGTTGCCTCTCACAGCAGAAGGGAAGCGTAAGGAACATGCCTCTAGAGCAACAACAATGATGGGGATGGGGGCCTCTCAGGTTATGGTGAAGGTCAACTATCCCTGCCACCCCTGAGGTGTTCTACTAATTCCAGACACTCTTCAAAGCCAGGTGGACACTCCCAAACCCAGGTGAAGCTCTAGAAGGCAGAAGACAGGCCTTTCTAGTGACATCTGGCTGAGGGTGAGGGTTGAGGGAGGAAGAGGAAGAGCATGTAACCTACCTGACTCCAACGTTCCAGACAATATGCACGCATTACACTCAGAACAAAAGGGAACAACCTGGAAAGGCCATGCCTACCAGCCCTGGTAAGGCATGATCAGGAAGGTGGTGTGACCCTGTGAGGCCAAGCACCTCACAAGGTCAGAGGACCTGAATTCCACTTCAACCACTGTCCTGACTCTGTGTGACTGTGGGAAAGCCACTTTGCTTTTTTGAGCCTCAGTTTCTTTCTCTGAAATAATCACCAGATCTCAGAAACACTGAGGATTTAATGAGACAGTACACTTTAAAGTTTAAAACAGAGCCTGGTACAATGCCCCTTCACATTTTCAACATCAACAAAATCAACATCTTCAGAGGATGGTAGCAGAAGACAGAACTTCCAGATCTTACCTATTACAGGTGCTGCACTCCAATCACCACCACCTTCTGGGCCGGGGAGACAAACTTCCACCTACCCTGTATGAACCCCTTAGACCCTCTTGTGGGAGGGAGTAGGGGTCTCAGAGCAGACTTGCCCAGATGGTAAAGGGGCTCTGTTCCAGCTCTCCAGCCAAGAACTTAGTCTCCCAGACCAGACTGGAGACCACTTTGAGGGAACAAATCTGTGGGGAGTTGAAAAAAGGAGACCTGAGTAAAGAATGTCTATGGGTCAAGATTTTGGGATCCATGTTGTTTATGGGTTCATATCGGGACAGAGGACCAGATAGCCTTTCAGTGAGAATCTAAAGTCTCCTTGACCAGTTTTGGTCAGGCTGTGCTTCCAACCCTTTCACCAACACCTGGGTACAGCCCCTGGACTACTGTTTCCCCAGAAGAAGCCTGCCCTCAACCCTCATTGCACTTTCTGCCTGAAGGGAGGGAAGGGAGAAGAGAAGCAGTTGACCCCAAAACAATAGAGGATCCTAAAGTGATGATTCACAGTCCATTCACAGCCGGACACCTCAGTGTGCAGACAGGGGAGACCGAGGCCCAGCAGGGGCATGTCTGAGAGCAAGACTGAGCCTGGGCCCTCACAGAACACAGTTTTCCAAGGACAGAACTCTACTAGGTGTGGGACTTCAATGTGTGATTGTGAGAGACACTGTATGTGTGTGTGAAGTGGAGACTGAGCTGACCTCAGGGCCCCTCAAATGCTGCCAAAAGTGCCAGCCCCACCCTTGGCCCCCTCTCCTGCTGCCAGGGCATGTCCCTCAGACTCCTGAGGGGTGCCCCCCCACACCTCAAGGAAAGACCCAACTTCCTTGTCCCCCATTTGCTGAGAGGTGTCTGAGGTCCCTCCTCTTTCTGTCTCTTACTCATTGTCCTAAGGCAGGCGCCAGGCACGCGCGTGTGCATGCGCACGCGCGCGCGCACACCCACACACACATACACACACACACACACACACACACACACACACACACACTACTTGACCCTGCGCAGCTATGGCCCCAATGATCCAGGACTAGTTCTGTCACTTGGGGTTCCTCTCCACTAATTAACCAGTGTTCCTGGCCCTGCTCTGTTCACAGTGACCCCAGTGACCCAGGGTCTCTCCCCACCCCTTTCTCTTTCTCTATCTCTGCCTGTCTCAGTTACACAGAGCCCCTCTGTGTCACCCGCTCGGCTTGGCGTCACCGCCGGGCATCCCGGCCACACGTTCACCCGGGACAGGCCGCCTCATGCGCCGTGTCACCAACGGTCACGGGCTGACACCGTTCAAAACCCCACACACACCCGCCCGCCGCAGTGGCACTGAGACGCGGCTGTCCGGTCCCGCACCCTGCCCTGGTCTGGGTCCAAGTTTCCCAGGCCCGGGGCGCCTCCGGGCCCGCTGATCCCTCACACGGCAAGTTACGCTGCTTCCCTCCGGCGCACCTTCTGACAGATATTGCGCAGGGCCGGCCCCGAATCGCAGCCGGAGGACACGCAGTCCCGGGCTGGGGGCTCAGAGGCCGGAGCGATCGGTGCGCCGAAGGTGCCGGGACAGGACGCAGGGCGGCGGGCCGCGAGCTTGGATTGCTGCATCCGCCACGCCGGCGAACTTCCTCGGAGACACAGGGAGGCAGGGGCGCAACCCGCTGGCCTGGACGCGGACCCTGGTTGCGGGCCCCGCGCCCCCCCTTACCTGGCCGCGGCAGCTCCAGCTCGGCTCAGGGTCGGACGTGGCGACCTGGCCCGGCTCGGCGAGCGCACGGGTGGCCGCGCAGCCTGCGCGCCTTTTGAATGAATTGCCGGCCGGGCCGGGAAGGTGCTCGGCCCCGCCCCTCGCGTCACGGCCGCCGGCCCCGCCCACGACGTCAGAGTCTGGGCTCGCACCCCGAGCCCCCAGCCCAGAAGCTGCAGGGGCTTGGCCACTCTCCCGCCCGGTCGCGCTGCTCTGCGTTGCCATCTTTCGAGTCCCTCAGGGAACTGCAGGGGCTCTGCGGGACCGGGAGGTGGGGACAGGAGTTTCGCGATGCTTGATCTGGAGACTTAGATGCTCCTGGGGTCCGGTCGCCATTACCTGTGTAATCAGGGTTACGGCTGTCCCTTCATGGGCTTTTTATTCCTCCTGGAAATTGGAGCTACTATGCCCTGTTCGAAGAGACCTAGGCCCACCCCTAAAGGTATCCTACCAAAGAGACCCATCAGGTGGACTTCTGCACTTCCCTCTGGGACCAGCCCAAATTCCCACCACTCTTTGCTTTCAGTCCAACAGGACAGGTGACACTCCACTCTCCCCGCCACCAGCTGTCCCATCCCACTCATTTCCTATGCCAAACATCAGGGCGTTCAGCAGGGCAATGACCAGGGGTGGTTGCACAAGCCCCAGGGCAATATTCATATTATATTCACTGTTCTGTAAATTGTACCCCTGTGAGAAGTGGTGTGCTAGGATTGGAGACAGCTGCCCAGCAAACTGAGTGCACCCTGCTCAGTACCGATGAGCGGATCTCAGGTGGCTATTCCAGGAGAGCAAAGCTAGACAAGACTGGCAGCAGGGAGGGCCGAGTGCTGGGGGCAGAAGCCGGCTGGGGTCGGATAATCACAGCCCATGAAGGAGGTGGAGGAAGCTAAATAAGACTGTTGAGGATAAGTAGGCTGGCGATGGGGTTCTAAACAAACTGAGTCATAGAATCTGAGCCACCTAAGGGAGAGGAAAGGTCAGGTCCCTAGGCTCCAGGAAATTCCAGGAGGAGAAATGGACACCGATGTGGGGAGGGGGGCAAAGGAAAAGTTTCCATTTCCCTGGCTGTGCCCAGGCAGGAAGGGCAGAAAGAGCTCCAGGTTAAGGCTGCCAGGATCATGGCCCCAGCCCTCTCCAGTATCAATGGAGACCCCCTAGGGCTGGGGACAGGGATCATCCCAGGCCCACACATGCCAGCCCATAGAGGAATCCCTGAAAGGCTCATACTGGGTTCCAGATCAGCCCCTCTACTCTCAGAAATGTTTTCTTGATAAGGGGACTTTCCATATTCCAGCTCCAAGTTGTAGAGTCAAATGGTAGCATTTTAGGTGCCACTTAATGAACCAAATGGAGATATGCTTTTTGGTCAAGGAGCACTGGCAACTAATTAGATCTTCCAGAGAGAATCTAGGCCACTCTACTACCGGCTCTCTGGGAAGCTTTAGTCAAAGCCCCTCCCCCAACTCAGTTTCCCTATCTGAAAACTGGGGTAAAAAACTTGTTGCCTGAAGGACATTCTAGTTTTGTATGAGAGGAGGCTACCTGCCTACTGTGGCTCCAAAGAGCAGGTCCCCAGAACCACAGCCTGCACATTTCCCACCCCCGCACCCCTCAGGTTATGAAGGAGCCTAATTATTATTTACTGTTGGTCAGTTGGGCCATTTCCTCCTCCAGCTGACTCTGACTTCCAAGCTACTTCAAGAAGAGCCCTTCCCTGAGAGTCTGGGAGCATCTGGTAGCTCCATAGTGAGGGAAGGGAATGGTGGAGACCATGGACAGTTGCAAGCTAGCTTGTCTTGGAGCTTGAAGAGCTACAGGCTCCAAGACAAAGGACTTTAAAATCCTGGCATCTCAGGAGAATCCATGAAATCTTGGCCTTAGAATCTCTGAGCTCAGAGACCATCCTTTTTCTTGGGGGGGGGGCAGTAACTGGGGATTGAACTCAGGGGAATCGACCACTGAGCCACATCCCCAGCCCTATTTTTTAAAAAATATTTTTATTTATTTGCTTTAGTTGTACACAATGTGTTTTATTCAATGAGTTTTATTTGTACGTGGTGCTGAGGATCGAACCCGGGTCACCCACGTGCTAGGCGAGCGCTCTACCGCTGAGCCACAATCCCAGCCCCCAGCCCTATTTTTTTGTATTTTTTATTTAGAGAAAGAGTCTTTTTTAAAATATTTATTTATTTGCTTTAGTTGTATACAATGTGTTTCTTTTTTTTTTTTTTTTTTTTTTTTTTTTTTGGTACCGGGGATTGAACTCAGGGGCACTCGACCATTGGGCCACATCCCCAGACCTTTTTTGTATTTTTTATTAGAGACAGGGTCTCACTGAGTTGCTAAGTGCCTCGCCATTGCTGAGGCTGGCTTTGAACTCGCGATCCTCCTGCCTCAGCCTCCCAAGTGCTGGGATTACAGGCGTGCGCCACCGCGCCCGGCTCAATGTGTTTCTTTTACGTGGTGCTGAGAATCGAACCCGGGCTGAACATGTGCTAGGCAAGCGCTCTACCGCTGAGCCACAATCCCAGCCCCGAGAAAGGGTCTTACTGAGTTGCTTAGCTCCTTTCTTTTGCTGAGGCTGGCTTTGAACTTACGATCCTCCTGCCTCAGCCTCCCGAGCCACTGGGATTACTGGCGTGCACCACCACTCCCAGCTCAGAGTCCATCTTTTGAACTTTGTACAGTGCAGCTGGGGAAGTGAGTCCAAAGAAGGCCCACACCTGATCATATGGCATAGCCTAAGGTCCCAGTAGTTTAGGATGAGCTGTGATGGTGACCTGGAGGCAGAGGTATGGGCTCCATGTCCCAGCAAGGCCCTTCCTGGGATAAGGGTCCTGCATTGCAGGATCAGAGCCATCAGGGTACTTTGGGGAGTGATGGTGCTTCTTGCTAGCTGTACTTGAATTCCAAACTAGAAGTGCAGTCATCTCTGTTTCCAAGACCCCTGCAGATACTAAAATTTATGGATACTCAAGTCCCCTATATAAAATGGTATAGTGTATACATACTCTAAATCATCCCCACACTTTAAATCATCTCTAGATTACTTAAAATTCCTGATACAATGTAAATGCTGTGTAAGTAGTTGTTATATGTATTTTTTATGGAATAATGACAAGAGGGGAAACTCTGTACATGTTCAGAACAGAAACAACCATTGTAAGTCTAACCAAACTTTCCATTCACAGTTGGTTGAGTGTGTGGGTGCAGAACTCATGGATACCAAAGGTCAACTACCTGAAACTGAAGGAACAGGAGGCTCAGACCTAAATTTGCTGCTCTGCCCTAGGCTAACCCCCAGCAAGTCAAGCACTACCCCAACAGAAGTTGTCCTTGTGGTCCTGTGTTTAAGCTTTAGCTCCATGGGGTAGGAGCTCAGTCTAAGGAGGAACTGGGGCTAGAAGGCCAGGATGGGGCTTAGCCTGGGGCCAGGGCAGGAGCTGAGCTGGGGCCATCTGTCTGAGGACTAGGTTCAGCCTGCATATAGGTCCAGACTCTCCCCTAGGACCCGAATCCCCACTGGTGGGTCTCAAGTTTTGGCCCTGGCCTAACTGGCTCCCTCATGGGAGGCCAACACTCTCAGTTATCTTTTCCGGGCTTTGGCCCTGCTGGCCCACCTGACGGGTGTTCAGGAAGGCATATGTGGGTCCTCTTGGTCCCATGGTGGGTCTGAGAGGAACCCAGGTACATGGACTGCAGGGACTGCCCAGGTCACACTTACAGTCCACTTATCCTCTGGTCCTGAAAAATGAGTCAGTCAAGGGCCAGGGATTATGTGGCCATGCCCAGGGAGGCAGGTGGCTTGCTGAAGCATTTGAACTTAAGGAGCCTAGAGAAGAAAAATCTGGGGGAGAAATGAAGGAATACATGCTTTCATGTCATCCAGATAAAGGTCAAGTCCTAGGTCTGCCACTGCCAGGCATTGGTGGCCTTAGGCAGGTGGCTTCACCTTTCCAAGTTCAAGTTCATCCACTCAGGGTGTTATGAGGATTGGCAGAGGCCCCATGTTGGGAGCAGCAGCTTTTTCTAGGCCAGTGGGCTCTAGAGCCCCAGTCTGCTCCTTCTCCTCCCCTCTCCCTTTAAGTGCTTGCCCTGAGCACCTTCCCACATCCTGGCTTCCAGGGCTCCACCCTCATTTTATCCCCAGTGCCTGCTTACCATCTTGCCCTGACCAGCCTGGGATGCCCGCTCTCTCAGGCTTTGCTGGTCAGGGCTCCTCATTGGCTATAATTGGGCCCAAAATAGCACTTCCCCTTACTGCTTCCTGCAGTCAACCCATGGCTTAAGGTTTGTGAGGACAGAGAGAAACTTGGTGTTTGGCAGGCATGCAAAAGATGTGTGAAGGGCTCTCAGAGGTCAGCTGGGTCCTGAGAGGGGCAGGCTCTTGTCTCAAGTCACACACTGAGGAGAGGCCAGGGCTGGAGCTTGTGTCCAGGCTCCTGGGCACACTTTCTCTCTGTGCATCAAGCTCTCTTGACCTACAGACTGTGTGTTGAGGATGTTTTCAGGTATGTGACAAGGGCCAGCTAATCTAGTTTTCTGTTTTCTTTTTCTTTTTTTTTGTACCAGGGATTGAACCCAGGGGTGTTTAACCACTGACCCACATCCCCCAGCTTGTTTAATTTTGAGATAAGATCTTGCTAAATTGCTCACGGCCTTGCTAAGTTGCTAAGACCAGCTTTGAACTTGGGATCTCCCTGCCTCGGCCTCTTAACCTGCCAGGATCACAGACATATCTAGCTTTCTGCCTGCCCTGGTATCTGAAGGTCATTTCCTGACTTTTCTGACCATAGAAAACCTTCCTGCCTGGACTCTCTTCCCTATCCTCAAAGCTGTCTTATTGTGTGACCTCAGTAAACCTCTGCTCCTCTCAGTGCATCATTTCCCCACAAAATAGATGGTCTGGCTAAACCCTATTCTCTGTCCTTGGCTCAAGGGAACACCTGGGGAAACCCCTTGAAGTGATGGCTTTTGGCCCTTTCTCCCCTCTTCTCGGGTCACGACTCACTTGCCAGGGCTGCTGTAAAGAACATGAGCCAGATACCTCATGAGTAGCTGCTCAGGCTGTCTCTCTGGCCCTCCAGCCATCACAAGTGGCCACCTTTCCTCTCTTCCATGAGGCATGGAGACCTGAGCAGAGCAGACATGAATTCAGATTCTAGCCCTTTGGAGGTGGGCGACCTTGAGGAAGTTTTTAACCTCTCTGAACTTCAGTTTCCTCCTCTGGAGAAGGGCAATAATGGTACTAATCTCCCAGGACCGCGGAGAGGATGAGATGATCCAGACTCCTGGCTTGCAGCAAACAGTAAATGGAAGCCGGGGTTATTGTTCTGTTGCATGTTCAAGACTTATAGTTGGTTGGATTTTCCAGATTTAGTTCAACAATGATTTATTGAGCACCTACTATGTGTTAAGCATTGCTGGAGATCTTAGGATGGAACACAGAACAAGAAGCTCCATCTTGCTGTTTCCCCTGCCTTTTCCTCTTTCTCCTATACCAGGGACCCCTCCTGCCAGCCTCCTGCACCCCTCCCTGCCCTGGTTCAAGTGTTCCCTCTAAGTCAAGCCAAGCCCAACCTTCTCCCACCAGCTGGCAAAGCAACCCTGTAGTATCTGAAGCCAGGAAGAGTAGAAGTGGAGCTAGCTCCTGAGGTCACGGGCTGTTCTGTTCCTTGACCTGAGTGTGTGCACTTCATGAACATTTGCTGAGCTGCCACTACTTTTGGTACTTTTCTTGTATAAATGCTGTACTCCATTGAGTCTCTGTAAAAACACTGATCACTAACTAGGCGTGGTGGCACACATCCATGATCCCAGCACCTTGGGAGGCTGAGGCAGGAGGATTGCAAGTTTGGGGTTAGCCTGGGTGACTTAGTGAGACCCTATCTCAAAATAAAATAAAGGACTGGGAGGGCTGGGGTTGTGGCTCAGTGGTAGATTGCCCCTGGGTTCAATCCCTGGTACCACAGGAAAAAAACACCCAATGAACCTTGATACCTATATCCCAAGTCCCTGAGGTTCTGATTTGCTTGGTCTGGGATGGATCCGACTCTGCCCCTGCTCCCCAGCTGGGTGATTATGTGCAGTCCAGGCTGAGAACCACCTAGAAGAGTGAAGTCCTTGCTGGGTCTGGGGCCCACTCCTCCAATACCTCCTTGCTTGTTGCTGACTGGCTCAGGCTAAGCACTGACCAAGGGCCCTGGACCCTGCAAAGGGGCTAAGTACTAGCAGGCTGGCCCAGTCCCATGCTTACTTGGTGCTTAGGCTGGGAAGATGGCCCCAATCTGGTCTTGGGTACCGAGTGTTGAAACTGAAGTCTTTCTGAGGTCTTTGCTGGGGGGGCACAAGTCCTGAGACAGCAGAGCTGTGAAAGCAGCAGCCGACTGGTGGTAATGGAGAAGCCAGAGGTCTTGATTTTATTTTAGTGATATTGGGGATTGAACCCAGGGAGCACTTTACCACTGAGTTACACTCCTAGTCCTTTTGATTTTTTGAGACAGGATCTCTTTAACTTGCTTAGGCTGGCCTCAAATTTTTGATCCTCCTGAATAGCTGGGGTTACAGATGTGTGCCCCCAAGCCTGGCTTTAGGGGTCCTGAGGCAGAGCTCCACTGTCTGCACCATGGTGCCTTCCGATAGCTATTTGCTGCTGGTTAATGTCTTCACCAGTGAGCACCCTTTACTTCAGAGGCAGAAGGAACCTCTTCCTCATAATCCCCAAACCTACATACATAGGGCAACCATCCTGTTCTGAAAGGGACTATCAGCCCCATTTTACAGAAGAGGAAATGAATTCTCAGGGGGGGCACAAACTGTCCAAAGCCACACAGCTGCTTGGTGGCAAAGTCAAGATTCCAAACAGGGTCTGTCCAGCCTCAAAGCCTATGATCCTTCTAATGTTTTGTTTCATCATAAATACTACATAATTGTCACCTTCTACTCCAAAATGTATCTGTGCTTATTACAACCCCCTCAGCCCCAACAAAATGTCCTGCAGGTGTACCATGGTGTGAAGGCCTCTTTGTCCCTGCATGGAGTGGTCCCGTGTTGGTGGACTTTGCATTCTTGTGTCTGATTTAATGACACAGCCCTTTGGAACAGAATCATACAGACTTGGATTCTACCCGTTCGAAGGTCTGGACTCACCTTGGCCTTGGTCAGGGTTCCCAGCCATGAGGCTTTTCTGGAGAACATGGTTTCCTGACGGGGCTTAGACAGGCTCCCTAGTCCCTGGTTCTCTTGCCTGCAGTGTCAGCTTGATTCTCAAACTCCGTCCCAGGCTGACTGACTCAGCAGCTCTTGATTGACATGTAAGCTGCACACGTGCTGCCTCCGTTGTGTTACACTTGCACATATGCTCTGCCAGGGAGTCCAACATGTGGCCCCGGTCAGGAAACACTGGACCACCACAGCTTCTTCATTTTCCGGATGAGGAAACTGCTGCCCAGACAGTGGCAGTGACCTGGCAGCCTTGCCATCCCACAACTCTTACAGTCTCTAAGGTCTCCCTTCTGCCCAAGGGAGGTCCTGTCATTAAGACCATGACTGGGGAGACAGGAGACCACTGTGGCCACCAATGGAAGCAGTTGTTTGGCGTTTCTATTTATTGACTCTTTTAAGTTTCATCATCCAAGGAAAGTTAATACATGACTGTTTGGTAGCAAGAAAAACATAATCTAAGACCACAATGACCCACCCGCCCTAAATAAAAACAAAACCAAACAGAACAAAACAAACCCCATCTGAAACCAGACCTTTGGAGTTGTAGCTGAAGCAAGGGACTGAGGGTCAGAGTGGCTCCCTGCAGCTTGGGAGGTGGGGGAGAGGCTGACCTCAAGTGGGAGCCTTCCCAGTTGAAGAGGCCATGCCCAGCCCCTCAGCTTTGGGGGTCCTTCCTGCAGGGGCCATCCCTGGCAGGAAGGGGTGTGAAAAGAGGGAGTCAGTGGTCAGAGTGAGGGGGTTCTAGGCCCACACCCCAAGGTGACCATACGTGCCAGTGCATGAGACACAGGGAGGCAGGGCCTGGGAACCAGGGCCGACTGTAAGAAGTGCGGGCCCTTTTCTCTTACCTGAGAGAAAGCCTTATCCAAGTCCCTACCAGTGTTCCAAAGTTAAGACACCATTAAAGGTACCACCAGCACACTGGGAAATGCCAAAGCCTAGGGAGGTCCCCCAGATGGTGTCATGCTCCCAATAAGCCATCATCAAGCCATCACCTTGTTCTGCATGACTAAGGGCACTTGGTCCTGGCCTCTGATCAGGGCGGGCAGTCCCATCAGGATAGGATGGGAAATTTATTTTGAAGGCCAATGGTTTAGTGCCCTGAACATGCAGTGTGTGTGTGTGTGTGTGTGTGTGTGTGTGTGTGTGTAATGGGGGGAGACAATGGTCCCTCCAGAAAGGCTTGGTTTGGGTCCCAGGGTGGCCTGTTGGACAGGAATAGGTTTCTTCCCCCCATCATTCATCACATCACACCTGCCCCCAGTCACTGCATAAATAAGTGCTTTGGGAAGTACTTGTCTAAAAAGGAATATAAATACTGTACATGGGAAAGGATGCTACCCCTCAGCCTTCCCACTGCCCCCAGAAAACCTTCCAAATATTGCACATGGCCCTCTCCAGCCCCACGGGGCCCAGCCTGGCTGTGTCTTTGGTAGAAGCTCCAGGGACAGAGGTCCTGGGCAGCCTACATGCCCTGCCCTGGTCACAACTGGGAGCACCAGAGCAGCCAGTGGGTTGGGAGAGGCCGTGGCCAGCCAGTGGGTGTCCATCAGGAATGCTTCCACGATGATGAGACGGCGCAGCGCCACAGGCACCTAGGTGGCTCTGTTTGGACACTCCTGGTCAAGGTCTGTGCGTGGGCTAGTAAGAGGCAAGCAGACTGAGGGTAGGAAGGTGGGCAGGCAAGTCCCGGGCCACAGTGGACAGGGTCACACCCTCCACAGAAGGAGGTGGTTTGTGCTGTCATCTCGGCCTACGGTCTCACTACTGCCACCACCCCCACTGCTGAGTCGGAAGTCCTCATAACCGTCACCTCCACTGATGACCAGCATTTTAGGCCTGGCAGAGGCAGGGCCTCGGTGCCGAGGGGAGTCCCGGTGTTCCAGTGATGGCAGCTTTTCAGGGCCTGTGGGGCAGAAGGGAGGACATCAGCCTGAGGGAGCTGGTGGCTTCACTGTCCCATCATGGCCTGGGTCGCCACATCTCAGAAGATAGCAAGAAAGACAAGCACTGAGCTCTTATTCAGAAATACCCACTTCCTGACAGCCTGTACTTTCTAGTCAGGACTAACTTAACTTACTAGGGCCACACCGCTTTCTCTTGATGACGCACACGTAACGTCCTCTTCATTATAATTACAGTTACGTGCTGCTGCGTAACAAGGTCAACTACAGACTGCACATACAATGGTGGTCCCATAAGATGGTAATGGAACTGAGAACTCCCATTGCCTAGTGACGTCATAGCCAACTTGGTACTCACGCGTCTGTGGTGCTGCTGCTTGTAGGCCCCCGGTACTGTTAGCTGTACAAATGCATTGCACATACAATTATGTGTACAAAATTGGTGCATGATATTGGTAATGAGAATACACAACTATGTTATTGGTTTACATATTTTCTTTTCTTCTTTGTAAGTGCTCGGGGTTGAACCCAGGGCCCTGATGCATGCTACGCACTCTTATACTGAGTGACACCCCCAGCCCTATATTTTCTATATTAATTTTTTTTTTTTTTTTTTTTTTTTTACTGTACTGGGAAGTGAACCCAGGAGCATTCTACCATGAGCTGCATTCCCACCCCTTTTTATTTTTTGAGACAGGATCTCACTAAGTTACTGAGGCTGAACTTTTGATCTTCTTGCCTTAGTCTCCCAAGTCTCTGGAATTATAGGCATGTGCCACTTTGCCAGGTTTATACTAAATTGTTGTTTCAGAATGTATTTCCTACTACTTTCATTTTTTGAAAGTTTATTGTAAACAGTATGCTGTTGACAGAGCCTCATAATTTTGTTCACTGCATCTCTCAATTGCATCATTTTTTTCTTGTGCTTCATTTAATCTCATACTGTTCTGTTCATTGTGGTCCTAGGAGCAACTGGCTCACTGGGTTACCTATCCATACAGCCCAGCCGTGCAGGAGGCTGTGCCATCTAGTTTTGTGTTAGCATACTCTATGATGTTCTCACAATCAGACTGTCCACAATGCACTTTTCAGAACACATCCTGTTGTTAAGTGATGCACATCCGTATACAATGTTCCTATTTCCAACAGCCCCATCCCAGTTAAACAGCTAAGTCTTCTCTGGACCCAGACTTCTCCTGACTAAGGCTTTATTGGTTCTTGATTCCCATGGTCACTGTCTTTTAGGAACATAGTTTCTTGTGCTGCCAAAGCAAGGCTTGTCTAATTGTGACTCTGATGTACTTCATTCCCACTTTTTCACTTTCTAATTCTCACAACCCACTTCCTGTCATATGTGCTATGCTGTGTTTTCTTTCCTGGTGCTATTTCTACTTCCTTTTCTGTACATCACTTCCGGAGTCCATTTCCTGCTCTATAGATCAATTCTAGTCCTATTTCCTGTTGCAGATAAAAAATACATACAACAGGATATATTTCCTACAAACATATCCTACCCATATGTGCTATATTCTACTTTTTTTAAGCCTCCAACTTGCAATCTTCCTGCTTCAGCCTCCAAGTTGCTAGAATTGTAGGCTTGTGCCACCATGCCCAGCTGCCATATTCTACTTCTTAGCTTATAGTTCACTTTCTGTCTCCCAAAACATTTGTTTGGGCAAAATTTAATGCATGCACCCAACAGATACACAATTTCCTAGTAGATTTCATTTTGGGGTTTTCATAGCCTATTTCCTGTAATATACACCACTTCCAGCTCAATTACACTTTTCTTCCCTCTTAAAACTCTTCTAGCAGGGCAGTAGGAAGATCAGGGCAACCAAGAATCCAGGATCCCTGGATCACAAGCCCACCTGCATCTGGAGGAGGTGGTGGGGTTGGGCAGAGCAGGTTGAAGCCATCTGGCAGCTGGACTGCAGCCAGGAAGCGGACGTGGCCAGTGTGGCCCTGGCCCAGGCCAGCAGGGCTGAGAGGTGCCCGTGGGCAGCTGACAGTACTGGGGGAGGTGGGCATGGTGAGTACAACGCCGGCACTGGTGCCCACCCACAGCAGCTCTTCGCACACTAGCAGTGCTGTGATCCGCAGGCAGGCAGCTTTGTGCTGCCGGATGATGGCATCTGAGCCTGGGGTGGGAAAAAAAGCAGCGCTGGGGCCTGATGCTTACCCTGGCCCAGCCTCCTCAGAGACAAGGCAGGAAGACTCTGAAGAAGGAGCAGTGGTAGTTTGAGGTCTGTACCTGCCAGCATCCTGTGCACAGGTGGGGTGACGTCTACCTCTGCCAGCTGCTCAAAGGTGTCTGGATGGTAGAGACACACATGGGCACTACCTTTCAACGTCACCCACACGCCCAGGCTGGAGTCCACCATGCAAGCCACGCTTCGGCTTGAGTCCTGTCCCACGCAGAACGTGTGCTACAGTTGAGGGGAGGGCAGAGACCAGAGAGGTGACTGGCAGGCCCGCCCCCATCCTATAGTCCTCCATCTTCACCAGTGTCCATCCCTCCCTCCCCATAACTCCCACAGACTCCCACCCTGATGGACCCTGAGTCTGGATGACTAACCTTCCAAAGCTCAGCTGCACTGATGCCTCCACACTTAATCCTCAGGGATTAAAATGGGATGCCCTTTCCCTATGCAACTTAGTGACTTGAGGATCAGAGAACTCCAAAGCTCGGAGGGCTTAAGACCAGTCATTGGCCTCTCCCTGGACAGATGGTAAAGTCCAAGCATAGGAGGAAAAAAGAAACCTGCCCAGTGTCACAGAGCTTGTCAGTCAAAGAGTCAGGGCCCAACCTAGGTCTTCAGCTTCCATTCCAGTCAATGACAGGAAAAATGAGAGGGAAATCAAGGGAACTGTTGCCCCCACGTACCAATCAGGCTGGAAACCTCTGGCATATATGTAAATACATCCTGACTACAGAGCACAGTCTATTGCTAAAGGATGATGACATCAGGAAGGACCCTTGTTCTAGCCCCCAATGACCCCAATAGCTGCACTGAGAGGGTGGGCAGGAGGATGAATCAGGAATCCTGACAAAAATGGGCACTTACTGTCTTCCTCATCACTTAGAGAAGAAACAAGAATTGGAAAAGGATAGGGCCTGGCCCAGTATCACACAGGGCAAGGTCCCAATCCTTCAGCTGGACACTTCTCTGCCCCCATGGTCTCATCTCCCTCTCATGTGGACCCAGATCATCCCAAGTCACTGATTTTGTCTCCCTACCCCCTACTACCTCTAGCTGTAACGTGTCAGGGCTCAGAACAAGGATTCGATTCTGGCAGCCACACCACAGCCGTCCACCCACAGACACCATCTTGGTGTGATGGGGCTCCCCTGAGCACCTAGGGTCACCGATTTGAAGTTCTGGGCATCCCAGAAACGGCCTGGAGTGGGAATGGGGTAAAGAAAGCAGGAAATTAAGTACAGTACTGAATTTTAAGCCTCACCCACACTGAAAGCGAGAGGTGCACATCCCCATTTCTAAGCAAGGACACTGAGGCCAGTCACATTTCCAGATCCTTGGCCTGAGGTCCCCATTCTTCCCAAGAGTCAGCTTCACCACCAGTATGCAGATGGGAGGGGATGGTGCAGGGGGCACTCACCTGCTTCCCTTTGGTAGACTACAAGTTCTCCATTGGCCAGAGACACAAACACCTGGTTATTTAGATACCTGGGCAAGGAAAAGAAGGTGTCAGGGATTTCAGAAGGCCAAAGAATGTTACCAGGGGAATCACAGGTAAAATGGCTTTGGCTCCCAAAAGACCATCTCTTCTCACCCCCTGTTCTCCAGATGGAGGAAGCCTGAGGCTAAGAGGCAGGGACTTGCTCAAGTTCATAGTGTATAAGAAGCACAGCTGGCCTGGGGCCAGGCCTCTGTCCTGCAGCCTCCCCAGAAGGGAGAGGCCAGTAGAGCAGGGAGTCAGGTGAACAGAGGAAGCCTGCATGTATGGCTAGGAAGGGTCTGGACAGGAAGGACACCCTGAGGCCTTACAGGATGCAGGTCACAGAGGCTGTGTGCTGGAGCTTCATGCTGTTCCTGCGATCACGGATGTTGTCGGAGGACTGGTACACATGGACACTGTGGATCAGGGGTGACAAACGCTCAGGTATACTGGCCTTGGGAGTCATCCCACCACCTCTGTGCCTCCACCCCCATCTCCCCAAGGTGACTGTGCAAGGTACTAGATCCCACAACCTCCTTGTGGGTTTCAGGCCCTCTGGCTGGTAGGACCTCTGAGGCCTGCCCCAAAACCCTCCTGTTTCTGCTTTGACACCATATGATTTCCAGAGCAGGGAGCTCAGGGCTCTGGCACTGTGTCCCTGGCTCCACCCAGGCCCCTACCAGCCATCCTCAGTGCCCAGCCACACAGAGCTCTGGTAGGCCTCAGGGTCCACGCTCAGCAGGTCCTCCAGGCTGCCCCGTGTGAAGGAGCCACGGCTGGAGCGGCGAAGGGCTCTCCCATCCATTGGACTGGTGCCACAGGGTCCACCAGGCCCAAAGGAGCCAGACAGTGGCAGGAAGCCAGGCTCCTGCTCTTCCTCTGAGCTGGTCGTCTCTGCTGTGGCCTCCTTGGAGCTTGGGGTCTCCTCATCTGAGGGAGACAAAGGTCTCTGTCTCCATTCCCCTCCACTGGGCCAGACACCTGACGTCTTTCTAGGCCTTGGTCTCCCTCACTCATCCATCCTGGCCATCCCCCTCCTGAGGGCCTCTGGCAGCTGCTCCTTCCCAGTCCCTGGGCCTCTGCATCTGCTCAGGCCTTATTACCCTGCTCACTGAGAGTTCAGGCTACAGCCTCCTAGTCCTAGCCTGGCCATTTCAGATTCAGCCACTCACTGCACCTTGGACAGAGGGACTTGTCACTCCACTGGTACCCACCTTCCTTAACAGGACATGCCAGGGTCTTCAGGATTTCATCTGTCCGTTCCACTGACCTATGTGTCCTCAATGTAACAGCTCCCACTCGCCCTGCTGGCCCCTCTGCTCTGTATGCTAACATCCTTGAGATATGATTCCAGCCTTTGCTTCCACTAGTCCCTCAGCAACCCCCTCAGGGCAGTCCACTCTGTCTGCCAGCCCCAAGTGGGGTACTCACTGCCAAAGCTGGAGGAGATGGTGGACCGGCTGGCCTGGCTCTGCAGAGTCCCAGAAGGGCTGGGTGAAGATTCATCATCAGAATCGCTGTCAAAAGGCACCAGCTCGGGGCGGGGGTCACCCTCAGCTGGGCCTGGCGCCATCTCCAGGCCAGAGCCTGAGATAGAGATGTGCAGGCAGGGCTGGGACCCCGGCTCCGCCAGCATGGTTGTTTCCTCATCCGCGGGGGCCTCTATGTCTAGCTCTGGTCCAGAGGGTTCCGAAGCTGATTCAGGGGGACCCCTCAGGGAGGCAGACCGCTCCCTGCGGATGAAAATCACTAAGGGGGTGTGGCCCCGCCCACTAGTCCCAAAACACCCACCAGGCCCCACCCACAACAAATGTCTGGGGTGGCCTCAGTGAGTGCTGGGTTCATTTCCCAGGCATGCTCACCCCGCCGACTGGGCCTCACCGGTGGCAGCGACGCTGCAGGCCGGGCACTGCACCGATGCAGAGGATGCGGGCCGAGCAGACAGCGATGCAGGCCTCCACGTCTGGCTCAGCGCGCAGGCTCAGCAGGCACACCTGACCCACGTAGCCATCGCTGTTGCATACCCACACTTCGGGCGTGGGCTCTGGACAGCTGCTGAGGGTGGGGGCTGCACAGGAAAACTGCAGAAGGCACCAACGGACAGCGAAAGGTAAATGTTAGAATTGCTGTCAGAATCCTGATCTCCCAGAGGACCCAGCAGAATGGAGGGAGGCAGGCCTGCATGGGTATGTGTGGATTCCTCATATCCCTTTACACTCTTCTCTACACATGTGCACACATGACACTCTTTACACATCAAATGCACTCATACCTGTGATACAGGCATCAACCACACATGCATGTACACATACA
The DNA here is from genome assembly GCA_025594165.1 of Tamias sibiricus. Classification (NCBI taxonomy): domain Eukaryota; kingdom Metazoa; phylum Chordata; class Mammalia; order Rodentia; family Sciuridae; genus Tamias; species Tamias sibiricus. Next base: position 70,120,374 of record CM046657.1, on the reverse strand, counting down.
CCCTGAATACGATCACGGATACATGCATGTAAGGAACATGATAATGGTAACCTTTGTACATATAATAGCAAGGTCATATGAGGGCATAAATTAGATTCCATTCACATCAACTGTACAGCCTTCTTTCACATGAACAGATATAGATAGGCATGAAACACCCATGCATGTGTGATACAGATGTGCAGTATCCCTATGCATGTACAGAGAGCCATGCACTCAAAGTCATAGGAAGCAACTGCAATGTTTAACACACAATGCAATGCTGCACACAAAACAAAAATTCATGAACACATGCTGGCTTTGGACACGTACATCTATGTGACCCACATGCATACACACACCTGCATGCCGCTGCGGGTTTTCATGATGGGGATGGCTTTCAGGAACTCAGGATCTAGACAGCTTTTGCTGGATGCTGTAGTAGAGATGGATGGACAGACAGACAAGGGGACAGGGCAGAGGGAGACAGACCCTGCTTAGTACACACCTCTCCCTGTCCTGCCATTGTCCCACTTCCCTTCCTTCTCTGCCCCTCAGGGTCTAAGGAGGGCTTGATCTCAACCATGCTGAGAGGGTCTGTGGGTTATGCCCTGCTTGTCCCTGGCCTCAGTTTTCCCATATGTACAACGAAGGTGCTAGACCCAGAGGTCTCTAAGCCATGGACCCTGATCAATAGCTTTCCTTGACCCAGCCATGCTCAGAGTAGGGGAGGGTATGAGGAGGGTCCTGACCATTCATATCCATGATGGGGTCCTGTGTCTTAAGCTGACCCTGTCAATGCCTCTCCCTGTCAGATATCAGTCTGGTCCTGAAGTCTCAGCCCCCCATCTCCTTTACCCCTGCCAACTGGACACCCCAGCACAGGACACAGCAGTTCTGGAATGTCTGGCTTCTGAAGTCAGACACTTCTTGATGATCTGGGAAGAGAGTGCCATGTGGGCCCTGGCTCACCCAGCTTCCTCTTAGCCTCGTCAAAGGCCTGCTCAAAGCCCAGGCGGGCATCGGGGTGAGGAAACTCAAAGATGAAGGAGTCTGTGCCCTCAGGCCGGGTGGCACACAGTTCCAGCTTGGTGGGGGGGAAGGAAAGTGCGTAGCACAATGCCTGCTTCTCTGACAGGTCCCTGTGCATGGCGGCCGAGAGATCCCGCAGTGCATCATCCAGGCTCTGTGGGAAAGAAGGCCCAGGTCCCAGGTCTCCGGCCTCACCAGAGTTAACACATGCCCTTGGGAGTGTGTATAAGGACCTGCCTCTCCCCTCTCCCTCCCTTCCCCTCCCCTAGGACCAAGAGAAAGCCAGGATTCTCTCCCCACTGCCCCACCCCAAGCAGGAGATAGATCCTCTCTCCCCCTCTGATGGGATGAAGCCACGTCTCCACCTTCAGACTCGGAACATGTTACTTCCCTTGAATGCAAGTGAGACTGTAATTTTCTCTCTCAGATAAGTGATAGGGGTATTTCCTCCCTCAGGCAAATGCCAGGCCTGTGTGTATGTCTCCCCAAGGTCAGAAAACCCCACCCTTAGGCAGAGGGCACAGACCTGGTGGGGAAAGCTGAGGCTCTCAGAGAGCTTGCTCATCTGGCCCAGGGTGGTCAGGTCCTCATCCAGGCGGCTGATGGCCTTCTGGATGTTCTCCCGATTGGTGGCTTGGGATGCCCCTGGACATCCCAAGGGAACAGAGGAATGCCATGGACGAAGAGAGATTGACAAGGTCAGGCTTAGATAGACACTCTTCCTTCAATATATAACCTGCAGCTGGTGGGTGACTGGCCTGACAAACTGAGAGCTTACAGACCCCAAAGTTAACAGGCAACTCCCAGAGAACCCCAGGCCTGAGAGCTGGGGACTGGGCAGAGTTCACAGCCACTGGGCATAGGATGTCACGCCCTTATAGAACTTGCCAGAAGAATATAAAGTATGAAATGGCAGACAGCTTTACAGGTTACACAGGCTCCAGTGGACACAGGACTGCGGTAGCGGCACAGCCCGCGATGGGGGAATTGCCAAGTAGGCAGAGCTCAGGACTTCAAATCTGCTGACCAAGGGACTCGCCACTTCACAAGGGAGGGAGCAATGAGCAGATGCCCTGATTTCTCTGGTCCTATCCCACACCTGACCACTGCCAAGTGGCTGGTCCTACAGACCAGCTTAGCACCCCCCTCTTCCCTCCCCACTGTCCTGTCTGGCTCGGGGTGTGTGTGCACTCTGGATCAGTGGCCCATACGTGGGGCTGACCCTCCTCCACCCCTGGGCCAGGACACCAAGTCTTGAAATCAAGGGACAGGAAGTTTCTTTCTTTTTGCTTTTTCCTAAATGACAGGTTTTTCCTGTCTTTTTCTGTTCTGTTTATAGAATGTGTTGGTGTAGTATATAGTTTAGTAGTTGGGCCACAGGTTGCAGAATGGCAAGAAAGAAGACCTGGCTGGGGTCCTAATAGCACCAGAAGAAGAACAGATTCTTGAGACTGTTAAATCATTCCAAACTGGCTCTGTCCCAGAGACTCTTCAGGGCCGAGGAAGTCAATGTAAGGTGGAATCGTGTTGGCTAGGGTGGCTGTGGTGCTGTGTCTACAGAAAGCAGGATGTGTGCCCAGCAGCAAGGCATGCCAGAAGACGCTGCTATGGTCTGAATGTTTGTGTCTCTCCAAAATCTGCATGGTGAAATCTAATCCCCAGTGTGTCGATAGGAGACAGGGCCTTAGGGAGGTGACAAGGTCATAAGAATGGGATTAGTGCCCTTATAAAGAATTCTGGGGGCTGGGATTGTGGCTCAGCGGTAGAGCGCTCGCCTAGCACATGCACGGCCCGGGTTCGATCCTCAGCACCACGTAAAAATAAACGCATTGTGCCGGGCACGGTGGCGCACGCCTGTAATCCAGCACTTGGGAGGCTGAGGCAGGAGGATCACGAGTTCAAAGCCAGACTCAGCAATGGCGAGGCACTTAGCAACTCAGTGAGACCCTGTCTCTAATAAAATACAAAAAAGGGCTGGGGATGTGGCCCAGTGGTCGAGTGCCCCTGAGTTCAATCCCCGTTACCCAAAACAAAACAAAACAAAACGCATTGTATACAACTAAAGCAAATAAATAAATATTTTTTAAAAAATGAATCAATCACAGCTCCACTGCAGGTTAAAAAAAAAAAAAAAAAAGAATTCTGGGAGAGGGGCTGGGGTTGTGGCTCAGCGGTAGAGCGCTTGCCTAGCATATGCACGGCCCCGGTTCAGTCCTCAGCACCACATAAAAATAAAGGTATTGTGTACAACTAAAACAAATAAATAAATATTAAAAAAAAAAAAAAAAAGAGTTCTGGGAGAAATTGGGTATGGTGGCACATGTTTACAATCCCAGCAACTTGGGCGTCTGAGGCAGGAAGATAGAAAGTTCGAGGTAAGCCTCAGCAACTTAGAAAGACCCTGTCTCAAAATAAAAAATAAAAAGGGCTGGGGAAGTGACTCAGTGGTAGAGCACCCCTGGGTCCAATCCCCAGTGCCACCCCCCCCCAAAAAAAGAGTTCTGATGGGGCTGGGGTTGTGGCTCAGCTGTAGAGCGCTGGCCTAGCATGTGCGTGGCCCAGGTTCGATCCTCAGCACGACGTAAAAATAAATGCATTGTGTACAACTAAAGCAAATAAATTAAAAAAAAAAAAAAAAAAAAAAAAAGAGTTCTGGGAGAGCTTGTTTGCCTTTTGCCAAGTAAGGACACATATGAGAATAGGTCCCTCACCAGACACCAGATCAGCTAGCATCTTGATCTTGGACTTCCCAGTCACCAGAATTATGATCAATAAATTCATTCATTATAAATTATCCAGTCTAGGGGCTGGGATTGTGGCTCAGCGGCAGAGCACTCGCCTTGCACGTGTGCGGCCCGAGTTCGATCCTCAGCACCACGTAAACATAAATGCATTCATTGTGTACAACTAAAGTAAATAAATAAATATTAAAAAATAAATAAATAAATAAATTATCCAGTCTATAGTATTTTTGTTATAGAAGCATACAAAGACTAAGACAATCTCTTAGTTCTTCTGAGAGAAACACTCACACCCCAATCCTCACTGCCTGGGCAGCCATATTTTCTTCTATGTGGCCTGGCCCGCTCCTGGCTACAGATGAATGGACTAGGAGTGGGCAGCTGACCTAAAGGTATCATTACATGAGCTGGCCTGTTCTCTAGTGAAGAGATGTGGGACACCAATAATCATCATCACTGCAGCTTGCATTCCTACATAGGGGTCTGTGGGGGACAGGCCTGGGTTCACTTGGGGCCTGGATACAGTCTGGGCTTCATCACTGGAGCTATGAAGAATCACAGAAAGCTAAGTGCAGTGAGAATGGAGTCAACTCACAGCAGCACGAGGAGGAGAAAAGAGACAGGAGGGGCAGCCCCTTGGGGCTGCCTTAGCTCCTGATAGGTTCAGCCCCAAACCACCTGGATCTTTCCAATCAACCCTTTACTTGGTCTCTGTTCCCTGGGTAGAACACTGCTGAGCCTGAACAGTGCACCGTCTAATATTTGGCACCCAAATTGAGTCTGTACAGAGGAATCGATGGCTAATTACAGCTATGTCTGCTTCCCCTGCAGCAGCCCACCCCGCCCTACCTGCCAGCCCAGGTCCTGTCCATCAGAAGGTGTTCTGAATGGACGGGACAGTCTGACTCTGTTAACATCAACCTGGTTCTTCATGCCAGGTCCCTCATACTGGATGGGAAAATGAGGTTTGAAAGCAGATGGACAAGCAGTCCAACTGGCCATAGCTCAAACCCACCAGGAGGATTTTCAGAGGCAGACTCCAACACCAGGACCCCCTGGCAGGCCTGAGCCAGCCCCACCTTTGATGATGTCTGCATCTTCCAGTGGCAGCTTCCACAGCATCTTGTACTTGCTAGCGGTGTCAATAACGCTGGCTGCTGTATACCTGTGGGGAGCCAGTGGGGTGCTCTGGCCAGGGCAGGGGAGCAAGGCCCAGGGCAGGACAAGGGCTTCCCCTGCTTGCACCAAACAGCCCCATTCCCAGCCACTCACAGGCTCATGGAGCTGCGTCGCAGGGAGCCTGACTTTCGCTTCAGGGTGGTGCAGACTATGAGGTCTGTGAACAGGAAGAGGGACCGGTCCTTCTTGCCACCAATTGCCTTCTGTGGGGCCAGAGGCAGGGTTCAGGCTGTATGCACACAGTCCAGAAGCCCACCCACCTGCCCACAGTGCCTAAGGGGACAATGAGGCCCAGGGAGGGGGTGACAGCTCTCCACCAGAAGTCCAGAGAGTCAGAGCAGAGTAGGGACTTGACCAGGCCTCCTGTTGGGGTGGAAGAGCAGGAAGACCCATGGGCAGCAGGTAAGAAAAGGAGTAAACTCAGTGGGGAGGTAATGACAGGTGGGTAGACAACGGGACACTTCTTACCACTTCAATGACCATCTCCTGCCTCAGGAACCGCCGAAGAGGAGCCTGGAGCTGTGGGGTAGGATGGACGTGGCATCTTAAAGGCTAGTTATTAATCCCTTTCCACTGAACAAATACCAGTGATCCTGCAGCCCCACTCCATGGGCCAGGCCAGAGGAAACAACACCCTCCAGGCGCCATGCGGCCAGGCCAGGGACACATGGTCAGAGACGGACAGGCAGAACTCTGTGATCACAGATTCCAGGAGACATGGATACAAGACTCCAAAGTGGACATGCACACAGCCACAATTCCAGGTGACAGTAAGAACACAGCTAAGTGGACAGACATGGGTGAGGTGGGGGCAGGGCAGCACTCACATCCTCCATGCCCTCAATGTGAGCCTCAATCTCCTGCAGCACCCGGGCATGACGCTCTGCCTCCTCGGCACTTCGCACGCCCTTGTTAATGCGTTCGGCCACCTGCTTGATGTTCCGCTGTGCGTCCAACAGGAGTGGGTGGTCTGGGTGGTCTTCTGGTGTGTGCTTCAGGAGGTCCTAGGATGAGAATGAGGACCAGACCTGTTTGTTTAACTACCCCTCAGGCCCAGGTGACTGCTGAAGCAGGAGGGACTATTGGTAGATCCCAGGAAGGACTTCTACCTTACTTGACCCCTGGGGACCTTGATGCCCGGTTCAAGCAAGAAGGGTCCTCAAAGTCAATTGTATCTCCTCCATGCCTCCAGGCCTTGCCTCCCTGCCCACTCAGCCCCATGCCCACCTTCACCAGCAGTTCATAGCGTGGGATCCGCTGCACAGGCTTGATCATGAGGTCAGAGAGCGCCTGCTTCTCCTTGTTCTCACGCATGCTTTGCTGAAACCCAAAGCAGGTAGATGGGCACCAACGTGAGGAACGATGTGCCAGGAAGGGTTTATCCAGGGACAGGCTCCCACCAACCCCCTCCAGCTCAGCCCAAGGGTAGAGGCAGACCCACTGGTCAGCTAGCCCAAGGTGAGGGTGGCCTCCACTCTCCTGCCCTTGCCCACAGTAAATACCTCTAGGAACTTGAGAAAGGCAGGCCTCGCCTCCTTAGCCACACGCACGGCATCCTTTGCATTGAGGAAGTTATCAATATAGGCAGAATAGATGTTTACCAGGACGTCTTTGGAGAACTGTGGGTGAGGAGACAGGTTGGGGACCCTCAGCATGTCTTGATGGGATCAGGTATGTGGGTTTTTAAAAAAATTGTTTTTAGTTGTAGAGAGACACAATACTTTTATTTATTTTTATGTGGTGCTGAGGAACCCAGTGCCTCACACGTGGTAGGCAAGTGCTCTACCACTGAGCCAGGACCCCAGTCTCAGGCATGTGTTTTTGTATTTGTGTTTCTAGGTGTGTACATGGAGTATGTGCAACTGTGATTAGTTATGTGCGTGTGCGCACATACATATATGTATGGGTGTATCTTTTTTTTTAATATTTATTTATTTGCTTTTAGTTGTACACAATGTGTTTATTTTTATGTGGTGCTGAGGATCGAACCCGGGCTGCACAAGTGCTAGGCAAGCGCTCCACCGCTGAGCCACAACCCCAGCCCCATGGGTGTATCTTACCTGTATATGCTCATGTGTGAATGTATGAATGTGTGCCTGGATATGTCCTGTGTGCTCAGACCTGGTTCTCTCACCTGCAATGGAGCATTTCTGGCCCCAGCTCTCTGGTACCCCCAGGTCCCACCAGGCAGGTCTCCATCCTCACCATCCCCAGATGAACAGACTCATTCCAGCCCCCTGGACTTTGCTCATGCAGTTCCCTTCCCCATCTGGATCTCGCCCACCCTCAGGCTGAGCTCCTGACTAGGGTTCTGTCTGCTTGGTGTACACCTGGCCTCTGGCTTCTCCTAATACCCCCAGGACAAGTTCTCCCTTTCCAGAGACAGAAGTATTCCTCTCTCTCAGCCACAGTAATGCCTGACTCAGGGCAGGGCACATGGCAGCTGGTGGCTACTACTTGCTGGCCAGATGATGGCAGGCTAAGTATGGATGTGCTCAGTCAGAAGCCTTGGCTAGGACTGAGGACACCTGGGTTCCTTGTCTCAACTGTACTAAGTTGGCTAAGTGACTTTTAGTGGTGTTTTTGGGCCCCTTTGGGCCTCTAAGCCCCTGCCTCCCTAAGGTGTCAACTCTCTCTGTCTCTGGGCAAGACAAGGCAGAGCCTGAAGCAGGAAGACAGCCCTCACCAACCACCCCCTCCCAGGACAGCATCCTGAGCTGACCCCCTTGGGGGCCCAGGGATTCCTGCCATAGTTCAAGGTCAGCATCAAGGTCCAGGCAGGCGGCTGAGCCTAGTGACACTGAGGGTGAAGATGGGTGGAGGTATCAGTACTCAGTCCAGCTGGAGTCCTGTCACCTCATCTGGCCAGATCAGTTTGTAGGCTTGTAGGGACATTTTAAGACCTTTTTAGGGTTAAGGCTCTGCTTTACATCAGAACGAGCACATTAAACGATGTTCACATTCCAAAGTAGATATGATTTTTTTTTTCTATTTGTAAAATTTTTGGAAGTAAAATTTTTGCCTTGGTCTCCTGAGTAGCTGGGATTATAAAATAGGCATGTGCTGCCACGCCTGGCTTTTATTCATCAACTTTAAAGTCAATGTAATTACTGTACCTACCTCACAGGGTTGTTGATACATATAATGTGTTTAGAATAATGCCCAGCATGATAAGTGCCAAAGAGTTAGCTACGATTATTGTAACACCTGATGGTGGGCTGGGAGTGTAGCTCAGCAATAGAGCACTTGCCTAGTATGTACAAGGCCCTGGGTTCAATCCTCAGGACTTCAACCAACAAAATATATTTCAATGCCTGATAGAAAAAAGAGCTGGTCAGGATGCGGTTGTGTCAACATCAAGCCCACATCAGGGTCAGGGCAGTTGTTTGGGTCCAGGTAAAGATAGGGGTTGAGGTCAGTACCAGCATCCATGTGAGGGGTTGAGGTCAGTACCAGCATCCATGTGAGGTCTGAGTCAGCATCGACACCAGCTCAGGGTCAGGACTAGCGTTAGATCAGTGCCAGCCATTGGTTGGGGCGGGAGTCCATAACACAGACTGGCCACTCTCTGGGACTGGGCACTTTCCAGGTTTTGGTCCACCCAGGAGATGGAGTCAATGTCCACGCAGGGTGGGCGGGGTGGGGGGGCCTGGCAGTACACAGGGCACTCACCGACTGGACGAGCAGGGCTCCCACCTTCTGCTGGGCATGCCAGGTCTGCACACAGTGCCGCACCTGCTCCAGGAACTGCTCGTGGTGCTCCAGGAGCTCGGGGATCTGGTCAAAGATCTCGTCCACCAGAGATGGGTCACACAGCAAGGAGTTCTCTGGCTGCTTTAGCGGCTGCATGTAGCCCTGGGGGACCCACAGAGTCAAGGCGTGTTCCTGCAGAGTTGGCACCCCCACCACGTGCCCAAGTCCCAGGATGAGTACACACAGAATCACCTGGGCCCATGCTCAGTGCCTTGCTTCCCACATCCCCCTCATTCAACTAGGAGCTCCAGGGGGTAGGAAGACTTATCCCCATGCCTGCACTCCCGCCCAGCCCAGGACCTGACATGATATGGGGTAAGGAGGATCAGAAAAGGTTTTCTGGATACACGGAGCTTAGAATAAGGAAAGCAAGAAGATCAGGGCTCTCTGGGAGAACCCCACACACTAATTCAGCACATACTTATTGAGCATTTAGTATGTGCTAGCCACTGTTCTAGGAATTGGGAGACAGCAGTGGACAAGAAAGACCTAAATCCCTGACCCGACAGAGCTTACGTGCAGATAGATAAAAGGAATAGGAAAAAAGTAAGTCATATTTCAATAAATCTTATCTTTAGGAAAGAAAATTTTTGTTAAATTATGATATGCTATCAATGTAAGAGGAACTCCGGTTCCAGAGATGTTAAAATATGAATGCCCCAGGTCCTAGAATCAACTGGCAATCACAAGAAGTTAAAAGGTGATACTTCTGTGCAGAAAACAAAGCAGAAAAAGCAGAAGCCTCCGTCCGCCGGGGGAGTTCCTGGAGGCTTGTAGTAACATTATCCAAACATTGCTTTAACAGGTTTCAGATCTGCTGGTCAGTCAGTGAGTAAAATTCCTGTGTTTGACCTCAACTATGCATTCAATGGTGTAGCCAGATCGTGCAGCTCAGCTAAGATGGAGAGGTTGCCCTCTACTGGCCCACATCATAACTACAGGCCAAAGAAACAGGAGGGTGTTACTAGAAAAAGCATATGCTATGTTGCAATAACATTTATATTAAACATTTTTAAAAATCTGGCTTGTTTTGTAAAACAAACTTGAGAAAGTCAAGCGCAACAGAATCCTCCTGACTGGCTGGGGATCCTGAAAAGGCTCAGGGTGATGGAGAGGAGGCAGACAGGCAGCACCCCAAGTCAGAGCTCTTTGGCAGGTGTGGGCTAGTACCTTGTCTGGGTCAGGATCGCTACCCTCCAAGGAACAGAAGCTTTATCGCTCACCTCTGAGCCCCAGAACCCCACAGAGAGACAGGCACACAATGGGAGAAAAGAATAAACAGACTGAGAAGCCCACCCAGAACCAGTGAAGCCAACATCCACATTCACTCAACTCCTGAGCCACCACTGTAGTGGGAGAGGGGCCGCAAGCCCTGGGGCTACAGAACCCTGCACCTGGGAGCCGACAGCTGAGTGGAGGGGAGCAGAAAACAAGCACAACAGAGAAGCGAACTGTTACATAATATGCTAGAAGGGAGTAAATGCTCCAGAAAAAACGAATAGAGCAGAGGGGGTCAAGGGTGCCTGGAAAGGGGAGCTTGGTCAGGGCACTCAGGGAAGGGGCATTTCTTAGCTGAGTGTTGGGGTTGAACACAGGCTCTGAGGGTGATGGCGACGCCCAGAAGAAGGTGTAGCCTTAGGAGTTGGCTCAAATCCCAACTTCTGAGGCTGCTCACCTGGGTACTTAACTTCTTTATTTTAAACTCCTGGCCTAGAGATACAATACTAATCCATTTTTGTTGGCAGTTGTCACTGGGAATTTGCACCAGGGCTGCACAGTCCAAATCTCTATTTGAATATCACTATGCTTCAGCTATTTAGGGAAAGGGGGGATGAGAGTCAGACTGACAGGGTTTCTTCTCAGGCTAGGGCACTTCCTAACTATAACCTTGGACACACTGCTTTACTTCTCTGTGCCTCAGCTTCATCTGTAAAATGGGGGTTTGGGTGAGGGTGTTATGAATTACCTCACCTAACCCCCTGGGAACAGTGCCTGGCCCTGAAAGAGCATCAGAGGTTACACCTCACTAGAAGGATGCCCCTGGCACATTTTGGAATGTCTGAGGCTTCATTTCCTCATTTGAAAAAGGGGATCACCATCTCTACCCAAAGGTAACGTGAAGACTCAATGCAACCTTGCATGGGCACACATGAACACAGGCAGAACTACAGGCAATTGCGAAATCACAAGTGCACCTCTCCTCAATCTGCACTCGAGGCAGGTGCTACTCCCATCCCTGCTTTATAGCGGGGCAGCTGAAGTAAGTGGTCATGTCAGATGCTCCAGGTCACACAGCTGGCCAATAGGTGCAGGCAAGTTTGAGCACTGGAGCTGCACTCCAAACCCCTGGTGCCACCTCAGTCTTCCTTCCATACTCCAGGGCTACCACTGCCAGTCCTTGGGTCCAGGTGACACCTTCCTGCCCAGAGCTCCACCCTCCCACTCACCACTTTCAGCTTGGCCACCTCCACCACACGTCCTGCATGCCCTCCACCTGCGTGGCCCTGTGCTTGCCCTGGAGGTGGGAAGACCCTCTGGGCCCTGCCTGCTCCCAGCTCTCCACTGTGCCTGCCTCTGTCAACCAACAGGTTTGAGTGCAACATTATCTTTTAATCTTTGTGCTGGGAGGTGGGAATGACTGGCTGCATTCTGCAGGCAAAATCAAGGCTCTGAGAGGTGATGTAATTAAGACAGGTTATCCAGCAGGGGGCAAGTGACTCAAACCCTAAACCGTTTGACTGTATTGTCTGCAACTCTTACCTAGGGGACGGCAGAGGACCCTCGCAGGCTCTTGCACGTCTGACAGTCTGATGGGTCCCTCCTATGGCTTCCTTGTGCTAACAGGAGAGCCCAGTCCTTGCCCAGCAGCCCACAGCCCCTGCATGGCCTAGTCCTGCCTCCCTGCCAGCAGTCACACTGGCTACTTCTGATTTCGTCACTGTACCTTTTGCTCCTGCTGTACCCGCTACCCTGGAACTGTCCCCCCAGGGTCCTTCTCTGCTGAAACATTACCCACCTTTGTGTCTCTGCTAAACATCCCAACCTCAGAAAAGCCATCCCTGAGCCCCCACAGGAAGGCAGGCCCCATTCTGTGTTCTTTGTGCACGTTTAAAAAAAATAAATAAAAGCAATGTATTTCTGTGGCAAAGCATATATAATAGAAAATTTACATTTTAACCATTAAGTGCAGTTTAGTGTATTCACATTAAGTATTCACACTATGGGTAAGCAACACCACCATCTACCTCCAGAACTTCTAATCTTCCCTAACCAAAATTCTGTACCCACCAAACACTAAGTCCAAAGTCCTTCCTTCCCAGGCCCTGGAAACCACAATTCCACTTTCTGTCTCTAAGAATTTGACTACTCCAGGTACAGAACAGAAATGGAATCACATAGTATCTGTCCTTTTGTGACTGGCTTACCTTGCTTAGCATAATGTCTCAAGGCACATCTGTGTTGTAGCCTGTGTCAGAAGTTCCTTCCTTCCCAGGCTGAGAAATATCCACTGTATACGTATGTGCTCTCATGAACTTTTGCATCACCAGGTCGGTGTGATTTGTCTGGCTTGTGACTGCTGGTCTCTGCCACAGACCATGAACTCCAGAACACAGGCCCATATCACTTGAGCTCGTTGCTGAATGGCACCCCTCCCACCCCTGGCTGGAGAACACAACATTTGGTGCAAGAAGGAGCTCACTGCAGATTTGCGGAATGAATGAAGAGTGAATGAACTCTGTGGATGTTTCCAGGGCTCCACCTTCCCGCTCTGTTCCCATCTGCCTGGGTGGCCTGAGCAAATTTATCCTTCATGTGACAGCAGGCCCCACTTCAGCATGTGCAACCAGGCTCTAGGCCTCCCAGAATCCACACCTAAACCTCCACTCACCATCCTGCCCTAGACGCATCCCTCTCCTGTGGCCCGCCTTTCCCAGGCCAGGAGCTCTGAGGCAACGCTGGGCTCCCCTTCCTCTCCCTCCTCTCCATGCCTGGCCTGATCGGCCCACCTTCTAAGCGTCTTGTCCCAGCTCTCCTCCTTGTGGCCTCTGCCTCACCTAATGTCAGTGGCCCTGATCCTCTCCTGCCACTCACCTTCCCAACAGTCAGAGACCAGAAAGCATGACTCAGGGCACTAGCTTGCCCTGCTCAAGCCCTTCACTAACTTCCCAGGGCCTCTGGTGGAGTCCAGACCCTCCTCCTGGTGTTCAAGGCCACCATAGTGTGGCCCCTTTGGGCTTTCACCGTGTCACTGAACCAACCCTGATGTTCTGTGGCACTATGAGGGCCTCTGAAGGCACAGGGCCCTTTCTGACATGACTTTATACATGATGTCCCGGCTACTGAGAAGTCTGCCCTCCCTCCAGGGACTCTTCCCTGACTCCACACAAGACAGGTGCCCTCCATGCTTTTAGAATGCCCCATAAACTCAGATATGTCCCCAGGGACTGAGAGCTTTGAGGCAGGGCTCATCTCACTTGTCCTGGTGCTTCCTGAACCTGGAGCAGTGCCTGAGCCAGCAGGTGGCCAACACTTAATTCCACTCAATGAATATTTTCCCAGTCAATGACAAAAACACAGGGGGCACACCAATGGGGGTGCACAGCTTTGGGCTCAGGTCCAGGGCTGTTAGGGGTGTATGTGGTGGGACTCCCTCCCCTGCAGTGGCCTGGTCTGACCCCTCTCCATTCTCTTCTGCCCTGGAAGGGTCTTCCTCCTCTGGGGCTGCCACATCCAGAGCTCTCCATGGAAGGGTGGTGTGTCACAGCTCTCTGTGACACAGGGTCATAGCTCTCTGGTCTAGGCACCTTGTCCTTGGCATGGGTTTGCTCCCACCTGTCCGAGGCCTCCCAGCCTCAGAAGGCTGCTCTCGGAGGCCTGTGCTGTGGGCCTCACCTGCATCAGGGTGCGTAGTGATTCCACATATGACTGCTCTGTGTCCAGAAGGGTCATAGTCACGTGCTTCCGCATGTCCTGTGTGGACAGAAACAGAATGTGAGCAGTGCCTTGTTCCCTAGACCCCATCACCTGCAACCATGTGCAGGTTCACCTGTAGACCCAGAGAACAATCCATACCCTCTCCCTGGCCTTCAAGGCCTGCCCACCCCTGCAGGGCTCTAGGCTGTTTTCGAAGCATCCTGGACCCCACTCTGTCAGGCCTTCACCCAGGTGCTCGCCCCGCAGGAATTTCAAACACACCTCTTCCCAGAGTTAGGTGGCATTCCTCCACCCCCAGCCCATCCCCCTCTCCCCCTGCAGCTGTGGGCAGATTTGAGACCTCTGGTTTACTTCTTGGTTCCCTGATGGGCTCTCGAAAAGGACAAAAAAGAAAAAAAAAAAAAAAAAGAAAGAAAAAAATCTATAAACTTCCACATTTGCAAGAAAAATGCCTCCAGGCTACCACCCGCTCCAGCTGCAAACTCTGAACACCCCACTTTCTAGCTTAAGTGCTCTGGGGACATGTCCCACCTAGCTGGGCTTCACAGCTTCTCCTGGAGTAGACTCAAGTCTCTCTCTCTCTCTCTCTCTCTCTCTCTCTCTCTCTCTCTCACACACACACACACACACACACACACACACACACACCCAGCCCCCACCCCCACCCCATAGGTAAAGACACCGTGGAACAGAGAGGTAAAGCTGGTGCCGGAGGTCACAGAGCCGGGTGGTGTTAGGGTTCAGTCATTGTCAGACATTGGATCACAACTCTCTTAAAAGGTTACTGAGCCCTCCAGGACACAAGGCTGGGCATTTTATGTTGCCTAACACTCCTGATCACCCTGTGAAGTAGATGACATTATTCTCCCCATTTTAAGGGTGGGAAAAGGAGACCCAACCACCAATGCTTCCATCCTGAAGGTCTGATTAAAGTCCCCATGGTGTTGTTCAGCCCCTGCACCCACACCCTGAGGGACAGGGTGCCCATCCCTGTCAGGATGAGCTCTGACCTGTAGGAAGGCTTTGCTAGAAGCCACTTGGGAGTGTTGCCCCGCCCCCACCCTGTGACTGAGCTTACCTGCTGCCTGTTCCACCAGTCCCTAAGCTCCTGGGCCACTTCTCCAGGAAGCGTTCCCAGATGACACCAGCCTCAACATCTTCCCTTTGCTTGTGAGGACTTCACTCTAGGATTCCTCCCTGACCCCTCTGAGTTCCCAGAATGGTCCCCGGGGAAGACCCCAGATCTCTTCGTCCCCCCTCTCCATTTTTCTCGCAAGTCTCAGCTTGGCCTTGCCTGAGACTTGGTCCTTGAAGCCTGCTGGTTTGAGTGGATACTCTGCATGTGGTGATGCCGGGGTGGGTGTCCGTGTCTGTGGCATCCCTTTCATCCTTACCCGAGGAGCCCCTTAAGGTAGGACTCAAGAAGCAGGGCTGCCCTGGTCATTGCTATGCCCAGGGTTCCTGTCGGCTTAGTGAACCTGAGCTCTGGGTCGTCTGGCCTGCTTGATCCCACTCTTCACCTCTTGTGGTAAACTCACCTCAGGTCCCCTCCCTCTGATCTAGGGACTCAGAGGCTGTCAAGCCTCTTGCCCAGTATTTTACAATAAGACACACTCAGAAGGGTGGGCTCTCATGCTAGTAGGAACTTGGGGGAGAGAGTAGGAGTGTCACCCCCTTGAGGGAGGGAGGAGGCTGGCTTGCCCCAATCTTGCCAGTCCTGTGCTCTGATGTCCTCACCAGGCCCTGCCTCAGAGTTCCTATGTACAACCAAACCATCTATCCTCTGTGCATCTGAAGCCTTAAAAAAATAAGGGCAGTCTGCAATTCCAGCTACTCGGGAAAAAGGCAGAAGGTTCATGTGTTCAGGGCCAGCCCAGGAAACATACAGAGACCCTGCCTTAAAATAAAAATAAAAAATAAAAACTCAGGGCAGCTTGCAGTGGGTGGCCCACCTTGGAATGGAGAGCTTGAGTGCATAGCTTCAGGGGCAGAAGGACCTCCCACGGAAAGGCCCAGAAGCCTGCTCCTGTCTCCTGCCCCCAGTTTCTTATTCCAACAAATGAGCCAAGTCTGAAAGGTGACATGACTTGCCCAGTGACTGGCACAGCCAGGACCAGAGTCTGTTCACTCACCTCAAGCTGATTCCTAGGGCCCCAGAACCCCAAGTTCTTCCTTAGACTGATGGCACAGCTTCAGGCCCAGCACTGCCCTTCCTGGCTTCATGACCTTGTGGTCACTTAACTGCCCTGTTCCACACAGTCTTCTATGAAATGGAACTAATAATAATCCTCCATCCTGGCACTGTGAGAACACAGCAATGAGGACAGGCAGTGTCCATGCACGTGGTCCTCACTGTCCATTCTCATTCCACCTCAGTGAGATTGAGCAGGGAGCTTCCTGACAGCAGAATGACCAGGCTGGGCCCTGGGCCCCTCAGCCACCATCCCCTGCCCA
The DNA here is from genome assembly GCA_025594165.1 of Tamias sibiricus. Classification (NCBI taxonomy): domain Eukaryota; kingdom Metazoa; phylum Chordata; class Mammalia; order Rodentia; family Sciuridae; genus Tamias; species Tamias sibiricus. Next base: position 70,104,301 of record CM046657.1, on the reverse strand, counting down.
CGCCTCCTGGCAGGCCTGGCCCAGCAGGCACAGTGAGGGTCACAGTCAGGGAGGCTTCCTGAGAGGCAGGGCTGGCGCTGGGCCTGATGGTCGGGAGGGCTGGGGTAACACAGGGAGGCTGACGCTGCAATGCCACCGTTCCCAGCCTCCTCCCTGCTGCAAAAACACAGTAGGCTGTCACTCAGCTGTCAGGTAAAGGTACTGAAAACAAGGCCAGCTCCTTGTCACTGCATGGAGCACACTTCTGCACGTGCTCAGACACGGGTGTAGTGCATGGGGTGGGGGGAGACAGGGGAAGCAGGAGACAGACAAGGCAGCTGTCAACCAGATCAGCAGGCCCACCTGTTCTGGGCGGGACAGCCCTGTAAGCCCAGCTTCCCTCCAGAGCCCCTCACCCCTCAGCAGCCCCATCCTAGAACCTTCATTACATGGGGCCCTGAGGTGGGGACAGGGGAGGTGGAACAGGGGATACAGCATGAAGTCAGAGGGGCCTCTCCTCCTAGTGGGATTGGGGCCATTAAAACCCAAAGACACCCTGATGTACACAGCATGAAGACAGATAGATATATACACATGCACAGAGAGAAGCCATAAAGGCAAGATACCCCCGCACAGAGACCAAAAATGCAGGAAAGTCACCCGGCTGAGGACCAGGCCCTGCAGCCCAGAGACTTGAGACAGTGGAGAGAGAGACACACAACACAGCACAGCACCCGGATGACAGGACCTCTGACCCCAATGGATCCAGAGAGTGGACCTGATCAGGGGAGACACACAAAGACATGGCAATAGCCCTGGATGCCTCCCCTTCCCCCACACTGAGCCAGGAATGGGGACACCACCTTTCCCACTGCAACATGGCATCTCCAAGGCCCAGGAGGTCCAGCCAGGAGAGGATGGCAAGGGGAAAGCAAAGCTGCTACCCCCCAGCACATGCATACACCTGGGGGTGGGGTGGGGATCAACAGAGGAAGGCTCAGGAGAAGGAAGCTGGAAGATCTTCCCCATCCTGAGCCTGTGGACCCAGGATACCCCTGGCAACAAATCTGCTCCCATGCTGACCCACTTCACAAGCTGAGTGTCATCAGGCCTTGGCCCTTAGCGCCCACACCACCACCTGATAGGACTCCTCACCCTCAACCTCCCTGTCCTCACTGCAGATCATAGGCCCCACACCCTGTGGCCAGACGGGTGGGTGACTGATCTGGCCCTGTGAGCCAATATCTGCACATAACTCCTCCCCCAATCCCCTCCGCCCAGGCCCAGGTCCCTGGCTGCCCCTCCCCCTCCCCGTACCTGGGCCTCCCCTGGCTCCTCGGCATCAGCGCCGCTGCAGCCGGCGGGCTCCCCGGAGGCGGCGGCCGGGCCCAGGTCGCGCATGTCTTCCAGCGCGATGGTGAACTGGGCCAGGGTCTTCACCATCTGCAGCATGCGGCCCGCCCGCCGCCCGGGCGGGAGTGCCGGCGCGAGCGGGGGATGGCGCGGGGGTCGGGCCCCCTTCCACCCTCGCTCCTCCGGTGTTCAGCCCCGCCGCGGTGGCGGTGGCAGTGTCAGTTCCAGCGTCAGTGTGAGCGCGGCGGCGCTGCCGGCGGCGGCGCTGCGGCCTCCTCCGCGCAGGGAGTGCGCCGGCGAGCCCGGCGCAGCGCCGCTGGGGGGAGGGGTCCCCGCCCTCGGCCCCCCTCCTCGGCCCTCTCGGCGCCGCCCCTTCTCCCACAGCACGCCCAGAGCGGCGGGACCTCGCACCCGCCGCGCCCCCAAGCTGCGCTGACCGTTCGCTGGCTGTTGGTCCGCCCCAGAAGACAAGTCACTCAGGCCTCTGGACAAAGGCGAGCGTATGCGGCGACACGCACTCTTCGTCCATACTGGTACCCAGTGCGGACACTCATGGAACCCAGATTTACACTACACACACACACACACACACACACACACACACACACACACACACGGGCACGCACATACCTTCACAGAACAAGCGAATATGCAAGGAAACCTGCCCTCTGGGCGTGGTCCTTGCGCAGGATGGGTCAGAGACCAGTGCACTCACATCAACATACAGTTCAGGTGCCACACCGACCTGAACCCTGATACAAAGGGTTCTGACCCACTCCTGCACACCGTGGCACATGCTTCCCTGTTTCCACAACTATGGCAGGCCGGCCAGAAATAGGCACCCATGGCAGGCAGGGACAGACAGGCCTGTGTGCAGCACACACACATTCATGAAAAACTCCACACTGGTTAAAGGCCCAATGGAGGAGCACTTGGGTGTGACAGAGGGAAATACCACTAAAAGGGTATCATACCTAGTCCTACGCCCACCCCACCAACTTGGTCTGTGCCCTGAATCTAGCAGTCCTGGAGAATTCCATTCCCTCCGTCTCCACCAGCTAACCCCCATTGGGGTTAGCATCCCCCATCCCTCTACTGAACTGTGCTCCCAGATATCTCCAAGCATGATCCTCAGGGCCTGCTTTCTCAAATCCCAAGGTGAGGCCAGATCCAAACCCAGACCACCTCAAGCAGGACTGGAGGTGGGGGAGTGATTAACTCTTTTTTTTATGCCAGCTCCCATACCCCACTGGGAGGGGTTTCTGATGCAGCCTGCAGTGGTGCCTCAGCCCTGGCTAACTTCACCTCTGTCCATCTTAGTACACTGGGGGCTCCCACACTCACCAATTCCCCAACTGTCTCCTTTCCCAAGCCTGCTTTCCCTGTGCTGCAGTGGGGGCATCCTGACTGACCTCACCACCCAAGCCAGGCACGTTAGTGCTTGTAGCTTAGTGGTAGGGCACTGCCTGTTCTTTTGATATGCCACAGCCACTTCTGTTTTGTTTGCTTTTTTGTGGTACTAGGGATTTAACCCAGGGGTGCTCTACCATTCCCAGATCTTTTTTTTTTTTTTTTTGTACCGGGGATTGAACTCAGGGGCACTTGACCACTGGGCCACATCCCCAGCCCTTTTTTGGTATTTTATTAGAGACAGGGTCTCACTGAGTTGCTAAGTGCCTCACCATTGCTGAGGCTGGCTTTGAACTCATGATCCTCCTGCCTCAGCCTCCCAAGTGCTGGGATTACAGTCGTGTACCACCACACACCGGGCTCCCAGATCTTTTTTTAAATTTTTCATTGAGACACTCCCACTTAGCCCTCAACCAGGCAGATCCACACTCCATGCCAATCCAAGGCAATTATTCCCCACCTTCTAAAAGGGCCAGCCATAGGCCCAGGTAGTATAGGCTTTCTCAGAGTCTGAAACATCCAACATTGCAATTTTAACTTTCCAACAGACAATCCCCCAAAAGGCCAAGAATGAAAACAAGTCACAGAGAATTCCAAGAGAGTAGCAAGATGAAAGCCAGCATGACCCCTACAAGCAGGCAATCCCAGGACAGTTCATACAGCACAGAGTGGGAGCTACAGGGGGCTTTGCTGGGGGTCAGAACCTATTACCAAGAGGTGCCAGGAACTCTGTGCTACATAAATGAAAGAGCAATCTGTGATTTCATCTGTCTTCCTTAGGTCACCTTCAAGGCCTGGCTCAGAATAATTCAACTCAGTTTGCTGAGTGAACAAATGATGGAGTGAAAATGTGCTCTGTGGTGCCCCCTTCTGGCCTCTCTACAGCTCCAGTCTCAAAGTGCAGCTCCCGGACCAAGAGCTGTGGCATCTCCTGGGAATGTACTAGAAATGCACATTGCCCCCACCATGAGTCTGAACCTTTGGGGTAAGGTCCAGCAATCTATGCTTTACCAGCCTTCTATGTGATTCAAATGCACTGGCAGCATAGCAGCCACAGGCCCTGAGCCTGCCAACCCTCACATCCAATCATAGGCCAGGAGGCCCTTGCCAAGCAACCTCTGCCCCTGGGCAGCAGAACCAAAGGTCCTCTAGGAAGGCCCCAAGCCCTCTTCTGATAGTTTGGAACCAGAAATGCAGTGAGCCCACCTGCTTTTATGGCTTGCAGGCACGCCTGGCAGCAGCAGCTCCTCATCTTCCTCCTCCCAGGGCTGTGCGTGTGGAGGGAGGGTCTGGATTGGTCAGATCAGTTGACTGAGTGGGTCTGGAGAGGGAGGATGACATGCCCCATGTCCAGGACAGAAAACCAGGTCTCACAGATAACTCCATATAAGCACATGCACCTGTGGCCTCAGGACCCTACTCTGGCCCATTGTGGATACTTAACCCACATTTTGCTTTCTGTCAGAATACCTCCTTCCCTTCTGACCCTCTTAAGCTGTCCAACCCTGGGCCTCAGTTTCCTCTCAGTGGTTGGGAGCCCTGTGTAGCTTGAGGTTCTTACAATGGCATATCCATTCCCTCACTAACTCCAGCAGGGATGACTCCATGCTTTCTGGCTTCCAGATGACCCTAGGGCTTCTCTCATAGGGCTGAGCAGAGGGGCCATCTCTGCCTGGGGGAAAGCATTCACCAAGGGCTTCCTGGAGGAGGTAGGGTTTGAACAAGGTCCTGGGGCCAAAAGATCCAGAGGCATGTGGAAGCCAGAAGGCAGAGTTCACTGGAGGACCCTGCCCAGGAAGGGGGCAGGAGTTGGTGCCAGAGGCACTGCTGCACTGCTGCCTCATTAAGGATGGCCAATTAGATCCAAGCCTGTTGCCTTGGCAACTGGGGGGCTGGCAGGGCAGGGAAATGAAAGGAAGTTAAGCAAAGGAACAGCAGCACACAGTGGCTGAGTCAGGGTCTCCAGGGATAACCCCACAGCAGCACAGGCTGTCAGAGCCCTTCAGGATGAGGTCAGTTAGGGTGGGGCTGAGGGCGCCCCAAGCAGGTATGGTTGTGCTGTGCCTTTGAGCTCTCCTTTGGTTCCCTTTTGGGCATTTTGGCTCAGAATAGCTATGCTAAGTGTACAAGGGGTTGATGAAGGCCTGCAGGCCTTCTCTCCATACCCGCACACACCACTGACGTCCCCTCCTCACCAGCACTCCTCTCCCATGCTCCTTAGGCAGGGAAAGCAAAAGACAGAGAGGAGGAAAGGGCTCTGCTCTCCAAGGCCACCCCACTTCAGGAGAGACAGGCTGGGCACCCCAGCTCTGTGAGACCACCCTTCCACCAGACTGGGAGAACCCCATACCCTAACCTCTAACCTGCTGACAACTTCCCCATCTCAGACGGATCCTGCTGTGCTTACCTGCCTCCAGTCACACTGCCTACTCTGAGCCCTGCCAAGACCCTGCATCTGGTCACTGTCACTTGGGGTACTAGTGCTGGACCAATCAGGAGACCAATGATGATAAAAGCTGGACGCAGGACGGACTAATGGATGGATGGGAATGGCTGAACAGATGAAAGGATGGAATGAGGATAGAGGAATAAACAATACATGGATGGATGAGCAGATGGATGAATCAATGACAGACGAACACATGAAGGTCTGCGCAGATACATGGTTCAATGGATGAGTAGCTACTTTAATTTTTATTTTATTCATACATTGATTAGTTCAATAACTATTTGTTTTTAACACCTATTAGGTGCCAAGCACTATGCTGGGGATTTAAAGATAAGAAAAGAGACCTGTGTCCCACTGGACACCACAGTCTAGGTAGGAAGACATGAGTTGAAAAATAAATGACAAGATGGCTGGGGGTGTAGCTCAGCGGTGGAGCGCTTGCCTAGCACGCATGAGGCACTGGGTTCAATCCTCAGCACTACATACATAAAATTAATAAATAGAATAAAAGTATTGTGTCTGTCTACAACTAAAAAAAATATTTTAAAAAATGAGGAGAAAGGGCAGGTTGTGAAGTTCTGGGAAAGCAGGTCTGTGGGCTTCCTGTGGGTGGGGAGGCGTCTCTAGCCTTTCTCATCTGCCCAGCTTTCTGCAAGTGTCAAGAGAGTTGCTGGGCCCCAGATATGTCCCAACTGGAACATGGCAGGGGCTATCATCTTAGAACCCTTGCCATCACCAATGGTGTTTGAGCAATCTTCAGGGGACCATGTACCTGCTATTGCTTTGTGTGCCCTGGCTCCTTAACCACCACAGCAGCCCTACAGCAAGGGCTCTGTTATTGTTATGCTCCCATTTTACAAATCAGGAAACTGATATGTAGAGAAGTCACCTAGCTGGTAAGGGTTAGGACCCAGCTGGCTGCCTCCAGGGCCAGGCTCTTAAGCCCATCACCACCTCCCTGACATCTGGCATTCAGCTGAGCTTCCTCCGCCTCCCTAACCTTGAGAAGATGGTGGCCTTTCTCCAGTCTCTTTTGTTCCAAGACAGTGACACATACAGGCTCTCCTGACCCAAGAAGGCTTTAAAGGTAAACAAAATGCTGTTCACAGGCAATGCCAGGATCAAGGAGGTTCCTCTTCCCTGGGAACCCAGCCTTGGCTGATGGCCCAGACAGGCTGTCTGACCCCATCTATGTCCATGAGCTTGGAGTTGGTACTGGATGTTCCCAACCTAATGGGCCATCCATTTCACTGACGGCTGCTGCCTCCTTGGGTCCTCAGGCTCATCAATGAAATGAAAATTCCCAAAGAGGGATTTCTTTGTATAGAGACGAAGAAAACAGTCTCTGGAGTCTATACAGCTCAGGCTCTGGGTATGACCTTGGGCAAGACACTTCACTTGCTGGGACCTCAGTCTCCATCAGTTCCTGGAGAAACTTATTCTCCCATCATCCTCTCTTTCCCCTGGTCTCCCCTCATCATGTCCTCTTCCTTACAGACCCTCCCTTCTGAAAGGATAGCCCTCTGAAGGCTCTGCAGAGTTCCCAGGCCTCTCAGGCAGCTGGAAGGGAAGTGGCCACACAACAGGGCTCCCTGGGAACTGGCTGCTCTGTGTGCCTCACAACTCTGGCTTTGAGAATGGGAAGGAGAGGTCCAGGGCCTAAGGTGCCTTAGGACTTTCCTGCTATGGGGCCACTGCCCTGCATGCATGGCTCTATGTGTGCACTTGGGACAATGAGTGACACCTCCACATGTCTGTGCATGTCTCTGTCAGTGGTTATGTGTGGATAGGTCTCTGCACAGTGGTCTGAGGGTAGCAGTCCATGTGGTTCTACTGCAGAGGTAAAGGTATAAAAGGGCCTCTACAATGATGATCAAAAATAGCTACTGTGTATTTACCAAGCACTTACTATGTGCTAGGCATGGATTAAGCATTTCATATCATTCTTATTTTTTCCTCACAATTAGCCCAGATAGATGTGGCAAGTGATATTTTTCAAAGATAGCTACTACAATATTGTCTGTCCCACCGGCTCTTCTTATGACATGGTGTTGACACTCTTCCCATACAGTGATAAGATTTAGATTTCCTCCCTTGAGACTAGATGGATCTTTGTGACTGCCTCAACCATGGAGCACAGCAGAAGTGATGTTATGGGGCATCCCAAGTTAGGTCACAAAACTTATTCTCCTTTCTGTCCTGGCTTGTGCATTCTTTAAGCCCAGCCTCCACGTTGGGAGGAAGCCCAAGCCATAGGTAGGTATTCCAGCCAACAGCCCAGTTAATGTCCCAGGCAAATGCCAGATTTAATTGCCAGATTTGTAAGTGAGGACGGAGGATGCCTTTGAGAGGATTCCAGCCCAGCACTATCTGACCGCAGTGCACGACAGCCGCAGTGAGAACTGAGGCTCAGAAAGGAGGAGCCAGAGTCACGTGTAGACAGTAGGTGGCAGAGCTGGAATATGAATCCAGGATCCTTAAGGTGACAATGATAGAAATGGTGCAGCAAATTATTTCTGCATAGATCCAGGTTACATCTATTGGCTCAGAGGGGTCTAGCTGGAACCCCAGCATCAGCAGCACTAGAAAGCATCACCACCCCTTTTAGAAACCATCCCTGATGGCTGAAAGGAAGACTGAGGGGGCAGCTTTCACCCTCTCTGATGGGGCTCAGACTCAGGTCTGGCAGCCAAACCTGGCTGGCCCACCTCTCAGCTCAGAAAAGAGACCCTTTCCGGGCCTCCAGGTATGAAGTGTCAATTCCCCATCATATCCTTGGTAGGGGACTTACTCTTATAGCTAATCAATGTTCAGTGAGGTTCTGTTTTCCAAGTATTCTCTGAGTCCTCACACCTATCCTCTGAGTGTATTCTGTTATTACCATTTTACAGATGAGAAAACAAAGGCTTTAAGAAGTGAAGCAACTTAATCTTGGAGTTGACCCTAAGTAATTGGCATTAGAGAAAGTGAGTGACTCCACCATTGTCACAGAGCACCTAAATTAGGAGTCAAGCCAAGCCTTGAATTGGGAAGTGGGGGTTGTAATCACTTTCCTGGATGGCTGGAAGACAGATGGAAAACAGGAGGAAGGTCTCAATGTCTATCCACCCGCCCTCCACACCAACTATAAGATTCAGAAAAGCAGAGACTAGGTCTCAACATACAGTAGGTACACAATACATACCCACTGACCATCTTGTTCTGTGATTAGTCAAGTTGCTCCCCCCTCTGGGTTGTTTTCCCTTCTGTAAACAAATAGGGTAGGAGGGAAGGTTCAGGGGGCTCTAAATTCTCCACTAGACTCCAGGGAGGGCGGTAAGGTCATGCCCAGGGATGGGGACGGACCTTTCCCAGATTTCTTCGGGGCAGGATCAAGCTTTCTGGAAGTGAGGAAGCTGGGGCTCCAGGAACTGAACTTCTGCCAGACACCTACAGGTGGCAGCAGAGGCCCGCATGGCCAGGGTTGTGGTGCATGTGTTTTGAATTTAACTCCAGACTTTTTTTCATGTGGGTTTTTTTTTTCCCTTTCTTTCTTCTCTGTCACCCCGCCCTCCTTAATTTCAAGAAGATACAGCTGGACCTTCTAGGCTGAGAAGGAAAAGTTTCCTAACATCACGGATAATAGCCGGAAGCAAGAGGTGGGGGTTGGGAGGTTTGGTTAGACCCCAACAGATGTGAGAAACATCTGAGGAGCTAGTAATCTCTGATTTTAATCATCTTCTCAGCCCAAGAGGCTGGGGCTGTCACCCCCACTTTGAAAGCAAAGAAACTGAAACCCAGATCTTCTGTGTCCAGGGTGAGGGGCCAGGCTGTCCTACCCTTGGCAGTCTGTGTGTGTATAGAGTGGCGGGGAGACAGGGACAACTTTGGGGAGCCAGTGTAGCCTAGGGTGGGGTTTGCTCTATCTGGCAACCCTACCTTAGGGGATCCAAGGAAATGTACCCCGCCACACACATTTCTGCCCACATATTCATCTGTCTTGTATCCTAGCCTTGGCGCAGAACCTCTGGATGACATGGCCTCCAGGAGCCCTCTCCCCCAAGCTCTAAAAATTACTTCATTAAAAGGTCTAAGCCTTGCTCAGCAACAGAACCCTGCACAGGGAATCAGGGCCCATGTGGTCTGGCACAGGCACTACCACCTCTGGCTGAGAATATCCTTCCCTCAGCCTCAGTTTCCTTTCCTGAAAAGTGCAAAGAACACCTTCTGCTCAGTAGGTGCTCTGGAAAAGAGGGCCCCCTCCCTTGGCTCCACCCAGGCCTCTAGCATGCAGGGAGGCTGGCGAGGGGTCGTGGGAACGGAAGTTCCTAGGGTCTGTTTCCAGCCCCTCCTGTTCCCTCCCTCCCTCAGACCCAGGCACATGGGGTGGGGGAGCTTCATTTGTGTGCATTGTTGGGTGAAATGGGGTGTCCTGCCTCTGGGGCGGAAGATGACTCACTGGGCCATGAGCCAGGCACCCTGGGAAAGGCCAGGCCAGCCTCAGGCCAGAGCCCAAGGGAGCCCAGCGGCAGGGAGTAGGGGCACATGGCCTGCCTGAGTTGTTGATAAATCCTGGGGGCTCTCGAAGCCCGCAGCCAAAAGAGGCCATCATTCCCACTTTGCACAGTGCCAGAAATTCTTCCACTCAGGCCACCAAAGGCCCAGGGAAGCTTGAGGTGGGGTGAGCTCCCACCAGCTTGCTCTTTCGCATTCCCAGCCCCTACACAGCCAGGCTGGTCTCTTCGCTGCCCAACGTCAGGCTCACCCCCACCTTGGCTCCTTTGCAGGCTGTTCCCCTGCCTGGGCTGCCTCCTTGCTCCTGGGCCCATCCGAGTCCCATCTGACTTTGATGCTCTGCCTCTTCTAGGAAGCCTCTTGAACCCTCTACCCTCCCTACCTTATCCTCAGTGACTGTTCCTAGCACAGACCAGGGTAGCAGCCAGCCACCCTGGGACAGCTCCCAGTCAACATTCTTTTTGACATACTCCAGACCCACAGTGTGTCATCCTTGCACTCAGCAGGCTGCCCGGGGCACAGGGGACATATGATGAAGTCTGTGAGTTCCAAAAGGGAGGGAGCCTAGAACAGAGCCCAGCCCTAGAAGGTGCTCAGCACACAGTGAATTTGTGGATGAATGAAAGCAAGTGCCAACAGAACCAAAGTGCCCAGCAAGTGACCATGTCCATGTTCAACCTTCCCCTAAAGGAGAGGCAGAGAAGGGGCTATTCCTTCCCACCAGACATATGGGCCCAGAGGCCCAGAGAGGAAAGCGTCTCATGACCCCAGGGCAGCAGGCAGCCAGCTGAGCCAGAAATGGGCCTTTGGGGCTCTTCCACTACAGCTTATCCAGAGGGGCCCAACCAGCTGGGATGCACTGTGGCCTCACCTTCCCTACCCCAACCCTGTTCCAGGACCCAGGGGACACACCTGGAAAGAAATGAGTTCTATCCATCAGTCAATGACTCTAGCCCTGGCCCGGATGACCCTAGCCCAAACCAAAGCCCAGGAAAGTCCCCTTCTATCATATTAGACAAGCCTGGGGTGGTCTCAATGCCCAGGGGCAGTGACCAGACTCTGCTCAAAGATCTTTCCACCACAGACTGTTGTCACGGGGCCTGGGCTACACTGGCAGAAGTGGTCTCTGCCTCTGGCTGATCAGTGTAGAGCTGGGGCTTCAAGGCCTTACTGTACTTTATCCATAACTGGTGACCAGCCCTAATTCCTGGGCAGTCACCCTTGAGTATGTGTATGCGCACGTGAGTGTACACATGCACACATCCACACATCGTAGACAACATGATTCACAGCTCAAGGTTAGCTCAAGATCAAGGTTTCACCCTCCCAAGGCCCTAGGACCAAGGCTGCCCACCACCTCCAGCAATGCACCTGACAGCTCAGACAGCCCCTCCTTTCTGAGCTTCTGGAGCTGCAGCGCTGAAACCTCAGAGTCCCTGTAGTCTTGCTGTCATGATTGTTGACAATAAGTGGCACCGCCCAGTCACTCAGTACCATAGAATTCACAACACTTTCAGGACCTAATCCCATGAGACCCACAGCAACTCTGTGGAGAAACCAGGGCTCAGTGACGAGTCATAACTTGCTCAGGTTCTCAGGACTAAGCAGTGGCAGAGCTGGGCTAAAATCCCAGCTCTGCCACTGACTGGCGGGGACTGTGGGTAAATCACTTAACCTAGCTAAGCCTGAGGACAGAAAGAGAGCAGAAGCCTAAAAATAGTAGCTGCATCTATTGAGGGATTCCTCAGCCTGCTTACTAAGCTCTTTACAGGTGTTTATTTTAAACTCAAAATAAGCTCCTGGGTAGGTCCTATCATTACCTGCTCTGTGAGGAGGGTAAAGAGGCAGGGAAGGTAAGTACCTTGCTCAAGGTCAAGCAGACAGGATTCCTGCCCCCAGGAAATCTCAGGTGGAAAAGGGGTCAGGATAGCCACAGTGCCAGGAGGGGGGTGGGATTCCAGTCAGGAGCAATCCTGAGTGTGCAGGCTGCCAGGCTGCCATCACGGGGAGTCTGCCCTTGGCCTCTTCCAACATCCAACCACAGGGAGGGCCAGCAAGTCATGGCACTTACGGGAATCTTCAAAATGCCACGGGGAAGGGTTTAGGTGTAAGTAACATCCAATGATAGATGCAAGAAACAAGCATATTGCACTGAGTGTCATTTAAAAACAAACTCACAAACACATACACATACACATACAGAGATAGAGAGAGAAAGCCTGGAAGAAAATAAACCAGAACATTTAACAATGGATAGGGAACGTGGAATAAGTCAGAGACCACTTTCCATTGATGGCTGGCAGGCCTCCAGGAAGTACAAGTCTGTGCCTCAGTTTCTCACATATAAAGTAGGGAATGTTTAGGGATTACTTAGCACAGTGCCTGGAACACAAGGAATGCAAAATAAATACTGGCTGCTACAAATAGGATTGTGTTATGTTAGTAGTAAGATTCTCTTTTTGTGGCATTGGGGATTGAGCACAGGGACACTTGACCACTGAGCTAAGTCCCAAGTCCTTTTTCATTTTGGGTCTCACTAAATAGCTCAGGGTCACCTCGAACTTGTTATTCTCCTGCCTCAGGTGCTAGGATCGCTGGATTATAGGTATATGCCACTGCACCCAGCTGTTGTAAAATTCTAAGATTCTCTTATAAGCAGACTATCTCAGAGGTCACCTAGACCAGTCCCCTCCAAGGACTGGCATGCCTGGCAACCCTTGCTTATGTACTCCGGGCTGAAGAGCTCGCCTCCTTCAATGGTACCATGGGAGCTCTTTCCACTCTGGGCAGTCTGCTTGGGAGAAGCCCAAGCTGGGCTGGAAGCCCTGTCTCTGGGAGGCCTTAGCACTGGATGACAATGACCCTCTGCCTCCCATTCTGAAATACTTTGGTCTCAGGCTCTCCTATGGGATGATTCACCAGATAAGAGATTGGGAATGGCTTTCTGGGTGGCTCTAATCTGGAGCCCAGGTGACCGCCTCCCTCCCTCCCACTCTCCATGATAACAGAGATAACAGAGTAGCCTTTGCTGACAGTACTTTTGTGCCTTTTCCATTTTCTCCTTTGGAAAACAAATGAGAAACCAGCTGGGTCTGCCCTACTCCCCACCCCACCCCCAACTCTCCAGTCCCCCAGGGGTGGGAGGCACTCTCAGCCTCCTCCCCTGGACAACAGGCCTGGTGGAGAACCCCGGAGGAGGGGCCCAGTGAGCTGGCTGTTGCCATGGCAATGGCAGTCCTGGAATTTGACCACTGGGGCCTAGGAGTGGGGGTGGGGAGTTAGTACAGGCCATGCTAGGGCCAGAAAGGAGGGTTCAGAGGCCCAGGAAAGCCAAAATGAGCAAGGCAGGGCAGGGGTCCAGGGCCCTTCCATGGCCTCAGTTTCCCCATCTGTAAATGGGGAAGATGTATGGACATCAAGATCTCCCTTTCTAGTCGCTGACTGGGAGGCAGCTAGAGCAAGACCAGTTGCCCCCTTTAATGGACAGGGACCCCAGGGAACAAGGACTCACTTGAAGTCAGGCAAATCCAGGGCATTGCCACAACTAGATTCCAGGGGGTGGTGTGTCCCCTCTGGCATCCCCGAGGAGAGGACAAGGGTGCCTGGTTGGGGGCCCAAGAATGGCAATGGATGGCTAGGTCCATAATCCTGAGACAGCAGATGATGTACCCACTCCCTGTAACCTCTGGCATTCCTGGATCCAGAGGGCTGGCAAAGGGCCTGCCCCACTGGACCTGCTGAGCCAGGCTGCAGCAGGTATTTTTAAATGGGCACCTGTCCTTCTCCACCTTCCTGCCTGCCCACTCTAGGAACAGAGTGAATTCAGCTGTTAACTCTCCATTTACTTTGGCCAAGCCTGATACCCCCCCCCTCCACAAAGCTAGATCTACAGCCATCTTCTGTGCCCCCACCTCTGGGACAGCCTCCTTCCTCACAGTCAGCCCTGCGATCAGGGTGATGTCCAGGGCCCTTTCCAACTATAATACCAGAGGCTCAGAGAGGAGATGGGACTTGTCCAAAATCACGCAACACAAAAGAAGAATTTGGGAACACTGTACCACCAGCCTGGGCCCCCATCTCCAAATGCCACCAAGTTCTTCTGATGCCATCCCAGCTCCTTCTCCTCATTCCTCTGCCACTGACCCTCAGAAGCCACAGCCTCACTCCCTTCTGCTGACCTTCACACCCATGCCAGAAAGATACTACAAACTGTGACCAAGTGCTCCTCTGCTTAAAACACCAGCCATCTGGGAAAACAAAAAACAAAAAACACAAAAAAAACCCAGAGTTGGAGTCATAATTCACACCACAACCCAGGATAAGCTCCAAATAGATCCAAGATTTAAATGTAAAACAACATAAAATACCAGAGGAAACCATGGGAGCATTGCTTTATGGCTTTAAGCGGGGGAAAGGCTTTCTAATCATGACTCCAAACCCAGCAGCCATAAAATAACAGCTTGATAAATCAGATAAATAAAAACGAAACCTACATTGCAAAAATATACCATAAACAAAGTAAAAAAGTCAAGTGACAAATCAGGAAAACATCTGTGATTCATAACCTGGACAAAGAATTAACATCCCTAAGATTTAAAGGGCTCCTAGAAAAAGATGAAACAAAAGGCCAACAACCAAAAGAAAAATGGACAGAAGATCAGAACCATGCACAGAAAAGGGCACAAGAAAGGACACTCAAGATTACTCAGCATGAGATAAATGCAAATTAAAATGCACTGAGGTGTCCTTTTGCACTTCTCAGAATGGGATCTGAATATCCAAAGGTCTGAAACGGTAAGGTTGTGGGGAAACCTCTCCTGCACCAAGATGCAAAGCATATACATCCTATGTCTCATCAATTCCACTCCTAAGAAGTGACCCCCATAAAAGATGACAGATGCGTGAAACACTTGTTCACTGAAGCACTGTTTGTAACAGCAAGAGACTACAAGTAACCTAGATTTCCTTTCTATGTGGTTCCATACAGTTTGGTAATTACACAGTGGAATGCCATGTAGCACAAAAAATAACATGGATCCCTCAAAATACTGAGGAGGCGAGATCTGCACGTGATTATTAAGTGTAAAGAGCAAGGGCAGAGTGCGCAATGTGCTGTCACCTGTGTATAAAGTAGGGGACAGACAATGTACTTGCTGGTATTTCAGACAGGATTCACTAAAACCTAGCAACCTTGCATCCGGCAGGGACACAGGCCATAACAAGCAGCTGGGTGAAAAAGAGACTTTTTATTCTTTTTGATTCTCCTGAGTCACAGGAATATATTACCTATTCAAAATATGGATACCCAGATTGAATGTATAAAAAATCTGCCTCACAGTCTGGTCTCTGCTTCCCACTCCAATCTTCTGTCTCAGTTGTGAGCAGCCTCTGCGCCCCTCATTGTTGTTCTCCTACCTGCATGGGGACCCCTGAGCTTTCCTCACATCAGGGCATCTCTGCCCTACCCTGATCACCCCCGGTGTTCCTGGTACTGTCCTGTATTCCCAGCCTACACATAGGACCAGGTCCCAGGGCAGTTCCTGCTGAATGAAGGTCACATGGAAGAATGGGGTGCTGCTGGGGATGTAACTCAGTGGTAAAGTGCTTGCCTGTCCTGTGCCAAACCCTGGGTTCAATCCCCAGTACTGCAAAAATAAACAAACAAATAGGGTACAGCTCTGGGACTGAGAAAGGTGCCTTTGTCTTTGCCGCCTCCCTTCCGTTCCTCACTGGTCTCCTCTTGGACAGTTCGTCTCACCCCGGATGTTTCTCCAGGAAGCCTTCCTGGCCCACTTTGCAAGCAGAGAGGGGCCTGGCACTGGCCCCTTCTGCAGAGAACTGTACATTTCTTTCTTCAGGCCAAACTCCCAGGCCTAGCTTAAATTAAGCCCCCTCAGGACCAGCTTGCCAGAGTTTAGAGTGAGTTTCCAGGTTAGATGAAGGCCTTGAGGTCAGAATTCACTGGGTGACCTTGCCCTTCTCTGGGTCCTCATCTATATGACAAGGGGCACAGACAGGCTGATCCAGAGTTCATAAAAGGCAACTTTATAAGCTGGGCGCGGTGGCGCACGCCTGTAATCCCAGAGGCTCCGGAGGCTGAGACAGGAGGATTGCGAGTTCAAAGCCAGCCTCAGCAATGGTGAGGCCCTAAGCAACTCAGTGAGACCCTGTCTCTAAATTAAAAATACAAAACAGGGCTAGGGTGTGGCTCAGTGGTTGGTTGAGTGCCCTTGAGTCCTAACCCAGGTACCCCCCTGCAAAAAAGGGCAACTTTACAGAGGGGTGAGGATGTCTGGCAGTGGAGAGCTCTGCACAGCTGCTCAGCTCCTTTCCTATGTACAGCTGCCTCAGAGGAAATGTCAGGAACTCCCTCAGGTCATGCCACTACCAAAGATGACTCTTTGGGCCACTGTCGGTGACCCTGTCTAACCACCCCGATCCCCCGACCCTTTCTCAGCCAGGCTAAACCACCACTCTCCTTCCCCTTCCAACTTGGTTTATGGCTTCCTACTGATCCCCAGTGGCTTATCGTACAGCCTAGCTGCTGGACATTACCACATTAAATCCTCATAGCAACCCCATCAGAGGTGCTGCTGTCGTTATCCCCATTTTACAGTTGCATACTCTAAGCCACAGGGGGCTAAGTGCTCAGGGTCACACAGTGAAGAGGAAGGGCAGGATTTGAACCTAAACCATCCATTATATCAACCCAGCCAAGTACAGGATCAAGTCCAAGCACTTAGGCTGACTCCTCTCACCCTCAGTGACCTGGCCTTGCTAACCTACCGGAGTCACATTTCCCCACCTGTAACCTACTCTGGGTGCATCATATTCAGGCCTCAGTAGTTCAGCCTGCCCACTCCATTACGCCCCTAGACCTCTGCACTCTCCCTTATTTTTATGCTGGGCAATGGCTTTCATTCTTTTTTTTTTTTTTTTTTTTTTTTTGT
The DNA here is from genome assembly GCA_025594165.1 of Tamias sibiricus. Taxonomy (NCBI): domain Eukaryota; kingdom Metazoa; phylum Chordata; class Mammalia; order Rodentia; family Sciuridae; genus Tamias; species Tamias sibiricus. The sequence continues at coordinate 70,087,666 of CM046657.1, read as the reverse complement.
GGTACCGGGGATTGAACTCAGGGGCACTTGACCACTGGGTCACATCCCCAGACCTTTTTTGTGTTTTTTTTTATTTAGAGACAGGGTCTCACTGAGTTGCTAAGTGCCTCGCCATTGCTGAGGCTGGCTTTGAACTCGCGATCCTCCTGCCTCAGCCTCCCAAAGTGCTGGGATTACAGGCGTGCGCCACCGCGCCCGGCCTTTCATTCTATTTTTAAAGAAGTGGGGCCCAGGGGCTGGGGTTGTGGCTCAGTGGTAGAGTGTTTGCCTAGCATATATGAGGCACTGGGTTCGATCCTCAGCATCACATAAAAATAAACAAATAAATAAGTAAACAAAAAAGAGCATTGTGTCCATCCACAATTAAAATAGAAATTCTTTAAAAAGAAAAAAAATGAAGTGGGGCTCAGACTTTATAGCAGGCCAGGGAGGAAAGTGCCTGAGGCCGACAAGCCCAGGTCTCAAAGGGTGGCCCTGCTTGCCTTAGGGCTCAGGCTTCCTCCTGCAAATGTTTTTTCCCATTCTTCCTTTCACTCCCAACTCTGGGGAGAGCCTTCCTGATTCTAAACTAAATCGCCTCAACATAGAGGAGCCAGATTCCTGGGCTTCTAGACAATGTGCCACCACCTGTCACTGGTCAGTGACTGAGCTGGGTCAAGACAGGGTACACACTGCTCTGGGAGCGTGGTTGCTGCCAGCTCCTACCTCCTTGAAGGGCCTTATCTTTCCAGGTGGCATCATGGGCAGAGGGTCTTCCACTGCCCAACAGGTTGTCCTCCTGGTCAAGAGGGCCTAGGTCAGCTCCAGAGGCCCTGGGTGTGGGCATCACCTGTTATAGGAACCTCAAGAACAGGGAGTGCTCCCTTACCCTAGCTCCTCTGGAGACCTGGCCCCTCAGAGTTTTCCCGGCCCAGGGTGCCTGGCTGGCTAAACTTCTGAGCCCGCAGAGACCCTGAAGGGTAGGTCTGCCTGCTCTGTGCACTTCCCCTGGGGCTCAACAGGCATTTTCTGACTAAGTCCTGGGGGGGTTCAGTGGGGAGTACAGAAGTACAGTGGGGAGACATGGTTGTGGGGCAGACACACCCCGGCTCACAGAACAAAGAGGCTGGCCAATCTTACTGCTCTGTCAAGATTCCACTAAAGAAAGGGTTCCATTATTATTATTATTATTATTATTATTATTTTTTGTGGTACTGGGGATTGAACTCAGGGGCACTCGACCACTGGGTCACATCCCCAGCCCTTTTTTTGTATTTTATTTAGAGACAGGGTCTCACTGAGTTGCTAAGTGCCTCGCCATTGCTGAGGCTGGCTTTGAACTCGCGATCCTCCTGCCTCAGCCTCCCAAAGTGCTGGGATTACAGGCGTGCGCCACCACGCCCGGCTGGGTTCCATTATTTTTGAAAGCTTCAAAATTATTGTCCCAGGATAAAGTCCAGATATTCAGGCCTTGCCTTCAAGACTCCCTGGGGCCTACAACCCTCCAGAACCGGGAGCTTTCATAGCACCCGTATGCACCAGGGCTTCTCCATCACAGGCCTTCACAGCTTTCTCTGGCCAGAAGGTGCCAGCTTCCTCCAGCTTGTCAAGAGCCCACTGGTCCTTTAAGGGTCCAGTCACTGCCCCAAGTTGGTCTCCCTTGCCCTCACCCTCCATGGCCTCCTGTGACCCTGGTTCTCAGATGGGTTCCCTGGGGCAGAAGCCCCTTCTTGTTCATCCGTAGATACCTGCTAACCCTACACCTCCAGGCACCAATGGACTGCAATGGCACCAAATTTCACAGGTTCCCCTGGGTTCCCCAGACCTACCCTTAAAGCTCATCCCAGAGGTACCAGGGCCAATTAAGAAAGTTAGGAGCAGCTGTGCAGTCAGCACTCAGTCCACTAATGATAAGCACCCTGTCCTCAAATTGGGGGGTTTCCCATGGGATGAGGTCCTGCTGCCAGGGAGGGGTGGGTTGAAACCCTCTCTGTGGTGTGGTGTCTACTGCCCAGCCCAGCCCCTTGTCAGGCACTCAAGAGGTTTCTAGTGCAGAGACAACTACTCTGTCCACATCTCCCGGATGGATGGTTCCTATTTACATTGGTTCGGTTGACATCTGGTAGTCCCAATCTACTCTAACTTAGCTGCCACCAAAGCTTGCTCCAGGGAAGGTCTAAAGGGTTGAAGTCTGGCTCCTCACTTGTAGTGCCTGCACAGATGTTTTTGTGGGTACAGAAATCTGTTGGGAATGGGGAGAGTATGCACACATGCACCCTTATGTCGGGCACCTTCAGCTTTACCCATGTTGGGATGGGTCGGGGTCTACTGCCAACTTGCCCCACAGTGTGGGAATGGTTGCTTCTGGGCTCTCCAGCCTGCAGACTCTGCTGGGGCTCCTCTCTGCATCTCAAACCCCAAGCATAGGGCTCTACACTGCCTTCCCCAGCACCCACAGACCCAGCTGGCCACACAGAAAGTGGCCTAATGACTGAGAGGATGGGGCTACAGTGCTGTCTGGGGCCCAAGAGTTAAACTTGTGGGACAGGGCTCAGGGCTAGGGGCCCAGAGGGAGATAGGGCAGGAGGCTGGGGGTGGGGAAGCCGGCCTGGGCTGGCTGCGGGTCTGGGCCTCTCTGGGCTCTTTGTCCAAATATGGAAGGTTTTTTTGTCTCCATTTGAGTCACGCCGGCCATGGCCCAAGAGATCTGCTTTCCAGATACTGCAGGCAGGACTGCGCCAGCACCTCCAGGACTGCCCCCCCCCCCCCCAAACACCTCCCTGCCCTGGCCCATCTCAGCACCTTCCCAACCTCTGGGGCCAAAGATCTCTCCACCAGCAGGGAGCCCAGCACCACCGAAGCTGCTCTCCAGCACCAAGAGAACTGTCCCTGGGTCCAAAAAAGCAGGAAACACTCATTCCTTCTGCCAGCCTGTCCCCTCTCACTCTCCTAGGGCCCTGCAATGTAGTGCAGCCATTCAACTATTATTTCCTAAGCAACTACTATGTGCTAGTTCTCATGTATGTGTTAGTTCTTAGGGCCTGGACCGTAGGCTGTGAATCCATTGGGATCACCAAGTCTCCTCCTGTGCCACCACTCCGGGCAGTCCTGAAGGCCAGGAGCCTGAGTAATGCCCATGGACTCTGGAGCCAGGCTGCCTGGGGCGGAACTCCAGATCCACCACTCACTTAGCTTCCTGATCCTGCATGCTACTGCTTCAGAGCACTGAGCTCCTCACCTGTGACACAGGGATGACAGGACCTCCCCCCTGGGTTGCTGTGAGGGTTGAATGAGTTAATGGCAGTTAAGTGCTCAGACCTGCTCCTGGCCTCCAGGAAGGCTTTACAAGCTTTGCTGCTACTACTGTGACAATCCCCTGACCAGAGCCCACAGTCAGGTACTATGGGCCTCACCTTTGAAGGTTCTCCACTAGTTTCCTCCCTGATCCCTCTGCATTAGACAAAATCCACTTGGAGGAAGGCCAGACTGACTTCAAATACTACCTCTTTCCTTGGACTCTGAGACCTGGGCCAGGAACCTCACCCTCTCTGGGCCTCAGTGTCCGTTCCCATCCTGCCTCTAATTGTTACTAACTCAGGACAGGACCCTTTGCCCACGGGCCAGTTTCCACCTGCCTGGTCCCCAGGGCAGAGCCAGCAGGGCTGGGTATGGGTGGCAGGGGAGCTCAGAGCAGCCCCAGGGCAGTCTCGGCTCTTCTCCTGCTTCCCCCACATTATTTTTAAATAAATGTGTATTTAAGCCCCACTGTGTGCCAGGAACAGGAGGGCATGGCATGGGTGGGGGCCCTCTGACCAGAATTAAGCAGTGGGTCTCAGAGTGACCTGGGGCCCCTACCCACCCCTCTGTACCCCAGAGCCTTTGAGGCATGTTCCCCACTAGGCAGAGCAGAGCTGCACTAGCTTTATGTCCTGGGACTGAGACGGTTCTTGACACCTGGGCTGGGAGGCCAAAGGGACACAGTCCTACATAGGGGCTTCTCTGGAAGGCCTATACCTGGCCAGGTCCTGCAGTCTGGCTCTGTGGAGGAGGTAGGGAGACAGAGGAGCAGAAGAGACAGACGAGGGCACAAGATTCAGGGGCAAGAAGCAGGACAAGGGACAGAGGAGGGGAGGAAAGAAGAAAGCAAGGAGCTCCCACAGAGAGAAAGGCCTGGTTTAAGTGAGAAGAAACAAGCAGGAGTCCAAGAGGACAGAGGTGGCCCTGGCCTAGGTGATGAGGCAGGGCAAAAGGAATTAACCAGGCCATCTTCCCCCTTCTCCTCCTCTTCCTCCTCCTCCTCCTCCTCCTCCAGCTTTGAGGCCAGTCCGGAACTATTTTTAGCTGGGGCTGAATTTAGCCATTCCCTCGGAAATTCCTCACCCGCCCAGGGCAACGCCCCCGCTGGCCTTGGGGAGAAGCCTGGAAGTGGGGGGGGGGAGGGGGTAGCAAAGACCGAGCAGGTTCTTAGGCATCTGATGGGGAAACTGAGGCTCAGATCAGGCCTCAAATCTGAGTTATTCCTCTCCCTTCGGCCCTCTCCCCCCCTGCTTTTCTCCAGAAAGTCCTGCAGGGCATCAGGGCCACTGCACAGCACTGATCTGTGGTGTCTACTGAACAAACACCACAAGTGTCCGACCTCAGGACCGACTGTGCGTGCTGTTAGCAAGGCTGCCTGCTGTCCGGCCAACTAGTCCCTCCATCCCCAGCTCCTGAGAGCCTGTGTGTTCCAGAACCATATCTGAAACTCCCACCTCACTGATGGGGAAGCCGAGGCAGAGTGACTTGTCTTGGGTCAGTCAGTATGCCAGCACGGCCTGCTCTTCCCTCCCCACACACTCCCTACATCAGGTCTCTCCCAGAAGGGCCTACTGGGGGTGTAGCATGGAACTTGGCTCTTCCCTGTGGGCCCCTCAGGGTGCTTCTACCCAAGAAGGGAAACTGGAATTAGACAGTGGGCACACTAGACTCAGAGGCAGGGGCACCACTCAGACCCTCACCATCTCAGAACGCAGAGGAACGTTCTGACCAGGGGCAGGGGCATGACTGAGACCCTGCATCTTGTCCTGCTGTCACATTCTCTTATTCAAATAAGGGAGAGGAATACCACCCCCATCCACACACACACACCCCAACTTCTGATAGGGCTAATGTTTTTAAAATATTTTTTTAGCCAGGCATGATGGCACATGCCTGTAATCCCAGCACTTGGGAGGCTGAGGCAGGAGGATCACGAGTTCAAAGCCAGCCTCAGCAATGGTGAGGCACTTAACAACTCAGTGAGACCCTGTCTCTAATAAAATACCAAAATAGGGCTGGGGGTGTGGCCCAGTGGTCGAGTGCCCCTGAGTAGATGGACATTATTTATGTATGTATGTATGTATGTATGTGGTGCTGAGGATGAACCCAGTGCCTCACACATGCTAGGTGAGAGCTCTACCACTGAGCCACAACCCCAGATTCTCCCCAGATTTAAAAAAAGAAATTATTTTAGTTGTAGATGGACACACTACCTTTATTTTGTTTTATTTATTTTTATGTGGCACTAAGGATCGAATCCAGTGCCTCACATGTGCCAGGCAAGCGCTCTGCCACTGAGCCACAACCCCAGCCCAGGGCTCCCCAGATTTTTACCTCCAAATTGCCTCCCCAGACAGAACTTTTCTGGCTACCTCTACATCATCTGTTCCCCTAAGCCAGCCGTCTCACCTCCCTGCTCCCTCCAGTCACCACATACCAGAGGATGCTTTTTAGTGTGCAAAGCTGGCTGTGTTCCTCCTCAGCTCCTGGGCCTCTGCGGCTCCCACTGCCCAGGCTGTGTAACTGGGTACATGAGACCTTTGCCCTGGCTCCTGCACACACAGCCTCTCTCCATGTGCTCTGGTCTCACTGAGACCTCCCTGCCCTCTTGGCCTCGTATCGCATACAGTGGCTTTCCTTTCCTGCTCTAGCTCAGACCAATTCCCTCAAATGCCAGATGAACCACAAGAACTCTGTGACCCCCTCTACCCAGTGGTCCAAGTGTGAAGCTGGAGCAATAGTGAAGTGCATGGGGATGGCTTCTAGATCTGGTTCACTACTGCAGACCCTTGACAAGACCATTCCCTTGGCTGGCCTTAGTTTCCCTATCTTAATAATGCAGGGGTGAGGGATGGTTAGAATGCATGGCTAGTGTCTGGGGACTTTCCGGGTGGACCATCCTGGCATTTAAGGCCTTGGCCCTCCTCTTTTTCTTCCTTCTGTCCTCCTGGCTTGCCTAGAGGTTGATGTCTCACTCCAAGGCCCACCCCAGAGAAACAGGGACAGTGGAGGGGGACAATGAAAAATCAGGAGGGACACCAAGAAAAATGGAGTCAGCAGGACTTCCATTGGGGGGAGGGCCCCATCCCATTCCTCCACCCCTTCCCTTCTACATCTGTTCCTTAACCTCCAGTGCCCTGTCCTGGGAAAGGACTGAGTATTTGTCCAGGGGTGGGGGAGTGGGGTCTTGGCAGTCCCAGGAGGCCCGGCTGTGGGCTGGCTGGCAGCCAGAGCATGGCCTCTTTCCCTCCTGCTCCACAGCACTGGAGAAGCAGGGCCTGTTCACCCCCTGGGAACCAATAAACAGGAAACAGACACCAACCTTGCACTTGCTCCCTCCACTGACCCCTCCCAAACTCAAAGGCCTCCTCTTCTCCCACTGGTCTAGGACCTGGCTCTCCCAACCCCAGAATCTCAGGACAAAAGGTATCAGAACCAAGAAGTAATCTCAAAAGCATGAATAAAAAATCAAGCTAAGAGCTCTTGCCTCTTGGAAAAGAACTCAGAATCCTTCATCTTTAAACCATAGGATGCTAGACTCTTTTTTTCTTTTTTGGTACTGAGAATTGAACTCAGGGTTACTCAACCACTGAGCCACATCCCCAGCCTTTTTTTGTATTTTATTTAGAGACAGGGTCTCACTGAGTTGCTTAGCAGCCTCACTGTTGCTGAGGCTGGCTCTGAACTCACGATCCTCCTACCTCAGCCTCCTGAGCAGCTGATTATAGGCGTGTGCCACCATGCCCAGAAGATGCTAGACTCTTGAGAGTGACAATCTCAAAAACACACACTAGAGCCGGGCATAGTGGCACACGCCTATAATCCCAGCACTTGGGAGGCTGAGGCAGGAGGATCGCAAGTTCAAAGTCAGCCTCAGCAAGGGCGAGGCACTTAGGAACTCAGTGAGACCCTGTCTCTTATATAATACAAAAAAAGGGCTGGGGATGTGGCCCAGTGGTTGAGTGCCTCTGAAGTCAATCCCAGTACAAAAAAAAAAAAAAAAAAAAAAAAAAAAAGTAAAAAAAAACACATACTAGCTGGGCATGATGGCACAAACCTGCAATTCCAGCTACCTTGATTGAGAGGCTGAGGCCAGCCTGGGCAACTTAGTGAGACCCTACCTCAAAATAAAAAAAAAAATTTAAAAACAAAAATAAAGAAAAGCACACACTATGTGGCCACATTTCTGAGAGCTGTCCTAGACCCAGGGTCCTGGGCTGAGGGCTCCACGAGCATTCTCTTTACCTTCATAATAACTCCTTAGTGTCCCCATTTTACAGAGCAGGAAACTGAGGGTCAGAGCTGAGGCCCAATGACTTGTAAAATATTACCCAGCAAGAGTCAAAGATTTTAGTCTACCAGACACACAGACTCTGATTGCCTGCTGCAGAGGGGCTCAGGGACCAGAACAGGAAGCAGAGAGACTGAGCCCCACCTCCTAGGGCCTGGGCCTTTGACTCCGAGAGGACTTTGGCTCTGTTCTGCCTCTACCTGGGATGAGACATCCCAGACAAGTCCTAGGTTGGGGCTGGAGGTAACAAAAGCAGAGGGAGCTGGAGAGATGAGGACAGTGGGTGTGTGGTCCCATTTCCTGGTCCCTCTTCTTCTTCACCACCTCTGAAGGCCCAGGCTGCTGAACCACCAACCCTACCTAGGAGTAGCCTCCAATTTAGGGTTTCATCCTCTGCTTCATGGCTGGAAGAAGCCGAGACTCTTAGAATCACATCTTAGCATGTCGATCGTGAGGGGAGGAACTGACATTGCCTGGACATTTCTTATGTGCCAAGCCCCCTTGATGCGATTTCACTTAATTCTAAGGACAACTCTTTGTGAAGTGAGGAGATACTGACCCCATTTTACAGACTCAGGGGAGTCTGTAAGTGCTTATCCTAGGTCTTCCAGATGTTGCCTCTTTGGAAGCCTCTTGACCTCTAGACATGAAGGGACCTGACAGGTCCTCTGCTCAGACAGCACCAGGGTCACCGATCCCTAACATGGAGCTCTAGCACATGGGGATAGGGAACTCCTTCCTCTCCATCTGCCCAGAGGTGCCAGCTCTGCCTTCAGATAAGACAGCCTGGCAAAGATGTGACTTCTGCCCCCTCCCCACTCCTACCAACTGCCCTTCCCAGGAACTGTGTCATCCCAATGTCTAGTCAGCACACGTCAGGGCACCCACCTTTGGAAGCCAGGTCCATCCCCAAGGGACCCACTGGCACTTCTGCCCCTGTCCCACTAGCCTGGGCTCAGTCTTCCTACCTCCTGGGGAGAGGACCCTTCAGGACAGTTCCTGGCAAGCAAGAATGATGTCCAAGTTTTCCCTGTGTGGCCCCACTGGCCATCAAGGGGCTCAATGATCGACTACTAAATTAATAAATGATGAAGAAACATGTAATGAAATGACACAGGATAAATGCAGTGGGCCTGCCCAGGGACCAGTTCCTACAGGGGCTCTGGATCTCAGAAGTCAGCAGTCTTGTACCTTGTCTACCTGTGTTGTAGGCAGAACAAGAGTTCCCCAAAGATGTCCATGTCCTCATCCCTTGAATCTGTGAATATGTTACCTTGCACATCAAAAGGGACTTTGCAGATGTCATTAAGGATCATGGATTATCCAGGTAGGTCCAATGTAATTACAAGCATCCTTAAGAAGAGACATGCTGGGCGTGGTGGCACATGCCTGTAATCCCTGTGACTTGGGAGGCTGTGGCAAGAAGATTGCAAATTTGACTTAGCAAGACCCTGTCTCAAAAATTAAAAAGAGCTACGGATATAAGTCAGTGGTAGAGTTCCCCTGGGTTCAATCTCCAGTACCAAAATAAAAAGAAGAACAACAACAGCAACAAAACAAAGAAACAAACAAAAAAGGAAGGCAAGAGGATTATAGATTTGAAGATGCTATGTATCTAAAATGCAGTAAGTTGCTGTAGGAGCAAAAGGACACTAATACGGGGCTGGGGTTGTGGCTCAGCGGCAGAGTGCTCACCTTGCACGTGCGCAGCCCAGGTTCGATCCTCAGCACCACGTAAACATAAATGCATTGCATTGTGTACAACTAAAGTAAATAAATAAATATTTAAAAAAAAAAAAAAAAAAGGACACTAATACACCACCCATCAGCAGCCTAGACCTCTGAAGTCAGCTCATGACCTTGGCATCTCAGGAGCCCTCTGCACCCCGGCACCTGGGAAGGTTTTAGAGCCCAGTGATTTCCCAAGTCCCTCCAAATATAAACCAGAAGTTTTAACATCCCATGTGCAGCAGCAACACCACTTCTGGGAAGAGGCCTCAGTGAGCACCATGGCCTGACACCAGTGTGAGGAAGGACTCTGTGTGGGGTAGGGGGAGCTTAGAGCAGCAGCCAGTGGGAGGGGATGCGCACTCTGAGCCAGCTCCTCAGGGGCCTAAGGCCTAACAGCTGCTGCCTCCCCAGCGGCTCTGAGGACAAGGAGGGATATGAGCTCTGAGAGGGGTCAGGACTTATTCAGGGCCTCACAGCTGGGAAATGGCGAGGCTAGGCTGGATCCCAGATCTCCTGACTCCTAATGAAGACCTCCATGTGCACTACCATGCCATTCCTAGTGAACCCACGGCTACCGGGGGCTGGTTGGGGCTCTAGGCCCCTGTATGTCATAGTTTGGAGCTCACTTACTGAGCAGAGCCCAGCAGTCTGGCACTTTCCCTCTACCTCTGTCTACCCTGGTGGCTATAAAGTGGAGGGAGGATGTGGGGGGATCAATTCCCAAGGGGGGGATATCAGCTCCAATAGGCTCCTGCTTCCCAGGGGACCCAGGGTCCCAATTTCAGGGCCTGCCAGCAAGGCGCCAGGCTGCCTGGGCACATTTCCCAATAAGTGTGCCAAGGCAGCGAGTCTTTCTGGGAAATATGGGCTGCCCTGTCCCCTGCCCTGCCATCACCATCTCTGCCAATTCTGCTCAGTGGGAACTCTGTGGGTCCAATGCATGGCCTGGGAGTCAGGACACCTGGGGCCAAAGCTCACACATGAGCCATAGGGCCTTGGGCAAACCTCTTCCTGATCTGAGCCTGCTTTGCTTTTTTTTAAATGGTACCCAGGGCCATTTTACTACTGAGCTACATTCCCAGCCCCCCCCCTTTTTTTAAAATTTTTTTAGTTGTACATGAATAGCATGCCTTTACTGTATTTGTTTATTTTTATGTAGTGCTAAGGATCAAACCCAGAGCCTCACGTGTGCTAGACAAGCGCTCTGTCACTGAGCCACAACCCCAGCCACTCCCATAGCCCTTTTTATTTTGAGACAGAGTCTTGCTAAGTTGCTAAAGCTGGCCTCAAACTAGCCATCCTCCTGCCTTTAGCCTTCCAAGTCTCTGGGATTACAGGCATGTGCCACCATGCCTGGTGGGGCCTTCTTCTTTACAAGGAATTTAGAGCTGGGCAGTGCCAATGCAGCTGAGGAAACAGATGGGAGGGATGGGGCTGCCTTGGGTGGCATGAGCTCCCTGTCCCAGGAGACACAAAAAAGCAAGAGCTGAATAGGGTCATGATGGCTGCAGAGGAGACAGAGTGGGATATGGCACTGACACCAGCTTTACTGGGGCTCTGTGGTGGTTCCACTCTCTTAGCATTTCAGCCAAGTCAATACAGGCCAGTGGGGTATGGCCAGGGCATCCTACAGTCCCAGTCCACTCTCGGGGCTTTGTCATCCTCCCTCTCCTCAACCTAAGGGGCCTCACACACACTGCTTAGCCACGGAAGCAGTAGTAGTTCTGTGTTCACCTTGATAGCTGGGGATCTTGGCCCTTCAAAGCCCTCTGGGTGCTGGGGTGGTGGCACACACCACTCAGGAGGCTGAGGCAGGAGGATTGTAAATTCAAGGCCAGCCTCAGCAACTCAGTCAGACCCTCAGCAACTTAGCAAGACCCTGTCTCAAAAGAAAAAATAAAAGCTGGGTGCAGTGGTACATGCCTGTAATCCCAGAGGCTTGGGAATTCTGAAGCAGGAGGATCATGAGTTCAAAGCCAGCCTCAGCAATTTGGTGAGGCCCTAAGCAACTTAGCGAGACCCTGTCTCAACATCAAAATAATAACGATAATAATAATAATGGTAATAATAATAAAGAGCTGGGGATGTAGTTCAGTGGTAAAGCAACTTTGGGTTCAATTCCTGGTACTACTACTACTACTACTACTACTAATAATAATAATATAAAAAAAACAGAAAGAGCTGAAGTTGGATCTTAGTAATAAAGCAACCCTGGGTTCAATCCCTGTAACAAAACAAACAAAAATACAAAAAACAAAGCCCTCTGGGATACAGCAGAAATTCACTACCCAACCACGTGTGCAGGGCCCAAGCCACCACCATCTCTTACCCAGATTACTCCAGTGGCCCTGACTGGCCTCACTGTTTCCACCCTGAGCCCTGCAGTCTGCCCCCACACAGCAGCAGAGCACACCTGTTTATGCCTTGGCCAACTACTCAAGCCCCTGTTCCACCCAGGACCCTTCAACAATGCCTGCCCCTCTCACTTTCAGTAGGAGCCAGCAGATGTGAAGTCCTCCTACCACCCGATGGCTCTTCCCCGCCTGGCCCACCTCTACCCTCCCTTACCACTCTGACTTTGGATCTCCTACTGCTCCGCTGCATCCATGCCATACTCCAGCCTGTTCCTTAAACATCTCAGGGCCTTTGCACTTGCTGTCCCTCTCTGTCACAATGCTCTTCCTCCAGATGCTCACCTGACTTGCTCCCTCACTTCCTCTAGGCCTCTGCTTAAATGCCACCTCCTCAGAATTGGCCTTTCCAGACCCCTCAATCTAAAACAGCACCCTACCAGGTCATTCTCAACTCCTTAATCCTGCTTTATTTTCTCCCTAGCTTCTTCTGCTCCCTGACACATAGTGTCACTTTTATAGATAGGTGTCCTCCCTAGTCTGGAAGCTTTGGGAACTGCTGCTGTATCTATCCACAGACCTGGAAGAGTGCCTGCTGGTCTAGGTGCTCAGTATTTGTTCTGCGGATGATGACATTGCCCTATCAAGGACTGCCCAAGTCTCTGCACACAACCTGCCTGGTTCTTTCCCACTCCTCTGCTGAAGCTGTGCCCTCCTCCTAGAGCCCCTCCCCCTCTCCCAGGTTTCAAGGCCAATCTCAGGCAAAGCCTCCTCCAAGAAGCCTCCTCTGCCAGGCTACCATCCTAAGCCCTGTCCAGACTGCTTCTAGATTCTAAACTCAGTGTCTCAGCTCCCAGGCAGCTGGGGTGTCTCCACCCCACTGCTGCAGCATGTGTAGCCAGAGAGATCACAGATGGGAGGGAGGAAAGCAGGAGGGCAAGTCCCTGTGCTGGGGAGAGGGGGCTGGGGACAAGATTAGCAGCAGCCTCCCAAACCCAGCTGGTCCCAGAAACAGAGGGGCTGGAAAATGTCACGCTCAACTCTCTGGTCCATCCCCCACCCCTTCCCTGCTGGGTGGACTCATTCCTGGACAGCACTCCCCGCAACAACCCAGGACCTTTGGGAAGGAATGGGGTGAGTGAGAATAAACAGGAAAAGGACAGCCCTTCTGCCTGTCCTCCCCCATTCCAACCTCCTCTTGCTGGGTGACAAGATATTTAATTATAGATATTTGGTACCACTCACAATTCCAAATGTCCTAATGGCTTTATCCCCTCCCACCCAGAACCAGTTTCCATGGAAAAATCACAGCAAAGAGTCAAGGAGGGGAAGGAGAGAACCCCCACCACCAACAACAACTGTGGGTTCCCTGCCAAGGGGGAGCCAGAGAGACAAAGGCAATTTGAAGAGCTGCAGCCCAGGCCTCCGAGGGTAGGGAGCTGGCTGGGCCAGCTGGGAGTGGGGGGAGATGTTTGCTGGGGGGAGGCAGGAACAAGGCCAGGGTTCTGGTGCTTGAGTCCGGCTCTGCCTGGCCTTGTTGTGTGACCTTGGGATCAGCATCCTCCCTTTCTGGGTCTCAAAGTTCTTCTTACCTCTACCCCAGGCTCTAAATTAAGTGACCAATATGAAAGTGTTTAGGCTGTTGGGGATATGTAGGTGATGTCCCCAACTGTCCCTGACTTGAGCCCCTTCTTAGATGGCAGGCCAATTTCACTGAGAAACAGTTTCTTCACGTTAAGATACTGGTATGCTAAGATTCAGGGTGACTCCAACAGCATCTGAGTCTAAGGTAACACTATAAGATGAACAAGCTTGGGGCCGGGGTTGTGGCTCAGCGGTAGAGTGCTTGCCTCACACTTGTGGGGCACTGGGTTCAATCCCCAGCACTACATAAAAATAAATAAACAAAATAAAGGTATTATGTTCATCTACAACTAAAAAAAAATTAAAAAAATAAAAAAGATGACCAAGCTTTCACACTCGAATGAAATAGCAGTATCTGTCACGTAGTAGGCATTTAATAAATGCTGGCCATTGTCACTGCTATTCCAATATGCTGAAGTTCCATGGGTTCATCCATCTGTGATTCTGAGAGACAAGCCACTTCCTGTTTCTGGGCTAGAGATGTCTCGTGTGTCAACTGGGCATCAAGTACCTGAGTGCAGAAATGGACTACATGACTCTAAGTCTGGGGTAGGGGAAGCCTTGGTGCCAAGGGTCGCTGATCAGCCAGCTATTTTAGACCCAAGTGGCAGAAACCAAGAGTGTGGAAGGGGCTGGGCAGGGAGGCCCAGACAGCAACTTGCAAGCAGGTGTTCAGACTAGATGGCGTGAGCGACCCCTCATTCTGTGGTCCTGGATCTCTTACAGCAATTGCTTTGTCTTTCTGTCCCCTCCAGCCATGCCTCTACCACCCTGGAGGCTGAGCCTTTCTAACAGGGCCTCCAAGACCAGACAGTCTAATCTCCCACTGTACAGATAGGAAAACTGAGACACAAAGATGATTGTACAGGTCCAAAGTGGGTCAGAGGCTGAGCCAGGTCTGGGATCTAGCCCTCCTACCTCCCAGCAAGGGGGCAGCACCACACCAAGGGTGACTATGGGTCTGGGCTGGGAGACACCTGAGTGTGAGGACCTTCTCACAGCTTGAGTCATGCCCAGGGTCCTTTTGTTCCCCACATTCTCTCCTGTCAGTCCTGGGTGGGTTCACATTGATCCTGCCCCATAAGCAAATAGTGACAGCTCCTCTCATCTCTTCTTATTCCGGAGCCCGTACCATGCCACCTGTACCCACATAGCAGGGAGCGTGACTGGAGTCCCAGACCCTAGACAAGGGAACATTGTCTCCTCAAGGAAGGCCAACAGGAGGTGGTGGACAGCTGCTCCCCATTTTCATGGAGCCAAAAGGAAGGGGACAGCAGGATGGATTCAGGCTAGCAGATGGGAGAACTTCTAGGCTTTATGAGGAGGTGGGGAACTCAGGGATGGTGAATGTCTTCTGAGCCTAGGTTACACTGAGACCTGTGCTCAGTAACCAGTGGGGAAACAGGGAGGAGGCACAAGCTTCACTGAGAAGCAGATGGGGCAGGGGAGCCTGTTTTTCCCTCTTTCTTGCCCCTAGGCATGAAATGATGAAACCACCCACTCACCTATAAGAGCCTGCCAGGCAGGGACCATTAACCCCATTTTACAGAAGAGAAAAACAAGGCACGGAGACAGCATGTGACAGATTCTAAGCCACATAGGGATCCGCAGCTGAGGTGGCTCCAACTCTGCTCTTCTAATTATAGACTCACCAGTTCTTTCCCCTAAAGGGTAAGAGGGGACATGAAATGGGGCCTGGAAGAGTGGGAGGACTGGAGAGGCCAAAGGCTTGGAGGCCACAGAAAGTCTGCTGTGGGGACAGGGAGAAGTCTGTATGGCAGCTCCCCCTCCTCAGAGTGCCCCAGTGCGTGGGGGAGGCAAAGGGAGGTGGGGCTGGAGCCAGTTCTGCAAAAACTCCCACCCCTCCCTGGTCTCAGTGCCTCCCCCACCACACACAGCCTCCCTGAGTCCCTTGGTTTACTCCTGCCCTCTCCCCCATCATAGCTCAAGGCTCCCAGAGGAGAGCATTACATGGGAAAGGAAGCTGGGGAGGGAGGACAGTACCCACAGCAGGAGCTGCCCCTGCTCTCTCCTCCCTTCCCCCATCTTCCAAAGACAAAACTGGCAGTGGCATGTAGGGGCACCTGGCTCCCCTAACAGGGCCTCAGAAGGAAGGACAAGTCCAAAATTCCCTCTCTCCTCCTGTGGTGCTCGCCGACTCCACTGTGGCCTCCATGAGGAACAGCAGAGCCAGGACCAGGGGGAAATGGAGCCGAGGAGAGAGAAACAAAGGGAACTGGAGTTCAGAGGGGCCGTGAGAGCGCTGGGAACGGGAGTGACTAAATTAGTCCAGGGTTTAGGGTTTCCAGGCTTCTCAGTCAGGGACACAGTGAGAGCAAGGGCAGCAATTGACATAACCCCTGACCATCCCTGAGCTTAGCCCAGAAACCAAGTGCCTGGACTCCAGCCTCCAGCCTAGATACCAGGACGTGTGCAGCTGTGAACCAATCTGAACCCACAGTCCAAACCCCAGGGATGGCTGAAGCCAGAAGGCAGAAGTGGGGACCTAAGGGAGGCCAAGACCCATAGGCCTGGGTCCTGGGGTGGGGGGGGTCATATCTCAAAATCACCAGGAAAGGGGTATGGTGGGGAACAGATGTAAACAAGCAGGATAGGAGACCAGGGCCCCCAACCTGACTCATGGAGGCAGCCCTGCCTCTGGGGGCCAGACTAATCCTAACCTCTCTAAAGGTCCTTGCTGCTCAGCCTCAGCAGAAGCCTCCCTGCCTCCACCCTTCCTTAGCAGCCTACATCTAGAAGCTCCTCTAATTGAAGAGGGAGGCTCTGGCAGAACTCAGGCCCCTAGAATGCTCCAATTCAAACCCACAGACTTCCTCCAGTCTGCACAGTACTAACTAGATGAAAACACAGGCACCATCTTGTCCACATCCCTCCCAAATCAATTGTACAGATGGGGAGGTTAAGTCATGAGAAAGGCCAATGTCACACAGCTAGGAAAGAGCTGGGGCTAGAACCCTGAGTCCCTTCCACTACTCCATAGAGTAAGGCCTTGAAACTCCCCGATTGTCCCAGGCTCAGGAACAGACTTACATTCTGACCCATCACAGGAAAGTCACACAAAGAAAGGAAAACACATGCCAACTGTGAACCCCTGGGCCCAAACATCCAAGGGGGAAGCCTTGCTGCCAGCAGCTGAGCAACAAACCTCAGAGAAAGAACTGATCTGTGCAGGGTGTCACCACCCTCACACACCTGGTGCATTCACAACAAAGACCCACATGGGAATCTTGAAAGCCAGTCCCTGAGACACATGAAAGGAGTTGATAATCACTAGTGCACCTTGGAGCCGGAGAGAACCTTCACCCTTAGCACCAGCAGAAGCCTGAGGCCTCCTTAGGGTCTGAGCAGACAGGAGCCCTCTGTCACTAACACTTTTAATACTGCCAGGGCACTTCCAAGTCCAGTTAAACACCCTTGGACTTGGGCCCTGTCTAGTGAGTACATGAAAAAGGCTCCTGACAGGTTAGTGTCCATAGGCCTCCTGGGGCCCCACCAAGGCCCCCCCATGAAGGACTCACCACCTGTGGCTTGCCGCAGAACTTGCTGGCTGGGGCAGGCTCATCTGGAGCCCGAACCACCTCAGAGGGCTTGGCCTCCACAGAGGGCGGTGCAACGGGAGTCAAGGGCAGGTCCACAGGAGCTGGTGCCGGGCCCTCACCAGAGTGGAGGGTCAGCATGTACTGCTTGGTGACGTCTTCAAGGGATGGAGCCTGCAATGTGGGGTGGGCTCGGGCAGGGAAGGCCACAGGCTCAAGAACAGCTACAGGGGGGCCGACAGAAGTCAGAGGCTCAGGCACCACAATAGGTGTGAAGGTGGCAGGCACACTGGCATGGCGAACGTGTTTGGAGGGAGGCCGAGCCTGAGATAGGCTACCAATCTGGTCCTGATTTCCTTCCTCTCTCCGAAGCTCCTGGTGACTGCTCCGGGCCAGGCGCTTCTTGGAGCCCCGGCGGCTGAGCCGAGGGGACAGAACATTAGTCAGCTTGGGGTCAAGGTAGAAGTTGTGGTGGGCAGTGGAGGCAGGCGGGGCCTCTGGTAGAGTCCGCTCAGACTGTGCCCGGCCCTTGGCAGGACCAGGGTCTTCTGGCTCTGCCCGCTGCTCTGCAAGAATAGGCTCACTGCTGGATGGAGGCAACACAGGCTCGACTTCTCGGATGGGTTCCCCTCCAGGGCCCTCAAATCCAGGCCCAGCCAGCTCCCCACGACGGCTGGGGTCACTCAGAGATTTCTTCTTGGGGGCTTTGCCAGCAACCCTCTCTTCCCCCACACGTCCCAAAGCACCAGGTCCCTGAACAATGCTCTGAATGACCTCCTGATAACCCTTGCTCTCTTCACTGCCCACTGACCAGTCACTGTGGCCACTGGTCAAGCCCTCATCCACAGCTGGGGTCACTGGAAGCCCTGTCTTGGAACTTAGTGAGCCCAGGAGGTTGCTGTCCACAGAGAACCCAGAGGGCTCCTCAGAGGTGGCAGTCCGATGGCGCTGTGGAATCGGGTCACTCAGGGACCTGTAGGCCTCACTTGCCTCCCCATTGCTCAGTTCAGTCCCACCAGGGCCTGAAGGTGGGACTTTGCGTCTCCTGCGGAGGGCACCTGGTGTGGAAGGGGTGTCATTGGACACCATGGCCCACCCACCCAGACTATCCTCAGTCCCAGGGTCATAGTGGTTTGTTTGGGTTGAGGATGAAGAAAGAGGTCTCCACACTCCTGTAGCACTCAGGCTGCAAAAGGCTGCCCCAGGAGGCTCAGGATCTGCCCCAATGCCCTCATCTGTCAGGTTGGACTCTGGGCCGGACAGCTCCTCCTGGGACCGCTGCCCTTGGGTCAGATTCCCTGCCCAGTCTGGGCTTCTGCGGGGAACATCACTTCCATCATCCTGCTGGGCACCCATGCGCTGGATCTTCTCAAAAACCTGACGGGCCTCCTGCACATACTGATCCTGGACCACAAGTGGCAATGGGTCCTCCTCAGCACCAGAGCCTGCCAACAGGAGCTCAGAGGAACTGGGTTTCAGGGCACTGGTACGGGTCTGACGGCGGGCCATAGGCTTCTCAGAGCAGGTAAAGGACTTTGCCCTTCGCAGCGTGGCAGTCAAGTCCTTGAGTGTGGGGCGGGTGCCAGGTGATGCTGGGGTATGGGAGGGCATGGGTTCAAGTTGCTCCACTGGGCCACATGCTGATGGTGAGTCTCTGCCATCTAGGAGGCTGCTCCCAGGGCCTACACTGGGCTTTCGGACCCTTAACTCTGAAAGGTCTGAGCGCAGGAAGCTGAGCAGTGTCAGGGTCTCTGAGGCAATATCTGGATTGGACAGGGACTTCCTCTGCCGGCTCTTATCCAGCTCCAATCCTCCATCCCTCAACATTCTGGTGGTGCCCACAGGCCCCTTGCTACGGGTTCGAACTTGAGGCCGCAGGAGCCCTTCCCCAGCTCCAAAGCTAGGGGAGCGGTGCATGCCCCAGTTTCCAGAACTCCGGCCAGACCACAAATCATCATCCTTGAGGGTCTCCGTGCTAGAATAGCGGCTACTACCGCGGGAGCCCACGGGGCTGGCCAGGTACGCTGGAAAGCTCACCTTGGCCACACGAAAAGCTCCTCCCACAGTGTCGGACATAGGCCGCAAGCCTTCCTGGGCACCTGAGACGCAAGACTGTGAGCCAATACCCCACTCTCGGGATCCCTCTTCACTAGGGACTCTTGGCGATGTAGGAGGTTCAGGGCTCCGGATTCCCCCTGCTGAGTCCATGTTGCCCAGATTTAACCCATCACTGTCGGGCCTTCCGTCTTGATCCAACAGGGAGCTTGAAGGCCTGAGCCCCGGTCTCCCTCTCCAGCGGTGGCCGCCCTCACCGTCTTGGTCCTCGTCACTGCCCGAGAAGTGTCCGCCATGGTAGGCCGGACTCTGCGCCCCAGGCTGCGGCGGCTGGCCCTCCTCTTCCTCCTCGCTGGAGCTGGCAGCCCGGCTGCGGCTGACAGGATAGGAGGAGGCGATGGAGGAGGAGGAGGAGCAGGAGGCCCGGGCCCCGGCCTGCGGTTGAGAGAAGCTATGCCAAGAATGTAAACCATCCGCCGGACGCTGAGCCCGCTCCTGTAGCTGTTGCTGCTGTCGCCGCCGCCTCCCCTCAATCCCCGGCCCGGGAAGTGGCCGCGCCGAACGCAGGCCCGCCAGGGGGAAGCACGTTCGAGGAGGTGGCGTCGGTGGCTGCCGGGGCTCCCGAGCTGGGGGCTCCCACGCAGCACCGTCGGGGTTGGGCGTACCCGAGGCCTCAGAGTCGGCACCCGGCCGCCTGGAGCCAGGGCCGCCGAAGAGCTTGCGCATCTCGGTGACGCTGGGCCAGGCCCCACGCGCAGCGCCTTCGGCCGCTTCTTCCGCGGCCCCGGGAGAGACGCCCCCGTCTCGAGCCCCTGCAGCGTCGTCGTCCAGATGCGGCGCGTCGAAGCGCCGGGAGAGCTGGCGCACGGATGGCGAGAGGCTGCGGAGCGGGCGCGGCTGCGCGGGGGCGGCCGGGGGCCCCGACGCCAGCTTGGACACGCGCCGGGAGGGCTGGCCCGGGATGGCCGTGGCCGGCCGGCACGAGGCGCGGCGCCGCAAACCAGGGGTGTCCGTGTCCTCCTCCCTTGGCCCCGGTCCGCCGCTCCAGCGCTCCAGCAGTTTGAACGAGACACTGCGGTAAAGCGGGGGCCGGGGCGACCCGTCCGCCATGGTGGCAGCACTCACTCCGGGGGGGCTGGCCTCGGAGAGCCGCGGCCAACCCCCCCTCTGCCCCCGCTCCAAAGGAGCGCAGTGGCGGGAGTCGAAGGTCTGGGTCCTGCACCCGCCACGCGCGGGATTTGGGAGGGCGCAGAAATCTGAGCAGAGGTTTATCTGTCGCGGATCAAGTTTCTGCGGTTGCGGGAGGCAGCGGCTCCATCCCGGGCGGCCGCTCCCGCTTCAGCGACGAATTCCCGGCTGGTCCCTCGCCTTGGCCGGAGAGTCCAGGGACATCGCGGCTCCGCCGGAAAGGAATCCCACCACTCGGTTCCTCAGCTCAGCGGATGGCCAGCCTCCCCTCGCGCTGCCTCTCCAGTTCCCGCACCCTCCCTCTAGGCTGCTCGCTCCTAGCTCCCTTTTGTTGCAAATAAACTTTGTGGCAGAGGAAAGGGGGCGGGGGGCGGGGCCTCGCGCCCAAAAGAGGGGGTGGGCTCCGGGAGCGCGCGAGGCTGGGAGCCCGGTGGGGGTAGGGAATCGGGGAGGAGCCGAAGGAGAAACTAGATACTAGAACACAGGCAGGCCGGTGCGACCCTCCAGAGAAGTCCCTCGGGAGCGCAGCGGGCCGAACTGCTCCCCAGGCACACTCTCAGACACACGCGAGCTCTGAGCATCGTCAGCTTCACAGACACACAGCCGCAGTGGATCACCCACCGCGGTTCAGCAGCTTTCGCGCGGGAACACCTTCTGCCCTAGGGGCTCCAACATGGCAACCTCGGACCCACAAACTCTCGTACACACCGATACTCAGGTACAGAGAAAAACATGCTCCAGTACGGTAAAGGGGTGGGACCTGGCGCCTGGGGGAACCGTGGGCGGGGCAGGCCCGCCTGCGTTCGCTGCTCCCTGCTCCGCCCTTCGCTCCGCCCAGGACACGCCCCTTGTTCCCCCCCCTCCGCGGCGAATCCTGCGGCACCACTCCTACGTCCCACCCCTCACGCTCTCAAAAGCTCCACCAGTTCTACCTCCCTGCGGCCTGTCCAGTTCTGATCGTCCCTCAAAACTCGCTACCTATCTCTAGAAGCCCCACCCCTGGGGGCCATACCCCACCCACTTTTCCAGCTGCTACGCCTCCCACCTCCCGCGGTCCTCCCGGAGGCTTCTCTTCTCGGCGCTCCGCCCCCTCGTCTCTCGCAGTCCAGGGTACGTGGCTCTTGCGCCATCTACCGGCCTGATCCTCCCAGGCCTCTGAGCACGGACAGATAAAGCCACTTCTACCCCGAGCTAACGGAGAATTGGGAAGACTTCATTTACTTCCTTTCAGTTGTTTCTTAGCCCACTTAGCTGTTACAAACCTTCGCAAGGCGCTCTGCGCCTCCTTCAGTCTCACCCTCAAAAAGAGACCCAACAGGATTGCCCACTGCCAAACTTAAACTCCTTCCTGCGACTGCTCCACCCTTCTGGCCGGAACGTATAAATTGTTTCTCCTGCTTCATACTAATCTATTTTACTACTTAGCCCGTCTTTTTCGCGTATTCTGCCGCCACCTGCTTCCCCACTCTCGCCCGGCTCTGTTAGGTTCCTTTCATCCTCCCTGGCCCAATTTAAGTGCAGGACCCCATCTGAATGAACAAAAATTTGCGGAGCGCCTATGATGTAGGGTAATATTGTTTCATTCATTTTATTTAATCCTCGAACTACCCCCTTGGAGATAGATATTTTTGGAGAAGTAACTTTTTTTTTTTTTTTTTTTGGTGGTACCGGTGATTGAACTCAGGGGCACTCATCCACTGGGTCACATCCTCAGCCCTTTTTTGTATTTTATTTAGAGACAGGGTCTCACTGAGTTGCTAAGTGCCTCGCCATTGCTGAGGCTGGCTGTGAACTCACGATCCTCCTGCCTCAGCCTCCCAAAGTGCTGGGATTACAGGCATGCGCCACCGCGCCCAGCGGGAGAAGTAACTTTAACCAGTGTCAAATTCAGGAAAAAAATGGCAGCTCCTGCTATGACTCAAATTCAGATTTTAGGCAGGCACACAGTGGTGGTGCACACCTGTAATAGCAACAACTGGGGATGCTGAAGCAGTAAGATCACAAATTTGAGGCCAGACGAGGCAACTTAGCCAGACCCTGTCTTAAAAATAAAAAGGACTGGGAATGTAGCTCAGTGGTAGAGCACCGTTGGGTTCAATCCCAAGAACTGAAACAATAATAATAATGAAAATTATTATTATCATTATTATTATGATGATTTAGGGTGTGCAAACACTATACTCCTCCAAACAGCCTTCCCTTGCCCCAGATCCTGATAAAGTAGGTCTCTTTCAGCCTTCTGCAGCCTTCTCCTCTTCCTTATTGGGCTGGAGCTCACCCTCCCTGGAAACACAGGACAGCCTGGACTGCCCCATGCTCCCTCAGCCCTGCCCCAGCCCTCTATAGGCTGGTCAAACCTACTCCTGCCTTCCTACATCCTGCAGCAGCAGGGTCTCAGTGAAAGATGTGGTAAGTCAGCAGTCTTACTCAGCCACCAGAGTGCCTATCAAAGAGACCTTAATAGGGCAGTACTAGACTGGGAGGCTCCACTCAAGATGAGAGGGACAGGATGGGAATATAGGGCAGGACAGTAGACAATCAGTGATTGTGGAATGAGGAAGGGAGGACAACCAGGACCCCCGGCCTTGCTTGCTGCTCACATAGCCCTCAAAATGGGAACTCATTCCCTACCCTCTGGGAAGCCCCTTGATTTGTGGGAAATCTCTGTAGGGAGAAAGTCCTTCCTTCCTGAGTTGGGACAAACCTCCAGTGAGCCCCTCACTCAAATTTTGTCTCAGTTAAGCTTCTAAAGGACTAAGGAGTAAATGTACCTTTTAAAAAATATTTATTTATTTGCTTTAGTTGTACACAATGCAATGCATTTATGTTTATGTTGTGCTGAGGATTGAACCCGGGCCACGCACATGCTAGGCGAATGCTCTACCGCTAAGCCACAACCTCAGCCCTAAATGTACTTTCTTCACCTGAAAATTGGTGAGCAAGGAAAAGAGCCTGCCCTGCCTGGCTGTGTGACTTTGGGTAAATCTCTGGGCTTCTCTGGGCCTTAGTTGCCTTATGTGAAAAGTGAGCTGTAAGTCAGGTTTCCCAAATGTGCCCTGATTTTGACATTTGAAGTCAGACTTTTCCTTTAAAGTCTTTTCTTCTATTTTAGGGCAGGTTTTGGGGTGTGAATAGTCTCTCATCCCAGTAGTTATTCTGTTCTTTTGTGATGATGGCTCCTACCAACTAAATTTGTACTTTTCTAAGCCTGTTAAATTCTGGCCTTCTCATCACTTCTGGGACAAAGATCCTGGTGGTCCTTATCCCATATCACAATTGGGTAAATTGATGGAGACTCAGGTCACCAGCCCCTAGAGTCCTGTGGCTTGGCCCTAAGGTGAGCTGGCTGGGCTGGGCTTTGTTGGTGGAAAGGAGAGTGTTTAAGGGACTCTTGTGGGCCTCTGCCCAAAGGGAAGTCACCTACTGAGAGAGTGGCTTGCCTGCTTGTACTGCCTCAGGAGTCCTCCCACCCCAGCCTCTCAGGATCTAGGATAAGGCTGTCATCTTCAGAAACAGAGGGCCTGAATGCTTTTAGCCCTGAAGGGGCTCCTCTGGGAGGGACTGGGAGCACTGGGCCCCATGGCGGAGCCAGGAACACCACTAGAATTTGGAGCCAGGCCTACCCTAGAAGTGCCCCCTTCCTTTGGTCCTCAGGCTCATCTATGAAGGGGGGATACAAGTAAACCATCTACCCAGTTAGTTATGGTGACCCAGTGAGGTCAGGGTTCTAGAAGCCTTTGGAGAAATGAAGATGGGAAGGTTTTGATAGTCACAGTCACAGTCAGCAACGGGCTTTGGGTACTTAGAGGGTAAGGGAGCCGGGCACGGTGGCACACGCCTGTAATCCCAGCACTTTGGGAGGCTGAGGCAGGAGGATCGTGAGTTCAAAGCCAGCCTCAGCAATGGCGAGGCACTTAGTAACTCAGTGAGACCCTGTCTCTAATAAAATACAAAAAAAAAAAAGGGCTGGGGATGTGGCCCAGTGGTCGAGTGCCCCTGAGTTCAATCCCCGGTACCAAAAAAAAAAAAAAAAAAAAAAATGAGGGTAAGGGGTGAACACGGGTCTTAAGATGAGTAAGGAGTCCCCCATAAGAAATGAACTCCAGGAAGGAGCTGCTTAGCGGGGAGTCTGGCTTCTGACTCCATTCCAAAGCCAAATAGAAACCATCTGAAATTCCCCGCTGATGGGCCTGGTGGCACACACTTGTAATCCTAGCAGCTCAGGAAGCTGAGGTAGGAGGATCGCAAGTTCAAAGCCAGCCTCAGCAAATTAGTGAGGCCCTAAGCAACTCAGTGAGGCCTTCTCTCTAAATAAAATACAAAAAAGGGCTGGGGATGTGGCTCAGTGGTTAAGCAGCCCTGGGTTCAATCCCTAGTATCAAAAAAAAAAAAAAAAAAAAAATCCCCCCTTTCCTGAATAATTAATTAGACCTCAAGTGCACAGGATTGGATTATTTATAATCTTTTTGTTCATGATGTATTCTTTTAAAAATTTTTTTGGCCGGGCGCGGTGGCACACGCCTGTAATCCCAGCACTTGGGAGGTTGAAGCAGGAGGATCGCGAGTTCAAAGCCAGCCTCAGCAATGGCGAGGCACTTAGCAACTCAGTGAGACCCTGTCTCTAAATAAAATACAAAAAAGGGCTGGGGATGTGACCCAGTGGTTGAGTGCCCCTGAGTTCAATCCCCGGTACCAGGAAAAAAAAAAAAAAAATTCCAAAGCCAAATAGAAACCATCTGAAATTCCCCGCTGATGGGCCTGGTGGCACACACTTGTAATCCTAGCAGCTCAGGAAGCTGAGGTAGGAGGATCGCAAGTTCAAAGCCAGCCTCAGCAAATTAGTGAGGCCCTAAGCAACTCAGTGAGGCCTTCTCTCTAAATAAAATACAAAAAAGGGCTGGGATGTGGCTCAGTGGTTAAGCAGCCCTGGGTTCAATCCTAGTATCAAAAAAAAAAAAAAAAAAAAAATCCCCCCTTTCCTGAATAATTAATTAGACCTCAAGTGCACAGGATTGGATTATTTATAATCTTTTTGTTCATGATGTATTCTTTTAAAAATTTTTTTTGGCCGGGCGCGGTGGCACACGCCTGTAATCCCAGCACTTGGGAGGTTGAAGCAGGAGGATCGCGAGTTCAAAGCCAGCCTCAGCAATGGCGAGGCACTTAGCAACTCAGTGAGACCCTGTCTCTAAATAAAATACAAAAAAGGGCTGGGGATGTGACCCAGTGGTTGAGTGCCCCTGAGTTCAATCCCCGGTACCAGGAAAAAAAAAAAAATTTTTTTTGGGGGGGGGTACTAGGGATTGAACTCAGGGGCACTCAACCACTGAGCCACATCCCCAGCCCTATTTTGTATTTTTTATTTAGATCAAGGTCTCACTGAGTTGCTTAGCTCCTCGCTTTTGTTGAGGCTGGCTTTGAACTTGAGATCCTCCTGCTTCAGCCTCCCAAGCCTCTGAGATTACAGGCGTGCACCACCGTGCCCAGATCATGATGTATTCTTTTATATATATTTTAGTTGTAAATGGACCTTTCTTTTATTTATATGTGGTGCTGAGACTTGAACCCAGGACCTCACACATGCTAGGCAAGTGCTCTACCACTGAGCCACAACCCCAGCCCCTCATAATTTTTTTTTTTTTTTTTTTTTTTGTGGTGCTGGGGATTGAACCGAGGGCTTTGTGCATGGGAGGCAAGCACTATACCAACCAAGCTATATCCCCAGCTCCCTCATAATGTATTCTTATCAATTATTTAATTGGCCCTCACCAAACAAAAACAAAAACAACTAGGATCTTTTCAATAACTTACATCTTATTCTATAGTCCCTCTGCTGCCCCACCACCTAGGATAACCCTCATCTCAAATCTTCTTTCAGCATTCTCTTGCTTTCCTTTTTATGCGAATTTATTGTATTTACATATTCTCTCAAATGGTGTATATATATATATATTTTTTAATATTTATTTATTTACTTTAGTTGTACACAATGCAATGCATTTATGTTTACGTGGTGCTGAGGATCGAACCCAGGCCGCGCACGTGCTAGGCGAGAGCTCTACCGCTGAGCTACAATCCCAGCCCTCAAATGGTATATTTTTATTTTAGTTGTTTTAACTTTATAAAAGGGGCATGTTGCTGTATATAGTTTGGGAGACTTTTTCCTCTTAATATTATACTGCTAAGATGTATCCATATCAGTGCATGTTGGTGTGGTTCAGTCTGGCTGCGCACAGTAGTCTGATGTGTGAACATAGCTGTGTCTGGATTCTCTGTTTTGCTGATGGGCTCCTGAGTGTTTTCTGGGTGTGGTGCAGACTCTAGGGCACATGAAAAGAAGTGGTGGGCCCACTTTATAAACATGTCAAGCTAGGATTGAATATCTCTTCTCTGTTTTTGGATCATCTGTGGGTTTTTGTTGTTATTTTTGTTTGTTTGTTTGATTTGAAGTATCTGTTTGTGCTTCTTGCCCATTCTTCTAGTAAGATTTAGTAATTTATGAAATTTCTGCTCCAGCTTTTCCATCCTCAGTACCCTGGCAGCTGGGGGAGGGCTGGTAGTATTGTCACTGAGTTACAGCTAAGGAAAAGTTTAGAGGAATGAAGGGCTTATTTGAACTCCTAGAGTCTGTTGCTCCCCTCTGCACTAAGCTCATTCCTTCTGAGACCATTTTGCCTCAGCTAAGGAACCTTTTGTACCCTTCAAGTGAGGTCACCCCAGCCCCAGCTCCTAGCATCTTTGAGCCACCCACCATTCCATGACCTTATCACCCCCCTAGTGAGACCTTCCTTGTTGACTGACCCTTTTTATATTCTGAGCTCTCCTCCCCAGCTGTAATGATCTAGATGCATGTATTTATTTCATTATTACCTGTCTCTGCCATCAAACCCACTGCCCACTATGATGCCTGGCATACAGTAGGTGTTCAATAAACGTTTATTGGATGAACTATTTCTTTGTTTGCACCACTAAGCCCTCAGATTCTTTCCCAAGGAAGGGTCTGGATCTGAGCTCATCCCAGAGGTACATAGGGAGTGTCTTCTAGACAAATGAATGAGGAAGGAAGGTGGCAACAGCATTCATTGCTAGGACAGATCCAGTGTCCTGGGGTTTTTTATGCTTGGAATGGAAATCTCCCCGAGATGGGCCTGGATTTCTGATTCTCTAGCTCCCTAGTCCTTGACTCCCACTGCCCTGGCTCCCTGTCATCTTGTGCTGAGAGTCAACACTCAAAGGTCTTCGCCCTGGAAGCTCCTTCCCTGGTCCTCCCTCTCCTTCACTCCCCACCTCCACTCCCCGTCCCCAGCCCCTCTGTGTTAGGCAGCTTTGCATCACTGTGACCATAATACCTGACCAGGAAAACTTAGAGGAGGAAAGGTTTAATTGGGATTATGATTCCAGAGGTCTCAGTCCATAGATGGCCAATTCCACTGCTCTAGGCCCAAGATGAGGCAGAAAAACATGGTGGAAGCCTTTGGCAAAGGAGTGCTGCTTACCTCCTGGTGGCCAGGAAACAGAGAGAGAAGGAGGGAGAAGGGGCCACAGGGAAGATGAACCCTTCCAGGGAACACACCCAGTGACCCACCTCCTCTAGCCAAGCCCCATCTGCCCATAGTTATGAGCAGTCAATCCATTCAAACTGGAATGGACTGATTAGATTACAGCTCTCGTAATCCTATAATTTCACCTCTGAATATGCCTGCATTAACATAGGAGCTTTTGGGGGACACCTCATATCCAAGCCGTGATACCCTTCCTCACCCAACTCCACTGTTCCATCATGCCACCATGGTTTAGAGACCTCCAGGCTCTTGCCTTCCACTTTCTTGGCTCTTCCTCTTCCCCAACCCCCTACTGTTGGAGTTCCCAGGACTTTAAACAGGGGTCCTCTGTTCTTACCCTCCCCCAGGAAGGCTATGCACAACCTTAGCCTCAAGCCACGTTGGGGCCAACCCCCTTCCCAGGAATTGCACATTTTCAGAAATGTTTTCCTGGATGTCTTCAGGTAATTGACTCCTAGCTCCCACTAGGGTGAGGCCTTGACCTCTGCCCAGACCCTGACCCTGATCCTAGACCCTAGACCCTGACCCCCACCCCTGTCATGGCTAGGCCTCCACCTAGGTCTACCAGCTCACAATGAAATCTGTCTAAGGGAATTAGTTTTGGCTGTGGGTAATAAATGCCTGAAAAACTAGTGTTTTTTTTGTTTGTTTGTTTTGTTTTTTAAGTATTTATTTCTCATGTAGAAGTTCAGACTAGAATGGTGGAGACCCAAGATGATCCTAGCTTCTTACTCTATCAGCCACAGAAGAGGCCTTTGCCCTCACTATCCAAGATGGCACCCAGTCATCCTATCCACCTTGTAAACAATAAGAAGGGGCAGAGGGGCTGGGGTTGTGGCTCAGCGGTAGAGTGTTAGCCTAGCACGTTTGCGACCCGGGTTCGATCCTCAGCACCACGTAAATATAAATGCATTGCATTGTGTACAACTAAAGCAAATAAATAAATATTAAAAAAAAAAAAAAAAAAAGGCCGGGCGCGGTGGCGCACGCCTGTAATCCCAGCACTTTGGGAGGCTGAGGCAGGATGATTGCGAGTTCAAAGCCAGCCTCAGCGATGGCGAGGCACTTAGCAACTCAGTGAGACCCTGTCTCTAAATAAAATACAAAATAGGGCTGAGGATGTGGCTCAGTGGTTGAGTGCCCCGAGTTCAATCCCCAGTACCAAAAAAAAAAAAAAAAAAAAAAAGAAGAAGAAGAAGGGGCAGAGGTGAGGGCAAAGACTCCACTTGTCTCTAAAAATGCTCCTCCCTCCCCTTATGAAACTGCCTCAGGGCACTTTGCAGATATCTGGTTGCAAGGAGTAAGTCGCGTATACCCAGCTGCAAAAGAGTCTGGGAAGTAAAGTTTTCGTCCTAGGAGGCCATGTGCCTAGCGAAAGGGGAGAAGTGATATTGTGGTTGGCCTCCAGCTGCCTCTGTTACATCTTCTTGGGGACCCCAGTTACTGGGACTGTGCAGGGGAGGTGTACCTGGACAGCGGGTGAAGAAAGAGAAGGGAGGGAGTGAAGGGCAAAACATCACACCGGGGACAGCCGTGCAGCCAAGAGATTTATTCAATAGCCTTCGTGGCTGGTAGCAAAACCGGAGAAGAGGTGCTCTGGTCGAAGGTCAAAGAGGTGCTGGGAGAGGGGAGTCAGGGAGAAGGTGAGTGTGCAAGCTCTGGTGGGAGAGGGGAGTCAGGGAGAGGGGAGTGTGCAAGCTCTGGACAGAAGGTGGGTGCTTGGTCACACCGGCTAGGATCTCTGGAGCTATCAGCTAAAGCAGCTGCTGTCTGGCTGGAGGCTGGAGCTGTCAGCTGGGAGTGGCCGTCGGGCTGAAGGCAATGGGTCTGGAGCTGCCGGCTGGGTCAGCTGCCATCGGCTGGAGGCGAATGGGTCTGCAGCTCCTGCAGTGGCTTCTTCCTCTCCGCAGGGTTGAGCTGATGTGTCTTGAGTGGCTTCCTCCTCTCAGCATCAATGAGCTGATGTTGTGTGTCTGTGTGTGTCTCTCGAACAGGGCCCTTTATAGGGATTTCTGGTGGGAGGTGCACCAGAGCAACCCCAACGCCATTGGCTCTTTGCCCATAGAACAGGGCGACCTTTAAGCCTATTGGCTCTTCCCCGGGGAAAAGAAACATCCTGCCCGGGGAAGAAACATCCTGCCTGGGGGAAAAAACATCCTGCCTGGGGGAAAAAACATCCTGTCCGGGGAAGAAAACATCCTGCTGAGAATGAAACAAGGTTGCTTCTCTCAGGATGTGGAGAACTCTGGGGGGGAGGGGAGGGAGGGTAGCCCATCTATCAGGGAGGATGAAGAGGGGGGATCCAGTATTTTTTTCTAATATTTATTTTTTAGTTGCAGTTGGACACAATACCTTTATTTTATTTGTTTATTTTTACATGGTGCTGAGGATTAAACTCAAGGCGAGCACTCTACCACTGAGCCACAACCCCAGCCCGGAAATCCAGTATTTTATAGAAAGGATGTATGACAGCCAGGCGTGGTGGCGCACGCCTGTAATCCTAGCACTTTGGGAGGCTGAGGCAGGAGGATCGCGAGGTCAAAGCCAGCCTCAGCAATGGAGAGGCACTTAGCAACTTAGTGAGACCCTGTCTCTAAATAAAATAAAGAAAGACTGTGTGACCTTGAACCTTGACAAGTTAGTTCCCACACTGTGACATCAGTTTCCCCATCTGTCACATGAGGTATTATAAGGGGTAAATGAGAAAATGTGGGTAAAGCACATTGCTTGGTGCCCAGAACCCACAGGGCCCAGTAAATAGCCCTTGATATCATTCTATGGTTCTCCAAGGCCTTTTTGGACTGGCACCCAAACCCTTCACTCTCCAGCCACAACTTGGATCACCATACCTCCTATCCCTCCTCCAGTAGCTGCAGGCCTTTGCCTGCACTCTCTCCTGCACCAGGGACACCCTTAACCTCTCTCCTCCCACCAGATTACATTATAATAGTTGCCCTGTCCCATCCCCCAGGAAATCTCCAACTCACAAGTCACCTTGGATCTTTCTGAACCCACATCTTGGACCTTTCTGAACCACATCCAGGTACCTCACCACACTACCTCCTTACTCCCTCTGTATCCCCTCTATCTCCCACCCCAGGTCAGCAGATCATCCTCAGGGTCAGCCCCAGCTCCCACCCCAACATTGCTGTGCTCTGGGTTAAAGTAAGGAAGGAAGAGAGGGTGGGAAAGAGAAAGGAGATAAAGAGGGAGAGGGAAAAGGGCACTTAAGCCCCCACACAGCATTTGGAGTCCTTGGTACTGGCATGTAATAAATGGTTTATCCTTCTTATCAGAACAGATGGTGTTTGCGAATTATAGTCCTTATTCTGGAAAAAGTGTGAAGAGTGTTTTTTTTTCCTTAAGACTCTGCCTCCCAGAGAAAGTGTTGCAAATCCTTGCTTAAAGCCTGCTGTTTAGAGATCTCCTGTGGCTGTTCCTAGAGAGAGACCCTGCAGGAATTTGTGTTCCAAAGGCAAAATAATTATAATAGTAACATTCATTGCATGCTTATTATGTTCAGGGACTGCTTTGCACATATTAGTTAATTTAATATTCACAAGAATTTGCAAGACAGGTATTATTATTATCCCAATTGTTCAGTTGGGGAAGCTGAGGCACAAAGGGGTTTATTAAGTAACTTACCCAGAGTAACGTAGCTAGTAAATGGTACAGCCTGGATGCATACCCAGGTGGCCTGGCTCGGGGCTCTGTACCCTCTACACTACTTTGCCTCACTAAGGGAAGCTGAGAAAGCAATTTACCTGTGGTCTACAACTTTTAATCCTGGAAAAGTAACCAACAGGTCACAGCTTCTGTAGCTGGCTGGGACAGTCACCTGGTCCTCTCAACAGGGCTCAGCCAGGCTGTGGGCAGAGATCTTCTTCTATCTTCTGCTTATGATTTCCCACACTCCCTATTGAACAGGCTGGATGCAAGGTGGGTAACATCTGACCTGCTTGGCACCCGTTGCATCCTACAGGGAATGGAAACCAGCCTGTCTTCTAATGTCCCCACACATCTCTCTCATTGTGGCCAAAAGAATCCAAGTTCTTCCTATCCAAATTACCAGCCTCTCCAGGAAGGACATTGAGTGGATTCCCAAAGTGGGTTGGGCCTGGGTTTTCCTCTTCCTCAACCAGCTACAAACACACCCCTGACAATGTTAGGGAGTTAACTTTCCTGAAACCCTTCTCTGGATGTCCCTATTGCCCAGCAGCCTTGGGGATTAGGGAAGGCTTAAAGATTTTTCCAGAATTCATCTATAGTTCTTCTCCAGCCCTGTCCCTCTGCCCTCTCCTCTCCGGGCTCTCCCTTCTGGCATGGAGGACTCCTTGCTTACAGGGCTGTCTGTTGCACCAGCAGCCAAGGGCAGGCTAGATGGTTCCACATGGGAAAAGCAGGTCTGGGAGGACTGCAGGGGATGGAAGGGGCAGTGGAGGGTTGGCTTAGGGTGGGGAAGAGAAACCAGAACAGAGAGGATGAGCAGCCCCAGAGCAATGGCCAGGGGAAGTGCTGGGGGAGAGGTGGGGAGGAGGAGTCCAAGGCCCCGGATGGTCTTGGGCCGTTTGATTCCCTTTGCTGCCTCCTGGAGGCGCCTGCAGTAAAGATGCCTTTTCAAGGCTTTGTAGGACTTAGATCTGTGAGGTACCTCCATAGCAAGGCAGCCTTCCAGGCACCTACAGGTCAAAATGAGGGACCTGAGAAGGCAGGCATGGAGCACAGCAAGGACAGTCTGCCATGTGACCAGGGGTTTCCAGGCACAGGACCTCCAGGTAGCAGCCTCCTGGTGGCCCTAAGTCTTCTCAAGTTATTGGCTTCTCCTTTTAGAATGATGCAGTGTTGAAGTGCTGTTTCCCCTCTCTTGGGGCCTTGTGGTGGTGCCCAGGCCCCAAGGATACCCTTGTCTTGAGAGCCACTTTAGAAGAGGCAGTGAAGGGGAGGTGGCTCTGGGCTCTTCTTAGCAGGCAATGCTCTAGCCTCACACAGCTCCTTTTCTGGGCACTGGTCCTGTATACAAGCCTTCAGGTTTAAGTGCTTTATAGCCGTACTCAGCTGGTTGCTACCTCGGGGCTTTGAACCCACAGTGCCTTCTACAAGAGCCTCCTCTTCTAAGAAGTGCCCCCCTTCCGTCCCCCGATGAGACTACAGCACCTTGCCAGCTCCTGCCCTTGTCTGGAGAGTGGCTGTGGGACACACAGGAGACCACATGGCCTGCTCCTTAGTGTTCAGCCCGATTGCCCAACAGGAGACTGGCCCAGGTGGCCCTAAAGTGTTCCCCACCTCATCTCCTGCTCAGCCTTTGACATCTGGCTCAGATGGCTCTTCCTAGAGGGATCTTTCGTAACTCCTTGGACTGGGTCATGAACATCTTCTGGGCACCCCTTCTCCAGTTATGCCTCTGCCTATTCCAGCCTTGATATCACTGTGTCTGTGTTTGTACCTCTAGGAACTGGGAGCCTGTATGGGGCAGGGCTGGATCTGGTTCTTCTGGGGCCCCAGAACCACCTAGGCCTGAGCACAAGGTCTCAGTAAAGGTTTACTAAATAAATGGGATACGCTTCCTCCCCACCAGAGAGCTTACATTCATCTCTCAAAACCCAGCTCAAATACTGCTTCCTGGAAGCTCTCACTTCCCTTTTGCATCTTCCCCCATCCCCTTCATTGGTGACTCCAGTACAAAGTACAGAACAAGGCCTCTATTACAGTACATGTCACACTATATTTCTGTGAGCAGCTTAACATGGTTTTCCTTTTTCTTTTAGGCACCAGGGATTGAACCCAGTGGCGCTCAACCACTGAGCCACATCCCCAGCCCTTTTTTTTATTTATTTATTTTATTTTATTTTATTTTTTTGAGACACTCTTGCTAAGTTGCTTAGGGACTTGCTAAGTTGCTGAGACTGGCTTTGAACTTGTGGCCCTCCTGCCTTGGCCTCCTGAGTTGTTGGGATTACAGGTACATGCCATCGTGCCCAGCAACAAATCTTTTTGTTTGTTTGGTTTTTTTTTTTTTTTTTTTTTGGTTTTGTTTTGTTTGGGCAGTGCTGGGGATTGAACCCAGGGCTTCATGCATGCCAGGCGAGCACTCTACAACTGAGCTACATCCCCAGCCCTTAGCATGGTTTTCTTAACTGTCCATGACTGACTGGAAACTTCTGGAGGCCCAGGCCTGTTGGTCTCTTGCCCACAGAGAGATCTGGGGTCTTCAAGGGGCTACTCTGTGACTAGTTGAGTTATATGTTAACTCTCTGCATGGTTTGGGGTTGGTGGAACTTCTGGTGTCCTGGCCACAATGACAGCTGCGTGGCCCTGGATTCTGCCTAGGAGGACTCAGCGACCCTGCCTTTGCCACTTGGCTGTGAGTTTCTGTATGAGCTCTTGTGGCCGCCGGCGGAACTTGTGCAGGGTGAAGTAGAAGAGGATGGGGTCCAGAACACTGTTGGCACTGGCGAAGGGCCTTGTACCTTTGTAGGCAGCAGCAAAGGTCTCCAGCACAGAGCAGGGGACGCCGGAGGTAGAGCGCACAGCCAGGTAAGCCGTCTTGGTGATGTGGAAAGGCAGGAAGCTGATAGCAAAGGCAGCCGCTACCACCACAGCCATGCGGGCAGCCTTGCCACGCCGCTCCCGGGCCACCGGCCCTGCAGGGCCATCCTGGCGGCACAGACGGCGGGCCAGGCAGCAGTAGCAGGCCAGCAGGGCTGCAAAGGGCAGCAGGAAGCCGATGACCGTGAGGGCCATACCATAAGGCATGTAGCGGGCGGCCAGGGCCGGCGGGCTCAGGTCATAGCAGACAGTGCGGTTCCGCTGGATGCCTGTGGCAGCAAAGATGGCAGTGGGCATGCACTGGGCTGTCACCACCAGCCACACAGCTCCACACACCAGCCAGGCAGCCCGGCGGCCCCCCCGCTTGTGCCAGGGCGCTAGAGGGTGGCAGATGCCCAGGTAGCGCTGGAAGCTGATGCAGGTGAGGAAGAGGATGCTGCCATGCAGGTTGGCATAGAAGAGGAAGCGCACCAGGCGGCAAGCCAGGTCTCCAAAGGGCCAGTGGTCACCTTGGGCATAGTTGTAGATGAGCAGGGGCAGGGAGCAGGCATACAGGAGATCAGCCAGGGCCAGGTTCAGGGTGTACACAGTTGTGCGAGTCAGAGCCCGGCGGGACATGCAGATCTGGGCAATGACCCAGAGGTTGAGTGGCAGGCCAGCCGCCAGTACCACTGAGTACACGGGTGGCAGCAGCAGCCGTTTGAAGTCCTCACGGTAGACACAGGTGGTGGGTGGTAAGCCCTGGGCCTGGATTGTGCCATTGTCCCACTCCATTTCTGCCCAGCTGGGCTTCCTACATTTGGAGATGCTGGGGAAACAAAACACAACTTTGTCAGTGACATGCTCACCAACCACCAGTAGGCCCTGGCCCTCTCTCGGCCTCAATCTCTCTATCTGAACAATTAGAGCACTAACTTTGTCATCTCTTATACTTACTGCCCCATGGAGGCCCCACATAGCTCTCACTTCAGGGGAACTTAGAGTACAATAAAGCTCAAACTTGGGAGAAATCCAACTTACCTTCATTCTATAGTATTTATTTCCCATTAGCCTTCCTAGGGAACTTCTAGTCATCCTTCAAAACCCTGGTCAGGTGTCTCCTTCTTTGTTAGTGGAAGTTGATGAACTTGGGTTTGAAACCCAGCTCTGCTGCTTACCTTGGGATAGATATCTAACTTCTCTGAGTCTCAGTTTCCTCATCTGTGAAATGGGGAAATGCTGCACTCACCTTAAATCACTAAGTCTTGCTATGTGGGGCTTCCCCTGAACTCCCCA
Source organism: Tamias sibiricus (assembly GCA_025594165.1). Classification (NCBI taxonomy): domain Eukaryota; kingdom Metazoa; phylum Chordata; class Mammalia; order Rodentia; family Sciuridae; genus Tamias; species Tamias sibiricus. The sequence continues at coordinate 70,052,190 of CM046657.1, read as the reverse complement.
GGGGATGGAGATTGTGTTTCTGGGGATCTGCCTGTCTTTCACAGACTGAGGAACTCCTGAGAAGTGCCAGGTTTGGTGCATCTCTGTATCTTAGAGCCATATCTGGGGTCCAGAGCAGAGAGGTTCCTGATATCTTTTAGTTAACCCATTTGAATGATCCACACACCATGAGCTTACTGAGGAATGCTCCAACTTCCTCAGTCTGAATTCCACCTTCCAAAAGCCATATTCTTCTTTTGGTAGCAGCCTCCTTATCTGTAAAACAGGGCAAGGAGGTGACCCAGGATGTCCCTAAGGTTTCTTTCCAATTGACTTGAGAATACCAAGGTAGGTCTAGCAGAGGCAGACACCACAGCGCCCCCTGGTGACCATAGTGAAGACCATTTTCCTGATGACAACCTGGCAAGGGATCAGTTTTACACAAAAGGAAATCCAGAGGCAGTGATGGGCAGGGACAACTCAAACTTAATTATTGAGTTAGAAGCAGAGCTATAGCCAGAACCTGACCACCTGATTCAGAGGAAGCAGCTGGGCGTGGCCCACAGACATGGGATGTGGAGGTGTCAAGGGCAGCTTCAGAGGCACGCAGGCCTGGGTTCCAATGTTGGCTCCCATACTGTCACACTGGACAGCCCAGGTCATGCTGCCTGCCCTTTCTGGCCTTAACAGTAAAATGTGCCATGGGCCTGACATTCAATAGGTGCTGAACAAATACCATGTCGTTGCATCTTACACCTTGTCCAACCTCTTACTGGTTCAGGCTGGGTTTTGGGGGATTCAGCAGCCCAGATTCCTCAAGGGGTTTCCAATTGGGGTACTGACTTCTGGAGACTCCTAAAAGCCTCCTGGATGACTTTTCTATATCACTGATGTCTAGGGAAAGTATACAACTTAAATCTAGTGGACCTGGAAAACAAAGCCTTTGAGATAGTCCAATCCTTCCCTCACTTTGTTTAACAGATGAGAAAAACTGAGGCCCAGAAAAGATATGAAGTCCTGCAAATGTACTTAAAGGGTAGTAAGGAATCGGGGTAGTAAGGAATAGAGTATATGGACTCGGATTCCCGTGTTCAAATCCTAGCCCTGCCATGTATGAGTTGTGTGGCCTTGGGCACATTACTTAACCTCTGTGCCTCAGTTTCCCCATCTGTAAAATGGGACATAGAGTACCTGCCTCATAAGGTTGTTGTGAGGATCAGTGCCTAGCACTGTGTTAGCTTTTTTTTTTTTTTTTTTTTTTGTGGTACCGGGGATTGAACTCAGGGGCACTCGACCACTGGGTCACATCCCCAGCCCTTTTTTGTATTTTATTTAGAGAGAGGGTCTCACTGAGTTGCTAAGTGCCTCACCATTGCTGAGGCTGGCTTTGAACTCGCGATCCTCCTGCCTCAGCCTCCCAAAGTGCTGGGATTACAGGCGTGCGCCACTGCGCCCGGCTCTGTGTTAGCTGTTTTTAATGTGACTGTACCTGCTAAATAGGCTTATGAGATTTAAAAGTTATATTAGAGCAAATTTTTAAAATTTGATTTTAGTGAAATTATTTTACCCCAATTCGTGTGTATGTGTATGTGTGTGCATGGTGCTAGAGATTAAACCCAGTAGTACTCTATCTCCAGCCCTTTTTATTTTACTTTGAGACAGGGTCTTGCTAAATTGCCCAGGCTGATCTCAAACTTATGATTGTCTGGCTTCAGCCTCCAAGTCACTGGGATTACAGGCATGCATCACTGTGCTCAGCTGTTTTACCCAATTTCTGAGCAAAATGATGTTTATATTATCTGGTCTGCGCTTTACCCCCCATATCACCTTTGGTTATCAAAGACTTTTTTTTAATATTCATTTTTTAGTTGTAGTTGAACACAATACCTTTATTTTATTTATTTTTATGCAGTGCTGAGGATCAAACCCAGGGCCTTGCACATGCTAGGCGAGCGCTCTACCATTAAGCCACAACCCAGCCCTGGCTATCAAAGACTTCTGGTGGGTCTTCAGCCTGTGTGCTTGGACTGCTCTATGTCCAGATGAGAGGATGTGGGTGTGTGGGGCTGGGGCAGAGGAAGAAGCACAGAGCACCCCTCACCCCACCCCCAAGTAGCTGGGAAGCCAAGACCATTATGGGCAAGAGGAGGTTAATTTCTCATCTCTACGTTCATTTGTCCAGGCCATTCTTTCACACATACTCCCATTTCCACCTGCCAGGCATTTACTCACTGCCTGCTGAATGCATGGGGCGGAGCATAGTATGTAGACTTAGACAGGCTAGAGCTACAGTTATGCATATAGCTACAGATGTGCCAGTCGGAGGAAGACCAGTGGAAGCCACAGGGAGGAAGGGAAGAGCTGAAGTTTGGTGTAAGACCTTGGTGGCTGAGGAGGATTTCTGTGGGTGGAGAAGGGTACAAGGACACCCCAGGTAGGGAGTGACGTGGGGAAGGCAGGGTCTGAGAGAAGACCCGTGTAGATGGAAGGGAGGCCTGTCACCATCAGACCCTACCCCACAGACAGCCTGCTGCCTCACGCGGCTGGAGACTCCTGTTGGTTTCTGCCTTTCCTGCTCTCCAGTCCTCTGGGGACCTTCCTCTCCCTCTTGGAAGGAGTCAGGGGCTATAGGAGGGGGCCCAGGGAACTCTCCTGCTCTCTGGGCAAATCTTTCTGGCCCAGAAAGACAGGCCTAGCTGTGGCTCCACCTTCCCTATCAGAGCTTCACTCTGCCTTCTGAGGGGCTGGGGGCACTGAGCTGTCCTCCCTGTTCCTGGCAGGGGCTACCTGAGGAAAGGCTTGCTTGGTCCCCACCTCTAGGCAGCAGCTGGAATTGGTCTTCCTGTCTGTGGCCCACTCTTAGGCCCTAAGTCCTGGACCAGCTCAGACCTCTGCCCCACTAAGCTGCCCATGGTGTGGGCTTTCAAAGAGGTGGCTCTGACCATATCCTTCCCAGCACCATTCCTCTCCAGTCACACTGTTCCCAAGACAGCCACACAGCCACTGCCAGTCACAGAGCCAGACACCTGCTCCGGCCTGCCCATCTTTGCCGTTTCCCTTCACACAGACTGCCATTCAGTCCATCTCCATTTGTCAGGATCCTAAGTGTTTACCAAGCTCCAGGCCCCATCCTGCTTCTGCCTTTTTTGATCCCCCAGCTGGGTGGAATCCTGTGGGCCTCTTTTAGGTCAGTGCTGGACCCAGCTTGCTGGCCTGAAGTTACAGGTCCTTGTCTCTAGCTGCCCTCCATCCCGCCCCACACCAGCCCATGGCCCCAAAATGCAGTGACACTCACATGCAGCCTCCTGTCCCTGTGGTAGGTTGGTGGTCCCAAGCGTGCTGGGGCCCAGGGAAGCCAGACGTGGGGCTGTCCACATGCAGACCTCAGTCGGGCTGTGACACCTCCAGTGGGTGGACAGCTTCCTCTGCTTCCTGGCAGGGCTGTCTCTGACTGAAATAGCCCCTGCAGGGGCGACCGCCTCCCTGCCGCCCCTCAGCCTGGCGGAAACTGGGCCTCGAGGAGCAAGGAGGTGGAGAAAGGCGTCCTTCCTGCAACCCCTCTTTCCTGGAAAGAGGGGGATGAGGGGACTGAGCAGGCTGAGGGGAGACCAGAGGCTGCCAGCCCCCACAGACCCATCAGTTTCCTTTCTCCCACCCTCTCTGTAGTCTCATTTGTCAATTGGGTAGGTGGGTGATTAGAGTTCTTGGTCCCTCCTTAGCTGTGACACCAGAGCCACTGGGAATCCATTTTCATTTTCCCCGTCATTGGCTCCTGCGTCCCCGCTTCTTTCTTCATCCTTTAGTAGCCCATCTACCAGCAGCCATCTCCCCTTCCCTCTCTGTGCCAATCCACGTACCTATTCGCTTATGCTTATCCCTCTCTCCTCCTGTTTCCTTTTCTCTACAGGCATTTATTGAGCACCTATTGCATATCATCAGCTCCTCCCATGTGTCCCCCCACACACACACCCTGTGAGCAGTCACTGTCCCTTCCACAAAGCAGGCCCAGAGCTCAGGAGGAGTGTGGGTGGTGAGGAGAGAGGGGATGCCCCCCAGGAACTCACCTGAGTGGGACTCTTCCTGCCTGGGCCCCCTCCCAGCCCCTCCTTACCACCAAACCAGGCCTTGAAAAAAGAGAGGTGGCTCCTCACTGTCCCCAGAAAGCCAGATCCAGGTGCTGAGGCAGCATTTAAAAAGGGTGACCTGGAGGAAGTGGGCTTTGGTTTGGAGCATCTGTGGTAACTGGGTGGGGTGCAGGGAGGGAGCACTGCACCAGAATTGGAGGCCCTGGTTCTTTCTCCACTCTGTCCCTATTCACAGTCTTCCTCGGGACAAGCCCACCCCTTCTCTGAGCTGCCTCAGTAGACTGTGGTCACAGTGGCCACCAGAATATTGGGAGGATGATTGTTCAAAGGGAGTGAGGCCTCTCTTCAGTCTGTAAGATGCTGAGGACACCTCTAGAACCAAGAGCAATCAGGGCCCTGTGCTCACCCCAAACCCATTTTACAGGCAAGGAAGTTGAGGAACTAGGTGGGGGCTTAAAGTTTGGACCAAACTGAGAAAGTTCAGATTTGGACTGCTGGTAAACACCTGGTCATGCACAAATTGAGCACTTACTGCTTATTCAGGATGTTGCTGTACAACCATGGGCCTACTTGTATGATTTGAATGGTGCTGGGGGCCAGAAGGACAGGTAGCCTGGGCTACTTACCACCCAGCAGCCAGTCCCCCAGGATGACCTCTCATGGATACCCCAACTAGGGCGGATCACTATCTGTACAGCTCTGAGGGATTCCTAGGGGTTGTCAGTCCAGGGCAGGACTTAGGTGGAAACATCTGAATACTTTGGTTCTTACCACTGGGGCAGGTGTCTTCCTGCAGTGAGGGCCTGTGGCCATCAGATGGTGCCAGTGGGCAGTCCGGGATGGTCAGCACACAGGAGCCTCCACTCTGGGACTGGCATGGAGCCACATTTGGGCTGGGTCCCCAGCCTCAGTTGCTCTGACCCACTCCTCTCCTTTCTACTATTTATCCTTCCCATACAAGCTCAAGTTCTCAGATCTTCACCCTAGTCACCATGGCTCATAGGAGCCCTGGGGACATTGGTAGTGGTGACAGGGCTGGTGCCGGATCCGGCCTTTCTGAGGTACAGGCCCCAGGAGTGTCGCTGTCTCCACTCTAGGTACATCCTCAGCAAAAACAGTGAAGGCCTTCACCCCACAGGTGGACAACCTCTGCTGGTTTCCTTTTCTCAGCTCAGGTGATAACCATGAGGTCAGTTCTGCGGCAGAAGCAGCTGAGTCTGGACAAGAACTGACAAGGCTGAAGCTTTTCAGCTACTTAGCTTCAGTGGTTTCAGGATGCCCTTCTGATGACCCCACACCTGTCCCGACTCTAAGGCCTTTGTGTCTGGAGGGGATGAGGGGCCACTCAACCAGAAGCCAGAGCCGAAAGCCTGAGTCACTGCCTGCCAGCCCGTTGAGGCAGAAAGCAGCCAGACACAGACGGGCCTGGGAAGCTTCCCGACCTTGGCCGGCCTGCCTGCCTGCTGGGAAACCAAGCCCGGGAACTCCCTTGCTGAGCCCCTGGTGCATGAGATTAGTAGCAAGGGCACAGGATGACGGGGGTCAAGACCCAGCTTCCTTTCCTGAGGAGTCAGATGGGCTGGGATCCACCAACAACTTGCTGTGTGACCCAGGATCAGCCACCTACCCTGTCTGACTCTGGGCTAGTAAACAGGGCTAGTAAACATGGCACCTACCTTGTTGGGTCATCATGCCCTCTGTGATCCAGGAATCAACCCAGACTTGACCCTGGACAGCATCTGACCTGGGACAGAGGTGCTGCAAAGTCCACCTCAGGCCAGCCTGAGGCCGTGCCTCCTTGGGAGCCAGATGACAGTGGATGGCATCCCCAGCTGGAGAGCTCTGGTCCTACAGAGACAGGCAACCTTGGCAGGGGGGCACGGGGAGGGCAGGGGACTTGCTTTCTCTTCTCCTTTTCCACTTCCCCTTCTCCCATCCTGTTCCACAGGAATTAAAATTGGAACTGAAACCACCATTTTGAGAGCAAGGAAAGGGAAGCAGCAGTTTTGGGGACTTGGGGGTTGGGAATGCTTCCGTTGGTTTCTCTCTGAGCAAAGAGGGAACTTGCATCTTCTGAGCCCCTAGTGTGTGCCAGGTGCTGGTGCCCCCAGGGCCCCCTGGGACACAGGGTTTTATGGAGCATGGGCAACGTGCGAAGCTCTGTGCAAAATCCTCACTGGCAGCTGGTCCACTCTTCACGATTACTGTCCCCACTTGGCACATGAGGAAACTGAGGCGTGGCAAAGTTAGCAAGAGGTTCTCTCTAACTGAAGGAGGTTGGGGACTGTGGTGGCCCTAGTGGGCACAGGGCTGAGAGGTCACAGGGCAGTGTGAGGCTGAGGAGCTTGGGAGAAAGCAGAAGGCCAGAAAGCAACGAGGCAGGGCAGGCAAGGAGCAGAGCAGGAGCCCTGGGTCCCGCTCTCTTGAGGGGGCCACAGCACCCCTCAGGGCCTTCCTATAAACCCTGGTCCTGGAGCCAGTGTGGCGGGCTGTGGGCCTTGCCTGGACCCTGGGCTCTGCCCACTCCCTGTGGAGGAGGCCACTTGGAGTCAGAGGAGGCTGCTTGGCTGTGAGGAGCGCAGTTGGCTGCAGCCTCCCCGGTGCCTTCAGAACCCGCCCATCCTCCCAGATAACCAGGCTCCATCCGGGAAGAGATGGCTGCAGTCCAGCACGGGGCCTGCCTGCAGCCGCTCACTGCTGGGTTCCTGGGCAGATTCTCCTCGTCGGTTCCCAGACCCTCTTTCATGATGAAGTCCCGCCCCTGATTTGCCTTTGGGGGATCCCCTCCTTCTCGGAGTCTGAAGGATGTTGGAGGGGTGGGTCTGCGAGTGGGCTCCTTAGGCCCTGTGGCCACCTTGGGGATAGGGAGGTCACCTTCCCAGGGTGCTTGGGAGTCAGTTCTTGGGTGTTTGCTGGAAGATTGGGAAGGAGACAAGTTTGCCACTGGGTTTGCAAAGCTTGTAGGAAGTGAGTCTGGGTCTGCTATGGCCAGTTGACCTCTGTGCCAGGCACTGTCCTAGGCACTGGAGACTCACCACCAGGGAGACCATCCGAAAAAAAACCACGGGAGGCAGAGTGGAGAGATGGGAACATACGGGCCTGAGAACATCATGGAGCACCTGGTTGCCACTATGCTTGACGCTTACCTGACACAGAAATTTTTGGTGGTATGTCCCTTTTTGTCTCAGTTCATTTGACCTAGAATTCTGTCACTTGAAAACAGGTGTCCTGCCTGTAGAACTGTGCCCCATTCCTTTACCTCCTCTTTCCACAGACCCCTGCCCACAGTTTTCGTCCCAGAACCCCAATGTTCCTGCATGGGAGGCAAGAACTGGCCACGTATCTGAAGGCCACCAGAAGAGGGCAGGAGGAGACAGAGGGGCTGCCAGGTTGAGACTGATTCCCTCAGGGGCAGCCAGGGAAGCTCCCCCAACCCCAGTTCATTTCCCATGAGTAAGCGCTGTGTCATCTCAGTGGCTCCTGGAGGGAAAATGGGAAGCTAGGAGCTTGGGCGCCATCCTAGATTCATCACCCATTTGCTGTGTGACCTGGGGAGGTCACTTCACCTCCCTTGGTCTCATTTTTCTAAGCTACTTGCTGCTAACTTCTTGGCTACTCAGTAGGTGTCAGGTACTGCACTGAGTGCATTTGCTCCAGGATCTCACTTGCTCTTTTTTTCCCTTTTTTTGTACCAGGGATTGAACTCAGGGGCACTCGACCACTGGGTCACATCCCCAGCCCTTTTTTTGTATGTTATTAGAGACAGGGTCTCACTGAGTTGCTAAGTGCCTCGCTATTGCTGAGGCTGGCTTTGAACTCACAATCCTCCTGCCTCAGCCTCCCAAGTGCTGGGATGCGCCACTGCGCCCGGCTCCCTTGCTGTTTTACAAGCGCCTGGGTGGTGGTTGGTTTTGTTCCCATTTCATAGATGAGGAGACAGGCTCAGAGAAGGCTGGTGACTTGCCCAAGGCGGCATGGTGAGTCAGTGGCGAGCCTGGATGAGGATACAGATCTGAATAATGATAAAACCTGTGTTCAGGAAAAGAGGTGACTTTTCCCTACAGGAAAACTGAAACCAGAGAGATTAGGAACTTGCCAAATCACGCAGTAAACCCACCATGACACCCTGCCCTTCAGGAACAGAGGGGTTTGAGACAGGAAGAGTCAGGGAAGACATAGGAGTCAGGAAAGAGCAGCCAGACCAACGTCAATGTCAGACAGACTCCCTCTCTTCTCTAACTTGGTTAGGAACTGGGGACAAGATCTGCTTTGCCTTTAGGGCCCCAAGGACCAGCATAGACTCCAGCTCCCAAGAAGCACTGGGAAACATTGCATGCTTAAATCCAGTCAGTAAAGATGAGAACAGGGCTCTGTCCTTGGTGCTGCCTCAGTCAATAAATTTTTTAAAAAGATCTTTTGTTTTGACTGATGGCAGAGAAGATTTGTCGGGATGAGTAAAGGAAAGGCCTGCAGGAGTAGCATCTCTGAGCCTGCCTGGGCCTACCAAGCCTGATCTCAAGAAGGGCAGACCTCCAACACTACCAAAGTAGTTATTATGGGTTATGATCCTGCCCATGTCACAGACAGACGCTGAGGCCCAACGTAGGCAGTCTGTGCACAATTCAGGTTGGCATGGAGGGAACCTCGGAGAGCCCAGCCTCCCCCGCAAAGGCAGCTCCCTGTCTTGGCTGCTGCTCTGACAGCCCCTAGCACTTCCAGGGACTGAGCCCACCTGGTGGAGATAAGACAAATCACTGGTGCCCGAGTCCAGGGGTCAATCACAAGGTGGGGTTCTGAGTTCTGGACTCTCAGAGCTGGAGAAGCCTTAAGATTATCTGAATCAGAGTTCTTTTACCTCCCATCCAAGAGGAAGAACCCCCCTGAGAACTCCCTGACAGGGCTTGTCTGGCCTCCTTCTTGCTTTCTTCCCATGACAGGGAGCTCACTCCTCCCCCAGGCTGCTGCACTCCACCTGGAGAGAGCTCTCTGGAGAAGGGCCTCATTACACCAGGCCCTGAGATCTGCTTCTGGTCACTGATTCCCTCCCCCAGGCCAGCCTGCCTCTGGGGAGCAGAGATCATCTGGCCCAGGACAACCTGTGGGGACTTCCCAAGACCATTGTCAACTAGTTTTCCTTGCCACTGGGCAGTTCCAGTGCTCCTGTCCAGGTCTAGGGAAACCTAGTGGTGGAAGTCATAAACCAGCATGAGGCTAGTGGACTGTGACTGCTTCCCGACCTTTGCCACCCTCTGTCCTACCTTACTTACTGCCTGGGACCTGGCATGGAGCATTTTGAGAAGAGGAAACTGGGGCTGCCCAAAGCTTACTAACTGAACAGGGCCACCAATTAGTTAGTGGTCTTCAGATGAATGGACTGCCTTCCGCCCTCAAATGTCAGTCATGTGGGGACTGGGGCCTATTTGTGGCCGACCCACTGTAAGAGGAACAGGACTTTGAAGGTGTCCAAGGGGTGGCCTTGGAGGAGGGCATCAAAGGCAAGGTCAACTCCTGGCTCAGCAAGCAATGTGGGCTATTGGCAGGTGACAGGCGGCTCCTGTCCTGGAAGTGTGATGGAGTGTGGAATGTGAAGATCACAGGCCTCATTTCCAGTTCCTTACTCCAATGACACCTTTCTCCAGGAGGCCTTCTCCAGCCACCCTAGCTAACATTGCAACTTCCTGCCCCACACATGTACACGTGGATTCCTACTCCCCTTCCCTGCTATATTTTCCTCTCTAGCTAGTGTTCACCCTCTTGTAACACTATTCTACTTGCTTGCTTATTGTCTCTTTCCCTCCACCAGAATGGAAGCTCCACCAGGTTTTTCACATTTTGTTCACGGCTGCATCTCCAGTGCCTGGCATATAGTAGGTGCTCAATAAATATATTTTTTGGAATGAATTTCCAGGAGTGGCTCAAGAATGTCTACACAGAGAGGACTTGGGGACAGAAACCTCACTTGGGAGTATAGGGGACTTGGCTGGAGGGTACTTGTACAGCAAGCCATGGTTTGTACTTATAGTATGTATTTAGTAGGGATTGGGAGAAGATAGAGATGAAATGCAGGGGGTAAAGGCTCTTAAACCACCCCTGGGGCTGCTTCTACCTGGTGGTGTATGAGGTTGAGGTCATAAATAATCCCAACTGAACAGTGACCAGGCGGGGCTGGGCTGCAGACCCCTCCTACCTGTCTGAGGTCTTCCCTAGGCCTCGTACCTCCTCTCAGAGCCCACACTGGCCCAAACTGGCTTTCCTGAGGGCCTCTCAGCCTTCCAACCTGCACACACACTCTCTCTACACTGGGTCTCTGATTTGTCCTCCCCTTCCTCAGCAGTCTGGACCTCTACCCCAGGAGGACCCAGGATTCTTGTGAACACGGCTGGTCAATTTGTATCCCTCATGCATGGTCCATCAGACTGCCCCTCACTCTCTCCTCTCTTTTCTAAGCCTGGGCATTATCTTGTCAGCCGTACACCCTCAACTTCTTCACCATAGAGAGGGCCTTGTCAGAGGGATTGTATTTAACTTCCTGCCACCTAATAAAGCCTCCCTGCTTTATTAACTCCTCCAGCCCTCTCCTCATCAATACTGCACCACATCCGTGGTTTCTTCCCCTCAGCCCACTCTCTCCTCTCAGAAAACCTCCTCGCACGTGCCACTCCAGCTGTGTCTCTTCCTCCCCTCACACCACACTTCCTCTCTGGCCCCATTTCCCACACCCCTGGGTTCAAGTGGAAGTCCTCAGGCCCAGCTCCAGGAAGAGAAGTGGGCACCTTGTTTCCTAGGTGAGGCTGGCGAAATGGGATGAAGGATCCAGACACCATCTGAGTTCCATCACGAGGAAGTCTCCTAAGGCACCTGACATAACAGGCCTAGGGGAAATGAATCTTTGCAGGTGACTGTGGGCTTGACATCCAGGCACCACTGGAGGCTGGTGCAGAGCTGGGGGAGGGGACCTGCCTCTATGGCTTCCCAGAAAGGACCTGGACCCTGCCCAGAAGGTGGGTGGGGCACCTCCAGAACATCTGTTTCGGGGGTTACAGAAAGAGAAGGTGGGGGACTGGCTGGAGAGGATTCCGTTGCATAGCTCATGACATTGGTTCATTGGTTTGAGAAGTCATCAGTGGTCTTTATCACAGGATAGGAGGAACTGGTGATGGAGCAGGGGAAGGTAGCCGAGGGTAGCAGGTGAGAGCTGCCCCTGCATCTCTGGAGGATACAGCATGTGGATATCCCTTCCTGGAACAGGTTTCTCCTCAGAGCTCCCTGGAAAACCCAGAGGTCTTCAGCCAGAACTGGATCAAACACCCGTTCCTGGCATCCATACCCCTCCACTACCTATCACTGTTACCTCTGCAAAGCTTGGCATCCGACAGACCTGGTCCTGTCCTGGTTGTATAGCTTATGGGCAGTGGCTTTCTCTCTCTCTCTCTCTCTCTCTCTCTCTCTCTCTCTCTCTCTCTCTCTGCCTCAGAGTCTTTAATTATAAAAAAAAAATTAAGAATAATTGCTGCATTGTCAGAGGCTCAAATGAAATAATGGAACTGAAGAGTCCGGCATCTGGTATACAGTAAGTTTTCACTCAGCGGAGCTCCTGGTCTTGCTTGTCATTTTATCACCAAGCAGCTAACCTCACAAGAAATGACAGACCTTGCAACTTCACTCATTCATTCATTTGATGAACATTTACTGGAAGTCTTAAAATGTGCAAGGACTTCTAAACCTGGGGACCTCTGGGAAGGCAGAGGAGGCTTCTGCCCCTTTCTGGGATAGAAAGGAAGGCCTTCTGAAAAAGGAGATTCTTCAATGGAGTGTGGACAAGGAAAGGGAAGCTGTTCCAGGTGGAGACCTGCTGGAGATGTAGGTACAGGGCATCTAGGAGTGTTTGTTTGCAGGTGTGAAGGGGCCTGGCCGAAGGAGAAGTTGGAGGTCATAAGGTCCAAGTCCCAACAGGCCTCAAAATGCCAGGCTACACATTTGGCCTCTTTATTGTGGGTGCCAGCTACAAAGAACCCTCATTGGCTTCTTTTTTTTCGTACCAGGGATTGAACTCAGGGCACTCAACCGCTGAGCCACATCCTCAGCCCTATTTTGTATTTTATTTAGAGACAGAGTCTCACTGAGTTGCTTAGTGCCTTGCTTTTGCTGAGGTTGGCTTTGAACTTGCAATCCTCCTGCCTCAGCCTCCCGAGCCACTGGGATTACAGGCATGCACCACTGTGCCCGGCTCCTCAGTGGCTTCTCAAGAAGGGCAGAGTCATTAAAATTGAGATTTAGGAGTTCCCTTAAGTTGGATGGAGGATGGATTGATTGTGTTTAAAGTCAGACCAGAGAAAATAGGACCTGAAGTGGGACCCTGGGTATGGACAGGAAGGCTTCAGGGACCAGCCAGAGGTAGGGCTAAATCAGGGACCTTGAATACCAAGCTCACAGCAGGCTCCCACAGATCCATGAGCCTTGACAACCAGAGTGCTAGAAAGTCAGAATAGTAAGGAGGGTCAGAGATGCCCTACTCCAGTCCTATGGTCTCATATGGGAAGCTGAGGCAGGAAGCAGGCAAGAGGACACTATAACCCTGCAGTGAACCTGTGGGGACCCTCCCACCTCTGTGTTCCTGCCCCAAGCCTGCTGTTCCAGTCTAGCACTTCTTTCCAGGGAAATCAAGGCATAGTTTAGGTAACTGGAGACTTGCCCCACCTTCCAGGACCATGGAGGCCCTCCTCTCTTGGACTGGGCAGGGAAGCCCTTAGAGACGGAGGAGTCCTCTCCTCTCCTTCATACCCACTCTGTAGTAGAGGAAACAAGAGGCATTTGGCCTTGGGACAGCACAGCTCTCTAGACACTGGGGTGTGTGTTGGGCATGGGACAGTACGTGGCTCCTAGCCCCAGCCTTGCCCCCGGACAGCTGGGCCCTGAGGGCACTCAGCTGGTGAAGAGTGGAGCTCCAACAGCACCAGTGTCTTCCTCTGCCTGGCTCGTGTGTCCAGCACCATTCCCAAGGGTCACTTCCCTTCTATCCCAGCCTGTGTCTCTGCAAGGCACGGCTGAGAGGGACAAAACAGGAAGGAACCATGTGTCATCTGCTCCAGAGCACTGTGGATCTGCGCTGGTCTCTTCTTGGGTAGAGGAGCCTGAGCCCCTCCCTGCCCAAAGAAGCCAGACGCGCCATCAGCAGAGTTCAGCCAGGCTGCGCCCTGCTCTTAGCCCCACCAGCTCTCCCATGGAATGGAATCCCAGTTCTGGTCCTTGAGCTTGTAGCCTCGATCAAGCCCCTGAGAGTCTGGCTTTGTGCTTGACCTGGACCCTAGCAGGGGTGGTGATAGGTTGAGAGAGGCTGTGGGATGACAGGGGAGATACAGCTACTGTGGAAAATGGCCAGGCCAGGTGCCTACCGTGTCCACTCCCACCTGCAGAGGCCAGTGCGCCAGGCCTGCTCCTTGCCCTTCCCTTGTGGGAGAACTGAGGCCCCCTTCACATCAGTCACCAAGCCCTGTTTGTGCTCCATTCTGTCATTTGTCCATCCATCCCCTTTCTGCGACCAGAGGGACATTTGCTCAATAAAAATTTGACCTTATCACTCCTCTTCCCAAGCCCTCTATAGCTTCCCAGTTCCTGAGAAGAGAGGGAGACTGTGGCTTCTCGGTTCTCAGCACTTGCTCTGCCCCTTGCACATGGTCAGCCAAGCCCTCGTCTACTTTCTGTTCCTGGGACCAGCTGTGCTCTGTTTTGCTCCCTGGTCAGTGCTCTTTGGGTCTCTGGCCTTCCCTCTCCCGCCATCTGCAGCTGGAAGATTCCCACTGAAACCCCAGAGACCGAGGACAACAAGGTCCATCCCCCAGGAGCTCAGAGTGGACAAGGGACATGTATCTGTCCCCTGTAATGTGAGGCAGACATCAGTGCCCGACTCATGCAGGAGACCAGGCAGGGAAGGCTCACTCAGGGGGCAGGAATAAATGGCCAAGTGAACATGCAGCAAAGGGCACTTCAGGTAGAGTGAACAGGGAGGGCAGAGGTTGGATGAGGTCCTTGAGGGTGCAAGCAGGGCTGGAGCTGTCAGTATACCAATTCAGCCTGTCCTGGCCTCACTGTCCTACCAGCCACAGGGCTGCCTCCTTCAGGAAGTCTGCAGGGACCAACTAGGAGTCCTTCTCCTTCTCCCAGGCATCGCTGAGAAGCCTAAGGTGAGGGATGCCCTTTCAAGCAGACCCTCCCAACCCTGGCTGCTCATCAGATTCCCAGATTCTTTTGGGGGAGGAATGTTCCGCTGTCCAGCATCACTTTCTATGGGGAGTCTCCCGCCCTGTTTAGCGGTAATCTTTTTCATTCAAGGTGGACACCTGACCCAGAGCCAACCAATTAGAGCGTCCATCCAGACTCCTCACCAGTGATTGGCTCAGGGGCAACCAATTAGAGTTGCCGAATCAATTTAGGTGGAACCGGCATGAAAGCTTCTCTGTCTTTTCTCCTGGATTATCAACTGTGAGAACCATGGTACTTCTGGAAAGAACTTAAGTGAGAATGTAGGAACCCAGTAAAAAGTCAGGAGATAGGATACTGTTTATGGTTTTTATATGAGCTGACCCCCAGAAGCTTATGTGAGGCAATGGAACAATGTTCGGAAATAAACGATTATTTTATGAGAGCTATAACCCGATCAGTGGATTACTCTATTTGATTGATTAATAATTTGAAAGGATTATTGAACTGGGTGGTAACTCTTGGCATGTGGGGCATGAATGCAGTAGGTCCCAATAGGGGCATGCCCGTTGGGGCTTATATTTTGTCTCTGGAGCCTCACTTTCTTTCCTCTTTCCTTTTCCTGAGTAGCCTAACTCTGCCAGGCACTTCCGCCATGATACTCTGCCTCACCTTAGGTCCAGAGCAATGAAAGCACCTGACCAAGGACTGAATCTCTGAAACTATGAGCCCCAAAATAATTTTTTCTCCTCTAAGTAGTTCTGGTTATGTATTTTGATCATAGTGATGAAAATCTGACTAACAAAAATACAAAAACTAGAATGCTGATGCAATCACTGTAACTGCTGGATCTAGTCATGTCAGATCTATGTCTACCTTGGACTCTTTATTTACATGAACTTTTTCTTGCCCAAGTTAATTGCAATCAAAACAGCCTGGAACACTATGAAACTAAAAGCACAGGTAACAAAAACAACAAAATAGATAAATTGCATTTCATCAAAATTAAGAACTTTTGTGCATCCAAGTGCATCATCAACAGAGTGAAAAGGCAGTCCATAGAATGGGAGAAAATATTTGAAAATCAGATGTCTGATAAGGGGTTAATGTCCAGAATATATAAAGAATTCCTGAAACTCGACATGAACAACAAAAATCAACCCAATTCAAATATCAACAAAGGACTAGAACAGATGTTTCTCCAAAGAGGATACACAAATGGCCAATAAACACGCAAAGTTGCTCAACATCACTATTAAGGAAATGAAAATTAAAACCTGGAGCCACCACATCACACCCACTAGGATGGCTATTATAAAAATAAAACCCCCAAAACAGGAAGTAAAAAATGTTGGTGAGGAGGTAAAGAAATTGAAACCCTTTGCATTACTGACCTGACAGTCAAATGATGTAGCAGCTGTGAAAAACAGTATGACTGTTTTTTTGTTTTTGGTACCAGGAATTGAACTCAGGGGCCCTCGATCATTGGGCCACATCCCCAGCCCTTTTTTGTATTTTATTTAGAGACAGGGTCTCACTGAGTTGCTCAGAGCCTCTTTTGCTGAGGCTGGCTTTGAACTCGCGATCCTCCTGTCTCAGCCTCCCAAGTGCTGGGATTACAGGCATGCACCACTGCATCCCGCTAATACAACTGTTTCTTGATAAATAGACTAACAAACATAGAATGACCATACCATCCAGCAATTCCACTTTTAGAATTCCAACCAATAGAACTGAAAGCAGGGATTCAAACAACCATTTATATAGCAAGGGTCACAGCAGCATTATTCACAATAGCCAAAAGGTAAAAGTAACCCAATGTCCATTGACATCAATAAACAAAATATGCTGTACACACATAACATCATTATTATGCAGCCTTAAAAAGGAATGAAATTATGATAATGTGCTATGTATAACATAGAAGAACCTTGAAAATAATATGCCAAGTGAAATAAGGCTGGGAAGGGGAACATGGAAAGGGTTAAAAAAGAAATAAAACCTAGTTATAATAACCATTATGGTCAAAAGGGGACCCCAATAAGATGTCTTTCCCTTAAGGAATTTTATTTAAAGATGCCTTTAAATTACTGTTCATAAAGCAAGTTTGCCTTATAAATAGGATAAAGAAGCTCAAACAAACTCCTCTTGCATGAGCTGCCTCCAGATAAGTCAGACCGCAAATACTGCAACTAATATTTCAGAGGATGAATCAATATTAGCAATTAAAGTGAATGACCAAAATGATTTAAAGGAATCACCTGGGTAGAACCAGCATCCTTGGCCTATGTCATCTGTTCCTGCTACTCCAATTTGCCCCTCCGTCCCACCTAAAGACTCTGAACGGAGAGGCCAACTTAAGGGACCAACAATTAACCCATCCCTGTCGTCATGGTGGATTTTGGGGAGCAGCAGCTATAGCCAGGCATTAGGAGATAATTATCCCTGACTTGCCCAAGTGCAACTTTAAAAACAGTAGCATCCTAACTTTGAAGCTCCCCACATTGGAGCCCCTCCCGTTTAAGATTAATAAAAGAGTTGAAGGAGGCTGAAAGAAATTTTGGCCCTACTTCCTCATATACTTACAACTGGTTGACTCTTTAACTGCTGGAATGGATGACTCCTTATGATTGGCAACATAACTGCAAGGTCATCTCTGCTCCTGGTCAATATCTATTATGGAAGGCTGATTATGAGGAAAATGTATAAGCGAGTTGTTGCGGACACAGCATTAAGAAGAGGGGCAATATACATAGTACTATCTCCCTGATTGAAGGTGACTGGAAGAATAATTATTCAACTGAAGACCCAGGAGAAAATACCTGCAACATGCATTGCAAGAGGATCCAGCAAAATGCGCTTTAGTAGCATGGAGAAATCGTGTCCTGGCATTCTGACTCAAAACAGGCATTTCTTTCAAATTTCAGACAACAAAGCTTCAGAGGCCTTAGCGAGTATTTGTTGCTCAAGGCTGGAAAAAGCACTACTTGCTAAAGTAAATTCCTCAAGCAGTAGCAGCCGACTTATCTAGTGACCAAACAGCTGGCTTTTGAGAACGCCAACACGCACTCAGTCAGCTTTACTTCGCCCAATAAGAAAGACTGGAACTTTAATTGAGTTTTAATAAGACATGTTTGGATACTACCCCCAGCCCCCATATTCCAAGGCATAGCATTTGCTGCCGCCCTAAAGGGTCCCATACTTATTCACAGTTTGTAAAGGATAGGGCTCAAATCCTGCTCCTAAAAAATCTTTTGATAATACCACTAAAGGACAATGTTTTTCTTGCGGTCAAGTTGGGCATTTTAGCCGTAACTGCCCACATAATAATAAAGAAAAAAATAATCCTAGGCCAAAAACTGTGTGTCCAAAATGCCAAAAGGGTTTTCATTGGGCTCGTGAATGTAAATCTAAATATAATAAACAAGGACAATTAATCTTGAAGCTTTTCCCTCGGAAGCCTGCCCGGTAATTTCCAGAAAATCCTACACTCCCCCAACCTTTAAATTGGTTTTAAGAGCTAATAACTCAGTCGAAAATTTCATGTTCAACTTCCCCTTATACTTTTGTAACTAGTTTAATTCAACTGCTACAAAACAGATAACTCCTCTTTTATTGGCAATAGAACAAAGTTAAGCTTAACTCCAAAACAATATTTACTTTTATAGACAACTTATTAAGAAAAGGCTACACAGGTCATTTGGCTATAATATTAAAAAAAAAAAAAACAGGCTTAATGCTTTCTAAGTTTATGATAGGTAAAACTTATTTTACACAGGTTTAATTTTTGCTACCAAAAGGCTGCTCTAAGATAAGCTGGGTTTATTGCAAACCCAACCTATCAAGCATTGCTAGACCCATTAGAAAAACAGGATCTTTAGCCAATTTCATTAAAACCTATGTAGATGTAGCTCCTGCCCATATCTAAGGTATTGTTATTGTTGCCACTATACTAGGAAGTATCTAAAGACTTTTGCTTTTTTTCTTAGAATCAAGTATATATATAATATTTTTTTGATTCCACTTATATGAGGTGCCTAAGGTAAACCAGTTTATAGAGACAGAAAGTAGAATGGTGGCTTTCAGGAGCTGGGAGGAGACAGGGAAAGAGGAACTGCTGTTTACTGGGTACAGAGCCTTGGTGCTAGAGCTAAGCACCTGAAGAGCTGGTTTCTCTTTCTCTCTCTTTTTTGGTACCAGGGATTGAACCCAGGGGTTCTTAACCCCTGAGCCACATTCCCAGCCCTTTTATTAGTATTATTTTTATTTAGAGACAGGCTCTTGCTAAGTTGCTGAGGCTGGCTTTGAACTTGTGATCCTCCTGCCTCTGCCTCCCAAGACACTGGGATTACAGTGCATACCATCACGCCCAGTAAGAGCTGGTTTCTCTAAGGAGCAACACTCCTCCTTGGAGGCTGCGTCTTCCTTTTCACTCCAGCTGCCAGGAAACTCCGTCAAGATTCCCTGCTCACCTACCTTAGGATCAACATTAGACTCAAGCTTCTATGTAATTTCTAAATCCCTGATCCTGACTCTAAAAATATCAAGATGTAATTCACATTCCATAAAACTTAACATTTCAAAGTATACAATTCAGTAGATTTTAGTACATTCACATTGTCCTGTGGAAATTCACAAGATTGTGCAATCATCATCACTATCTAATTTCAGAATATTTTCATTACCACAAAAAGAAACCCTGTGCCTATTAGCAGTTACTCCCCACCCCTTTACTCGCCCCACCCACCTACCATGGAAACTACTAATCTCCTTTCCTTGTGAACGTGCCTATTCTGGAAATTTCATGTAAATGAAATCAACAATATGTGCTTTTTGGTGTCTGGCCTATTTCACTAGACATAGTGTCTTTAGGGTTCATTCACATAGCACGGATCAGAATTTCATTTTCACAGCTGAGTGATATTCCATTGTATGGGCATGCCATGTTTTGTTTACCCATTCATTAATTGAAGGACATTTAGATTGTCTGTCAATTTTTGGCTGTTATGAATAATGCCAGTATTTGTGTTCAAGTTTTTTTTTTAAAATATCTGTATTTATTTTTTATGTGGTGCTGAGGATCGAACCCAGTGCCTCAAACATGCAAGGCAAGCACTCTACTGATGAGCTACAGCCCCAGCCCCTTGTGTTCAAGATTTTGTGTAGACATATGTTTGCAATTTCCTTGGGTATACACCTAGGAGTGGGACTATAGGGTCAAACGGTAGTTCCACATTTAACTTGTTGTGGAGCTGCCAGACTGGTTTCCAAAGTGTTCGTGCCATCTTAGACTCAACAGCAGTGCATGAAGTTTCTGATTTCTCTATGTCCTTGCCGACTCTCTTCTTTGTCTATCATTTTTATTATAGCCATCCTAGTGGGTCTAAATTTATAGTATAGCATGGGTTTGACCTGCATTTCCCTAATCATTCCTTTTTGTGTGTTATTCATATTTTTGCCATTTTATTGTATGTATTTCTGTTTGGAGGCCTTTTATGACATCTTTTATGGAGCAAGTTCCCCTTGGAATGGGAGAGTCCTGGGTTTCAGGGATAGATAGTTCTGGGTTTGAATCCTCCCTGTTTCTATCAGCTGTATGACCTTGTGTGTTATTTGACACTGAGTCTCAGTTTCCCCCACTTATTAAATGTAAATTACAGCCAGGCGCAGTGGCATAAACCTATAGTCCCAGTGGCCCAGGAGGCTGAGACAGGAGGATTAAGAGTTTTAAGCCAGCCTCAGCAAAAGCGAGGCACTAAGCAACTCAGTGAGACCCTGTCTCTAAATAAAATACAAAATAGGGCTGGGGATGTGGCTCAGTGCTTGAGTGCCCCTGAGTTCAATCCCTGGTGCCAAAAAAAGAAAAAAAAAAGTGAATTACAGTATTAACTCAGTTAAATCTATAATAAAGCCCTGATGTGGGTCTGGCCCAAAGCAAGTCCTCAATGAATCTCACCAATGAATCCAGGAGTTGGGAAGGGAGATTTTCTGCTTGGTTAGGAGCCTAGGGCTGTTTCATTTTTTATCTATTATCTGATTTACTCCTTCACTTTTTTTTTTTTTTTAAACAACATAGGCATTAACCTCTCTTGTGCTCCTCTACCTCAGGAGCTTGGCCAGGAGCAAGGCAAGGACATGAGATGAGACACTGTGCACCACGGTATCAAGTACTGGTGATTCTTCAGAGTCTATTCTAACATCTTACAAATCTTGCCTCTTGCTTCAATCATCAGACAAGCTGTTGCCTAAGGGAATTTCTCCAGGGCACAGAGGGAGGTGAATAAAGACTTCCTAAGATCTACAAATAATGTTATATGCATCATCTTATTTTATCTATTCCAGGAGCTGGTCAGGCAGGTTCTATTACCCCATTTTACATATGGGTAAACTGAGATTCCAAGAGGTCCAATAACTTGTCTAAGATCACACAGCCAGCAAATGCTGGTGCTTGGATTCAAACCCAGCTTGGATTTTGAAGTCTGATTTTTTTCCCCCTGGTCAGAGTCTGTCCCTGCCACGCCCTGATCCCCCAACAAAAGGCACAAGTCACTCCAGAACTGTGGACCCATCTGAGTGGGTGCTTCCCATTCCTCTGGCATGACAAAGACAATGCTCTTCCTTACTCTGAACCGAGATCTGCCTCCTGGTGCCACAGAACAGTCTCACTCCATCCCAGGCCATGAAAACAGGTACTTCCCTGGGAGTCAGGGGCCTGGCTCTGCCTCAGCTACTGAGGACTACATGAGTTCCTACATCTCCTAGCTCCTGGGCTCCTGGTGTCCAGCGCATGGCTGGGCACAGAGGTCACTGACCCAGCCTGGGCCATCTCCACAGACCAACAATGCTTGCTGCATAGGCCTTGACATTCCGCAGAGCTGAAGAGACAGGGCCAACCCTGGGGGAGTTGGTGGGGGTGGGTGTTGGGAAGAGAACGCCATGCTCCCTGGGCAGGGCATTGGCTCTAACTAGACATGTCACCACTCAGAGCAGAAGAGTCAGAGCCTGGGCTGGCTGATCCCCACCCCAGACTAAAATAGAAACCCACTTCAGAGGCAAATGGGGAAATGGGCCCAGGGTAGAGGGGTGGGCTGGGGTGCTGTGCAGCAGGCCCTGTGGACCCAGCCTCCTGAGACTCTTGACCAGCCCCAGGTTCTCTTCTGGAATGGCCATCTGTCACCACGCTCTGCTGACTCAGCCCTCCTCTAGGGAACCAGGAAATCCTAGCTCAGAGCTCTGGGTCTGGAGTCTAACACACTGTAATCCCAGCTCCCACAGTGGACAGGACACTTTAACCTCTCTGAGCCTCAGCTTCCTTCACTGCAAAATGGAGGGAATAATCCCCTGGGCTTATAATAATCAGGGGCACTCGCCCACTGGGCCACATCCCCAGCTCTTTTTTGTATTTTATTAGAGACAGGGTCTCACTGAGTTGCTAAGTGCCTCGCCATTGCTGAGGCTGGCTTTGAACTCACGATTCTCCTGTCTCAGCCTCCCAAAGTGCTGGGATTACAGGCGTGCGCCACCGCGCCCGGTGGCTGTGTTCATTTTATGTGAAACACTGGGCATATTGTAGGTGTGCAATGAATGATGGCCGTTGCTGGGGTGGCTTAACCTTCTCTTTCAGCTCAACATGGAACGTGTGATTGATTCATTTGCTCTTTCATTGATTCATCAGTCAACCAGTCAGCACACACCCACTAGGTCAGCCACAACAGTGAGGAAAGAAATTTCCGGAGTGAGTTGGATTGAAACTTCGGAGTACTGCCACTAGTCCCCTAGGTATTCTGGGTAACTCATTTCCCTTACTGAGCCTTCATTTCCTTGCCAGTAAAATGGGAACAATGATAGCATCCCTGGAGGATACTGGGATGTTATAAAGAGTTGACAGGACAATGATGCAAAAGCAGCCAGGCAGAGCCTTAGAGGGAGAAGCGCTGGCAGGTGGACTGCACGGAGGTGTCCGGAGGCCCTGCAGACAGGGCCATGCGGGAGCTCCCAGCAGCCAGGTCTCTAGGGAAGCCACAGGATGGGGCCAGGGGGCAGGCTCAGACACAATTGCTAGGTTTCCGGACCGTGGCCCCCTCCCTTTCTGGTAAACTAACAAATGGTGAGGAAATGCAAAAAAATGATTGTAAGAACTTTGGAGGAGAAGTGCCCCAGCCAAACAGCGAGTTGAGCAGTGTGAGTTAGTCCCACCTGGCCAGATCTGGAGAGTGTGGTGTGTGCACAGGCACACGTGTTGCACATACATGCACACGTTCACAAACTGCACATTCTTATGCATAAATACCCAAGGGCTTGCACACATGTGTAGAGGCACAGCACTTTATAGCCTGCAAACAGCCTTCTCATTTTTCATCTCATTTGATACTGAGGGGTGGAGAGATTGTCCCTGAGTAGGCTTACAGTCCATTCTAGAGGAGGCAAGACATGTGAATCCCACGACCTTCAGGAGCCAGGGCTGAGCGTGTGCTCAGAGTGCTGCCTGCTGTCCCTGGGGTGGGGTCAGCAGAGTTGGGTGCAATAGAAACTCCTGCTCCCTTGGGCACCCTCACTCACCATGCTCTCTCTAACTTCACAAGTCACATCTGGACTAAGGGACACAATTTCCCCATTGGTCACAAGGAGTCAGCTCCGAGCTGTCCAAGATTTAACTGGGAGGGCAGAAGTAAGAGGCTTCCTAGCTGAGCATGGTGGCGCATGCCTGTGATCCCAGTGGCTCAGGAGGCTGAGACAGGAGGATTGGGAGTTCAAAGCCAGCCTCAGCAATTTAGCAAGGCACTTAGCAACTCAGCAAGACCCTGTCTCTACATAAAATATTAAAAAGGGCTGGGGATGTGGCTCAGTGGTTGAGCACTCCTGGGTTCAATCCTCAGTACCCCCCCCCCCCAAAAAAAAGAGGCTTCTTGGAACCTCCTCTGCAGACTCTCATTTGGTCATGCCATCCTACCTGTTCACTCCCATCAAGGCTCTTAGGGAACCCGGGGGGCAGGGCCCAGCCTCTGTCCCAAGGAGACCCTCAACAACATACTACAATGAACAGTTTCCAAAATCTCAGGGAAGGGGCTGGGGATGTAGCTCGGTGGTAGAGTGCTTACCTGGCACGTGTGAGGCCCTGGGTTTGATTCCCAATATCATAAGACAAAACAAAACAAAACACTGCCACAAATCTTAGGGAAAGATCATTACTACCCCCACTTTCCATAGTAAGAAATTGGGACCCAGAAATGAAAAGTGTCCTGGGTCATTCAGGATTCAAACCCAGACCCATGTGGCTCCAAATCCTGTCCCACCCTTCCACTTCTCCACCAAGGCACAGCCCAGTCCCCAGGACACCACCTCCTCCCCCCTGTCTTCTGTGCCTCATCTCAGCCGTCCTAACTGGGCAGCAGGCTCTAGGCACAAGTGGGCAGAAGAAAGAGGAGGAAGAAGGGAGCCCCCCACACCTGTCCTGTACCTGCTTTGACCTACAGTGAGCCAGTGGCAGCAAGTGGATGGCACAGTGTGCTCTCAGAAGCTTCCAGAGAAGTTGGGGGTACCCAAGGCTCTGACCTGGAAAACTCACCTGGGCATTAGTGAGCGCTCTGCTTGCAGTCCATGAATGCTGGAGTCAATCCTGACCTGTGGAGCAGCCCCCTCTGCCAGTCAGTTCCCACACCATAGACTGCCTCCTGCACAAGTCCGGGGAGCAGCAGATGAGGAAACGGAGAAGGAGGAGGAGGGGAAGTGACTTGCCGCCACGCAGAGCTGGTGCATGGCAGGGGCCCCCCCACTCAGCTCCTGAGGACCTCCTTGCTCAAATGCCTAATGCCAAGGCTGATTCAACCACCACCCAGCTGGGAGCAAGTCACCTCTCCCCAAGAATGGGCACCAGCAGTCCAGCCCGAGGGCTGCTGGGAGGATGGAGAGAGAGAAGATTTCAGGGCCAGGGCCTGGCCCAGGGAAGGCACTCATCCCAATACCATTCCCCCCACCCCCACCCAGCCCTCTCCTGGCTTCTCTCAAGTCTGGAGAGAGCCCTGTTCCTGTTCATCACTGCCACAGGGAACAATTACCCCGGTTTTCTCAGCAGTGCCTGGAAGGTCCATTAAGAGACTGAGACCTTGAGACTAACGGCTCTGTTGTCTGTGGCTTCAACCCCGGGGATCCAGACATCTGCTCCCCAGAGACTGAGGAGGGCTCCTCAGGTAGAGGTGATTTGGGAGAAAGGGCTGAGCCCAGCTTTCCATCTCCCTCCCCAGCTCCAATCCCTCTTGACTGAGGGTGGCTCTGCCTCCGGTCTGTGATGAGGCCTGGGATGGCCCCTCCTCATTTCTAAGATTACTCCTCCTTCCCGCCCCCCCACTTCCTCATCTTTTTTACCAGCACTTAATGACCAACCACTTGCTCCCCCAGGTGAGGCACAAAAGGAAATCCCTGCCCTAGAGGCACCTGCATTCTAGCAGGGGAAATGGATTTATTTTAGTTAATGAGTAAATATACAGCCAGTCAGGTAGTGATAAGAGCTACTGGAAACATGGGGGAGGGTAAGGGGCAGGGACTGAGAAGCTGCTGTCTCAGATCTGTAGGACTGGCCCTACCTGGATTTGCTGGACCTCCTTCTCCACACACCACTTCTTATTTCTCTTTGGAGAGGCCCAGCCAGCCAGCAGGAGACCCTGGCCCTATTCTGTACCAGGCCCTGCCTGGGGTGGCTCTCAGCAGTGAACCAAGACCAAGTCTGGGGTCCCAGGCCACAGGCTGCAACTCAGGACCTCCAGGTTTTGGTTTGGAACATCCTTAGCTTGGCTTCCACTTCTCTGTCTAGGAAAGCCCTCTGCAGGCTCAGAGGGGCAGAAGATCCCCCAGCCAACCCCAACATCCCGCTGTAAAGAGGAGGGTGCCAGGCCCAGAGAAGGGCAGAGTCTTGCCTGGGTCACACAGCAAGGTACAGGTGTCCTTGTTTTCCCTCCTACCCTCTCCCCAGCATGTGCACACAGGTAAATTAAAGGCTGAGCTTCAGAGAAGAGTGCTGGCCTGTGAGGGAGCTGGCTGTGACCTCGGGCAGCCACAGGTAAAGGAGTATGAAGTTCTCATGTCAGGCCCACTTGGTAGCCTCAGCCTGCCCCATGCTCTGGGCTCTGAAGCAGGCCCAATTCTCATACTCTAAGCACCAGGAGGCTGAAAGCACTTTCCTCCAGGGTAAGCTTGGGAGAGTTTTGTTTAACTCTGCTTCTACTTGCTGTGTGACCTCAGACAGGTCCCATACCTCTGTAGGCCTCAGTTTCTCACCTGGAAGAAATGAAGGGACCTACATCTTGGGGGTATCATGAAGAATGGGCAAGATGCTGGCAAGAATTTTGTCAGTGTGCAAACTTTTAAGCACTCCCCAAATGGCAGGGGTTGTTATATGCTCATCGGCAAACCAGCCTCCTCACAATATGGGGCCCTCAGGGAGCTCCAAGAGCAAGCCCTTATCCTTGATGAGAAATAAGCAGAAATTCCACAGAACCTGTCCTTCAAAGAGACAAAGCCATCTCTGCTTCTGACCAGTGGCAGGCATTGATAGGAAGGGCCTGTCCTCTGTCCCTCGGGTGAGAAAAATGAAAAGATGAGACCGAGACAGACAGGGCCCCTGGGAGGAGAAGACATAGCCTCTAGGTAACTGAGGGCAGCCCATCGCCAGCTCAGGCCCCAGGCGGGGAAAGGCCATGCATGGCAGCCTACGTGAACGTCTGGTACATGCACATCTCCTGAGGCTCATCAGCCGCCTGTGGGTCTGACCTGGAAGATGCACGTGTCTTCCCAGGGGATGTGTATTTGGAATTGAAGTGTAGTGTGTATGGGCACAAGCGTGTCCCTGCTCTGGGGTGTGTGTTTGTTCTCATGTGTGTGTGCCTGTACCTGCCTACTCGGTGGGGAGCCCTGCAAACCCTCAGTCCACCGGCCTTGCTTTCCCAGGCTGGCACACCTTGCCACAGTCCCAGGCTGGCCCACATGCCAGGAGAGATTTGTGGGGCTCCCAGGCACCGCAGGCTCTTGGATTTCCCCAGAACAAAAGTAGTTACTTAAGAAGATGGGGACAGCTTAGGGGATTAACTAGGCCCTCCCAGCTCAGCTCTTGGGGGTGGGGGTTGCCAAGGTCAGAGCCCCTCTGTCCTCAGACCCTCAGCTGCTTATGGACACTGGCCCATTCAGTCACTGTCCTCCCTCCCTCGCCAGCAGGGGTCCCAGGGCTCTGTTAGAGTGAGTCAAGTGCTCCCCAGTTTATGCCCATGTTCTCATCAAGTGGAGCTGACCACAAACACCCCGACTGATCTTGGAGCCCTGCCTCCGGAGGCCTGCCCCTGGGCAGCCACTGCTGGCTCAGTCTCAGGATCCCCCTTCCTGTCCCTGGGCTGCACTAATGGTGCAGTCCTGGCCTCTCCCCTGGGTGGGTCTCATCTTTCTGAACCATTGGCTTCCCCCATTATGGAATGGAGCTATTCCCACCCACTGGCAAGGGCTGAGAAGGGTCTCTGTGGCCTGGGATGAGCTCTGACAGGAGCCATTTAGTTGACCCCACTCCAGGCTCATAGGCAGCAAGCTTGGTGGTGTCCTCAGACAGGGGATGCTGGGCCCTTTGCTGGGCCCTTTGCTGAGCCTCAGCTTCCCTGCTCTGTACCCTGAGCCCCTCATCCTGTCCAGGGCCTGGGGTCTGTTATTAGACATTTTAGGAAGGCAGTGGCCATAGAGACCTGGCAGGGGTGCAAGGAGCACACTTCTGTGGGTGTGATCCTGTTCTGGTACACACAGCACATCTAGACCCTGGCACACAAGTCCACGTGTGTGAGTGCACACAGGCTCAGGCACCTGCTGCATTTGGAAGCATGCCCCCCACATGGCACACCTACATGTACCCACATATGTGTGCACCCACATCCCGCCTGGCACAGGCAGGGCTGTAGTTTAGCTCAGCAACAAGTTGCAGACGAGGAACTTTCTGAACCAGGAAAGATAGAAAGGGAGGAGCTGATTTTGGGGTGGATGCCGGGCCTTCTGCTCCCCCCAGAGGCTATAAGTTTTCCCCAAGGATACAGGTGGTTTGGTGGGCTCCCCCTCTCCAGCCATCCTACAAGCTCTGGCCAGAACACTCAGAGAAGTCAGGCGAAGGTGACTTTGAGAGTGTGGCCCCTGACTTACCCAGTCAGCCACCAGCTCAAAATAAGGTTTCAGGCTAATCATTCTGAATTCTGGAACTCAAAGGGAAGAATTTGGGATAATGGGTGTTCCAGAGAGGACAGGGCCATTCCCAGGCCAAGGGAGCCCTGCCCACTATCCTCAGACCTCAACCTGTACTTCACTGGGCTTCTGGTCCATTTCTTCAATCTACATTTATTGGGCCCTTCTGAATGCTGGTGACTTTGTGGTATGCAAGAGAATCACGGCTCTTGTCCTTAGCTCAGCTTATCGTCTTGCCTGCCTGGAGCTTCAGAATGGGGCTCGGGGCACCAGTCCCAGGCTCCTTCATTCCCCTCTGGCTCATCTCAGTGGATCCCAGCCACAACCCAATTGCAGGATGGTGCCCCATGCTGACCTACTGATCAGAGCTCCCAGTGACGAAGCGGACACTGATACAGACGCTCTATACAGAGCCAGCCCTCCCCATGGCCCCCACTGCAGGGATGGCACGAACACTGGCAAACACTGGCAAGGTGCTTACCACCGGCCAGGAATTGTTAGCTATTAACACACAGACAAGCTTATCTAACCCTCACACCATCTAAGGCAGGTAACATAATTACCCTCATATTGCGGATGGGGAACGAGGCACCCGGGGGTAAGCAACCAGCCCAACGTTCATGGAGCTATAGGTGGCTGAGTCAGGCTTTGAACCTAATGCTTTGAACTAATCCGCTGCCCCATGCAGCCGCGCGTCTCCCTCCACGACTGGGCAGGCGTCAGTATGGCAGAAGAGACAAAAGAGAAAAGTAACAAATACAAGAAGCTAGTGGACCTTGTCATAAGAATCCAGGAGATAATGGGGTTTTATTATTGATTGCTTTAGAATTCACACCTCTGTTCAGAAAGGGCCAGGTAGGACGCGGTGGTGCACTCCTGTAATCCCAGCAACTCAGGAGGCTGAGGCAGGAGGATTGTGAGTTCAAAGCCAGCCTCAGCAACTTAGTGAGGCCCTAAGCAGCTTAATGAGACCTTATTTCTAAATAAAATATAAAAAGGGCTGGGGATGTGGTTTGGTGGTTAAACATCCCTGGATTCAATCCCAGGTACCAAAAACAAAACAAAACAAAACAAAACCTAGCCACTTATGCCACATGATCCTATTGAAGGGTCAAAAAAGACAGTAGCAGAAACCTAGGCCAAGGGGCTGGGGTGTAGCTCAGTAGTAGAGTGCTTGCTTAGCATGCATGAGGCACTGGGTTGAATCCTCAGCACTGCATAAAAACAAATTTTAAAAATAAAGATATTGTGTCCATCTACAACTAAAAATATATATATAAAGAAAACTAGGCTAAGATGGGCTTCTTTAGAGGATAAAGTAAAAAAGAAAAATATAGCAAGGATTTATGGTTCTCTATGATAAAAGGGAGACAAATATTTGTCTGGGGGAACGGATCTAAGCTCTGGGATAATCCTGCTTGGTGTTCTATGAGTGCCACAAAGGGGAGGATAATCTAATTCAGTAAGCATTATTGAGCACCAACTGTGTGCAGACATTGGGCTGCACTGGGGATATATAAATGGAAACACATATAACGAGTACAAAGTCATGGTCCTGGAATTCCTGGGACTTTACTGAAGAGGGGGAGAGAGATACAAGCAAAGAGACCAACACAGGGTGCAGAAAAGAAAAAGGCTGTGACCTTTCAGAGCTGCCCACATCCATTCCTGTAAAAATGATATACCATCAAGGCTGCATATCTGGTAAAATTTCCAAGTGCTAGGGCTGCTGAGATGGGTGGAAGTCTGGGACTTTTGACCTTGATCCTAGAAATACTTTGAAGAACATTAAGAAAAACATTTTGCAAAGCCTCTTCAGGTCTTTATGCTGTGTGAGGTGGAAGCCTGAATGCACCTTGGGACCAGGGTGCTTGTGTCTAGAGAGTAGCACTCCAGTGACCTTTTAACTTTGTCACCGTGACGCGAGGACACAAGAGTTGAGGTGCTTTTTCTAGAGGCACAAGGTTGTCTTCTCTGGGGCTCAAGAACCAGCTGTTGAGGTGGGACAATGGCATTGCAGGACTTTTCTCCTTCTAGCTGTGGCCCCGAGGTGGGGAGAGGCCCTGGACACTGGGACCGGGATGATAGGTGATGTGCCTCCAGGTACAGGGGTGCCTGCAACATGGCCGCTAATGGGAGTTAAGGGAAGAACTAGAGGATGTCACGATCCCAGGAGCAGCTGGCCTTTTTGCCAGAAACAGTCTTTTAGCCAAGGCTGGATGGGGAATAAAGGGGGCCTTTTCTGGGGCTTTTTGATTCTGCCAAAGTGGCTCCCAGTCCATCTTCCCTGGTAGTGTAGAAGCTTGAGAATGTTCGGTTGCCAAAACCAGGGGCAGAATCCTCCAGCACGCGAGCTGGAGTCAGGGATCGTTACAGCTGAATTGCAGAAAGTTGGACTTTGGATCATAGACTTTTAGAATGTTCAAAAAAATTATAGACTCTTAGGGCTAGGACTGGAATCATAAACAATTATAACCAGAATTGGAGATAAAGGAAATTGGGACCAGAAGTGACGCCAGCTTCATGTGGTTCCAGCTCCCTAATAGCTGAGAAGAGAAAACTGGCCTCATTGGTCACTAGGCAAGTCAGGACTGGGCCAGGCCTCCTTCTGCCCAAGAGGGTTCCTTCCTCCCGACCTTGTGGAGCAGTACTCAGGGCCTCTGGAGCAGAAGCACTCCCTGCTGGGGGACAATGGGCAGCAAGGACAATGGTCGGCCCTTGCCCCTGCCCAGGCCTCCCACCAGCCAGCCCATCACGGTACCCTGCCACACGAGATATATTTAGGTGTCCTCCCGCAAAATGTTTCCACAGCTCCCAACACTGCCTTTTATGTCCCCTTGTTCTCCAAGGCCTCCGGGCACCTTATTAAAATAGGCCTGATGAAGTCACCAGGAATGGGGGTTCTTGCTCTGCCAACACAAACGTTTTAGCCCCAGAAACAAAGCCCTGCCTGAGGGGTCTACTGGTCCACTTGGGCCTGCAGCTCAACTCTGTGCTCACAGGCTCCTTCCAGCTCTCACGGCCTGCATTGGTCCAAGGATCCCTTATCCTGCTCATCTTGCCTTTCTTCAGTTCTGTCCCTGCTAGTTCTCAACAACACCCTGCCCACACCACCACCACGGAAGTGCACAAGTGTCTGTTCCTGCAGTGGTTATCAGGGCCGGCAGGCCTCCATCCAAGCCCCAGGCTGCCCTGCATTTCCCCCTACCTTCTTTCCCATGCTCTGAAGACTTGCATATTCTCTGACTCCATATGCCCAGCGTCAGGGAGTCACTGAGAAAGCAACAATGATACCATCTGGGGACAGGAACGGGTCCTGCAGACACCCAAATGGGGGGTCTCAGACTCCCCCCTGCCCAGCTCACTGGAATTATTGGCTATATGAGAACTGAGGGCTCCAGGTGGGCAGGAACCCACTCATGTGGGAGTCTCAGTCCCTGTCATTACAGTTTTATCACTGACTGTTAGGGTTTTTATGTGCCAGAGACTGTGCTAAGCAACTTATATCCAGGAACTCTTGTCAGTCCTCTTAATAGCCTTGTAAAGCAAATGCTTTAACATCTCCATTCTAAAGAGAAAAAAAAAAAATTGAGGCACAATGTGCCAGAGCTGGGGTCTGAACCACTTCTGCAGAACACGTTCACTTTGGCCGTCCCAGATGGCAGCCTGCTAAAGAAACCCACTCTCCATGGTCCCCTGGGGTCCTGCAGGTATAATAGAGGTGTGAGCCATTGAAGGTCAGGGCTCTTCCCCAGAAGCCCAGCTCCCCTGCCCCTTCACTAGAAATCATGAAGACACCCCACACCCCACACACCACACCCCTAACCATGCAGCCGTGCTCTGTGGAGTCTAAGTCCTTGTGTCTCATTTCGGGGGACAGGCAGGGGCTGTGCAAGGTGCTGGAGGGCTCTGAGCACAGGATAGGAGCATGCAGGCCTTGAATCAACACACCGGGTGATCATTTATCAGAGCAGTATTTTTATATTAAAACAAATGCAGAAATATCATAGACAGAAATGTGAAATCCACAGGAATTGTGGAGATTAAAAACAATGGAGGAGTCACACATATGTGTGTGTGAGTTGGCTCTGGGGAGGGTCCAGTGTGGGGTCTGGTGTACTTCCTCCCCTCAGATTGGGGTCCACGCTCCCAGGCACTCAGAGGTGCTGGGTGCACAAGTGAGAGCCACCCTAGGGCCATGGAAAACCTGTCTGTGCAACCACTGCACAAAGCTCCGTTCCCTGGCTCTGCACACCACAGGGCCACAGGTGTGCTCGCAAAACACCTCACAACGTGTACCACACACTACGGTGACAAGGGCTCCAGTCACATGGCGCACACGTGGTGGAAGCCCTGAGTTACCCTGGCAAAGTCACTCCCCGCTCTAGATCGGTATCAAGCACATTTCTTGCAGTCAGACACTCCACAATCTTCTGGTCACTTGTGGCACACTGTGCAGGACACACACTAACTGTACACACCCCCCTGCCCACAGTAGTCACGGCCCATGACCCCACCCCCCCACTCACACACACATACACACGGGGACTCAGCCCTGGGATCTCATCAGGATGGTCACCAGCCTGAGGTGACAGTTCTGCCCCGCGTGCACGCGCTCCCACCCGCTGTCCTTTGGTCCCGTGCGCAGCCCTCACCTGCTCAGCGCAGCACCAGTCCGCAGGAATTCTGGTCGTCGCTCAGGTGCTGGGCGGCGAACCCACGAACCGAGCGGCAGGTGCCCGCGGGGCCTGCGATTGCCGCTCTGGCCCCAAAGGTCTCTAGCGCCCGCGCGGTGAGAGCAAAAGGCGGCGGCGGGGAGGAGCTGTGACCCGGACCGCTTGGCACCCGCGCTGGAGTCCCGCCCAGCCAGGATTGAGCTGGGCTGCTCGCCCAGGAGGGGGACAAGGAGGCGGTGGTCATGTCTGGAAGAGGCCGCTGGTTGCAGGGGGCGGTTCCTGGGCCCGTACCGGGACTGCTGGTTTCAAGTGAGGATTCCCTTCGGACTCCTACCCTACCCCAGCGTGTATTGGTGTGTGTGGTTGAGGTTTGGTGATTTCTCCCATCTTCCCAACTCTGACATTCTACAGTTCCAGAATGGTGGAGCTGGGGGCAAGGCTGGGGGACGTGGGGAAGAATATGAAGTATAATTTCTTGAGCACCTACTATGTGCCAAGAACTGTGCTAGTTATTTTAATGCATTTCCTCTTTTAAACCTATACCAATGCCAGAGATGTCATTACCCCCATTTTTCAAGTGAGGAAATTGAGGCACAGATAGATGAAATGACTTGCTCAAGGTCACACAGCTAGTTAGTGGTAGACCTGAGATTTGAAGCCAGAGAGTCTGACTTAAGAGCCCAACTATCCCCTGAAGTGTGGGTATGTGGCACTTTCCACACCATACACTGCTGCCTGGTGTTCATAACAACCCCAGGAGCTCATTGTTATCAGCCCATTTTACAGATTAGGAAACTGAGACTCAGGGAGACTAGCTTGCTCCACGCCACGTTACTAGTAGGATGTCAGACTGAAGATGGGAGCAGGGAGGGAGCAGGGATGGGAGTGACACCAGGGACAGTGAGTGTCAGGAGAGTAATGGGGTGCCTGTAGTGTCAGTGCTCACCAAGGTCAACATTACTTCTAATTGTCACTCTGCTTCCCTTTTATCTCCTAAGATCCCACTGATGGCTAGGGACCTCCAGTTCCTTTGTCTCTGAAACCTCCCCTGACTTGCAGCCCCCAGACATAAGCCAGCCCCTCCTCTCAGCTACCATTGCAGGTTTTATTCAACAGTTAAGAATTCTGACTTTCTGCCAGATTGTGCACTAGGCACTGAGGGTGAAGAAAAGAAGTGACATTAAAGTTGAGACCAGAAGGAAGAGGTGCTCAGCCAGATGAAGGTGAGGGGAAGATCCCAGGTAAGCCAGGTTTGGTGGTGCACACCTGTAATCCCAGCGGCTCGTGAGGCTGAGGCAGGAGGATCACGAGTTCAAAGCCAGCCTCAGCAACTTAGCAAAGCCCTAAGCAATTCAGTGAGACCCTGTCTTTAAATAAAATACACAAATGGGCTGGGGATGTGGCTCAGTGGTTAAGTGCCCTTGAGTTCAATCCCTGGTACGAAGAGGAGGGAGGAGGAGGAGGAGGAAGAGGAGGAGGGGGAAGGGGAAGGGGAGGGGGAGGAGGAGAAAGAAGAAACCCAGGTAGTGGGAACTGCACCCAGATCCCGAGACAGGAAAGTCTTCCTCTTGCTGTCAGCACTGCTAGAGAGGGTTGCCTCCTCTGCCTGTCTCATGTAGCCTCTGTCCCTAGACCACCTGCAGGATGACTTTGCCAAGGATCAGTGACTTTCATGCCTCAGAAGCAATGTGTACAGCTGTCAGCCATTCCATGAACATTATCGATGACTGTCCATGTGACTTGTCCAACACTCTTCCTGGTTTTTTTACTTCCCAGACTCCTCCCCAGGTAGCTCTGCCTCCCCCCACCGCCCCCCACCAGGGCTCAGTTCCACCCTCTGCGCTGCTCTATGCTTCTCCCTGGGGAAGGGCACCCTTTCTCCTTTCCCAAGTCTGCTGGAGACTCACACTGTCCCCCACCAGCCCAGTCTTTCTCCTGAGCCCAAGATCTACTCCTCTCTGGACAGATCCCCTGTGAGGACCACCGTGCCTGCTTCCCTACAGTCATCCCTTGCATGTCCTCATCTCAGTGAGAGCACCATCAGCTCCTGGAAGCCCAGTACCTACAGCCCTAAGATGTCAGCCCCTCCTCTGGGTTCTCATCAGAGCTGCTATTCAACATACACTGAATTCCTACTCTGTGCCAGGATTAAGGAAAGTTTTTTTTTTTAATATTTATTTGTTCGTTTTAGTTGTACACAATGCCTTTATTCTTATGTGGTGCTGAGGATCGAACCCAGGCCTCACATGTGCTAGGTGAGCGCTCTACCGCTGAGCCACAACCCCAGCCCTAAGGAAAGTTTTATTAAACAAAACACCATCAACAAGGAAACACCGTAAAGGAAAGCATTGATAAACTCAGTATAGTAAAAAAAGAATTCTGTTCAACATCTAAAAACACTAAAAACTACAACAACAAAAAAGAGTGAAAAGACAGACTACAGGCTGAACGATCATTACAACAATATAACAAAGATTATTATCCAGCATATAAATTAAGTCCCACACATTGATAAGAAAAAGCCAAAAAACAACCTAACTAAAAATGAGCAAAAGACATGAATAGGCATTTCACAAAAGAGCAGCAAACATAGTTGATACACCCGACCTGGGAATTTTAAATTCTAACCACAGTGAAACACTATGTCACATACCTTATTAGCAAAAATTTAAAAATTTGATAATTTTTTAAAGAGTTTTTTTAAAATTTATTTATTTACTTTAGTTGTACACAATGCATTTATTTTTACGTGGTGCTAAGGATTGAACCTGGGCCGTGCACGTGCTAGGTGAGTGCTCTACCGCTGAGCCACAACCCCAACCCTGATAATTTTTGTTAAGAGTATAGAGAAACCCTTAATTTTTATATCCTGCTGGTGGGACAAGCAATTGAACAGAGCCAAGTTGAAGAACACTTTGTCAATATTTAGTGGAGTTGAAGATGCACATAGTCTAAGGCAGAACATTCTACTTCACGGCATAGAACCAAGAGAACTCAGGCATGTGTTGAGATATACCACAGCACTGAGCTAATCATGGGAAAACTCTGGGAGCAGTCTTAATACCCATCTACAGCAGAAAGGAGAAATCGATTCTTACGCAGCGATCTATGGCTGTCTGAACTCTCCCTGTTTTGATATTTGTCATGGTAGAGTCTTGCAAAATTTTCACTAATAGTGAATCTGTTCATGCTCACCAACTTGAACCTGGGTGAGAGGATGCAGAGAGCACTGCAGTCTAACTCAGCCTCCTCTCCAGAGGACGGGGATGCATCTCATTCTCATGGTCTTTAAACTTATTTGGGGCATAATTGCTCTCTCTTCCCACCTTGTTTAAAGAAATTTTTATTTCTTTTTTTTTAAGAAAGTGGAAAAGCCTGAGGAGAAACTAGGCAATCCTGAGAGACTTCAGAAAGGCTGTATATTAGAAGAAAATGGGCAAGTGACCAAGTTCATCGTGAGGGCTAGACATAAGCTTGGCTTACATGAAAGACGTAAGCCACATCCTCATCCACTGTATGCAAGAGGGCTTCTATGTGGGAGAAAGCAGAGCTCATGCAGTTTCCCAGAATGAAGTAATCAGTGGTTTCAATGCTTTAGAACTTTTGAGATGGTGGAGATAAAACATGTGTGCTGTCCAATGTGGTAGCCTCTGGCCTCAGATGTTCTTGAGCACTTAAAATGTATCTAGGGGGCTGGGGTTGTGGCTCAGTGGCAGAGCGCTCGCCTCGCACGTGCGCGGCCTGGGTTCGATTCTCAGCACCACGTAAACATAAATGCATTGCATTGTGTACAACTAAAGAAATAAATAAATATTTTTAAAAAATGTATCTAGAGCAGTGAACAATGAAGAGAAGATTAGCATGGCCCCTATGCAAGGATGACACAAAGTTTCATGAAGCATTTCATATTAAAAAATTTTTTTAATGTATCTAGGTCAATGGAGGAACTAAAATTTTTTTAAAATGCAAAGTTACTTTTTTTTTTTTTTAGTGGATACAATACCTTTATTTTATTTATTTATATGTGGTGCTGAGGATCGAACCCAGTGCCTCACGTGTGCTAGATGAGCACTCTACCACTGACCCACAACCCCAGCCCAGGAACTGAATTTTTAACATTAAATTATTATCATTAGGGGTTGGGGTTGTGGCTCAGCGGCAGAGTGCTCGCCTCTCACGTGCGTGGCCTGGGTTCGATCCTCAGCACCATGTAAACATAAATCATTGCATTGTGTACAACTAAAGTAAATAAATAAATATTTTAAAAATTATTATTATTATTATTATTATTATTATTATTATTATTATTATTTTGTATTGGGGATTGAACCCAGGGGTGCTTCTTTTGTTTATTTATTTTTTAAATTTTGATACAGGGTCTTGTTAAGTTACTGAGGTTCTCGTTAAGTTGCTGAGGCTGGTCTCAGACATGGAATCCTCCTGCTTCAACCTCCTGAGTCGCTGGGATGACAGGTGTGCACTACCACACCTTGCTACATTTAAATTTAAATGGCCTGTGGGCTGGGGATGTAGCTTAGTGGTAGAGCACTTGCTTAACATGTGGGGGTCCCTGATTTCAACCCCCAGCTTGTGTGACTAAAAGATACCATATTGGACAGTACAACTTTATATTATGCACAAATCTTTGGTAATTATTATTAGTTTTAAAGAATTTTAATGATATTTGTGGGAAGTTAGTTGGGATTTTTGAATGAACTAGGAACATTTTTTTGTTTGTTCATGGTGCTGGGGATTGAAGCCAGGGCCTTGTGCATGTGAGGCAAGAACTCTAACAATTGAGCTATATCCCCAGCCCAAACTGGGAATATTTTTGTTTATTAAAATTCTGCAATATGAGGCCGGGCACAGTGGTGCACACCTGTAATCCCAGTGGCTCAGGAGGCTGAGGCAGGAGGATGGAGAGTTCAAAGTCAGCCTCAGCAAAAGTGAGGCACTAAGCAACTCAGTGAAACCCTGTCTCTAAATAAAACACAAAAAAGATAGGGCTGGGGATGTGGCTCAGTGATCAAGTGCCCCTGAGTTCAATCCCTGGTATTAAAAAAAATCTGCAATATGAGTTTTTAGTACATGCAAATTTGCTATCAGGAACAGATTATATTCTAATAGTAAAGGGTGACTCTATATTCATACAATGGAACACTATACAGCAGAGAAAAATGAATTAGAACACCACCTCAAGACTAAAATCACACAAACATCATGTAACTGAAAAAATATATGTGGATGGATACACAGTATGTTATTATGCACAAAAGCTTTAAATATGCAAAATATTGCTATACTCATGTAGAAAGTATGTAAAGACATGAATTGTGTGACCAACAGGTAGTGGTCACCTTCAAGGGAAAGGAGGGGCAAGATTATTGGGGATACATGATGTCTTCTCTTTCTCTCTTGATTCTCCAACTCCTCCACATGCTCTGTGAAGATGAAATGAGTGGGCTAGTGCAGAGAGGTGGCACCTCCCTCAGAAGCCTTCTCTGGCCCCCTCCCTATCTGCTGAGGGCCTTCTCAGTGTCGCCTCTGTGATGCCCTGATCACTCTGGCCCGATGCTGCCTTTTCTCCCCTCCCCAGCAGAGTTCTTCCAGAGTCTGTGTCTGTGATTCAGCAACCTATTTCCCCCACCCTTGGCCTGGTGGTCTGTATAGATCTAAGTGAAGGAATGAACGCAGGTTCTCTTCGCATCCAAAGCCATCATCATTGTTCATGTGTTCTCTGGCGCCTGTTCTATGCCCGGGGCTTTGCAGAGCACAAGGGACACAAAAGTGAATGTTCTTGGTTAGTGCCATCTAGAAGTGTCCCGTGTCAGGGGAGAACAGACCAAGATGTGCTGGACGCTGGGACAGAAAGACTTGCACGGAGGCATAAGAGCCCAGAGGAGTTTGGGAGATTGGAGGCAGTGGAGGCCCACGTGTGGCCTGGGCTGAATGTTCAA
The DNA here is from genome assembly GCA_025594165.1 of Tamias sibiricus. Taxonomy (NCBI): domain Eukaryota; kingdom Metazoa; phylum Chordata; class Mammalia; order Rodentia; family Sciuridae; genus Tamias; species Tamias sibiricus. Next base: position 70,014,096 of record CM046657.1, on the reverse strand, counting down.
GGATGACTAGAATTCCCTGGGTAAAGTAGGGGGAAGGCATTCCTGGGAAAAGAGGCAGCAAGTAAAGACCCGGAAGCGGGGTTGAGCTGGGCAAATTCTAGGACCTTTATGAAGGTCAGTCATACTGGACGGTGTGTGTGTGTGTGTGTGTGTGTGTGTGTGTGTGTGTAATGGGACAAGATAGCTTTCCGAAAGGGCAGAGACCAGGTCCTGCAGAGTCTCAAATGTCAGCCTGGGAAGCTCAGTTTGGCCATGGAGCCTTGGAAGGTTTAGGCAGCGGTGGGACAAGCTCAGAGTTGTGTTTTGGAATGATGATTCCTGCTGGCTGCTGTGCTTGAGGGCAGGATAAGGGGCAGGGGATGGGTGAGGAGGGGGGCCAGCAGTTCAGGCAAGTGACAAGGCGGTGGGGGTGGAGGAGGGCTGATAGCGGGGAGAGGGGAGATGATTAGAAGATGGCGCTGGGCTCTGGAGGAGGTAGAATCAGCAGGACTTCCGCGGAGCGGATGTGAAGGTGGAAGAGCGGGCGCGGGTGTCCGGCCTGGGTTCCAGAGGCAGAGCTGACAGAGGCTCACGTACCTGCAGATTGCCAGAGGTGATCCAGTGAAGGAGGGAAGCCGTTCAGGGTCCTCACTGGGGGTCAGTCCCTTGGGAACCTCCGGGAGGCTGTGCAGAACATGCCTTGGCGCTGTCCCTCCAGGGGCAGGGAAGCTGGAGCATTTGTCTGCCAGCTCCAGCGTCATCAGTGGGCTGATCCTTGGACTTGCCTCACTTGTGGCCAAGTGTGCTGCTGAGGCCAGAGAAAGGCCCAGGCAGAGCCTGGGGTTCTCGATGAGAAGATGGCAGGGATGATGAGTGCTGCGAGGCCAAGGAGCCCCGTCTGATCCCCTCAGGCTGAGCCCCCAGGCAGCAGGAGGAGGGAGTCTGCAGGAGTTGGAGTGGGAGGCGGTGCTGGACCTGGTGGTCCTGACTGCTTTGCTTTGCAGTGTTCTGCCCTTGGTCCTAGCCTTTCTTGCCTGGTCATCCACTGTCCCCAGGTCCTCCTGCCTGTGCAGAACATCGTTCTGATTTCCATGGAAACTGCTCCAGTCCTGGAGCACTAAGCTCACTCTAATTGGTGGTCTGATCCCCAAACTCACATCTGGAAACTCGGTGATGCTGTGTGTGTGTAGTAGCACCGGCCTATAATTCCAGTGACTCAGGAGGCTGAGGCAGGAGGATTGCAAATTTGAGACCAGTCTGGGCAACTTAGCAAGACCCTGTCTCCAAACAAAAAATAAAAGGCACTGGGGATGTAGCTCAGTGGTAAAGTGTCCCTGGGTTCAATCCCGGGTACCAAAAAAAAAAAAAAAAAAAAAAAAAAAGGAAGGAAGGACAGAACTTAGTGTCTCTTCCATAAAATCAAACCAGTCACCCAGGCTTGGCAGCAAGCTAGAGATTTGGGATCTATCAGCTTAGAGCTTGGTTCTCCAGGCCACACGGTGGGTGAAGTCATTTCTACTCTTTGGGATGGAGCCATCAGTTAAAGGAAGGAAGAGGAGGTGCCTGGGGATAGCACTGAGGTCCTCCTCAGCCAGAGCAATAATGTAGGCAGTGGAGCAGTGTGCTGTCACTGAGGCCAAGGGAGCTAGGCCTCAGAGAAATGCTGCAGGCACAGAACCAGGCCCAAGAACCAGGTCCCATTCACTTGGGCCCAGGATTGTTCAAGAAGCCCTTGGAATGAGCTGGGCATGGTGGTGCACACTTGTAATCCCAGCACTTGGCAGGAGGATCGCGAGTTCAAAGCCAGCCTCAGCAATGGCGAGGCACTTAGCAACTCAGTGAGACCCTGTCTCTAATAAAATACAAAAAAGGGCTGGGGATGTGGCCCAGTGGTCGAGTGCCCCTGAGTTCAATCCCAGGTACTGCCCCCCCAAAAAAGAAAGAAAGAAAGAAGCCCTTGGTTAAACTGTGTCTGGCAGCAAACTTGCTTCCTCCTCTTCCTCTCCTCCCTCCCTCCCCTCCCAGCCTCAGAAGCCTGAGCAGCTGGCAGGCATCCAGCAAGACCCGAGACCCGATGCTTGATGAGCTATGTCTGGTATTTCCAGCAGTTCTTGAGACTTCCCCTTGCCCTGCTGTCCCCAGCCTGCAGCCTCCTCTCCAGGCTGGTGCTGCTCCTTTAGCCCCAGCCCCAGCCCCAGCCCCAGCCCCAGCCCCAGCCCCAGGATTCCCAACTCCTTTCCTGAGGCCCAGAAGCTCCCAAATGGCTCCCATTTGCCTGTCAGTCCAGCAGCGATGGCCAGCTGGGATCCCGTATGGGAGCGCCCATTCCTGGAAGTTGCCTCTTTCCCATTCTTACCACATTCCACTGTCCAACTGAATGTTAACTTGCAGCTCACAAACCAGGAGTCCCTGCCCTGATGTCTCTTCCTGAGGGCTCTGGATTCCTTTCCTGGCTCCAAGCAAATTGATGGGAGGCCCCATATAGCTCACTTTACCAGACCCATGCCAGAGCTTCTCCTGGCACAAAAGTTAGCATGCTCTCTGGCATTGAAAGGAGCATAGTATGGGGGCTGGGCTTGTGGCTCAGCAGTAGAGCCCTCGCCTAGAACATGCGCGGCCCTGGGTTCAATCCTCAGCACCACGTAAAAATAAATAAATAAAATAAAGGTATTGAGTCTAACTACAACTAAAAAAAAAAAAAAAGAAATATTAAAAAAGAAAGAAAAGGAGCATAATGCCTATGACAAAGGAGGTGACAGGGGCTGGGGTCATGGCTCAGCGGTAGAGCGCTCGTCTAGCACGTGCACGGCCCGGGTTTGATCCTCAGCACCACGTAAAAATAAAGGCATTGTGTACAACTAAAGCAAATAAATAAACATTAAAAAAAAAAAAAAAAAAAGGAGGTGACAGTCCTCGAAGGTCTGCTTCTCAAACTCTGTGGCATCCTATGACCTCTACAACACTTGTCCCTGGGATGTAAGCCCACAAAATCAACAGCTGGAACAAGAAGCCAAGTTGATAAGAAGGAAAAGGAGCAAATTTTTCATTTGGTACAAATATCTATTGATACTGATATTTTGAGACAGCAAGACCCTGTCTCAAAACAAAAAATGAAAGGCACTGGGGATATAGCTCAGTGGTAAAGTGCCCTGGGTTCAATCCCCAGTACCAAAAATTAAATAAAAAATAAAAGGAAAGGAAAAAGAAGCAAACAAACAAATGAACAAACAAACTTGGTGTCTCTTCCATAAAATCAAATCTAGTCACCCAGGATTGGCAGTAAGCTAGAGGATTAGGATCTATCAGTGGCCCATTTTTTAAAAATTAATTAACATTGTATGTTTTTATTGTACACTCATGATGTTATGCAGTATATGTACATTGTGGAATGGTCAAAACTAAATCCTGTCCCTTTTATAATGGAATTATTGAATCTGATATTTGACCAGACATTATCATTTGGTAAAATAGTTTACACTTCATAATAAAGAAAAAAATTGATGTTTTTGTTCACTTCAGCTCTTTAGGAAATCAACAAATCAATACTGGAAAATTGGAAACAACCTAAATAAATAGATAAATAATGGTTAAGTACATTATGGCTGTTTGAACAGAACAAGGAAGACTTTTGTGTATTGGAGTAGAACACCTTCAAGAAATTTTCAGAATAGGCAGGTGTGATGGTGGACAGCTGCAATCCCAGCTACTCCGGAGGCTGAGGCAGGAGGATCATAAGTTCAAGGTTAGTCTGTGCAACTTAAACCCTGTATTAAAATAAAAAATAAAAAAGGCTGGGAATGTAGCTCAGATGGGGGTAGGGGGAGAAAGAGAGAGAGAAAGAAACACTTTGTAAGAAGCTTGGCATAGAAATATATGTATAAGCCGGGCGCGGTGGCGCACGCCTGTAATCCCAGCACTTTGGGAGGCTGAGGCAGGAGGATCGCGAGTTCAAAGCCAGCCTCAGCAATGGCCAGGCACTTAGCAACTCAGTGAGACCCTGTCTCTAATAAAATACAAAAAAGGACTAGAGATGTGGCCCAGTGGTCGAGTGCCCCTGAGTTCAATCCCCGGTACCACACACACACACACACACACACACACACACAAAAGAAATATATGTATAGTATGCAGCCTTTCGTGTACCTATAAAGGAAGAAAGAAGACACATAACTTGCCAGGCATGATACACATGCCTATAATCCTAGGTACCTGGGAGACTGAGGCAGAAGGATAGCAAGTTCAAGTCTAGCCTGATCAACTTAGCAAGACCTTGTCTCAAAAAAAAAAATAATAAAATAAAAAGAGTTGGGGGGCTGGGGTTGTGGCTCAGCGGCAGAGCACTCGCCTTGCACGTGTGCGGCCCGGGTTCGATCCTCAGCACCACGTAAACATAAATGCATTGCATTGTGTACAACTAAAGCAAATAAATAAATATTTAAAAAATTTTTAAAAAAGAGTTGGGGTGCATCTCCGTAGTAGGGCACCAGCCTAGCATGTGTGAGGCCCTGGGTTCAGTTCCCAGGACTACAAGAAAGAACACACAGCTTTTAGGGCATAGATAGATAGATAGATAGAGATGGTAGATATATACACAATAATCTGGAAAGATGAAATAACACTAACTGGGCACTTGTTTGAGAATAAAAGGATGGAAACACATCTCAAGAGGAAAAAAAAGGCCGGGCGTGGGTGGCGCACGCCTGTAATCCCAGCACTTGGGAGGCTGAGGCAGGAGGATCGAGAGTTCATAGCCAGCCTCAGCAATGGCGAGGCACTTAGCAACTCAGTGAGACCCTGTCTCTAATAAAATACAAAAAAGGGCTGGGGATGCGGCCCAGTGGTCAAGTGCTCCTGAGTTCAATCCCCAGTACCAAAAAAAAGGAAAACCTGACTTCTGCTCTCTTGTGGAGAAGGCCAGAGGAGGAGCTCATTTTATGTGGAAATATCTCCATCTGCCACCACTTGAGGTTATGGTTGGCAGAGGCTCTTAGGTAATGTCAGAGGGGACAAGAAAGGCCAGAACAAAAGCAAGTGTACTGAGGACAACAGCACAAAATCATGAGCTCAGGGTTTTGGCTCCATGCTGAGCCTGCACAACTGTTGAAAGGCAATTCTTTGGAATCCTGCTACCTCTTCCAGGTACAGGACTGATAAGAAAGAGAACACTTGCAAAGTACCTGCCACACCTGGGTTTAGGTAGCAAACCACGGAGTTCAACTTTTTTCCAGGTGATGTGAACTCAATGTGCATTCAGCTGCTGGAAAAAATCAGGACTCATAGTTGTGCCAAACCATAATACGAAAGTGTCTAGGTCCCTTATATAAACAATGGCACAGTGAAACCTGCTTAAGAGATGTTCAGGAGATGACAGAGCAAAGAGCAAACCAAGAATGCTCGTTAGCGAAGTGGTAGCTGAGTCTAGGTGAAGGAAGACTGGCTATTCCTCCATCTGTAGGATGAAGAGAGTCAGGAACAAAACCCTGCTGTGCAAAACCACCAAGGAAATTAAAATTTGGATCTTGTATTAGGCTTTTCAGAGAAACAGAACAAATAGTACATGTGATGAATTTATTTAGTATGGGAACTGGCTCACGTGATCATGGAAGCTGAGGAGTCCCGTGATCTGCTGTCTGCAAGCTGGAGAACCCAGGAAAGCTGGTGGAGTAGTTCAGCCCAAGTCAGAAGGCCTGAGAACCAGGAGCAATAGTGTTGAACAAAGGGCAGGTCAGATGTCCCAGCCCCAACAGAGGGAGGGAATTTGTCTTTCCTCGGCCTTTTTCTATATTGAGGTCTTCCACAGATTGCGTGATGCCAGCCAGCTTTGGCAAAAGTCACTTGTTTCACTTGGTTTACCAATTCCAATGCTCACCTCTTCCAGAAACACCCTTGCAGACACAGAATAATGTTCTATCATCTCTCTGGGAATCGTTTAGCCTAGTCAAGTCACCACATAAAAATTAACCATTACAAACCTCATGTTATCACCACTCTCCTGGATTTTAACAAGCATTCTTTTGTTTCTCAGGCTTTAAGCAGAGGGTTCAGCTTGCTATGGACCCCAGGGTGTGACAGCAAATAGGAAACCCTTTCTTCTGGTCCATTGACCCTGAAGAAGAATGTCTGAGATGCATGTATGCTGCAGACACAAAGGAAAGGGAAATGGCATTGATGGCAGAGCTCAGGGCTGAGGGTTTGGATTGCCTTGAGCAGATGGGATGAACGTGAAAGGAATGAGACTGGATACTGGGATTCTGATGCCCACCACAGTGAACACTGCTACTTCACTAAGGTGCTGGCACAAGAGGACCAGCAGGCTGCCATACAGATAATGCCATACAGATATGCCCAGGGAACGGACCCCCTAAAACCACCAAGGAATCCGGAGTGCATGAAAGAACAAAGAACCTTTATTCGCACTTAAGCTTGGACTCTCAGACCTCACCGACACAGTGGATCTGTACTGAGAGCCCGGAACTGAGGAAAGATTGAGTCTTTATAGGGGTAGAAGCAAGAAGAGGGAGGGGGCTCGCCTGATTGGCCAGGGGAGCCCATGTGTGACTAAGGAGCTTTTCATTGGTGGAGGCCATCTCCAGAGCTATGGAATGTGCTGACTGTTCACTGCAGGGCCCTGCAGGGCCCTGCCATTGCCCTAGTTTATTGTGCATGGGCTAGCTTATCATACCCCGGCTTATTCCTGCCTTGTGACAGGAGACTTGCAACAGTTTGGGACAGCTGATAACAAAATGGGTTTATAGCAGTTTGGCTTCTATTATCTTTGCACTTTACAGAAGCAAAAAAAAAAAAAGCAGTTAAACTGAAAAGAGGCTTGGGGCTGGAAAAGGGGGGTTCCACAGTGATGTCACCATTGCAGAAAGTCAGCCTAGGCACGTTCCCTGTGTGGACAGTGGCTCCAGAAAATTCCAATTCCATCTCTGCCTCCATCTCTGTGTGTGCATGTGCATGTGTGCACATCTGTGTCTGTCTTTCTCCTCCTGAGGAGATGTGGTGGCCTCATACAATGATAGATTATAGATGGCTACAAGGCCACACAGCAATCACAGACCATTAACATCAACACATAATATTTAGAGAGGACAATAAAAAAAAACAAAACAAAACAAAAAAAAAAAAACCAGCTGAATCCTGAACTAGGTAGAGGAGATGATGTTTTTGATAGATGTCATCAGTATTTTGGGGTGAAACAGAACAAGAGCCATCTGTGAAGCCCTAGCCCAAAAGGAAATAGAGTGTGAAGGTGAGAGCTTAGGCCATGGTGACCATGTGTTAGCCCTGCAAGGGCAAATCCAGGCCCTGAGAAATCGTTTCCACTAGGCGTCCCCTTCAGGAAGGCTTATCCTCAGAAAATGCGCTCCCTTATTACCTGTAACGGCTCTGATGCTTCCCAGGGGTGTCCAGCCCCCTGAGGAGTGGGGAGATGTGGCCCCGCCCCTTCTGTGGCACATTTCCTCTCCATTTCCCTTCAAGATGGCTTCTGGGTATTTAGAAAGTTGGTGTAGGGAGGGGAGATGGGACCTGGCTTTGACTTCCATTCTGATGTCTGTTTCTCCTCCATTTTTTTGGCCATTCGTTTATTCAATAAACCAGGTTGTTTATCCGATAAAACTTCTCAAATTCTGGATCTGGCTAGTTGCCTCCCTGTGAGGTCCATCTGTTCCTCCATTCCCTGTATTTCCTGAAAATTGGTAGTTAGATCTCGAGGTTTGATCAACTTCAAGTTCACTTTTCGGCATGGATTTTTCATAAATGGTGGAATGTACTTCTTTTTGAATCACATCAGCAAGACAATGTCTATTTCTCAGTGGGTTCAGGCATTATCAAATGGTTATACCCACCAGCGTCTGTTGAGGATCTCTATCCAGGCCTGTCTAATAGAAATATAATACAAAGTACATGTATAATTTGAAGGTAAACACATTAAAAATAGTCAGAAATAAGTGAAATTAATTTTAATAATGTATGTTGTGTAATCCATTATATCCAAAATATTAACATTTCAATATGTAATCAATATAAAATATTGAGATATTTACATTTTTTTTGTACCGAGTCTTCAACATCCAATGTGTATTTTATATTTATATCACATCTCAGTACAAACAAGTTACATTTCAAGAGTTCAATTGCAATTTATGGGTTGTCACCACCCTAATGGCAGCCCAGGCCTAGAACAGTACTTTATCGGGAACACAAAATTGCAATGTTTATCACTCCTTCTTCATTTATTGTCTCAAATTCTTCTATAAGGAATTTTTCACCAATCATTTGGTCACTCTGAAATATGGTTTGATTAGGAAAGACAGGGTAAATGCTAGATTATTTTCCTTCTAAATTACTTTTCAGAGTAAAGCATGGATAAACTAGCAACACAAAACTGACCTATGAGTTTGCTTGCTTATCTACTTTTAGTATCATTATAAACTTCTGGATCAAAACATGAATTTCACAATAGATAATCATAATGTACTGTGCATTTCAAAAAGCTAGAAGAAGCCAGGGAAGGTGGCTCATGCTGTAACCTCACCTACTCAGGAGGCTGAGTCAGGAGGATTGCAAGTTTGAGGTCAGCCTGGGCAGTTTAGCAAAGCCCTGTCTCAAAATAAAAAATCAAGAGCCAGGCATGGTGGCGCATGCCTGTAATCCCAGCACTTGGGAGGCTGAGGTAGGAGGATGGCGAGTTCAAAGCCAGCCTCAGCAATGGCCAGGCACTTAGCAACTCAGTGAGACCCTGTCTCTAATAAAATACAAAAAAGGGCTGGGGATGTGGCCCAGTGGTCGAGTGCCCCTGAGTTCAATCCCCAGTACAAAAAAAAAAAAAAAAAAAAAAAAAAATGCAAGAGCTGGGAATGTAGCTCAGCAGTAGAGACCTTTTGGGTTCAATCTCCAGTACTGGAAAAAAAAAAAAAAAAAAAACGGATTTTAAAAGTTTTTACTCCCTGGCTGGGCACAGTGGTGCACGCCTATAATTCCAGCACTTTGGGAGGCTGAGGCAGGAGGATCGGGAGTTCAAAGCCAGCCTCAGCAATGGCGAGGCACTTAGTAACTCAGTGAGACCCTGTCTCTAAATAAAATACACAAAAGGGCTGGGGATGTGACCCAGTGGTCGAGTGCCCCTGAATTCAATCCCCAGTACCAAAAAAAAAAAAAAAAAAAAGTTTTTACTCCCTGGATGCAGTGGTGCATGCCTGTAATTCCAGCACTTGGGAGGCTGAGGCAGGAGGATCCCGAGTTCAAAGCCAGCTTCAGCAATGGCAAGGCACTTTGCAACTCAGTGAGACCCTGTCTTTAAATAAAATAACAAAAAGGGCTGGGGGGTATGGCCCAGTGGTCGAGTGCCCCTGAGTTCAACCCCCGGTACCAAAAAAAAAAAAAAAAGTTTTTACTCTAAGAAAATGATAAACATCTAAGAAAATAAATGTGTTTAACCTGACTTAAGCATTACATGATGTATACATATATCAAAACATCACACTAATATGTACAATTTTTGTGTTTTATTTATGAGTTTAAAATAAATTTAATTAAAAAATAAAGGAATGCTAAATTCAGGGGAAAAAAGACACATGAGTTTCAGATAGGTATCTGTCTCAATCTATTACGGATCTTATTCTTTTTTATTTTATTTCTATTTTTTATTTTTTGGTCCTGGGCATTGAACCCTGTGGTGTTCTATCACTGAGCTATATCCCAGTCCTTTTTGTTTTTTATTTTGACACAGGGTCTTGCTAAGTTGCTCAGGCTGGGCTGGAACTTGGGAGCCTCCTGTCTTAGCCTCCCGAGTTGCTGGGATTACAGGCATGCACCACTGCACCCAGGGAGTAAAAACTTTTAAAATCCACCATTCCCAGTTTTTATTCTTCTTCTTCTTCTTTTTTTTTTTTTTTTTTTTTTTTTTGATACTTAAAATACCCCATCTGTGATTAGTGGAACACTTTTAGGTTGGTATCTATGTCCTTTAAACACAACATTAAGAATGGTGACAACATGCTTTTGTTGTATGACAAAATGTTCTGTGCCCATCTTATATTATTTCCTGTCTCAAAACTGAAAGGTTAGATAGGAAATACTTTTTTTTTTGGCAGTCTTAGGGGTTGAATCCAGGGCCTTGCACATGCTAGGAAAGCGCTGTAGAGCTAAGTTGTACAAGCCAACCTGGAACTTGTGCTCCTCTTGTCTCAGACTCCCAAGCAGCTGAGATTGCTGGCATGTACCATTGCACCCAGCTTGAAACACCTGATTTTTTTTTTTAAGAGAAAAATGCATCATGAGTTCATATTGATTTTTTCAATTCAAATTTAAGACTCTAGTAGCTTTTCTATAACTCCTTTGATTTTTTTGTATTCATATCTCTTTCATATTGAAACTCTTGTTTTCCAGTGACATTAACATAGTTACATGTACATTATATTCTGCTATATGTAGTAATTTCAAAGTAGAAACACCAATATTATTAGTAATAATGTGATTACAAATATTGTGTAAGATTTCTTTATCTCCAGGCACGGTGGCACATGCCTCTAATCCCAGCACTTGGGAGGCTGAGGCAGGAGGATCGAGAGTTCAAAGCCAGCCTCAGCAATGGAGAAGCAACTCAGTGAGACCCTGTCTCTAATAAAATACAAAAAAGGGCTGGGGATGTGGCCCCATGGCCGAGTGCCCCTGAGTTCAATCCCCAGTACAAAAAAAAAAAAAAAAAAAAAAAAAAAAAGAGAGAGAGAGAGAGAGAAAAATTTCTTTATCATTCTTTGTCCTTACAATATATCCCTCTTAGGTGATAATTAATTCCAGGAAAAACAAAAAGTTATGCAAGAAAGAATATGTAATCATAGGATGCTAGAAGATGTTGCTGTGAACAAAAATTGCTCTGGGAGAATGGGGAGGGAAGGGAAGTGGGGAGGGCACTGCAGATGAAGGCGGGAAGTGGGGGCCAGAGTGCCTGGAATGGGTTCTGCAATGCACGGAGGACGGCACAGAGGACAGCTTGCGTTACTCCTCAGAGACACTGTTAAGCTACTCTGATTTTTCTGGCAGCCCAAGACAGAGGTCATTTCCTAATCTATTTAATAATAAGCAAATAATCTGGCGTCTGCTCTGCTCAGCCCATGGTCTTGGAACAAATGGACCCAATTAAAAGGCCATCATAGGGGAGTTCAGGGGAAGAGGAAAAAGCCATTGCTCAAATTAACGCCCAGCTTCCCTGGAGTTGGTTTGTGACTGGCAGTGGCAGAGTCCTCCCTCACCCCTACTCTGCCCAGCCCTCTCCCAGACACCACCCTAGACCTAGGGGCCTTTGCACCATCCTGATCCCCTCCTCCATTCCTCCGCCCTCACCTGCCCCTCACTAGTCCTCTAGAACTCAGGTTCACTGTGTGCAAAAAATTTCCACATCCTCCCTTCCTCCCCTTCTCTGGCCCCCACCCTTCCCTGATCCATCAGGAATCCTGTTGGCTCTTCCTTTAATACACCTGGTATTAGCCGGGCAATGGTAGCGCACGCCTGTAATCCCAGCACTTGGGAGGCTCGGCAGGAGGATCGCGAGTTCAAAGCCAGCCTCAGCAATGGTGAGGCACTTAGCAACTCAGTGAGACCCTGTCTCTAATAAAATACAAAAAAGGGCTGGGGATGTGGCCCAGTGGTCGAGTGCCCCTGAGTTCAATCCCTGGTACCGCCCCCCCCCCAAAAAAAAATACACCTGGTATAGGTTCCCATGCCCCGGTTCTGCTCTCATCTGGATTTCAGCAGTGGCTCCTTCCGGCTCTCACTGCTCTGACCTTGCCCCGCTGTGGCCTATTTTTTTCTTTTTTTACTTGAACGCAGGCCTTGCACATTCTAGGCAAGTGCTCTACCACCAAGCCATGTCCCCTGCCCTGATCTATTCACAATCTACTAGCAAGGACAGTCCTGAAATGGAAGTTGGATTGGATCTTCTGCTTATAACCTCTCCAAGGCTTTCCATCTTGCTCAGTGTCCAACCAGACCTCCTGGACCTCTGACTTCTTTTCCTGGCCCACTCCACCCCAGGCCTTCTTACACAGGAAGCCAGGTCTTAGAGCCCTTGCACTCACTGGTCCATTTTTTGGGAAGGCTTTTCCTCCTTGGCTAACTCCCACCCCTCCTTCAAGTGTTCCCTCAGCTGCCCTCTTAGATTCGCTGGCTCCTGAGGCTTCACCTGAACACCCTCTTTAAAACAGCAACCTCCCTGCCTTCTGGGGGAGGTTTCTTTTCTTTTTTAAATATTTATTTATTTACTTTAGTTGTACACAATGCAATGCATTCATGTCTACGTGGTGCTGAGGATCCGCTGAGCCACAACCCCAGCCCCTGGGGGAGGTTTCTTTCTGCTGTTTTCCCCCATAGCACTTGTCGCCTTTCAACACACTGTATAGCTTGCATTTTATTTTGTCTATTGTTTATTATCTCTTTCTTTGACTTTTTTATTCACCGATGATTTATTTCTAAGTATATCAAATCATATCTGCTCCATAGTAGGCACTTATTAAATACTTGTTGAATAAATGAATGAATGGATCAATAATAACAATGTTTCTTCCTCAAAAGGCCACTGTGAATCTTATATGAAATTATTAAGCCGGGCGCGGTGGCGCACGCCTGTAATCCCAGCACTTTGGGAGGCTGAGGCAGGAGGATCGCGAGTTCAAAGCCAGCCTCAGCAATGGCGAGGCACTTAGCAACTCAGTGAGACCCTGTCTCTAATAAAATACAAAAAAAGGGCTGGGGATGTGGCCCAGTGGTCTAGTGCCGCTGAGTTCAATCCCTGGTACCAAAAAAAAAAAAAAAAAAAAAAAATTATTAACGATTTGTTTGGTAAGGAAAGGAATTAACATATAATCAGTACCCACTGGTGCTGGATTTTATGCAAAAGTGTTTGCATAGTCTACCTCATTTATTCCTTACTACAAACTGTAGTCATTTATTCACTCATCAGGTAATTGTGCCTACTTTGTGTCAAGCCCTGTGCTGGGCACAGAGATTAAAGCAGAGACCCTGTTCTTCCTGAGAATGTGCATTATAGCAGGAGAAGACAGACGGTGAAAATAAATAATGAAGTAAATAAATAAATAACAAAATAAATTTTAAAAATCAAATATGAAATGCATATGATTACTCCCTTTGTAATGATTACTCAGCTTGAGGAAAATTAGAAGCCCAAGGTTACCTGATTAGTGAGGTACCTGAAAGTTACTGACCCAAAGAAAAGAGAAAGGGCTTTGATGTGGTAGCGGGGGTTCCAATGCCATTGACCCAGGGCTTGGGTGCTCTCTGTGCTTTGTGGATGAGATGTCTAGCTTTAGGTGGAGCACAAGCTTGTGGGTGAGAAGTGTGCAGATCTCAAGTGAGGTGGGCCTGGCGCACCAGCTCATGCACCCCTCCTCTTTGTGCTCTTGGCTCCACTCTAAGGAACCAACACCAGGCCTTCCCTTCCATGTGAGTCAGATGTATCTGACCTACCCACATGCTGATGGGGTCCGAATTACAAGCATTTTGTGGGTGGTGACTAAGCCCTAACTTCTGCCTGGATGCAGTCAGAGGGCTGCTAGGAGGACACTGTGCTGGCCACACTTTTCAGGGAATGGAGTGCAGCTTCAGAGGCCATGCTGTGTGAAGACAAGGACTTCTGGGGGCATAGAGAGGATGGGGTTTCTGAAGTGGGGCTGGGGAGCTGGGGTGCCAGGCCCAGAGAAGGGTCCTGCTTGTACCCTTGCATAGCTACCATGGGCTGAGGAGCAGATATGCTCTGTCCCTAAAGCTGAGCCATGAGGAGGGTTCTCCCATAGGCAAAGGGATTGCCCAGGACAGAATGATCTCCTTCCTCAACTAAATTTGGGGGTGCACAGGAAACAGACATCATGGTTCAGTCAGGCATGGTCGCCTGCTTGGCAAGTTGGGATATGTTGGCACGCCACAGTATGCACACTGTGTTCTCCGTTTCAATCCTCTGTCTTATCCCTCAAGCCATCCCTTTCCCAGCAACAGCCTGGCTGCCACCAGGATCATTTTCTTCATCTCCTGCCACTGAAGCCAGTTATAGCCACCAGGGGGCAGAAGCGCAGCATCAACCAACCCCGGACGCGCCTCAGAAGGCACAACCAGGGAAGGTACAAACGCCACAGCTAAGACAGAACCACGTGGGTTAAAGCTCTGGGCTGCCCCTCCTGCTTCCCTTTGGTCCCAGAATCTCTGGGTACAGGGAGTGGGAAGGAGGAGGAAGTGAGGAGTGGGGGAGACATAAGGGAGGACTCTGCAGGTTTTCTCTGCAACTCCCCATCTCTTCCTGCCATCCCTAAACTTGTCTTCTTTCCTCTCTGGATTTCAGTTTGACTTCCTGGCAGCCCCTCCGACCTCCCACAGTCTGGCTGCCCACCGGTGCCCTTGGGTCTCCTGGTATCTACTTGGTACCTGTCAGGGCTGCCCCGCCCCCTCACCGGTCTCCATCACAGATGTACCCACTCAGCACACACAGAAACACTGATGCACACACTCACACCCCATAGCACACACTGTGTCCACCCTTGCAGCAGCTTTTAAATTCCTCCCCTGCATTTCAATTGCTTTGCACAGAAAAGCTGGTCTACCAGTTTAATCCCATGAGGGGGTGATTTTTATGCAGCTGCTGATTTGAAATTTGACTCCAGGACCTATATCTGAAGACACGTTTGGGTAAAGTTCCCCACTTTCTAAAGAAGCCTGAGAACAAGTGGGTTTGACACCTTCTTGGAGTTCATTACCTCATCCTCCTACAGCCCTCCACGTCCACTCTCCATGCGGACGTTGGGTTCTATGGATTTGAAGACATCGTTGCACTTTTGAGGTCTCAGCCTGGTGTGGAGGGTGGGGGTGAGAAGAGGAGGAGGGCTCTCCCAGCCCAGCCAGTGGGGGGTGTTCTAGGAAAACCGCTCAGAGAGACTGGGGGGATTAGTTCAGCTCCCAGTAGGAAAATGAGGCACAATCAAATCAAGTCACTCTGAAATAGTTTATGAGACTTTTTTTTACAAGGGGGGTGGGCTGGTATTTGAAGGGCTCTATGCCACGGGGTACCACTGGCCAGGTTGTCATGGCCAGAGAGGCAGGGACAGGGAGAGAGGGTGGTGGCAATACCAGAGAAGACATGAGGTCTTTGTCCTCCCCACGTAGGAGGAAAGAGGGACCTAGAGCCGGAGTGAGGAGGGCCTCCGGGCACAGGGAAGAGAAGTGAGCATTAAATCAGGTAGAGATTGAAGATTGAAACTCAGCTGAACTCTGTTTGTCACCCCAAAGTGACTCAAAGTGCTGGAGTTTGCCAAATGCTCAGTTAAAGGATGGAAAGGGGAAACTGTCCTTCACCACGCAGACAGCAGGATGGGAGGAAACAGCAGCTGTGTGTCAGAGCCTTACCGTGTCCCCCCTGTTTGGCAACCTGGGCAAAGGGCTTCATTCCATCTGACAGAAGAAAAAAAATGAGTTTGCAGCCACAGGAGTGGTCATAGCAGACCTGGGCCTGCCCCTGCCCCCTGCCTCAGCTATCCAGTGTCCCTCACCCTCCTCTTTCCCCAGAGCTGAATACACTTGAACTCTGAACTCGGTACCAGCAAAAGCTGCCATCTTCTTTCAGGCTGTAGTAACAAAACACCAGAGGCCAGGTAGTTTATAAACAACAGACATTTATTTCTGACAGCTCTGAGGCTAGGCGTCTGAGATCAGGGTGTCTGCATGTTTGGGTTCTGATGAGGGCCCTCTTGCAGGTTGCAAGCTGCCAAATTCTTGCTGTAAGCTCATATGGTGGAAAAAGGTAAGAGAGCTCTTGGGGTGCCTTTATAAGGCCTCTACTATTATTTGGATCCAGAATGTCCCCTAACGCCTGGGTGTTAAAGACTCGGTGCCCAGTATGGTGCTACTGGGAGGCACTGAAATCTTTAAGAGGTGGGACCTAGGGCTGGGGTTGTGGCTCAGTGGTAGAGTGCTCACCTAGCATGCCTGAGGCATTGGGTTCGATCCTCGGCACCACATAAAAACAAAATAAAGATATTGTGTCCACCTAAAACTAAAAAATAAATATTAAAAAAAGAGGTGGGACCTAATGGAAGATTGTAGATTACTGAGGGTGTGTCCTTGAAGGGGACACCCCCCCCTTCCTCTCTTTTGCTTCTCTGACATGACACAAATGGTTTCTCTCCACCAGGCATTCCTGCCATGATGTACCGCTGCAGTCCCCAAACTACAAAGCCAAGAGATCGTAGATTGAAACCTCTAAAACTGTGAGTCAAAATAAACTTTTTTTTCCTCACAAGTTAGCTATCTCAGGTATTTTGTTACAGTAATAGAAAGTTGACCAAGGCAGACATTAATCCCATTTGTGAGAGCTCTACCCTCTTGACCTAATTACCTTTTTCAGGCCCCACCTCCTAATACCATCACCTTGCCATTTGGGTTTCAACGTGTGAATTTTGGGAGGACACATCCACTCCCTAATACCTGCTTTTGGTAATAATGAAACCAAACTGGGGAATAACAGACTTTAAACTCAGGTCCCTGCACTGAATTCATTGTTCCATTGTCAGAACCCAAGAAGTAGCCCTGCTACCCATACCGCTCAGGTTTATTCCCTGGAGGCACATCCTGGACCTTCAAAGGTGAGCTCTCAATTCCCTAGGACAGAGACCAGGGTTAATGAGGAAGCAGGAGCAGTCAGAGAGCCCTGGGCTCATACTAGGCTCCATCTTGACTGCTGTGTGACCTTAGATGAGGCAAAGCCTTCTCTGGACCTATAGTCTCACTAAACAGCCAAACAATCCCTGGGGTCCCTGCCAGGAAAAAAAAGAAAACTAATTTCAACTGATCATGTGCCCCAGAGTTCTCGTGTGCTGTTCCATAGCAGCCTTCAGGAGTTAACAGCTCTAGGAAATGATGTCAGGGTGAGGAGCAGGGCAGGGAGGCCCAGAGGGTAGGGCAGGAGATATTCTGGGGCAGGCGGATTGCCCACTCAATGCTGGACAATGGTCCAGGGCAGTCATTGTGCTGGGAGTGGAAAATCCTTTTCTGACTCCTTTGCAAGGGCTGAAAATAGTCCAGGGGAGTGGGTGGAGCCCCTGGGAACAGGGTTCTGCCTATGAGTGACTGTCCCCGCCTGGCCCATTGTTCCTGGTTGGGACAGGGCCGAGACAGACACCTGGCTAAGCTGGAGCCAACAGAGGCAAGTCCAGAAAGCCCCTCTGGAAGGAAGAGGAGCTGAGCAGAGTCAAGTGTGACCAAGGACAGGGAAACTGAGGCCTGGAGAGGAGAAGTGGCTAGCCCAGGCACAGAGCAGCAGGGCAGAGGAGGACGGGAATTTTCCTGGGGGGCTCGATTCCCACCCTTCCCCTCGCCCCAACACAACCCCACCCTGCAGCCCAATCACACCTGATCCAGCCCCGCCCTCCACTCACTGGAGGCAGGAGCTGCCCAGATTTCTACCGTGTGGCACTGTGTGCTGGCCATGGTCACTCCATCTCTGCCCAGATTTCTACCGTGTGGCACTGTGTGCTGGCCATGGTCACTCCATCTCTCTGGTCACTCGACACTGGGAGGACTCACTGCCAGTCCTCTGAATTGAGAGCCCAGTGGGCTTGGTGGTTCGTGTTCCTGAAGGTGTAGGCTGCAGTGGTTGCCTTACTTGTGGTGGGGAAAACTGGAATTGGGAAGCAGCAGCCCAGAGAGGGAGGCAGTTGGTTCCAGGTCACACAGCAAAAGCTGCCCAGTTGCTGCCTGCTCTGGACCAACTCCAGGCCTCTCCTCCCATCCTGGATCTTTGCTGAACCAAGGTATGGCTGCAGACCACCATGGTGGGCACTGCCAGCCAGGGAGAAATGCCTAAGCCTGCTGCCAAGTGGGCAGGAGCTCTCTACCCCACAAGGGCTGGCTCCTGCAGCTTGAATTAGGGGCACCTTCCTCTTTTTCTTCCTCCTTTCACTGTCCCGCTCTGCTACCCTCCAGGTAGGCACAAGGTTCTGGAAATACGCACAGGCTCGTGTGCCTGAGAGCCACTGGTGCCAGGCAGGGCAGAGGGAGGGCCACACCTCACCTGGGACGTTCCTGCTTCCCTCCTCCCACAGCCTGGGGAAACCTCAGCCTCAGGGGTAGTGGGCATCAGACCCCCAGGGGCTGCTCGCTGGCCAGGCACACTGTCCTCTTCTTCAAACATGCATCCCAGTGTGTTTACTTATTAAAGTACACCAACCTCGGGAAGGCGGGGCCCCGTGGCTTGCCTCCACGGCCCCTAGCTCAGTGTCAGGTGTGGAAATGCCACATGACGGGCACTGCGCTCAGCACTTCATGTGTCACTCAGGTGAGCTTCCCAGTGCCCTGCGAGGGAGGCAGCATCTCATTTAAATAGGGAAATCCAGACACTACAGGGTTAACTCACCCAAGGTGCCATGGTTGGAAAAGGGAAGGTGACATTGCAACCCAGGTGGCTGTGGTGCAGAATCTGTGCTCCTAACCCCATCCCTGCTGGACTCCCTCGCTGGTTCTGATCACGCCAAGGGTGGCGTCCCGACCCTTCTACTCTGCAGGGGTTGAGTGGTGTGGGACACTGGGAAGGGAATTCATGGGAACATCAGGGGCCCTGGTCTCACCTGCTGTATCACCTGGAGCAAGCCCTGGCTCCCCTCTCCTCTGTCCTCACTGCTAAATGCTAAATGTCTGCTGCTCGGGGTGGGCGTGAAGGAGAAATAATATGATGCCTGCGAAAGCCCCGCCTGGTGCTTGGGACATGGTGCTTGAGTCCCTAGCCCCACCACATCCCCTGTATGCCCGATGCTAAACAAACCAGCCCAAATCTGAGATGATGAGGTGGACAGAGAGGCAGCTTTGGAGACTTGGCCGGGAACAAGACTGGAACAGCCACGTGTCATCGAGGGTCTTTCTTAATCTTGGAGGTTGAGAGTGGGAACGTCCTGTGGATCCCCCATCTGTCGTGAGTCAGGGGATGCCTGCCACCCAGGGGAGAGACTCCTATACCAGGGGCTATGCGCTGTCACACAGAGCTCACTGAAAAGGCAGCTGCAGAGAGGCCAGCAAGCTTGACTCTCACCGCACTCCCTCCAGCCCCCTGCCTTTGTCCCGAAATCTGCTCTGTGGCTCTGGGGAAGAGCCGTGCAGTGTGGGTGGTGCAGGATTCCTACACAGGCACGGATCTGCTCCAGAGCGGATGGCACAGCAGCAGGGGCAGCCTGAGCCTCTGGCCCACATACAGGCACCACGCTGACCTGCTGAATGACCTTGGACAAGGGCCTGCCCCTGTCTGGCCTTGAGTCCTTCAGCAGGGCTGGAAAATCCCTGGGGTCCTGTTAGGTGGCTGAGCAACTCCTGTGGCCTTTCACAGTGGTCTTTAGCAGTCAACAGCCCTAGGAAGTGATGTCAGGGTGGGGAGAAAGGGAAAGGGTAGGGAGGTCCAGAGGTGAGGGGAGATATTTTTGAGGACAGGCAGGTCACCCCACGTCACTGCTGGACAATGGTCTGGGGCCAGGAGTGGAAAATCTTGGTCTTACTTGGGCTGAAAATAGCACAGGAATTGGAGGAACCTCAGCCACCAGGCGTGTGGCCTTGGCACCGAGCAGCAAGGCCAGATGTCCACATGGAGGTTCAGACAGTCTGGTTGGGGTCTGGAGGTGGGACCCTGGTCCTGTCCCTGGCTTCTTGTAGCCAAACCACTGTGTTGTCTCCCTCCACTGTGGGGCACTGGGCTCACAGGGTCTCTAGGGAAGCTGCAGGAGGGATAGGTGGGCAGGACATGAGAGGAATGGGGACTAGGGGAACCCAGGGTGCTGGTAGCCAGCCACAGATGCACAGTAAAGGGCCCCAGAGTCCTTCTTCCCAAAGGGTCAGAGTCAGCCTTCACACTCCTGGCCATCAGAGCTTCTCCCTTAGGAGGGGCTCCATATAAATACTGATGGGATTCAGCCTGCGTAGCAGTGAGTAGGAAAAGATAGGCTCTGGCCTACCAAAAAGACCCAGAACCGTCTGTATGAGGTAGTAACCAAGAAAGCTCAGAGAGACTCTGGCTACATTAACAAAAATATAGAACCTAGAATGTGGGAGGTGAGCATCTCACACTCTTCTGGGAAGGTCACCTAGAATTGCACAATGCAAAGTAATCATTTGGGACATGGCCTGTAACCAGTCCCTGTCACCTGAGGGAGGTGTAGAATGCAAAACAACCCCATGCCTATGGTACCAGCTACTACAAAGCGGAGGCAGGAGGATCACTTGAGCCCAGGTGTTTGAGGCCAGCCTGGGCAATGCAGTGAAACCCTCATCTCCAAACAATAAACATAAACAGAGAAACCCCTGGGGACGCCCTGCCTTTGCCAAAGCGGAGTTGAAAGGGTGGAGATACTGTAGGAGGCAGGTAGAGGTGGGGTGAGAGAAAGGGCCCTTCTCTTGGGCAGAGTGGGCCCACAGGGCAAGGACTCTTTTAGAGGAAGAGAACTGAGTTCCTGTCCTGGAGGTCAAGAGTGAAGTCTGTTGTTCTGCCCTGACCCTGGTCAGTTGAGCTCCATAAATCATCTCAGAGTAGACCCAACACTTGTCACAAGTGAGACCTATCCCCCATGCGAACCCGGCCTGAACACCAACCATCAGCTGTAGCTGGGATTTTCCTAGAAGGCCAAGGCTTATATGGGAAGAGAAGTGACTCTCTCTCACACTTAGCCTGTATAAAGGAAGCTTCATGGTCAGAACAAGAAGGAAGACTGGCTTGGCCTCCTTGTGACCTGGCCTCTGGCCTTAGCTCTCTCTTGAGCCTGAGTGCCACATGCCAACCTGCAATGGTCCCTGCACACCCACCCCTTAGTCCCCACATCTTTGCTTAGGATGTGTCTGGCACCTGGATGTTCCAATGAACTGCTTTCTCAGAAGCCAGGAGCACCCACCACTCCAGCCTTCCCTGACCTGCTGGCCCACAGCCCCAACCACTTAGCATCATCCCAAGGTATGCTGGAGCAACTTGTACCTGCTTGCAAGAGCCAGTGGTCAAATTTTCAGGAATTTTGCAAAGAGGTTGCCATTGCTTTGGTAATTTGAAATTGTTCATGGTAGGAATATTTGTACCATTGGCAATGCCACAAATAAGGGACTCCCTGCTGCCAGAGATCCACTTAAATGGTTTAATAATAACCAACATATGACTGGTTGTTACCTAAATTGGGGAACTCCAAGGACTGAGACCCCACCTGACTCTTGGCACAGAAACCAACTGGCTTTAAAGTGGGAGAGCACCCGTGGCCTGGAGAGAGATCCCTGATGTGAGACTCCCCTGAAGCAGCCAGTAGGAAGGCAGGTGGGAGAAAGGCCTTTAAGGGGTGTTAAAAGCATCCTAGGCTGCGTCCCCATCCTCTGACCACACAACAGAGCACACTCAACAGGCAGCATGATGTTTAGTTTCAGTTACAGCCTCAAACTGCAGGCTGTAGGCTGGGAGCCTCCAGATGGGTTTATCCCAGATGTTCATCTCTTGGGCTGGGGGTACTCCTCTAAGCTGAGTCCACTAAGCACCCCAGTCCCACCCCAGACGGCTGTGAGAGCTCAGCCCTGACTACTCACCAGGGCCCTCTGGTTAACCTGTGACTCTGTTCCACTGTAGCTAGCTCAGGTCCAGACTGCTGTTCAACCCTGGAACATCTCCTTACTCTCAGGGCCTTCTCCATTTGACTTGATCAGGCTGGACTCCAGTCTAGATACCTTGACAGAATCAGCCAGCTATCTGCATGGGAGTTGGGTGGCATTGGCCCTAAACATGTGCCTTTTTTGAAATCTTATTCCCCAACTCACACATACAAATGATGGTTGGTGGGTATGGGCTGACTGTCTGGACCATGAGGAGAGTATCCTGAGGCCCTGCCAAGTGACAGTCACAGGTGGTCCATTTCTGGGGACACCGTCCCATTTGAACAAGCCCTGGTCCCCTATAGCTCCCCCCATATAAACTTGCACAGGCCTGAGGGGTCAGGTCCTAGAGCCGGATATCCTTAGTGTTCTCGCTCCCAGCTGGTGTGGACTCGGTCCGCCTGGAGTCCTCACTGCTGGCTGACAAATCTGTTCTCTTAGCATCAGTTCTGCCCGACCTGTGCAGGCCCAGCCTGCGCCGAGCCCGGGTGGTAGGGTTGGGGTCTGTGGGTGGCTTCGCATCTCGGGCAAAGCGGACAAGCCTCTGCCCAGCCAGGAAGTAGAGCACAGGGTCAAGGCAACTGTTGGCGCTGGCCAGCGGCCGGGTGATCTTGTATGCCATGTTGATGGCATTGAGGGTGTGGCAGCTGAGGTCAAGGGAGCGGAAGGAGTAGTAGAGGGTGCGGGTGACGTGGAAAGGCAGGAAGCAGAGGGCGAAGACAGCCAGCACCAGGGCAATGGTGCGCACAGACTTGCGCTTGGCCCGCGGCAGGCCTCCCGTGGTCCCATAAGCTGGCTGAAGCAGCCGCTGCGCCATGAGCACGTAACAGACCAGGATGATGGCAAAGGGCACAGCGAAGAGCAGACCCAGCATGACCGAGCTGTAGGCCACAAAGTGGCTAAAGAGCTCAGGGGCCGAGGTGTCATGGCAGGTGATGCGGCTCCCACGTGCGCTGGTGGTGACAAAGTAGAGCACTGGTGCCTGGCAGGCCAGCACCAACACCCACACCAGCGCGGCCACCCTTCGGGCGTAGCGGGCCCGGCCCCAGCGCAGGGAGCGCAGAGGGCGCAGGACCCCCAAGCACCGGTGAATGCTGATGCAGGTGAGGAAGAGGATGCTGCAGTAGAGGTTGGTGTAGAAGAGGAAGCGCACCAGCTTGCAGAGCACCGTGCTGAAGGGCCAGTGATCGCCGCGGGCGTAGTAATAAACCAGCAGCGGCAGGGAAGCTGCGTACAGTGTGTCGGACACAGCCAGGTGGAACATGTACGTGGTGGAGGCGTTCCACGTCTTGAGGCGGCACAAGAAGATGTAGAGCGCCACGACGTTCAGACACAGCCCGAGCACGCACACCACGCCGTAGGACACAGGCAGCAGCACGTATTTGAAGTCCTCGTTGAAGCGGCACCTGTAGCCCAGCTCATCCCCATCCCAGGTGCCGTTGATGGTGTCATTCCAGAAGTCCAGGCCCACCTCCATCGCCCTGCGAGGAGGGGAGAATTGAGAGGACCGCCATCAGGGTCACGGCTCGGGCTCTGTGGGAAGGTCTGACTCCAGGACGGACCCCAAGGGCTCACAGATTCCCTCCATAAGATTTGCCTAGGGCTGAGGCCGTGGCTCAGCAGTAGTGCACTTGCCTGGCATGTGTGAGGCACTGGGTTTGATTCCCAGCACCACATATAAATAAATAAAATAAAGACCTATCAACAACAAAAAAAATATTTTTAAAAAAATTGCCTATGTTCAGGGGCTTTTTTTTTTTTTTTTTTTCCCTATCTGACCAGCATCTTTCCCTAGACTCCAAATCTCCAAACCCTGAAATCTCAAGAATGCTTAAGATCCATGGATATCAGCTTCACAACAGAAATGGGCAAACTGTAGTCCAAGGGTCAACTCTAGCTCACAAGTCTTTTTTTTTTTTTTTTTTTTTTTTTTTGTAAGTAGAGCTTTATTGGAACACAACAATAAATACCCATCTGTTTACAGAGTTGAGTTGGTGTGACAAAGACCATATGTCTTAAAAAAAAAAAAAAAAAAATGCTGTTCCTGCTCTGGAAGCTCAGGATCAGAGGGTTTGAAACCTAGGATTCTGAGCTCTGGAATGTGAGGATCTGGAGGTTGCAGAGGGGTATAATTTCATATACTTGGGAAGGGGCCTCCAAGGCTATGTGGCTCCACTGCACACCAAGTGCCCTCTGCCTGGTCCGGGGTCTCTGGTCAGGACAGCCCAGCTCCTCTGGAGACATCCCAGGGCTTCCTTTGGTTCATCTTCCCACTCTCTGGGAAGGCTGACATATTTCCTTCCTCAATCATTCATTTTCTCATTCAACATAGTTTTTTTTTTTTTTTTTTTTTTAGGTATTCCTATATTTTGGCACTTTCTACATCTGCACACAGCAGTCCTGACCCCCAGTCTGTGGGGTTGTTAGATGGGACAGTGATCTCCCTAAAGAGTCCAGGGAAGAGACAGGGATAGAGGGTGGAAGGGAACTCTTTTCATGAAGCAAATCTAGTCTCTTCTGGGCACAGCCAGTTTCTCTTTGCACACCATCACAATCCCAACATTCCCCTACCCTGTCCCTTGTGGGTGTGGGTCACATCCATGGGGTCTCAGCTCTCTCAGCTGGGAGGCAGGGGACAGACATCCTGGTCCAAAGGGCAAAGATGTGTCCCCCAAAGTCCCAGAAGGCAGGATGGAAATCATAGCAGGAGCCCTGGTGGGAAAACCCTCCTGAACCTCAGCCTTCTCATGGGTCAAATCCCCCAATCTTGGAGAAATGCGGCCCCCAAACTTCTCTCCTCACCCTGGTCCTTCCCATGCTGCTGCTTGGCTCCTGCTCCAGTGCTGACCGCCTTGTCTCTCCTCAGAGGCAGGGTCAGGGCCCTCAGCATCTCTTCATAGTCAACAGCCCATTGCCTGCACCAAGTTTCCTGCTGGCTACTAATGGTGGAATCTCTGACACTGAGAGGAGGGGTGGAGACTTCCCTGTCTCCCAGTGAACGGAGGGAACTGCCCCTTCCACCTGCTTTAAGACATCCTGGCCTCCACCCTCCAGGCCAGCTGGCGACTCCATCACTGTGGCCCTGGTCCAGACTGACCTTTCCCACCCTCTCCCTCCACAGACTGACTCACCAACTGTGAGACCATCTTCCTAGCCTCCAGTCCCTACTTTAGGAAGACAGCTATGTCCCCAGCCCCCTCCCTCAGGCCTTTCCTCTGTCTCTCCTGACCCCTGCTGCCCTGGATCCTCTCCCTGAGCTCTGTGGGGACTGCTCCACCAGACTTTGTCACTGGTCCCTCTCACCACTCATTGGCTCCACTGTGCCCAGTTCTGGCTGGCCCTACCTACCCTGAGGAGCTCCCATTCTGGAAAGAGATGTGAGCTGTTTGAGGCCCCTTCCAGGCTTCTCTTCCTTTATTCATGCTATACTTTCTGTCTAGAAAGGCTGTCCAGAACCCACACGCACTGTGCCTGTCCTACCCAACCGTCCAGGTTCTTCTAATGCCAACTCATCACAGGAGCTCTGCCCCTCCACCAGCGTCCCCTCAAGCCCTTCCTCGGGCTGTTCCTCAGGCCTTGTTGGTAATTGGTCCTTCCATCTCTACCCCAATACGTGCTAGGTGTTCCTTGAGGGCTGGTTTCTGTCCCTATGACCCAGCAAGAGTCCTGACCACAGCAGCTATTGCAAGAAAGAGAACAAATAAGCCAATGAGTTAAAGAACCTAAGAGGCTGTGAGAGCCCTGAGGAGCTGAGATTGATGGAGGTGCCTCTCCTTTCCCTTGCTCCTTGGAGGCTCTATAGGAGGACAATGATGCATAAAGATTTCTCAGCTATTGATCTTTGATGTTCAGGGGTCAGTCCAGCCCTCCTGGGGGCCCACTCCACCCAGGCCCTTCTCCTGCCCCTGGACTATCCCTCCTTCAATAACTGAAGGAGCCCAGAAGACCCTGCCCTTCTCTGGACAGGCCAGGAAGTGCCACACAGAGAGTCAGACCCAGGCATGCTATAGGTGGGTCAGCTGTTTGAGGTGAGTCACATGCTTTTACCTGGCCCATCTCTGATCCATAGTTCCTCATCATGGAGTCCCCTCTGCTATTCTCTTTGTTCTGTTGTGGCCAGTCAAGACCGTGCAGCTTCCATTAAGCATCTTCATGAATCCCCCACCCCCACCCTAGGTAGATATTGCCATAGAGGTTAAGCTGTTTGTTCAAGGTCACACTAACAGGAATTGGAAAAAACTAATCTCAACACCAAGGGCTGTTGGCTCCAAAGCCTGAATTCATCACATCCCAGAACAAAGGCGCAGGGCAAGGCACCCGCCTTAGGATCCCCTCCATCTAACCTGGGTTTAGCTCATTCACTATACAGCATGCCAGCACCTGCCCAGCCTCCCAGCCAGCAGACCCACCTCACACACACCTGGTCTCACCCCTTCTCACCTTCAGGATGCTCAGAGGCTGCTCGGGTTCCTCACTCATGAATGCACACGCCTGGACCGGCTGCGGGGAGCTCTTCGGGCAAACAGGAAAAACTGGTTCCCTGGCCTCCGGCCTTGCCCAGCCTCCAGCATTTTTCAGGGCAGATAGCTACAGCAGGGGCTCCTGCAGATACACAAAGTTAGACAAGGCAAGCCAACCAGGCCAAGCACCCCTAGGGCTCCCTCCTCTGTTCTAACTTTGGCCCCAAAAAGCCAGAAGAAGTGATCTGATGTGCTTATCCTGGTTGCACATCCACACACCCCAT
The DNA here is from genome assembly GCA_025594165.1 of Tamias sibiricus. NCBI lineage: Eukaryota > Metazoa > Chordata > Mammalia > Rodentia > Sciuridae > Tamias > Tamias sibiricus. Next base: position 69,987,716 of record CM046657.1, on the reverse strand, counting down.
TGTCCAGCTCCAGCTCATGTGCTCCAGGGAGGGGCTGTCTGCAGCCTCCTTCCCAGTCACCCCCTTTCACAGGATGGTGGCTCTGCGGGGGAAGACCTCTCCCCATGTCCTGCAGGGCTGAGCCAAGCCTTCAGCATCCCCTCTCTCCACCCTGGTTTTGTGTTTTAGCCCCCACGCAGGAAATGGCCAATACTCTCCTTGCCTAGTATACGCTCTATGGAACTCCTGCCAGCACACCTTTGCCTAAGCTGGGTCTCTAAGTCGCCCACCTCCCCACCCCACTCCCACCTCTAGGCATCTCTCATGGGCGTTACACACACATACGCCCCATCTGAACGCACAGGCACAGATACACAGATACATGGAGGTGTGACCAGTTACAATCAGAAGCACATTCAGAACACACACCGACAGTCTAGACAGTCAGGGCCTGGAACAGCCTTTGGAAATCATCTGCACCAAACCTGCTATTTTTTTTTAATTTAATATTTTTTAGTTGTCACTGCATCTTATTTATTTATTTATTTTCATGCGGTGATGAGGATCGAACCCAGGGCCTCACACATGCCAGGCAACTGCTCTACCACTGAGCCACAACTCTAATCCCCAAACCCGCTTTCGATAAGGAGGAAACAGTCCCAAGGCCTCAGAGTAAATCAAGGACAGAGCCAAGATTAGAACCTGGGCCTTCTTGTCTCACCTGGGAGCCTCATACACACCTAGCCCAGGGCTTTCAGGAAGGGATGGTTGGCAATGGAGTGACCCCTCTGTATGGGCAAGTCCCAGTACCCATGACCTCAGACATCACAGCAGAAGAATATGCCTCTCTGGAAAGATCTTTTCCCATCTGCTTCATTTCCCTAGAATGGAGGCGGAGAGATGAGTGGCTACAGGTGTAGAGCCAGGAGGGAGCCAAGGGAAGTGCCTCTAGGCACTATTTGACATGGGCCAGTGGGCTGGTTGCTATCTGCATGTCTCTGCTCTAGAGTCCAGTGACAAGAGCTTCATTTCACCCTACTCCTCCCAGGCACACACCTCTCTCCTTTTGAAGAGATGCCTCAACTCAACCAGCAAAGGGGCACAGCACTTCCTCAAGGTCATTCTCCCGTTTCTGAGAAGGGCCTCCACCATCCTTCCAGGTTTCAATCTCGCTCCCCTCATCCCACTTGAAGCCCATCACTCACCAAGTCCTGTCAGTCCAAGCAAGGGAGTCCCCCAGATAAGCCCTGTGTGGTTTGTGCATAGCCACAGCCCTGTGCTTCTCTTCCAGACCACCACCAGCCTCTTCACCAGGTTCCTTGTCTCTGCCCCTGCCCTACCCCCACCCCAGCCTTCACGCTGCAGTCACATGAGTTTCCTAAAACTCAAATCTGACCATGTGCTATGAAGCCCAAAATCCTTCCATGGCTCCCTAAGTCCCTCAGGCTAATGTCCAAGCTCCTCAGCCTGGTACTCAAGGACCAGGCTAATCTGGTTCCTGCCATCCCTCCAGAAAACATACCGTCTTGGACTCCACCCTCATCCTCTTAGTCTCAGCACAGAAAAAGCAGATTTTGCTTGGGAACAGTCTACTTTATCTTCTGACATCTCTATTGTAACACAAGTGAAGCGCTGTCTGTGTCAAGTTCTGTGTTAGGCAGCTTCAGAAGGACTAAATAACCTCCCCAGGGTTACAAAGCTAGCAATGGCACAAAATTCTGATCTGACTTCAGAAACTGTGTCTCTGATCACTGCTTCCTGTCCTGCAAGGTCCAGGCCCTATCTACAGGAAGCTGGCCATTCCTCTTTGAGCCCCATGGCTCTGTCTGTCTGGTCAGGTCTCCAGCAGAGGAGTGCCCAACTGATGTTTAGTACTCTTAGTACTAGTATGATGTGGTCAGATGGTTATTGTACCCATTTCGCCCATAGAAAAACCAAGACCAGAAAGGAGTAATTCAAGGTCTCATCCAAGGTCACCAGGAAGTCAAGAGCAAAGCCAAGCCTACAAGGGGGCAAGCCTACCCCTGACCTGGCTCTGTCCCTACCCTAATCTGGGTCTTTCTCTGGTCCTAGGCCAGTGAGACCAAAGCCAGGAGGAGGGACAGGGGCAGTTCCCAGGCTGGCTGTGGAATTTCCAGGGTGGTTAGACGACATTCCAGTTCCTCCACTAGGGTGGCTCTGGAATGTGCCACCTGCCTGGCTGGTGGACCCTGTCCAGCCTGGCAGGGTAGAGTGTCCTGTCACCACTCTGGAGACCCCTGCTGCCAACCTCTGCCAGGGGAGGGATGCTGTGAGATAAAATAGAGGACCTGGACCTAGAATGGCATCAAGGGGGCAGGAGGGGGTATTGGGCAGGTTGGAAATCCTGCCATTCCCAGTTGTAGGTCCTGGACAAGTCTTGCAATTCCGAAACCCAAATTTCAACCTCCTTTTTTTTAAAAAAAATAATAATTTAATAATTGTTTTATTTATTTATTTTTATGTGGTGCTAAGGATTGAACCCTGTGCTAGGCAAGCGCTCTGCCACTGAGCCCCAGCCCCAGCTCTTCAACCTCCTCCTGATAGGAGAATAGAAGCTTCCCCTAGCAGGGAAGAAGGGGTAGTCAGGGAAGGCTTCCTGGAGGCAAAGACCCTCACCTGCATTTTACAAGATACGTAGGAGTCAGGTGGCTAGAGAGAGTGGAAGAGAGTGAGCAGAAACCAAGGCAAAGAAGGCAAGAACTATTAATCATCCCTGTGGTTTGGGAACAGTGGAGGACAAGGCTGGGCTGCACAGGATTAGGAGCTAAGAAGTCACCTTGTACCCTCCCAGGGTCCAACCTCCAGCAGGCTCCTCAGCCTTGCCTGGCATGTTGTAGTACGAGTATTGGGGCTGGCCTGGGGACACAGCTGGGGGTGACCCAGGTGTTATCAGATGGTGCACTATGAAGCCTTCCCTCCAGGAGGCCTCTGGGCTCTTAAACCCTCCTGAAACTCTTGCCCTCTTGGGAGCCACCACCTGGTGTGAGGAGCTCTCACAGAGGCTGAGGTCAGAGCTTGTGAGTGGGTAGGTCTCATATCAGCCAGGCTAACAGATCAGGAAAGTGAGACACTAAAGAGGAAGAGCCTTCTTCAACCAGGCTGGGAGCAAACCAGCCCTCCCACCCAGGCCCAGCACAGCCCTGCACAGGACTATAGAAACCAGCTCCTGAACTGAATAGATTCAGAAACACAATGCCCTGGGCTCCTCTCCAACCCATCACACCAAAACACTGCTAGTTAGACTCCAGAGGCAAGACCCTGTGTTTGAGCTCCAACTTGGAAACACCTATGCTGTGCACTCTTGGTCAAGTCAGTCTCCCTTTCTGAGCCTTGGGCTCTTTGGTAGTCAAATGCAGGAGAATCACTGCTCCATAGAATAGCTCATGAGAAACAAGTAAGATAAGGGGCAGGTGGGCATTCCATGGGGCTGGCAAATTGTCCTGGTGTGGAGGCTGCATCTGCCCACCATAGTGGAGACACCAAATTCCAGGAGCCTGTGCTACTTCTCAGTCGGGTCCCTGGCTAGTGCCCCCACCCCATCCCCTCCGAGGGACAAAAGTCAAGGTCAGAGCAGTCAGTGAGGCTCCTGGAAGAGGAGCTATGATCAGGTTTGAAGATGAGCAGGAAGGGTCCAGCTTGGGAACAAAGGAGATGGGAGACCCCAAATGGAAAAGGGACAAAAGCATAGAATGGGATATATGAGAGGCTGTGTGTCTGAGATTGTCTCAGCTCCTCCAGGATTCCAAGTTCATTGGTTCTCAGAGTCCAGCCCTTCTGGCAGGGAGTGCTGTTTCTTCAGTCCTGTTACTCATGGTTCTGATGGGCTTTGGTTTGAGATTCTCAGAACTACATGAGTCTGCACTCAGGAGCCATGAAGTCCCAGCAAGCACGCGCCAGTGCCCTTGTGTGCCCAGCTTTACAGGGATCCTGTGAACGCAGCCTCAGAGCATGCTCAGTAGGGCCCTTGAGGAATGCCCATTCTGGCTGGGGAAGAGACACTGACATGGACCAAGTGATGAAGACACAACCAAGGGCCCATAGAGCCCAGAGGAACTCCCAGCCAGCCAGAGGTGCTCAGGGAGAGATTCCCAGAGGAGCTGGCACTCAGTAGATAATTAGGAGTTTGTCAGGTGGTCACAGAGGTGGGAGGACACACAAGGCAGAAGATGTAAGTGCTGAGACTCAGCGGGCAAGAGTATAGCCTGTCAAGGAAACACAGGTCGTGTGTGGCTGGCATGGATGGTTAGGTGGCATGGAATGTGTGGGGGCCTGAGAAACTCATATAAAAGAGCTCAAAGACCAGACTGAGGAGCTTGGCCATTATTCTGGCTTAAAAGGGAAAGGTCATGGTCAGAGTTGACCTTTACAAAGATGGTGCCACATGTAAGGTAGACAGAACTAGGGGATCTGGAGGGAGGGAGATGAGGGAGGAGATATATAGGAATATGGTGAGAAGAACAGTTCCTTTGACCTTGGACTCCCTGCGAGATGGGGAGCATCCTTCTCCAGCACCCCAACCCACCCATGGTAGAGCCTTATTCCTACAAAGTGGGTTGGAAGGCTGGACACTCACCAGGAAGCCATACAGATACAAGTCTAAGGGAGGCCCCCAGTGCACAGGCCTCTCCTCTGAGGAACTGCAATGACAGAGACAGGGTACCAGGATGGAAGATCAAGAGCTGCCCAGCAGGGCCTGGGCTGCTCAGCCTCCCACTAGGGATTCCTGCTATTTATCCCACGCCACAAATGACTCGGGTCTTGGAGACTGGGTGATAAATAAATATAAGAACTCCTCTGCTCAAGGACACCCTCTGTGTGCCAGATGATAGGGACAGGGTAAGAAAGCAGGGATGACCTGGCCTCGTGCTGGAACTGGGCTTTCTCTGGGATGGATACAGAGGTCAAGTAGAGTCCCACAGCCAGCTTCCCTCCATCAGCTTTACTTCATCAGTACCCAGTGGTAGGAACAGACCAGGCCTGAGAGTCTAAGGGCAGCCCAAGAGGAAGGTGTGAGATAAAAGGCTTATATAAGGTAGTTAGAGAAGAGGATAGATTTCATCAGGGGTACTTCTTCTTCCCCTCACCAGATCTGCAAGGCTCCCCTGGCCCTTATCTTATCAGCAACTGGGTATTCCAGCCATAAGAAAGCCATGAAAACAGGTTACCAGGAGAGGATTCAAACTCCCTTCAGCTTCAAAAGTAGAGGACTTGCCTTGCCTTGATGGGACTTCTGTCTTGGCTAGGGCAGGTAGGCAAAAGCCCCATATATCACCTGGGCTCTGTGACCTTGGAGAAGATACTCTTCAAACCTCTTATTTCCTCATCTGCAACATGGAGATAATAATTCCTTTTTCACAGGGCCATTGGAGGAGAAAATGAGGGATTTTTTAAAAACTGTTACTATCAAGCTATCTTTGTAGAGGTGGTCATGGGGAGAAAAAGGCATTCAATAGTTAAATTCCAATAACCAGCACAATCCCTTGCTATTGCACCTGTGTTCTATTATACTCTTCAAAAGGCCTTTATGCCTATGAGTATCATGTTCCTCCCCATGCACTGCACTGAGTTTACGAAGCCCTTTACTGGGCTGGGAGTGTAGGTCAGTGGTAAAGTGCATGCTTAGCATGCACAAGGCTTGGGTTCAATCCCCAATGTGCACGCACACGCAAGCGCGCTCACACACACACACACACACACACACACAAGCCCTTTCCTGGCCTCTATCTTAAGAATCCTCTAAGCCCCATTCCTTGCCCAGCTCCGAGTCCACACCTGCGCCAGTCCGACCCATAGCGTCCCTATGCCATGTCCGCCAACCTCTTTGAGGGTCTGATTTCCTTCCAAGAGGCAAGAATCAACATTCCCAATTTACAGATGGCAAACTGATACTTAGAGAGGCACAAGGGCATAATGGTTACAGCCATGAAATCAAAGCTTTTGTGGGGCTCATGAGATCTTGATGATGACCTCATGTTCTCTTAGCTGGCTTTGGGAGGAACTGGGCCCTGTGCATCCTGTGCAAGATGGGGACAGGAACAGACAGGCCACAGCCACACTCTTTAGACCAAGTTCAGCAGCCATTTCTGAGGGTTGCCCAGTGCTCCCCAACCTTCTGTCTATGCCCCAGGACAGCCCAGGCAGAGTGGAGAAAGAGTGACAGGCATTTTGTGCCAGGGCTTCTCCCCCACCCCTAACCCCACACTCTCACGTGCAAAGACCTTACTGGTCCTTTTAGAGGTAGCTGCTCAAAGAACCTCCTTTCTTCCATTCCCACCCACAGAAAACTGAGACTTCCCTGGGGTTCAAACATGACCTTCAAAAGCTCATCATATTCTAGTCTAGCTCCAAAGCAAGACTGTGGACCCAGGAAATCTTGCAATGCTATATACTGAGAGGAATAGAGATCCCCTACCTCCATAAATCCCAAACCGACAGAGCTAGTTTCCAGCAGGACCTGTTAGTGGGCTGGATGCCGGAGGGGGGGGGGTTGGTGGGGGCAAGCCTGACACTGGCTGTCCTAGTGGGAGGGGGCACTGCCTTTCTCCTGACTGACCCTTTCTACAGCACCACCTGCCAGATTAAAAGTCTGCTGACAGATTAAAGTCTTAACTGTTCTTCCTCGCCACTGCCCTCCCCCGCCCTTGCTACTGCCTTCCCAGTTTCACCTACGCCCAGGATTGGGGTGGGTGGGAGCCACTCAGAGCGATCCTGGGGGGAAGACAGGAGCGTAGCAGGTCTTGGGAGTTGCCTGGTCTCTGGCCGGTCCCACGCCCCAGGGGCTCCCACACCAAACAACACAGTATGGAGCGCACACACACAAGTTCAGATACTCTCTCCCCAGGGGCACTCACTAACACAGAGACTTCCCCAATAGGCGGACATACACACCCCACGTCCATGGTGGCTATCCACACTCACTGAGATCTACGTGCCAGCGAAGACAAAGATCAACCACGGACTCACGGGGCGCTTACGCCGTCCAGTTATGCGCTACACTCAGGCTCGGAACCGTGCCCTGGTGGGGCAGTGACACACACGGCCCGCTGATTGTCCAGTCGGACCGGCAGCGTCCCTGGGCCGCGCCCGCCAACCTCTTCGAGGGTCCGGTGTCCCACCAGGCGGCCTGTCCCTTGCCTCCACGCTGAATTTGTCCGCCCCAGGTGCTGTGGCCGCTGTTCCCTGGTACCGGCGCCAGCGTCTGGCCGCTGCGCAGGGTCCCACGTGCCTAGGAGCGCCGCGGCCCCCGCCCCGCCCAACCTCGCTCCCTACCCTGCGGCCGGGCCCCGGGGGCGGAGCGGACTCTGCACAGACCCCGGCACCGCCCCCACACGCCCGAATAGATACCTCGCCACCTCGCCACCCAGTCACCACTCTGCGGACGCCGCCCAGCCCCACAGTCGCGGGGTCATCGCACCCTGATGGGTGCTGCGCAGGAAGCGCAGACTGCGACGGTCGTACAGCCTGGCCCGGCAGAAGCCGGCAGACTCACTCTCAGGAGCCGGATCACAGGGAGCCTGTGAGAAGAGAGATTGAGAGACGCCAAAGTTTTACTAGGTTTGCAAACTGGCTTGGCTCCTGTCATTGCCCACTGAGGGACCTTTGCAACGGTTCGCCGCCTCCACCCTGCTCCTGCCCCAGCCCTGTTCTCCTTCATGGGACCAATTCAGGGCACCACGCTGAGATGGAGAGCCCCGCGAGCATTCAGGTTCCTGCCTCTCTCTCCAGCCCCCAGCAGTGACAGGAGGCTCTGTCCCCGTGCTCCCCTTCCCCTTCCTTCCTTCTACCAGCAGGTCACCAGATTCCCCATTCTTTTTGGTCTCTCATCTTTAGCTGCTTTAATTTCCTTCTCTGCCCTCAACCCCACTCTGATGGCTTTCTATAGTCATGGACCCTGTTTCTGTCCCTCTCCATTCTGAGCTCAGGAAGGCAGGGACCAAGTCGCCCTTCTCCCTACTGCTGTCCCAAAGGCTCTGGGAAGTGCTGTGTCCTTGCTTACGTGTGAGCATGAATGAAGGAGAGCCTCCTTACCCTGCCTCGTTTCTGGTTTAGAAATCAGGAGTGTAGGTTCTGGTGCTGACTCAGGGACTTTAACCCACTGTTCCAGTCCCTCTCAAGGCCTCTTTGCTGTGAAAGGGAAGCCATCCCACGCATCCTCCCACCTACCACTGTCCATCCATTGGCTCTTTGAATGGGCCAGTGACTGGACAAGTGCAACAGGCTTCTTCCTGTGGCCAAGAAGTTTGTCCAGGGCCCTGGGGCCTGACAGGGCTGCAGGTCAGCTGATAGGAGCCTGGCTGCCAAGCCCAGTAGGGGCCCCAAAAGGATGCTGGTTGTATCCCTGTCAGGAGTAAGTGCAGGGAGGACACACGAGGCTCTGTGGCTAAGAAGCATCTGTAGTCCCCTGAGACTTGCTTGGAAGACACAAAGGCCCCTTGTCCTTCCTCCCCCACCTCTTGTCCAGGCTGATCCATGCAATTTCCAGAGGCCTAGCTATTTCCACATCCCCAACTTGTGGGGCTTAAGCCTTAGGGTCCCAGTGTGGGGAAGTCCCTTAGGGCATGGGAATGCCATCCAACTCCCTCTTCCTCTTCCCCCTTTCAAGCTGTCAAAACTTATATTGTGACAGGTGTGGTGGTGCACACCTATAATCCCGGCAGCTCAGGAGGCTGAGGCAGGAGGACAGTGAGTTCAAAGCCAGCCTCAGCAAAAGGGAGGCGCTAAGCAACTCAGTGAGATCCGGTCTCTAAATAAAATACAAAATAGGGCTGGGGATGTGGCTCAGTGGTTGAGTTCCCCTAAGTTCAATCCCCACTACCCAAAGAGAACAAAACAAAACAACACAGGAAAAAAACTTCTATTGTCACAGCTTTTTCCCCTTTGATATCAAGATGAAGGCCCAAGCCCAGCCTTAGCTTCCAGCAGACATACCGCAAGGTGCTCAGTCCAGGGCTCTGCATCCTCTGCTGCAGTCCAACACCCCTACTCTACAGCCAAAGGAACTGCATCCCTGAGACTCTTGACATCTGACCTGCTCTTCAGGTGATATAGTAAAGGGGCCTTGACCTTGAACCCCACCTCCTCTGGTTCAGATTCCAGTCTGCCCTCACTTCTCCTATGACTTCTCTCTGAGCCTCAGTCTCCTCTTCTGTAAAATGGAATGTTAATAATAACCTTACTTGCTGGCCTAAAAGTTCTTTTTTTCAGGGTTTTGCCTATCATCCTGTGCCGCCCAGGTTCAAGGATTCGTATCCTTTCCAAATAGAGCTGGGGGTCAAGATCCCCTGACACTTTCCCAGGCACTTCCTTCATGCAGTTTTGGAAGTCATCAAGTCCAGCGGGCTTCACATCCCCCAGCAAAGTCCCCCTTCCTGGGGTTGTCTAGGACACTCCCATTCCACTTCAACTTATGCACCTTTGCTTTGTATTTTTACTTATTTACATTTCCTGGTAATTTGTTGAAAATATATAGATGATTCTATGGCTAAAAGAATTTAGAACCATTGATCCAACCAGGAAATTGAAGTCCAGTGAGTCAAACAGCAAGTGCCTTCTAGAGGGGTAGAATAGCAACAAGAGAGTCTCTCTGGAACCAAGCGGGCTAATGGTGAAGGCCCAGGCACAGTAATAGTCCCCACGAGGTGGGTAATGGAGCCATGGGGGCACAGGGGAGGGCTCCATTAGCAGCAGCGGGTCAGGGGGGGCAGAGCAGAGCGTGGCTCCCGCTCCCACCATGCATTAGGAGGCTTCCTGCCTCTCCAGCCCTGTGGAGGCACTTGGCTGGCCCAGGCCCTTTCATCTTCCCTCTCTCCACTTCTCTCACCTCCCCTGAGAAAAACTTCGGCTTTGAAACTGCTTACTGGGGGGTGGAGTCCTTGCCTGGCCCAGGTTCTAATCCTGTCACAGACTAAGGGGGTGTCTCTGCTGCTCCTCACTGCCATCCCCTGCTTCACACTGTTTGGAGGTTCTGCTGTCCTAACAAGACAGAGCCCAGCTCCAGACTGGCACTATGGGCCCCACCTCTGGGCTTTGCCTTCTGCCAGCTGGGCGGAAGAGCCGAGCCCTTGCTCACCTTCTGCCTGGAACTTGCTGCTCCCTCTTCCTGCAACATCCCCTTCTTGCTTCTCTGCTCTTGACCTTCCTCCTGGCTTCCAGCCATAGCTCCTCCAAGACCTAGCTCAGGTGCCCCACCACTTGCCACACTGCTGTCTCTCTCAGTGCCTATCTCCTCCTTTATTGAGAACGTGTTTGAGGGTGGGCCTGGGTCCTTCCTGCACACAGATAAATGCCCAGCACCCTGCACTGTCCCTGTCACATTGTCAGCCTCCATGAGCATCTGTTGTGAGTGAATGAGGAAGGACTCCATTTAGCGATCACCTTCTTTGTGCTAGTCATTGTTAAGGCAGGGCCCCATGAGATGGGTGTTATCATTCGCATGTTAATTTTAGGGAAACCGAGGCTAAGGAAGGTGAAGTAAAAGTTCAAAGTCATGCAGTGACTCTGTAGTGAGTCTCCTGGCTCTGGAATGGCACCCTGTGGGAAGGAAGGTTCTGCTGTGTTCCCAGAGCAATGGCTAGACCAAGGTATTGGGACCCACACTGGTTGCTCCAGTTACATAGGGCTAGGCTGGCTCCAGCAGCCTGGCCTTCCTTGTTCTCTGGACTGCTACATCAGCCTGCAGGCCAGGAACTGAGCTCCTCAGATTTCCAAGCAGGGGCCAGGGCTTGGATGCTGACTGCAGCCTGGTAGCTCTGGCTCTCAATTAGGCCAGAATGCAGGTCTCCAAGGAGGCATCTCTGAGAAATAGGAAGCCTGGTCCAGGCCTAGGAAAGCTTCCACTCTACCTCTCCTACAAGCAGAACCAGCTATGTAATTTGTGGGACACAGGACAAAATGAAAATGTGGATACCCTTGTTCAAAAATTATTGAGAATTTCAAAATGGTGACAGCAGAATATTAAATAAAATTCAGGGCCCTTCAAAGCCTGGGCCCCATGTAACTCTATAGGTCATATGCCTCTGAAGCCAGCCTTATCCTTAGGCCTTGGTTTCCTCATCTGTCAAATGGGAGAATGGTAGCCTCCTGGCCAGACAAAGTAAGGATGAGGTGGAGAAGTAAGAAAGGTCCAGGGAACAGCGTGAAGGTTGGGTAGGGGTCTTCATGGACAACACTTATTGTTTGGGTCTTAGCACTGGATACTGGACCAATTTACACCAGGAGTTTGATTCCTTACAATGGCTCCTTTTCATGGACCCAACAAGGGGCTCAGAGAAGCAAGATAACTTGCTTAGGATTATACAGAGACTCAGTGGGGAAAGCCAAGGTCAGAGCCCTGGCCTGTCTCAGCAAAGTTGATTCTTCTTGTAACACAGAAAAGAGAGAGAAGAGAGGGAGAGGGAGAAGGGCAAGAGGGAGGTGGGAGGATAGGAGGGAGGCTGCTCAGGACAAAGAGGGCCACTGTGTAAACACAAAGACCTAACCACAGAGGCCCCACAGGGGCTGGGCCAAACAGATGGACGGAGTTGTGTGGCTCTATCCATGGTGACCAGGGGAGCTGCCAGGAGCTGCCTTCCAGCCCCTCCCTAGTTGTGTATATGTGGGGTGGGGGCAGGGTGGCATGCAAGAGTCAGGAGATGGGTCACTGAGGAGAATCAGACTGAGGGCTGGGCCCCTTCCACCCTGCCCCAGGCCTCCAGAGCTAGTGTTACACACCCACCTGTCCCCAGCAACTCCAGGGCCTCTGCCTTACACTATTACCCCACCCCAATGAGGGGTGACCATCTGAAAGTACCAACCTCACAATCCTGCTTCTGGTAGCTTCCCATCACCCCACAAGGGATGAAAAATAAATCCCTTGATGTGTCATTCAAGGTTCTTTGTGGCCTTCCCCAGTGACCTTTCCACACCTATCAGCCTCCCACACCACAGTCACATTCGACATCCCACCAGATGACTCCATCCTTTTTTTTTTGGGGGGGTACCTGGGATTGAACTCAGGGACACTCAACCACTGAGCCACATCCCCAGCCCTATTTTTGTATTTTATTTAGAGACAGGATCTCACTGAGTTGCTTAGCATCTCACTATTGCTGAGGCTGGCTTTGAACTCACCTCCCAAGCCACTGGGATTACAGGTGTGTGCCACTGCACCTGGTGGCTCTGTCCTCACGCACACACACACAGCTCTGTGTTTGCTCATACTTTTCCTTTTTCCTGTGGTGCTCTTTCCCCTGATCCATTGTGGGCTGAAATCCTATTTTCTCCTTCATGAGCCAGTCCAATGCCACCTCCACCAGCCAGCTTCCCCCGACCCCTACAGTTGGATCTCACTTTACCCATTAACACATTAATCCACTCTGCCACAGGGGCTGGGGCTGGGGCTCAGTGGCAGAGTGCTTGCCTAGCATGTGTGAGGCACCGAGTTCAATCCTTAGCACCACATAAGAATAAACAAATAAAATAAAGTCATGCTGTTCATCCATAACTACAAACTGGCTCAGTGGTGGAGCGCTTGCCTGTGTGAAGCCCTGGGTTCGATCCTCAGCACCATATATAAATAAATAAAAGATCCATTGGCAACTAAAAAAATATTTTAAAGTAAATAAAGAAAGAAAGAAGTAAAACTCCACTCTGCCACAGATGTTGGGTTGCTCTCCTCTCTGTAGTGCTTGTCACTGCCGGCTCCTGTGAGAGTCCTGTGGACCCACAAAGCTGGCTTGGAAGGCATGGGACACTGAGCTGGGCTTTACAGGCAGGTGTTCCGTGCTAGTCAGAGGCAATGGAAAGTAAGGAACAAGAGTGGTGAGAAGCAGTATTGCCAGCCTTACCTCAAATATTTTTCTGCATCAGCCGAGTCCCTGAGTTCTGATAGCAAGGGGCCCAAAAGGGCAGGAACCAGGTGTGCAGGGCGTTGCCAAGGGGATAAAAAGTTAACAGGTTCTGAGGAACCAAGTCATGAAGGGTTTTACATGCCATACTAAGGAAATTTTGTTATGTCTTGTTTAAAACACACCTAAATTTATTTCTCAGTTGATCGGTTTACCAGATAATTAATTTCTGCTTTTATCTTTATTATTTGCTTCCTCTTAGTTACTTTGAGTTAGCTTTTCTGTTCTTTTTCTACAAGCTTATTGAAGTAAATACCTATTTTATTTATCTCCATTATCTTTTAAAATAATGTAAGCTGTTAAAGTTATAATTTCCCTCTAAATTCAGCTTGGGCTGTATTACATTTATTTGAATATAGAAAGGTTTATTTATCAATATTTTATAACTAGTGGGTAATTGAATTTTTAATCACCCTTTGACCCACACCAAACTCTTTTTTTTAGAAAAATATTTATTTATTTGCTTTAGTTGTACACAATGCATTTAATTTTACATGGTGCTGAGGATTGAACCCGGGCCGCGTGCTTGGTAGGCAAGCGCTCTACCGCTGAGCCACAATCCCAGCCCATACCAAACTCTCTTTAGGGAATTTAGGTTTGGGAGATCTTTTTATTTTACTTTTTCAGTTTAAATGAATTTAATTTGTAGACAGTCTACAGGACATATTTTTTCCCCTCAAAAGCAATGCCTCTACTCCAAACAAATCACAGTTAAAATCAGTAAAGAAGCCGGGCGCGGTGGCGCACGCCTGTAATCCCAGCACTTTGGGAGGCTGAGGCAGGAGGATCGTGAGTTCAAAGCCAGCCTCAGCAATGGCGAGGCACTTAGCAACTCAGTGAGACCCTGTCTCTAAATAAAAAATACAAAAAGGGCTGGGGATGTGGCCAGTGGTCGAGTGCCCCTGAGTTCAATCCCTGGTACCACAAAAAAAAAAAAAAAAAAAAAAAAAAAAAAAATCAGTAAAGAGCTCAAGATGACGTTAGTCCCATTTGTCTTAAGTCCTGGTGACCTGGTGACCTGGTTATGTGCAAATGAAAGTGTAGCCAATTATGACAACAGATGAAAGATCCAAACTAATTGCCAGATTTGTTTTATATTTTCCCATTTCTAGGCCATTCTCAAAGAAAATCATATATGGGGTCACGCCACCCTCACAGTGGTCCAGCAGAGCAATTCATAATTTCCCTTGTAAAGAACTATCGCAAAAGCCTTTATTTACTTTATTGACTTCATGGATTTTTTTTTTAACTAAGCTACACCCCCAGCCCCAATTTCATGCCATCTTTAATGTGCTTCCTGTAGGCTTCTTTGGTGAAGCTGGTTTCCTGCAAGTGATGATTCCTGACTATCAATCCCAGTGATCACTGTGCTTTCTGCACCTTGGCCTTTGCAAAGGCGTTTCCACCAATGAACGAGTCATCAATGTGACCCTCTGTCCTACTGACCTCTAGGCACAGACTGTCCCTGATCTTGAAGATCTTGTAAAGGTCTGAGAATGTCTCAGAGTTCTGACAGGGTCCTGGGTCCTGGTAGAGGTTTGGGAGGACAGTGGGAGAAAACTGAGGGTGCGGCACCAGTTTAGCCAAAGCGGAGGAGCACAGCTAGAGCAGCAAGATGTGGGGGCAGGGAGCAGGAGGGGGAAAAAAGCCTTTCTATTGTTTAAACTTGTTATGACTTTCTAGTTGTAACATGTAGGTATGTGGAGGAAGAAGGACTGTAAAGAAGGAGTAAAATCTGTTGTTTGCGTGTATTTTATTCCTTTAATTTACTTTTTTGTGTTCTATGGATATTTTAAAAGATGTGTGTTGGGGCTGGGATGTGGCTCATCGGTAGGGCACTTGCCTAGAACGTTTGCGACCCCCGGTTCGATTCTCAGCACCACGTAAAAATACATGCATTGTATACAACTAAAGCAAATAAATAAATATTTTTTAAAAAAGATGTATGTTTTCTTTTTATAAGATCTACCTCTTGTGGGACTGGGAATATAGCTCAATTGGTAGAGTGCTTCTCTTGCATGCACAAAACCCTGGGTTCGATCCCCAGTACCACACACACACACACACACACACACACACACACAAATCTACCTCTTGTTATTCTGTTAGTCTCATTCTTCTATATACATACATAAAACACATATGTGATATTTTAAGGTACAAATACACCTTTCCTTTTATCCTGTGTAACCCATCTCATGGATAGTGATGTGTTTCCCACTAATTTTTTAAAATATTTTTATTTATTTGCTTTTAGTTGTACACAATGCGTTTTATTCAATGCATTTTATTTGTACGTGGTGCTGAGGATTGAACCTGGGTCGCCCACATGCTAGGCGAGCGCTCTACCACTGAGCCACAATCCCAGCCCTTCCCACCAATTTTTAAAAATATTTTTTTAGTTCTCAATGGACCTTTATTTTATTTATTTGTATGTGGTGCTGAAGATGGAACCCAGTGCCTCACACATGCTAGGCAAAAGTCCTACCACTGAGCCACAACCTCAGCCCCTCCCACTAATTTTTAATATATATATGTATATTATATATATATATATATTTTTTTTACTTAATTTGATTTGTTACACATGCTTGCAGAGTGCAATTCCTTTCACATTACATATAAAGAGCACAGTTTTCCCAGTCAGTGGTTTTACACAAAGTATTTTCACATCATTTGAGTTTTTATACATGTACTTAGTGTATTGATGTCCAACTCATTCTGCCATTATTCCTATCCCCTTGCCCCTTTCCCTCCCCTCCCCTCTTTAACATTCCTTCATTCCTCTCATCCCCCCTCCCTTGCCACTATAATTCAGTATCATCATAGCAAAGGAATTAATCGACCTTTGGTTTTCTGGGATTGGCTGACTTCACTTAGCATTATTTTCTCCAACTCCATCCATTTACCTGCAAATGCCATGATTTTATTCTCTTTTAGTGCTGAGTAGTGTTCCATTGTGTATATATACCAAAGTTTCCCTATCCATTCATCTATTGATGGGCATTGGGGTTGTTTCCACAATCTAGCTATTGTGAATTGTGCTATTATAAACATTGATGTGGCTGTGTCCCTGTAGTAAGTAAGCTGTTTTTAAGTCTTTTGGGTATAGACCGAGGAGTGGGATAGCTGGGTCAAATGGTGGTTCCATTCCAAGTTTTCCTAGGAATCTCCATACTGCTTTCCAAATTGGCTGCACCAATTTGCAGCCCCACCAACAATGTAAGAGTGTGCCCTTTTCCCCACAACCTCGCCAGCATTTATTGTTGTTTGTGTTTTTGATAGCTGCTATTCTGACTGGAGTAAGATGAAATTTTAGAGTAGTTTTGATGTGCATTTCTCTAATTGCTAGAGATGTTAAACATTTTTTCATATATTTGTTGATTGATTTGTATATCTTCTTCTGAGAAGTGCCTGTTCAGTTCCTTAGCCCATTTATTGATTGGGTTTTTGTCTTTTTGGTGTAAAGATTTTTGAGAGCTTTATATATTCTTGAAGTTAATGTTCTGTCTGATGTGCATGTGGTAAAGATTTGCTCCCATTCTGTAGGTTCTCTGTTCACCTCACTGATTGTTTCTTTTGCTGAGAAGAAGCTTTTTAGTTTGAATCCATCCCATTTATTAATGTTTGGTTTTCATTCTTGCGCTATATGGGTCTTATTGAGGAAGTTGGGGCCTAATCCAACATGTTGGAGATTTGGGCCTACTTTTTCCTCTATTAGGTGCAAGGTCTCAGGTTTAATTCCTAGGTCCTTGATCCATTTTGAGTTGAGTTTTGTGCATAGAGAGAGAGGTTTAATTTCATTTTATTACATAAGGATTTCCAGTTTCCCACTAATTTTTTATCTATATCAACTTCTTTTTTCCATTTCATCTATTCTGATTGTCTAATATTCAATTTACAAAAGTTCTTTACTATGGATTACATACTTTTAGTGCCTTCTTTTGTTCCATTTAATGTATTTAGACACAATTTTTATTATTTCTTATGTCATTATTATCATATCTGCTTTATTTCATTTGCTTTTACCTAACTTAGCTCTGTTTGTGCTTCTTTATGTAAATGTCCTATGTCACTTAACTTTTTTCACTAAAAGTTTAAATGAGAAATGTGTTTCAATGATCTGAAAATTTTAAACAGAAGATAAAAAGATATGCAGATGAACATCTCTCTCTATCTCCCACCTTTCATCTGCCCAGTTTCCATTCTTCCTCTCACCCCAACCTGGAAAGGGTTTTGTTTTGCTTTTAATTATTATTTGTGTGTGTGAGGTACTGGGAATTGAACCCAAGACTTCTTTCTGCATGCTAGGCAGGTGCTCTAGTCCTGAGTTATATCCCCAACCCTTTTTAAATTTTGTTTTGAGACAGGGTCTTACCAAGTTATCCAGGCTGCCTTGGAATTTGCAATCCTCCTGCCTCGGCTTCCCAGGTTGTTGGGATTACAGGTGTGCTCCAAGGACTCCAGCTAGAGATTGGTTTTATTAGTTTCTTGTGTACCCCTGAATTTATTTGTGCAAATACAAATGTTTCTACTTTCTTTCATAAAGTGTTGCTTATGACCTTGCATTTTATCACCGAACAGTGTGACTTGGGATCTTTCCAAATCAATATACTGGAAGCTTCCATATTCTTTTTAGGGGATGCATCAGATCCAATTATATATTATGTATTTGAGCAATCCTTGGTGAATATTTGTGTTGTTGCCAATTTTTTGCTAGTACAAAAATTGCTGCAATGGGCTGCAGTTGTGGCTCAGCGGTAGAGCACTCACCTAGCATGTGCGTGGCCCAGGTTCGATCCTCAGCACCACGTAAAAATAAAAAATGCATTGTGTACAACTAAAAGCAAATAAATAAATATTTTTAAAAATTGCTGCAATGGATAACTTTGTATATACTTTTTGCTCAGGTACAAATATATGTAGGAAAATTGCACAGAAATGCCATTAGTCGACCAAAAGTTCTGTGCATTTATAGATTTGATGACTTGTTCCAGTTTACCCTCCCTTCAGCAGCACATGAGAATGCCTGTTGCCCCCATAGCCTCGCCAATGCTGTGATATGGAATTATTGGATTTTGGCCAATCTGATAGGTGAAAAATCACGTCTCAGTGTAGTTGTAATTTGCACTCTTGTTTTGCTTGCATCTTTTCATAAAATAATAACAATAAGATCCACTTACGTTTCCTATTCTATTATATCCTATAGTCATTTTCTGTTAGGTTGTTGGTCTTCTTGATGCCTATTGGCTTTTTATATTTTAGAAAGATTATCTATCCTTATGTCTACCACCTGAATTGAAAATGATTTTTCCCAGTTTATTATTTGTCTTTAGCTTCACTTGTTTTTTTTTCTCTTTCTTTCCTTCCTTCCTTCCCTCCTTCTTTTATCCTTTCTTTCCAGTACTGAGAGAATTGAACCACCAAGCTACATTCCCAGCTTCCCCCCCCCCCCCCTTTAAATTTTTGAGACAGGGTCTTGCTAAATTGGCCAGGGTGTCTTCAAAATTGTGATCCTCATGTCTCATCATCACAGGTCGCTGAGATTATAGGTAGGCGCCATCACACCTCTTTTTAATGCAGAAGTTTTTTTTGTTTTGTTTTGTTTTGTTTTGTTTTTTTAATTTTCTAAGGTTTAGCTTTTCCATTTATTTTTAAATGGCTTCTAAATTTTGAGCCATAGTTAGAAGGGCCTTTTCTACTCCAAGACTTCTTTCCTGTATTTTGTCTCTGTTTAACATGTATATTTTTAATATATTTGGATATTTTATATTAAGTTTGTCTGTCTGTCTTTCTTTCTATTTTGAGTCAGGGTCTTGCCAAGTGACCCGTCACTTGCAATCCTCCTGCCTCAGATGCCCCAATGTGTTATTTATTCTAAGCAACATATCATGTAGTTGGATTTTTTTTAAACATAAGAATGAGAATCTTTGCTTTCAATAACATAGCTTAATTTATTTATATCTATTTCATAACTAATGTAGTCCCATTTTACTTCTCCAATTTTTTAATTTCTTGCTTCCTTATTGCTTTGCTTTTTTGTTCTTTGCTACACATTCTAGGTTTTTCTTGTTTATTATCTTCTGTGATGATTTAGAAAGTGGAAATCAAGTTTGTAATTATCTAAATCTTCAGATTAGTCAAGCACATGTATTTAAATTCGTATGTATCCAATTACCAAAGTCAATAAAAGGCGCCACTTATTGCTGCCCTGGCTGCTTTTCCTGAGTCTCTATTACTGTCTGCTTTTCAGATGAGGAAAATAAAGCTCCAAGTGCTTAAGTGGTTTGCCCCAAGGTCACCCCATAATATCTGCTGATCACCGCCACCACCCCCTCCAAGATGAAAAATCTAGCAGGTTTAAGCCTGTCAGGACCACCCCCGGGAGCTCCAGAGAGGAAATCTTGGTGAATGGCATCACCAAAAGTGAGGGAGGGGTGAGCGCCTCAAAGTAAAATCCTGATGGTCTCGCCATCCTTGATATTAACCTCTAGGATTTTTGCCAATCTGATAGTTGAAAAATCATGCCTCACCATGGCTGTGGTTTGCATTTCTCTTATCGGTGAGACCTCACATCCTTTTACATATTCGAGAGCCATTTGCATTTCCATTTCTATGAACAGCCTATTCATATCTCTTGCCCACTTGGGAAGCACCCAGCAAATAACCACCACATCAAAGCTTCCTGGGCTGTTTGTTCTTGAGAATGCCAAACAGATGACTTGGAGAGTTTTATTCTGTTATAGAAAAGTCACGTCCGAAAAAATAGGCTTTTCATCTCAACCTTCAGAACAATTTTCTTCCTCCTTGTGATGTCAGCTCTTTTCCCAGGTTCCATTTTGATTGTTTTGTTCACTTTCCCTTGATCAGGCCAAAATAAAGCCAGGCCAGGCTTCACCTCCTGACCCTCTCAACTTTATGCTGTGTTGCTTAATAATGGTAGGTAGATGTCTCAATTCCACTGTTAGATAATGTAGACACAGAAAAAGAGAAGCTGACGAGGGTGGTGTAGGGGAATTATCATTAGGGCCGAGGGTGTAGCTCAGTGGTAGAGCACTTGTCCAGCATGCCCAAGGTCCTGGGTTCAATCCCAGCATCTGCGGGGGGAAAAAAATATGCCACAGTTGTCATTATCATTATCATCAAGAATAGCTGGGGGCCTAGGTGTAGCTCAGTGGTAGAGTGCTTGTCTCGCAGGGTGAAGCACTGGGTTTAATCCTCAGCACCACATAAAAATAAGTGAGTATTGTGTCCATCCACAACTAAAAGACAATTTAAAAAAATCTTAAAAAAAAAGAAGAATAGCTGGCCCTTAAACAGGGCTATAGATTCATAAGTTTATCTATTAATATTTATGGATATGTATACATATATATATGCATATATATACACACACACACACACACACAAAATGTATATATTCAAAATTTACACACATGAAAATTTAGTTCTTATAAGACCCTCTACTTACTATCCTCATTTTAAAGATGACAAGAGTGAGGCACAGAGAGGTTATACAACTTGCCCAAGCTCACACAACCTTAACTGAAGTCTGGACTCTACCTAAGTATCTGGTCTCAGAAACCATGCCCTCAATCACTCCAGCTGGCCTGGAAAAACATTCCTGTCCTTAGGGTTTGGCCAAAAGCCCATCTGATCAGTGCTGCTCCTGGGTCCCTGAGATAGTGGTAGGCAGTGGGGACTAGTCTGTTTTATCTTTATCTTCTTTGAAACCATACATTCTTCATTTATTAATTCATTTAATCTTCTGATTCACTTATTCAAGAAATATTTATTAAGTGCTTATTTTGTGCCAAGTCTGGTGCCAGGTGTCAAAACTACCAAGATAAAGTAGATGTGGTCCTTGTCCCTAAGGAACTTGTAGTAAAGGGGGTGGGATGGCACCTGGTCAGTAAATGACAGTATGACTCATGCTGTTCTGTTTTGGGAGAGGAAGAGGCAGTGTACTATCCATGAATGTTTCCAGTTCATACCCATTCACCATCCAATTAGTGCATCGTCTCCCTGTACTTTGCCCTGTGCCCTTCTCTTATCTCCTGTTTATATAGCATTGCTGCAAGTTTTTGCATTTCTGCATACCTTCCTGTGCATTTTCACAGAGTATCCAGATTGGGCAGTCATTTTTCTATCCTGAAAAGCTCCTTGTTGTGAGGCCTAAGGAACCAAGGAAGGCTTCTGGGCAGGGCAGATGGGCCCTTTAGAATGTTCACTGTGGCTGAAATGTAGAAAATAAATTGAATAGTGGAGATGAAACAGGCTGCCTGGTCCTGAGACTGCTCAATAGTCAAGCAGAATACGAGATTTGAACAAAGGTTATGGAGAGAATGGATTCCAGGAATACGAAGAACATGGAATCGAAGGGACTTGAGCACTCAACAATGTTGAATGAGCATCTAAATACCAGGCACTGTGCCAGGTGCCAGGAATACAGCAGGGAACAGGCACAGCTTCTGCCTTCGCTGAGCCTGGAGAAAAAGACAGGCAATTGGATCCTTTATGATAAATAAATAACAAGAAGAGAAGCCTCAGGCACTACAGGGGAACAGAAGGGGACACTCAGGGGGTGTGAAGGAGCAGTCCAGGCTGATTTCTGTTTCTGCTGAGGAAGCAGATGGTGGGAACCCAGAAGGCAGAACCCTATGGATGTCTCTCTGGGTTCCCAACATCCAGGGCAAGGCAGAAGCAGAGGAATTGGTGAGCAAGCAACTACTGAATGAACAGCAGTCACCCAACTGTGGATCCTCCCCAGTCCCCAGCCTGACCTTGAAAGAGGAAGATGGGGAGTAGCCCACAAAGAAACTTGAAGTTTCAGGAAGCCCAGTGGTTACTCAATGCCCACAAACTGTCAGCCTCTTCCCAGTTACCCAACAGGACGTGTGAGGCAGCCATGGCTCTCCTGATGCTCAGCAACCCACCCTGTGCTGCCATGACTCACTGTGTTTGGGCCTGGGCTGTGGAGGCTCAGCATGCCCCTGGCTATTCTGGGGCCACCGGCGTGGACACCACAGATTGTCAGAGGCTTTCCTGGAACTGGCAGGGAAGGAAGAACCAGCTCTGCAATAATGTCCCTGGGTATGTGTCCCCAGAGGTGAGGCCCTTCCTCTGGCTCCTGCACCTCCTGTGTCTCTCTGCCTCAGCATCAAGCTTCCAGGTCTGGGTCTGTCCACTTCCATTCAAGGGCAGGGACTGGCCATTATCCTCTGTGTCCCCAGTATCCGCCTTAGACAACATTTTCCCACAGAACAAAATAGAAAATGCTTCTTGAGTTGGTTCGGAGAGAACCACACCCTGACTCCTCAGGGATAGTGTCCCCCATCTCCAGGGAAAGCCTGCCAGGAGCCACTCAAACACCCATGCCATTCTTAGCTGATAGCCCAGATGCCCATAGCTACATGGCTGAGCAGGTGCACGGAGGCTCCTCTGCACCATATCATGGCAGCACCTGGAGAGGGTGCGAGCCTCATGCAGCACGCCTCATCCCTGGCTCCTCAGGACCCCTTTCAGGCATCCTGTGTTCCCTGCCAGGGCTGGGGCCACAAAAATGGCCACCATGCCCCTGGGAGAGGAGAGGCCTGCTCTGCTCTGGTGATTGCCCAACTCTGTTGGCTGCCCCATCTGGTGGCTCCCCAGCCTTTAGGTGTTTTCTACCTGAGAGCCAGGGCTCTCCTTCCTGCTCCAGAGCCGCTTAATTGTATGGCTCTTCAAGCAAGATATTCTGTGTTTACCGAAATTTCCCAAGTGCCTGCCAGGAACAGTGCCCTGGTGGCCTTGCCTGGCAGCCCAGAGCTATGCCAGCTCAATCAGACCTCAAAGTTTATTTGGTTTGGGGGTTTTAGTTCTGGGGGGGGTGGTTGGTTGGTTTTAGTTTTTTTGTTTGTTTGGCTGTTTGTTTGTGTGTGTGTGTGTGTGTGTGTGTGTGTGTGTGTGTGTTATTGTTGTTGTTTTGTTTTGGTACTGGGACTTGAACCCAAAGGGACTTTACCACTGAGCCATAGCCCAACCCTTTTTATTTTTGATTTTAAGTTGCTGAGGCTGGCCTCAAGCTTGTCATCCTCCTACTTCAGCCTCCCTAGTCCCTGGGATTTCAGGCATGTGCCACAGCACCCCACTAGTCCTTAATATTAAGAAAAGTGTTTTGTTTTTGTCTGACTCTAGAAATAAGGCCCCTTCATTGTAGAGCATTGAAAAATATGAAAAAAGGGAAAACAAAATGCCCCTCCACCAGACCTGCTTCACACTACCAGTGATGTTAAGCAGAGTTTTCTATGCATATTAACCTAGGTATAATGTATATATGATTTTGTGTCCTGATTTTTTTTATCATAATGGCATAAGAATTTTCCTGGGTTTTTACAAGCCAGCCAGTTAAATTCTGACCCCATTGATTTCAATCCATCATTCTACACAAATTCTTAACCTTTGTGGAGATTTGGTTTTCTCTTCCAAGCTTAGAATTGTGCTGGTACTGGAATAGAGGAAAAGGAGCAAGGAGGAAGAAAGGAAGAAAGGAGGAGGAATAAAAGGTAGGAGGGAGGGAAATGAGGAGGAGACAAAACCAACACCAAGCACACTGGTTCTCTCTGCCTCTCTTTCCTCCCCCTCCAGTTAAAATCTGTTTCTTAGAGGGCTGGGGTTGTGGCTCAGTGGTGGAGCACTTGCCTCGCATGTATGAGATACTGGGTTCAATCCCCAGCACTAAATATAAATAAATGAATTAAAAAAAAAAGGTTCATCAACAACTAAAAAAAAAATTTTTTTTTTTAATCTGTTTCTTTGGACTGGAGTTGTGGCTCAGTGGTAGAGCGCTTGCCTGGCACGGCCGATCCTCAGCACCACATATAAATAAAAAACAGAAAGATCCATCAACAACTAAAAAAAATTTTTTTTGAAATAAAAATAAAAATATGTTTCTTAGTATTGAAAAGCCACAGGTCAGTCACCTGACTTCCAGGGTCACCTGGGCCCACCTGGAAAGACCAGAGTCTTTCCCCCTGTTTACACCACACACCCAACCCTAAAGGGAAGGACACCCACTCCCTGCTGGGAAAAAAGTCTTCCTCTGCAGGGCCAGCCCCACAGGGCCTGGGCAGCAAAGACCCTGTCCCAGCTACCCTGCTTTCACTTGGGTCTCTGCCTACTTGTCACAGGATCTATTTCCACACCTTTGTAACCTAGTTACCATCTCTTGACTCAGAGCATCTCCTATCATGTTAGGGAGGCTCCAGATCTCCAAGTGGGTCTGGTGGAGTGTGGAGCAAGATTAGGACAGTTCCCTTCTCTATTCTGGTTGCTATGCCTCTGTTAATGCAGCCTACATTTATGTGATAGCCACCGCCTTGGTTTACAAACAGCTTGTGCTGGGCTTGAACTCTGAGCCCTTTCTTGTGTTATTGTTAGTAAACCAGTTCTCCCATATCCTGTACTTGAAGAATCTTTTGAAGAAATCATATGCAAAACTTGATCCTTTGCCCTCTTTATGTGTTTGCATTATGATATTCAGCTCTCTTTCCTGGCTTCTTGTCATGGGTGAACTTGATACATGTGTACCATGTCTCTAGCCAATCTATTGATGTAAACATGAACCTGACCCAAGACAGAATCCCCTTCCTAGACATCAATCCATAATCAGAGCCATATTTAACTAGATTCCTAAAAATCTGGGAAGAGCCAGGCATGGTGTCACATGCCTGTAATCTCAGTGGCTGGGGAGGCTGAGGCAGAAAGTTGAAAGTTCAAAGCCAACAACTTAGGGAGGCCCTAAGCAACTTAGCATGACCCTATCTCTAAACAAAAAGTTTTAAAAGGGCTGAGGATGTGGTTCTATGGTTAAGTGCTGCCGTGTTCAATCTCTGGTACCAAATAAATAAATTAATTAAATTAAATTAATCTGGGAAGAAATATCACCTTTTTTAAAAATCCAGTCACGCGGGCTGGGGTTGTGGCTCAGCGGTAGAGTGCTTGCCTAGCACGTGCGCGGCCCGGGTTCGATCCTCAGCACCACGTAAAATAGAGGCATTGTGTACAACTAAAACAAATAAATAAATATTAAAAAAAATCCAGTCATGCATTAGTAGACACCTGAAGAGTTGAAATCAGATACTCAATCAAATAACTCTTACAGGAATGTTCACAGCAGCACTATTGACAAGAGCCAAAAGGTAGAAATAACCTAAATGTTCCTTAACAAATGAATGGGTAAACAAAATGTGATGTACCTACAATGGAGCAGTAGCCATACAGTGGAGTGAAGTTCTGGTACGTACTATGGTATAGATGAACCTCAAAAGCATTAGGCTAAGTGAAAGAAGCCAGACACAAAAGGTCACATATTATATGGGTCCATTTACATGCAATATTCAAAATAAATAAATCCTCAGGGACAAAAAGCAGATTGGTGGTGCCAGGGGCTGAGAGAAAAAGGGCATGGGGAGTGACTGTCAATGGGTGTGGGGTTTTCTTTTGTGGTGATGAAAATGTTTTGGAACTAGATAGAGGTAGTAGTTATGCAAAACTGTGTGCAGGAAATGCCACTGGATTTACTTTTAAAAGGTTAGCTTTCTGTTACATGAATTTCACCTCAATTTAAAATATATATTTGCAAAAAAAAAAAAAAAAAAGTCCAATTAGGCATTCAACAGGTAGCCTTGTGCTGGGTACTGGGACCAATGAAGTGAATCAGACTTGGTTTCTACTGAAGCTGGAAGTCTCAGAAGCTGAGCTGGGACACTCGAAGCCAGAAATCGAAGGCTGCCCTCCAAGATTCGCTTCCTTGTGGGTTCTCTCTGGTAACCATTATGATCACCATGCAGACTTCCAGGGGCACTGCCTCTTCCCTCTCAGTGACTGGAGACACCTGTCAATCACTGCCTCAGCCATGTGATCAAGCTTTAACAGTGATGAGCCATGCCAGCTGCAGGTAGCCTTGATGTAGTGTGATGACAAAGGCACTTTACCTCTTGTCTTCCTCCAAGAAATCAGAACCGACTTCCAGTCATGAAGAAAACATCAGGAAAACCCAAACTGAGTCACAGTTCAGAAAACACCTGACCAATACTCCTCAAACCTGTCAAGGTCATCAAAACCAAGGAAAGTCCAAGCAGCTGTTCCAGACCAGAAAACAGATAAGGAGATGCAATGATTGAATATAAAGCAGCACTGTGGATGGCATTCTGGGACAGAAAAGGACATTAGGTAAAAACTGAGGAAATCTGGGGGAGCGTCGGAGGACTGGAGGAACATTAGATAGGACAAAGGGGAGAGTTAGGGTTAGGGAGGGGGAATGGGGATAGGAAGACCGTGGAATGAGATGGACATCATTACCCTAAATACATGTGTGAAGACACTAATGGTGTGACTGTACTTTGTGTACAACCAGAGACATGAAAATTTGTGCTCTACATGTGTACTATGAATTGAAATGCATTCTGCTCTCATATATAACAAATTAGAACAAATAAATTAAAAAAATAAAACAGAGGAAATCCAAACTGGGCATGGTGGTGCATGCCTGTGATCCCAGTGACTCCGGAGGAGGCCGAGAGGATCCTAAGTTTGAGGCTAGCCTCAGCAACTTAGTGGGACCCTGTCTTAAAATAAAAAATCAAAAAGGACTGGGAATGTAGCTCAGTGGTTAAGCATCTTCCCCGTGTTCCCCCCACCAAAAAAAAAAAAAAAAAAAAAAAAAAACAACTAAGGAAATCCAAATAAAATATGGACTTCAGTTAGTTAATAATAATGTATTAGTGTTGGTCCATTCATTGTGGTGACTATAAGATGTTAACAATAGAGGATGCTGGGTGGGGATATGCAAAAATCCCCTGTACTTTGCAACTTTTTCTGTAAACAAAAAACTGTTATTAAAAAAGGTTTATTTATTTTTAAAGTTTATTTAAAAATATTATCTTAAAGTCTGCATCCTTTAAAAATCCTTGCAAGAGCTATAAGAAGGCTGTTCAGACAGAAATGAGAATGGGAAAGGAAACAGAGCAGAATGCAACCCACTGAACAGGGGGTGTCTAAGGTCTCATTCTCCAGGTGCGAACTGACTGCAGGTAGATGTGTAGGCCTTGCCCACCTTCTACCTTCCCTTTCAAGTCCCTGAGCTGCTTCTTGGTGCACCCTTGTAAAGGCCAATGCCTTTAAAGTTCCAGACCAAGAAAGTCAGGGTCTGTCTTCCTTAGCTCCAGGACCCCAGAACAGTTCTTCTCTCCAGGCCTGGAACTTCTACCAGGAAGAATTTTAGATGAGTCATTTCACCACCTGCCCAGAGGTGTGGCCCTGTCATTCAGTGGGTATGTTCCAAGTCAATAGTAGAATATCTTAATCCAGTATAATATCCATAGATGCTCCCACCCACTAATTGGGGATCATTTCCTTCTTTACCCAGCAAAAATTCCTACATATGGTATGTAAGAACATCACAGATGCCTTTGACTGGGACTTTCCTTAATATACATACAGGTCAGGGGAATGTAGTGGTTAAGATAAATGGTTTACAAGAGAAAACACTGGCTTCAAATCCTGATTATATCACTGATTAATTTACTTAAGCTCTGGGACACTTGGTTTCCACACTATAAAATAATAATAATAATAATAATAATAATAATAATAATAATAATAATAGTAATGTCTATTTTATAGCAATATTGGAAGATCAAGTGAGATAATTCATGTAAGGTACTTAGGACAGTACCTGGCATAAAGTAATCACCCAGATATGATACGCCAAAATAACATTTAGAGCTCCCCTCATCTTTCATCTATTGGGTGCTGTTAAAATAGAAAGGAAGGGCTGGGGTTGTGGCTCAGGAGTAGAGTACACATGTGACACTGCATTCAATTATCAGCACTACATAAAAATAAACAAATAAAATAAACGTTCATCAACAACTAAAAAATATAAACATTAAAAAAAAAAAAAAAAACCAGGAAGCTGTTTGGGCACATGCAGGTATCTCCTGCTCACAGTGTCTCTTCCAGCTTGGGCGGGCTCATAAACCTTCAGGCAAATGACATGAGTGAAGGGTCTCAAGTCCTCTCCTCTGTGGTTTTCCTAGCTTGCCATTTTGGAGGCTGGCTCTCCATTTTCCTGGTGTTCTCTGTGAATCCTCAGAGATCTCCAGCAGTGGCTCTGACAGCACAGTAGTGGGCACTTTTGTGCCCAGGGTGCGGGTCAACCCCAAACTTTTCTGGAGCAGTTGGGAAAGGCCACGAAGGTCTGAAACCTCACTCATCTTGGCTTTCTTACCCCTAAACCTGTGGTCTCCCTTCCCCAAGCCCTTGGCTCCCAGATCAAGCAGGGGAGGTCTTGTTTCAGAATTCTATTGTTGTGTCTCTGAATCTGGACTCCATAATTAAACCATAAGTTCCCCATAGGACCTATCCCCTCCTCTTCTTGACTCTCTTAAGTGTAGCAAAGATAAGGTCAAGGAATTTGTTAAATAACACCTGCTGTGAGTATCCCCAGAGCTATCACTTCCTGGTTAAAGAAAACACTCACTGCTGTTGCCAGTGATAACTCGGTAAATATCAAAAATCACCAACTTTCCCATACCATCGACCACCATAATAAACCCTGGTCTCTTCAAAATGCCTTTAATGGAGGGGTGAAGTGGCCAAATTACATTGTTATATTGTGTTCATGTATGAGTATGTAACAACAAATGCCATCATTACATACAAGTATGAGATACCAATAAAAAAGTGTGGGGGAAAAATCAAAATGCTTTTACTGATAGCTGGGTAGTTGTAATTTATTGAGTTTATAACAGCTACTGAAATAAGTTATTTCTACACAATAAATAAGTTATTTTCTAATCTTTTTATTTATTTATTTTTTCAGTACTGGGGATTGAATTCAGGGCTTTTCTACAACTGAGCTACATCCTGAATCCTTTTTATTTTGAGACAGGGTCCCACTAAGTTACACAGGCTGACTTTGAACTTGCCATCCTCCTGTCTCAGCCTCCTCAGTCGAATCATCTTGAGTTTATGCTTTTAATATACAGCCCTGCCCAGCCCTGGTCCAGAAGTACAAATCCCTCCTTCCTTCTTCTGAGAAACATTTGCACCAGCTCTTAAAAAAAAAATTTATATTTATGTGTGTGTGTGTGTGTGTGTGTGTGTGTGTGTGTTGTAGATGTTGGTGGACCTTTATTTTATTCATTTATTTATATACAGTGCTGAGAATTGAACCCAGTGCCCCACACATGCATGCAGGTGCTCTACCACTGAGCCACAACCCCAGCCCCTTGCATCAGCTCTTGTTGCTGTGGTTTTGCTATTGTTAACACTCAAGGACAAGCCCTAGAGGAACATCCATGATGTGTGCAGCCCCCTGCAAAGAGGGCAGACCTGAGAACCTGAGCAGGGAACCAGGCATGCCAAAGGTCTCAACTCTGCCCATGATCTAAGAACTGGGAATGAACTTGGGCTGTATCCAGGACAAGATTGAAACAGGCTTACAGCATCTGTCAAGGTTCTTGGATGAAGCTGATGAGAAATCTTTAGGCTCCAGGGAAGTGGCACCTGCCACCAAAGCCACAGGTCTATTAGTGATACAGAAGCCAGAAACAAGAGAAAGAATTGGCTGGATCTTGGAAGATAAAGAAGAGGTAACAAATTTGACACTGAAGGTTATAGGTAAGAAGACTGTCAGAGAGTGGCTGTCAAGGTCTTGTGCATGTCTGTACCCAATGGTCATTAAAACGCCCCATATCCATCCCAGCTAGGACCTGCCCTGCACCAGGCATACACCTGGAGAAGCCAGGGGAGTCCAGGAAATCCAAGATGTGGGCTGATGTGTCCTGAGTTCCTGGAGGCCTCTGGTGTGCTAGACATTAGCACTTTCGTTGAAGGGCTGTGAGGAGCCCTGGGTGGCACACTCAGGCCAGTGTGGCAATGTACTTGGATGACTCATAGCAGCTACAGTTATACCATCATGTGCTCATGTCCTAATTGTACCCTGGTGCCCAGCATTGCACCTGGCACACAGTAGGTGCTTACTGAGAACACAAACAAGAAGATGAAAATCCCTATCCCGAGATACAGTCTTGCAAGAGAGACATGGCACACTGCAAACCCAGGGAGAATCTTGCCTTGTGGTACCCTCAGCCTTGGGCTGTTGAGTACCTGGAGGTAGCCAAGTGCTTCCAGGACCAGGTGGAGGTGATGAGTGGGGGAGGGTGAGCCTGGCTGCAGAGGAATGGTGTGTGTGCCTGCAGTCTCAGCTGTCCCAAAAGTTCTGAGGAGCTACATGATTCAGAGTGGAGCGTTGGGCTGCAGGAAGGGTGGGGAGGCCGGGGAAAGTGCCAGTGAACTCCAGAGGAGCCGGCCTTATCCCTGTCTTCCCGTTTCCCTCCCTCCTTCCACAGTTTACTACTTTAGGACAAAGGCCACTGCAGAGGTTCTTAGACAAGTAACAGTCCTGACGACATCTGCAACAGAAGCGACAAAGAACAAAATGAGATAAGTCTGGATTGAGTTTCTAAGTGCTGAAAATAAGTATAATGTCTCAGAGATTACTTAAAAAAAAAATAGGAGTAGCTCAGCATAACAGAAGAAACTCCCACATTGGACAAATAGGGTAAAATCCTGGCTTAGTCACTTATTAGTACCCAAACTAAATTCTCCAAGCCTCAAGTTTATTCTTTCATTTGGGCACTAGAGATGGTGTCTGTAGTGGACCTGGCTCACCTGGACTCAGTGAAGCATAGATGGATCTGGCCCTGTCACTGTCCCTGCACCATCCTATACCATGGCTGGTGAAGGGGCCAGGACAAACAGATGCTCAAGCCACAGGGACTTCCACATAGAGTAGAAAGCCACTCACATTTTCTAATATTGCCGAGTTTCTGTGATTACCTGCTAAAATTGCCCTCAGCAACATTCAGATAGAAGTGACAACAATGCGGTATGACCGGTCCTCCTGGCACCTCGGGTGCAGCCGCAGTGATGCTTCCTGTCCACCAGCTCTCCGTCGGTCCATCTCCTCTGTCAAGTTCTCAGCCAGGCACTGGTAGGGATGAGAGGAAGATCTAGTCCCTGCCCTCTGGAAATGCAGACTCTGCAGGGCAGGCCAGATTCTCACCAACAATAGTGTGCCATGATGCCAAGCCTCGCTGTGTCTAGCCAGAGCTGCCTAATTCAGGCTCTTTGCATGGTGACCTCTCAGCCTCATCCGCACGAATCCTCCTCTGTGCCAGCCATACCTCTGCCCTTGTCTTTCACAGCATGCTCCAGGCCTTCTTCTGCACTGTCCCTCTCTATCAGGAAGGCCCTTCTTCTTCAGTGCCTGGTCCTCCTGGGGACTGCTTTCTGGCAAGCCCTCCCTGCTGTGTTTCACTCTCAATTTTCATTTATTCAGCTAGTAGTCACTGCAGCCTGCTCTGTGCTGGGCCCTGAATAAACAGAACACACCCCCGCCCGCGTGAGGCCTTGTCACGTGGGCCAGTCAGTCCCTGTGAAAGGATGGCTACCTCCCCATTTTGAGATTGTGTGTCTGTCTCCCCACTAGACTATGCACTCCACGAAGGCAGGGTGGGTCAGTCCTGACCACGGTTGTGAGTGTCCCTCCAGAGCCTGATACAGTAGGGGGCGGTGGTCAGTTTAATTGTATGGCTCTGTGACAGGATTAGCTGACTGATGGCAGGCTGGGAACTCAGAGGAGGTAGTCAGGACGTTAAAGAGGAGCCAAGGCTGTGGCTGGAGTTTGTATAGGAGGGGAGGGGCAGGACTGGGGTGGGTGTGGGGTAGGGTGAGTCAGTGCCCTGCTGGAAGGGCAGGCAGGAGCCGGGGAGGTTAGCTGGGTGCCCCGAAGAGCAGTTCAGTTACTATCTCCTGGGGTCTTGGGGCCTCTCTGCTTATCTGCACAGCTGTTTTCCCCAACTCCAAGTTCTCTTTCCCTCGTTCCCTTACCTTCCAACAAAGCATAGGATAAGTCCATGGATAAAGGATCCAGAAGGCAGTAAGGTAGGTGGCAAGATGCTAATTGAGAGTCCAGGTCCTTCCTCAGCTCCAATCACCTCCTCACCTAGAGTATAAGACACCCAGTGAAATCTGAATTTTAGATAAACTGAATAATTTGCATAAGTAATATCTGGGACATGCTTCTAAAAAATTATTCATAGCTTATCTGAAATTCAAATTTAACAGAGCATCCTGTATTTTCACGTACTAAACTTTGCAACCCTTCCCCCACTCCCCACTCTACAATCTCGTCTCACCCCTGCCTGGAGCCCCCAGGGAGCCCTCTGAGGTTGCGGGGCTGCAGTGCACTCACCAGAACAGCCATTTAGAGCTGCAAGGAATAGTGAGATTTCTAGCCCATCCCTCTCCGTTTACCCCCTCGGAGGCCAAGGCCCGGAAGGGTCAGCCACTGGCATGTCCTTGGGCACCTCTTAATAAATCATCTGCATTGGGGGCTGGGGACATAGCTCAGTTGGTAGAGTGCTTGCCTGGCATGCACAAGGCCCTGGGTTCAATCCCCAGCACCATTAAAAACAAGCAAACAAAAAATCTGAATCTTGGGCCTCCCAGAGAGCAGAAAGACTCTCGGAGGGGGTTGCTTAGGAAGGGCCAGGGCCAGGGCCTGCCCAGCCAACACTTTTGGGCACTTTGGGGCGAGGCAAGGCGGGAAGTCTGTAGGTTCCCGCTCCCACCTGGGACTGTTTCCCGGATCTTAGCACCCTCAGGTGAGTCACCTCCTTCACCTGCTGGAGTGGATCAGGCACAGTGCCAAAGGAAGGTCCAGGGCTCCTTCTGCTTTACTGAGCTCTGGGGAGGTGCCAAGGCAGGGCAGGCAGGGCTGCTCCCCTAAGATCCGAGCCTGTAGGGGTGCTCAGAGAAGGCCCAGCCTGACTCCCTATGGAGAAACTGAGGCAGGGTGGGGCGATGCTGGATCAAAAGCACCCAGCCATTCAGGCCTACAGGGCTCTTTCTTCAGGTGCCACTCCTCATTCCCTGCTGATGTGGCCAACTCCGACCCTGCTCTGTCTCTCCATCTCACTTTCTCCTCCTTGGCATCATATCCATGGGTACTGCTCTGTGTACTGCCCGTCTCCATACAACATAATCCTCATCACTGTCTCTGGATCACAGGACGGTGCCTGGCACGAGAAGATGCTTAATAAGCGCTTGTGGAAGGAGAGTGCCCTTACTGCCTTTCACCTTCTGTGCACCGGTTTCACGATGCCCAGTCCCCACAGCTCAGACCCTCTTCCCAGCATCACTGGAAGACTGGCTCTGTCTGTACAGTGGCGGCTGTGGGTCTCCTGGTCTCTAAGGACTACCAGTTTAGCCCAGCTGTGGCTTCTTCCTCCTCCCTCTCCACCCCCAGTCCTCTGTGTAGCACTCCTGCCCTACTGGAGTGTGGTGCCCCAGACCCTTCCTTTCACCCTTGTCAGATCCTTTTCTAACTCTATTTCCTGTCCCTCTCTGGGGCCCAAGTTCAGGTCCTATCTGTCTTGAGGACCAGAGGTGGCCAGGGCCTAAAGGACTGTACTCAGGGTCCTTGGGACACTATAAAGTCATCCAGAGAATGTTATTCAGAGCAAATCTGTCCTGACTTGCTTGGCCCCAGTCCCTAACCAGTCCAGCTATCTCCTTGCGAATCCTTCTCCCAGGTGTGTCCAGAGCCAAACTCTTCACCTTCTCTGGACCCGCTCTTCTGTCACCCACAGCAAGGGCACTTCCAGCCAGCTGATTGCCTGGGCCGGGAATCACCCAGCTTCCCCTCGTTCCCTCCCTGCCCCATCCAGTCCTTGACTAATCCTGGACCCTTCCTGTGATGTCCTGGGGACGGCGTCTTGCTCACCCTCCACATCCTGCCTACATTCGTTCTTCCTCTTCTCCACCTGAGCCTCTGAAGCACAGGGCTCCTTGGCCTCTCCCTTTGACCCCCCATACTTCACGCAGCAGCCAGGGAGGGATCCTGCTGACAGCAAACCCCACCTCATCATTCCCCTGCTCAAAACCCTTCTTCCATGGCTGCCCATTGCCCTCAGGACCGAGTCTGTAACTCCTTGACCCGACATTCGAGGGTCTTCATGATCAGGGACCTTGTCAGCCTTGTCATTTCGCCTCACACTACCCTTCTGCTGATGGCTGAGCACTGTCCAGCTCCCCTGTTGGGTCAAGGCAGCCCCCCACCCTGCACACCTGTGATGCCTCTCTTCTGTCAATCTTCAGAATTCCCCAACTCCAATCATCTGGAGAATTCACTGTGGGAATCATATTGTTGTCTAGCGACGCTGGATAAACAAGACTTTGCAGGGTGCCCGTATATGTTTTGAGAGTTAGTCAAAATTGTTTAATGACATACTCATGGCTTGTTCCAGAAACATTTGAGGTGTGCCATTAAATATTTATTGAGTGACACCCATGTGCAGAGCCCTGTGTGTGCTCATCCACAGATCCACTTGCACGCACAGGACCAGGGCACCAGGAGTACCGTGAGACCAACAGAATCCCATAAGGGACTTCAAAGGCCAGTATGAGTTAGTTTTAGTTTTTGGTTATTAGTACCAGGGATTGAACTCAGGGGCACTTTAACACTGAGCCATATCCCCAGCCCTTTTTATTTTTTTATTTTGAGACAGGGTCTTGCTAAGCTGCTTAGAGCCTTGCTAAATTGCTGAGGCTGGCCTCGAACTTGGGAATCCTCCTGCTTCAGCCTCCCAAGATTCTGGGATTACAGGCATGTGCCACCATGCCTGGGTTGGAACGTGTGAAGGACAGGGTACCTGATATGGAGGGAAGCCCGCCTGGCTCAGGGTGACATCAACAGATGTGGAGTTGGGAGTTCAAATCTATGGTTTTCTGAGCTCAAATTTCTAGGGGCTGCCCCCAGAGCACTGAACACAGCCCTGCCTTCAGGAGTTCCTGGTTATTGGAAGAGACAAGACTCTGGCTGGGCCTTGTGGCCCAGCTACTTGGGAGGCTAAGAGAGGCTGAGGCAGAAAGGATTGATGTTCAAGCCCAGCCTCAGAAGCTTGGTGAGACTGTCTCAAAATAATTTTTGTTTTTCTGGTACTGCAGATTGAACCCAGGGGAGCTCTACAAACTTTTTTTAATTTTGAGACAGGGTCTTGCTAAATTGCTGAGAAGAGGACAGTGAGAAGGGCCCAGAAGGGGTCAGGGGCGGTGGAAACAAAGGCTGGAGGAGGGGAAGAACAACTGAACCATGGCTTCCCCCAACCCCTGCTTGTGCTCCCCTTCCCTCTGCTCAGGATGGCTTCAAGATCTGTCCCTCTTTCCTCCTGCAGTATCACTGGGGAGTGGCACAGTGGTGAAGACTATGGGAGCTGCCGGGGTTCCAGGTTCTCCACGAGGGATCCTGGGCCCAGCCAGGTGGCAGCATATCCATTGCGTGGGCACAGCACACCCTGAGTTCCCAGCAGGCTTCCAGCCTGCCCTCATCTCCTCCATCCCTTCTATCCAGGCTGTGAGCATGCGTCTCTACACCCATTTCACAGGGGAGGAAACCAGGGACCCAAATAAATAAAACCAGGAAGACAGAACAAGCCTCCATCTTTGTGTCCACAGAGACTAAAATTCTCCCCGTCAACTATCCCAGGTGTGTCTACTCCTGTCCCTGGGCAGGGCACAGCAAGCTGGTTCAAGAAACCTGCGTTGGGTTGGCCTCTGGGAGGGACCTGAGAAGGAGTCTCCCTTCTCTGCCCCTCCAGGTAGACAGCCATCAAAGCCTGAGCCTGCCCTCCTGGGCTGTTTTAAATGCCAGGCCTTCTACACTCTCACCCACAGGGCACATTGCATGGAGCCCCGCTAGACACCAGGCCTAGGGTCCAGCTCTGCCATCATTCACTGTGTGACCTGGGCCAACATCCTGGTCACTCTGACCTTCCCCTTCTGCAAGGGAGGTGCTGAGCTGGAAGGATTTCCAGGGCCCTTTCTGTCCTAAGCTTTCTGATCTCTGTGCCTCTGGGGTGGGACTGAGCTTGTCTGTCTTCAGAGAGTGTTTCAGGATAGGAGCAGGACGGGTTCCCGTCCCAGCGCACTGGTCAGCACTGAGGTAGGACTCTCCAGACAGTGGGGAGGGTGGGCTGGGGGGGGGGCAAGGATTCTAGTTTCATCTCTTCCAGCCAAAGCTGAGGCGGGCCTGGCCTACTCCTCTGAGACCCCAACTGACCCCAGCACTGAGTGGCTGGGAATTGGCCCAGGTCGAGGCAAGGCAGCTGTCAAGGCAGCACTAAAATTAGCCCCAAGGCTAAGGGAGCAAGGATCTGGCCCAGGATTCAGGGGACTCTCAGCCCACAGCCCTCAGGATGGGAGGGAACTTAGCCCACACCCCACTCTTTTCTCTCTGGATGGGAGAGGTCACGCCGTGAGTTTTGGTTCAAGTAACCTGCCATGATGCCATGCTGG
Organism: Tamias sibiricus; assembly: GCA_025594165.1. Taxonomy (NCBI): domain Eukaryota; kingdom Metazoa; phylum Chordata; class Mammalia; order Rodentia; family Sciuridae; genus Tamias; species Tamias sibiricus. The sequence goes on along the minus strand of CM046657.1, from coordinate 69,951,426 downwards.
GTGGGGAGAGTCACCAACGTGTACGAACATATTTCCGAGGGGCCACTGAAGGGCAAGAGGCACCCCTTCCAGTTGCTTGAGCCCTCCACTAGCTCCCAGCCCTAGCTCTTCAGAACCCTGGGAGGGACCAGGGAGAGACCTTGCTATTTATGTCCTCCTAGGACAGGTTGAGGGGACCAGCCTGTCCTCCCAAGGTGGAATAGGATAACCTCACACCTTAGCCCCAACTCCCAAGAGTGGAGGAGGAGGCGGGAGGTGTATCAGCCTGGCCTAGGAGCAGCTGGAGACAGTAGAACAGGGCCTAAGCCAGCTCCCTCCTAGCCACCTAGCCACCTAAGGATGGCAGCTCTGCCCCTTTCCCTCTTCTCTGCCTGGATGTTCTGAGGATCTTATTAAAATGCAGATTCTGATTCAGAAGGTTTGGGCTGGGGTGTGGGATCTTTCGAGATTCTGACAAGTGAGCTGGGGATGTACCTCAGAGCACTTGCCCAGCATGTGCTGAGTTCAATCCTTAACACCATCAGGAAAAGAAAAAGAAAAAAAAAAAAAAAAAAAAATTCTAACAAGAGTCCAGAATGGTCTGCGGACAACACTTTGAGTAGGAAATTCACTTCCCAGCCTGGACCAGACACAAGCACAAAAAAGGTGTTTGTGGGTGTGAATGCCAGCCTCGTGCCTCTGTATATACTGCATGCGGTTTTTTAAATGTATACAAGGTGTACAATAATAATAAATGTCACTAAAACTGAAAAATAGCTAGCTCTTAAAAAATGGCCAATTAAAAGTGCTGAGATTAAAGCAAGAAACAAATATAGTAAGAATGAAATGAACAAACAAAAATTTGCTAATCTTTATTGAGCACTATGCCCAGGCAAGGTACTAAGAATGTTATACATGATATCTTTTTTTTTTTTTTTTTTTTTTTTTGGTGGTGGTGGTAGTACCAGGAATTGAACTCAGGGGCACTCACCCACTAAGCCACATCCCTATCCCTATTTTGTATTTTATTTAGAGACAGTATCTCATTGAGTTGCTTAGCACCTTGCTTTTGCTGAGGTTGGCTTTGAACTCTCCATCCTTCTGCCTCAGCCTCCCGAGCTGCTGGGATTACAGGCATGTGCCATCATTCCCAGATTACACATGATATCTTATTTATCTTTTTAACAACTCCAATGAGGTGAGAAAATGGAAGCTCAGAGAGGTTAAGTGATTTGCTCAAAGTCACACAGCTGATAAGCTGCAGTCATGGCTGAAATATACATTTGCACCCATATCAGCGCATGCACCTTGGTACATGTGAGCTGTGAGCATATGTGCAATTCAGTAGACTCTGGTAGTGAAGGAGGAAAGCAGCAGTGTGGATAGATCAGATGAGTTGAGAATCACACAGGATGATTCACAATGGGAGCTTTCCATGGGTGAGAAGATGGAAGTAGACACAGGTAGAAAGAGAAAACAGAAATCAGACAGACCCGGGCCTAAGTCAAGAAAGAAAGAAAGAATGAACAATGCAAAGTGCCCTGCCTGGGCCTTTCTGGCACACAGTAGGTGCTTGGTGGATGTCTGAGCTGGCCCTTCCTTCCCCAAGTGAATTAACTGACCTGCCATCTGGGGAGTGTCTGGTGTGCTGGGTGGTTATAGCCAGCTCACTGGGTTAAGAGAAGTCACCCTGGGCAGGGCCAGGGACAAGCAAGGACAAGGCCCAGAGTAGTGTTGGGGTCACAGCTGAGACGGCATCCCAGGGAGGAGCTGCCTCTGAACAGAGCTCAGAGCCTGGCCCCCAGCCCCCTGCCTTGGCCCATAGGAGAGGCTTCAAGGCGGGAGACACCCCAATTCAGGAGAAGCTCTCTCAGGAAAGCAGACACCCTGACTCAGCCCTCAGCTATGCCTGACGCATCAGCCCTTGTGGTTCTCCAGGCCTCGTCCCTGGGGGACCAGATCTCGAGGCTGGGCCGGATATCAGAAGTTCCTGGTGATTCATTTGTTCTTCCTCCACCCACAGTCTTGACCTTGCTGCTGGACACGGGGTCTCCCTGAGGCTGCTCTCACCTGGTTGGCTCCTGGAGTGGGCAGCCAGGAGGCACCACTGGGCAGCTCCTTACCCATCCTCACCCTTAGCCACGTGTTGCCACAAAAATTTGCTACCCAAATCACTTCTAGGAGGTAATGAACTGCCCCTTGTAGGCCTCTGTAAAAGGTGGGAAGTGCTTGGGTGGGCCTTAGTCTCCCCTGGGACACAGAGTGAGGGGCACCCAGAAGGGTCTCCTGGACCCTCCAGAAACAGATGCTGGGTAGTGCAGCCCAAAGCACTGTACTGATGAGGGCGGGCTCATGGTGGGAAACTGGATGGGCGCTTTGGTGGATCCTTCATTTTCCACCTGAGGCCAAAAAAGGGCTACCACCAGGTCAAGGGAACCCAGAGAGGAAACGCAGAACCCAATCCCGCCACCGACTCCCTGCTGCTGAGAGCGCCAGAAGAGGCTGTGAAAGACTGGCTCTGGCGCCCCCATGTGGCTACATGAGAAAAAGGCAGGGCTGGGGTAGAGAAGTGGGCTGCCAGGCGAGGGTGATTTCCTCCATGAGGTCCCCTTCCTCAGCAGTTACACAGCCTCTGACCCTCTGGTCACTCCAGTGGGATATCTATCTCCCCCACCAGAGTAGGAGCTCCTCAACAGTATGGGGAGGGCTGACCCATCACACCCCTAGGGCATGCTGGGAAGGCATTGTGAAGATTTGAGGAAATGGTTTGAACTGAATTGAATTCAACATAAATAGAAGGAAACAGTGTGGAGTGTGGACAAAGATTTATGCACAAGAATGATGGTTAAATCAATGTTTACAAAAGCAGAAATTGCACTGATAATTGTAGAAGTGGGTGATGGGTACAGGGGTTCACATTCTTGTGTATGTTCGAAATGTTTTGAAACCAAGGAACTAATAGAAAACATAAAACTCCAACAATAGAAATCTAAATAAATTATGAAGCAGCTGTGCAAAGGGAAATGTCTAGGGACATTAAAAATGCTGCCATGGAGTTTTTTGTTCTTAATTATAACAGCTTTATTGATATGTAATTCACATACCATATAATTCACTCATTTAAAGTGTACAATTCAATGGTTTTTATTATATGTCCCATGTTTTGCAACTATCACCACGATCAATTTCATAGCATTTTCATTGTCCCTAACAAAACTCTACAACCATTGTCAGTCACTCCCCATTTATCTCCAAACCTCACCCCCAACCCATAAATCTATTTTCTGTCTCTATAGATATGTCTATTATGGATATTTCATATAAGTAGAATCATATGACATATGATCTTATGTGTGTGGCTTTTTTTCCTCTTGGTATAATATTTTCAAGGTTCATCTGTGTTGTAGCCTGTGTTCAGTCCTTTCTTCGACTGAATAACAGCCTATTGTATGTGCATTTTATTTATTCAGACACTAGTTGATGGACATTTGGGTTGAACAAAGTTCCTATGACTGTTCATGTTTGACTTTTTTTTATTTCAGTGCCAAGGACTGAACCCCAAACCTCACACTTGTAGCACTCTGCCACTGGGCTACACTCTCAGTCCTTTTTTGGCTGGTTTTTATTTTGAGACAGGGTTTCACTTAAGTTGCCCAAGCTGACTTTGAACTTTCAAGTCCCCTGCCTGAGACTCCTGAGTAGTTAGTTGGGATTACAGACATGCATCATTGTGCCCAGCTTCGTACAGGGTGGTGTTGTTTTCCCTGTACTGGGGATTAAACCCAGGGGTGCTTAACCACTGAGCCATGTCCCCAGCCTTTTTGAATATTTTATTTAGAGACAGGGTCTTGCTGAGTGGCTTAAGGCCTCACTGAGGTACTGAGGCTGGCCTTGAACTCGCAATCCTCCTGCCTCAGCCTCCGGAGCCTCTGGGATCACAGGCGCCATCGTGCCCAGCTCATGTATGTGTTTTTATGAGAAGGTTTGTTTTCATTTCTCTTGAATGTATACCTAGCAGTGAAGTTTCTGGATCTTTTGGTAACTCTATGCTTAACTATCTGAGGAACTGCCAACCTGTTTCATAAAGGGGTTGCTTCATTTTACATCCCCACCAGCAGTGTATGAAGGCTCCATTTTGCCATATTTGTTATTATCTATCCTTTTGATTCTAGCCATCTTAGTAGGTGTGTGTGTCCCACGTAATTTTTAATGACATGGGAAAATAATGTTGGTGCAATGTTAGTTTTTTTTGTTTGTCTGTTTGTTTGTTTTGGTATTAAGGATTGAACTGGTTCAGTGGGCTCTCTTTGCCCCTGACCTACATCTCTAGCCCTTTTTATTTTTTATTTTGAGACAGGGTCTTGCTAGGTTTCTTAGGACGTTGCTAAATTGAAAGGGTTGTCCTCCAACATGTGATCTTTCTGCCTCTGTCTCCCAAGTTCCTGGGATTACAGGCATGTGACATCACATCCAACTGCTATGATATATATATATATATATATATATATATCATATATATATGATATATATATCCACAATCTATCAAAATGTTAATTAATGTGATGATATGTGGTAATTTTAATGACTTATTTTTTCTTCTTTTAGTTTGTAGGTGGACACAATACTTTTTTTTTTTTTTTTTTTTTTTTGGTACTGGGGGTTGAACTCAGAGGCACTCGGCTACTGAACCACATCCCCATCCCTATTTTGTATTTTATTTAGAGACAGGGTCTCACTGAGTTGCTTAGTGCCTTGCTTTAGCTGAGGCTGGCTTTGAACCAGCGATCCTCCTGCTTCAGCTTCCCCAGCCTCTGGGGATGACAGGCATGTGCCACCACGCCTGGCACAATACCTTTTTTTATTTAGTTTTATGTGGTGCTGAGGATCAAACCCAATGCCTCACACGCACTAGGCAAGCGCTCTACCACTGAGCTACAACTCCAGCCCCTAATGACTTTTATTCTTCCCTAGATTTTTGACAAATGTGGACATGCATGAATAGAAAAAAAAAAAAAAAAAACAAAACAATATTATGAAAGAAGAGAAAGGAAAAACACAAAAGTTAGTATAAATGTAGTATAAATCAATTAACACAAAACAATAAAAATGTAATGCATGAAGCTGATTGAGGGCCAGGGTGCAAGACCATGGCCTAGGAACTAGGAGTGAGGTGCCGAGTGCAGGCACGAGTCCAGCCACTGACTCCAGGGTATGGGGGAATCCAGAAGAAGAGCAGACCCTCTCAGTGGAAGTCGGAGTGGCTTCTTAGAGGAGGCAGTCCCACAGCAGGCTGGACTCTGCAGTAGAGAGGGTTTAAACTCATGGAGATGAGGTTTTGGGGGGCATGCAGATGCCAGATACAGCAGATAACAGACCTGACCTCTGTGCACACAGGCCGCTAGAGTTGCAGACAAGGGCTCTGATATCTCTTTTTTTTTTTTTTTTTGTACCTGGGATTGAACTCAGGGGCACTCGCCCACTGGGACACATCCCCAGCCCTTTTTTGTATTTTATTAGAGACAGGGTCTCACTGAGTTGCTAAGTGCCTCGCCATTGCTGAGGCTGGCTTTGAACTTGCGATCCTCCTGCCTCAGCCTCCCAAGTGCTGGGATTACAGGCATGCGCCACTGCGCTCGGCTTCTGATGTTTCTTGATAAGTGGAGATGGGGGACTGAACCACTCTGGCTCTGCCCTAATTCGGGGTCACTGACTTTGCCCAGTGCACTGGGATGAGTCTTTATCTGTGAAATGGCGCTGTTGACCTCCCTGGGTTGCTGTGAGACTCCAGTGAAAAGTGAGGCAGCCCCCAGCACTGGAAGGCAAGCCTGGGTCCAAGGGCAGGGCCATGTGTGGGAAGACTTGAGGTGGAGGGACACTCGCTGGGCTTTGAAGGAAGGAGGGCTGGCATTCCAGGCCAAAGCCCCTGGGACAGGGGTGGGGTGTCAGAAGGAGAGGCACCCAGCCTGTTCACAACAGAGAAGTCACCACCGGAAAGATAGGAGCCGTCTCTGGGAGAGAAGCCAAGTAGCCACATAAGCTTCTCTACCAGCTAAACCCAGAGAAGGCCCAGCTGCCTCAAAGTCACCTAGCAAGACCTTGGCCTCAGCTTCCCAGAAAAGGGCTCTTTGGCAGGAAGTGGCCCCTGGACTGGGAGTTGTGGAAATCAGGGATTCACATCCCCAATTCCGGGGGGCATCTGAACCCCGTGTTTCTTCCCTCTCCACCTCCCAGGAAAGTGGCTTTCCTGGGTCATGGGGGTTGGAATAAGGGAAAGGAAGTTTTTATTTGTGTTTTCTTTTGTAGCACTAGAGATCAAACCCAGGACCTCACACAGGCTAGGCAAACATTTTAACACTGAACTACATCCCCAGCCCTTTTTTTTTTTTTTTTTTTTTTTTGTGGTATTTGGGAACACCCTTTGTTTTTTTTTTTTTTTGTATTTTATTTAGAAACTCTCACTGAGTTGCTATCCCGCCATTGCCTGGCTTTTGTGATTCCTGTCTCAGCCTCCCAAAGTGCTGGGATTTGTGCCACAGCGCCCGGCTCCCAGCCCTTTTTTATTTTTTATTTTGAGACAGGTTATCTCTAAATTGTGAGGCTGGGTTCAAACTTGCCATCCTCCTCCCTCACTCTGGGATTATAGGTTTGTGTCACTGTGCCTGGTTTGTTACTACTTTTTAAGAGAACATTTCCAGGACACCTTGTTTAGACATGCAAAAAAATCAGTGTTACAAAATCCTGCAATTTACTGTTAAATGTTTCTGAAGGAAAAAGTTCCCAGGGAGGTAAAGCAAAATGTTAACAACTGATGTACGAAGGCAAAGGGCATGTGGGTGTTCATAGTGCCATCAACTTTTCCATAGATTTAAAATTTTTAAAGAATTGTTTTGGGGTGGAAGGAAGCAAGATATAAAGTCATGCCTATGATGCAAACCAAAAATTGGAAAGAGGGAACACCAAACAAAGAAATAAAATTTTTGTGCTGGGTGCAGTAGCACATGCCTGTAATCCCAGTGACTCAGAAGGTCAAGGCAGAAGCATTTCAGGCCAGCCTCCACAAATCAGCAAGACTCCATCTCAAAACAAAGTGGGGCCAAGCACAGTGGAGCATGCCTATAATCCTAGTGGCTGAGGAGGCTGAGGCAGGAGGATAGAGAGTTCAAAGCCAGGCTCAGCAAAAGCAAGATGCTAAACAACTCAGTGAGACACTGTCTCTAAAATACAAAATAGAGCTGGAGATGTGGCTCAGTGGTCTAGTACCCCTGAGTTCAATCACCAGTACTCCCCCCAAAAAACAAAACAAAACAGTGGGGTACTGGGGTTGTAGTGCAGTGTAGAGCACACATAGGTTCAATCTCCAGTACAAAGGAAAGAAGGAAGGAAGAGAGAGAAAAGGAAAAAAAGGAGGAAATAAAATCTTTGTGACTTGAAGTTAGGCAAAGATTTCATAGGTAAAATATCAGAAACATGATCTATAAATGAAAGATGTTGATAAATTTGACCTCATCAAAATCAGCAAACAGGGGGCTGGGGATATAGCTCAGTTGATAGAGTGCTTGCCTCGCATGCACAAGGCCCTCAGTTTAAATCCCCATCATCACTACCAAAAAAAAAAAAAAAAAAAAAAAAAAAAAAAAAAAAAAATCAGCAAAGAGTGCCCTTTGAAAGACTCATTTAGGAGAATAGAAAGATAAGCCATCAACTTGGAGAAACTATTGCAATTCACATGTCTATAAAAGGATTTGTATCCCCTCAAAAAAAAATTCTCAAAATTTAATAATAAGAAAACAAATCATTTGGGACTAGGGTTGTGGCTCAGTGGTAGAGTGCTTGCCTAGCATGTGTGAGGCACTGGGTTTGAGCCTCAGCATCACATAAAAATAAATAAATAAATAAATAAATAAATAAATAAATAAAGGTATTGTGTCCATCTCCAACTAAAAAAGAAAAAGAAAAAAAAAATCACTCACTTAAAAAGTAAGCAAAAGATTTAAACAGATATTTCACCAAAAAGATATATGGATAGAAAATGGTCGTATGAAAAATCACATCATCAGCTATTAGGGAAATGAAAATCAAAACCTCAATGCAATACCACTACCCTTCTATCAGAGTGGCTAAAATTAAAAAGATTTACCATACCAAGTGTGGATAAGGATACAGAGCAACTAGAAATCGCATATACTGCTAGTGTGAATGTAAAGTAGTACAACCACTTTGAAAAACAGTTTAGGAGTTGCTTAAAAAGTCAAACATGAAAGTACCATATAACTCAGCCATTCCACTTCTAGGTATTTTCTTAAGATAAATGAGATAATATGTCTGAACAAAGACTTGTACACAAATGTTCAGAGCAGCTTTATTTGTAGTGGCCCCAGAAGGGAAATAACTCAAATGTCCATCAATGGGTAAATAAATAAACAAGTGGTGGGAACACACAACAGAATACTATGTTGTAAAAAGGGGATGAACTGTTAGATAGTTTCTGGAATGCCAGTGTGAGGAGCTCTGCAAACCCACCAGACGTTCTCCAGAGTGGAACAACTAAAACTTTAAAAATTATACATATGTAATAATATATCTATATGGATGTATGTTCTGTTGAAATTGCCCTAAGGTCATGCAGCAAATATTTAAGAAAATCTGTGAAATCTCAGTAAGAATAGTGTCTGTAGTATTTGAGTCACAACTCATTTCTGTGCCCCAGCCCACCAGCTTGGCATGATGGAAACTCCACTCCAGCTGGAACACAAGATTCTTCTGCTCCCAGCTCCCAATTAAAGGCTATAGCATCTCCCTGGGTGGGGCAGAGAACAGCAGTTCTCATCCTTTCTGCTCTCTGTTGCAGGGACAATTGTCAACCATATGCACAATAATGCAGCTGGACTCTTCCCTTAAGCCATACACAAAGTACAACTCAAAATGCATCAAAGAGGGCTGGGGATATAGCTCAGTTGGTAGAGTGCTTGCCTTGCGTGTACAAGGACCTATGTTCTAATCCCCAGCACCACAAAAAAAAAAAAAAAAAAAAAATGTATCAAAGAACTGAATTAAAGAGTTAAAACTATAAAACTCTCAGAAGAGGCTGGGTGTGGTGGCACATGCCTGTAAATCCCAGCTACTCAGAAGGCCAAGGCAGAAGGATTGCAACAGATTAGTAAAAATAATCAAATGCTAATTATATACTGTCTTGTGAGTTTTAGTATTAGCTTTATTAATCAAACTATTGCATTAACTTACATAGTTCTCCTACCAACAATATTTAATTTTAATCTAATCAATAAGAAGCAATCGTACAAATCCAAATTAAGAAATATTCTTAGCTGGGTGCGGTGGCACATGCCTGTAATCCCAGCACTTGAGAGGCTGAGGTAGGAGGATCGCGAGTTCAAAGCCAGCCTCAGCAATTTAGTGAGCAACTCAGTGGGACCTTGTCTCAAAATAAAAAATAAAAACTGGGGGGCTGGGTTTGTGGCTCAGTGGTAGAGTGCTTGCCTAGCTCATGTGAGGCACTGGGTTCAATCCTCAGCACCACATTAAAAAAAATTAAATAAAGTTATAAAAAATAATAAAAACTGGACTATCTGCAATGTATTTTCAAGTGGTTTCGCCAAGCATGGTGGTGCATGCCTGTAATCCCAGCAATTCAGTATGCTGAGGCAGGAGGATGTCAAATTTGAGGCCAGTCTCAGTGGCTGAATATCCCTGGGTTCAATCTTTGGTACCAAAAATAATAATAAAATAAAACACATAAAATTATTAAAATTCAATAATAAAAGGATGAACAACTCAATTTTTGTATGGGCAAAAGATCTGATTAGACGTTTTCTGAAGAAGATATATACAAATGGACAATAAACACATGAAAGATGCTTGATATAATTAGTCATCTGGTAAATGCAAATCAAAACCACAATAGAAACCATTTCATACCCATGCAAATGGTCATAAATTTTTAAAAAGTCACTGTTGTGATTTGGGTCTGGAGTGACCCCCCCAAAGACTCATACGTTGAAGGCTTTATCCCCAGTGTAGCAATGGCCAGAGGTGGGGCTTTTGGGGTGTGATTAGACCATGAGGGCTCTGACCTCATTTGTGAATTAATCCATTGATGAATTCATAATCTGAATAGATTATTGGGAGGTAGTAGGTCCTTGTGGGTGTGTTTTGGGGGACCAAACCTTATCCCTGGCCCTTTCTTCTTGCTCTCCTGCTGCCATGAGGTGAACAGCTTTGGGCTTCCACACCCTTCCACCCTGATGTTCTGCCCCATTGCAGGCTCAAAGCGATAGAGCCAGTGTACCATGGACTGACCTCTGAAGCTGCAAGAAAATAAAACCTCTGAAATATTTATTTATTTACTTTAGTTGTACACAATGCAATACATTTAAAGGATCGAACCTGGGCCGCGCACTTTCCTGAGCCACAACCCCAGCCCAAAACTTTCTTTATCTTGTTTACGTTAGGGTATTTCGATCACAGCAACAAAAAGTTGACTAACACAATCAGATAATAACAAATGTTGGGAAGGATGTGTAGAAATCAGAATCCTCATAGATTGCAGGTTGGCACATAATCATACACAATTACTTTACTCTGGGGAAGAATCTAAAAGTTCCGCAAACAGTTAAACACAGTTACCATGACTCTCCAACTGCATTCCTAGATGTATACCCAAGAGACAGGAAAACATACATTTACACAAAAACTTGAACACAAATACTGTCTTATTCATATAGTCAAAAGACAGAAACCATACAAATGTCCATTGACTGATACAAATTAACAAAATATAGTACATCCATACTGTGGAATATTATTTGACCATAAAAGGAATAAAGTGCTCAACATAAGTGAATCTTGAAAATATTATGTGAAGAAAAAGTCACAAAAGACATGTTATATTATTCCATTTATGTGAAGTGTCTAGAATAGGTCAATCTGTAGAGATAGAAAGTAGATTTGCGGGTGCTTAGGGCTGGGGAGAGAGGCAGAAATAAAGGAGTATTAGGTAAAGTATGTAATTTCTTTTTTTCCCCCTCTCAGGTGATGAAAATATTCTAAAATTGAATGTAGCAATGGTTGCATATATCTATAAATATTCTAAAAAACACTGGAGGCCAGGTGCAATACAGCCTGTCTATAGTCCCAGATACTCAGGAGGCTGAGGCAGGAGAATTGCTAGAGCCCAGGAGTTCCAGACTAGCCTGAGCAACATGGCAAGACCCCATCTCAAGGGATGAGGGGAATCCACAGACTTGCACACTTTAAACTGGTGACTTATTGGTGGCTCATACCTGTAATCCCAGCTACACAGGAGGCTGAGGCAGGAAGATCACAAGTTTGAGGCCAGTCTAGGCAACTTAGCAAGACTTTGCTTCAAAATAAAATAATTTTTAGAAAGGGCCAGTGGTGTGATTCAGTAGGTAGTACTTGCATGTGCAAGACCCTGGGTTCAATCACCTGTACCACAACATAAATAAATTGGTGAATTATGTTTCAATAGAGAAATTATTATTATTTTTGCTATATTGGGGATGTAACCCAGGGTGCTATACCATTGAGCCACATCCCCAGTTCTTTTTATTTATTTCTATTGAGACAGGATCTTGTTAAATTGCTGAGGCTGGCTGGAACTTGCAATCCTCCTGCTTCAGTCTCCTGAATCTCGGGGATTACAGATGTGCACTATCACCCTTAGCCCTAGACCAATTAAAAGAAAATTTTATTTTTTAGTTGTAGATGGACACAATACCTTTTATTTATTTATTTTTACGAGGTGCTGAGGATTGAACCCAGTGCCTCGCACGCATGTGCTAGGCAAGCGCTCTACCACTGAACTACATCCCCAGCCCCTAGGCCAATTATTTTAAAAATTCATTGTTTACTCAGATTTTTTAAATAAATGACCAGAAGAAAATACAATAGTCCCTCAGTATACCTGAGGGACTAATTCCAGGACTCCCATAGATACACAAATGCTTGGATGTTTAAGTCCCTTATACTAATTGGCATAGTTTTTGCATATAGCCTATCCCCCTGTATAATTTAAATCATCTCTAGATTACTTATAATACCTAATGCAATGTAAATTCTATGTAAATAACTGTTATGCTGTATTGTTTAGGGAATAATGACAAGAAAAGAGTCTGTACATGTTCAGTACAAATGCAACTTTTAAAAATATTTTTTGTGGGAGTTGGGTGACTCTGTGGAGGAAGAACCCACAGATACAGTGGGGTGGCTGTTGGATTCTAGGCAGAGGCTGCACCTCCCAGGCAGAAGGCCACACCTCCCCAGGTGCCTTGTGAAAAACTACAGCTCCCAGGATCCTCAGCGTGACCAAAAACCTGACCAGCAAGTCCCCTGTCCACTACCACTACCTCCCCCCCATGACCTCTGCTGGCCTATAGGACAAGGACTCACTCCAAGGGGGTTTTATGGCCCCTACTCTATTTAAGCCAGCCCCGGACTGAACTCTGCCCTTGTTCCTGCTCTCCCTGTTCCTGCCGCCCCTTGTTCCTGCTCTCTGTTCGCGCTTGCCTCGGTTCCTGCCTGTCCCTATTCCCGTCCATCCCTTCCCTACCCCCCTTCCCTTCCCTTCCTTTCCCTACCCTTGCCCACGTGGCACCCCAATAAACCCTTTTATTTCACTAACACGGTGTTCCCAGCTAAGTTAACTGTGTTTCAGCAGTTTTCTAACAGTGGCTGCATACCAAAATGCCAACAGAGGGAAGCTCAATGGATTGGGATTACAGATTACGTTCTTTTGTCAGTTTTCCCTGTCTTTACAACTTTTCTTCAGTGAACAAAGAAAAAAATTCAATGTAAAAAAAAAAAAAAAGTCAGTGTAATTGGAGAAAAAGTTGAGCAACTGTTTTAGATTCAAAAAGAACAAAGAAGGGATGGGAACATGGCTCAGTGGTAAAGCACTTGCTTAGTGAAGGACAAGAAAACCAACGCCGGGAACTCCTTGTCAGTAAAAGAGGGTTTTATTAGGGCCACGTGGAAGGGAGGAGTAAGGAAAACCTGGGCGAGGAGCGGGGAAGAGCAGCGTGGAAGAGAGGGGAAGGAAAAAAGAAGGGAAGAAAAGGGGAAAAAGAAAGAGAGCGGTTTCAGTCTGGAGAACGTTTAAGTAGGGCACTAGTGGTCAGCGGGACCCCTGGAGGGGTCCCCAACTGGTAGTGGACAGGGGACTTGCTGGTCAGGTTTTTGGTCACGCTGAGGGGGAGCTGCCCGGGTCGAGAGGGGGACCCATGTGTCCTAATTGGCTCTGTAAGGCACCTGAGGTGTGGCCAGAGGTGTGGCCGGCTTAGGAGGTGTGTCTAGTCTTCAGGTACCAGGGGTGTGGCCTGGTTAAACTACCTGGGAGGCATAGCCTGTGGGCCCAGATTTTCTAAGACCTAGCATGCATAAAGCCCTGGGTTTGATCACCAGCACGATTAATTAAAAAATGTAAAATAAAAGAACAAAGATAGCAACAACCAAATGCAATGAATGAATATTGATTGGATCCTGTTCCTCTCCCTCACCTTCCAAAAATTAGCTGTGAAAAAGCATTTTGGGAAATATGACTAGGGACTAGATATTATAGTGTGGGATTATTGTTACTTTTCCTAGGATTGTGACTATGATTGTATAGGAAAAATCTTAGGGGCTGCATGATATCTGCAGTGTATTTTCAAGTGGTTCAGCCAGGCGTGATTGAAGCCAGATTTAAAGATGGGTAGTTAGTGCAGCTAGGTAAATCCGGTCTAATATTGAGTCTAAAAAAGAAAATGGAGTCCATAAAGAAAATGGAGTCAGGTCTGAGCCCGGGAAATTGGAACTACACCTGGGAGATTGAAATGTTAATGTCCCCAAGGCCCAGGCACATCCTAAAGAACTGTTAATGAAGCAGCTCCCAGCAAATAAGGAGGTGCTAATCAAATCACCCTAGGCCCTTCCTGCCCCAGCACTCCCCTTCCCCCATGGGTCTACCTGTTTTCCACCTTTTGGCCTTCCCACCTGCATCCTCCATCACATGCAGGATAGAGGGAAATAAGCAAAATAAAGGACAGGAATGTAGGAGGACAAAAGAAGACCTTAGATACAAAGGGGATTCAGGCCTTTCAGGTGCCCTTCTTCCTGCAGGGGAAGTCTTTTCTGCTATCTTTTCATAAAGCCTTTCACTTTCCACTCTACACTTGACTCAGTATCATGGTGGTGCATTCCTCTAATCCCAGCAACTTGGCTGGTTGAGGCAGGAAGATCGCAGGTCCAAGACCAGCCTAGGCAAATCTCAGAAAATTAATTAATTAATTAATTAAAAGGGCTGGGGATGTGGCTCAGTGGTAAAGTTCCCTTGGGTTACGTTTCCAGTATCAAAACAAAATAAAACAAAAAGACAGGGGCTGGGGTTGTGGCCCAGTGTGCTTACCTCATGTGCTTACCTCACATGTATGAGGCACTGGGTTCGATTCTCAGCACCACATATAAATAAATGAATAAAATAAAGGTCCATCGATGACTAAAAAATATTTTTTTAAAAAATGATGATAATTGATTCTTATAGGGTCCCCAGGGCCTACTCAGGAGCTGGCCTAGAAGACAGTCAATGAGAGTTATAACAATGGCAATTCCTCTTTCTCAGCCTGATGGTGCTCAGAGACCCCCCTCTGCCCTAGACGTTCTGCTGTCACAGCCTCCTCATCATGGGTGTCATTGTCTGTGAGCCTTCTCCCCTCCTGTCCGCAGTCAGAATCCCTTTTTTATTCCAAGGGCCTGGCTCAGCAGAGCACCTCTAGAGGTACCTACCACCCTAGAGTGAAGGTGGTGGAATCCCCAGCGGGATTCAATCCCACCGATTGGGCCCTAGGTGGCACTATCCACCCAGGAGAGGTTTGGAAAGTCCCTGATCCCAGAGCCTCTGGTGCCCTGCAGCTTGGCATATGGACATAAGGAGGAGTTGTCAAAGCCCCAGATTCCAAGGCTGCTTCTCTTCGCCCCATCCAGTGTGTCCATGCCTGATTCAGATGCTGAAGATGTCAGGACTGGATCAACAGTGGGGACCTTCAGTACTCAGATGCAGAGAGGAAGAGCGACCCTCACAAGGCTACAGAGAAAAGGGAGCTAGATCTCCTGAGAGGCCTGGGGAGGCAAGCAGCCACCTAAGCACTAGTCATTTCTTCCAGACAGCCACAGAGGGCTGTGTGATGGGACAGCTCTTCCCCTTACTGAGTGCAAACCCGGCTGCCTCCTCTAGGTAGTGAAAGCCAGAGTGCTGAGTTCTGGTCCTAATTCTGATCTTGGTGCACTGCTCTGTCCTGTGTCCACTCCCCTAAGCCTCGGGGACCCTGAGTGTGAAATGCAGGATGGATGCAAGAGCTCTGAGCTGCCAGGAGCCCAGGATCCTCACTGGGTAGAAGAGGCCAGGGTGTGGGGCCAGTCAGCCTCTTGGCCAAGGACAGGCTGCTCCAGGAGTTGCCAGAAGGGAAACATTTTCCAGGAGCCGGAAGGGCTGGCAGAGCCCTGGGCCAGGCGGAGAGACCACAATGGACCCTTGTGTGGAGATTTAGCTTGGAGTCACCCACAGGCCCAGCCCCTGCTCTGGGGTGGGTCCTGTTTTCTGGTTTTCCACCAGACCCAGCTTCTGAACAACCTGTCCCAGGGCCCAGAGACAGGAGTATGAGGCGGGGCCACCATCCAGCCGCAGGGTGATGCTCGCCAGTTTGTTGCCAGTGCCTGAATTTCCACCCTCCGCCTTCCTGGAATCCCTTGCCTAAATAACCTCACATAAAACTTGAGGGCCATCGCCCCAACCAGACAGAAGCCCCCAGAGACACCCCATGAAGCCACCTCAGGGAGCTCAGGACACACTGAAGTCCACCTGGTTCTGGAAGACCCTGGCTAGGAGTTCATTTGGGAGACCTCTGCTCTAGTCCTTGAATGCGTCTTGGTCTCCTCCTCTGCCAATCAATAGGAGGGAAGGAGGGCTGGTAATACTTGAGAGGACACAGACCCTGTGGGGACCTTGGATCCACCCTCGTCTCAGGAAGGACTCCACCCTAACCAAGCCAGACAGACCACCTGCAGCCTCTGCGCCTCTTGTTGGCTCCAGGCTCACTTGCTCTGACAGGCCTGCCCCATCCCTGAACGGCTCTGGGGCAGACCTCAGGAAGCCCTTGTGGACACCCTGGGGGGCTGCACCCAGTTCCCTTTCTCTGGGCTCCCTTGGTCTTGCATTAATTACTTCTTGAGGTAGGGGTCCTGCCCACCTAAACATTCATGGTCATGTCAGCAGCTGTTGCCAGGCTCCACAGGGGACACTTCACATCAGCCATTTCTGTGAGGTGCAGGCAACTGTCCCAAGCATGAAAAGCGATGATGCACGCCAAGGGGCTGTATGTGGACTGTAAAGCACTGCACCACCATGAATGGCTAATATGTACTAGGGGACATTTACAAAGAAATACAAGACCCTGCACTTGAAAAAAAAAAAAAAAAAAAAAAAAGAGAGAGAGAGAGAGAAAGAGAGAGGTTGGGGTCTGGGATGACAGGAATATAATGAGATGTGGTCAGTACAGGGAAGTGACCAAGTGGTTCTTCTCTGCAGCTCAGTGCTTGTTTGTTGGGAGCTCTGAGCTTCAACGCTGTAGTCTCTGTCCAGGTAGTGGCAGAGCCAGAGCGGATAGGTAGAGTCAATACCCACCCATCTTAACAGAGCCATTCCAGGAGCATAGGGGCAGCTGACTTTGGGCCCCAACGGAGACTATGGGGATGTCATCAGAGGCTGGTCTCAGCTCAGAGTGAGAAAGGCAGTCGTTGGAAGCAGGGGGCTGCTTCTGGAACTGGGGCAGTGAGGGCAAGAGAGCAGGGCTGGGACGTCTGTGGGGAGAATTCCTCCCAGAATCCTGGAGGCATCCCCACATTAGGACAGTGCTAGTCTAAGCTAGTCTAAGCTCCTAAATCAGTCTAAGTTCTGAGGTTCTGACGCCAATGGTGTCTTGCCTTGAAACTACCTGGTGGTGAATATCTCAGCAAGCCAGGAACCTTGCCATTGGCATTGGCCATTGTTCCCTGTGACTTTATTGCTGGGTGTGGATCAATATACTTTTTTTTTTTTTAGAAAGCCTGTCAGTGGGAGGTGGGGCCCTACTGTTCCAAGTTCACTCCTGTTGATCTTTGTTCCGGGTACAACTGAATAGCAGTGCCTGGAGTTTGTCCCTGGCTTCCTCCTCCCACCAAACCCGTGCATTGTCAGCCCTGGGGCCCAAACTCAACCCAGCCTGGGTAAGGTCAAGGGCACAGGCTTTAGAAGTGGACAGACCTGGGCTTGAGTTCCTACATCACAGTCTACTAGCTGTGTGGCCTTGGGCAAAATGCTTTGCCTCTCTGAACCTCTGTTCTCTAATTTATTAAACATGGGCAAAAACATCTGCCTCCAAGGCTATTGTGGGGGTTGGAAAGAATGTGTGTCAAGGACCTATTGCATAATAGGAGTCTCAGTAAATGTGACTTCCTTTCTCCCTGCTCTTTGCTCTCCTTAGGAGATACTGGTGCAGTGAGAAGTCCAGGGCTTGAGGTCAGGATACTTGGATCTGGTGGGTGGGTTTTGTTGCTCACTAATTATGAGACCTCTGGCAAGTCCCTGCCCCTTTCTGATGTTCATTTCATAATCTGAGAAATAAGGCAAGGACAGATAATCTTTCCAGGGGCCCTTCCCTTTCCCCAGTCACAAGATAGGGTGCTTTTGGACTGGATTTGACTTCCCTGAACATGCCTGGAAAATGGTCTGACCTGGAAGGCAGGACACTGCTTGGAGACTGGACCCTGCCCCTGACACAATGGATGACCTAGGACATGCCCTTTCCCCTTACTCTTCCCAATCTGTGTAATGGATTGGATTCTATGGGCTCTATGGCCCCTTTGGCTCTGATGATCCAGGAACCAGTGGTTCTGATGGAATCAGGTAGGCCCAGGAAGCCCCCACTCTGCCCCTTGCCCCACTCCCTGCCCCTGTGTGTAAGTGCCCCATACACCTGCCTATAGCAACCATCTCCCTGGCAAAATCCCCCATGCCCGGCCTCACAGTCATTCCTTCTTCATCTCATCCACACTCATCCACAACTCTGCGAGCCAGTGAGATTCCTCCCTCACTGCTCCCTGCTCAGCACTCAGGGCCTCCTGTGCCTCCAAGTGCCTCTCCAGAATCTTTTTTTTTTTTTTTTTTTTTTTTTTTGTGGTACCGGGGATTTGAACTCAGGGGCACTCAACCACTGGGTCACATCCCCAGACCTTTTTTGTATTTTATTAGAGACAGGGTCTGAGTTGCTAAGTGCCTCGCCATTGCTGAGGCTGGCTTTGAACTCGCGATCCTCCTGCCTCAGCCTCCCAAAGTGCTGGGATTACAGGCGTGCGCCACCGTCTCCAGAATCTTTACCCCTGAAAATATGTGGTTTCTTCCACTAGGGAATTATCTTGACCCCTTCTTACTCATTTCACAAGAATACAAAGAGCAGTGGCTCAATTCACAATAGCTAAACTATGGAACCAACCTAGACGCCCTTCAACAGATGAATGGATAAAGACAATGCAGTACATATACACAATGGAATATTACTCAGCCTTAAAGAAAAATGAAATTACGGCATTTGCAGGTAAATGGATGGAACTAGAGACCATCATGCTAAAATAAGCCAATCCCCCAAAACCAAAGACTGAATGTTTTCTCAGATCAGAGGACACTGATCCATAGTCGGGGGAGGGGGAAGGAAAAATGAAGGAACTTTGGATTGTGCAGAGGGGAGTGAGGGGAGGGGTGAGGCTGTGGGGATGGGAAGGTTGGTAGATGAGACAGGTATTATTACCCTATACACATGTATGATTACACTACTGGTATGACTGCACCATATACAGCCAGAGGAATGAGAAGTTGTGCTCCATTTGTATACAAGGTGTCAAAATGCATTCTACTGTCATTAGAACAAATTCTTTTAAAAATAGAAGGGAGACCAGTAGAATAGAAGAAGGAGATCAGGGGGAGGGAGGGGAGAGAAAGGGGAGGTACTGGGGAATGAAATTGATCAGATTATACTGTTTTATTGTATGCATGTATGAATATATTATAACAAATCCTACTGTTAGGGCTGGGGATATAGCTCAGTTGGTAGAGTGCTTGCCTCACATGCATAAGGCCCTGGGTTCAATCCCCAGCACCACACACACACAAAACACAAATCCCACTGTTATATATAGTTATAATACGCCAATAAAAAGCAGAAAAATTTAAAAATAATACAAAGAGCAGTTGTCTGCTGGGTGCAGTGTGGCGTGCCACATGGGAGACTGAGGCATGATGTTCCCAAGTTCAAGGCCAGCCTGGGCAATTGAGATAAACCCTGTCTCAAATTAAAAAATAAAAAGGGCTGGGGATGTACCTCAGTGGTAAAGCACCGCTGGGTTTAATCCCCTATACCACTAAATAAATAAATAAAAATTTTAAAAGTTCTGGGGACATAGACCTGTGTTAGAGCACTTGCCTAGCATGTGTGGGGCCATGGGTTTGAGAGCAGGAGACAAATATGTGTTAGGCAGACAGGGTTAAGGCTCCAGTATCTGGAGTTTACAAATTGAGCAGACAGCTCGTGACTGGTGACTTCACTGGAGCCTAAAGGTTTGCACCAGAACCTAAGCTGGTCCCTGAGGCAAAATGGCTTGTGATCAACATCCTGATTAGACATGGTGTGTGGGGACACCCTGTGCTCCAGTGTAACTGAACTCTAAGGCCCACTTATTTAAAATCTCCATGGTCTTCAAGGGCACCTAACCCCCCTCTAACCTTATATAAACCCCTAGACAACAGCCACCCTGTGACACCCTCCTTGGGACCCCTCCCTCTGCAGGAGCTCTGCTTTCTTTCTTTCTATTACTTGAATAAATTCTGTTACTTAGCTCTCACCCTTGCTCTCACCTTTCATGTCTGCAGATCTCATCCTTCAGATCCATGAGACAAAGAACCACACAGATCCTCCTGTCTCAGACACAATCCCTTATACTAGAATAAAAAAAGAAAAGAGTTGGGTGCAGCTTAGTGGTAGAGCAATCCTAGGTCCAATCCCTGGTACTGGAAATAAAAGTGGGATGCTGGGGCCGGGGTGGGGGGGGTGGCACATGCCTGTAATCCCAGCACTTGGGAGGCGAGGCAGGAGGATCGAGAGTTCAAACCCAGCCTCAGCAATGGCGAGGTGCTCAGCAACTCAGTGAGACCCTGTCTCTAATAAAATACAAAAAAGATCTGGGGATGTGGCTCAGTGGTCCAGTGAGTTCAATCCCCGGTACCAAAAAAAAAAAAAAAAAAGTGGATGCTGGCTATGTACTTCAATGGTAGGGTGCTTGCCTAGCATGCAGGAGCCCCTGTGTGCAATCTTCAGCACAAAGAAGGAGGAAAGTAAAGAAGAAAGGGAAAGAGAGAAAGAGAACACTGTCAGAGGAAAGCATACCATCTGCATCTTCCCCACCTCTGAGACTTCCCTTTCCTTGAAACTCTGCAGGTTAAAGGAGAGGCCCAGGGGCTGGGGTTGTGGCTCAGTGTTACAGTGTTGCCTAGCATGTGTGAGGCACTGGGTTCAATTCTCAGCACCACATATAAATAAGTAAATAAAATAAAGGTTCAACAACAACTAATAAATGTTTTTTCTGTTTTTTTTTTTTTTTGTTGTTGTTTTTTTTTAAAGGAGAGACCCAGAGGACTTTAACACAGTGCATGCCCTTGGAGAAGTAGCCAGAGCTATTGAAGTGTCTTGCACATAAGATAACCATAAGGCCCTGCTGGGTTGGTCCTGCTCAGCTACCAAGTGGCAGGTTTACAACATCATACCATTACGTGGACTACAGAGTTCACCTAGATAGTGAAAGGCCCTCATGCCAGGCCCCTGAACAACACCACTCTTAGCCCAGTCTGATCATCCTCCTTGAGAGGCAGCCAGAGGTAGAACTTGGGGTTCTTCTTTCTACTGGGATTGAAGATCACCTTGGCTGCCCTGTCCACCAGGGACAGGCTCAGGAGGTCTGGCGAGGAGTCCCATAGGATGTAGGGCCTTCTCTGGGCATCCCCAGTCCTGGACCCTGTTCCTCGTGGACCACATGACAGCTTCATCCACAGCAGTCAGCATACTCCCTGGTGCAAGTGCTCCTAGGGAGAGAGCAATGAGTCATCCTGAGGTCCAGGGCCCATTTTAGGACTTGGCACAACACACATATAGTGCTTGAGAGTTTCTCCAAGCTATGCCCTATTTTGAGTCTTCCCAGCACTGACCCTTGAGGGCCCTAGCAGGGACCTCCTTCCAACAGAAACAAAGAGTCTTTAGAGTGGGCTGTCCTTGGCTCCAATGATGGAATGCTAATGTTAGCCCAGGGGCAGATCCCAAGGGGAAAATAGGGCCCTGTGGAGTGGGATGGAAAGAGCCCTACCAATCCCTGATTCTTTTGTTTCTGGTTCCAGACCACTCTCTGCATGGATCCTGGGCCCCAGCCCACCCAGATGGATGCCTGCAAACTGCTTGATTTCTAGGTTTTACATTTCAGTGCCAACCCTCTTACTATTTCCTCCTTTTGGGATATTCTCTTTATCTCCTTCTCCCTTGAGACTCTCCTGGCTCCAAAGTCCACTGACTGTGGAACATCAAAGTGACCGTTCCCCTCCAAGTTCCCCAGTACTCCAGTTTTTTTCTATTTATCAGCCCTCTTGGCCCCAGAATTATTGGTGCTATTCATATCTGTCTCAGAAGGCTGCTTTGACAGAAAGCAAATACCAGCCTCTGCAGACTCAGTTTCCCCACTGGTAAAATGGGGACCATGGTCTCTATCCTTCCAGATTGATGTAAAACTTAAATGAAATGAATCATTCCAGAGCCCAGAATAGAGTCATCCCAGTTGTCCACACACACGGCAGGTGGTAAGGCACAGCCAACCAGCACCAAAGATGCAGAAGCCTCAGCGCTGGAGTTCTCAGACGTATGGAAAAGTTCCTCCAAGCAGATGAACTACTCTCTCCACTTTCAGTCCTGGGGAGGGGTGGCCTGGAGGTGTGGGGTCCCAAAGGAGAAGGAAGGCACATAATGACATGTCCAGCTACAGACAGGGTGAATAATCTCTCTCCTTTTAGGTGCCAGCCTCCTGCTAAATGCATCACAGACCGTCACATCCACTCACCTCTAGATCATGGGATCCTGAAGGAGTTAGAGTGGAGATTTGGCTCTTTCCACTGCTCCCTTACCATGCCAGTGTCACCAGGTGATCTGGAGGTAGACAGGTGTTTATTTACATATACTGTCTCAGATGAAATGCTCCTCCACACAGGAAAAGTGAATCTGCACCACAGGGGACAGGGAGAAACTGATTCTTATCTTTTTTTTTTTTTTAATTTTTAATAGACTATTTTGAAATAATTTTAGATTTATATAAAAGTTGCAAAGATAGAACAGCCTGTGCAGCCTCGGCCCCATTATTCCCCCTTACCCAGTCCCCTTCATTGTCAACCTTTTACATTATTATTGTAACCTTGTCAAAACTAAGAAACTTTTATTGGTACATTACTAGTAACTACACCCCACACTTTACTTGGATTTCACCCATTTTTTCAGTAATGTCCTCTTTCTGTTCCAGGAGCCAATCCAAGGTACCACCTCACACTTAGTCCTCATGTCTCCCCCACTCTGGTCTGTGAGAGGAGAAACTGATGTGCTTCTCCTGTGCTAGGCAAGTGCTCTACCATTGAGCTACATCCTTAAGCTCTTTCTCAAATTTTATTTTGAGACAGGGTCTTATGAAAGTTGCTCAGGCTAGTCTTGAACTTACAATTCTCTGGCTTCAGGCTCCTGGCTAAATTAACTCTATTTATTTATTTTGGTACTGGGAAGTTAACCCAAGGGTGATTAACCACTGAACCATATCCCCAGTTCTTTTATTTTATTTTTTATTTTGAGACAGGGTCTCACTAAAGTTGCTTAGGACCTTGCTACTAAATTGCTGAGGCTAGCCTTGAACTCGTGATCCTCCTGCCTCAGTCTACTGAGTCACTGGAATTACAGGCCTGTATCACCATGTCTGCCTTAAATTGACTTTTTAAGTTATGTTTTCATATGGGCAATAGAGGAGAGGGCTGTGTATTTGTGTTTCTTCCTTCATTTTCACTTTCACAATTTCTCTTCAGAAAATCCCCATCAGACAAGATTTTTCTCTAAAAGCTGCTTGGTACTGTTCTCCCTGTTTTGTTTTTGTTTTTGTTTTGTTGTTGTTGTTTGTTTTGTTTTGTTTTGTGGTTGGTTTGTTTGTTTGGTACCTGGGATTGAACTCTGGGGCACTCAACCACTGAGCCATATCCCTATCCCTTTTTATATTTTATTTAGAGACAGGATCTGGCTGAGTTGCTTAGGGCCTTGCTAAATAGCTGAGGCTGGCTCTGAACTCACAATCCTTCTGTTTCAGCCTACCAAACTGCTGGGATTAAAGACCTGCGCCACTGTAACCGGCCTCTCCCTGCATCTTGAGACCCCATTCAGCTTTCAAGCTCTTGCACCCCTCATCAGGGAATCTCTCCTGTCCCCCCTCCTTTTTTAAAAAATAGTTTTTAGTTGTCAATGGACCTTTATTTTTATTTACTTATTTATAGTAGTGCTGAGAATAGAACCCACTGTCTTGCACATGCTAGGCAAGCACTCTACCCCTGAGCTACAACCCCAGCCTCTTTGCCCTTGGCTTTTTTTTTTTTTTTTTTTTTTTTTTTTTTTTTTTTTTTTTTTTGTATTTAGGACTTAACCCCGGGGGCGCTTTATAAATTGCTTAGGGCCTCACTAAATTGCTGAGGCTGGCCCTGAACTTGTGAACCTCAAATTGCTGGGATTACAGGCACGCACCATTGCACCAGGTTGGCTCCCCATTCTTACTGCAGGAGTATTTAATCCTGCCTTGCCACTCTGTACCCACCATTTAACACTAATGGCTACTCATCTAGGAATTACGAAACACCTGAAATTTTAGTTTTAGTTCCACTCTTCTCCTTGGGACAGAACTTTGTGTTTTCAAATGAGTGAATGGGGAAAATCCTCAGCGCCACACTTCACCACATTCATCCCATTTCCTAGTCCCTTCAGCTCCACATTTCTTTAGGGAACACTTCGATTCCAGGAAAACCAACTCCAGGGGCAAACAAACAAACAAACAAACAAAAAAACCCCACACAACCTAGTCTTGACCAATCAGGTCATCCCACCCTTCAGCCACAGTGATTGGCTCAAGAGTAACTCAAGATGGTCCAATCAGAGTGAATCTCAGACTTGCCGGCATTCTGGTTCACAGATGGTCCTTTAGCTGGGGTTGCTGGGAGGCGCCTCAGTTGTTGGAAAGCTGTGGCTGTGTTCTTGCTGCAGTTGGTTGTCAAGAACGTTCAACCTGTTAAGGTAGACACAGAGTTTTTTTTTTTTTTTTTTTTTCCCCCATTATTTTCTCCCTAGTCACTGCCTTTACTCTTTACTCTTTTTTTTTTTTTTAACATAATAGGCAGAATTTATGTAACTTCCTAGTCTTGTTCGATAGTGGCGCACACCTGTAATCTTAGAGACTCTGAAGGCTAAGGCAGGAGGATTGCGGGTTCAAAGCCAGCCTCAGCAATTTAGCAAGGCCCTGAGCAACTCAGCGATACTCTGTCTCTAATAAAATATTAAAAAGGATGTGGCTCGGCTCAATCCCTGGTACAAAAAAAAAAAAAAAAAAAAAAAAAAAGTTACAGTTTAAAATTTCAGTCTCCTATCCAATTCATAGCAATCCTTTTGCTCAATCCAAGCTAAAAGGATGACTCTAGGGGCGTGGTATGGGAATGAAGCTGGGTATGCCAAAGGGATACTGCTCTTTTTGGTTGCTGACACCTCCATGGAGGGAAAGAAACTTAGCAAAATCTGCTGCTGGCTGACTTAATGCTGGCAGTCAGGGGTCTCTGGCTGTCTGTTTCTGTCTGCCCCTGGCCTCTGTGATGTGACTATCTTCACACACAGAGGTGATATGTGTGGTTCTTCCAGGGCTGTTTAGCTCTACATTGCCTTACCTCTTGTTGCCAAGGATTCTCACAGATACAGGCAGCCTGGCCTTTTGTCCTGCCATCTGTCTGACTCTAACCCTCCTCCAAGTGTTAAGTGTGGGGTAGTTTCCCACTGCGTGGTCCTGTGACTGCTGTCTCTGGTTCCTGCCCCTCCTCTAAGCTCCGTGCTCTTTCACATGGGTCATGGGAAGTGTGAGGTGTGGGAAGGATGTCCCCCCCATTTTTCTCCCAGGCCCACATACCCTGGTCCTGACAAGTTCAGTGGGGCCTCCTACTTTGAAAACTGTGGTCCACAAACATCCCCAGGCCTGCCTTGCCCACAGCCAGCTTTCTCTCCTTGCTTTATTCCAGCAAAGCCTGCAAAATTCTAGCTCAGTGAGCATCCACTGCGGGAAGCCCTTCTCCCCTGCTTGCAGGTACCCCTCACAGTCTCTTTAAGGGATCTCTTGGATGCCTCCACTCTCCCAATTTTCCTCCTGCCCTTGACTTTGATGAGGAAGAGAATTCCAGTCACTGATGGTTGAAATGTGGAAGCATTAGCATTAAAAGGCTTGGAGGCTAGGAATTTTCTGGTCTAGATTCCTCATTCTCTCTCTTCCTTGGCCCTTAGAGACAAGTTAGATTTCCACACCTTTGATCCTTCCAGCACTAGGTAGGGCAATGAGCTTCTCCTAATGTCCTGTAAAGAGAAAAGTGATGCATTTACTGAGTGACCTTAGAAGTGCTACTGTCTTAAGATTGGCCTTTCTGGTCCCGATGAAAATACCTGCCTGAACTCATAAGTCCTTGGAATTCTTACAGTTTGTCCTTCATCTGACCAGCATGTCCACAAGACCTGTGAGGTAACATCAGGAGAGTAAATCTATGCTCAGTGTGGTGGTGCACACCTGTAATCCCAGCCGCTCAGGAGGCTGAAGCAGGAGGATCACAAGTTTGAGGACAGCATCAGCAGTTTAGCAAGATCCTCGGCAACTTAGTAAGACTCTGTCTCAAAATAAAAAATGAAAAGGGCCGGGGGGCTGGGATTGTGGCTCAGCGGTAGAGCACTCGCCTAGCACGTGCGCGGCCCGGGTTCGATCCTCAGCACCACGTACAAATAAACCCATTTAAACCCATTGTGTACAACTAAAGCAAATAAATAAATATTTTAAAAAAGAAAGAAAGAAAAGGTCTGGGGAGGTAGCTCAGTGTTAGAGTGCCCCTGGGTTTAATCCCCATACCCAAAGGGTGGGGGAGTAAGCTTAGGGCTTCAGGTTGGCTCTGAAGAAGTTTTAGTCATTCATTGGCCTTCTGTCTATCCCCACTCCCATCTGCATCCCCTCTGGCTCCCCAGTTGGTACTATCCCCATGCCAACTCTGCCGCTTGCTTTTATTCTCTGAGGCTTACCCAGCTCCCAGCTTACTCCTCCCAAATCACCTTACCCAACAGGGAGGACTTCAAGGACAGTATCATTCAGGGTCCCAATAAGAAACAGATGAAAATGGAAAATGGTTTTGTTTATAAAGGGACTATTTACAAAATGTAGGGGAACTTCAAGTACTGTATCCTGGAGTTAGTAGTAGCAAAGCTGTCACCACCTCTAGGCCCTGGACAAGGAAGAAGAACAGTTACCACAATCTGGAGTGAGAAAGGTTGATGTAGAATCTTTGAGAGAACCAGTGATGTTTAGTTGAGGGACAGAGTGAGCCCAAGGTGGTGCCACAGGAAGATAGCCAAGAAATAAATAAATACTCTGACCTCATCACTACCCTCTCTTCCTTCTCCTCCCTCTGATTCCTAGCACCTTTTTATTTTTTGGTACCAGGGATTGAACCCAGGGGCCCTTAACCACTGAGCAACATTCCCAGCCCTTTGTAAAAATTTTTAAATTTTGAGACAGGATTTCACTAAATTTTTTAGGGCCTCAAAACTTTGATCCTCCTGCCTCAGCCTCCCAAATCTCTGGTATTAGAGTCATGTACCACCACACCCTGCTCTAGGTATGTCCTTCTTTTTTTTTTTTTTTTTTTTTTTTTTTTTTGTGGTACCGGGGATTGAACTCAGGGGCACTCGACCACTGGGTCACATCTCCAGACCTTTTTTTGTATTTTATTTAGAGACAGGGTCTCACTGAGTTGCTAAGTGCCTCGCCATTGCTGAGGCTGGCTTTGAACTCGCGATCCTCCTGCCTCAGCCTCCCAAAGTGCTGGGATTACGGCGTGCGCCACCGCGCCCGGCTTAGGTATGTCCTTCTGAAATGGAGGGAAAACCCAAATAAACCCTCTAGTTTCACTTGCTTTTATCACCAATTTTAGAGTTCACCTAGCTAACCAATACTCCTACTAGCTTTACTGTAGATAACAACTCTTACATGTGGGTCATGATGGTAATGATTGCCTAAATTGTTTTTGAGGAATTTAGAGGTAGCTCAAACCAGTTGAAACCACCCACCCTTCAGTTGGGCCTGTGTAGTTATCTGATGGGTAACTTTTTGTTATCAGAGGGCCAGAAACCTCCCTCAGAACACATTAACAGTTATTTTCTGCACATGCACCCTACGAAGAGCCATGAAGTTTGATTACATATGCCCACACCACCAATTACTTCACTTGATTGATTGCTTGATTGATTGTTAAGGCAGGGTCTCTCTATGTTGCCCAGGCAGGTCTCAAATTTGAGCTCCTCCTGCCTCAGCCTTCTGAGTAGTTGGAATTACAGGTGTGCTCAGGCTTTACTTCACTTTTCCTCACCTCCAATCACCTTTCCCCATGCCTCAGACTGCCCTGTTTCTTTATCTCACATTTCCCTAATCCCTATCCTTGGGGAGGTGAATTTGAGATTTGGGGATCCCACCTCTTCATGTTTGGCCACCTCATGAATACACTCTTTTGCAAAACTCATTGCTTCAGTGATTGGCATACTGTGTGGTGGGCACAGCGGGCCTGGTTAGGTAACATTTCCACTGGCCAAACCCAACCTGAAGCTAGACTAGAAGCCCAAGAATCTATAAGGTCAGCTTTGTGGGGCAGGTTGGGAAGGCAGAGTTTAGAAGATATCCAGCATAGGGAATCCAGTTTCCATGGAATTCTGGTTTTTAAAAAATATTTATTTATTTATTTTAGTTTTTAGGTGGACACAATATCTTTATTTTTATGTGGTGCTGAGGATTGAACCCAGTGTCTCACATGTGCTCGGTGAGCTCTACCACTTGAGCACAAACCCCGCCCTGAATTCTGATTTTTTTTTCCCCATGGAATTCTGATTTTTTTCCATAAGAGTTCCCTGTCAGTTGTGCTCTGGCTGGGACAGAATCTCTATGCTGCCATCGAGCACATCTTATCCAATGCTTATGGCTCACAGCACAGATCTCTTAGATCTTAATGTATGAGGGGAGTGCTTTTCTCCCTCCTGGAATCTCTAAGGTATATAATCCTGGCCTCTTATCACACACCATGCTCCTTTAAGCAACTTTCCTCACAGGGATGGAGGCATCTATTTCGACTTTCAAATCCATGTTCGATTCCTACTGCCTAAAACCCCTTATTCAGTACTCTCCTCTCTTGTCACTGGGACTGTATTCCTGCAAATGTCTGTCCTTTCTGGTAGCATGTGGCCTTGACCAGAGGGCTCAGTGCTTGTCTGGTAGCCAGCCCCACAGAGTCAGCTCCAGCTCCAGGAAATCCTGTCTCCGCAGCGAAAGCCAAAGGGGGAGGGAGTGGGGACCCAAATCAGCCAGAGGTATCTGCCCCAGTCTGCTTTGCCTCTTCCTGAAAACACTCTAGTTTCTTAATATATCATTTGTCCTTCTAGGCTGGATTAAACATCAGTTTCCAGCCTGGGATCACATAAGAAAGTTTGGAATTTTTTGACATCAGTCTCCTGAACTAAGATGTCTCTCCACCCCCCCTCTCTTTTTTTAACTGACTGCTATTTCACAATTCTTGTTTCTGCTCTCAGCACCCAGGCTTTCTTTGGAAGGCTGCCCTGCCTTTACTCTTAGTTCAAGAAGTTCCTGTATGACTGACCCCATCCTCTTAACTCCGGAGTTGGGGAAATAACTCAATCAATCTCATGAGACTCAGCCCTGGTACTTTCTCCAGAGCTATTGGGAAGGTAACTCTTCCCAGGAAGGTTGATGATGTTAAGATAGAACTTTTAGCCTGGTGAGATGACAACCTGTGCATAATTCCAGGGACTCGGGGAGGCTGAGGCAGGAGGATAAGAAGTTTGAGGACAGCCTGGGCTATTTAGCGAGACCCTGTCTCAAAATAAAAGTGGAAAGGACTGGGGATGTAGCTCAGTGGTAGTACATGTGCCTAGCATGCATGAGGGCTTCCGTTCAATACCCTGTACTGAAAAAAAAAAAAAAAAGAAAAGAAAAAACAAAAAAAAGAAATGGGGGTGGGGGAGAGAACTCTTGGGAGCCATCTTCCTACCTCACAGGGGAAGTAACCTGAGAGAGAAACCACCGACACAGAGAGAGGCAAAGTCATGAAGTGGAGACAGATTCTTGGTGACTTGACTTGTGTGCTCGGATCTAGCCATTCCTGAAACAATCCCTACTCATGGGTTTCACATATATATGAGCCAATTTCACCCCCCCCCTTTTATGTTTCTGGGTTTTGTTTGTTTGATTTGCTTAACACACGAGAGATGAATTTCCATGATTTGCAGTCAAAAGAATCCCAAATAGTACAGCTTCTGCAAAATCTGTTCTTGGTCAAGCCAGAAGGCTGACCTTACAGCCAGAACCTCCATCCAGCTTTGAGGTAATATTGCAAGACCATCTCTGTTTTGGTCTGGATCAGCCTGCCCTGGCACTTTGGCAGAGAGGAGAAGGGAGGTGCATGCTTGTCCCTGTATTTAGGATAATGATTAAAACCCAGATTCAGCTGAGAATTGAACTTCCCATCAAAAATCCTGCACACGGCTGTGGGAGTAGCTCAACAGTAGAGTGCTTGCTTAGAATGCATGGGGCCCTGGGTTCAGTTCCCAGCGCCCCCCCGCCCCTCCCCACCCCATAAAAAAGCCATCTGTTTAACAAATTGTTTTTCTACTTAAATTGTTCCGTTTATTCTATCACTTGCTTCCACAACCCTACCAAAGCAGTGGGTCACTGCCTCCCTTGTCCCAGCCCAGCCTCTGCATTCTCATGGCCTGTACTGACTAGGCCATCTACCTATTATTTTTTCTGAGATATACCTCATCTCCTGCTTCCAGTGGCTCAGTTTCTTCCTCAGAGCTTGGGTTCAAATTCCTCAGAGGAATAAATGGCTGGCCCGCCTAATTCCTTCTGCCCTAGTTTGGTTAGCGCTTTTTGGGTCAGGTTATCACTGAGGTGTCCACCAAGCCCATGGACCAGTTGCCCTCAAGGCACTCAACTATAACAAGGGGAGGTGGGGCCTGAGGAACAGGCTGAAGGGGGAAATCCCTCTGGCAAAATGGCAGGCATGTCAAACACTCCGGGGCTTGGTCTGTTCAGAACTGGAGGCCACTGTCCTCTTATCACATCATACTTGGACTGTGAACTCTCATTCCAAATCCCAAATCAGGAGAGAGCCCTGGATTGAGAGGGGCTTACCTAACTAGAGGAGACAGAGACTAGATCAAGAGAACATCAACCACAGGGATAGGTGAAGGAGAGAGGAGGCCACAGAGGGCATAATTTTTATCTTTACTTGCTGACAGGCTCTTGTTGGACAGGCTCTTCTTGCATAGAAACCACATTGTTCCAGTGACCTGGAAGGCAACTCCAGAACCAGATATGAGTTACCAGGGGGCAGGCTTCAGATTAGCTTTAGAAATATTGTTCTCTCACAATCAAAGATGTTCCAGGCAACAATTTTTTCCCTTTTCTTTCTTTGTTTTCCCTTTTTTTTTTTTTTTTTTTTTTTTGGCACTGGGGGTTGAGTCCAGAGGCCCAGAGGCGCTTTACCACTGAGCTTCATCAGAGCCCCTTTTATTTTTTATTTTGAGACAGGGTCTCCCTAAATTACGTATGGCCCCACTGAGCTGTTGAGGCTGGCCTCGAACTCAAGATCTTCCTGCCTCATCCTCCTGAGTCTCTGGGATTACAGGTGTGTGTTACCACACCCACCTCTAGGCAACCTTTGAAGATAGTGAGTTCTCCACCTGGAAAGGCTGTATGGAAGAGAATTCCAATGAGGTTGAAGTGGTTGAAGTATGCCTTTGAGGTCTCTTGCAGCCCTGAGCTTTGATATTTGCAATAATTAGTTGAATGTGGGGCTGGGATTGTGGCTCAGTGGTAGAGCGCTCGCCTCGCACGTGTGCGGCCCGGGTTCGATCCTCAGCACCACATAAACATAAATGCATTGCATTGTGTACAACTAAACCAAATAAATAAATATTTAAAAAAATAATTATTTGAATGAATAAGGATTAAACAACTACTTATTGTCTTTTTGGTTGAATAAGGATTGATTTGTTAAAGAAGGTATATGAATGAATGAATGAATGAATTTCGTTGGTTATTCCAGTAAATACAGAATATTTGATTGAAGACTTTTGATTAGTTGAATGAAGGGTGATTGTTAGTTGCAAGAATGAATTAGTAAATGTAAATAAACTGGCTGTTCGAATGAAGGTTTTGATGCTTAACAGGATTTGGTCCCTTGGTTCTAGCTCTATTCTCTTATCTTGCCCTTTATCTTACTTGTCTTTCTCCCCCCACCCCCAGTATGATCAAGAAAAAAAAAAAAGTTTTTAGTGCTGCGGGTTGAACCCAGGGCTATTCAAGTACTCTACCACTGAGCTTCATCTCCAGACCTTCCTTCCATCCTTCCTTCCTTAAAAATTTCAGATGTTTTTCCACGTTGCCCAGACTGGCCTGACTCCTGGGCTCAAGCCATCCTGCCTCAGCCTCCCGGGTTGTTGGCGCTACAGGCAAGAGCCACCACACCTAGCCTCGAAATGTTTCGTGTGCTGGGTATGGAAAACATTGCAGACTAAAGATTCTTTTATATAATCAAGATTTCATCTTAAGCAAATCCAGTTGCCAGGCACGTGCCCATAGTGACTGGGCTAACCGGCTTCAGGACTGATGAGAGATTTGAGCGTAGCACCTTGGCCTAGGGAGTGGAACTGAAGGTCACAGCTGGAGCTGAGCCATTTCGCCCAGAGCCCCACACCCTTCCTGGGCTCCCTCCTGTGTAGGCAGAAAATGCTGTCCTCTCTATGGGTGAGCAAAGGGTGCCCATTTGGTAAGAAAATATCCTCCCAGTTGGGCTGGGTGGCCCTTGCTTGTAATCCCAGCAACTCAGGAGGCAGGCAGGAGGATCAAAATTTCAAGACCAGCCTCAGCAATTGAGCAGAACCCTCAGTAACTTAGTGAGACTGTCTCAAAATAAAAAATAAAAAGGGCCGGGGGTATAGCTCAGTGGGAGAGCACCCCTGGGTTCAATCCCTAGTACCAAAAAGGAAAAAGAAAAAAGAATTTTCCCAAATATCTTTTCAGAATGCCTACAGTTCTACCAATATAATTACACCTTTGCACCACAGAGCTGAAGGACTGTTGAGGTGGGACGTTTCAACAGTATTTTGTTCAGACTCTCCTGCCTTTGGAGCAAGTAAGATTACTGGTATAATGCAATTGGAGTCAGGGGAGGAATGCATATGAATCCCTTATTGACTAGATTAACCAATGACTGTCATCAACTTTGTTAAATAAAAATTACAAGAGGCCTTTATTTTGGATTAAGCTCCTGCAGCAGGTCAAAGCTCAGGGAGCGCATTTTGAGACTGCTTGATTCTGTATTTTCCTAGATTACAATCCTAATTAGCCCCAAATAAATGTAATTCTTTTTCCCCAGTGCTAGGATCAAATTCAGGGCCTTAGCAAATGCTGGGCAAGTACTCTCCCACTGAGCTACACCTCCAGCCCCAGTAATTGTCTTTGTTCTTGACTAGACTAATAAAAACAAAAACAAAAACAAAAAAGGAATAAAAATGGAGTCACTCATACTAAAAGTCAAATCAAAACTCATGTGTTATCTGGCCTTCTATGAAATCAGGATTACAGAAATAACAGCCAATTTTCTCAAACTGGCCAATTTCAAGCAGCATTATAATGAGGTTCCCTCCATTTTATTTTGTTTTTATTACTCTTATCATGTTTTTATTTTTATTATTTGGTACTATAAATTGAACTCAGGGGCTCTCTACCATTGTGCTACATCCTCAGTCCCTTTTGTTTTTTATTTTAAGACAGGGTTTCCCTAAATTCCCTGAGCTGGCCCTGAACTTGCGATCCTCCTGCCTTAGCTTCCTGAGTGACTGGGATGACAGGTGTGTGCCACAGCACTCAGCTGTATTTTAATCCTTACACAAAAGAAACTATCTGAAATAACCATATGTGAACAAATCACTTATCTTCCTATTCTGTTTCCCTGTAGCTACCTTACAAGAAAAGTAACTTTGAAATGATCAGTCCACATTTTGGATTTGTTCCTGCTTTCTTCAAGCCCTTATTCAATCAACCTCTCAGGGGTGGGAGTGTAGCTCAGTGGCAGAGTACTTGCCTAGTATGTGTGAGGTCCTGGGTTCAATTATCTGCACTTCTGGGGGGGGGGGGACAGCAGATAAGACAAGAAAGCTAACCATTCTTCTTGGTTACTGGAACACTTATCCTATTTATGTCCTGATTCCAGAATAGAAAATAAAACTAAGATCCTAAACTAAGCAAGATGTGGTGGTGTTTGCCTGTAGCCCCAGCTATTAGGGAGGCTGAGGGAGGAGGAACAATCACAAGTTCAAAGCCCAGCAACTTAGTGAGGCCCTAAGCAATTTAGGGAGATCTGTCTCAAAATAAAAAATAAAAAGGGCTGAGGAATTAGCTCGGTGGTAAAGTGACCTTGGGTTCAATTCCAGTACAAAAAGACAAGAGAAAATAAAGAAATGAATAACACACTGTCTGGTCCATCTCACCCTGCCCCACCTCCAGCTACAGAAGCAAAGGTCTTGAAAACTGTATGTAATAGGTAAGGTCACTTCACTAGTTTAAGGTACAAACTATGGTAAATCCCCCGCCCCAATTAAGATCTTATCAGCAAGGACTCTAATTTGGCCCTCTGAAGTCCTTCTCCTCTAAACCAGAGGAGTGCTCAAAAACCCCAGGGACTAGCTCATTTCAATCAGGGTCTCTGTTGAGCACCAGTCTTCCTCCAACTCATTGCTTAGAGCCCCAGCAGCCAGAAACATATGACCCCAAAGTCTACGCCCTCATTCATACTTCTGAATTCAGCCAATTTTCAGTAGAAATTTCCAGAGGGGCTTCTAGGTTCTCAGCCCCAGAGTTGAACTTGATCATCAGTCCACAGTCCCCTTCCCATACTAGTGAGTTCTTTTTGGGGACCCAGGAATTCTTTATTGTTCACCAGTGGGACTTATAGGAGATGGTCATTCTAGCACTGAGCAGAATACAGGGATATTGTAAGTTCAAGGCCAGCATTGATAATTTAGCAAGACCCTATCTAAAAATAAAAAGGGCTAGGGAGGTAGCTCAGTGGTAGAACATCGCTGTATTCAATCCCCTTACCAAAAAAAAAAAAAAAAAAAAAAAAAAAAAAAAAAAAAGACTGAGCCTAATAACTTTGAGGCCTTACAAGAGAAGAAGCTAGACTGTCCATTTGTGCCCCCAGAAGCTTCAGTGTCCCCTGCAAATGTGTTACCTTCCTTCTTGGATCTATATCTCATAAGATCTTGGAGAAGTAGACTTTGTCAGCTGCAAAAGGCCCTGTTTGTTCTCTCAGGGCCTCTTTACCTTTGATAATCTCCAGTGACTGCTAAAGCTGAGAGGGCTTTTTTCAATGTGACTTGCTAAATCCTCCCACAAGGACAAAGGATAAGCAGGTTTCTGCCCTTTTTCACTTGGCCTCCTCCAGGTTAGCACCCCAGAAAGAAAGTGACATCAATGTACACTAGTCAAGGAATTCTACACTGTGCCAAGAATTCTTTAGAAAGGCCTCAGGGACCTTTGCATGGAGCAGGGAAAGGGAGACCAAGAGAAAGTGTCTTCACGCATGAGTGCCCTGCAACACAGCCCCAATGAGACCCTCACCTACAATGGCCTCTGCTACATTCATGTAGTCTTTGGGTAACTTTTCCTTTGATGAAAGGACTCTGCAACTAAAATGTGTTTTTTGGGGGATTTGTTTTATTTTTGGTATTGGAGATTGAACTCAGGGGTGCTCTGCCACTGAACTACATCCATGGTTCTTTTCATTCTTTGAGACCATGTCTCACTAAATCGCTTAGGCTAGCCTCAAACTTGCAATCCTCCTGCCTCGGCCTGCTGAGGCACTGGGATTACAGGTATGTACCTAAATATGTTTTCTTTAAAAAAATATATATATATCCAGGTAAAGCACAATAAGAAACCACTTTTACCTATTAGGATGGCTATTATTTACTTTTTTTTTTATGGTATTGGGAATTGAATTCAGGTTGCTTTACCACTTAGCAATGTCCCTAGCCCTTTTCATTTTTTTAAATTTTGAGATAGGGTCTTGCTAAGTTGCTGAGGTTGGCCTGGAACTTTTGATCCTCTTGCCTCGGCCTTCAGAGTTACTGGGATTCCAGGTGTATGCCACTGCATCTGGTTTGGGATGACTACTATTTAAAAGAAAAAGGAAAACGGAAAATAACATGTATTGTAAAGAATGTAGAAAAAAATGACAACTGGTGGGAATGTAGAATGGTACGGCCATTGTGGAAAAGTTTGATGGTTTCTCAAAAAGTTAAGCGTAGAGTTACCATATAATCTAGCAATTTCACTTTTGGTATATATCCAAAAGAACTGGAAGCAGTAACTCAAACAGATATTTGTATACCAATGTTTATAGTGGCATTATTCACAATAGCCAAAAATAAATAACTTCAGTGTCCAGCAACAGATCAATGGATAAACAAAATGTTGTATATCCAAAAAGTGAAATACTTTTTATTCTTTAAAAAGGAATGCATTTCTGTTATGTGTATGTATGAATATGACAAAATGAATCCCACTAATATACCAGTAAAAATATAAGATAAAAAATTTTATTTAAAAAATGGATTTCTGATACATGCTACAACATGGGTGAACCTTGAAAACACTCCACTAAGTGAAATAAACCAGGCAGAAAATGACAAATATATGATTCCTGTTACATGTTGTTAAATACAAAATTCAGGAAGTCATTATTTTAGATTAAGTTACAATGCTAGTCCCAAATAAACTGGGATAAAAATCAGAGTGGAGCCATTCATGCTAAAGTTCCAGTCACCAGGCTAAAACTGAGCTGTTTATCTGAGTTTCTGAGAAATCAGGATTAGAGAGATAATATCTACATTTCCCAAACAGGACAATTTTAATTGGCATGATCATGAAGTTCTCTTTGCTCTAGTCCTTTCACATAAAAAGTTAACCTGAAATTAACCAGTTATTTTTCTATTATTCTGTCTGCTTGTCCCTGCATCACAGGGACAGGGACTTTGAAATAACCAATCCACTTTTCATTTTGTTTCTGCCTTCTCAGTGACCCCCCCTCCAACTTTTTCCCCCCCTTTTTGGTATCAGGGATTGAATCCAGGGGTGCTTAACCACTGATCCATATCCCTAGACCTTTTTATTTTTTTAATTTTGAGACAGAGCCATGCCAAATTGTTTAGGGCCTTGTAAAATTGCTGAGGCTGGCCTTGAACTTGTGATCCTCCGGCTTCAGCCTCTCAAATTGCCAGGATTACAGGTGTGTGCCACTGTGCCAGGCTCTTAGTCCTTTTCTATCTATAAAATCAAACTTTTCTGTTCAGTTCATTGGAACACTTAATCTATTTTATGAAGTGTTATCCAATTCTACAATCAAAAATAAATGCAATTAAAGTCCTTTGACAGTGTGGTACCCAGAATAGGCAAATTCATAGAGACAGAAAGTAGAGTAAGAGGACTCTACTCAGGGACTAGGGAAAGGGGTAGGAGTTATTATTTAATGATTATGGAGTCTCCATTTGAAAACCATGAAAAAGTTTGGAAATGGATAGTGGTGAAAGTTGCAAAACATTGTGAATATACTTAATGACACTGAATCATACATCTAAAAGTGGTTAAAATGGTAAAATTTTATTTTTATTTTTGTAGCAGAGATTGAACTCAGAGGCATTTAATCACAGAACCACATCCCCAGCCCTTTTTATTTTTTTATTATGAGACAAGTTGCTTAGGGCCTTGCTAAATTGCTGAGGTTGGCTTTGAACTTGTGGTTCTCCTTCCTCAGCCTCCTGAGCCACTGGGATTAAAGGCATGCACCACCACACCTGGCAAAATGGTAGTTTTTTTTATTATGCATATTTTAACACACACACACACACACACACACACACACACACACACACAATATCCAGGTCACCTTTCTTTGCCTAGAAAAGATGTAAAGATTTGGTAGCTGGGGCTGGGGTTGTGGCTCAGCGGCAGAGTGCGCGCCTCGCACATGTGCGGCCCGGGTTTGATCCTCAGTACTACGTAAACATAAATGCATTGCATTGTGTACAATTAAAGTAAATAAATAAATATTAATAAAAAAGATTTGGTAGCTGGACCTCAGCTCAAAAGCCCTTTCTGCCAGCACCTTTTACTTATTTTTTTTGTGACAGGACTTTACTAAATCACTGAGGCTGACCTCACACGAGATCCTCCTGACTCAGCCTCCTCAGTAGATGGGATTACAGATGTGTACCACTGCACACAGCATCCCAAAGGTATGATTTCTGAAGGAGCCAAAGAAACTGTGGTTAGTTCCATCAGTTTTCAGTGGCAGAGGAATTGCTTTCTCACTCCATGCTGTGAGATGAGTTGGTGTGAGGGAGACAGGAGAACCCTGAACACAGGAACTTCATACTGCTCCATCTACTCCATACTGCCTGGGGATGAACCTGGCCAGAGAGGCCTTTAGGGTTTATAGAATCTGTCTTCATTGTGCAGGTGGGGTAACTGAGGTCCACAGAGGGAAGTAATCTGTCCAAAGTCACACACTCTCTTGACTCTCTGTGCAGTGCTCTCTGCCTTGGTCTGGGCTACTGAGAATGGACCACCTTGGGCTGGCAGGGTTTCTCCAGGAGGTAATGACCTATGACTCTTGGGCTCTGAAGCCTCTTCAACTGGACTAGGGAGGGGGTCAGGTCACTGAAAGCTAGGATGGTTCCATACCCAAATGATGATGAAGATGACCTCTAGCAAGGGTGGTGGGGCTGCCCCACCTAACCCCAAGCATTTATTTCCCTGCCCACACCCCACCTCCAATCCTGCCCTTCCTCCCATCTGACACTGTCAGTTGCTTCCATAGTCTATGTCCCCAGGAGACCCTTCAGGGTACAGAATAACAAGATAACTGATGGGCCAGGACATGAGGTTCCCAGATTATTTTATCTGGTCAGTAAACTGTTACATGTAGGCCAAGCCTGCCTCAGGCACTGGTGAACACTGATTTGGAAGGCAGGCATGCCAGGACCCAAGGTCAGAGGGGCCCCCAGGACAAACATTTCCTCCTATCCCAGTTGCTCTTTCAGGCTTGAAATCCCCTGACCAAGGGACAGTGAGAGATTTAACAGAATCCCACTTTCAACACCAAAGCCAAATGGCCAGTTTCCCCTAGAGCAATTCTGATGGAAAAGGTCTAAGGGCCAGAGTTAAAACCTCTAGGGCAATTGTCACAAAGCAGTGCCCACCACAGAGCTGATTTTGTTAAATTAAAAACTCTGCTGGGCACAGTGGAGCATGCCTGCAATCCCAGTGGCTTGGGAGGCTGAGACAGGAGGATTACAAGTTCAAACCCAGCCTCAGCAAAAGCCAGGTACTAAGCAACTCAGTGACACCCTGTCTCTAAATAAAATACAAAATAGGGTTGGGGATGTGGCTCAGTGGCTGAGTGCCCCTGAGTTCAAACCCCCGTACCTCCCCCCCACCAAAAAAAGAAAACCTCTTGGCTCCAAGAGTGCCATCTCCACACTGTCTGAGTTAGCACAGGCAGCCGGGAGTCAGGAGAGAAAGACAGGCAGCAAACAGAACAGCAGATCCTTGTAGGGACCAGAGCAGTCAGGGACCAAGGTCACTACAGGATGCCAGTTAGGTGAAGGCCTCACTGTGCCTGGGGTTGGGGAAGTGGGAGAACTTCCTGACAGAGGGGGACTCCAAAATTGAGATTTAGGCCATCTATAGGAGTTGGGCAGACCCGAGGATGGGAGTGGAAGAGAATCATTTAGTCAGAAGGGGTGGCTCTGGCACTGTCTAGGGATCTCAGTGCCATCAGGGTTTAGTGTGAGCTGGGATGGGAGAAGAGTTATAGAAGGGTGTGGTGCTGGTCCCTGGCAGAGTTGAGGAGTGGGGGTGGGATATTTGGTCAGGGAACCTCAGAGGAGAATCCCACACAGGTAAGTTCAGGACTCCTTGACCTCCCAGGAACTCAGAATGTGAATCCCACCACCCTGGCAAGAGCCCATGGGCCTTGCTGGGTGGGTCTTTGCTTGCAGCCCGGCTGGTTGTTAAGAGATCTCCTTGGCCTGATGACTTTCTTCCTGATGGCCTTGAATGCTCCTTGGGCTGCTTCTTTGACAAATACCTGACACCCACTCTCCTAGAGGCACCCCTTCTCTGCCTGTAATCTCCATTATATTGCTCAGTGTAGCGTGAGGACTCCGAAAGGGAGTAGGGTTAGAGTCAGCTCCATCACAATTTGGAATACTGGCAAGCCAGAGCCAGAAGGGACCATGGGGATCATCTTATCCCAAACTTAACCATTTTACTAATGAAGAACATAGAGTGGGAAACTAAGGCTATTTAGCAAATTGGGAGCAGAGATCAAATGGTAATCTGGGCTTCCAATCCCCAACCAAGAGTGTTCTTTCTCTACACAGGACCTTGCAAAAAAAGAAACCAGCATTTTGGCTAGAGCTGTGGGAGTCACTTAGTAATTTGACTTAAGACACTGCATTGAAGTTAAATGCAGTCACTTTGGGAAATTCTTTGGAACCAGTCTATTGATAAGCCTCTACATGGTCATTGACAGTGTAGCCTTTTTAATAAATACTTTGTATTCTGGCCAAGCCAAAATATTCTCATATTAATTTTTTTTTTTTTTTTGTTTTTTTGTACCGGGGATTGAACTCAGGGGCACTCAACCACTGGGCCACATCCCCAGCCCTTTCTTGTGTTTTATTAGAGACAGGGTCTCACTGAGTTGCTAAGTGCTTCGCCATTGCTGAGGCTGGCTTTGAACTCACGATCCTCCTGTCCTCAGCCTCCCAAGTGCTGGGATTGCAGGCATGAGCCACCACTCCTGGCCTCATATTAATTTGTTTAGCTTATCATTGTGATGTAGGATGGATAAGGATGGGCACCCAAGGAATTTTCAGGAAGTAGGTTTATTTAAGCTATAGCAGTACAAATATTAAAAATTCAGGTGGAGGGCTGGGATTGTGGCTCAGCAGTAGAGAGCTCACCTAGCACATGAGCGGCCCGGTTCGATCCTCAGCACCACGTAAAAGTAAACGCATTGTGTACAACTAAAGCAAATAAATAAATATTTTTTAAAAAATTCAGGTGGAGAATTTGTAGAAATCATGAATAATGCTGTGAACCCTCAGGAAACTGAGAAAGCCCAGTTTGAGCACCAAAGAGTGGGGCTAGAAGGACAAAGTCCTGAGGAGTGGGTGGGGACAGGCCAGGTCTAAGCTGCAGACTCTGTTGTGATGGGGCATAATGTGGAACAGGACTCTTGTCCTCTGCCTACCCCCATGCTCCAGCCCTCTCCCTCTGATGGGCAGGCCTGGGAGTATCCTTCCTGTACAGGGTCTTAACCACATGGGAATCTATAGGTTCCAGATAGCTCAGAGTCCACCTGGGCTGGATGTGCCCCTTCTGGTCCTTGGGTCCTTATCTGTAATTTGATGGAGTAGACTTGCCTGGAGGGATTGGTGGATGGGAGAAAAGGGGCAAGCGCATCCATTCATTGGGGTCACCACTGCAAACTGGGTAGTTTTTCTGAGAAGTCGAGAGCTGAAAAGGATCATCTTATCCTTTTCTCCACTTCTGAGACATTGTCTTTCCGAAATAAGACAAGAAGAAAAGGCATGAGTTTCCAAAGGACTGAAAATCACCCCTTAGTTACAACCCAGCATTTATTCCCCAGCTGATAGGTAACATTTTTGTTCACAGATAATCATCTGGTCCTGTGGCAGCCCTGGGAGAGGCCCCCTCTGAACTCTCAGGCCCATATTTCTTCCCCTTTATGGTGATCTCAGAGTGCTATTATTTTTATCCCGCCAATACTCCCAAAGAATCTGAGGGGTAACTCCTTTCTATCCTATATCCCCGGGACTCAGCAGTTGACCTGAACCAGAGAAAGCACCAAAGAGCAAATGAGTGGAGATCAAGTGCTCTGGACACAATACATCCTCTCCCGGAAGCCCTGGAGCACCTCTGCACTTGACTTTCCAGAAGGAAGCAGAGGCAGGTGGAAATTCAGCGAGTTTACATATAGGAGGCCTGAGCACTGGCTTCTGGGGAAAAGACAAGTCCAGCCGACCTTGGCGAAGAAAGCCCTAGGGCTCTAGGCCACCTCTTTTGATTTGCTTTCTGCTGGCCTCCTAGCTTTTTTGGCTCAGCAACGCCCAGGATTCTGGGCATATTTGTTTCTAGCCTTCTAAAAATAACCAGGGCCGCCCAGTGCCTCCCAGATGTCTGAGCGCTGAGTCTGTGATTTCCCGGCTGGTAATGGGACAGCCCAGACATGGCAGCTGGGGTGGCTCAAGCAGCTAAAGCCACTTCCTCTGCCTCCCACCCACCGCCTACTAAGAGCTCAGCCCTACCTCCAAACCCTTGCAAAGCAAAGAAGGGCAGAGGCCTGGCTGCTTGAGTGATAGGCCTTAGAGACTGTTGACTCCACTCCCTGCTTGGGAAAACCGAGATCCAAGGACTTTCCTAGGGCACTTGCACCACTAATGTCCTCCCCCACCCCACTCCCCAGCATTCAGTTCATGCCTGCTACTGCCTCACTTCCCTAATGATGCCTGGAGTCCAGGTCTCTGAGCTCAGTCTGATTTTCCCCATGACAGCTGTAAATTCCTAACAAGAGTGATGTCCCCATGAGGTTCCAATGGTGCCTGGCAGAGTGTCCAATCCAGAGCACACATTAGCAAATGTAGATTGGATTAAACTATGTAGTGGTAGCCAGGGCCATGCATGGAGTCAGGCTGGGGGACAGAGCTTTTGGATTCCAGTTTAGGTACAGCCATCGTGACACTATGTGTCCCCATCAGTTTCCCTGGATGAGCCTGTTGATTTGGGGCTGGATGAGATAGTGTCTTAGGACTCAGCCAGCCCTCTTGTCCTAAGGCTATGAGTTGATACCCTGTGGGTATTCCTGTCCCTTCCTCTGTTCCCTGGTGTGTGAGGGAGTTGGCATACCCTGCTGGTTCTACCCAGCTCTCAGCTTCTCCCTCTCAGCTTCCTAACTTTGATCCTCTGGTTCCTGGCCCCTAGGCCCAGCTCTCCCAGTGGTGCTACCTCTGTCTCTGTTGCTGGATTCTCAGGGGTGAATCAACCCATTCCTTAGTAAACATGCCTCCTTGGGTAAGGCTCCTTTGCTGAACTTCAGTTTCATCACCCTTAAAATAGAATAATAGGGCTGAAGACAGAGCTCAGTGTTAGGGTGCTTGCCTAGCACACGCATGGACCTGAATTTGATCCCTGGCTTAACCAAAACATTATAAAAATTAAAAATAAATAAATGAAAACAAATGGAGACAATAAGATCTACCTTAGAGAAATAAGGGCAAAGGAGATCTCATATCTCAGGTTTCAGGTCATAAATCATCTGCTGCAGAAAGTCTCCTGTGACCTCCCAGGTTGGCAGCTCTTGTGCCTTTGATGGCTCTTCAGTTCTGTCCTTCTCTCCTATATGGACACACTACATGGTCATTGTCTATGTATCCATCCTCCACCAGGTTGGCGGCTCCTCAAGGCCAGGAGGCTCCAGGGCCCAATACAGGATCTTCACAATAAAATGCCTGGGAAAGCTTGTTGATGGACCAAGTGAGTGAATAAAACCTGGGAGAAAGGCAGAGGGGTGTGCAGAAGTCAGTGAGTCTGATTCAGGAGCAATCTGATTAACAGGACAAGTTCTGGGAGTAAGAATATCAACTGCTGCTTGGAGTCCTTCCCCCATTTTTCTGCTTGGTAAATTCATCCCTCAAGATCCCAGGCAGCCATCTTCTTCCCTGAGAAATCCGATCACTCCTTCTGATGGCACAGTGCACATTCCACTACATGATCACTTCATGTGTCTGTCTCCCTGCTCAGATGCTGAGTTCCCTAGGGCAAGACCCTATTGGATCTCAAAGCACTAAGCACTGGATCTGGTGTGAGTTCAATAAATACTTGGAGAGAAAGAAATGATGGAAGAAATGATTTCTGAATCCAACTTGGATTGAACTGCTTTTTTTTTTTTTTTTTTTTTTTTTTTTTTTTTTTTTTGCGGTGTTGGGATTGCACCCAGAGGGCACTCGCCCACTGAGTTACATCCCCAGTCCTTTAATATTTTTTTTATTTTGAGACAGGGTCTATGCTAAATTGCTGAGGTTGGTCTGGAACTTGTGATCCTCCTGCCTCAGTCTCCCAAGTTGCTGGGATTACAGTCATGCTCTGAACTGCCTGATTTTTAATGCCCCTCCTAGCCTTGGGGATGATGATAAATTACCAAAGTGAGAGAAGCGGAGGGGTGAGTTGTGGTCTTCCTTCCAGAGGCACCCTCCAAGCATGTGTGGGTTAAATGCAAGCTAGTGAGAAGGATTGATAAGGAGCAGTGAGAATATATTCCTGAATCCCATTTTTGTGTCTGGATTTTTCTTTCTGCTGAAGAAGGGCTGCAGAAACTAGACTTATCATAAAAGTTTTCTGGATAGCCAAAAGATGTTCCTCAGCCCTTAATATAAACTCATTCACTTATACTTTACACATTTAAGCCTTTGGTGACCTGGTTGGGAATGGTTTGAAGGTTAAGTTGTGGGCAGTGTGGGGAGGAAGCTGCTGTTGCAGAGAGGCGAGCAGGGAGTGCTCACCAGGGCTGCAGAAAGGGAGGCACCTGGAAGGCTACTAGTTGCAAGATTGAAAAATTCAGCCTGGTCAGGAGTGGTGGCATATATCTGCAGTCCCAGCGACTTGGGAGGCTAAGGCAGGATGATCAATTGAGCACAGAAGTTCGAGACCAACCTGGGCAACAGAGTGAGACCCCATTTCAAAATAAAATAATATTTTGTCTGGGAGTATAGCTCAGTGGTAGAGAGCACTTGCCTAGCATGTGTGAGGTTCTAGTTTCAATCCCCCAATATCTCACAAGGACAAAAAGAAAGACAGAACAATATCACACAGGAGAAAGCACTTTGGCACTTCAGAGCACCATTAGATTGGGACCCTTTAGTTCAGGGTCAGGCCTCTCCACAAATAAATGCCCCTGGGCACATTACTGTATTCTGCTCTGGGCAAATCACTTTCTGGGCCAGGGTCTCCCTATCTTTAAAATGAACAGTTTCCATCAAGAGATATGTGGGCTCATGATTCTCCGGGAGTTTCCTCATGGGAGACCTCTGTTCCCAGCCATATATGTCAAATGAGGTTTCATCAAGGTCAAGACCCCAGTCACCAGGGTTTTTGGGTGATAAAGTTTTCCTG
The DNA here is from genome assembly GCA_025594165.1 of Tamias sibiricus. NCBI lineage: Eukaryota > Metazoa > Chordata > Mammalia > Rodentia > Sciuridae > Tamias > Tamias sibiricus. The sequence continues at coordinate 69,906,681 of CM046657.1, read as the reverse complement.
CCACAAACTCCAAAGAGTGGAGCCTGTCCTTGGTGGGAGGCAGTATATAACCCACTAATGCTGTCTGGGCTGGGCCCACAGGAAAAGCAAAACTCTCCAGATGCTGGCACAGAGGCTGTGGCCCATCATTTGACTGTTACAGAAGAAGTTAAAAGGAAGCCTGGCTCTGGTGGAAACGGAAGTGCCTGAGGTCTGACGGTTGCTTTCTGCGTGGTCTCTGAAGCCAGGAGGGAAGTAAAACTGTCTGGGCATCTAATAGCTTCTTGCCTGAAAGCCCATAGGACAGTGACAGATGAGGCCTGGCACTGAAATGCTCTCTGGTCCAGAGCCCTGGTCTAGGCTAGGGGCCATCCTTGGAGAATAGGATGGTTCAAAGTTTTGGGAGAGGGCAAAGGGAAAACCCTGAAGCTGGGTCACAGTGTTAAGCAAATCTCTGTGCCTCTTTGGGTCCCGTTTTCCCATTTGCAAAAATGGATATGGTTTGAGTAGTAAGGACTTGGAATGGTGAGCTGGAATGGTGAGCACTGGGGATACAGAGACAGTTTGAGTAAAAGGAGCCTGGCCTGTTACCCCTGTTGGCAAGGGACAGGGAATAGCCTCAAAGCCGCTTATGCAATTGTGCTTAACTAAGTGCGTTAGCTGCTCCTCAGCAGTAGGCTTCCTTAAAAGCCGCAGCACCTCCTCAAAAAGGGCTCAAATATTCACCCTTTCAAAAATAAAAGGTGAAAAGCTAGGTAGGGAAAATAAAAGAAAATAGAGAAAATAAAATAGAGAAAATAGAAAGCACCTTTTTAAACTAAAGGGAAGGAATATGAAGGAGCCCTAATTAGGAAGGGCTGTTGCAGCTAGCTGGAAGCCATAAGTTCCACCTGATATGTATGTGACGCACCTGTAGGCACCCGAAAACCTGAAGGTATATAACCGGTGAAAGCGGTCCGAGTTAGGAGAACGAATTCATTCAGTCAGCCGGGCAGTCACTCGGTCGGTCAGAAGAATCAGAGCGACCAGAACGTAGGCAGAGCGGTTACAGAAGAGAAACCAGATAGAAGACAGAAGAGAAACCAGATAGAAGAAGTAATGACTGGTCAGAGTTAGGCCGTCTTGACAGGGAATCATGGGTTAATCATGATTATCAATGCCTGTGCAGTTCCAAAAAGCTCTTGATATAGAGCATTTAATGGAGCCAGGGGCTCAGGGAAAGTTCCAGAGAGGGCTGGGTGACTTGCCACCACCACATAGCTATCAGTGGCCCAGCTGAGGACAGCATTAGTGGGTTATACACTGCCTTTCCTTTCAGGAAAGAAAGGGGAATTCAGAAAATGATGTAGCTAAGTAGAAGTTCATTTATCTTCAGCTTAGTGCTGTCATTAAGATTTGAACAAGGTTCTCGAGCTCGGGTGTGTGTGTGTGTGTGTGTGTGTGTGTGTGTAAAATTCCAAGTTAGGGAAAGGAGGAAGGCTTTACAGAAGCAGGGGTTTTCAGCTGGCATTAAAGGATGAACGTGTGTTTATCAGGCAAAGAAAAGGGGGAAAGGTGTTGAAAGGAGAGGGAACTGCATATTCGGAAGTGTGAAGCTGATGAAAGCGCATGCTACAGCTAAGTGTGGTGGCTCACACCTAGAATCCCAACAACTCAGGAGGCTGAGGCAGGAGGATCACGAGTTTGAGATCAGCCTGGGCAACTTAGCAAGACCCTGTCTCAATAATAAAATATAAAAAAGGGCCCGGGTTTTAGCTCAGTGGTAAATCTCTTGCCTAGCATACATGAGTCCTGGGGTTCAATCCCCAGAACCACAAAAATACATAAACAAAAACAAAGAACTTGATGAGTTGCTGTTAAAGTTCATTTGGGACAACAAAATAATGGGACTGAGAGATGAGCTTGGGCAGGCTAGCTGAAGTCTCTCTGTAAAGACCTTGAACGTCTTGTTAAAAAGCTTGGGTTTAATTTGGAGGGTAGCAAGGAGCCACGACAGGGTCTTCAGCAGAGAAGCACATGGAGAGAGAGCTTGCTTTGCTTGCTAGGAGGGCAGAGGGCAGGAGTGCTGGCTTGGAGTGACTGTGGGGAGGCAGAGGCAGGAGTGACTGAGGGTGTCAGATGTCAGGCCCTGTCAAGAAATTGAAACTTTTCAGGAGTCTACAGAGTTATGGAGGAAATGAGAACTGAAACCTGAGCCCTGCTGTGGCTGTGACAGGTGTGGTCAACAAGGGAAGTGAAAGGGTTGGGGTGATTAGCAGCCTAGTCTTGGTAGGGGGTAGCTTGTGGAGGATTGCAGAGACCTGTCCTCAGGCTGGAGTCCTATTTCAGCATGGCACTAGGTGAGGGACTTTCCCCTGAGGGAGCCCAAGGGGCAGTGTGCCCAAGTCCCTACCCCTTGCTCCTGCCCTCAAGAATCCTACTTCCTTCTACCAAGCTTTTGCTCAACTTGTTCTCCTGAGATAAGCCTTTTCCCGCCCAGCCCCTACCTTTCCAGCACCCCAGGGTTCTTGCCAGGCCCTCCAGAATGCCTGCCCCAGTCACTGCCATTCCTGGGCTTCCTGTAGCCCTACTGTTCATACAGCCTGAGTGGTGACTGTCTCTGCCTCAGGCAGAGGTCTGTTGTCTCACTTAAACCACCTCCTACCCTCAGTGGCTGTTACCTTGCTTCAGGTGCCCCTGTCTCATCTGACTCTGCCCACAAGAGTATTTGGGAGTGACGAATTAGTCAGAATCAGGCCCTGAGGCCTCCAAAGGAGCCAGCATTGCGTGTGCCTGTCCTAGAACAGGGACATGGAAGTTCATGGACTAGGTGGTTTTTCTTCTGGGGAAAGTCTTGACCTGACTGATGTGAATGGCAGATCCAGAGACTGGCAACAATAGGAAAGGCTTACCCCTAGGCCGTGAAGGGGGTCAGGTGTCATTACAGGAGCACAGTGAGAGATAGGGCTGCTGGCAGGAAGTGTGATCAAGGAGGGAGCAGGGCGAGAAAACTGACCTCTCTCTTCTTTCATCCTCTAGTCTCCTTGTTGTCTGAACCAACCCATGTGGAAGTCAGTTGGCAAGGGGGCCTGGTGGTACAGACCCCAGGGGTCAGCCCCCTGGGGCACAGCATGGGGCTGGGTGAGGGTGCAAGTGGAGACTAACAGTCTTTAGAAAATTAGCTCCCAGACTATCTGGATGACCCTATGGCCTTGATACAGTAGTTTACCTGTGATCAGCACTAGATTGCAGGAGGTTTATCAGTTGCTCCAGAGGGGAAAGGTGAAGCTTCACTTTTACATTTATTCTGCTACTATCTAGAAAGAAATCTCTGGTCTTCCTGGGCATGGTGGTGTACGCCTGTAATCCCAGTGACTAGGGAGGCTGAAGTAGGCAGGAGGATTGCAAGTTCAAAGCCAGCCTTAGCAATTTAGCAAGGCCCTAAGCAACTTAAAGAGACCCTGTCTCAAAATGATTAAAAAAGAAAAATAAATAAAGAACTCTTTGGTCTTGATAGTTAAAAACTAGAGAATTTGGGCTGGGGTGCTCTGTGGTAGAACACTTGCTCAGCTCTGGGTGAAGCCTTGGTTTCTATCCCCAGCACTGCCAATAAACAAACAAACAAAATAACTAGGAAATGATGGAGCCACTTGGGCCTCAAAGGTGACTCTCCCAACATCCACAGTGACTGAGAGTGGAACACGGTGGAAGGAGGTGCTGTGAGATGATTTCCTAGAGGAACCAGTATCCAGATTATGCAGTTAGGTCTATGTAGCTATAAAGCAGTATACTAGTCAGTCTGACTTAGAACTTGACCCAAACTTTTAGCCAAGACCCCAGGCTGAGTGCTCAATGTGCAGGGAGAAAAGACATTAGAATTAGTTTGAGCCAGCCAAGGCATGTTGTCCTTCAGACCCATTCCATCCTCTTCTTAAGGGTCACTTGCTCATAAGCCTCTCCCTGACAGGAGCAGCAGATGGACAGAGGACTGACTATGAGCCAGTAGAAGACAGTCCCGCATGGACCCTCAGGCACACCTTCTCTCAGTCTGCCAGACTGGACCTCCGATTCTGAGATGGGTCTGTCTACACTCCTGGTCAACCTCTGCATTGTAGAGCCTTTAAATCCATTCATCCAGCATGCCTGCTGGGTGCCACACCTTGTCCTATGTTCTGAGAACAGGGTGACAAGTAAGATTTCCCAGAGGCATATGGGGGACACTGTTAGGATGACCATTACAGAGCATGATAAATAGCATACAGTGGCACTGTTTTTAAAATTTAGAGCAAACATCCAAGAGGGAAATCCAAGGCCACAGTTCACCATTGGAGGCTCATTTCCTAAAATTCACTATTCAAGACTGTCCCGAGACACAGCTTGGGCCCATCCGCTTGTGGTTTGTGCTTTCATGATTCCTCTGTTGGGAGTACCCAGCTCCCAGTCCCACTCCCAGTGCAGCTTTCCTGGGTCCTCTCCTTTAGGTAGAGGCGGCCTTCCTCCACTTGGAACTACCACAGCACTTCATCCTGTGCCTTGGAACTTCTTACTCAGCCTCAAACAATAATAAGGGGCTTCTAGGTCTTGTCTTTTCATCTACCTTAGGAACTCTGTTAAATACATTTTCATTCTCCCCTCCCTGAGCACTCCTGATGCAGTCAGTACCCATTTCCCTAATTAAATTTGGCAGTCCAGTTCCCATGAGGAGGGGCTGGTGAGTCTAGCAACTATGATGGAGTAGTTAACTTCAGGACAGGCCGTCTGGTAGTCCTACTCCTTACTAATTGTGTGATCTTGGGTAACTTACTTAACCCCATCTTTAAAATTGAGATAATGGAGGTTGAGAGAATCACTGGGTTAAAACATCAAAGCCCTGAGAGCTGTGCCTGGTGCGCCCTAAACATTCAAAAAACGTTAGCTATTATTATTATAGCTATTGTAAGGAGCCAGCTGGGTGTGCTTGTAAACAACTCCTGACACCCAAGCAGAGCTGGTGCAGACACACACGTTGGCTTAACACACAACCAGACTTGCAAATGGGGAGGGCGGGGAACTGTAACCCCATTTTAGACATGGGCAGAGGCTCATGGAAGTTGGGGACATATGTTCATATAACAAATACCTTTTGAGCCATCTCTCAAATGGGGGCTGTATCTTGCTTTATTTTGTCTTGGTGCTGGGTATTAAACCCAGGGCTTCACACATACTAAGCTGGTACTCTAACACTGAGCTATACCCTCAGCCCTCAAGGGAGGTATGTTTTATGTAAGGCAATTCTTAGCCTCAGCAAGTCTGGGAAAAGGTTTGGAATCTACACTAGGGCAAACATCTTGCTGTGTTCCAAGGGTGGACCTGGGCTTATGGGGAATGCTGTGTTCCTGGGGGCAGATCAGCACAGCAGTGAACAGCAACAGACTGGCCTGATCAACTGGGTACAAATCTGTTTGCCACTTATTGGCTCTGTTACTTGGGCAAGTTACTTGACCTATTTATAAAATGGGGCTAATAATAGTACCTGAGTTGTGAGAATTAAATTAGTTATTTGCATGAAGTGCTTGGAGTGGTGTCTGCCAGATAGTAACTATAATAAAGCAGAGTTAGTATTAATATGCCCAGTGTAGACAAGTATCAGACAGAAGGCCGGGGGTGGTGGATTTGATGTTCCTCAGCCCAGGATTGGCTTTGCCTACATTGTGGGCGGCATCAGTCTCTTCAGGGAGCCTTGCCACCTGCTCCTTTCCGCTGGAAGAGCTTTCCGGAGCCAGGGAATTCCCTTCCATGGCGACTGACAGCAGCTCCCGGCATTCTGATGCCAGATGCTCTGCCCACAGCAGTAGAGTGAGAATTAGATCACGTCTTGTGGCCAAGGTTGGCCTGGGAGGACAGGCAGGTTTAGGAGTTGAGGGTATCCACTTAGGAAGGCTGGATACAGAAGGGGAGTGCAGACCCTGGGAAGTTCCTCTCCACGCCTTGGGCCTGCTTTGGCTGAGGGTGGTGCCGCAGACAGGGGAAGGGCGGGTGCCCAGGGAGGACAGGCAGGATGCCAGGGTGTCTGCCAGCCTCCAGGACGCTCATTTTGGCTTCCCGCCCTCTAGCAGGGAGCAGGGAGGCTGTTTTGTTTGGGCATCAATTGGGCAGGCTGTGGGAAAATAAGGCAGGCAGGTTTCCTAAGCTGAGCAGGGCTTGTTCCCTTCACACGTCAGCCCACACAGTGGTGGCAGGGCTGCCACCTCCCATTGTGCTTTTCCTCCCCCACAACTCCATCTTTCTCCCCTGGTTCCTGTCTGATGCTCCTTCCCTAGCTCAGTCTGGTGGGCACTCCCCATGGAAAGGGCCCACAGACTGGTAGCACCCTATGCCTCCCAGGCTGGGCCTTGAAGAAAGTCCCTAGTGGAACCTCTGGTGTTACAGATGAGGAAACCGTGGCTGAGGGAGAAGCAGGGACTTCCCAAGTCTTCACAGTGAGTCAGGGGCAGAACTGGAACTATAGTCAGGATCAATCTCTCCTCACCATGGGAATTCCTCTTTTTATTTTTATTTATTTATTTTTGGTACCAGGGCTTGAACTCAGGGACACTCAACCACTGAGCCACATCCCCAGCCCTTTTTTGTATTTTACTAGAGACAGGGTCTCACTGAGTTGCTAAGTGCCTTGCCATTGCTGAGGCTGGCTTTGAACACGTGATCCTCTTGCCTCAGCCTCCCAAGTGCTGGGATTACAGGTGTGTGCCACAGCACCCGGCTGTCTTTTTATTTTTTTAATTGACAAACAAAACCGGAACAAAATGAAGGAAAACTCACACAAAGGAAAACTCACATTTGAGGGCTGGCATGGTTGCAGGCAATTTACATAAACATTCCCATTTAATTCCCACCACAAACCTGCAAACAGCCATTCTTCCACTTTTCTAGACAAGGGAAGCTGGATGAAAAAAAGTTTCAAGACTTGATCAAGAATCCAAAGCTAGGCAGAGGAGGAACCAGACATCTAACTCAGGGTTGCCTGACTGAAAACCCCAGAAACTTCACCCTTCCACCCACACCTGATCGTTCTACTCCTCAGTGCCTGGTTTTCAGAGCTGTAATCAAAGTGCAGCTCCCTGTGGAAGGCTGCCGTCAGCGTCCCACAGAGGCACCACTTAGCTTTCCCGGCTGCATCCCTGTTGGCAGTCTCTGGCTTATAGGCTCCTCAGCCCTTTACAGATCATATGCCTAATATTTCATTTAATCTTCACAACAGCACCCCTGGGAGGAAGACAGGACATTCTACAGATGTGGAAACCAAGGCTGAGGACAGTGATGTGCCAGAGATCACATTCAGAAAGTGCCCGGCAAAGATAGGGCTACAACTCTGGTTTCCTGTGTCCTGATGTTAAAATCATGTGTCTGCCAGCTCCTACCACAGCCTGGAGACTTAGCTCTTCATGCCCCCTCATCCCCTAAGTTGTAATACATACTGCCTGGCAGGGGTACCAATTGACCAGATCATTCCCTGCCCCAATGCCTATTTCCTAGGGACTTGCCTCTGGCTGACTTCTAGTGGGACCCTGAATTCCTATGATTCTCCTGGCCTTACATGTCCCCCATTCACTGCTGTGATCTTCAATCAATTTTTGTTAAGACTGGGAGCTTCTGAAGGGTAGGGCCTGGGTGTCACCCCTCAGACCTTCTCTTGACTAAACCCAGAACAAAAGACTTTAAAAAAATTTATTTATTTATTCTAATTAGGTATGTATGACAGCAGAATGCATTTTGTACACAATTGCAGCACAACTTGGTTGTGGTTTTGCTGGTCGTATACGATGTCGAGTTGCACCACATGTGCAGTCATACATGTACTTAAGGTATTGATGTCCCCACAACCTTTCCCCTCTTCTCCCTCCCCTTTGCCCAATCACAATTCCTCCATTCTTCCCATGCCCAACCCCTATTATGGATCAGTATCCACTTATCAGAGAGAACATTTGGCCTTTGGTTTTTTGAGACTGGCTTACTTTGCTTAGCATGATATTCTTCAGCTCCATCCATTTAGCTGCAGATGCCATGATTTTATTCTCTTTTAATGTTGATTAATATTCCATTCTGTATATATACCATAGTTTCTTTATCTATTCATCTACTGAAGGGCATCTAGGTTGGTTCCACAGTTTAGCTATTGTGAATTGAGCTGCTATAAACATTGATGTGGCTGCATTACTATAGTATGCTGATTTTAAATCCTTTAGGTATGGACTGAGGAGTGGGATAGCTGGGTCAAATGGTGGTTCCAACTCAAGTTTTCTAAGGAATCACCATACTGCTTTCCAGACTGGTTGCACCAATTTGCAGTCCCACCAGCAATGTATAAGTGTGCCTTTTCCCCTGTATCCTTGCCAACACTTACTGTTGTTTGTATTCTTGATAACAGCCATTCTGACTGGTGTGAGATGAAATCTTAGAGTAGTTTTGATTTGCATTTCTCTAATTACTAAAGATGTTGGACATTTTTTTCATATATTTGTTGATTGATTGTATATCTTCTGAAAAGTGTCTGTTCATCTCCTTAGCCCATTTACTGATTGGGTTTTTTTTTTTTTTTTTTTTTTTTTTGTGTTAAGTTTTTTGAGCAGAAAAAGAGACTTGTTGAATGATACTGAATGGAGCCCAAGAGCTAGTTCTGCCACAAACTCAATGTGCACCCTAGGGAGAGCCGCTGCTCTCTTTTGGCAGCCACTGACCTTGAGGTCTCTTCCCAAATGCTGCAATTTTCTTTTTAAATGGTACTGGGATTGAACCCAAGGCTTTATAAATATACACATACATATTTATACACAGGGCCTTATAATGCTGAGCTACATCCCCAGCCCTTTTTATTTTATTTGGAAATATGTTCTCACTAAGTTGCCTAGGGTAGCTTTGAACTTTCAATCTTCCTGCCTCAGCCTGCTGACTAGCTAGGATTTCAGGTGTATGTCATCATGCCTGGCTCCAATGTGCTGAGATTGTTTTGAAGCTGATTAGAGGAGGAGATGGGCACACACACCCAGGCTGACTAGAGGGCTGTGTTGGGCAGTGGGCAGTGGAGGGTAGGGAAAGGTGACCCACATTTGAAGGAGGTGAATGGAAGTGGGGTCCACAGTCTGCAGCAGCATCCCTAGCTGGGTTTGATGAGGTTCAGGAAGGGATGGCTGTCATCTGAATGTACTGAGTAGCTTGTGCCAATGTGAGTCAGGGATAATGACAGAGTGGAGAGGGCCATGGAACTCAGCTGCAGGGTGTGTGTGTGTGGGGTGCCTTGGTACAGTATGGACAGGTGGACTGGTGGCCACATTTTCTGAAGAGGGCCGTGGATGGAGTATAAGTCTGCCGTGGGTTCCTGCTTCAGGCCTGGTGTGGGGTGCTTTTCCTACTGTAGCCATGCTAAAGGACTTCTGCACACTTTGCCCTCCTATAGTTTCTCCCAGGAGTCCTGCGTAATACCAGAATAGCTGGTCTTCTAATATCCACTTACATACCGTTCCAGGCATATTTTTGATCCTGGCTCTAACTTAATCTTAGAATCACATTCTGGGAGAAGTGGACACTGGAGGACATTGGAGAGAGCACAGCTTCAAAGTCAGCGGGAGGCAGGGTCCAAGCCTGGCTTTCCTTTATTAGCCATGACCTTGGGTAGGTCATTTCACTTTTAAGCTACAGTCTGTGAAATCCCCAAATGGGGTCATATGTATGAGGGTTGGAAACAACATAAATAATGTGGCTATTTCATTGCTTGAAACATGGAAGAAGCAAAATTAATGATAGCTATTATTAATTTTTTTTTTTTAAAACAACTTTTTAATTTTTTTTAAATATTTATTTATTTACTTTAGTTTTACACAATGCAATACATTTATGTTTACGTGGTGGCTGAGGATCGAACCCGGGCCGCGCACGTGCAAGGCGAGCGCTCTGCCACTGAGCTACAACCCCAGCCCCAGCTATTATTAATTTTTTTCCAGATTGAGAATCCCATCTGTGGCCTCTTTGATATATGAAAGCCAGCACCTGTTTGCTCAGCCCCAGGGATGGGGAGCTCACCTCCTCCAGGGGCAGCTCAGAAATCTCCTTCCTGAGACCCAGCTGAGGTCTGTCCCAGTTCTGTCTCTGGGGCCTCAGTGCATGCTGCTCTGCAGCACTTTCCCCAAAGAATCTCAAGAGATCTTCCTGGGAACACAGGGCTTGCCTGTGATGCAGAAGCAAGACTCTGGAAGTCCTCATCCTTGTTCAAAGAGGTACATTTTAATTGGCTTACACAGGTCATAGGAATCCCTTCCCTTTTTTTTTTTTTTTTTTTTTTTTTTTTTTTTTTTTTTTTTTTTGTGGTGCCGGGGATTGAACTCAGGGGCACTCGACCACTGGGTCATATCCCCAGCCCTTTTTGGTATTTTATTTGGAGACAGGGTCTCACTGAGTTGCTAAGTGCCTCGCCATTGCTGAGGCTGGCTTTGAACTCGCGATCCTCCTGTCTCAGCCTCCCAAAGTGCTGGGATTACAGGCGTGCGCCACCGCGCCCGGCAGGAATCCCTTCCCTTTTACTGTGGAGTTTGGAACACATGGATTGTATCATCCTCAGTCTTATTTTTCCTGGATGAACACTCCCAATCCTTTTAAAATTCTTCACAGAGGACCATTTTTCATGGAAGAATCAGAATTTGTCCCAAATCCATCACTTCAGGGCAAGTGCCTCATCTATAAAAATGAGGAAAATAATACTATTTCATAGGGGTACAGTGAAAATTAATTCAGAAAAATCATGAAAATTTAGGGTTTGAACAAAGCACTTGTAAATGTTAAATAAATATATTTTGGTGCTGGGGATTGAACCCAGGGGATGCTTTGCCATTGAGCTGCATCCCCAGATCTTTTTATTTGCAGATATGATCTTATTAAGACACGGAGGGTCTTACTCAATTGCTGAGGCTGACTTCAAACTTTCAATCACCTGCCTCAGCCTCCCAAGTTACTGGAAGGCAGTGGCCAGACTGGTTGTCCTTTATTAGTTGTGTGACCTTGGGTAGGTCATTTCAGTTCTAAGCCACAGGCATGTGCCACCATGCCTAGTTAAAACACTTAAAAAAAAATCGCTTTTTTACCCTGTCTTCAGAAAAAAAGGGGGTGGTACTGCTGACGATGTAGCTCACTGGTAAAGCACCCCAGGTTTCAATCCCAGGGACTGTGGAAAAAGAAAAAAATAAAATAAAGAAAGGAAGAATTTTTTTCCCCTCTGTGGTGCTGGGGATCCAACTCAGGGCCTTTAGTATACTGGGTGAACACTCTACTACTGAGGCACACCGCAAGACCCTCAAAAAATCACACTTTTGAAAACATATTCAGCAGGTAAGCCTGCTGATATTGCCCTTAGCTCTTTATAAAACTTCCAGAGGAAATCATTTCAGAAAGTCATTTGCTACTCTAAATGATGGCAAATCAGACAAAGTATGCCACCTAAATAAATAAAATAAATCCCCAGGGTCTACCGACATCTGTAAAGAGCCTATTAGGTTCTAGACCTCATTTATCTTATTCTCAGATGGGCCCAAAGGCCCAGAGAAGTCTCAGGTCTAGGCTGGATCCTAAATCTTCCAACATCCATCAACTTTCTATCCCCAGTATTCACCTCCCAAGGAGGGAGCCAAAGGGAGGATCACCTCAGGGTCAGAGCAGTTGCACCAAGGACTAGGATTCAGCAAATCTTTGTTAGGTACCTGCTGTGTGCAGAACATTGCATTTAGGCAAGTGCTGACACCCCTCCCCTACTAGTGAAGTGTCATTTATGGATGGTTGGTCTGGGACTTAGCCTCGGTGAAGCCTAGGTTGATTCTATCTTGCTCACCGTTCCAGCCCCCAATGATTGGCATTAAGTCTTGGCAAAAGGCAGGACCCAGCAAATACTTTCTCAATGATGAATCAATGAGCATTTTTTGAGCACAGACTATGTGTTAGGTTCTGTGGTAGGAGAAACTGTAATTAACACAATATGCTTGTGAGGATGTTATGATACCTCCATTTCATAAGTGAAGAAACAAAGGCTGAAAGAAGGGAGTGGATTATCCTGAAGGCTTCACACTGAACCAGTGGGGGTCCAGGCTGAACTCCAGCCTCTATACCTCCTCAGAGCTGTAGCTATTGCTGGACAAGGGCTCAGGGGCTCAGGGGCCCCACCCATCTGTTCTCTTGCCCTAGGCCTTCTCTGATCTAATTGAGGACTGTGGTGGAGGGCTGATTTTTGAATGGCCTCAAGAAAACCAGAAATAGCAGGGCATGTCTTCTAGTTTATACAAAGCTCTGGATAAATCTTATTGAAGCACAGCTCTGATTCTATCACTTTCTTGCTCAAAACTCTAGATTCAGTGTAAACAACTTGGGGTCAAGTTCCACCTTCCCAATTTCTGGCCACGTGGCCGTCTGGCAATTACCCTGGTCTATGCAGGCCTCACTCACCTTCCTCTTTTGCCTGAACTGCTTCTGAGAAGAGTTGCCTGGGACTCCAAATTCTGAAAAAACCGTGGGGGTGATTCAGCTCATTCTCCACACAGCCCTGTGGCTCAGAGCATGGGGAAGAGGCATTTCCACTCTTTTCAGGACCCAAGAAGGCTGACACCCCTGCCTGCAGATAGTTTGGACAGAGCACGAAGGTGTGTGGGAGGACCCTGCCTAGATAAGCATCCTCATTGGTAGCTGAGCAACCCTAAGTTCACCCAGTCAAGGGCAGGCAGAGTGAACTGACATCCAGAAGTCCTCACTCCCAAACAAGGGCCACGGGTTTCCTCTATGTACCCTGCTGCCTCCTCTACTTTACCCTATGTTGCTCACCCCCACCCCCTTTCTTCTTCCCTCCCTTTTCTTCTTTTTGCTGTGCTGGAGATCAACCCAAGGCCTCAAACATATCAGGCAAGTGCTCTACTACTGAGCTACACTCCCAGACCCTGTATCTTTTTCTTTTTAACTCAGCAATTTCTAGTTCTGCTGTGACCTTCGGAGAGTCTCCACTCTTCTTCGGACACTCGCCTTCCCATTGTGACACGGTAGCAAAGTCTATAAGACTGCTCTGCTCCTTTTCAGCAGAGTCCCGAGTGTCTGGTAGTACACAGCGTTTTCCCTTTTGCAGGGCAACTGCTTACTTCTGTACTTCCCACCCCCAAATCGCAAAGGACAGGCACCTGTAGCCAATTGTAAAAGGATATGTCCATACTCAACCCCTTGTGCACAATTAGCTGGCAGGTAAAGAGGGATGCTGAGTGGCCGATAGGAAGCAAAAAAAAAAAAAAAAAAAAAAGATCTCTCCTGCCATGGGCATACTTGCCCTTCCCATTGTAAAAATCTCCCTACAAGCGTCGCCCCCAACCCTTCCCATACCCGGACACAAACGCTGCAGCGGCTAAAGCCGGCAGGAGACTGGGGCGGCCTGTGCGCGTGCGTCGGCGCCGGGCCCTCTCCCGCCCACGTGCGCGCCCCCGGTTGGAGGCGCGCGTCGCGGCGAGCTGGCGGGAAAGCGCGCGGGAAGCCCCCGGCTGACTCCGGTGTGGGGGAGGGAGGGCTGGAGGCGTTTGGAACGTGCCACTCACAGAAAGGAAGGGGGGAATTTTCGCGCTCCTCTAGCGTTTCTACCCATCCTCCAACCAATCCGTTAGTTCCCCCTGTCCCCCACCACGATACGGAGCCCCGCGCCGCGGCTTCGCTCCCTCGCTGCAGCCTGGCGGGGCCAGCTAACCTGACGGTGCTGGACTGAGCGGTTCCCTCCTCCGCCGGAGCGGGGCGCTGCGCCGCGCGGTGGGGCCGGAAATTCCCGCGGCCTGAGTGGTGGAGCCCTAGCAGGGAGTGCGGCGCCGCCTTCCTCCTCCCGGGGCCGGGCGGGGGCGTTGGGCACCGCGAGGGACGGGCTGCCCGAGTGGGTGGGGTTGGGGGCCGCCGCGTCCTCCTGGAGCACGGGAGCGGACGGCGGGCGGGGAGAGCGGACGACGGGGCTGCTCCCTACCAGCGGCTGGACTAGCCGGGAGACCCTAGCGCCCCTGCTCCCGGCCTCCGCCCCCTCGTGGTCTCCGCCTCCTTCCCTCACACACCCCCCGGGCCGTCCGGGCCCCAGGCCTTCCCGGCGCTCCTCCTCCCTCTCTTCATACTCGCTTTGGCCGGGGTCCTCTTGCTGCCTCTGGGGCGAGTCCTCCTCCTTGGGTTCTCCTTTCTCTCTCTCACACACACACGCACACGCACACTCACACACACACGCGCGCGCGCGCGCGCCCTTGCTCTCTGGGTCACCCCTTCCTCTCCAGCCCTACTCCTCGTCGTCCTTGCTAACGCCGCCGTCGGGGGAGGATTGATGTCCCTTCAGCATCATGCAGCCACCACCGAGGAAGGTAAGGGCGCAGCCGCGGAGCTTTGGGGGTTCGGGAGGGGATGCGTACTAGGAATGCGGCTGGGGCGACTGCTGCGCCCCCTCCCCCTCCCCGCAAGGGGCTGTGACCGCTCTCGCCTCTGGCTTGTCACGGAGTTGCCGCTGGCTCCAGGCGGGTGTGTGTGTGGGGGGGGGGCGTGTGTGAGGTGCTTTTCCAATCAAGGGATTGCCGGGGTTCCTCTCCTTCACTGCACTGAAGGTACCCCCAGACATTTTACGGGAGTTTCGGTTGTGCATTTGTAAGTGTGCGCCTGCATGGCAGTGCTGCCCGCTGCAAAGTGCATTCTCGGGGCTGCACCGAGGGGAGGCGGGGGAGCCCCTGCAGATTTGCAGAGCCTTGTGCGTGTGTGATTGTTTAGTCTGCACCAGGTTTGAGCCCTCCAGCCGCTTGTCGCCACCCCCGCCCGTTTGCAGATTTGCGGGGGATTTATTTCAAGCCTAGTCCTAAGGTTTGGCCTGGTTTTCCCACGGGGCTGCCGAAAACAAGTTGGAATAGTCATAGCCCTCCCACTCTAGGGAAAAGCAAATTAAGAATTGACGGATCCTGCTTTTTACCCCCACCCTTTCCACGAGGTTCTTGCCCCGCCCCCACCTAGGGGGCCAGGGGGCGGTGGCACTGCCCCCAGGAAAGCAAGAACCCTTCAACAGTGCGACAGTGTGTGGCGTGTGCACTTAGACCTGGCCTTGGATGGCCAGGGTGGGAGTGACGAGTGTTCCTGGCTTTTCAGCAGCTTCCCGCTGCGCCCTTCTCTGGCTTTTCCAGTGGCCGAAGCTGTGTCCTTGTCTTTTAAATTCTGCACATGGGTACCGAGTGTCTTATGTGGACACTGGGTGGAGGAGGCCATTCTATCCTCCCCTCGTGGGCAAACATTTGCTGAATGCCGAACTCATCCATGTCTTCCTTCCCCTTCTTAATCCGGGTTTCATTAGTTAAGTAAGACCTTTTCTTTTGCACATGTACTCCCACTCCTCTGGGTAGTCCCGTTCCAGCGGCCAGGATTCCAGGATTGTAACCTGGAACCCTGGGGTCCGGCCTGGCAGGCGTGGAGGCTCTGGCCCGTTGGCATTTGCGGTTCTTGGTGTTTGAAGTGGAGCCTTCACCGGGCCTGGCTTGCTGGGTTAGTTTAAAAGCACTGCATATGTTGGAAGGTCACTTTTGCTTTCTCCTTTGTGAGAATGTGATTTGACGAGCTATCAGCGAGTGGAGGGCATCATCCTGAGACAGTGTGCTTTCTTGCAGCCATTATGGAATAATTTATGTAGTTTGATTCATGCATATTATTTCATGATTGTATAAATTTCGGTCATTAGGTATTAGGTACTCTTATGCTCTCCTCTCCCATCTACACTCTGCTCACTTCTCCTGGTGGTTAATGTCTGAATCTTTTTTTGGAAGAAATAGAAGACTGGCTCTTTTAAAACTATTAGAGGACCTAGGTATGTACTCAGCTTGTGCATGAAATAGAATGACTGACAGTTTATTTTTCACCTTTTCATAATTTTTATACTAGTGTATTTTTATTCAGCCTGTTCAGGTTATTTGACTACCTTTTGTAATTAAATAAATGTCTTTCATAATGAATCTAGATGACAAATAGTAGGTTTATGGTCTTCAGGGAGAGAAAAGTGAGAGGTGGATATATTCTGACAAATATTAAGAGTTTTTCTTAATTTTTTTTGTTCAAGTTGTAGTATGGCTTTCATAAATATATGGTGTATTTTAGGTGAAAGTAACACAAGAACTGAAAAACATTCAAGTTGAGCAGATGACAAAACTTCAAGCCAAACATCAAGCAGAATGTGATTTGCTTGAAGATATGAGGTAAGGTTATAGTAAATAGTTTGAGAACTTTAAAAAAAATATTTTTAGTCGTAGACGGGCATAATACCTTTATTTTATTTTTCTTTGGTGCTGAGGATCGAACCCAGTGTCTCACAAGTGCTAGGCAAGCACTCTACCACTGAGCTACAACCCAGCCCCTAGTTTGAGAACTTCCATATCTCTTTTTCAAAGAACCTTTGAGTTGCCAAGCCCCAGGATCTAATGATGGAATTTCCTTTTGGATTTCCTGCTTTAAGGCTGTTAGAACTTTGACTCAGCTGGAAATTATAACTGGAACTAAGACAATACAAACTTTCCCTGTAGTGTAGGAACCTATAATGTACACATACTATTATGAAAAAAACAAGGGCCTTAAAAGTCTGTCAAATTATAATCATTGAAGTAAAAATTTTTACTTATGTTTTTCTACTGAATTGTAACAATTATACACGGTATAATTTTACACAGATTTTTAAATCGACTCCTGTGGTTAATGGTTAATATCTGGGGTGAGCTACTCAACCCCAGATGATTAGATACTAGCACTGTTTGTTAAACATGACAAATATAACTGTCTTTGAATGTTAAATTTCAGTGAGAACTATGTTTATCATTTTATTTTATAATTAAAGTTACTTATATTTATAATCAAGATAACTTTAAAAAAATATTTATTTATTTGCTTTAGTTGTACACAATGCCTTTATTTTTATGTGGTGCTGAGGATCGAACCTGGGCCGCACACGTTCTAAGGCGAGTGCTCTACCTCTGAGCCACAACCCCAGCCCCCAAGATAACTTTTAATTTAATAGACATCTTAACTAACATTGTGAAAATTAATCTTTCCTTATAGAGGAAAGCATGACTTATTGAAAGAAATGACACTTTTTTTTTTTTTTAACAATCCTGTAGTAAAAACTGATAGTTTGACAAATACTTTTTTGTAAGGGATGGAAGATGATTTGCATATTGAAATGGTGGTTGCAGTTCTTATTTCACTTTAGTAATATAATTATCAAATTGCAATTGGGTCTATAAACCTCATCAATTGCCTAACTTTTTTTTTTTTTTTGGTACCGGGGATTGAACTCAGGGGCACTCGACCACTGGGTCACATCCCCAGCCCTTTTTTGTATATATTTAGAGACAGGGTCTTACTGAGTTGCTAAGTGCCTCGCCATTGCTGAGGCTGGCTTTGAACTCGCAGTCCTTCTGCCTCAGCCTCCCAAGTGCTGGGATTACAGCGCCACTGCGCCTGGTTGATCAATTGCCTAACTTCATGTTGGTTTCATAAAAAATACTGACTAGATATTTTTAAAAATTATTTATTCTAATTTGTTATTTGCTTGCAGACTGCAATTCATTTCATATTACATATATAGAGCATTTCATATTACATATATAGAGCATATATATGTGTATATACATATACACATATATATGTATATAATATGTAATATATGACATTTTGGCCACATTATTATAATAATATTCTAATTATCACATACAATAATATTCTAATTAATTACAATAATCTAATTATCAAAATTATTACGTATATATGTAATATATATATTACATATACAGAGCGCAATTTTTCAAGTCACTTGTTCTACACAGAGTATTTTCATAACATTCGTGTCTTCATACATGTACTTAGGGTAATGATATCTAACTCATTCCACTGTCATTCCTATCCCTTGCCCCCTCCCTACCCCTCCCTCCCCTTTGATCTATTTAAAGTTTTTTCATTCCTACCATGCTCCCCGTGCCCCTCCATTAACTAGATATTATTATGATAAAAGTATATATATTTGGAATTGTTTATAGCTCAAAGATTTTAGTTTAAGGTGTTTCATTTTTCCCTCTAACATATTTAACTTATGTACTATTTATGAACATTTCAGCTGTATACCTGTTTTTTAGGGTTTCTGACTAAGGCATATAAATCTATTCTCATCTATCTTGGATACGCCAAGATTGTTGTTTTTCTGACTGAAAAGTACTGTATTTTGTTTTTTGTGGTACCGGGGATTGAACTCAGGGGCACTCGACCACTGGGTCACATCCCCAGACCTTTTTTGTATTTTATTTAGAGACAGGGTCTCACTGAGTTGCTAAGTGCCTCGCCGTTGCTGAGGCTGGCTTTGAACTCGCGATCCTCCTGCCTCAGCCTCCCAAAGTGCTGGGATTACAGGCGTGCGCCACCGCGCCCGGCTCTTGTATTTTGTTTTTTATGGTACTGAGGATTGAACACGGGGTGTTCTACCACTGAGCTACATTCCCAGCACTTTTTTTTTTTTTTTTTTTTTTTTTAAGACGGTTATCTCTGAGTTGCCCAGGTTGGCCTCAAACTTGTGATTCTCTTGCCTCAGCCTCCCAACTAGTTGGGATTATAGGTGTGTGCTACCACACCTGACTCACAAGGAAGTTTTTAAATATAAAAATTCCTGTATAAGATATCTGAAGCTAGCTGGGTATAGTGGCCCATGCTCGTAATCCTAGTGGCTCAGGAGGCTGAGGCAGGAGGATCGTGAGTTCATAGTCAGCCACAGCAACAGTGAGGCACTAAGCAACTCAGTGAGACCCTGTCTCTAAATAAAATACATAAAAGGGCTGGGGATGTGGCTCAATGGTTGAGTGCCCCTGAGATCAATTCCCAGTAAACCTCACTCCCCCCACCAAAAAAAAAAAAAAAAAAAAAAAAAAAAGATATATCATGGTTAAAAATTCAAGGTCTTAAGCATTTGTTAAGTAAGTATATGAAGAAGATATTTTAATTGAAATCTGTAGACGAAGGAAGTAATCAATTTTCAGAAACATTTCAGGTAGGCAACTTTAGTGTGTAAGTGAAGATCCTGTGTTGGGACTGGGTGGTCATGGCAATAAAATCCTGTTGATTCTGTCTTCTAAAGACTTCCTGATTACTCTTTTTTCCTTTTGCCTGTACCTTGGTGCAGGAACTTACAGTCAAGAATATGGATATGGCAGTGAGACAGCTCTGGATTTGTTTCTAGGCTCTGTCACCTAAGGTGTGCTGACTTCTAAAACGTCTTAATTTTTGTACACTTTACATTGCCCCATTTGTAGAGTGGGGCAGTTGTGGCCTTTATTCAGAAAGGTTGTGCAGATCAAATGACTGCATGTAGATGTGACATATGTTAAGCTAAGTAGAGGTAGATTGTCACTCTTGCTGCTGTTGTTTAATTGTTTGTATTATTGCTGATCCATGACATTTTGGCCACATTATTACAATAATATTCCAATTATCATGGCAGTGTCCTTATATCCTCTATCCCCCAACCTCTCTTTTTTAATCTGTCTTCCATATTGCCATCAGTTATTTTATTATACATTAGCTCTCTATGACTTTCTGGATAAAGGCTCATCACCTTTTCATAACATACATGGCCCTTAGCAACCTAGCTGCAAGGTTTCCTTGCTGACTAAGTTATGTGGGCATGTTTCATGCCCATGCAGCCTTCTTCCTTATTCCTCCTACTTTGGCTCTTTAAGACATCTGCTAATCTAATTATTAGCAGATGTACCTCTTTGTTTTTGCTGTTCCCTTTGCCTGTTGATACCCTTCCTCCCACTTTTTTTCACATGGCAAATGCTGTTACTACCTCTGTAAATTGTTTCTCTGTGGTCTTAAAGGAGTTTGATTTTTCACATGCTTCTGGCTTCTTCCACCTTGTGAATTCTTTGAAGTTTAGAGTTTAAATCTTACTCATTTTTGTATCTTTGGTTTTTTTTTTTTTTTTTTTTTTTGGTACTGGGGATTGAAGGCAGATCTGCTTTCCCACTGAGCTATGTCCCCAGGCCTTTCTATTTTTTATTTTGAGACAGGGTTTTATTAAATTGCTTAGGGCCTTGCTAAGTTGCTGAGGCTAGTCTTGAACTTGTGATCCTCCTGCCTCAGCCTCCAGAGTTGCTGGGATTATAGGTATGCAACAGTGTGCCTGACACTCCCATGCAATTGTGTGTGTGTGGTACTGGGGATCAACACCAGGGCCTTGTGCACACCAGGCAAGCTCTCTACCACTAAGCTACATCTCCAGTCCTCCCATGTAGCTTTTTTTGGGGTATTGGGATATAACCCAGAGTCAATTTTAACACTGAACTATATCCCTAGTCTTTTTATTTTGAGACAGAGTCTTGCTAAATTGCTGAGGCTGGCCTTGAACTTGTGATCCTCTTGTCTCAGCCTTCCAAGCCACTGGGATTATAGGTGTATGCCACCATGCCTGGCTTCCCATAGTGTTTTGAATGGAATATGTGTTAACCTGCTAAAGCATGAGTATAGGACTGTCTCCTCCTTTTTGTCCCATTGATTTAAGAGCTTTAATTCTTAGGGTCTGCTATGCCTATAGTATGCTTTATAGTTTGACACATTGTGAAATAGGTTGGCCATGCCATGTGTTATCAAATATTGCTATAGCCAGGTGTGGTGGCTCATGCCTGTAATCCCAGCACTTGGGAGGCTGAGGCAGGAGGATTGTGAGTTCAAAGCCAGCCTCAGCAAAGGCGAGGCACTTAGCAACTTAGTGAGACCCTGTCTCTAATAAAATACAAAAAAGGGCTGGGGATGTGGCCAGTGGTTGAGTGCCCCTACGTTCAATCCCTGGTACAAAAAAACCAAAAAAAAAAAAAAAAAAAAAAACAATATATATATATATAACTACATAATTCAGCTTTGTAGAAACAAGCCCCTTTGTAAAAAACAATCCTCCCCACCTCCTGCCTCATCCATTACACAGAACAAATGAAAATGCTGAAATTTTTCTATGGTTTCATGTGATGGGAAAGGCTCCATGTTTCCCTTTGTGGAAATATTGCACCTTATTGACTGTTACAGCTGTGTCTGTGAATATCCTTAAAAATACATTTTATAGAAGCGCTCGCCTATTTCAAAATAAACCCATTGTGTACAACTAAGGAAATAAATAAATATTTAAAAAAAAAAAAAAATACATTTTATAGAAATGATTAAGTTTCTTGCTGCCAACAAACTCTATAAACTATGAAATATACTTCAAGTAAGCAAGACAGTTGTTTCTTTTAAAAATTCTAATTAGCTAGGCATTTACTCATTTTGCTACATTATAGACAACTGGAATTTTAAATCATTAATGGAATATTTTTGTATACATGGTATATTGGTTATATATACATAATTTTGGCTTGTATTTGTAAGAGAAAATTTTGAAATTGATGTCCAACAGAGCAGCAATGTTAATCTTAAACATTCCCAAGTAATCATCTACTTGTTTTTCCTATTTTATATTGTTTTTTGGTGCTGGGGATTGAACCCAGGGCTTTGCAGATGATAAGCATGATCTGTACCACTGAGCTACACCCTCTTATTTAAAATATGTTGCAATTGAGACTAGATTAATAAACTGACTCTAGATTGATGCAGTATAAGCAAGCAGCTATTTGTGAATAGAAAAATGATAAAGACCAAAAGATGTCTTATGCAGAAATACACTGTATTGAGTACTTTAGTTCCAACATATCTACCTTCATTCAAGCCCCAAATTCCATTCAGAACATTTGAAGATAGTGAAATGTCAGCCAAGGAGGTTTGTCTACTTTTTTTTTTTTTGGTACTAAGGATTGAATTCAGGGGTGCTTTACCACTGAGCCACATTCCCAGCTTTTTAAATTTATTTTTCAAAATTTTGAGACAGGTTCTCGCTAAGTTTCTTAGGACCTTGTTAAGTTGCTGAGTCTCACTTTGAACTTGCCATCCTCCTGCTTCAGCCTCCTGAGTCTCTGGGATTATAGGCATGTGCCACCTCACCTGGCTAGAAAAAAGATATTATAACTTTATTTATTTATTTATTAGTTGCTGATAGACCTTTATTTTATTTATTTATAGTGGTGCTGGGAACCAAACCAGTGCCTCACACATGCCAGGCAAGTGCCCTACTGCTGAGCCACAGCCACAGCCCAAGGTTTTATAACTTTAAAAAGAGTTTAATAAAACACATAACATATTAAGCTGTAAATTGAAGTTTTTGGCTGGATATGGTGAGTTCTCACCCCCACCTTTTTTCCTTCTGGAATTTTCAGGGGAGGAGACCAATTATGATATTGTTTTTTTAAAAAATATTTATTTGTTTTAGTTGTACACAGAGACTTTATTCTTACGTGGTGCTGAGAATCGAACAGGGCTGCGCACGTGCTAGGTGAGCACTCTACCGCTGAGCCACAACCCCAGCCCTGATACTGTTTTTTTTTTTTTTCTCCTTTGCTGTCCTCCCCTTCTTCAGTTCATTTCTTCCAGGGATGCATTTGGAAGCTGGTGTGTTGGGAGGGAAGTATGAGAGAGAAAGATAATTCATTTGTCATTAATCAGGGACATTCTGTGCTTTTGGGAAGATTTTATATCGATGCACGTTTTATACTGATGACGTTTGCTATTAGCAGTAGAGAAGCACATTTTACTTTCTTTTTAGTTTATTATTATTTTTTTCCTTTTTGTTCTCTAAGGTCTCTTACCAAGTAAGTTTCTTTTTTTTTTTTTTGGTACCGGGGATTGAACTCAGGGACACTCGACCACTGGGCCACATCACCAGCCCTTTTTTGTATTTTATTTAGAGACAGGGTCTCACTGAGTTGCTAAGTGCCTTGCCATTGCTGAGGCTGGCTTTGAACTTGCGATCCTCCTGTCTCAGCCTCCCAAAGTGCTGGGATTACAGGCGTGCGCCACCGCGCCCGGCACCAAGTAAGTTTCTAAATTTAGAGACTATGTGCTTTCCTTTTTAATATCATTTATCTTTTTGATGTGCTAAGTAAAAGAGATTCTTTACTGGGACTCAGAATACAAAGAACTACCTTCTTAGCAAACATTTTTAGGAGGTCATTATATAATGTGGAAAAGTTATGGAATTATCACATTTATTTTATAGATTAAGGTGGAAACTGAGGCATAGTGAGATGAAATAAATCATAATAAATCATTTTGGTGAGGATTCTTAGCTATTTTCCCTAATTTACAGGCTAGTGCACTCTATCTCATATCTGTCTCCCTAGCTTTTAACCAAGGAATTCATTATGAGTCCTATCTTTTGAAATATTTTGCCTGTGAAAATGTTCATTATTAACTAATAATTTATTTTCTTTCCTTCCTTCTTTTTTCTCCCTCTCTTCCTTCCTTTTAGGGGTTGAACCAGAGGTGCTTAACCACTGAGCCACATCCCTAGCCCTTTTTTGGGTTTTATTTAGAGGGTCTCACAGTTGCTTAGGGCCTTCATAAATTGCTGAGACAGGCTTTGAACTTGTGATCCTCCTGTCTCAGCCTCCCGAGCCACTGGGATTAAAAGTATGTGCTACCATGCCCAGCTAATAATTTGTTTTCACATATGTGTGTGTGTGTGTGTGTGTGTGTGTGTGTGTATGTATGTATGTATGTATATATTTATTTTTCATAAATTGAGCTATCAGTGAACTTTTGCCTTTCTTTCTTTTTTTTTTTTTTTAATGGTACTAGGATTGAACCCAGGGTCTCACCCATGGCAGGCAAGTGTTCTGTCCCTGAGCTACATTCCTGTAGAGGTGATTCTTATGTGCACTAAATTTTGAGAATACTGAAGTAGTGGAAAGAATAAGCACTTTGAATATGGACCAGAGATTGAATCTCAGCTCTGTTACTTATTAGCTTCAACAAATTACTAAGCTTTTCTGAGCCTCATATTTCATAGATATAAGAAAAATTTAATGTGTACATTTTTGCTTTTCTGTGGAAGTTAAATGAGATTTGTGAAATGCCAAGTTTGGTAGGTATTCAGCATTGCTGGCTACTATTGTTATTGGAAATTGAACTCTGGGAAGAATGTTGTCTTAGTCAAGGTAACAAAGGAAGTTGTGTTTCATCAATTGTTGAAAAAAAAGAAAAGTATGTAGGGGCGGGGGCTGTAGCTCAGTGGTAGAGCGCTTGCCTAGCATGTGTGAGGCACTGGGTTTGATCCTCAGCACCACAAATAAATAAATAAATAATAAAGGTAGGGTCTGGGGTTGTGGCTCAGTGGTAGAGCACTTGCTTAGCACATGCGAGGCCCTGGGTTCTATCCTCAGCACTACATAAAAATAAATAAATAAAGGTATTGTGTCTAACTACAACAACAAAAAACTATTTAAAAAAAGGTAAATTGACAACAAAAAACTATTAAAAAAACAAACAAAACACATGCGTGGGGCTGGGGTTGTGGCTCAGTGGTACAGCACTTGCCTAGCACATGTGAGGCACTGGGTTCAATTCTCAGCACCGCATATAAGATACAATAAATAAAATAAAGGTCCATAAACAAAAAACTCCAAAACAAACAAACAAACATGTGTTTGGCATGATGGTGCACACCTGTAATCCCAGTGACTTAAGAGTTTGAGGTAGGAGGTTTGCACGTTCAAAGCTAGCCTTTGCAATTTAATGAGACTGTGCCTCAAAATTAAAAGAAGGGCTGGGAATGTAGCTCAGTGGTACAATCCCTAATACCAGAAAAAGAAAAAAAAGTGAAAAAGAGTAAAGAAGCAGCAGCAGTAGCACATTATTTTACATTCTTACATTGCTTAAATCAAGTTGCATCTTACAGTTGCTTTTGGCTCTCTCTTGGTGTACTGAACTTGCAGAAAAGGTATCAGCTGCTTTGGAAGAAAATCCCACAGACAATGGTTGTAATACAGACATTGGATCACGTGGGCATTTGATGGCACAGAGGATGGTACTGTGTGAAAAAACTTTTATATAGATGACTGATTCAAAACAGTGATTCAGAAGAGTTTGCCTCTGAATATGACCAGTTCATGCACTAATTAATTTTCTTTGTCTTTTTATTATGCCCAATAGTAATATGTGCTAAAAGTCTGACAAAATAAGTTTAAAAGAGTCCTTTTAGTAAGTATGAATAAAAATTCTAAGTGATAAGGTGTTATATCAATTTAGTAGGCAGTATTTTTTCTTAATGTGACATAAAATAATGGTGTGTGTTTGCTTATTTATTTATATATTGTGCTAGAAATGCTTTACTGCTAGGCCATATCCCCAGACCATCAGTGATGTTTTAGACATAATGAAAACTGGGAATACCATATCAGCTACTCGACAGGTCCTTTTTCATTGATTCACCAATCATTATTTCTTCTTAATTGGTGTTCTTTCATATTAAAACCCCCAAATGATATAAATCTTGAGAGGGAGAATTTTTAAAAATTTAGGGCTTCAAATAAAAAGATCAAATAGGAGCTGGGCGTGGTCGCACATGCCTGTAATCCCAGCGGCTGGGGAGGCTGAGACAAGAGGATCATGAGTTCAAAGCCAGCCTCAGCAAAAGCCAGGTGCTAAGCAACTCACTGAGACCCTGTCTCTAAATAAAATGCAAAATAGGGCTGGGAATGTGGCTCAGTGGTTGAGTACTCCTGAGTTCAATCTCCAGTCAAAAAAAAAATAAATAAATAAAAATAAAAAGATCAAATAGGACCATACTTGATATTGTTTTCTTTGAGAGGAAAAATAGATTAAAGCGAGTTTAAAATTAATAAGAAATTATGTGTTTGGGCTGGGGTTGTGGCTCAGTGGTAGAGTGCATGCCTAGCATGTGTGAGGTACTGGGTTTAATTATCAGTACCACATATAAATAAATGAATAAAATAAAGGTCCAACAACAACTAAAAATATATATATTTAAAAAAATTGCCGGGACTGGGGCTGTAGCTCAGCGGAGAGCACTTGCCTAGCATGCGTGAGGCCCTGGGTTGGATCCTTAGCACCATATAAAAAAATAAATAAATAAAATAAAGGCATGCTACCCATCTACAACTATATAAAAAAAAAAAAAAGATAAAAAAATTTTTGGTGGTGCACGCTGGCAATCCCAGAGGCTTGGGAGGTTGAGGCAGGAGATAGCAAGTTTAAAGCCAGCTTCAGCAAAGGTGAGGTGCTAGCCAACTCAGTGAGACCCTGTCTCTAAATAAAATACGAAGTAGGGCTGGGGATGTGGCTCAGTGGTTGAGTGCCCCTGAGTGCAATCCCTGGTCCCCCTGGGGGGAAGAACTTATGTGGAATTCCAATTGATTAAATGAATTTAAAATTTAAATATATGCTTCCATATTATTGTCAGTTATGGCGGGGAGACTAAGAAGGAAATGCAAACTAGGCAGAGGAGGAATAGTTTGGGACGTTTAGTAAAACTGTTTAATAAAACTTTTTTTTTTGTCTGATCACTGCTTACTTGACTTGAAGGAGTTCAAGGTGTTTTTTTGTTGTTGTTGTTTTGTTTTGGTGTGGGGACCAGAGATTGAACTCAGGGGCACTTGGCCACTGAGCCACATCTCCAGACCTGTTTTGTATTTTATTTAGAGACAGGGTCTCATTGAATTGCTTAGTGCCTTGCTTTTGCTGAGTCTGGCATTGAACTCATGATCCTCCTGTCTCAGCCTCCCGAGTTGCTGGGATTACCGGCTTGTGCCACTGTGCCCAGCTGAGCTCAAGGTTTTTTTTTTTTTTTTTTTTTTTTTTTTTTTTTTTTTTTTTTTTTTGGGGGGGGGTACCAGGGATTGAACTCAGGGGCACTTGACCACTGGGCCACATCCCCAGCCCTTTTTTGTATTTTATTAGAGACAGGGTCTCACTGAGTTGCTAAGTGCCTCACCATTGCTGAGGCTGGCTTTGAACTCGCTATCCTCCTGCTTTAGCCTCCCAAATGCTGGGATTACAGGCGTGTGCCATGGCGCCCAGCTCTCAAGGTTTCAATAATACCTCTTCCTAGCGGGGCGTGGTGGCGCACGCCAGTAATCCCAGCACTTGGGAGGCTGAGGCAGGAGGATCAACTCAGTGACTCAGTGAGACCCTGTCTCTAATAAAAAATACAAATAAAGGGCTGGGGATGTGGCCCAGTGGTCGAGCGCCCTGAGTTCAATCCCTGCCATCCCCAACACCCACAAAAAAAAAAAAAAAAACTAATAATACCTCTTCCTGCTAATTGCTAATTTAATGGTTTATTAGCTTATTAGCCATCACTCATAGATCCTTATCTGCTCCTATTTTTTTTTTTTTTTTAACATTTATCTATTTGCTTTAGTTGTATACAATGTGTCTTTAGTTTTACGTGGTGCTGAGAATCGAACTTGGGCCGCGCACGCGCTAGGCGAGCGCTCCACCGCCGAGCCACAATCCCAGCCCTGCTCCTAAAATTTAAAATTTTGCTTCTTTAAATTTTAAGTGGAATAGTCATTGCAGCCCACTGCAGGTGAAATTATTTTGTGATTTACAGACTAGAATGGGAGATACTCATCTGAGCCAAATGGACTTAAACTAAGGGCCAATGAAGTTACTAACTACTAGAGTTAAGAATAGATATGTTGAAGCCTTGTGTGGTGGTGCACACCTGTAACCTTAGCCCCTTGGGAGGCTCAGGCAGGAGGATCACAAATTTAAGACCAGGATGGGCAACTCAGACCCTGTCTCAAAAATAAAGTAAAAAGGGCTGGGGCGGGGGTTGTGGCTCAGCGGCAGAGCGCTTGCCTCGCACTTGCACGGCCCGGGTTCCATCCTCAGCACCATGTAAACATAAATGCATTGCATTGTGTATGACTAAAAGTAAATAAATAAATATTAAAAAAAAAAAAAAAGGGCTGGGCGTGTAGCTCAGTGGTAGAATATTTGTGTAGCATGTGTGAGGCCTCGGGTTCAATCCCCAGTACTGGGGAAAAAAAAAAATAAAAAGGAAAAATAAATGTGTTGAGCAAGTTTTGTGTGCACTTTTCTCTGACCTGATATTTAGCCACACCCAGTTAAATAATATGACCTGTATGGTAGGGTACAGTGAACAAATACTGCTTAGAGGCATACCACTGCAGCATATGAACACTAGTACAAGTCTTTTATTAATGAAGTCACTTAAACTTCTCAGAACCTGGTGTTTTTCATCTGTAAAATGAAAAACCCTTATGGGGTTATTTTTAAAAAATATTTTTATGCCGGGCGCGGTGGCGCACGCCTGTAATCCCAGCACTTTGGGAGGCTGAGGCAGGAGGATCGCGAGTTCAAAGCCAGCCTCAGCAATGGCGAGGCACTTAGCAACTCAGTGAGACCCTGTCTCTAAATAAAAATACAAAAAGGGCCAGGGATGTGGCCCAGTGGTCGAGTGCCCCTGAGTTCAATCCCTGGTACCACAAAAAAAAAAAAAAAAAAAAAAAAAAATTTTTATTAGTTATTGATGGACCTTTATTTATTTATTTTTCTGTGGTGTTGAGAATCGACCCCAGTGCCTCACATGTGCTAGGCAAGAGCTCTACCACTGAGCCACAACTCCAGCCCCCTTATGGTGTTATTTTGATAATTAAAGTAATTCATACATAATATCTCTTGCACAGTATGTGGAATGTAATAGATGCTCTATAAATTCATGTGGACTGTGATTTTGTTAAGTAATTGATAGAATCACTTCAGAAATTATGGTTTGTGACTTATTCCCCAAAGAGTTAACCTGTGGTTGAGAAATGTAATGGACCTCACAGATAAACTGCTCAAGCATCTCTTTCACCAAGGTCAGTAGTTCTGTGTACCTTTCATCTTTCTGAGTGTTGGTAATCATTCTCCTCATCATTGCTGGGTGGTTTCTACAGCTCCATTTATCATATTTTCATGAAATAGGACTGAAGATAATAGCTCTGTGATAGAGCGCTTGCCCAGCGTTGCACAAATCCCGGGGTACAATCCCCAGCACTGCAAAACCAACCAACCAAACAACAACAATAAAACATGAAACAATTTGTGGTGGAAGGACAATTTCTCCTTATCTGATTTCTCCCTCAATTCCTTCTTTCCTTCCACTAGAAAAGACAGTTTTTACCAGAAATTATCCCAACAGACTTTCTCTTGATATCCTGTTGGCCGAGTTTGCCTCTTATGCCCATGCGTGCCTAGCTGCAAAGGAGGCTGATAATGTGATTATCTTCTTGGCGTGAGTCTTTTATTTATTTATTTGGTGGATCTTTGCCAAGAAATAAGGTAATGGTGACAGTAATAGGGCTTTTGCTACAAAGCTGCTTTGCCCAGTTTGCCACAAGGCCTATTTCCAATTTACTCCTATTGGTTTCCATAAAAGTCTTAAAAATGTGTTAGGGTTAGAATATGAGAGATGTTGCTAAAATTCCAGTTGTCCCAAGAGATTGTAAACAAGGAACACAATTTCCCAACTACTTTTGAATATAGTACCTTAGGTTAGGAGTAGGATTTTTGAGTTACCATAGGTAGTGGGCCAGTAGGCCAGTGGCCTCTTAGGATTCTTCCCTTAGGAATATAGGACTGGTTAAAAATCTTGCACTTCTGGTTATCTGATGGTTTGGAGAAGTGGTTGTCAAAGGGCCCTGCAGGCAATTTTATTGATCTCCTTTTACTTCTCAGGCAAGAGCATTAGTACAGTGGCTGAACTAAAAGGAGGGAGGGACAAATATCAGCTAAGCTTGTCCCTGTCTGAATAGTTTGTCCTAATAACTGAGGAGTAGGCAGTTTGGTCTTGGGAGTAAAAAGTGTGAGGCCTTTTACCTGAGGAATCATGCTGTGGCAAGTTGATATTTTTCTTTGTATGTCCTTGGAATGTTCATTTGAATCCCACAGATAACATTCTGTGTTTGGTATCAGTATTCAAAAGGACCTGATGCATAAGTAAGGGATTTAAGTTTGGGTTGAGCTGTTCCTTTTTGGTGACTAATTTGGGAACTAGGCACAGAAGTTTTTAACCCTGTCCTTTGTTCCACTGTTGCAGATTTTCTGACATATGTTTATCAGGATTAGTTTATAGACTCTTAACTGATATTTTTGTTTATTTCATTTTATGATGTCCTTGAGTACTACTTGGGCATGCTTTACCATTTGATCTCCATTTTGGCATTCATGTGTGAATGCCAAATGCATCCAGATGCTCTCTGTTTTGTGAGCTTTGAAATAATTGCAATTCAAAAGAAAATGTTATTTTTGGTATTATGAAAAGTGTTAGCACATCTGTGGTCCCACAGGAAACAATTGGAGAATATATGTCCTCTGGATTATGTTTTAGTGGCATTTGTTTTTCTTCCCATGAGGGAAGGGGGCAGAGACTTTCTGTGTATGCCCCTTTTCGTATGTTTTGAATTTTGAATTATGTGACTATTGCTTACTCCAAATTAAAAACTAAATGATTCAGTAACATTAGCCAGTGTTTTATTGCATGTTTGTTAAATATCACATACCATAAAAGTTTAACTTCAGTTGATGCTTAAATGCCATTTTGGCTTTTAGTTAGCTTTCATTGAAGTTATTTCCATTATTAATAGACTTTCATTTTCTGGTACTGGGGATTGAACCCAGAGGCATTTTACCACTAAGTTACATCTTCAGCCCTTTTTAATTTTTATTTTGAGTCAGGGTCTTTCTGAGTTGCTTAGGGTCTCACTAAATTCCTGAGATGGGCCTCAGAATTGCAATCCTCCTGCCTTAGCCTCCTAAATTGCTGGGATTACAGGTGTGTACCACCATGCCCAGCTACTTATAAACATTAAAATTTACTTCTAACATGCAAATAATAAGAATACTCGATTACAAACTGCCCTTTATAAAATGATTGGTTTCCAGGAAGTTACTGTGTACGACTATGTTCCTTTCTTTCTGTATTGTGGAATTCTTTTGTCCCCAAATAAGTAGACATATTAGGTGGTTAGATTCCTGTCTAGCCTCAGATTTTATGTATGTGTGTATGCAGTGCTGGATATTGAATTTAGGGCCTTATGCATGCCAGGCAAGCATTCTATCACTGAGCTATATACTCTCAGCCCAGCCTTAAATTTAGCTATATTTATCCTAAGGTTTTTTTTTTTTTTTTTTTGTAATTTTGTTTTTTAGTTGTAGATGGACACAATATCTTTATTTACTTATTTTTATGTGGTGCTGAGGATCCAACCCAGGACCTCACTCATGCAAGGCAAGCACTCTACCATTGAGCTACAACCCCAGCCCTATCCTAAGGTTTTATGTCATTGTCATCATTTGAAGCATTGTTTCTATGGTAAAATACATTTTACATTTTAAGCCAACTTTCTTCATGGGGTATTTAACATTTGATTTGTTATATTATAAGAGGTAGTTTATAAGTTGAATTGTTGATAGTTGTTGATGGACCTTATTTTATTCATTTGTTTATATGTGGTACTGAGAATTGAACCCATTGCCTCACACATGCTAGGCGAGCGCTCTACCACTGAGCCACAACCCCAGCCCCATGGCTTTGTTACTTTTTATTGTCCAATGTTATAGCATAGTGGTTGGTGTCCTTATTCACATTTTTGTATATTTATATAAATATCTTTTTTTTTTTTTTTTTTTGGTACCAGGGATTGAACTCAGGGGTACTTGACCACTGGGCCACATCCCCAGCCCTTTTTTGTATTTTTTTAGAGACAGGGTCTCACTGAGTTGCTAAGTGCCTCACCATTGCCGAGGCTGGGTTTGAACTCGCGATCCTCCTGCCTCAGCCTCCCAAGTGCTGAGATTACAGGAGTGTGCCACTGCACCTGGCTATATAACCATCTTTTGAGGATAAATTTCTAGAAGGATAATTGATGGGTAAATATTATATACTGTTTAAGTGGCTGTTTATTATATACTGTTTAGTGGTTTGATATTGAATTTAGGGCCTTATGCATGCCAGGCAAGCATTCTATCACTGAGCTATATACTCTCAGCCCAGCCTTAAATTTAGCTATATTTATCCTAAGGTTTTTTTTTTTTTTTTTTTTTGTAATTTTGTTTTTTAGTTGTAGATGGACACAATATCTTTATTTACTTATTTTTATGTGGTGCTGAGGATCCAACCCAGGACCTCACTCATGCAAGGCAAGCACTCTACCATTGAGCTACAACCCCAGCCCTATCCTAAGGTTTTATGTCATTGTCATCATTTGAAGCATTGTTTCTGTGGTAAAATACATTTTACATTTTAAGCCAACTTTCTTCATGGGGTATTTAACATTTGATTTGTTATATTATAAGAGGTAGTTTATAAGTTGAATTGTTGATAGTTGTTGATGGACCTTATTTTATTCATTTGTTTATATGTGGTACTGAGAATTGAACCCATTGCCTCACACATGCTAGGCGAGCGCTCTACCACTGAGCCACAACCCCAGCCCCATGGCTTTGTTACTTTTTATTGTCCAATGTTATAGCATAGTGGTTGGTGTCCTTATTCACATTTTTGTATATTTATATAAATATCTTTTTTTTTTTTTTTTTTTGGTACCAGGGATTGAACTCAGGGGTACTTGACCACTGGGCCACATCCCCAGCCCTTTTTTGTATTTTATTAGAGACAGGGTCTCACTGAGTTGCTAAGTGCCTCACCATTGCCGAGGCTGGGTTTGAACTCGCGATCCTCCTGCCTCAGCCTCCCAAGTGCTGAGATTACAGGAGTGTGCCACTGCACCTGGCTATATAACCATCTTTTGAGGATAAATTTCTAGAAGGATAATTGATGGGTAAATATTATATACTGTTTAAGTGGCTGTTTATTATATACTGTTTAGTGGTTTGATATTGAATTTAGGGCCTTATGCATGCCAGGCAAGCATTCTATCACTGAGTTATACTTTCAGCTTCTCTACCCTGTCTATATAGGTACCTTGTTTCCAGGCTTGGCAATAGCATGTTGTACAGGTTCAGTAACCCTTATCTGAAATGCTTGGAATCACAAGTATTTTGGATTTTATATTTTTTTCAGATTTTAGAATATTTGCTTGCGCACACGCGCGCGCGCGCGCGCGCGCACACACACACACACACACACACACACACACACACAAAAGATATTGTGAGGATTAGATCCAGGTCTAAGCACACAATTCATTCACGTTTCATACAAACCTTACATGCATAGCCTGAAGGTAATTTTATATAGTCCTTTTAGTGTACTTGAGTTTTGATTGTGACTCATCACATGTGGTCGCAGGTGGAGTTTTTCACCTGAGGCATCATATTTGCACCCAAAAAGTTTTGGATTTTGAAGTATTTTTTTTAAAAATGTTTATTCATTTGCGTTAGTTGTACACAATGCTCTTATTTTTATGTGGTGCTGAGGATTGAACCCGGGCTGCGCACGTGCTAGGCAAGCGCTCTACCGCTGAGCCACAACCCCAGCCCCTGAAGTATTTTTTTGGATTTCTAATTATACATGCTTGACACATATTATCATTATTTTAATATTTTATTGCCTGAATCTAGTTTTTTTGTTTACTAGCAAGGTTGGATTTTTTGTGTGTTTCAGTTTTACATATTTTGTAGTCATCTTTCCTTGCCTAGTTTTTGATTTGAATATTAGTTTTCTTACTGTTTTTTAAATTTGAGGTTGTTAGCTTTATTTCAAAGTACTTTTTATCAGTTTTTTAACTTTGCTTTTTTAAAAAATTTCAAAACTCAGGAAACAACAGTGTGAATCTAGGTTGACACATATTTGTAAATATAAAAAAACATAATGATGTTGAGTATTGAAAATAAAGCAACAAAATGTACTATAAAATACTTAGACATGAAATGATATTATATTATTAGGTAGAATTGAAGTGTAATCATTAGTAGGAATAAAAATACTTAACGATACATGGAATAATCCAGAAACTCAATAAGCTTGAGGATTTATTCACCCAATAATATATGTTTGAAATACAAAAGGTACAAATTTCAAAATTGTAGGGAGAAATTGACAAATTTGTAATCATAGTGAGAGATTTTAACATGCCTCTTTCTTTCTTTTTTTTTTTTTTTTTTTGTGGTACCGGGGATTGAACTCAGGGGCACTTAACCACTGGGCCACATCCCCAGCCCTTTTTTGTATTTTATTTAGAGACAGGGTCTCACTGAGTTGCTAAGTGCCTCGCCATTGCTGAGGCTGGCTTTGAACTCGCGATCCTCCTGCCTCAGCCTCCCAAGTGCTGGGAT
The DNA here is from genome assembly GCA_025594165.1 of Tamias sibiricus. NCBI lineage: Eukaryota > Metazoa > Chordata > Mammalia > Rodentia > Sciuridae > Tamias > Tamias sibiricus. The sequence continues at coordinate 69,872,526 of CM046657.1, read as the reverse complement.
TACAGGCGTGCGCCACCGCGCCCGGCTCTAACATGCCTCTTTCTGTGTTGCCTAGGCTGACCTTGAACTTTTGGGGCTCAGGTAGTCCTCCTGCCTCAGCCTCCTCCATATCCTGGGCTATGGTACATGCTACCATGCCTGTCTTTTACATACATCTTTCTGAAATTGACACATCAAATAAAAATTAAATAGTATATAGAAGATTTGACTAATAAGCTTAATTAGTTACAAACATATAGAATTCTATATTTGATACAGAGAAAATGAATTCTTAAGTAGGAAAATTGATCAAGTATTAGCCCATAAAGGGAAGTCTCAGTAAATTCCATTGAAATGGGTACCATACTTTTTGTGTAGTTATGTGGTTAAGGGAGGGCTCAGAAGCCAGACTGTGGTTGCTTCCTACCTGTGTGACTTTAAGTAAGTTCAACTTCTTTGCTCTAGATTTTCTTATCTGTCAAATGGAGATAACAGGGCTTCTTTAGAGTTGTGAAGAGGAGCAGAATTCAAAACAATACCATGCTTGTGGTAAGAGCTCTGGAAATGTTTGTCATCATCATTATAATACTCTTTAATTGCAATGGAATGAAAATAGAAATAAAAAATAAAGAGATAAATATCCTATTTCTCTCAAAGGCGGAAAACCTCTATGCATACTACTTAACAATTAAGGATATATGCAACAATGTGGACGAAACTTAGAAACACTCTTGAGTGAAAGAAACTAGGTAGCGAAGAGTGCTTAGTGTTTGATTTCATGTGTATTAAGTTCTAGAACAGGCAAAACTAATTTGTGGTGGAAAAGAAAGCAGCACTCTGGTTTCCTCTAGAGGTTAAGGGCAGGAATTGATTAAGAAGCAGCATGAGGAAAATTTCTAGGATGTTGTTCTTTTATGTCTTTTATAAGTGTGTGAGTTATACAAGTCTGAACATTTGTCAAAACTCAAGATAATGTATACATAAAGTGTTTGAATTTAGTTGTACATAGTTTTACATTAAAAGACTAAGAAAATATTGTATTTTAGTTAACACTGTGCATGCTGAAATATTTAGGGGAAATGTACCAATATCTACAATTTGCTTGGCACCAAATATAAGATGGATTAATGGATGTCTAGAGAGATGGATAAATAGATAGATACGTGATAAAGCAAGTATAATCAAATGTTATGGCAGAATCTAGGTGGTGGCTATATGGGTGTAACTGTAAAATTTTTTTTTGTGTGTGTGGTACCGGGGATTGAACTCAGGGGCACTCCACCACTGGGTCACATCCCCAGACCTTTTTTGTATTTTATTTAGAGACAGGGTCTCACTGAGTTGCTAAGTGCCTCGCCATTGCTGAGGCTGGCTTTGAACTCACGATCCTCCTGCCTCAGCCTCCCAAGTGCTGGGATTACAGGCGTGCGCCACCGCGCCCGGCTCCTGTAAAATTTTTTGTTCCATGTTTGAAAAATTTCATAATCAACTGTTCAAACTTCCATCCCGCCCCCTGCTTGTATTTAGAAACTAAAACCAAACAAAACTACTTCTAAATGAGTTAAAGTAGAAATCATAATTGAAACTTTCTAAATACCACACAATAACAGTGAATGCTCTAAATAACAAAACTTGTAGGGTAAAAACATTAAATTAATTGAAAATTAGTGGGCTTAGTGTTCATTTCAACAAATTAGAAAAATAACAGAATATGCCTAAAAATAATACAAAGGGGTTATAATAAAAAGTCAGAGGTTATTATGTAGTGTTTAGAGTATCAAAAACCTGCTACAGTTATTACACTCATGGTAATGTTTTAGAAGTTCTTTCATTAGCATGGGCAAGTGGCACATGCCTGTAATCCCATCTATTCTGGAGGTTGAGGCAGGAGGATCAAAGTTCAAGGCCAGCCTGGGCAATTTAGCAAGACTGTCTCAAAAAGATCTGGGATTATGTATCCCAATGGCATAGTGCTCCTATGTTCAATCATCAATATAGCATCCCCCCCCCAAAAAAAAAGCCAAAAAACCCAACAATGACCTTTTATTAAAGTCATGAATAAGTCGAATATGCCTTTTGTGCCAGGCGCAGTGGCGCACGCCTGTAATCCCAGCACTTAGGAGGCTGAGGCAGGAGGATCACAAGTTCAAAGCCAGCCTCAGCAATGTTGAGGCACTTAGCAACTCAGTGAGACCCTGTCTCTAATAAAATACAAAAAAAGGGCTAGGGATGTGGCCCAGTGGTATCAACACACACACACACACACACACACACACACACACGTGCCTTTTGTGATGGTAACTTTTATGTGTTGATTTGGCTAGGCTGTAGTATTTAGTTATTTAATTAGATGTTTATCTGTGAAGGTATTTTGTGAATGTGGTCAACGTCTACTGTCAACTTTAAAGGAAGTTACCTTCAATAATGTGTTGTGCCTCATTTGAAAGGCTTTAGGAGCAAAACTGAGAAGAAATTTCACCTTAAAATGGTAGCATTAACTCCTGCCTGAGTTTCCATCTTGCTGGTATGCCCTACAAAATTCAGACTTGTCAGCACCAAAATTGCATGACCAGTGTCTTAAGAGAAATCCTTATATATGCCTGTGTCTGTTACCTATCTGAGGATTTTTTTTTTTTTTTTTTTTGGTACTGGGAATTGAACTCAAGGGCACTCAATCACTGAGCCACATCCTCAACCCCATTTTGTATTTTATTTAGAGACAGGGTCTCATTGAGTTGCTTAGTGCCTCACTGTTAATGAGGCTGGCTTTGAACTCAAAATTGTCCTGCCACATCCTTCTGAGCTGCTGGGATTACAGGTGTGCACCACCTTGCCTGGCACGCTGAAGGATCTTGATTGATATTTCCCCCAATGCGAGAAGATGGAAAAGACACAAGGAAAAAAAAAAGACACAAGAAAAAAAACTTCTCATCATTTAAAAACAGTAAGATTGTCTAGGTTCATCTAAGAGCAGATATGAAATGTGAGACCAGCTGGGTGCAGTGGAGCATGTCTATAATCCCAGCAACTCAGGAAGTTGAGGCAAGATGATCACAAGTTTGAGGCCAGCTTTAGCAATTTAGTGAGACACTAAGCAACTTGTCTCAAATACTGGGGGTGTAGCTCAGTGGAAGAGTGTCCCTGGGTTCAATCCTCAGTACCAAAACAAAACAACAAACAACAACAAAAAGTGAGACTAATAAGAGTTGGTGAAGTTGTTATAATAAAACCAGTACTGTTTGTATATTCTAGTAATTATCATTATAAAAGTAATAGGAAAATGTCCTCGTATTCATATACACTTAATAATAAAGACACCAGAGATCAAAACATAAGTGCTGTGTCAAAACTTTATGAAGAGAATTAAAAAGTACTTTCTGAAGATCATAAATGAGGATCTGAATTAATATAGAAATATATACCGAGTTCATGGATGAAAAGACTTAGTCTTGAAGTATCAATTCTCTAGCCTATTAATTCAGTGTGATTCCAATACAAACCTCAAGACATTTTTCTCATCAAATTTATCAAACTGGTTCTAAATTTCACTTGTGAGAGTCAGATCTAAGAACAGCATTGTTATGAAGTAGGAGCTGATGTTTGGGAGAATTGCTTTATCAAATAACCTGAAGTGCTTCAGTGGCAGAGGGATTATTACTGTTTTTTTTTTTAATATTTATTTATTTGCTTTAGTTGTACACAATGGGTTTATTTGTACGTGGTGCTGAGGATCGAATCCGGGCCGCGCACGTGCCAGGCGAGCGCTCTACCGCTGAGCCACAATCCCAGCCCATTACTGTTTTTATATGACAAGCTGTATGGCTCAGTCCATTGCCAGGTTGCTTCCAAATAAATGTATTCTGTTTAAATTTTGTGAAACTATGTTATGTAATTTTGAATTTCACCATTGAGTACTCTAATTTTCTTGCTTTAAATTAGTAATGTTTGTATGTTTTTTTCTGTTAAAGTGAAGCAGAGTAAAGTGATAAAACCTTGTGTGCTGTTTGATTGTATCAGGTGCAGATCCAATTTACAGTTGTATATATAGTGTTTCTCACTAATGCCAAGCATCAGGCCAAGTGAGATGGACTGGAATTACACTGATAGCCACTAGCACCTGTCTTGTAGCCTACATTTAAGATGAATTCTGTGCATGGTGGGGAAGTGTGACTATCAGGTCCTTGGGAGTTGTTTAAAGGGTTCAGTAATACAAAAAATTTCTTTGTATTTTTTTTTAAGCATCTATATCAGTGGTATTTACTAGGATCTTAGGCACCTTGTTTCAGACATACCAAAAATAGAGGATACAGGACTATTTTTAAACAATTTTAAAGCCTAGCCTGGTATGGGGCACACCCCTGTAATCTCAGTGACTCAGGAGACTGAGGGAAGAGGATTGCAAGTTGGAGGCCTGTAAGTTCTTGGCCTGCCTGGAAAAAAAATAAAAAAGGGCTGGGATATAACTCAGTGGTAGAGCGCCCTTGGATTCAATCCCTAGTGTCACCATCACCCCCCTCCCCTCCAAAAAATTACCATAAACCTTCTATGGAGGAGTATTTGCTTGGTTCTTAGTACTGTTAGAGTCCTTTAGGACTGTTAGCTTATTATAATTAGACTTCATGAGTCTCTAAAGTAAATCTGCATAAATATAAAATGATGTGAAGAATGTTGATGTTAACAAGCTCCTTTTTTGACATTTCTCAAGTTTTTTGAAAAATACATATTTTAACTTGGTAGGAATGCGATATATACGTGTACACATACACACACACACACTTTTTTTTTTGGTACTGGGGATTGAACACATTGATCCAAGTCCCCAGTCCTTTTTTTTTTTTTTTTTTTTAATATTTATTCATTTGCTTTAGTTGTACACAATGCATTTTATTTTTACGTGGTGCTGAGGATCGAACCCGGGCCATGCACATGCTAGGTGAGCGCTCCATCGCTGAGCCACAACCCCAGCCCCTCTCCAGTCCTTTTTCATTTTTTATTTTGAGACAAGGTCTTGCTGCGTTGTTGAGACTGGCCTTGAACTTGCAATCCTACTTCCTCAGCCTTCTGGGACCTGGGATTACAGGTGTATGCCACCACACCCGGCTGGCACTTATATTTTATGTGTAGGTTTTATGTATACATGCATTTCAGTTTAATTGAACTTCTCTGTGCCTGAAGAAGCTTAATACTTGGGGCTAAAAAGGTGTATAAGAGATAGAGATGCAGGGCTGGGGTTGTGGCTCAGTGGTAGAGCGCTCGCTCGCCTAGCACGTGCGCGGCCTGGGTTCGATCCTCAGCACCACGTAAACATAAATGCATTGCATTGTGTACAACTAAAGCAAATAAATAGATATTAAAAAAAAAGAGATGCAGATATTTTCAATGTAATATAGTTAGTAAAACAAATGCATACTTTGGAAATGAAAAAGATTGATATTTGGTCCAGAATGGGGATTTAGGTTATGATTTATATAAGAGATGGTACCTAAACTAAGCTTAACCAAATCTTATAAAAATAGAAGCAGGTTAAAATTTCATAAATGATAAACTAAATATTTTTTATTTCAGTGCTTTGCAGGTTCAGAAGGAGTGGTACTTAAAAGGAAAGGATATTATTCTTATTTGGGTATTTACCATTTTATTATAATTTTTTCTTGAGACAGAGCCTCACTTTGTTACATAGGCTATTCTTTTTTAAAAAATTCATTTATTTAATTTTAATTTGTTATATACGACAGCAGAATGCATTACAATTCATATTACACATATAGAGCACAATTTTTCATATCTCTGGTTGTACCCAAAGTAGAGTCACATCATTCATGTCTTCATACATGTACTTAGGGTAATGATAACCATTGCATTCCTACCCCTATTCCTACCTCAACTTTCCTACCCCTATTTCCCCTCCCTTCCCCTCCCTCCCCTTTTCCCCTTTGCCCTATCTAGAGTTCATCTAATCTGTCCCCCACCCCCCAGCGCATTATGAATCAGCATCCTTAAATCAGAGAAAACATTCTGCATTTGGTTTTTTTGGGATTGGCTAACTTCACTTAGCCTTATATTCTCCAACTCCATCCATTTACCTGCAAATGCCATGATCATATTCTCTTTTAATGCTGAATAATATTATATTGTATGTATATACCACATTTTCTTTATCCATTCATCTACTGAAGGGCATCTACATTGGTTCCATAGTTTAGCTATTGAATTTTGCTGCTTTAACATTGATGTGGCTGTGTCCCTGTAGTATGCTGTTTTTAAGTCCTTTGGGTATAGACCGAGGAATGGGATAGCTAAGTCAAATGGTGGTTTCATTCCCAGTTTTCCAAGGATTCTCCATACTGCTTTCCATATTGGCAGTCCCACCAGCAATATATGAGTGTGCCTTTTCCCCCACATCCTCATACATAGGTTATTCTTAAACTCCTGGGCTCAAGTGATCTTTTGGCTTCAGTAGCTGGGAGTACAGGCATGCCCCACCATGTCTGACTTTGTTTTACTTTTTTTCCTGGCTTTATTGAGTAATAATTTACATACAGTAAAATCCATCCATCTTAATTTTATATAGTTTGATATATTTTAATATTTGTATACTGTACCCAGGTCTGATGGCACACATCTATCTATAATCCCAGCAACTCAGGAGACTGAGGCAGGAGGATTGCCAGTCTCAGCAACTTAATGAGATCCTGTCTCAAAAAAAAAAATAAAAAGGAGTGAGGATATGGCTTGTTGGTTAAGCACCCCTAGGTTCAATCCCTGGCACCTAAATAAATAAATAAGCAAACATTGTATGCTATAGTTGAATAATTATTACCACACTCAATATAGAGTATTTCCATCATCAAATAATTTTTTAAAAAATTTATTTATTTATTTATTTTTTGGTGCTCTTTGTTTTTCCACTCTCAGGTAACTACTGATCTACTTTGTTACTATAGTTGTGTCTTTCCTAGAATTTCATGTAAATGGAATCATATTGTAGATAAATTTGTGTTTGACATCTCAGTGTAATTTGTTTATTAGTATGAGGTTTTAAAGATTTATCTTTGGCATGTATATTGATATTCTTTTTAAAATATTGTTTTATTTTTTAGTTGTAGTTGGACACAATGCCTTCATTTTATTTTATTTTTATGTGGTGCTGAGGATCGAACCCAGGGCCTCAGACCTGTTAGGCGAGCACTCTACTGCTGAGCCACAACCCCAGCTCCCTCTTGATATTCTTTTTAAAGAGTAGTTTGCTGGCTGGGATTGTGGCTCAGCGGTAGAGCACTCGCGTAGCACGTGCGCGGCCCGGGTTTGATCCTCACCACCACGTACAAATAAACCCATTGTGTACAACTAAAGCAAATAAATAAATATTTAAAAAAAAAGAGTAGTTTGCTGAGTAATTTTCTATAGTTAAGTGTATGTCTTAGTCCATTTTGTACTGCTATAACAATACCCGTGACTATGTAATTATAAAGAACAATAATTTATTAGCTCCTAGTTTGGGTGTCTGGGAAGATCAAGGGGCCAGCATCTGGCAGTGTCCCCCCCCCACACACCTTTTTTTTCCCCCAAAGACATAGACAGGTTTATTTAGGAAGTAGAAGTGGAACGACACAGTTACGTGCCAGTTTTCCCTGGACTTGCGTATTTCCCTCATTTTACAAGGGTGCAGGCAAAGGGCATGTTGTTCAAGATTTACAACTGTGCTTTCTGCATCTCTGTGGCTTGTGGGCATTTCCTTGAAGACTTGGTGTATCTCTCTTTTTATCCTAAATCACTATCTCATTCCTCCCTCTTTTAGACTTTGATCCCTTAATCTTAAGAGTTGATAAAAGTTGAAGATCCATCTTCTGTGGCTGTTTCAGCTGGGAAGGGGCCAGGACCCTGCCTAGTTAGGGATCAAAAGTGTCTCATCCTGACTAGTTTAGAGGGGATAGACAGTGGTCTCAGTTGTGGGGATGATGTGGAATTCTTGTGTTGCCATCCTCAACATGGAATTGTTGTAATCTGGAAGATACAAACATTACTGGGAGATTAAAAAGGCAAGGACTGAGCAATAGGAGCGGTACTTATAGCCAGGTGAGGCGAAGCCAGTGGACTTTAATAGTTTTTATTTGCCTGTACACATCTCAGTATATGGATTTTATTCTTTTTTCAAAAGCGGGTCTGTCAGATCAGACAGATTAACTCAGGCCAAATTTAGGATTTTAGCAGTCTCTTTTGATGGTGGTGAGGACCCTTTTGATGTGGCATTTCATGGTGAAAAGGTAGAAGGTCAAAAAGCAAGGGAGAGGGGCCAAAGTTACCCTTTTATCTGCATTCCCTACCCCATCCCCCAGTACTGGGGATTGCACCAAGGCCCTGTGCATGCTAGGCACCCTTTTATGGTGGCATTAGTCCCATCTGTGAGTGCAGAGCCCTTATGGCCTAATGGCTTCTTAAAGGCCTCACATCTTAATACTGTTACAATAGCATTTAAATTTCAGTGAGTTTTGGAGGGGAGAGAGGTCAAACATTTAGACCATAGCAGAGTACAGCTGCAGTTTGTTTCATCAGTTGATGGGCATTTCATTATTTTCCAGTTTGGGGCTGTTATAAATAATGCTGTTGTAAACATTTGTCTATAAATCTTTGTGTGGACACATTTTCATTTCTCGTTGGTAAGTACCTAGGAATGTGATTGCTGGGTCTGTTGACAAAATTGTGTTAATTTTAAAAGAAACTGCTGCTGGGCACGGTAGTGCACGCCTGTAATCCTAGCACTTGGGAGGCTGAGGCAGGAGCATTGCAAGTTCAAAGCCAGCCTCAGCAATGGTGAAGCACTTAGCAACTCAGTGAGACCCTGTCTAACAAAATACAAAAAAGGGATGGGGATGTGGCCCAGTGGTCGAGTGCCCCTGAGTTCAATCCTGGGTACCAAAAAAAAAAAAAAAAAAAAAACTGTCAAAAGTATTTTCCAAAGTGGCTCTACTATTTTATGTTCCTGTCAGGAATGTATGAGCATCTTAGTTGTGCTTCATTCTCATCAATACTGGGTATTATTAGTTTTTAAAAATTTAGTCATTCTAGAGGGTGTTCAGTGGTATCTTGTTTTAATTCGCATTTCCCTAATGACTAGCGATGGCAAACACCTTTCCATTGTTATTGAGCCATCAGATAATTTCTTTTGTGATGTGTCTATTCAAATATTTTGTCCATATTTAAACATTGGGTTGTTTGACTTATTGTTGAGCTATAAGAATTTTTTATATATTCAAAACAAGCCCTTTTTCAGATTTTCCCTCCAGTCTGTGGCTTGCTTTATCATTTTGTTAATTATGTTTTGAAAAGTAAAAGTTTCAGTTTTTTTTTTTTAAATATTTATTTATTTGTTCTTTTTAGTTGTACACAATGTATTTATTCTTTACGTGGTGCTGAGGATCGAACCTGGGCCGCGCACGTGCTAGGCGAGCGCTCTACCGCTAAGCCACAATCCCAGCCCAAAAAGTTTCAGTTTTGATGAAATAAATCTACTTTTTCTTTAGCTTTGTTGGGGATTAAACCTACGGTATCTTGCATTCTAGGCAAGCTCTCTATCTCTGAGCCATACCCCCAACCCTTTTTTATTTTAAGACAGGGCTTGCTAAGTTGACCAGGTTGGCCTCAAACTTTCGATCCTCCTGCTTCAGCCTCCCAAGTAGCTGGGATTACAGGGATATGCCATTATTCTTGGCTTGATGAAATTTATTTTATAAAAATTTTCTTCTTTGGTTTGTGCTTTTTAATGCTTTACTTTAGAACTTTTTGATTATCACAACATCACAAAGATTTTTCTTATGTTTTCTTTTAGAAAATTAATTTTAGCTCTTGGGTTTTCATTTCCAGTTAAAGAGTTGCATTATTTGTTCAATGATGATCTTTTCCCCATTGAATTACCTTTTGCACTTCTGTTGAAAGTCAGTTGGCATGTATTTGTATATTTGCTTGGACTCCGTTTTGATTCATTGAGTGATATATCTATCTATCCTTATGCCACTACCACACTATTTGTAACTGTAGCCTTATAGTAAGTCTCGAAATTAATGTCAGCCTTCAATTTTGTACTTATTTTTCAGAGTTGTTTCAGTTACTCTAGATATTTTGCTTTTCAATATAAAATTTTTTTTTTTTTTTTTTTTGGTACCGGGGATTGAACTCAGGGGCACTCGACCACTGGGCCACATCCCCAGCCCTTTTTTCTATTTTATTTAGAGACAGGGTCTCACTGAGTTGCTAAGTGCCTCGCCATTGCTGAGGCTGGCTTTGAACTCGCAATCCTCCTGCCTCAGCCTCCCAAAGTGCTGGGATTACAGGCGTGCGCCACCGCGCCCGGCTTCAATATAAAATTTTTAAAAAATATTTATTTATTTACTTTAGTTGTACACAGTACAATGCATTTATGTTTACGTGGTGCTGAGGATCAAACCTGGGCCGCGCACGTGCAAGGCAAGCGCTCCACCGCTGAGCCACAACCCCAGCCCCTCAATATAAATTGTAATATTGGCATGTCAGCTTCTTCAAAAAGCTTGCTAGAATTTTGATTAGTATTGCATTGAATCTATAAAACAATTTTAGGTAAAATTGCCATTTTAACAATATTGAGACTTCCAGTTCATGAACATGGTATGTAGTCTCAATTTATTTTGGTCTTCTTTAATTTCCCTTTGCAGCATTATAGTTTTCAGAATTCCATATCTTTTTGTTAAATTTATTTGCAAGTATTTTATTTTATTCATTTTATTTAATATTTATTTTTTAGTTATAGGTGGGCACAATATCTTTATTTTATTTTTATGTGGTGCTGAGGATTGAACCCAGTGCCTCACGCATGTGAGGTGAATGCTGTACCTCTGAGCCACAATCCCAGCCCCGTATTTTATTTTTTGATGCTATTAATAGATGGAACATTTAAAAATCATTGTTCATAAAAAATGATTATTGATTGGTGATATGGGAATGCAATTACTTTTAAAATATTAGCTTATATCCTGTGACCTTGTTAAATTTTGTCATTAGTTTTTGATAGCTTTTTAAAATAGTTTCCCCTCTATATAATCATATTGTGTGAAAAGATAGTTTTACTTTTTCCTTTTTTTTTTTTTTTTTGGTACTGGGGATTGGACTCAGGGGTGCTTTACCATTGAGCCGTATCTCCAGCCCTTTTTATTTTGAGACAGGGTTTTGCTAAGTTGTTTAGACCCTTGCTAAATTGCTGAGGCTGGCTTTGAACTTGTGATCCTCCTGCCTCAGCCTCCCAAGCTGTTGGGATTATAGGTGTATGCCACCACACCAGCTGTTTCCTTTCTAATTTATAATGCCTCATTACTTTTTCTTGCCTTTTTGCACTGTCTAGGGTTTCCAGTATAATTGTAAATACAAGTGGTGAGAATGGACATCTTTCCTTTTTATCTCCTTTGCTTTCTTCCTGACGTTAGGCAAAAAACTTGAGCATTTTACCATTGCACAGGCAACTGTAAATTAATTTTTCATAGATACTCTTGAGTGTTGGTTGAGGAATTCCCTTTTTCTCTAGTCTCAGAAGGGTGTTTGTCTGTCTGTTTCATTCAGTACTGGGAATTGAGCCCAGAGGCACTTTACTACTAAGATACATCCTCAGCCCTTTTTATTTTTTATTTTGAGACAGGGTCTTGCTAATTTGTTAGGGCCTTGCTAAATTGCTGGGGCTGGTCTTGAATTTGTAATCCTCCTGCCTCAGCCTCCTGAGTTCCTGGGATTAGAGGTGTGCACCACCCTATCTGGCTCCTTTGTTTGTTTGTTTTTGGGTACCAGGGATTGAACCCAGGGGCACTGGCCACTGAGCTACATTCCCAGCTCTTTTTTTAATTTTAGTTAGAGACAGGGTCTCACTGACTTGCTTAGCACCTTGCTGTTTCTGAGGCTGGCTTTGAACTCGATCCTCCTGTCTCAGCCTCCTGAGCTGCTGGGATTAGAGGTGTGCACCACTGTACCCAGCTGTTTATTTTTTCAGACAAGAATCTCTCTATGTTGCCTAGGCAGACCTCAAACTCATGGATTCAGGAAACACTCCTGTCTCAGCTTCCCAAGTAGCTGAACTGCAGCTTGACCAGTGTTTATTATTATTATTATTATTATTATTATTATTATTATTTTTTTTTTTTTTTGTGGTACCAGGGATTGAACTCAGGGGCACTTGTCCACTGGGTCACATCCCCAGCCCTTTTTTTTGTATTTTTATTTAGAGACAGGGTCTCACTGAGTTGCTAAGTGCCTTGCCATTGCTGAGGCTGGCTTTGAACTCGCGATCCTCCTGCCTCAGCCTCCCAAAGTGCTGGGATTACAGGCGTGCGCCACCGCGCCCGGCTGTTTATTATTTTTATGGCCGATAATATTCCATTTTATTTTATGGATATATTACATTTTGTTTATTCATTGATCTGTTGAGGTGTTTAGATTGTTGAGTAATTTTCTGTTGTTGTTGGTGGTACTGGGGTTTTGATCCAGGGGTGTTCTACCACTAAACTATATTCCAAGCCCTTCTTATTTTTTTATTTTGAGACAGGGTCTTGATAAATTGCCCAGGTTGGCTTTGAATTGTGATCCTCCTGACTCAGCCTCTGAAGTTGCTGGATTTATAGGCACGTACTATCATGCCTAGCTGTGAATAATACTCTCATGAACATCTGTGTATGTTTTTGTTTAAAAATCTTTTGCCAGATTCTGGAGTATATACTTAGGCATGGAATTATTGTGTCATATGGTAATCCTATGTCTTAACTTTTTTAGAAACTACCATGGTGTTTTCTACAGCCAGTGCACCATTCTGTCTTCTCACCAGCAATGACTTGTCTATATACTGAAATAATACTTACTATTTTTTTTTTAATAGCCATCCTAGTGGATGTGAAGTAGGGGGGTCTTACTTCATTCTTTTTCATGTGGAAATCTTATTGTCCCAACACTATTTTGTAGAATAGACTCTTCTTTCCTAATTAAATGGTCCTGGTGCCATAATTGAAAATAGTTAGCTACAGACATTTGTTTTTTTTCCTGGACTGCCCATTCTGTTCCATTTAATAGTGTGATAAACCAACTAGACCTAACAGATACCCCTCCCCGCCAAACAAAACAGTATGTATATTCTTTTCAAGTACATGTATTTTCCAGAATAGATCATGTGTTAGGCTATAAACAATTATCAATACATTTATAAAGATCAAAAATATAAATATCTTTTCTGTCTACAATGGATGAAGCTAGAAATCAATTAATAGAAAAAAAGCTGGAAATTTTGTGGAAATTAAATAACACACATTTAAACAACTAGTGGGTCAAAGAAGAAGTCTTGGGCAAATTATAAAATAAAACAAATGAAAATAAAAACACAGCATACCAAACTTATGGTATGCTGTGAAACTAGTATTGGGGGGAATTTTGTAGCTGTAAGTGCCGGTGTTAAGAAAGAAGAAAGATTACCGGATGTGGTGGCATGAAGGAGCCCTAATTAGGAAGGGCTGTTGCAGCTAGCTGGAAGCCATGGGTTCCACCTGATATGTATGTGACGCACCTGTAGGCACCTGCAAAGCTGAAGGTATATAACCGGGTGAAAGCGGTCCGAGTTAGGAGAACGGAGAATTCAGTCAGCCGGGCAGTCACTCAGTCGGTCAGAAGAATCAGAGCGGCCAGAACGTAGGCAGAGCGGTTACAGAAGAGAAACCAGATAGAAGACAGAAGAGAAACCAGATAGAAGAAGTAATGACTGGTCAGAGTTAGGCCGAGACTCCTGAGGAAGACAGAAGACAGAAGAAAGAAGAAGGAAGAAAGAAGAGAGAAGAAAGAAGCTCTAATCTTTCTCTAAGCTAAGCTCTATATCTTTCTTTCTCTCTAAGATCTTTCTTTATCTTTCTTTACTCTAAGCTAAGAAGACAAGAAGAAAAGCTCGTTCTAATCTTTCTCTCTAAAAATCTTTCTTTCCCTCTCTAAGCTCTAAGAAAGTAGAAGTAAAAGTAGTAAAAGCTTAACTCTGCCCCCGAGAGTTTTTATCCCGGTTTACGGTACCAGGCAGCTTACAGTGGCACACACCTGTAATCTGAGTGACTTGGGAGGCTGATGCAGGAGGATCCCTAAGTTCGAGGCCAGCCTTTGCAATTTAGTGAGGCCCTGAGCAACTTAGTGAAACCTTGTCTCAAAATGAGAAGAACTGAGAGCCAGGTGTGGTGGCACACGCCAGTAATCCTAGCAATTGGGAGGCTGAGGCAGGAGGATCACGAGTTCAAAGCCAGCCTCAGCAGTGGCGAGGCACTTAGCAACTCAGTGACACCCTGTCTCTAATAAAATACAAAAAAGGGCTGGGGATGTGGCCCAGTGGTTGAGTACCCTGGTACCAAAAAAAAAAAAAAAAAAAAAAAGAAAGAAAGAAAAGAACTGAGGATGTGGCTCAATGGTTAAGTGCCTGTGGGTTCAATCCCTGGTACCAAAAAACCAAAAATAAAACAAAACAAAACTCAGTTCAAAACAACCTAACATTAGGCCTTAAGAAACAAGAAAAAGAGCAAACTAAACCCCAAGCCAGCCAGCAAGAAGAAAATATTTAATAAAGACTAGAGATAAATGAAATAGAAAATAGAAAAACAATGAAGAAAATCAGTGAAACCATCTTTTCTTTGAAAAGATCACCAAAGTGATAAATCCTTAGCTAGATTAAGCAAGAGAGAAAAGATGCAAATAACTAAAATCAGACAAAAAAGTGGGTGGGGATTGGTACCTGACAGAAATCAAAAGGATTGTTAGAGAATACTGTGAACAATGTTCTCTTGTAAGTTAGATAATCTAGATGCAATGGACAATTTCCTAGAAACATGAAAATTGAAACAAGATATAGAAATTCTCAACAGACCCATGACAAGTATAGAGATTGAATCTGTAATTAAAAAAAAAAAACCTCCCAAGAAAGACATGTCTAAGACTAGATGGCTTCACTGGTGTATTCTACCAAACAGTTTAAGAATGAACACCAAGTACTTCTAAAAAGTAAAACAGGAGGGAATGCTTCCCAATGTTCTGTGAGGCCATCATTATTACCCTGACAGCAAAGCCCAACATAGTTATAAGAAGAAAACTATAGACAATATCCTTTATGAATATAGATGCAGAAATTCTTAATAAACTACTGTACCAGGAAACCAAATCCAACACCAGGTTAAAAGGACATACATCATGGCCAAGTAAAGTTTATTCCATGAATGCAAAGGAGGTTCAAAATAAAATCAGTTAATAAATTTGCCATCTTAATAGAATGAAGAAAAAGGCCCACATGATTATCCCAATAGAGGCAGGGAAAGCATTTGATAAAATAAGCACTTTTTTTTTTTTTTAATTTTAACCTTTATTTTATTTATGTGGTGCTGAGAATCGAACCCAGGGCCTCACACATGTGAGACGAGTGCTCTACCACTGAGCCATAGCCCCAGCCCCAGATAAAATAAGCACTCTTTCATGATAAAAAGAGTCAGCAAACTAGAAATAGAAGGAAACTTCCTTAACATGTTGAAGGACACACCCCACAAGTATTATCATACTCAATGGTGACTGAGTCTTTCCCGCCAAGATCAGGAAGACAACAAAGATGTACATTTTCACTGCTATTCTCTTGTGCTTTGATGTTCTATGGGGATGTGGTATTCGCTTCACTAATTTTTAAAAATTAAGTTTAAAAATTCATTTGAAATATTTTATTACACATTATTTTATCTGCTCCACAGTGGCATTTTTCTCATGAATGTCCTTTGTCTACCATGTTTTTTCTGTGTTTTTTTTTTTTTCCTTCTTTAAAATTTTTTATTTGTGTAGGTCTAGTTTTTTCCTTTGTTTTGGTTGTTTATCTTAAATGAGGAGGTTTTTCTCCCATAGGACTTTTAAACATATGAGATGTTGGTAGCTCAGGGTGGCAGTTGTTGCCTAACTTTACTCTTAATTTTTTTTTTTCTTTTTTAAGTAATTTTTTTAGTTGTAGGTGGACACAATACCTTTATTTATTTATTTATTTATTTATTTAAAAATGGCACTGCTGAGGATCAAACCCAGTGCCTCCTACGTGCTAGGCAAGTGCTCTGTCACTGAGCTACAGCCCCAGCTCTCTCTAATTTTCTTTATGAACAGTGTTGCACATGTGAGTTTTAAATCCCACAGCCCATCTGTGAAGATGGTTGCTGCTGGGTTGCTCACAGCACAGGTTCTCACTGTCTTTTTGTCCCACTGGCTGTCCAGTTTGTGCCAGTCTGGCTTGTTTGTGTGATTCCTAATTTAGTTTTGCCTCTTCTACTTCTTTAAACTATGAACAGGGAAGCTCTCGCCTATGTTCCTTGTTTTTGTTGTTGCAAATGCTAAATTTAAGTTTTGTATATACCTCAGGCAAGTGTTTGAGGAAACGTATTCCCCCTTTCCATTTGGGTTTTGGAGCCTCATGTCTTATCTTTTTCTTCCTTCTCCAGGTTCTCTCTCCTTTAGGCATATTTCCCATTTATATGTTATATGTCTTCTAGTTTTATTAGAGATCATGTTTCTTACTCTGTTGGTTTTGGATGATTTCTGAGAGAAGAGGATGGGGATTCTCACTTTTCTCTGTCCTTTAAGATCAGAAGTACTTGAAATGATTTTTTTCTTTCCCCTAGAAAACAATCATTTCAAGGATACTGAGTCTAGGGGTACTTTTCTACTGTTACATCCCCAGCTCTTTTAAAAAAATTATTATTATTATTATTATTATTATTTACTTTGAGGCAGGGTCTCATTAAGTTGCTGAGGCTGGCCTCAGGTTTATAAGCCTCCTTTAGCCTTTTGAGTAACTGGGATTACAGGTGTGTGCCACTGCTCTTGGCTTTTTTTTTTTTTTTTAATATTTATTTATTTTAGTTGTACACAATGCCTTTATTTATTTTTACATGGTGCTGAGGATCAAACCCGGACTGCGCACGTGCTAGGCGAGTGCTCTACCACTGAGCCACAATCCCAGCCCCTGCTCTTGGCTTTTTAAAAATGTATTTTTTTTTTTGCTAGTACTTTATGTGTTCATTTAGAGAAAATGTTTAAACTGGATTAAATTTCATAATTACATACTTCAAGAGTATAATATTTTCACCTTTTTAACAAATGCTTCAATAGCATTTTCCATGTGTCAAGTGTGTTCCAAGTGCTTTATTAATAAGTACTCATTTAATTCTCATAATTTTTCTGTGAGGTAGATGTTCTTTTCATTTCCATTTTATTGAAAGGAAAACTAACTCTCCTGATGGCACCTTAGAAGTAAGAATAGTTTCTACTCATGACAGTAGCATTTGTTGGTCTTGTCATCATCTGTTTATACCTGTGCTAATATATCCTTTTTTTTTCCCCTATATATACATATATATATATTTTTTTTTAACCAGGGATTGAACCCAGGGGCACTTAGCCACTGAACCACATCCCCAGCTCTTTTTTTTTTTTTTTTTTTTTTTGGTACCAGGGATTGAACCCAGGAGTTTTTTTGGTACCAGGGATTGAACCCAGGGGCACTCGACAACTGAGCCACATCCCCAGCCCTTTTTTGTATTTTATTAGAGAGAGGGTCTCACTGAGTTGCTAAGTGCCTCGCCATTGCTGAGGCTGGCTTTGAACTCATGATCCTCCTGCCTCAGCCTCCCAAGTGCTGGGATTACAGGTGTGCGCCACCACACCCGGCTCTAATAAATCGTTTGAAAGCAGTGTCCTTGTCTTATTTTTCTTTATCCAGGCATACCTTGTTTTATTGCACTTTGCAGAGTATTGCATTTTTTATAACTTGAAATTTTATGACAACCTCATCAAGTAAATCTGTCAGTGCCATATTTCTAACATCTTTTGCTCACTTTGTGTCTCTGAATCACATTTTAGTAATTGTTGAAATATTTCAAAAACTTTTCATGATTATCATTATTTCTGTTATAGTGGTCATTGATATTATTGCAATTGTTTTGAAGTGCTATGAACTCTACTTATATAAGATGGGCAATGTAATACATAAATGCTGTGTGTGTTCTGACTGTTCCACTGACCAACCAGTGCCCTACCTCTCTCCCTCTCTTCAGGACTCCCTATACCCTGAGACATAACAATATTGAAATTAGCCAGTTATTAATCCTACAATGGCTTCTAAGTCCTCAAGTGAAAGGAAGAATTGCCCAGGGATCAAACCCAGATCTTTGTGCATACTAGGCAAACACTCTACCTCTGAGCTACACCCCAGCCCTGTGTCTCACTTTGAATAAAAAGTGAAATGATTAAGAAATGATTAAGCTTAGTGAGGAAGACATGTCAAAAGTTGAGATAGGCTGTAAGTTGGTCTCTTATGCTGGACAGTTAGCCAAGTTGTGAATGCAAAGGAAAAATTCTTGAAGGAAATGAAAAGTGCTACTCCAGTGAATACACACAAGATAAGAAGTGAAACAGCCTTATTGTTTATATGGAAAAACTTTTTAGTGATTTGGAAAGAAGATAAAACAGCTACAACATTCCTTAAGCTAAAATTTTTAAGAGTCAGGCCCTCACTGTCCTCAATTCAGCTAGGGTGGAGAGGTGAGGAAGCTGAAGAAGAAAAGTTCACATGTAGCAGAGGCTGATTTCATGAGGTTTAAGGAAAAAAGCTGTTTCCGTAATATAAAAGTGCAAAGTGAAGCAGTGGGTGGGCGGTGCAAAAGCCACTTCAATGTTTATAGCAGCACAATTCACAATAGCTAGGTTGTGGAACCAACCTAGATGTCCCTCAGTAGATGAGTGGATAAAGAAAACGTGGTATATATACAAAATGAAATTTTACTGAGCAATAAAAGAGAACAAAATAATGACATTTGCAGGTAAATGGATGAAGTTGGAGAATATAATGATAAGTGAAGTTAGCCAATCCCCCAAATCCAAATACCGAATGTTTTCTCTGATACAAGGGGGCTAGTTCACAGTGTTGTTGGATGGGGGTACATAGGAGGATTAGAGGAACACTAGAATGGTCAAAGGAAAGGGAGGGGAAGGGAGGGAGCAAGGGGGAGGGGGTGAGGAAAAAAAATTGGTGGTTGAATGAGATGAATATCATTATCCTAAATGCATGATTGAAGATCTGAATGGTACTTATATACTTTGTATACAAAGTTGTATACATACAACTGTATGTAAAAAGATGGGGCTGGGATTGTGGCTCAGCGGTAGAGCGCTCGCCTAGCACGTGCGTGGCCTGGGTTCAATCCTCAGCACCACGTACAAATAAACCCATTGTGTACAACTAAAGCAAATAAATAAATATTAAAACAAAAAGATGCTATGTATGTGTATTATGAATTGTAATACATACTACTATTATAAAAAAAAGGAAAAAAAATTAAAAAAAAAAAGCTGCAGCAGGTTATTTAGGAGATCTAGCTAAAGATATTTGATGAAAGTGATTACACGAAAAAAAAAAACAGATTTTTTTTTTTGGTACTAAAGATTGAACCCAGAGGGTCTTTACCACTGAGCCACATTCCCAGCCCTTTTTAAATTTTTTTTTTTTTTTTTCTTTGAGACAGGGTCTCCCTTAGTTGCTTAGGGCCTTGCTAAGTTGCCGAGGCTGGTCTGGAACTTGTTATCCTCCTGCCTCAGCCTCCCGAATTGCTGGGATTACAGGTGTGCACCACTATGCCCCGTGCCTAAACATTAGATTTTTTTTTTAAAATATTTATTTATTTGCTTTAGGTTGTACACAATGCGTTTATTTACGTGGTGCTAAGGATCGAACCCGGGCCGCACATGTGCTAGGCCAGTGCTCTACCGCCAAGCCACAACCCCAGTCCCTAAACATTAGATTTTTTTTTTTTTTTTTTTTTTTTTTTTTTTGGTACTGGGGATTGAACTCAGGGGCACTCGACCACTGGGCCACATCCCCAGCCCTTTTTTGTATTTTTATTAGAGACAGGGTCTCACTGAGTTACTAAGTGCCTCGCCATGGCTGAGGCTGGCTTTGAACTCGCGATCCTCCTGCCTCAGCCTCCCAAGTACTGGGATTACAGGCGTGCGCCACCGCGCCCGGGCCTAAACATTAGATTTTTAATGTAGACAAAACAGCCTTATATTGGAAGAAGATGCCATCTTGTATTTTAATAGCTAGCGAGGAGAAGTCAATCCCTGGCTGTGGAGGATAGGCTGACTAAAGCAACTGGTGAATTTAACTTGAAGCCAGTGCTCATTTACCATTCTAAAAATCCTGGGGGCTCTTATACTAGTCTACTCTGCCTGTTTCTTATAAATGAAACAGTGAAGCGTGGTTGACAGCACAGCTTTTTATAACATGATTTACTGAATATTTTAAGTCTATTGTTGAGACCTACTGCTTAGGAAAAAAACACTTCTTTGAAAGTATTACTGCTCATCGACTATGCTCCTGGTCACCCAAGAGCTCTGGTAGACATGTACAAGGTTAATGTTCTTTTCATGCCTGCTAACATTATCCGTTCTGCAGCCCATGGATCAAGGAGTAATTTCAATGTTCAAGACTTATGATTTAAGAAATGCATTTCATAAGGCTATCAATGCCGTAGACAGTGATTCCTTTGATGGATTTTGGCAAAGTAAATTGAAAACCTGGAAAATATTCACTATTCTAAATGTCATTAAGAACATTGGTGATTTGTGGGAGAAGGTCAAAATATCCACAATAACAGGAACTTGGAAGAAATTGATTCTAATTCCTCATGAATTATTTTCAGGGGTTCAAAACTTGAGTGGAGAAGGGGAAGTAAATGGAAAGTGATGGAAATAGCATGAAAACTAGAATTATAAGTGCATCCTGAAGATGTGACTAAATTGCTACAACCTCATGATAAAACTTTAATGGATAATGAGTTATTTCTTACAGCTAAGCAGAGAAAGGTTTTTTTTTTAAAAAATATTTATTTATTTACTTTAGTTGTACACAATGCAATGCATTTATGTTTACGTGGTGCTGAGGATCGAACCCGGGCTGCGCACATGGGAGGCGAGCGCTCTGCTGTTTAGCCACAACCCCAGCCCGAGAAAGGTTTTTTTAGGTAGAATCTACTCTTGGTGAAGATGTTGTGAACATTGTTGAAATTACAGTAATGAATTTAGAATATACATAAATATAGTTGATAAAGCAACAATAGGGTTTAAGAGGCTTTACTCTAATTTTAAAAGAAATTCTCCAATTGGTAAAATGTTATCAAAGAGCATTGCATGCTATAGAGAAATCTTCTGTGAAAGGAAAAACCCACTCATATGTCAAATTTCATTGTTGTCTTATTTTAAGAAATTTCCTTTGACCCCCAGCATCACCATAAAAAAGAAGAAAAAAAAAAATTGCCACAGCCATACCAGACTTTAGGAGCCACCACCCTGATTGCTCAGCAGCTATTGATATCTAGGGAAGACCCTCTTTTGGCAAAAAGATTATGACTTGGTCGATTGATTATGACACTCAAATGATTGTTATCATTCTTAAACACTATTTAAAATGTATGTCTATTTTTTAGACATAATGCTATTGCATACTTAATGAAATCCAGCGTACTTAATGGAATCCAGTAAACATAATTTTCTTATGTACTGGGAAAACAAAAATTGTGTATGACTTGCTTTATTGCAATATTCTCTTTATTATAATGGTCTGGAATCAATCTCTAATATCTTGGAGGTATGACTCAGTGAATATTTGTAAATATGTGGAATCCAGAAGGTATTCAGTGGGTGTTGGCGGTGAATTAATACTTTTTAAATTAAGTGCCAAATAATCTGTTCTCTGCCAGACTTGTTTAATATTAGTTGCTCATTCTGTTTGCTTTGTTAAAAATTTTTTTCCAGGTAATCATTTTAATGCTACATTTAAAAACAGCCACTGTATTCCAGAACAAAATTATGAAGATTTCTTTATGAAAGAGTTGTCAGTGTGGTGATCATATAAGCGCTAGTTCCCTTATCTCCACTTGCTGCCCATGCTAAAAATTATTATTTTTTGTTATTTTTAAGCAGTGTCATTTGTAAAATAATAGGTTAACTCAGTGTAGCATGAGTTAGTTAACATGTACTCATGTAGTATTTCATTTGTTTTTATTGCAAAGTTTAATTCCTTTATAAATATATATCACTGTTTATCCATTTTCTCTTTGATGGACTGCTGGACTATTATGATTAAAGGTGTTATAAATGTTTTTGTACAAGTGCTTGTGTGGATACTGTTTTTCTCTCTCTTAGGAATACCTGGTACTGGAATTGTGTCATGATAGATATAGGTTCACTGATTACAGGTGCACTCCTATAATCCCAGTGACTCAGGAGACTGAGGCAGGAGGATCACAAATTTGAGCCCAGCCTCAGCAATTTATCCAGGCCCTAAGTAGCTTAGTGAGACCCTGTTTCAGAATAAAAAATAAAAAGGTCTGGGGATGTGGCTTAGTGTTAAAGCATCTCTGGATTCAGTCCCTAGTAACAAAATAAATAAATATACATAGATAGATACAGGTTTAATTATATAACAAGTGCCAGACTTTTCCCCAAAGCAGTGTTGCCATTTTACATTCCTAATAGTGACGTGTTAGAGTTTCATTGCACTTCATCTTCATTGATTTTTATAGTTATAATCTTGAATTTTGGTGGATATGTTTATTTTTAATATTCATTATTATGATTATTGATACTACATATCTACTACCATCACTTATAACTTGAACATTCTTAGCTGTTTATCTTATAATGAAGTTGAATGGGCTCATTAGTGAGTTAGGCAGTACTCAATTCTGACACCAACTGTAATTTTGGTAGTCCCTAAGTCTATAGACTTCACCACTTTGATACCGGCTGCAGGTTTGGAATCTTTTTTTTTTTTTTTACCGGGGATTGAACTCAGGGGCACTTGACCACTGGGCCACATCCCCAGCCCATTTTTGTATTTTATTAGAAGCAGGGTCTCACTGAGTTACTAAGTGCCTTGCCATTGCTGAGGCTGGCTTTGAACTCGCGATCCTCCTGCCTCAGCCTCCCAAAGTGCTGGGATTACAGGCGTGTGCCACCGCGCCCGGCTTTTAGGTTTGGAATCTTTAAGAGCGCTTTTACACTGGGCGTGGTGGCGCACATCTGTAATCCCAGGAGCTTGGGAGGCTGAGGCAGGAGAATCCTGGTTTCAAAGCCAGGCGTTAAGCAACTCACTGAGACCCTGTCTCTAAATAAAATACAAAATAGGACTGGGGATGTGGCTCAGTGGCCGAGTGCCCCGAGTTCAATCCCTAGTATTCCCCCCACGCCCCCCCTCAAAAAATAAAACAACAACAACAAAACCATGCTTTTACTTTTGACATCTTGCAAGTTTGGAGACCTCAAGATCAACCTCAGATTTGATTATTTGTTAGTACTTTTAGCACGTACAGAAAATTTACTCAGTTTTGTTTTATTTTAGTGAAAAGATCCTATTTAACATTAGCCAAAGGAAAAGGTGCCTTGGGTAGTGTCTAGGAGAGTTCCAGTCACAGATTCCAGTTATCTTCTTGCAATAGACTTGACACAGTGCTTACTTCTTGAGCAACAATGCATGACAATATGTGCAGAGTACTGCCAGTTAGAGAAGTTTATCTGAGCCATGGTATACAGAGTTTATGTTGGGGTTTAATCTCCTAGACATGATTAAGTCTCTAGTCCTTCCAGAGGTTGAGCTGACACAGTATGGCACAAGGCCATCCCAACAGCCCCAGTAAATCACATTGTTAGTATAGACTATTTGGTGTTGCCCAAAGTCCCCAGGTAAATAAAAGCACTCTTATCAGGCAGGATATTTCAAGGATTTGTAGCTTACCTCCAAAATCCAAAGACAAAGAGCCCAGACCTCTCTTTGGGCACAGTTAATCCTTTATTGTACATTCATATATAATCTTTGTTTTTTTTAAAGCTAATGTATGCAAAGTTATTGTATTAAAGTGGTTACAATCTGGGCTCCGGTTGTGGCTCAGCGGCAGAGCGCTTGCCTCGCACGTGCGCGGCCCAGGTTCGATCCTCAGCACCACGTAAACATAAATGCATTGCATTGTGTACAACTAAAGTAAATAAATAAATATTTTAAAAAAAATGGTTGCAATCTGTGACCAAAGTTAAGAAACTTAACTGGCTCATGTGGATATAGATTGGGATCTTTATTCTTTTATAAAATTTTTTTGTCAGTATTAGGGCTTGAACCCAGGGCTTTGTGCATGCCAGGCAAGTGCTTTACTATTGAGCTGTATCCCCAGTCCATGATCTTGCTCTTCCTGTCTCAGGAGCTAACCTATTGAGCCATTTATTTATTTATTTATTTATTTATTTATTTATTTATTTATGTACTGGGGACTGAACTCGGTGGTGCTTAACCACTGAGCCACATTCCCAGCCCTTTTAAAATATTTTAATTTAGAGATAGGGTCTCACTAAGTTGCTCAAGGCCTTGCTAAGTTGCTGAGGCTGGCTTGGAATTTGTACTCCTCCTGCCTTCTGAGCTGGCCTTATTGAGCTCTTCAATCCAAATTTATGAAGATTATGATATCTGATGATACAGTTTTTGTTTTTCAATTAATTCAGCAAACATTGAACTTCTTCAGTGTTTAGGCACTGTGCTACACATATAAATACTAAGATACAAAGTATATTCATTACTTTTAGCTCCTCAGTCAAATCAGAGACAGTTGATAATTAAAGCAGGTGCTTATGTTGGAAGTTGCTAGAGGACCTCAGAGGAGGTGCATATAGTTCACACGTGGAATTCCGAAGAATTCTGTGGAATTCTCAAATAAGTTAATGCTCTCAGCTAAGTTTTAAAGGATGAAAAGAGTTAGGCCAAATAATGGGGAAGAGAATTCCAAGCAGAAGGGGCCACATTTGCTATAATATGAAAGCATGAACCTACTGGTCCTTTAAAGAAAGTTAGCTGGGAGGCTGGGGTTGTGCCTCAGTGGTAACATGCTTGAGTGCCTAGCATGCATGAGGCTTGGGTTCAATCCCAGAACTACCAAAAATAACAACAACAAAAACCAAACAAACCCACTAGAGAAACTTAGCTGAGGACTCTGGTGTGTTTACAGAGATGAAGACACCACCTGTCAGGTCCTGATACTCTCTTATTTTATTATGTCATGTTAAGGAATTTAGAGGTTTACTATGAAGTGATGAGGAGTCATTTCATAAATGTTAGCATGAGAATGGCTTGATTAGATGGTTTTAAAAAATTATTCAGAACATTAGATCTTGTTAAAGATTTAATCTTTGTAGGGGTTTCTTCTATTTTTTGGGGGTGGGGGGTATGGTAATGGGATTGAACCCAGGGGCTTGTAAAGGCTAGCCAAACAGTCTGTCACTGAGATACCTCCCCAGCCCTGGAGGCGTTTATTCTTACTCTTTTCTAGATAATATAACATTTACATTTTTTCCATATAAGTGTATAAGTTGATTGAAAATTATTTTTTTCTAGTTGCTGAAATAAAACATCACTGGAGGACTGGGATTGTGGCTCAGTGGTAGAGCGCTTGTCTAGCATGTGTGAGGCACTGGGTTTGATTTTCAGCACCGCATATAAATAAATAAAAATGAAGGTCAATCAACAACTAAAAACAACAACAAGAAACCTGTTAAACTCTCTTAAAAAGTGGCTGTACCATTTTGCATTTCCTCAGCAGTGAAAGTTCTTATTGCTTGCTTTGTTCTCTTGATAAATGATGAATTGTAGTGAATAGATTTCTAAATATTTATCATGTTAATTTTGGGTAGTTGTCACCCGTTGAACTTGTTTTCTTTCTTTAGAAAAGGAAATTGGTTGGCAGACATGTTACTGTTTAACAACAACTGAAAATACCACTGAGAATATTTAAATTAGTTGATGTGTATATTTAGCATAGAAGAGTTAGTTCTTTTTTCTTGTAGTCTTTGCACAAATATCCTTATTTTAAGATGAGTTATATCTAAGCTTAAAAGGGTAATAATTTATTTGCTGTTTTATCTTTTGTAAAATATTAGAAAATTCTTTCTTACAAAATATAGGTAAGTTTTCCAGATTTTTTAAATGGTAAAAGTATGATCTAGTTTATTTTAATTAGTCTCCTTTGCTTGGGTATTTACAGTGGGTGGGGAGATAACATATTTGGTAGCACAAGACAATAATTTCTAAGTCTAGTTTTTAGAAAAGCAACATGAGGGTAAAAGTGTTTGCATGTTTATGAGAGTGTACTTATTTTAAGAGAGGGCTTTATGTTTTTTCAAATATAATTCACATTTTTAATAAATATCAGAAACTATAGGAAAAAAAGCAAAAGAAGTAAAAGCCTGTAATCCCATGACCCAGAGAAAGCCTTCATTACTAGTTTTGTATATTTATATATATGGATATATGAAGGAGCCCTAATTAGGAAGGGCTGTTGCAGCTAGCTGGAAGCCATAAGTTTCCACCTGATATGTATGTGACGCACCTGTAGGCACCCGAAAAGCTGAAGGTATATAACCGGGTGAAAGCGGTCCGAGTTAGGAGAACGGAGAATTCAGTCAGCCGGGCAGTCACTCGGTCGGTCAGAAGAATCAGAGCGGCCAGAACGTAGGCAGAGCGGTTACAGAAGAGAAACCAGATAGAAGACAGAAGAGAAACCAGATAGAAGAAATAATGACTGGTCAGAGTTAGGCCGAGGCTCCTGAGGAAGACAGAAGACAGAAGAAAGAAGAAGGAAGAAAGAAGAGAGAAGAAAGAAGCTCTAATCTTTCTCTAAGCTAAGCTCTATCTTTCTTTCTCTCTAAGACTCTAAGCTAAGAAGACAAGAAGAAAAGCTCGCTTTAATCTTTCTCTCTAAAAATCTTTCTTTCCCTCTCTAAGCTCTAAGAAAGTAGAAGTAAAAGTAGTAAAAGCTTAACTCTGCCCCCGAGAGTTTTTATCCTGGTTTACGGTACCAGGCAGCTTACAGATATATATTGGCCTTATATGTAGTATGTGTGTGCACATGTGATATATATGATATATAATGTTCTCAATTGCATTTTATTTGTTTATTATTTTTAGGGTATCAGGGATTGACTGTTGGGGGGGGGTGTTCTACCACTGAGCTATATTCTCAGCCCTTTTTATTTTCTATTTTGAGACATCCTCAATTTCTGTTGCTAGGATTAAACATGTGCACCACTGTCCTGTCCATTTTTAAAGTATACAGCTCACTGGTATTAAATGCATTCATATTGTTGTGCAAGCAGCACAACAATTTCCAGAACTCTTTTCAGCTTACACTACTGAAACTCTCAGCCAAGCACAGTGGTACACTCCTGTAATCCCAGCTACTTAGGAAGCTGAGGCAGGAGGATCACCAGTTCAAGGTCAGCCTCAGCAATTGAGTGAGGCCTTAAGCAACTTAGTGAGACCCTGTTGCAAAACAAAAAATAAAAAGGGCTGGGAATATGGATCAGTGGTTAAGTGCTCCTCGAGTCAATTCCCAGTACCAAAAACCCCAAAAAACAAAATAAGTGAAACTCTGTACCCATTAAACAGTAATTCCACATCTGCTATCCCCAACCCCTGGCAACCACCATTGTACTTTCTATCTTTGGTTTTAAGTACCTCATATAATTGGAATCATAAAGTATTTGTCTCGGGGACTGGGGTTGTGGCTTAGTGGTAGAGTGCTTGCCTTGCACACGTGAGGCACTGGGTTCAATCCTCAGCACAACATTTAAAAAAAATGTAAGTGTTTGATTTTTGTGACTGACCAACTTCATTTGATGTTCTTAAGTTTCATTCGTATTGTAGCATATGTCAGAATTTCCTTCCTTTTTAAAGCTAAATAATGTTTCATTGTGTGTGTGTGTATGTATGTATGTATACATACACATACATACATACACACACACACACACATACACACCACATTTTGTTTGTCCATTTCCCCTTTGATGGACTCTTAAGTTTTTTTCTACATTTTAGCTATTGTTAATAATACTACTTTGAACATGGGTGTATAAATTTTTTTTGAAAGCCTGCTTTTGAGTATATACCTAGAAGTAGAATTGCTAGATCAAATAGTAATTTGGTTTTATATTTTTTGAGGAATGACTATACTGTTTCCCACAGTGGTCAAACTATTTTAAATTACCACTAACAGAGTCCAAAGGTTTCAGTTTTTTCACATCTGTGCCAAACTTTAATTTCTGTTTTTTTTTTTTTTTTTTTTTTTGATAGCAGCCATTCTCATGAGAGTGAGGTGATATTTTATTGTAGTTTTGATTTGCATTTCTCTGATGATTATTGATGTTGATCAACTTTTCATGTACTTACTGGCCATTTGTACACTTTTTTTTAAGTTTTTTTTTTTAATATTTATTTACTTTAGTTGTACACAATGCAGTACATTTATGTTTACCTGGTGCTGAGGATCAAACCCGGGCCGCGCACGTGCGAGGTGAGCGCTTTGCCGCTGAGCCACAACCCCAGCCCCCATTTGTACCCTTTTAAAAAAATTTTATTTTTTAGTTGTAGTTGAACAAAATACCTTTATTTTATTTATTTATTTTTATGTGGTGCTGAGGATCAAACCCAGGGCCTTGCACATGCTAGGCAAATGCTCTTCCGCTGAGCCACAACCCCAGCCCCATTTGTACCCTTTTTGTATTGACCATATTCTTTGGAGAAATGTTTGTTTAAATATTTTGTTTATTGTTGTATTGTATTGTTATTCTTTTTTAAAATGAGTGCTTTGTATATTCTGGATGTTAATCCTTGTCAGATGTATGATATCAATTATTTTCTCTTATTTATTTATTTATTTATTTTTTTATGGTACCAGGGATTGAACTCAGGGGCACTCGACCACTGGGTCACATCCCCAGCCCTTTTTTGTATTTTATTTAGAGACAGGGTCTCACTGAGTTGCTAAGTGCCTCGCCATTGCTGAGGCTGGCTTTGAACTCGCAATCCTCCTGTCTCAGCCCCCCAAAGTGCTGGGGATTACAGGCGTGCTCCACCGCGCCCGGCTTCTCTTATTGTTTTAAATGCATTATCTTATTTATTTAATTTATTTTTGTTTTTGTTTTTGGTACCAGGGATTGAACCCAGGGGTGTTTAACCACTGAACCACATCCCCTGCCCTTTTTATATTTTGTTGAGAGACAGTTCTAAGTTGCTTAGAACCTTGCTAAGTTGCTGAGGCCTTTGAACTTGCAATCCTCCTACCTCAGCCTCCTGGACTGCTGGGATTATGGTGTCTGCCACTGTGCCTGGCTTTTTTTTAAATTTGTTTTTTCTTTCTACATTTTTTAAAAAAAAATATTTATTTATTTACTTTTACACAATGCAATGCATTTATGTTTATGTGGTGCTGAGGCTCGAACCCGGGCTGCACACGTGCAAGGCGAGCGCTCTGCCACTGAGCTACAACCCCAGCCCACTTTCTACATTTTTATTGGTGCATTATAGCCATACATAATGATGGGATTTGTTGTTATATATTTGTACATGCATACAATATAGCACTATAATTTGGCTAACATCACTCCCCAGAACTTCACCCTTCTCTCTCTTCTTCCCACCCCTAAAACTACATTTAAAAGAAAATAATTTTTTTGTAGTTGTATATGGACAGAATGCCTTTATTTATTTTATTTATTTTTATGTGGTGCTGAGGATCAAACCCAGTGCCTCACACGTGCTAGGCAAGTGCTCCACCACTGAGCTACAGCCCCAGCCCACTACATTGTCTTTTTTTTTTTTTTTTTTTTTTGGTACTGGGGATTGAACTCATGGGCACTTGACCACTGGGCCACATCCCCAGCCCTTTTTTGTATTTTATTAGAAGCAGGGTCTCACTGAGTTACTAAGTGCCTGGCCATTGCTGAGGTTGGCTTTGAACTCGCGATCCTCCTGCCTCAGCCTCCCAAAGTGCTGGGATTACAGGCGTGCGCCACCGCGCCCGGCTTTTTTTTTTTTTTTAAAGAAGGATTTTGTTTTAAAATTTTTTAGTTGTAGATGGACACAATATCTTTATTTTTATTTACTTATTTTTTTATGTGGTGCTGAGGATCGAACCCAGGGCCTCATGCGTGGGAGGCAAGCGTTCTACCACTGAGCTACAACCCTAGCCCCTACATTGTCTTTTGATGCATAGAATTTAAAAATTCTTATGAAGTCTGGTTTGTCTATTTTTTCTTTTGTTCTTTGTGCCTTGCAAGAAATAATTACAAAATCCAATCTGTATTATGTTATCTATTCTGTTTTTGCTCTAATCTTTGATACTTCCTTCTGCTGGCTTTGAATTTAGTTTGTTCTTCTTTTTGTAATCCCTTTAGTTGTAAATTTAGGATGCAGATTTGAGATCTTTCTTTTCTTTTTGGTGGGGAGAGGTGGTACTGGGGATTGAACTCGGGCATTTGACCACTGAGCCACATCCCAGCCCTATTTTGTATTTTAGAGACAGGGTCTCACTGAATTGCTCAGTGCCTGACTTTTTGCTGAGGCTGACTTTGAACTTGCAGTCCATCTGCTTCAGCCTCCCAAGCTGCTGGGATTACAGGTATGCGCCACCACGTAGCATATAGCTATGATTTTTTTTTTTTTTTTTCTTATCCCTGCTTTTGAGTTTCGACTTTCAGTTTTTCTCAGACATAATTTTCTTTACTTTCATTATATCATCCTTTAATTGTTTGAGCTTTATGTGTGTGTGTGTGTGTGTGTGTGTGTGTGTGTGTGTGTGGTGTATTGGGAACTGAATTCAGGACCTTGTACATACTAGACAAGTGTTCTACCACTAAACTGTATTCCTAGCCTTTTATATTTTATTTTATTTTTTTAATATTTATTTATTTGCTTTTAGTTGTACACTGCGTTTTTATTGGTATGTGGTGCTAAGGATCGAACCCGGGCCGCGCACGTGCTAGGCGAGCGCTCTACCGCTGAGCCACAATCCCAGCCCATATTTTATTTTTAAGATAGGGTTTCACTAAGTTCCCCAGAGTGAACTCAAATTTTCAATCCTCCTGCCTCAGCTTCCTAGGTAGCTAGGATTATAGATTATAGGCATGTACCCAGTTTTCTTTGAGCATTTTTGAGACTGTTTTAAAGCCTATTTTTGTCTAATAGCTCTCTACTATGAAGTCTTTTTCAGAGATAGTGTATGCTGGTTTATTTTTATTCTTTGTTCCATACTTCCATTTTTCTTTGTATGTCTTATGATTTTTGTTGAAAATTGGACATTTGAATGTAACAACTTTGTGACTGCAAATCACATTATTCTCTCCCCCCACCCCCCGCCAGGTTTTGCTGTCTGTCTGTATTGATTGATTGATTTATACAGGTTTTATGTGCTGAGGACCAGCTTAAGGTGTTAACATGAAGTCGTCTCAGGTCTTTTCCGAACTTGCACTTTACCTGGGCATGTGCAATGAGTTTCTGATTCACCCATGGATGAGTTGCTTTTGAATGTTCTGTCTTTCAATATCTGGCTTCTAAAAGGGGAAAAAGAGAAAACAGGAAAAGAAAAAGCATTGACACTTTAAGTTTTTTGGAAGTCACTTTAGCCCAAAGGAAATGGAGTTGGCATCAGTATGAAAGAAATTCAGCAACAGTGCTGCCCTGTGTTTGTTTGCACCTCTGTGATCAGAATTAGCAATCTGTGATCAGAGCACAGATCCTCAGTATTTTGAGGACAGGGTTTTTCTTGTCCATCTGGCCTCTGGTAGGTGTTTGCAATTTGCTCCAGAAACATATGCATTGCTGCCTGCCAAATTCATAGGGGTGGAAGGTGGTAGATCCTACTGTGTTGCCAGTTGAAATTGGATGAAATTAATCGCAGTTTATCATCTCAGCCTGCCCCTGGAAGTTGCATACCTTAAAATGACTCCGGAGTTCCAAAATGGTTACATGAGAAAGGTTCTGCCAGTGCCATAGATTATTATTATGAGACAGATTATTAGTCCTTCCTAATCTACCATCTTTCCAGAATCCTCTTCCCTTGCTTAACTCTTGAGTGCACTAGAGACATTTGTTACATAGAATCTTATTTTTTTATTATTGATAATTTATTCATTTATTTATTTTTTGGTAATACTGGGGATTGAACCCATAGGCGCTCTACCACTGAGCTGCATCCCCAGTCCATTTTGTTGTTTTTATTGTTGTTTTGAGACAGGATTCTAGGTAAATTGCTGAGTCTGTCCTCAAACTTGCAATCTTCCTGAGTGACTAGGGTTACAGACTTGTGTCACCATGTCCTGCTATTATTATTGGTAGTTAATAATAGTAAAAAAATTCATGAGTCCTTAGGTTTAGTTAAAGGGAGACTTTTTCCTTTTGTTATTTTTAATATTAAGAAATTGGTTATTTACTCAAAACAAACATAGAAAGATCTTGAATAGTTAAATTTCTTAACAGTCATTAGGGAAATTGAAATAATTTTTCAAGTGTTATTTTGATGTTTTGCCCTTTTTTTTTTTTCTGTTCCAGCTCACTATCACCCTCTCTTTTGTTCTTTTATTCTTTCTTTTCACTCCTTATTCTTATATCTCTGCCTTAGTGCAATGAAGATTATTTGTTTTGTTTTACTCTTTGAGAGCTTTTATGTATAGAGCAAAATTTGACAATAAGCCAGGCTTAGTATTTCAGATTTTCTTATACTTTCCTATATTTTATTTAGGAGCTGACTCCTACACTTAAAAATATACTCATTAATTTGAGTTGAAATAGAAATGTGTGTGTGTGTGTTTGGTGTTTCATTGGATGTAGGGATTTTAACAGCACAGGGTTCTGGCATATAGCAGAGAAGTCTTTAAACTCAGAATATTCAAGGTAAATTATCAATATTATCATTTATTTATTCTTCAGTGCCTCAATTTGTAAAGTACACTGTTATTTTATGTGCAACTAAAATAGAAGAAAATACTGCCAATCATAATTAAAAGGGAAATCCCAGTATCATCAATTAAAAAAAATTTTTTTTAAGAGTCAAGGTTTCACTTTGTTGCCCAGTCTGGCCTCAAACTCTTGAGCTCAAGTGATCCTTCATCTTCAACCTCTCAAGTAGTCAAGATTACAGGTGCTTTCCACTGTGCCTGGCCATAAATATTAATGCATGAAAAGTGTGAATCTTAGTAAATCTGTGAAATTATGCACTATGGAAACTATGCTTCCATCTTATCACAACTTGTAGTAATTTTGTACTTTGTTTTGTATCTCTTGTGAAAAAACTAGAATAAAGGAATAGATTTGACCATTTTATTGTGTATTGAGAAACTGATCAAAATTCGATTTTCACTTTATTTTCTGTAGTTCCCTCTATGTTGGTTGTTAAGTTCAGTAAACATTTTCAGCCCCTACTAAGTCATTCTCATAGTAATAGCTAACATTTATATAGGGTTTACTGTGTGCTAAACACTATTTTGAGTACCTTGTATGTTTTAGATAATTAAGTTTTATAAAGTATCCTTATGTAGTGAGTGCTTTTAGTATCCCCATTTTATCAAGGGGAAACTGAGATACAGATCAATCACATGACTTGGTCTAAGATCATTCTAGTAAATGGTAGAGCTGGGCTTTGAATTTAAAAGGTCTAACTGCAGTGATCATGCTGGTAGCATTATTCCCTTACACATCTTACCAGGTGGTATTTAAAGGTGTGTTGATAAATTCATATGAAATTATTAAGTTATGCTTTTGGTAATTTTTGTTTGTATTTTTAGGACATTCAGTCAGAAGAAGGCTGCTATTGAAAGAGAGTATGCACAGGTAAGCTTGGAGCTGGAGATCCCCTTTCTAGGTATGCCTCTTTCCCTTGCCTTCAGGACACATATGGTTGTTAGAGAGAACCCTAGTGTCCCTGACTCTTCTTTGTCTTCTCATTTCTGGGTACCTTTCTTTGATCCTCCTTTTCCTATACTTGAATCTTCAAGTGAGGAGCTAAGTTGTTCCTCATTACAAAGAGAAACCTGCTAGACATTATTTACAGTATTAGTATTCACAGATACGAATGATAATGAATAAATTTCACAAATACATTTGTTCATTTCCTTTATATGCTTCATTCTCTGCAGTTTATGAAAGGTTAATTTTTATATTTATTCAATCAGACGTTTAGTTCTTATTCAGCCCTGTTGATAGAGAGTGGTATGCTAGTGGACAGTATGGAGTTGTTTGTAGGAAAATTTAAGCATTTTCTTCTTTAGTTTTCATTAGACCCTTATTTGTGCCCCATTTAGCTAAATATTCCAAGAAAAAATTATGTTGACATCATTTTTTTGGATGTGTAAAAATCAATAACTATTTTTTCAATTAGAAAAACAAATTATTGCCGGGCGTGGTGGCGCACGCCTGTAATCCCAGCACTTTGGGAGGCTGAGGCAGGAGGATCGTGAGTTCAAAGCCAGCCTCAGCAATGGTGAGGCACTTAGCAACTCAGTGAGACCCTGTCTCTAATAAAATACAAAAAAAGGGCTGGGGATGTGGCCCAGTGGTCGAGTGCTCCTGAGTTCAATCCCCGGTACCAAAAAAAAAAAAAAAAAAAGAAAAAGAAAAACAAATTAACATAATTTGAAATTTTTGGCCTTTTAAGCAGTTACTTTTTGTATGTAGTAGTTTCAAAAGTTTCCCTCACACCCTCAAATGTAAAATTCAAATTTGCAGGAACAATTAAAACACAAAGAGAAAAAGTATGAAAATACATTGGAAGGAAAAAGTAACATGGAGTTAACTTTCTATATGGTAACCATTATTGCTGCTGCTGTTGTTAATGTTCATTATAAATAATGAGGTGGGAGTATGATTTTCTTTTTTATTTATGCTTTTTCTGGTTGTTTTAATTTTTTTTGCATATTGGCTTTTTAAAAATATTTATTTGTACACAATGCCTTTTTTATTTTTATGTGGTGCTGAGGATCGAACCCGGGTCGTGCATGTGCTAGGGGAGCGCTCTACCACTGAGCCACAACCCCAGCCCTTAGTTTTAATTTTATTTCAGTGTATTTCATTAGGTAAGTGTCTGTCTTTATTTGACTTAAGAGTTTTAGAGAATTATCTGTTAAGCTAGATAGAATTCAATTCATTAATTAGTAGTTGAGGGTTTAGAATGTATCAAGTGCTTCATATAATGAAAGTATCAGTTCTAATATTTGTGCTGAGCCTTTATTTTTCTATGCATATATAATAAGTACTGGAAATGATAGCTAACATTTATTGAATCCTTACTTTGTTCCAGGCTGTGCTGAGGATAGCCCTAATCTCACTCTATCTTTTCCTCAGGTAAAGATTTAATAGCAAGCCGGGCATGGTGGCACACGCCTGTAATCCCAGCACTTGGGAGGCTGAGGCAGGAGGATCGCGAGTTCAAAGCCAGCCTCAGCAATGGCGAGGCACTTAGCAACTCAGTGAGACCCTGTCTCTAATAAAATACAAAAAAGGGCTGGGGATGTGGCCTAGTGGTTGAGTGCCCCTAAGTTCAATCCCTGGCACCAAAAAAAAAAAAAAAAAAAAAAAAGATTTAACAGCAAATACCTATTTTGGTTTGCCCATTGATCATTTCCATATCTTTAAATAATATGCTCATAACTGATTATTTATCAGCTTTAAGAATTATTTCAGGCAGGGCTATAGCTCAGTGGTTGAATGCTTACCTAATATGCATAATGCTGTGGGTTCCATTCCCAGCCATTGCACACCCCTGCCCCCACCCCTAAAAAAGTACTTGATTATTTATAATAAAATAAGTGAGAAAATAATAAAATTTAGTGAGAAAGCACTAAACCATTCATTTGTAGCCTACTCTTTCCAATATAATTGTGAGACTGGAGTTGTAGGTTGGGGTAGAGTGCTTGCTTAGAATGCATGAGGCCTGTATTCACAAACCACCAAAAATAAATCTCCAATATAATTGTCAAACTACTTGAGTGTCTTTGTACTTTTGTAACTTTTTTTTTTTTTTTTTTTTTTTTTTTTTGGTACTGGGAATTGAACTCATGGGCACTTGACCACTGGGCCACATCCCCAGCCCTTTTTTGTATTTTATTAGAAGCAGGGTCTCACTGAGTTACTAAGTGCCTGGCCATTGCTGAGGCTGGCTTTGAACTCGCGATCCTCCTGCCTCAGCCTCCCAAAGTGCTGGGATTACAGGCGTGCGCCACCGCGCCCGGCTACTTTTGTAACTTTTACTGTTGTATTTAAGCTTCTCCTTTCTTCTATTAAGTGCATGTATTATACACACACACACACACACACACACACACACACACACACACGTTTATGTATTACACAGTAAGTAGAATTACATTTTAGAGTAGTCACATTTACCCTTGAAGTTTCCTTAAATGTCTGTCAAGTAGATTATAGTTAGTTTAGTTAAGTCTGTATAATAATATATGTAAACTATATAAGGTTTTTAATAATGTATCTTTTAAAATCTCTTTTGGGAGGTTGAGGCAGGAGGATCATGAGTTCAAAGCCAGCCTCAGCAGTGGCGAGGCACTTAGCAACTCAGTGAGACCCTGTCTCTAATAAAATACAAAAAAGGGCTGAGGATGTGGCCCAGTGGACGAGTGCCCCTGAGTTCCATCCCTGGTACCAAAAAAAAAAAAAAAAAAAAAAACCTCTTGAAGTGATTATATTCAGAATTAATTAACATTGCTGTCTGCCAGGGAGATTAAGTACATTTATAGAGAGCCAGTTTGTTGACTGTTCTTATTACTTATCATCATATTTGTCTTGTAGATGATTTTCTTAGTTCTTATGTTTTGATGTTTTCCCAATTAATTTTAGAATTTATTTCCTGAAAAGTTAGGCAATATTGTCTCTTATTGTTTGGTTGCTTAAATATTGTTTTTGCTTCTTATCAATAGTAAAGAAACTCCCAAAATAATTGACACTTTCTTTTGTCAGTGTGTACTAATTATTTCAGACCAATGTGCATTCCCTGTGTTAAAAATATGCCCTTATTGGTGACAGGGTGTACACGGTCAGAGAGGAGAGTGATAGTTGCACTAATTAAATTATTTCTTTCTCTTAGTTTTTTTAAGTTTAGTGTACAATTGAAATTTTGGGAGATAATTTTTTTAAAATTGGTATAGCAGCTATATAGTAAATAAGGTTGGACAGATCTTGAGTGTACTGTCCAGTTACACTTATATAACTGCTATTCAAATCAAGATATAGAACTTTATGGGTGCCCCAGAAGCATTCAATACTCATACCTTTCAGTGGTAACTAGTACTCTTTTATAAGGATAGTTGTTGCCTTTAGACTTCTTGTGCTTCTTAAATTAAAGGGTATGTATCAAACACATGTGTTCTTACATTATGGAGTATGTATCATACTCCACAAAATATGTACTCTTCTGTGTCTGATTTCTTTCTTTTGGCATTACATTTTGAAACTTCATACACGTTTTTGCATGCAAGGGTAGGTAGTTCGTTTTTCTTTATAGTATCCACTGAATGAATATATCACAGTTTGTTTTTCCAGTGTACTAATGATGAAAAATCTTAGTTTAATGTTTTGAATGATTTTGACTGATGCTTTTAAGCAAAGGTTTTACAAATGTGTTTTGGTAGATATATATACACAGTTCTGTTAGATATATATGTAGAACCTAGGAGTAGAATTGCTGGGTCATTGCTTATGTGTATGTCGTACTTTAGTAGCTACAGTTGAGCAGTTTTCTAAAGTGATTGTACCAGTTTACATTGTCACCAACAATTTATGAGAATTGGGTTTGCTCCATATCTTTACCCATATTTGGTCTTCCCTAAAATTAAAATGTCTGACTTTTTTCCTTTTTTTTTTTTTAAAAAATAGGACTAGGGAATTGAACCCAGGGGCACTTAACCACTGAGCCACATCCCCAGCCTTTAGTATTTTTATTTAATGACAAGGTCTATATATAAGTTGCTGAGGGCCTAGCTAAGTTGCTAAGGCTGCTTTTGAACTTGGGATCCTTCTGCCTCAGCCTCCTGAGCCACTGGGATTACAGGTGTGTGCTACCATGTCTGGCAAAAAAAGACTGACTTTTGATGAGTGTAAAGTAATATTTCATTTTCTTTTTAATAAGCTGTGTAAAAGTTGACATGCATAAAGAAGTGTGCAAAAGTATTTTACAGCTCCACAGTTTTTTTTTGTACCAGGAAATGGACCCAGAGGCACTTAACCACTAAGTCACATTCCCAGCCCTTTTCATTTTATTTTTTTAAATTTTGAGACAGGGTGTCACTAAATTGCTTAGGGCCTGGCTAAGTTGCTGAGGCTGGTTTTGAACTTGGGATATTCCTGCTTGAGCTTCCCAAGCCACTGGGGTGACAACCATCATGCCCAGCTTCACAAATTTTTAATTCATGACCAAATTGTTTTCCAATTTGACTGTATCATTTTTTGACCCTCCCAGCAGTGTACAGAGGTTTCAGTTCCAATACTGTCCTAGTCAGTACCTTGTCATTGCCTGTCTTTTCTGATTATAGTCATTGTTGGGGCCACAATCATTATGAATGGTGCTACTAGTACATTCTTTTAAAATTTTTTTTAAATTCTTTATAGTTACACATAATAGTGAGGTTCATTTTGACATATTCACAAATGCATATACCATAATTTGCTCCATCTCTATCTCTCTAGTACTTCCTCTTTTCCTCCCCTCCTGTTTTCCCCGATCCCCACTTCTACTGTGTTGGTCTTCCTTCTTACTACATTCTTACATGTGTCTGTAGGTGATTATGTATGTGTGTTCTATTGGGGATATGCTAAGGAGTGGAATTGTATCATGGGTTATGTATCTAGCTTTGGAAGATATAAAAGAAATGGTGTTCTAAAGTGATTGTTGCAGGGGCTGGGGTTGTGGCTCAGCGGTAGAGTGCTCGCCTAGCATGTGCGCGGCCTGTGTTCAATCCTCAGCACCATGTAAACATAAATGCATTGCATTGTGTACAACTAGAGCAAATTAAAAAAAAGTGATTGTTGCAATTTACAATCCTGTGGACAGTGATTGAGAGTTGTAGTTGCTGTAAGTCCTCATCAATACTTTCTTTTTTTTCAGTTTAGTCTTTCTGGTGAGTATATGGTGGTAAATTATTTTAGATTTGATTTTCATTTTCCTGATGTCTAATGAAATTGAGTAACTTTTTTCTATCTTGTTTGGGCGTTTAGATATGCTGTCAAGTTTTGTCATTTTTTTTCCTTATTGATTTATACTTTACAAAAATATATTTAGGATATGACTCCTTTGTCAGATGTTGTAAGTATTGTAGACATTACTATAATCTCATACAGAAATGTGATGCTTGTGGCTTGCCTTTTTATCTCTTAATGGTTTCTTTTGATGAAAACAACTTCTTAATTTTCATGAAATGTAGTTTATTTTCTTTTAAAGGTAGTGCTCTTTATGTCCTAGTTAAGAGTTTGTTGTTATCTGAAGGTCCACCCTGAGGTGTCATACAGTGTTCTAAAATTTTTATTGTTTAATCTTTCACATTTAGTTGTGGTCTTTCTGAAATAAGCTTTTATGTATGGTGTGAGATTGGAGTCAGGATTTCACTTTATAAATGGATACCCAGTTGAAGAAGCATCATGTACTGAAAAGTCTTACCACTCTACCTGCATCCCTGTACTATATGGAAGTGATATTTTGTGGCCCATTAAGTAACTATATCTGTATAAGTCTATTTCTGGACTGCATTCTATTATGTTGATCAATTTTAAGAACCTTTTCACTAGTCTTGGCCCTTTATTTTCCATATATATTTTAGAATTAGTTTATTAGTTTTCCCTGGGATTTTTTTTTGGGGGGGGGGTACTAGGGATTGAACTCAGGGGCTCTTGACCATTGAGCCACATCCCCAGCCCTATTTTGTATTTTATTTAGAGACAGAGTCGCACTGACTTGCTTAGCACCTGGCTTTTGCTGAGGCTGGCTTTAAACTTGCTATCCTCCTGCCTCAGTCTCCCTGAGCTGCTGTGGTTACAGGTGTGTGCCACTGCACCTGGCATGCCTAGGATTTTGATTGGAGTTGCTTTGAATCTTTAGATCAATTTGGGGAGAACTGATTCTTAATATGGAGTCTTTTAATCCCCATCTTTGTTTAGGGTTTTTTTTTCTTTTTTTTTTTTTTTCAGTTTTCCAGTATTTTAAACACACTAGTTCATTGAAACCTCCCTTTTGTGAGAGGTCTTTTTTCAATCTGTGTTATCTGTGATTGCTATGTAACTCTTATCTTGGATACGCTTTTCTTTCTTGGGTAGGATTCATTAATTCTTGCGTCCATATTTTTCTTCTTAGTTTATTACCTTATTTTTTGAAGCATTTCAAGCAGGAATTTCCTAAAAAAAGTTTTATACTTATGATTTCACTGTAATTTAGTAATGTTTTATGAAGAACAGGTTGTGAGTATAATGTACTAGAAATCTGATAAATTTCAGAGTTGCATAAGTTTCCTTCATATGGACATAACAGAAGTGAAAGTTTTGTGGAAATTATTAGGAAGAAAGTTCATCTGATCCTTCATTTTGCAGGGATAAACATTAATTATTAAATTAATTAATGTTTTATCACATAACCTTATGTTTTTTTCCTTTGGACATCTATATAATTTAAATGTATCCAATGAATTTATTTAAAACTTATAATTAGCTGGGCACAGTGGTGCATGCCTGTAATCCCAGAGGCTCAGGAGGCTGAGATAAGAGGATGGTGAGTTCAAAGCCAGTCTCAGCAACAGTGAGGCTCTAAGCAAGTCAGTGAGACCCTGTCTCTAAATAAAATACAAAATGGGGCTGGGGATGTGGTTCAGTGGTTGAGTGCCCCTGAGTTTAATCCCTGGTGTCCCTCCTGCCAAAACAAAAAACAAACAAACAAAAAAACTTATATATAGAGCATGGTGGCACACTCCTGTAGTCCCTAATACTTGGGAGGATGATGCATTTTGGGGCCTGTCTTGGCAATATAGGGAGACTCAATCTCTTAGAAAAAAATTATAAATATACTTTTTGTTCAGTGTATCCCTCTTTTAGTAACTAATATATATTTTAAAATATTTATTTATTTATTTTAGTTGTACACAATGCCTTTATTTCTACGTGGTGGTGAGGATCGAACCCGGGCTGCGCACGTGCTAGGCGAACGCTCTACCGCTGAGCCACAACCCCAGCCCAGTAACTAATATTTTTTTTAAAAAAATTTATTTATTTACTTTAGTTGTACACAATGCAATGCATTCATGTTTACGTGGTGCTGAGGATCGAACCCGGGCCGAGCACCTGCGAGGCAAGCGCTCTGCTGCTGAGCCACAACCCCCGCCTCCAGTAACTATATTTTATGAACATTTTTCATTCTATAGTATCACTGAACTACCTACTCATTACAATTTAGGATGATATTTTATTTTATTTAATATGCTACCATTTATTTAACCTTTAATTGGATATTTAGGTTTTTGCTTTTTAAAATATAAGACAATGCATGTTGAACCACTTTGCATATAACCCAGATTATTTCCTTGTACCAGTTCCCATAATTGAAATCTCTGGGTAAGAAGATATGTACATTTTTAAGGCTTGAGTACTGCACAACCCAATGTACTATTTTTTTATTTTTTGTACTGGGATTGAACTCAGGGGCACTCAACCACTGGGCCACATCCCCAGCCCTTTTTTATTTTTTTAAAATTTTTTTATTCTAAATTGTTATAAATGACAGCAGAATGTATTACATTTCATATTACACATATAGAGCACATTTTTACAAATCTCTGGTTGTATGCAAAGTAAATTCACACCATTCGTGACTTCATACATGCACTTAAGAGTAATGATATCCATCTCATTCTACCATCTTTTTTTTTTTTTTCTTCATCCTTTTGCCCCCTCCCTCCCCCTCCCTCCCCATTGGCCATTCCAGTGTTTCTCTAATCCTCCTATGCTCCCCATCCCAACCCGACTGTGAATTGGCCTCCTTATATCAGAGAAAACATATGGGATTTGGTTTTTTGGGATTGGCTAACTTCACTTAGCATTATATTCTCTAACTCCATCCATTTACCTGCAGATGCCATGATTTTATTCTCTCTTATTGCTGAGTAATACTCCATTGTGTGTATATACCACATTTTCTTTATCCATTCATCTACTGAAGGACATCTAGGTTGGTTCCACAGTTTAACTATTGTGAATTGTGCTGCTATAAAACATTGATGTGGCTGTGTCCCTGTAGTATGCTGTTTTCAAGACTTTTGGGTAAAGACCAAGGAGTGGGATAGCTGGGTCATAAGGTGGTTCCATTCCAAGTTTTCCAAGGTATCTCCATATTGCTTTCCATATTGGCTGCACCATTTTGCAGTCTCACCAACAATGTATGAGTGTGCCTATTTCTCCACATCCTCTCCAACATTTATTGTTGTTTGTGTTCTTAATAGCTGCCATTCTGACAGGTGTGAGATGAAATTTTAGAGTGGTTTTGATTTGCATTTCTCTAATTGCCAGAGAGTTTGAGCATTTTTTCATGTATTTGTTGATTGATTGTATATCTTCTTCTGAGAAGTGTCTGTTCAATTCCTTGGCCCATTTATTGATTGGGTTATTTGCTTTTTTGGTGTTAAGATTTTTGAGTTCTTTATATATTCTAGAGATTAGTGCTCTATCTGACGTGCATGTGGTAAAAATTTGTTCCCAATTAGTAGGCTCTCTGTTCACCTCACTGGTTGTTTCTTTTGCTGAGAAGAAGCTTTGTAATTTGAGTTTATCTCATTTATTGATTTTTGGTATTAATTCTTGTGCTACAGGATTCTTATTAAGGAACTTGGGGCCTAATCCAACATATTGGAGATTAGAGCTTACTTTTTCTTCTATTAGGTGTAGTGTCTCTGGTCTAATTCCTAGATCCTTGATCCACTTTGAGTTGAATTTTGTGCATGGTGAGAGATACAGGTTTAATTTCATTTTATTGCAT
The DNA here is from genome assembly GCA_025594165.1 of Tamias sibiricus. Taxonomy (NCBI): domain Eukaryota; kingdom Metazoa; phylum Chordata; class Mammalia; order Rodentia; family Sciuridae; genus Tamias; species Tamias sibiricus. The sequence continues at coordinate 69,829,621 of CM046657.1, read as the reverse complement.
ATGGATTTCCAGTTTTCCCAGCACCATTTTTTGAAGAGGCTATCTTTTCTCCAATGTACATTTTTGGTGCCTTTGTTTAATATAAGATATCTGAAATTATGTTAGTCTCTGTGTCCTCTATTCTGTACCATTGGTCTACCGGCCTATTTTGGTGCCAATACCATGCTGTTTTTGTTACTATTGCTCTGTAGTATAATTTAAGGTCTGGTATAGTGATGCCACATGCTTCACTCCTCTTACTAAGGATTGCTTTAGCTATTCTGGGTCTCTTATTTTTCCAAATGAATTTCATGACTGCTTTTTCTATTTCTATGAGGAATGTCATTTGGATTTAGATTGGCATTGCATTAAATCTGTATAGTGCTTTTGGTAGTATGACATTTTGACAATACTAGTTCTGCCTATCCAAGAACAGGGTAGATCTTTCCATCTTCTAAGGTCTTCCATAATTTCTTTCTTTAGTGTTCTGTAGTTTTCATTATAGAGGTCTTTCACGTCTTTGGTTAAGTTGATTCCCAAGTATTTTATTATTATTTTTTTTGATGCTATTGTAAACGGGGTAGTTTTCCTCATTTCTCTTTCAGAGGATTTGTCACTGATATATAGAAATGCCTTAGATTTATGGGTGTTGATTTTGTATCCTGCTACTTTGCTGAATTCATTTATGAGTTCTAGAAGTTTTCTGGTTGAATTTTTTGGGTCTTCTAGGTATAAAATCATATCATCAGCAAATAATGATAATTTGAGTTCTACTTTACCTATCTGTATCCCTTTAATTTCTTTCATCTGTCTTATTGCTCTGGCCAGCATTTCATTACTATGTTGAATAGAAGTGGTGAAAGAGGGCATCCCTGTCTTGTTCCAGTTTTTAGAGGGAATGCTTTCAACTTTTCTCCATTTAGAATAATGTTGGCCTGGGGATTAGCATATATAGCTTTTACGACGTTGAGATATGTTCCTGTTATCCCTAGTTTTTCTAGTGTTTTGAGCATGAAGGGGTGCTGTATTTTGTCAAATGCTTTTTCTGCATCTATTGAGATAATCATATTGTTCTGTTCTTTGAGTCTATTGACGTGATGAATTACACTTATTGTTTTCCGTATCTTAAACCATCCTTGCATCCCTGGAATGAACCCCACTTGATCGTGGTGTATTATATTTTTGATATGTTTTTGTATCCGTTTTGCTAGAATTTTATTGAGAATTTTTGCATCTATGTTCATTAAAGATATGGGTCTGAAGTTTTCTTTTTTTGATGTATCTTTGCCTGGTTTGGGGATCAGGGTGATGTTGGTCTCATATAATGAGTTTGGAAGTGCTCCCTCTTTTTCTATTTCCTGAAATAAATTGAAGAGTATTGGTATCAGTTCTTCTTTGAAGGTCTTGTAGAACTCAGCTGTGTATCCATCTGGTCCTGGGATTTTCTTGGTTGGTAGGCTTCTGATGGCATCTTCTATTTCGTTGCTGGAAATTGGTCTGTTCAAATTATGTATGTCATCCTGCTTAAGTTTGGGCAGATCATACAACTCTAGAAATTTGTTGATGCCTTCGGTGTTTTGTATTTTGTTGGAGTACAAGTTTTCAAAATAATTTTGAATTATTTCCTGTATTTCCATAGTGTTTGTTGTGATATTTCCTTTTTCATCACATATGTTAGTAATTTGAGTTCTCTCTCTCCTTCTCTTTGTTAGCCTGGATAAGGGTCTGTCAATTTTATTTATTTTTTCAAAGAACCAACTTTTTGTTTTGTCAATTTTTTCAATTGTTTCTTTGGTTTCAATTTCATTAATTTCAGCTGTGATTTTAATTATTTCCTGTCTTCTACCACTTTTGGTGTTGGATTGTTCTTCTTTTTCTAGAGCTTTGAGATGTAATTTTAAGTCATTTATTTGTTGACTTTTTCCTCTTTTGAGGAATGAACTCAATGCAATGAACTTTCCTCTTAGAACTGTCTTCATAGTGTCCCAGAGATTTTGATATGTTGTGTTTGTGTTCTCATTCACCTCTAAGAATTTTTTAATCTCCTCTTTGATGTCATCTATAACCCATTGTTCATTTAGTAGCATATTATTTAGTCTCCAGGTGTTGGAGTAGCTTTTATTTCTTATTTTATCATTGATTTCTAATTTCATTCCTTTATGGTCGGATAGAATGAAGGGTAGTAACTCAACTTTTTTGTATTTGCTCAGAGTTGTTTTGTGGCCTAGTATATGGTCTATTTTAGAGAAGGTTCCATGTGCTGCTGAGAAGAAAGTGTATTCACTTGTTGAAGGATGAAATATTCTATATAAATCAATTAAGTCTAAGTTGTTTATTGTATTTTTGAGTTCTGTAATTTCTTTGTTCAGCTTTTGTTTGGAAGATCTATCCAGTGGTGAAAGGGGTGTGTTAAAGTCACCCAGAATTATTGTGTTGTGGTCAATTTGACTCTTAAACTTGAGGAGAGTTTGTTTGATGAACATGGATGCTCCATTGTTTGGGGCATATATATTTATAATTGTTAAGTCTTGTTGGTGTATGGTTCCTTTGAGCAGTGTATAGTGTCCTTCTTTATCCTTTTTGATTGACTTTAGCTTGAAGTCTACTTTATTTGATATGAGGATGGAAACCCCTGCTTGTTTCCTCTGTCCATATGAGTGGTAGGATTTCTCCCAACCTTTTACCCTCTGCCTATGGATGTCTTTTCCTATGAGATGAATCTCTTGGAGGTAGCATATTGTTGGGTGTGTTTTTTTGATCCAATCTGCTAGTCTATGTCTTGATTGGTGAGTTTAGGCCATTAACATTCAGAGTTATTATTGAGATGTGTTTTGTATTCCCAGCCATTTTTATTTCTGGTATTTACCTTGACATGGTTTCTCTTCTGATTGTTTTTTTCCTTTAGTGTAATACCTCCCTCTGTTGATTTTCATCATTGTTTTTCTTTTCCTCTTCATGGAATATTTTGCCGAGGATGTTCTGTAGTGCTGGCTTTCTACTTGTAAATTCTCTTAACTTTTGTTTATCATGGAAGGTTTTTATTTTGTCCTCAAATCTAAAGCTTAATTTTGCTGGGTATAAGATTCTTGGTTGGCATCCCTTTTCCTTCAGAGCTTGGAATATGTTGTTCCATGATCTCCTAGCTTTGAGTGTCTGAGTTGAAAAATCTGCTGTGATACAAATTGGTCTCCCCCTCTATGTGATCTGATTCCTCTCTTTTGCAGCCTTTAAAATTCTATCCTTGTTCTGTATGCTAGGCATTTTCATTATAATGTGTCTTGGTGTAGATCTGTTGTAATTTTGTACATTTGGTGTCCTATAGGCCTCTTGTATTTGGTTTTCCAATTCATTCTTCATGCTTGGGAAATTTTCTGATATCTCATTGAAGAGGTTGTGCATTCCTTTGGTTTGAAACTCTGTGCCTTCCTCTATCCCAATTATTCTTAGATTTGGTCTTTTGATGCTGTCCCATACTTCTTGGGTGTTCTGTTTATGGTTTCTTACTATCTTCATTGTGTGGTCAATTTTATTTTCAAGATTATATACTTTGTCTTCATTGTCTGAGGTTCTTTCTTCCAGTTGATCTAGTCTTTTGGTGATGCCTTCAATTGTGTTTTTTATTTGGTTAATTGTTTCCTTCATTTCAAGGATTTCTGTTTTTTTTTTTTTCTAGAGTTTCTATCTCTTTTTTGAAGTAATCTTTTGCTACCTGTATTTGCTGTCTTATATCTTTGTTGTAGTGGTCAATTTTTGCCTGTATTTGCTCATTTAGGTCATTCTTTGATTCACAGATCATTTTAATTATGAACCTTCTGAACTCCTTCTCTGACATTTCTTCAACTTCGCTGAGCATGGGTTCTGTTATTGTAGAATCCTGGTTTGTTTGGGGTATTTTCCTCCCCTGTTTTTTCATGATGTCTATTTGCTTTACTTTTTTGCAGTGTAGATCTGAGTTATTAGTTTCTTCCCTTATATTCTTATATTACCCTTGCAGGTTGTGCCTCCCCTTAGTGCTGGACCATCAGAACCTGCCACTGACCCTCAAAGTATGCTACCTGGGGCTGGGTTCACACTGGTTGCTGTGGGTTGAACTGGTTGAGTCTGAGCTCCTGCGGTGTTCTGGGGCTAACTGCACTGGGGTGAAGGTCAGTGGGACTGCCCTGGGCCCGCCTGGGCTCAGGCAGAGTTGGCAGGTCTGTCCTTGCTGTCTCCTGCTCTGGGGTGGAGGTCCATGGGACTGGATGGAGCCTGGGCCTGGCTGCACTCTGATGTAGGACCCCGGGGCTGCCCTGGACCCGCCTGCACTCTAAGCAGAGTTGGCGGGTCTGTCCTTGCTGTCTTTTGCTCTGGGGCAGAGGTCTGTGGGCCTGGCTGGAGGCTGGTCGCACACCAGCGGGCGTCAGTGGGACTGACCTGGGGCTGGCTGTGCTCGGGTGAAGGTCTGAGGGACTGCCCTGGGCCCGCCTGGGCTCAGGCAGAGTTGGCAGGTCTGTCCTTGCTGTCTCCTGCTCTGGGGTGGAGGTCAGCGGGACTGGATGGAGCCTGGGCCTGGTGGCATTCTGATGTAGGACCCCGGGGCTGCCCTGGGCCCACCTACACTCTAAGCAGAGTTGGCGGGTCTGTCCTTGCTGTCTCCTGCTCTGGGCCGGAGGTCGGAGGGACTGGATCCCCAGCCCTTTTTTGTATTTTATTAGAGACAGGGTCTCACTGAGTTGCTAAGTGCCTCTCCATTGCTGAGGCTGGCTTTGAACTCTTAGTCCTCCTGCCTCAGCCTCCCAAGTTCTGGGATTACAGGCGTGCGCCACCATGCCTGGCGTACCCAATGTACTACATAAAATATTTATGTTCTCAGTAGTAGTGTATGAGAATGCCTGTTTTCCATGTAATTGCTATTATTAGATGATAGCATTGAAAAATTTAAATGCTACTTAAATGCCGTTTATCTTGGGTATATGTAAAAAGGAAAATATGATTAGTTAGCTAAGGTATTATTAAAATGTTTCCATATTTAGAATCTGACTCCTCTGAATAACTGTTAGATCAAAGTCATCAATGTCCTGGTTTTCCCACACTGTATTACTTCTTGTACTAGTGATGCTTTTTTCTTTTTCTTTTTGTATTGGGGATTGAATCCAGTGGTGTTCTGACACTAAGCTACATCCTCAGCCCTTTTTATTTTCTTTTTTTTTTTTTTTTTTTTTTTTTTTAAATTTTTATTTATTTTAGTTGTACACAATGCCTTTATTTATTTCTACGTAGGCGAGCACTCTAGCTGAGCCACAATCCCAGCCCCCTTTTTATTTTTTCTATGTATAGAATTAATAAATATGTTCCCTATTTAAGACATTTTCTGATATGACTGTTATAGAAAAGATGGAACTTGAGGGGTCATTTAAAAAGTGGCACTTTTTTTCATAGATTAAAGAATATATATATGTATTTTTAATCTTGGCAGCACTGGGGATTAAATCCAGGGGTACTCTACTACCACCCCGTTTTATTTTTTGAGACAGGGTCTTGCTAAGTTGATGAGGTTGACCTTATGATCCTCCTGCCTCAGCCCCTGGAGTTGCTGGGATTACAGGTGTGTGCCAACACATCTGGCTGAAGAATATGTTCAAAAATGAAAATTTTATAACATTATCAGGAAGAAATGATTCACATCGATCTTGCATTTATATCAGTCTTCTCTGCTTTTTAAGTAAAGACTGAAAAAATTAAAAACATGTTTCAAGTCAGTCTTAAGTATTTGGGGGAATATTTTGTGATAACCTATACTAACTATAAAATAATATCAAATTTTTTTAATATTTATTTTTTAGTTTTAGGTGGACACAGTGTTTTTATTTTATTTCTATGTGGTGCTGAGGATTGAACACAGTGCTTTATACATGCTAGGCGAGCACGCTACCACTGAGCCACACTCCCAGCCCTATAAAATAATATTTTAAGAGATGAAAAATAATTAGACCAGTAATGAACTCTTCATTTCTAAAAATATAGTATTAATTATTAAATGATCTTTGGAAGGAGAAGGCAATTTTAATATTTTTACTCAAGAGATTTTTTTAAACCTTTATTTTATTTGTTTTTATGTATTTTTGAGGATCGAACTCAGTGTTTCACATGTGTTAGGTAAGCGCTCTACAACTGAACCACAACCCTGGCCCTGAGTGTTTTTTTTTTAGTTTTTTTAAAAAATGGGAATAAATATCTAGTTGCTTTATGTGTACTTATTGCAGTAGCCACTGACTACACATTTTTCAACTTATAGATATGAAATGGGACACTTTATTTTAGACAGGGTCTTGCTAAGTTGCTGGCCTTGAACTTAAAAATCCTTTTGCCTTGGACTCCTGAGTCACTGGGATTTCAGATGCAAGCCACTGTACCTAGCTGGGCCTGTTCTTTTTATGTTGTCCTGACTTGAATGAATTTTTAGTTTGAAATAAATTAAATTGATGATGTTGAAAAAATTAACTTGACTTCTTTGACCTTTTTTTTCCTTTATTTTTGAAAGGGGAAGACTGACTATTCTTTTCTACCTTCTTCTCTGCCTACCTTTGGAGACCAGATGCACTAAAGAACATGAAGACACTTCCTAATCTATGTGTATACATGATATGGTCTTTATTGTTTTTACCGTGTTGGTTTTCCTTGTCTTTGAATTGTTGTGACCTAGCTTTGTTAGATAATATCGTTCCCTATTGGAAGGAGAGTGGTGAGTTGAAATTGAGGATCTTGGCAAGTATTAGATATTCTAAGTCACATTTCTCTGAGAAGGGTTTTGACATTAGGTCATAGGGACCTTCTTGACTTTGGGTAAGCACTGTAAAAATGTTCCCAGCACAAAAATATTGACTGCTTATTTAGTTTTTTTATTATTTATTTATTTAGGGTGCTGGGGATTGAACCCATGGCCTTGTGAATGGGAGGGAGGCAAGCATTCTACCAACTGAGCTGTGTCCCCAGCCCTAGTTTTTAATTTTTGAGGTGGGGGTCCTGTTGTTTCTCACACTGGCCTCAAACTCCTGATCCTCCTGCTTCAGGCTTCTTAATAGCTGGGGTTATAGGAGTGTGTCACCACACCCAGCTTTGATGACCATTTTATTAGGGTAACTATTTAACTTTTATGCAACAGTTTTTAGTTGTCTCTTTAAAGTCGTTTAAAATACAGCTAAAACTCAGATTTGGTAATTGAAATCTATACAGTGGGGTCAACTTTTCGTGGATATTTTCTTTTTCTTTTTTTTTGTGGTGCTGGGGATTGAACCCAGGGCCTTGTTCATGCGAGGCAAGCACTGTACCAACTGAGCTATATCAACAGCCCTGGATATTTTCTTTGTAATTCAACATACCTAAAATCTATAACAAGAATCAAAAGCAGTTATTAAGCCATAAAGTATTTATAAGTTGAATTTTCTATTATGTTAAACAGTATTGGATTTTATAATATTTCTATTGAATTGAATTGGCGTGAAGAAATGTTTTGGCTTAACAACTTTTTTTTTGTCCAACTTTTTATTTGGGCAAACCAAATCTATAGAAATGTTGAAAGAATAGTGTACTAAAGAATTAATTTATTTCCTCTCAGTTAGTTGGTTATTAAAATTTTGCCACATTTACTTGAGCCACACATTTTTAATATATTTTTAGTTGTAGATAGACACAATATCTTTATTTTATTTATTTTTATGTGGTGCTGACGATTGAACCCAGTGCCTCATGCATGCGAGGCAAGCGCTCTACCTCTGAGCTACAATCCTAGCCCAAGCCATAATTTTTTTAAACCAGGATTATTTGAAAGTAAGTTGTAGCTATCTTGATACTTCACTTGATATTTCACTTCAGTTTGCATCTTCTGAAAACAAAAATATTTTCTAGAATAACTATAATGTCATTATCATACCTAAGACAATGAGTAATAATTCTATAATATCATCTAATGTATAGTTTTATATTTAGATCCTCTCATTTATTCCCCAAGTGTCTCCCCCCCCCCCCCACCAACCCTTTTTTCCAGTACTGGGGATTAAACACAGGGTCTCGTCGTGTATGCTAGGCAAATACTCCCCATGTGTCTTTTATAGCTATTTTCACCCAAAGATCCAGTTAATGTTTATATATTGCATTTGATGGATATCTCTCTTGATTTTTTAAAATATTTATTTATTTGCTTTAGTTGTGCACAATGCGTTTTATTTTTACGTGGTGCTGAGGATTGAACCCAGGCCGCTCATGTGCTAGGCGAGCGCTCTACCACTGAGCCACAACCCCAGCCCCTCTCTTGATTTTATTAGAATATTTTCTTAACTTTTTTTTTTTCTTTTTTTCATGACTTTTCCTTTTTGAAAAATCTGGTCAGTTGTCTTATAGAATGCTCTGTAGTTGGGGTTTTTGGTTTTTGTCTTCATATTGGAGTTAGAGTAGATTTTAAGCAAGAATGCCACATAGATGATGTTGAAACTGTTAAGATTTTATGGTTTGTTTGGTGATTTTGATAGATTAGAAAACACCACCATTGAATATTGGCCAGTTTTTAAGTCTGATAGAGTCTGTTCTTAACAATTTCCAAAGTTGTCTCATTCATTTCTGTATTTTTTTTTATGATACTACATTTTGCTGGTGCTCTTTAAAATATGACATTATGTTTAAGTATTTGGCAAAGTTTAGAGAAAAATCAAACATCAAAATTTGTTTTTTATTTTAATTTATATTTCAGTTATGCCATTAAAGTTTTAAAATATAATAGCTTATATGTCTATAACTACTGTATTTATAAACATTTCAAAATCAATTGAAAATTAGAACATTAACCATTGTGGGATTTTTCTTTGGGGAGTCCACTAGTTGTTATAAAGGAAGTATGTGAAACATCTTTCTCTAACCATATTATCTAATCATAGTGTTTGGGAATGACACTATTATAAGCTGATTTTTTGGGAAGTTCCGCAATTTTGACTATTATTTGATTTGGTACACCATTATAACAGGCAAGACTATTTCATATAAAAAATGAAATCACAGTTTTCATGCTTTGAATTTTTTCCATTATCCATTTTACCAATTTTTAAAAAATATTTATTTATTTGCTTTAGTTGTACACAATGTGTTTATTTTTATGTGGTGCTGAGGATCGAACCTGGGCCGCACACGTGCTAGGTGAGTGCTCTACTGCTGAGCCACAATCCCAGCCCCCATTTTACCAATTTTAAAAGTCTTTTTAGAATTACAGTGGTATGTAATTTTTTTTTTGTACCAAGGATTGAACTCAGGGGCATTCAATCACTGAGCCACATGCCCAGCCCTATTTTGTATTTTATTTAGAGACAGGGTCTTGCTAAATTGCTTAGCATCCCGCTGTTACTGAGACTGGCTTTGAACTCATGATCCTCCTGTCTCAGCCTCCTGAGCCACTGAGATTACAGGCATGTGCCATCACACCCGGCTTGGTTTCTTCTTGATGTTTGCATGTGGTGATTTGTTTATGTCAGGCACTCAGTCTTGTGAATATTGGTATTTCCCTAGGTTAGACCCTAAGATGAAAGCTCTAGAGTTATCACATTTTATTTTCTTTGGCTTTTTTTATTTTTTAAGATATTGTTTTATTACCACCAGCACAAGTGGCTGTATGGTGTGGTGAGTGTGCTAGACTCAGGGTATGTGTGTGCTGGAATGACTGGGTGGCTGAAGGGAAGAGGGAAGTTTTGAGGGCCTCAGACTTCTGACAGTGGGTAGCTTTCATAAGGATTCATGACACGCCATGGCTAAACCACCAATAAGAATAAGATATTCTTGGAAATCTAGTTGTCCATCACTGTTGAGGTTCATTTTTTTTTTTTTTTTTTTTTTAAATGTGATTAAGGGCACCAGAATTGTCCTGGTTCTTTGTGAAGGCAGCCAATTCTGTATTCGTGGGCTTAGGAACTCTTTCTTGGAGAGAGTGCAGCTGTTCCCATCCTTTTTAGTATACTTCTGGAAAATAGCAATCAGGGACTCAATGCATCCCTCAGTCTCTGCAGGGTGGGACATTTTTGTTGAGTTGGAGTAAAGAATGGGCGGCTGTCTGGGAGTGGTGCTTTACTCACATTTTATTTTTTTGATAACATACTGTTTTAAAAGTAGAAGTTTATTTAAAGATCTGCCAGTTTTCATATATTGAGAAAATATTCACTGAGTTGTAGTCTTTTTTTTTTGGTGTGTGTGTGTGTGTGTGTGTGTGTGTGTGTGCTTGTATAGTAATGGGCATTGAACTCAGGGCCTTGTGCGTGCTAGGCAGGTGCTCTACCTCTGAGCTGCACCCTCAGCTCTTTTTTATTTTATTTTGAGAACAGAGTCTCACTAAGTTGCCCAGGCTGGCCTTGAACTTGTGGTCCTCCTGCTTCAGTCTCCTGAGTAGCTGGGATTACAGGAGTGTGCCACCATTCCAGGCGAGTACTCTTTTAGGTACCATAGATATAGCAATGATCAAAAACTAGGTAGCAGGAGTCTGTGGACTTAACAGAGCTTCTATTCTATAGTTGTATGTAGTCTTCCAATTAAATATTTTAACTTATCTTTCTTCAAAGCCACTTACATGGCATTATGGTCAATTAAAAAAGAATGGCCTTTATAGAATTATTATTAGAGTTGTATGTTACATTTTCTACATAAAATATTGATTGGCCAATAAGATTATTTGTGAGATTCAGAGAGCATACAGATGAACCATTCCAATAGAAAACTATTTAAAGAAAGTGAGTTTAGGTGAACTCAAGATTCATTATATGTATGACAACAATTTGATAAAATGGTACCTCAAGCATATGCAAAGTAAACTTGTAATATACCTTTAGGGGAATGTTAGAAGAAAGAAAGAAATATTGTAGAAACTTACTTACACGTAAAGGAATTTGAGCAGTGAAATTTTTCAAGTTGTTGGCAGTTTCAATTTCCTACAAGAGTATTATTAGTATTTTATTTATTTTTTTAAAAAATATTTATTTATTTGCTTTAGTTGTATACAATGTGTTTTATTTTTTACATGGTGCTGAGAATCGAACCTGGGCCGCGTACGCGCTAGGTGAGCGCTCTACCGCTGAGCCACAATTCTAGCCCCTTAATGTTTTATTTTTAAGCATGGTTTGTGAATTTTGCTTTGTAATTCTCCAGAAATAACAGATTTATTGCATATCTGTTTATATAAACAGAACACATGGATCTCTGAAAACACAGAAGCCACATATAAATCAGTGAACAACATTAAATCTTAGGGTAAAATCAAGTCTGGTTTCTGCCTGTAGTTAGCCAATCACAGAGATGTTGGTAAGATCATTTGCGATACTCAAGCAGATTGCTGCAGGCAAGTTCTGTGTATTAATGCACTTCCTGTAGTTTCTGGCAGAATGCTGCTAGTGAAGGAAGGATACAAAAGGGTACTGTGGCTGGAGAGAGCAGGAAAATATTGTGGACTTTAAGGGTGGTTCCTGGCCTAAGAACAAACAGAGTAAACATGGACATGCTGGCAGTTACCCTGTGGTATCACTGTTGCACCTAAAATTTTTTGCTGTTTTTATTCTTTAAAGAAAAAAAAACAAAACAGTTTATGAAGCATTGAACATACTTCCGAAGACGTTCATAATGTTTGTGTGTGGAGGTTTTGTTTTGTTTGTTTGTTTTTGGTGAATTTTAGCTGCATGAAAGCTTTAAAAAGCTTCTTTTTACTTTAGCTGTGGGTAGTTAGCTTTTTGTCTTTTTCTATTATTTTTTAATGGTACTGGGGAATGAATCCAAGTGTACTTAACCACAGAGCCATATCCCCAGCCCCCTTTTTAAAAATAATTTTTATTTTGAGACAGGATCTTGCTAAGTTGCATAATGTCTTGCTAAGTTTCCGAGGCTGGCCTCAAACTTGTGATTCTCCTGTTTCAGGCTCCCAAGTTGATGGAATTATAGGTGTGTACCACTGTGCCCATCCTGTCCATTTCTTTTATAGAGAAATGGTATGCTATATGCCTAAAGCTTTCCTTTCCAGTTTTGTTCTGTAGAACATTAAGGTGGACAGGATAACTGTCATTGGCAGAAAGTCCATCAGGACTTACTCTAAAAATTATTTTTAAAAATCTTATTCATTATTTTGTTTTATTTTTCTTTGGCTTGCAGTGGTGGTTATAAATGAATTTAGAAATAGCTACTCGAGAGTCTGAGGCTGAGGATCACAAATTCAAGAACAGTTTGGGCTATGAGCAAGACCCTGTCTCAAAATAAAATAATAAAGGACTAGGAGTGTATCTTAGTATAAATGTGTTTGCTTAGTATGCACAAGTGTTCTGGGTTGCATCCTCAGCACCAAAAAAAAAAAAAAAAAAAAAAAAAAAAAGGGAGAGAGAGAGAAAGAAGGAAAGAAAAAGAGATACCTTTGAAAGAAGTGCTGACTAATTTTTGTCTAAAAATGCTTGATTTGATTTTTAAAGTTTAATAATTTTACTAAAATAAGAAATGGGGAAAGTAAGAAAATTTTTGGTAAATCTGGTACTCATGGGTACAGAGGTTTGCTAGATTTTCATCTTTTCATGGGTGTTCTGTAGTACACCTTTTAACCGAGTAAGCAAAAAACATTATTTATGCTTCTTCCCATTCTTTTCTTTCCTAATCCTCTGTTTCTATTAATGAATTTATTGGTTAGACTAGGACAAAACAAGGATGGATGGAGGGGAGAATTCAAACTAGAGCTGTGGTTTTGAAACTTTTGTATATTAATTTGCCTATCCCTTCACCCTGCGTCCTTTAGGTTTCTCTTCTGAAGAGAATTATAGTTATGCACTATATAACATTTCAGCCAATGTCTGACTTTATATACAGTGTTATATAGCTTAGGTGTATAGTAGACTATACCATCTGGGTTCACATATGTACATTCTGTTATTTGAACAACAAAATTGTCTAACAACGCATTTCTCAGAATGTAACCCTCTCCTTAAGCAACATGTGACTCACCTGGCCTCCCCACTTCCCTTCTGACTCTCCAGCTTCTGCTTTGCTTCTCCTAGTGACCTCAGTGCCCACTCTTGTTTACAGATAGTAAACCAGTTACTTAAAGACATTATTTCACTTACTCCTTAATCTTTTTTGATGTATTACAAAGGTCCTTCTCCCTTTCCCTGGGTAACTTCATTATGTTCTTCAAGATGCAGATCAAGTGTCACCCTCTCTTAGAATTTTATTATCTCATCTGCTGCTGCTTAGTCTGGATTTGATAACTCTTAAGTATGCTTCAGTAGTGCCCTTTTGCTTCTGTCATATCATGTATTGTTCTGTTATGCTTCTCTCTTCCAATGCATTTTGCATAGTCTTTGGTATGTGTTAGATGCTTGGTGAATACTTGTTGAATGAATGAAGAAATACAATATCAGATTCTGAATTTCTAATGGTAATAATTAGGTGAAATTAACTCCATTTGAAGTGTTAAATTGGTTAACTAGGGGATCAGCTGTGTTCTTTAATACGTGTCTTGATTCCCTAGTAGTCAAAAATAATGCATATGGGTCAATAACATATTCAAAGAGATTTTAAAGATAGAGACCATCTATCTCTATTTTGGGCACTTTCACAGTGTATCCATACTTAGGCTTTTAAGTCCAGAAATTAAATTTTTTTTAGTTTACCTGGAGGAAATGTCCTAATAAACTAACAAAATATATAACCTGTTAATGTATAATGTGAGATCTGTCTGGTTAGGATAATTAGCTTAAGGCACCCAGAAAGCAAGCTCATGGATCAAAAGACTACTTAGTAAACATTTAATTTGAACTGAGAATGTGAGGTTGGTGTTTTTCATTTGTTTTTCTTTTTTAGGGGAAGCACATGGTCATCAGATTTTTTTTCTATGATAAAATATATGTAATATAAAATTTACCATATTAATCATTTTAAGTATAAAATTTAGTGATATTAATTACATTCATGGTATACAACTGTCACCAACATTTTCAGAACATTTTCATCACCCCAAACAGAAACTTTATACTCATTAAGCAGTAATTCCCTGTTGTCTCCTTCCTCACCCTGTCTGATCTATGTTGTCTATGAATTTGCCCATTCTAGGTACTTCATATAAGTGGAATCATAGTATTTGTCCTTTTGGAGTTCAGTGTTCTTATAGGATATTTCTGTCTCTTTAGGGATTGTCTGAATAGTGATCTTTATACATATTTTGATTGTATATTCCATCTATGAAAAACTTAAGTGATATAGATGTATATATTTATTTCTGAGTTATGTCTTCTGTACTAATATATTGTGAATACTGTAAAATATGCATAAATCTTAAAGAATAAAAAACTTTTAAAATAACAAAATAAATATTCTTGAAATATATTGTTAAAATGTTTTGATGACTTCCTGCTATCATTAGATTTTATTTCAAGATATAAAATTTTATTTGTCTTGTTTCTTGTTATATTTTATTTCATTTTTTATTTTTTGGAACCGGGGATTGAACCCAGGGTACTCGACCACTGGGCCACATCCCCAGCCCTTTATTGTATTTTATTTAGAGACAAGGTCTTACTGAGTTGCTAAGTGCCTCACCATTGCTGAGGCTGGCTTTGAACTTGTGATCCTCTTGCCTCAGCCTCCCAAGAGCTGGGATTACAGGCACATGCCAATGTACCCAGCTCTTATTATATTTTCTTTTTATTGCTACTGATAAATCTTTGTATGGGTAGAAAGTATCAGCTCTGCCATTTGCTTATATTTGAATTGGATAGTATTTGCTTCAGTCCATTATTCTTTTTTTGAATCTTATAAAGCTATTTATCCATTTTGTGAGGGTGAATTCAATTATAGTGATACTTAATCCACAGATGGACTTAACAGGTACATATAAACTGCACCATGACTGAATACTTTGAAAGTGAATGTGTTAAGTGAAGGTGCTGCCATAACCCAGAATCCAGTCTGTGTTGTAGGAATCCTTTTTTCTCCAGAATACCTTATATATGCCCATGGTATTGGACTGTCTGATATTCTTTCTTTTTAAATATTTATTTATTTGTTTTAGTTGTACACAATGCCTTTATTTTTACGTGGTGCTGAAGATCGAACCCGGGCTGTGTATATGCTAGGCGAGTGCTCTACCACTGAGCCACAACCCCAGCCCTGGACTGTCTGATATTCTGCCTAAGTGAGGGGAAGTAGTGGGATGCACCAAAGGTGTATCCGTGTTCAAGTGGCGATACAGCTTCACTACTTTCCTATGTAAATAGTTCAATTTTTTTTAATATATCTACATGAATTGGCTTGCATACTCTTTTTTTTTTTTTTTTTGTGGTTACTGGGGATTGAACTCAGGGGCACTCGACCACTGGGTCACATCCCCAGCCCTTTTTTGTATTTTATTTAGAGACAGGGTCTCACTGAGTTACTAAAGTGCCTCGCCATTGCTGAGGCTGGCTTTGAACTCATGATCCTCCTGCCTCAGCCTCCCAAAGTGCTGGGATTACAGGCGTGCGCCACCGCGCCCGGCGGCTTGCATACTCTTTATGGGGGCACATTCGCTGCAGTTTCACTGGCCTAAAGTCATGGTCTGGTCACCTAACACCTTTTCGTGAGTGACTTGGTTAATGGTTATGATTATTTTAGAATTTCATCACAAAAGTAGAGGCATTACAGCCTCTGACCAGATAAATAATAATATCATTGTGTAAATTCTACTTTTATTCCTAGAGATGCAAACTTGATACCTTATTGTATTTGCTAAACATCTCTTTTATATATATATATGTTGTTGGTGGACCTTTATTTTATTTATATATGGTGCTGAGAATCGAACCCAGGGCCTCACACATGCTAGACATACGCTGTACCACTGAGCCACAACCCCAGCCTGGCATTATAAGCTTTTTTTTTTTAATATTTATTTATTTGTTTTAGTTGTACACAATACCTTTATTCTTATGTGGTGCTGAGGATTGAACTCGGGCCGCGCACGTGCTAGGCAAGCGCTCTACCGCTGAGCCCCAACCCCAGCCAGCATTATAAGCTTTTTAAGTATAGTAAGTTTAAAAGTGTATACTGAGATAAATAAAATAAGACCTTTTCTCTCAGAGAACATAAATTAATATGTAAAACCTTCAGTTGAAGGTAGTGACTTTATTTTCATCTATTCTCTAGGAACTAGGTTTTGTAGCTATTCTGGGTTGGATAGTTTCTCCCTAAAATCATGTCTACCAGAACCTGTGAATGTGACTTTATTTGGAAGCAGGTCCTTTGTAGATATAATCAAGTTATGATGTGGTAATACTGGTTAGAATAGGCCCTAATCCAGTAACTCCTGTCTTTATGAGAAGAGAGGCATTTGAAGAGAGAAACAGGAGAACAGCATGTAAATATGGAAGCAGAGAATGGAGTGATGAATCTATAAATCAAGGAATGTTAAGGGTTGCTGGCCACCCCCAGATTATACTAGAGATGCAGGGAACAGATTTTCCCTCAGAACCTCTAAAAAGGAACACCACCCAGGCTGACACCTTGATTTGGACTTTTTGCCCCTAGAACTGTGAAAGGATAAATTACTGTTATCTTAAGTTACCCAGCTGTGGTCCTTTGTTACAGCAGCTCTGGGAAACTAATACAGTAACTTAGTATAATTTTTCTATTCAGATATCAATTTGAGCCTCAGTGTGACTACTTTTATCAGTGTGATTGAAAAGAAGGGTGTTTTACCTCCTAAATTATAATAGTAGTCCTGAGTTTTTGGAGCACTAAATATATGCTAGTCACCATTATTTTATTTAAATTGTTAGGCCAACATCATAAGGTATAGACTACTATTCATATTTTTAAATTGAAGACATGGAGGCTCAGGAAGAGTAGCCCTCATGTAGTCTGAGGCTTGGTGTCTGACTAAAAGCTTGTGTTTTTTTGCTATGTTTCTGTTCAGCAGTCAGTTTCTGGTAGTGGCAATAGCTGGTATTTATAGTTTTTTTTTCTTTACCTCACAATTTAACTTTGTAAATTCTGAACAAATAAAAAAAGAGATTACCCATTATATGTGCCTACCTTTTCTAAATCCTGACTTCTGTATAATTTTAGTATTTGTATTTCTCATTTTCCACCAGAGACTAGAAACTAGAACCAAACTGTGTCATTCTGTGCCTTTGGGATTGTGAATAGTTGAAACTAAGGAAGTACCAAAAATTTCCCATGAGAGTCCCAAGGACTTTAGAATTATGTCTGGATACAAATCTATGATGAGAACACCCATTCTTATCTATTAATAGCTTCAAATTGACTATACAAAACAGTCACTGTATGAGTTCTATTTAAGTTCACTCAGAAAATGAAGTAAATGACAATAAAGGCTCCTGTCTTTATAGGGGTAAGTTCTCACATTCCATTTCCGATGGTTGGTCAGAAATAAAATTAAACCCATTATCTATCCTTGGTAGTAGAGGAGAAGAGGGACGTAGTAGTTCTGAATATGATGGTTTTATGTTTTAGGTGATTTATGACATTCCAGAATGAATATTGTAACATTGCAGGGATCACAAGCATATGCCAGCTTCTCCATCCGAACTTCAATCTAAATAGTATTTATTAGGAGTATAGTTCAGCTAACACTCAGCACTTATCATGTGGCAGGCACTGTTAGATGGTGAGGATACCACAAATAAAACTAGATTACTTCCTTTCAGAATTATTTTTATATTGATAATGAAATTTTAATTTGGTTTAGGAAAGATTATAAAATTATTTGCAAGTACATTTTAAAAGTAAAGTTTTTAGCTGAGTGTGGTGGTGCATGTCTGTAATCCCAGTGACTTGGAAGGCTGAGGCAGGAGGATTACAAATTCAAAGCCAGCCTCAGCAATTTAGCAAGGCCCTGAGCAATTTAGCAAGACCCTGTCTCAAAATAATAAAAAGGGCCGGAGATGTGGGTCAGTGGTAAGTGCCCCTGTGTTCAATTCCTGGTACAATAAATAAATAAATAGATAGGTAGATAGATAGATAGATAGATAGATAAAGTTTTAAAAATTGTGGATGGAAAAGGTTTTATGTGTGCATAAATAATTTTATTTGATAATCCTCATTAGTTTACAAAATGCAGCTTTTTTCATTTGTATTTATTGAAAGGAAAAACAGCATTGGAGTCTCCATGAATCCAATATTAAAAAACAAATATTCAAAATGAAAAGAGAACAGAATAAAGCATGTTAACACTTTAACTTCCCTTAGTATGTCATTTGAACACTGATGTGTGTGTTCTTATACTAAAAATCTCTTTTTATTTTGAATATTTTCAAAGATATAGCAAAGTTGAAAGAATATTAAAGTTAATACCCACATACCCACCATCAAGGGTCTAACATTTATTATATTTGCTTTATCTCATATCTATCCATCTATTGATCTTTCTACCATCCATTAATTCATTTTGTTTTTGGTGCATTTCAAACCATATTGCAAAAATCTGTACCCTTACCTCTAAATACCTCTAGCATGCTGTTTTGTTTTGTTTTTGAGTCAGGGTATTACTATATTGCCCATTCTGGCCCTGAACTCCTGGGCTCAAGCAATCCTCCTATATTAGCCTCCCAGGTAGCTGGGAGTGCAGGTGCCCAACTTTTTTGAAAGGTCTCTTTCCTTCCCCCAATTTTTTTTTCCACTCAGAGTTAAGTGCTCTAATACATTTTCTTCTCTATTTGTATGTTTTATTTAATTTTAGACTAAATCTACTGTGTGGCTAATTCTTTCACTAAACCTTCTCATTAATACTCAAAATTACATTTGCTTTTTCTCTTTTTAAAATTTAATGAATTAATTAATGTTAATTAGGTATATATGACAGCAGAATGCATTTTGGTTCATTATACACAATTGCAGCACAACTTTTCATTTCTCTGGTTGTACACGATGTAGCGTTGCACAATGTCTGCAATCATACATGTACCTAGGGTCATGATGTCCATCTCATTCCACCATCTTTCCTACCCCCATAACCCCTACCACCCTCCCCTTTGCCCAAAGTTCCTCATGCTTTTGCTCTTATTTGGACTTTTTTTTTTTTTTTTTTTTTTTTTTTTTTTTTTTAAAGAAAAGGTGCTTGATTAGGGTTGTACTATAGCTGAGTGGTAGAGTGCATGCTTAGTATGCGCAAGACCATTGGTTTCCATCCCCACTACCTAAATAAATAGATAAATAAAAATTAAAAACAGATGCTTTATAATAATTTTAGCTCATTTTATTGATTATATTTTGGTTAATATAATTATAGTATTTCTCTTCTATAATTTGAAATACTTTAGAATTGATTACTGATAGGAGGTTTGAAGGCAAATTCCTTCATACTATAGACATCAGAAGTAGCTGCTTTTAAACTACTTAGAAGACTTTTCAACTAGGTTGTAAATTCTTTGTGACCAGGGATTGTATATCAATTTTTTGTAATTTACAACTTTAAGAAGGAAAGAACTCAAATGCTTGTTGATAGAGTGACTCCCTGAATTAGTGCTCAAAATATTCTAATACTGTTGTTCTAAAGTTAAAATCTTAAAAAACAAATCCCAACTTTGTCATCAGCTTTCAAGAATTTGTACCCATTATGTATATGATGTATATTGTAATGGAATTTAAAAAATCATAGTAGGAAATTATTTAAGAGGTGTGTAAATAAGTGAGGTATTGTTCTCAAAGTAACAGGATATCCTTCCACTTTATAGGCTTTGCATTTCTAATCTATAAAAGACTGTAAGGACCTACTTTGGGCATACATTTTTTTTAATAATAAATTTATTTTAAAGTTATTTAATTATGGAGATTGAATTAGATAACCATAATTAATACACTTAATGTATTAAGATTCAATTCCAAGTAGCAAGTAAAACTCAAAAGCACATCAAACTAACATTCTTTTGTACTGTTTTGATTGCTGCTTTTTGAAATCTATATAGGCTATCATTTTTGAAGGTATTGAAAGAGCAATTGGATTAATAACAGGAGAACATCTTTTTTCTCCCTCTTAATAAGCACATGCACACCTGCCTGTGCAGTGGTGCATGTATGCACACGCGCAGACATTCTCTTCTACAGTTGGAAAGTTTGTTATTATTTTGATTCTTTTAGTTGATTTTAGAAGCAAATATGATTCAATTTATTTAATCTGGCTATGAGGTTCTGTCATTCTCTCATCCCAGCTACTCTGTAATGACTCATTGGCACTTCCATCTGCCCACTCTTGAGAAGGCTAGTGAAGGTCTGTGATGGTCAGGTCACTGGGCTGGGTCTGAAAGTAATGAAGAACATGTGCATCACATGTTTGTCTCAACTGTGGTCTTGTTGAAGAGAAAGCTGTGGTCAATGGTGATGGAGAACAGGCTCCTCAAACTTCAGGAGCTTGGGAATGGCCCAGACTTCAGAGGAGCAACTCTAAGTCCACTTTTGCAGTGTAGTTGGTTTGGAAGTCACAATTGTTCAGACAAGGGTGATTGATTCTCCTGCCATGTAGGTCGGACACTTTCCACCTCCAGCATGTATTTCAGGCATTTTATTATCTGTACCAGGGCCATGCTGACTTGGGACTCCTTGATGAAGAATACTGTCCTAGGTGTGGTTGTTGAACTTTTCAACATGTCCTTGGCTGTTTTAGATCTCAGGACCATTGGTCTTTTATTGCTTTGGGAAATCCTGTTTTTGTATCTTAGCTAAGGTCCTGGGAACAGAAATTGGGGGAAGTGCTTAAGACAAGGCAGCCAACATACAAGCTTAAAGCTTTTAAATTAAATTATACAGTCAACAAATTACATTTCGGGGCTGGGATTGTGGCTCAGCAGTAGAGCGCTCGCCTAGCACGAGCGCGGGCCCCGGTTCGAGCCTCAGCACCACGTACAAATAAACAAATTGTGTACAACTAAAGCAAATAAATAAATATTTAAAAAAACAACAACAAGAAAAAACAAATTACATTTCAATAAAGTCAAATGTAAGAAAAAATAATTAGCAAATGTTAATGTTGTTAATTGATAGTATCTTCTTGCCTATTAATAAATACGGAAATTGCTATTATCACAATAATTTTGTCATCCAACAATATTATAAATGATATAATAGAGACATAACTAAAGAACTTTGTGAGGGTTTGCCATGAGAAACAATAATTTCACATTGAAACTCTCAATTTATTAAATGCTGCTACACACACTCTAAAGCAACACTGTGTCTACCAGTATTATCAATACTTAACATTTTTAATGTGACATACATTTGCTGCTTGATATTAATTTATCTAGTTTAGTTTGGGTTGACAGCAGTGCTTATCACAAGAGGTAACATGTATGTTAACTGTTCCTATGTTTTAACAACATTCATTATAAAGAATCCAGACTGCTGAGAAGTATGTTGGTGAGAACTGAAGAATAGATTTTTAAAAATTTGTTCTAATTAGTTTATACATGACAGTAGAATACATGTATGCACTTTGATATATATACATAAATGGAGTATAATTTCTCATTTTTCTGATTGTACATATTGTAGAATCACATTGGTTGTGCAGTCATATGTGTACATAAGGTAATAATGTCAGTTTCATTCTATTATCCTTCCTAACCCCTTGCCTCCTCCCCTCCCTTTACTCCTGTTTATCTAATCTAAAGTAACTCCATTCTTCCTTAGCACCCCTGTCCCTTATTGTGAATTAGCATGTGCACATCAGAGGAAACAAATTTGGCCTTTGGTTTTTTGGGATTGGCTTTTTTCGCTGAGCATGCCATTCTCCAGCTCTTATCCATTTACTGGCAAATGCCATGATTTCATTCTTCTTTAAGGCTGAATAATATTCCAGTGTGTGTGTGTGTGTGTGTGTGTGTATTTTTTTTTTTTTTAAATCCATTCAGCTGTTGAAGGGCACCTAGGATGATTCCATAGTTTAGCTATTGTGAGTTGAGCTACTATAAACATTGATATGGCTGCATCACTGTAGTAAGCTGATTTTAAGTCCTTTGGGTATAGACCGAGAAGTGGGATAACTGGGTCAAATGGTGGTTCCATTCCATGTTTCCTGAGGAATCTCCATTGAAGTATAGATTTTAAAGAAATTTTAGTGAGCTCACAATATTCAAGTCTAATCTTTTTCCAAGATGAAGCAGGTGATTATTTTCTTTCTTTCTTTTTTCAAGTGGTGCTTGGGGATTGAACGTAGTGCCTTGTGCATTATAGGCAAGCACTCTACCAACTGAGCTATATCCCCAGCTGGGCAGGTGATTATTTTCAATCATTCATTAGTAATCTTTCATTAGTAATCAGTTCCAACAATTTATTCTACGAGGTTATAGTTAAATTTAAATTCTCTCTCAAGTTTATGAAATAGATCTTGGGTGAAGGAGCCTATAATCAAGGAGATAGCTAAAGATTGCAGTTAGCTGAGAGCCATAAAAGATGTTCTAGTTTCCACCTGATAGTAATACATTATCCAAAGAATCTTTGTATGCCCGCGAACACTGCGTGACGCACCTGTAAGCTCGAGCTGTAAGCACGTGTCCTTGTTAAAGCTATATGTATATAACTGGGTGAGTTAGTTAGTGTGTGTGTGGGAAGAAGAAGAAGGTGGTGGTTGGGTCCATGCATTTCTTTCTTTTTTTGTGGGGGTAGGTACCAGGGCTTGAACTCAGGGGCACTCGACCAGCGAGCCACATCCCCAGCCCTATTTTGTATTTTATTTAGAGACAGGGTCTCACTGAGCTACTTATTGCCTCGCTGTTGCTGAGACTGGCTTTGAACTCATGATCCTCCTGTCTCAGTCTCCCAAGCCACTGGGATTATAGGCACGTGCCACCATGCCTGGCCATACATTTCTTATATATGGGTGTTCTTTTGTGTGTGTGTGTGTGTGTGTGTGGTGCTGGGGGGGTCGAACCCAGGGCTTTGTGCATGCAAGGCAAGCACTCTACCAACTGAGCTATATCCCCAACTGCAGTGGGTGTTATTTTGGTAGAAAAAAATGTTCCAAATGTTCTCTCAAATTCTGTAAGGTGTTTTAGTGATAATCTGTCAATAGATGTACAACATCTAATTATACCTATTTTGGAAAATAATTGCTAAATTACAGAATATGTCCATAAGTATGTGTAGAAACTCAGCCCTTTTCATGTTTTTTTTTTTTTTTTTTTTTTTTTTTTTATTTTGGTACCAGGTATTGAACTCAGGTGCATTTGACCACTGGGCCACATCCCCAGCCTTTTTTGTATTTTATTAGAGACAGGGTCTCACTGAGTTGCTAAGTGCCTTGCCATTGCTGAGGCTGGCTTTGAACTCGCTGTCCTCCTGCCTCAGCCTCCCAAGTGCTGGGATTACAGGCCTGTGCCACGGCGTCCAGCCCTTTTCATGTTTTTAGATTCCATTTTTGCTGTTGATTTCAGGAGCCACTGAAAAATACTTGCATACCTTTCTTATGTGGATTTATAATGACCATTAAAAATACTAATATAGAAGATATTAAAATTAAAATGCTAATTATGTAAGACAAATGTGTGACTGTCCAGTTCACTTCATTAAATCATTAGAGATGAACTTTTTTTTTCAGTAAAGTTAAAATTTTGTTTCTCAATCTGGGAAATGTAGATTGATGGTAGAGTGCTTGCCTAGCATATATAAGGCAACGGGTTCAATACCCAGCACTGGGAAAAAATTTTTCTAGGAACATTAGATGTCATTTCATGTTGACAACCATGGAACTTCAGCATATAGTAACAATAGTGTATGACCTATTTCCATATTATCACTCAGTGAAGAGAATTTTCTCTAATTTATTGGATTAACCTTTAAGTAATCTACAGTTACAGTATGTTACTAAACATACTGTTTAAACCAGTTTTTTTTTTTTTTTTTAAATCATAGCAAAAGTTTACCAATGAGAGAATTCGTGCATTGATTTATGCCATGGAGTAAACTTCTTAATCTGGAATGCTCTTCCAGAATATTTCCCTGTTGTTAAAAATTTAAACTCCAAACTATATTTGTGTACTATAATTCTTCATAGATTTATACAATTTGGAGTTCTGTTTGGAAGTGGACCTGAAAACAGTTCTTTAGAAAAACTTCATGTTCAGGTCATACATGTACTAAAAGAATTGCCATGTTATCTTTGCATTTGTTAAGTTTCAGTTAAAAACACTGTGCTGGGGGCTGGGGTTGTAGCTCTGTGGTAGAGTACTTGCCTAACATGTGTGAGGCACTGGGTTCAATCCTCAGCACCACATAAATATAAATAAATAAAATAAAGGTATTGTGTTAATCTACAACTGAAAAAAATTTGAACAACAACAACAACAACACTGTGCTGGGTTGGCTTGTTCTATGAATTGGTCTCCAACATCATTAGCCAATTCCTAAATGCATCAAACTATGATGTTGTTGAAAACTGTTTTTTTTTTTTTTTTTTTTGTGGTACTGGGGATTGAACTCAGGGGTACTCGACCACTGGGCCACATCCCCAGCCCTTTTTTTTTTTTTTTTTTTTTTTTTGTATTTTATTTAGAGACAGGGTCTCACTGAGTTGCTAAGTGCCTCACCATTGCTGAGGCTGGCTTTGAACTCGTGATCCTCCTGCCTCAGCCTCTCAAAGTGCTGGGATTACAGGCGTGCGCCACCACGCCCGGCAGAAAATTGGTTCTTTGTTGTATAGTCACTGAACATTTCCAAGCAAACAACTTTGATGGGATATATAACATCTTTACCTCTGTGTGTGTGTGTGTGTGTGTGTGTGTGTGTGCGCGCGTGCGTGCATACACGTGTGTGTTTTAAAATTATTAGCATCTTCAGGATATAGCTCAGTTGGTAGAATGCTTGCCTTGCATGCACAAAGCCCTGGGTTTGATCTTTGGCAGCACCACCACAAAAAAAAAAAAAAAAAAAAAATTAGCATCTCAATTACTATAGAAGGAGCCTGGAAACTCTTTAATATTGATATGTGAAATAGTGAACATATACTTATATTCAATTTGCAATTCAGTGTTAATCTTTAATTCAAATAGTTTTTTTGGTTTTGAACTTATGTATATTTTCTATAAAAATGCTAATCTATTTTGATGGCTTTATTTGATACCGAGTACATCTCTGCAAATAGCACGCTATAGTTTTAATGCTTCACTATCAATTGTACCTAAATATAAAATAGTACAATCTTTGGTCTTCCTTTCTTTGAAATCACTTCCATTGTTATTGTTTCATTATTGCTGTGTCATTCAGAGGTGTGTCTTTTCTCACCAACGTGACCAATAGGCTATTTGCTGTCTGTAAATTAGAGATAAAAATACCTAATTACTTCCTTAATTTAACTAAAAATATTAAATTGTAATTTATAGGCTCCATTAACATTTACATGATTACCAATTGATAAATTATGAAAATAAATGTTTATGTTTTGTCAGATTCTTTTATATTTGAATTAATTGACAATATAATCAATGTCCAATTGCTGAAAAGTTTCTAAGTGCTTACTTTATTTGGTGCTGAGGATCAAACCCAGTGCCTCACACCTGTGAGGCAAGTGCTCTGCCACTGAGCCATAACCCTAGCCCATACTTGTTCTTTTTCATAGGTTAGAAATTCTGGATCTTTGGTGAGATCCAATTATAACTTTCTTTTGCCTTGCCTGGGGTTCATTGGGCATTTCTCCTCATATTCATGTATGAAGATATAATACCCTATAAATGTAAAAGGGCTTTAAGAAGGCAGTTTGTAGATGTCCTCATTGATTCTCCCTGTAGATATGGAAGGGCTTGTGTAAGGGCAGTAGTCTTTGCTGTTGTCTTATTTGTTCAGCTGATTAGTGTAAAATCATTATGGTGGTGCCTGTGTTCCTGTGTCTGTTTTCTGATTATTCCAGTGACCTCCCATAAAAGGCACTTATTTAAGAACCTTATGTGTTTAGCAGACATCTCTCAAATCAGTTTTAATGTGGGTGACCTACTCCATAGATGTTTGCAGCAATTCTCTTTCTGTATGACTTATAAATGTTTATACATATCTGCATATGATCTCTTTCTCTCTTCGTTTTCCCCTCCCCTTGTCATCTCCCTAGATATGTCCTGTGTGTGTGTGTATCAATCACTGAATTGCTTAAATGACTTTTTATGGAACCTTGGAGCTGGAAGTGGTTTGAAGGTCATATAGTCCAACTCTCTTTGCATTCACTCTCTTTTTTCAATATAGAGAAGATGTTGGCAAACTATTGCTATCTGGCCTGACACCTGTTTTGTAAGTAAGGTTTTACTGGGTCACAGCCATGCCCATTTGTCTACATGTTATCTATGGCTGCTTTTTTGATATGGTGAATAGTTTCCATGGAAACCTTACGGTCTCTAACACCAAAAATTTTTACTGTCTGGCGCTACACAGAAAGGTTACCAACTGCTGATACAGAGGCAGGCCACCTCTAACTGAACTAATTCACTATTTCACCATCTCTTAAAGCATTCAATTTCTAGGTAGGAAGTTCCTATTTAAATCTTCCTTTTTAAGTAACATTCCGGATAGTCTTTTAGGAGATGGAGATATATACATATATATAATTTTTTTTTTTTTTTTTTTTTTTGTGTTGCTGGGGATTGAACCCAGGGCCTTGTGCATGCCAGGCAAGCACCCTACTGACTGAGCTATATCCCTAGCCCAGTCTTAGGAATTTGAAGATAACTTTTTTTAAAAAAATATTTTTTAGTTGTCAGTGGACCTTTATTTTATTTTATTTTATTCTCTATTTTATTTTTTATTTTTTAAAATATTTTTAAAAATAATTATTTATTTACTTATTCATAATGCACAAGTATAGCATCTTTTTACATACAACTGCTTGTATACAAAGTATATAAGTACCATTGAGATCTTCAATCATGCATTTAGGATAATGATATCCATCTCATTCGGCCACCAATTATTTTTTCCTTTCCCCCTCCCCCCTTGCTCCCTCCCTTCCCCTCCCTTTCCTTTGACCATTCTAGTGTTCCTCTAATCCTATGTACCCCCATCCAACAACACTGTGAACTAGCCTCCTTATATCAGAGAAAACATTCGGTATTTGGATTTTTGAGATTGACTAGTTTCACTTAGCATTATATTCTCCAACTTCATCCATTTACCTGCAAATTCCATTATTTTATTCTCTCTTATTGCTGAGTAAAATTTCATTTTGTATATATACCACATTTTCTTTATCCATTCATCTACTGAGGGACATCTAGGTTGGTTCCACAACCTACCTATTGTGAATTGTGCTGCTATAAACATTGAAGTGGCTGTGTCACTGTAATATGCTGTTTTTAAGTCTTGGGAATAGAGCCAGGAGTGGGATGGCTGGGTCATAGGGTGGTTCCATTCCCATTTTCCCAAGAAATCTCCATACTGCTTTCCATAGCGGTTGCACCATTTTGTAGTCTGTATGAGTGTGCCTTTTTCCCCACATCCTCTCCAACATTTATTGTTGTTTGTGTTCTTGATAGCTACCATTCTGACTGGAGTGAAATGAAATCTTAGAGTAGTTTTGATTTGCATTTCTCTAATTGCCAGCGATGTTGAACATTTTTTCATGTATTTTGTTGATTAATTGTGTATCTTCTTCTGAGAAGTGTCTTTTCAATTCCTTAGCCCATTTATTGATTGGGTTATTTGGTTTTTTTGGTGTTAAGTTTTTTGAGTTCTTTATATATTCTAGAAATTAGTGCTCTATCTGATGTGCACATGTTAAATATTTGTTCCCAATCGGTTGGCTCTCTATTCACCTCACTGATTGTTTCTTTTGCTGAGAAGAAGCTTTTTAGTTTAAAATCTATCCCATTCATTAATGCTTGGTAATAGTTCTTGTGCTACAGGATTCTTATTAAGGAACTTGGGGCCTAATCCGACATGTTGGAAATTGGAGCTTACTTTTTCTTCTATTAGGCATATTGTCTCTGGTCTAATTCCTAGGTCCTTGATCCACTTTGAATTGAGTTTTGTTTATGGTGAGAGACAATTTCATTTTGTTGCATATGGATTTCCAGTTTTCCCAGCACCATTTGTTGAAGAGGCTATCCTTTCTCCACTGTACATTTTTGGTGCCTTTGTCTAATATAAGATAGCTGATATTATATGTATTAGTCTCTGTGTCCTCAATTCTGTTCCATTGGTCCACCAGTCTGTTTTGGTGCCAATACCATGCTGTTTTTGTTACTATTGCTCTATAGTATAATTTAAAGTCCAGTATGGTGGTGCCCCCTGCTTCACTTTTCTTGCTCAGGATTGCTTTGGCTATTCTGGGTCTCTTTTTTTTTCCAGATGAATTTCATGACTGCTTTTTCTATTTCTTTGGAAAATGACATTGGAATTTTGATTGGAATTGCATTAAATCTGTATAATGCATTTGGTAGTATGGACATTTTGACAATATTGACTCTACCTATCCAAGAGCAAGGTAGGTCTTTCCATCTTCTGAGTTCTTCTATGATTTCTTTCTTTAGTATTCTATAATTTTCTTTATAGAGGTCTTTCACCTCTTTCGTTAAGTTGATTCCCAGATATTTTATTTTTTTTTTATGCTATTGTAAATGGGGTAGTTTTCATCATTTCCCTTTCAGAGGCTTTGTCACTGATGTACAAAAATGCCTTTGACTTATGGGTATTGATTTTGTATCTTGCTACTTTGCCAAATTCATTTACTAGTTGTAAAAGTTTTCTGGTAGAGTTTTTTTGGGTCTTCTAGGTATATTATCATGTCATCAGTAAATAGTGCTAATTTGAGCTCTTCTTTTCCTATCTGGATCCCTTTAATTTCTTTCGTCTGTCTAATTGCTCTGGCCAAAGTTTCCAGTACTATGTTAAATAGCAGTGGTGAAAGGGGGCATCCCTGTCTTGTTCCAGTTTTTAGAGGGAATGTTTTCAATTTTTCTCCATTTAAGATAATGTTAGCTCTGGGCCTTGCATAAATAGCTTTTACAATGTTGAGATATGTTCCTGATATTCCTATTTTTTCCAGTGTTTTGAACATAAAGGGGTGCTGTATTTTGTCAAATGCTTTTTCTGCGTCTATTGAGATAATCATATGATTTTTATCTTTAAGTCTATTGATGTGATGTATTATGTTTATTGATTTCCGAATGTTGAACCAGCCTTGCATCCCTGGAATAAACCCCACTTGATCCTGGTGCACTATATTTTTGATATGTTTTTGTATCCGATTTGCCAGAATTTTGTTGAGGATTTTTGCATCTATGTTCATTAAAGATATTGGCCTGAAGTTTTCTTTTTTGGATGTGTCTTTGCCTGGCTTTGGAATTAATGTGATATTGGCCTCATAGAAAGAGTCTGGAAGAGCTCCCTCTTTTTTCTATTTCTTGAAATAGTTTGAAGAGCATTGGTATTAGTTCTTCTTTGAAAGTCTTGTAGAACTTGGCTGTAAACCCATCAGGTCCTGGGCTTTTCCTTGTTGGTAGCTTTTTGATGACATCTTCTATTTCTTCACTTGTAATCGATCTGTTTAAATTGTGTATAGCCTCTAGATCCAGTTTAGGCAAATCATATGACTCTAGAAATCTGTCAATGCATTTAGTATTTTCTATTTTATTAGAGTACAAGTTTTCAAAGTAATTTCTAATTATCTTCTGTATATCTGAGGTGTTTGTTGTGATATTCCCTTTTTCATCACGAATGTTAGTAATTTGAGATTTTTTTCTTCTTTTCATTAGCATTGCTAAGGGTCTGTCAATTTTATTTATTTTTTCAAAGAACCAACTTTTAGTTTTGTCAATTCTTTGAATTTTTTCCTTAGTCTCAATTTCATTAATTTCTGCTCTGATTTTAATTATTTCCTGTCTTCTGCTGCTCTTGGTGTTGATCTGTTCTTCTTTTTCTAGTGCTTTGAGGTGTGGTGTGAAGTCATTTATTTGTTGGTTTTTTTTTCCTTTTAAGGAATGAACTCAGTGCAATGAATTTTCCTCTTTCTACTGCCTTCATAGTGTCCCAGAGATTTCTATACGATGTATCTGTGTTCTCATTTACCTCTAGGAATTTTTTAATCTCCTGTTTGATGTCTTCTTCAACCCCTTGTTCATTCAGTAGCATGTTGTTTAACTTCCAGTTGTTGGAGTAGTTTTACTTATTCCTTGTTTTGTTGTTGATTTCCAATTTCATCCCTTTACAGTCTGATAGAATGCAGGGTAGTATCTCTATTTTTTTTTTTTTTTTTTGGGTACTGGGGATTGAACTCAGGGGCACTTGACCACTGGGCCACATCCCCAGCCCTTTTTTGTATTTTATTAGAGACAGGGTCTCACTGAGTTACTAAGTGCCTCGCCATTGCTGAGGCTGGCTTTGAACTTGTGATCCTCCTGCCTCAGCCTCCCAAAGTGCTGGGATTACAGGCGTGCGCCACCACGCCCGGCTCTATTTTTTAATATTTGCTGAGAGTTGCCTTGTGACATAATATATGGTCTATTTTGGAGATGGAGCCATGTGCTGCTGAGGAAAAAGTGTATTCGTTTACTGAGGGATCAAATATTCTATATATGTCCGTTAGGTCTAAGTTATTAATTGTTTTAAGGAGGCCTAAGGTTTCTTTGTTTAGCTTTTGTTTGGATGATCTATCCATTGGTGAGAGAGGCATGTTGAAATCCCCTAGAATAACTGTGTTGTGGTCAATTTTACCCTTGAAGTTGAGAAGAATTTGTTTGATGAATGTAGGTGCTCTATTATTTGGGGCATATAGATTTATGATTGTTATATCCTGTTGATGAATGGTTCCCTTAAGTAGTAAGAAATATCCATCTTTTTCCCTTTTGATTTGCTTTGGCTTGAAGTCTACCTTATTTGATATGAGAATGGAAAACCCTGCTTGCTTCTGCAGCCCATGTGAGTGATTAGACTTTTCCCAGCCTTTCACCTTCAGTCTATTGATGTCTTTTTCTATGAGGTGTGTTTCTTGGAGACAGCAAATTGTTGGGTCATTTCTTTTAATCCATTCAGATAATCTGTGTCTTTTTAATGGCGAGTTTAGGCCGTTAACAATCAGGGTTATTATTGAGATGTGATTTTTATTCCCATCCATTTTTATTTGTATTATGATCTTTAGCTTGATTTGGTTTCTCTTCTGGTTGGTATTTCCCTTAGTTTAATATCTCCGTTTGTTGACTTTCGTTGTTATTTTTCTCTTCTTCTTCATGAAAAATTTTGCCCAGGATGTTCAGAAGTGCTGGCTTTCGAGATGCGAAATCTTTTAACTTTTGCTTGTCGTGGAAGGTTTTTATTTCATCTTCGAATCTAAAGCTCAGTTTTGCTGGATATAAGATTCTTGGTTGATATCCCTTTTCTTTCAGAACTTGAAATATGCTATTCCAGGATCTTCTTGCTTTTAAGGTCTGGGTAGAAAAATCTGAACATAGTCTGATTGGTTTCCCCCTATATGTAATCTGCTTCCTTTCTCCTGTGGCTTTTAATATTCTCTCCTTGCTCAGTATATTAGGCATTTTCATTATAATGTGTCTTGGTGTGGATCTGTTGTGATTTTGTATGTTTGGTGTTCGGTAAGCCTCTTAAACTTGGTTTTCCCATTCATTCCTCAAGTTTGGAAAATTTTCTGTAATTATTTCATTAAATAAATTACTCATTCCATTGGCTTGGAACTCTGCCCCCTCCTCTACCCCAATCACTCTTAAGTTTGGTCTTTTTATGTTGTCTCATAATTCTTGAATGTTCTATTCTTGGTTTCTTACCATTTTTGCTGTGTAATTTAGATTTTTCTCTAGGATATATATTTTGTCTTCATTGTCTAAGGTTCTTTCTTCCAAGTGATATACTCTGTTGGTGATACTTTCGATTGAGCTTTTATTTTGGTTTATTGCTTTTTTCATTTCCGGAATTTCTGTTTGGTTTCTCTTTAGAGCCTCTATCGCCCTATTAAAGTAATCTTTTACTTCCTGTATTTGTTTTGGAGTTCTTTGGCAAAATGATCTTTCGCCACCTGTGTTTGCTCCCTCATCTCATTTTTGAGTTCATTCTTAATTTCCGCAAACATTTGGAATATGTAATTTCTAAATTCCATTTCTGGCATTTCACCAACTGTGCATGCCATGGATTCTACTGAGGAGGTATATTGATTTGTTTGTGTCACTTTCTTCCCTTGTTTCTTTATATTGCTTGTGTGTCTATTCTTCCTGCACTGTGGGACCTTGACTATTTTGATTTTACCTTAAAACCTTACGTTGCTCCTGTAGTACAATGCTATCAGATCTCCTTATATTTCCTTTACACTTTAAAATCAAACACTTTCTATTCAGAGAATCCCAGTTGATCACAATGTACAGATTTAGTTAACCCACATATTGTTTCCAATTTACTCTGTACGTTTCTGATGGGGTTTTATAGTTTCAAGTAATGGACACAGAGGTGATATGTTTAGGAAGAAGGAAGTGGGTGTATTGACTTGTTCTTTCTTAGAAAGTATGAAAAGAGAGTCCTATGGAAGTGGTTTAGTATCAGCAGACGAGAGAGGAAAGAGAATGGAGTGAATGATTAGGTGGAAAGACCGATTTATATATAAACCTAACTTAGGCAGTGGTTGAGAGAAGAAATAAAGAAAGATGGAAAAGAAAAAAAGAAGAAAAAAAAAAAGGAGAAAAAAAAATGACCAAGAAGTAGAAATTAGTGTAAGAGAGAGGAGAGAGTGAGTCTAGAAAATAGAGAATAAACTATATATAACACCACTTTGCTATATATTTCAATTGTACCCATTCTAAAAATCCCAATTTCTGGGTATAACTTGTTTTTGCCTCTGTTGAGTATGCAATGGCAGGGTGTAAATAGGGAAGATGAAGGAAGAAGAAAAAATACAAAAGTGAGAAGGAAGAAAAGAAAGAAAAAAAGAGGAGCAGAAGCAAACAAACACACTGTCAATGAAAACAAAAACAAAGCAAAACCAAACAAAAAAACCCCAAGAAACAACAAAACAAACAAAAACAAAAACATTGAACCCAGGAACAAGTCTCAAACAAAATGGACCCTTGGAAGCCTTTCTTTTTTCCTTTCCAGTTTAAGCCAATTGACCTGGATCATGTCCAGTCAGCAATCCTGTTAGTGGAGTCAAGGCTGCACCTTTGGTCAGTTGCAGAATGGCACAGTGGAAGAGTGGAGGGGGCTTATCCCCAGGTTGGGCCCTGCGTGCAGCAGAAGGGAGATGCTACTCTGAGCCCTGGAGGCCAGGCAAACTGGCGGCTGGGTCTCTCCTTCCGGCGGGTGGGTGCCTACCTCTTGCTCTGTTCGCAGCTGGCCTTTATTTTATTTATTTATATGCAGTGCTCAGAATCAAACCCAGTGACTCACACAGGCTAGGCAAGCACTCTACCACTGAGCCACAACCTCAGCCCTTGAAGATAACTTTTAAGCTTGTTTCCTCTTTCTACTAATCAATATCTCGTCCCTTGTCTTCCCAGTTCTAAAAATCTGCAGTTATTCAATTCATCCTTGAATGTCCTGTGAACTCAGTTTTAAAACTACTTCCTTGCCCTGTTTCCTGTCATCGTTTCTCAGGCCTTGACAAGCAGATCAGAACCCAATGTAATGATCTCATGGATGTGATTGGTTCAGAATCGGCTGTTTTTTTTTTTTTTTTTTTCCCTTTAAAGTTTTATTGTAGCCGGGCGCAGTGGTGCACGCCTGTAATCCCAGCACTTGGGAGGCTGAGGCAGGAGGATCGCGAGTTCAAAGCCAGCCTCAGCAATGGCAAGGCACTTAGCAACTCAGTGAGACCCTGTCTCTAATAAAATACAAAAAAGGGCTGGGGATGTGGCCCAGTGGTCAAGTGCCCCTGAGTTCAATCCCTGGTACAAAAAAAAAAAAAGTTATTGTGTATTTCATATTAGGCACTCAACCTTATTACTACTGTTAATATGAGCTAAGTAGCATTATCTTTTTTACTTATTGAGCATAAGCTCAAAATCACTTCTTGCCATTAAATCAGGGCTTCTTTATTTTATGCTAATTTACATTGTATTAGGCTTAGCCCATTGTGCCAGTATGTTAGGAAGTTTTTGCATCTTGATTCTGTCATCCACATATTTACTGTTCCTCTTAGCTCTTTGTCATGTGAGAATTTGATAGAGAGTTCCTTGATCAACACCTTGCTATGTTTGTGTGGTCATTATTGAACACAAGTGAAATTATTCTGGGAATTTCTCTTAGCGTTTACATTAAGTCGGATTATTGCTCAGCAAATATTCCCCACCCTTTCTCTTGAGGTTAGGTATACATACATCTCTGAATTACTAGGTTTGGGCTTGATCATATGTTGTGCTTGGGCCAACAGAATGGATATGGAAATGACAGTACACCATTTGTGAAATGAGACTTTCTAACAGGCATGACAAGTTTCTCCAGCTCTCTCGTATTTCTGCTCTTTGGTATAAGAAGGGATTGGCCCAGGTAACTACTTCCCCTTCAAACTGGGTCCCAGTTTGTTGTTTATAGTTGCTGGTTGTTATGAAAAATGCTGCCATAAACAATTCATGTGCAAGTTTTTAAGTGGACATGTTTTCAGTTCTCTTGTGTGTAAATCCAGAAGTGGGCCCTTTGGTCACTCAATTTTTATCATTTTCAAAGGAACTTCAAAACTGTTTTCTGAAGTGGGTCCACATTTTGCATTTTTAGCAGCAATGTATGAGACTTCCAGTTTCTCTACATCTTGGATAACATGTGGCGTTTACCTGTCTTTAAATTTTTTAGCTATCCTAGTCAGGTGGTAGAAGATATTTTTGAATAGCAAATAGAATGTACAACACTCAACTTGTCTGTCCCATACCTACATAAAAATGTATTGAAAATGTTTTGTTGTTGTTGTTTTGTTTTTGGTACTAGGGATTGAACCTAGGAGTGTTTTACCTCTGAGCCACATCACCAGTCTTTTTTTTTTTTTTTTTAATTAATTATTATTATTATTTTTATTTTGGAAGAAGGTCTCACTAAGTTGTGCAGGCTGGCTTTGAATTTGCAGTCCTTCTACCTCAGCCTCCCAAATCTCTGGGATTATAGGCCTATACCACTATATCCAGCAAAAAACATTTTTAAAAATCAAGTATTTTTCTCACCAGAGTGTTAGTTCTTTGATGGATGAGACCAACTCACTTATCTGTTTCAATTTAGGACCAACGAATAAATGAATGAATGAATGTTAAAGACATGATAAATGATATAATAGAGACATTACTAAAGAACTTTGTGAGGGTTTACCATGAGAAACAATAATTTCACAGCTGGAGCTAAATCATTT
The DNA here is from genome assembly GCA_025594165.1 of Tamias sibiricus. Lineage (NCBI taxonomy): Eukaryota > Metazoa > Chordata > Mammalia > Rodentia > Sciuridae > Tamias > Tamias sibiricus. Next base: position 69,794,382 of record CM046657.1, on the reverse strand, counting down.
TGAAAGAGTTTTGAATGGCATATTAATCTGTTTCATGAACAGTGGAGTTAACGAAATCTCACATCAGTACCCCTTTGAGGCTAAGGAAATTATCTATTTATAGTTGGCTATAATTTTCACAGTGTACACACTGAACTATATCCCCAGCTCTTTTGATTTTTTAAAATTGGGGCTGGCCTTGAAGTCATGATCCTCCTGCCTCAGGCTCCTATGTATTTGGGATTATAGGTGTACACCATCAAGCCAAGCACAGAACATGTGTTCTCACTTCATTAAAAAAAAATTGTGGGGCTGGGGCTGTGGCTCAGCGGCAGAGTGCTCGCCTCACACTTGAGCGGCCCAGGTTCGATCCTCCCCACCACGTAAACATAAATGCATTGCATTGTGTACAACTAAAGTAAATAAATAAATATTAAAAAAATTGTAATGTCTTGGGGCTGGGGTTGTGGCTCAATGGTAGAGCGCTTATCTAGCATGTATGAAGCCCTGGATTTGATTCTCAGCACCTCATATAAATAAAAACTAACTAAATGAAGTTCTATCAACAATTAAAAAATAATTTTAAAAATTGTAATGTTTTATTTTAAAATAATATATTTGAAATCTGTGAAGACTACCATAATTTATACTTCTGAGTATTGGAGAAAAATCCTCCCTTAAATAAATTTAGGGGGCTGGGGTTGTGGCTCAGCAGTAGATTGCTCGCCTAGCACATGCGCAGCCTGGGTTCAATCCTCAGCACCATGTATAAATAAAGGCATTGTATACAACTAAAGCAAATAAATAAATATTTAAAAAAATAAATTTAGGGAGGAAGAACTTGATTACATTTAATAGCGTAAGAGTTCTACAAATTGTTGAGTTCCATATTGGGAGAGAAAATAATTGTGTCGTATACACTTCACCAAATAAAGCAAATAGTGTCCCTTTTTACTACAGAAGAGGGAACTGAGGGAAGAGTAGGGAAAGAGAGGTAACAAAAAGAAAAAATTATTGGTTTTGAATCCTGTAGAATCAGAAATCTACAGCAAAAATATTCAAAATAACTTTTTTTTAAAAAAAATATTTATTTATTTGCTTTAGTTGTACACAATGCCTTTGTTTTTACATGGTGCTGAAGATTGAACCTGGGTCGCGCACGTGCTAGGCGAGTGTTCTACCGCTGAGCCACAATCCCAGCCCCCTCAAAATCACTTTAATTCTAAAGAGAATTGTAAAATCAGGTGTTAGAGGAGATAACCTAAAGACTGCCACTTGGGAACTAAGTAACCTAAAGAGTTTATAAACCCCCAATAATTTTGATAACTTAGTGTTAGTTAATAAATGCTAGGAAACAATATTCCCTTGTCAGTATTGTACTTAAAATCTTGTGGATTTCTATCTTTAGCCTGTTTCATTATGTCCCTGGATGAAAAAGAAAAATGCTTTGCATATATGAAATGAGAATTCTTTGTATCCCTGCTTTGCTGGGCAGTATTTACCTCATGCTTATGAGATAAAGTGGTCCAGCATTTATTCATTTTTGAAGCTTATTGGTAAAGGAAAGTGTAGCCAATAGGGGAGACTTGGCCTAGATAGGAAGGTGGAGCTTTTCAGCCAGGAGAGCTTCTGGGCAAGGATGGAAGGAGCTGTGTATGGTTTTTTTGAGAAATATACATCAAACACACGTGTACGTGTGTGTGTGTGTGTGTGTGTGTGTGTTTATATGTCTCACACATACTGAAGTAGTGCCCTTAATGAAAACACTCTACTTCCAGCAATTAATGAAAATAAATAGAAAGAAAGGAAGAAAGAAAGAAAGAAAGAAAGAAAGAAAGAAAGAAAGAAAGAAAGAAACTAACCCAACTCTGCTTGTTTTTCCACATGACTGCTGAACAATTGCAGCTTCTAGTAGGAGCCCTTCTCCTGTTCCTGGGAAAATACTGGGGCTGCTGGCATTTGCATAATCGTCTTTAGGGCTATTGTGGGCGGGCTTGGGCTGCTGACACAGAGCTGCAGACTGGCCACCTGTCCAAAACAGATGAACTCAGCCTTTGTGCAGTATTATCTGGTTCTCCACAGTGTCACTTCTGAGTAATGAATAATTTGATTAAAATATTATGAAACTATTATTTAGGAAATGTTTGTGTTGAATTTAAATCCTCCATTTTGAAAAGAGAAAAATTTCCTCTTTCTTGAACTGGCATAACTGTTTTCATGCTCTTCTGGCATAGTTTTGTAATTGCTTTTGTGAAATTATCCTCATGAATATTAATTAGGGATGTGAGAATTTTAAAGGAAACTTTGAAAATGATTTGTATTTATCCTTCTATAAATTATAAATAAAGTGTTGTCTAATGTTTTTTCTAGCAGACCATTTCACTCATGTGGAATAATGAATTAAACATTTAAAGTAAACAAGGAAAGAAAGAAGAAATATCTAAGGTCTTGAAATAGTAATCAGTTCATCATTCTTTTTCCTTGATAATCAATCCAATAACTCATACATGAATTCAGGAAGATTTTGTTCTTGCAGCATAAACATTGCTATGTTAACTAGTTTTATTAATCATCTACATTTAGCCTGTCATATACACATGTACATTCAGGTTATTTTTAATTACATATGACAGACTTACATGTGACATACTTTGATGTTTATTGTACATAATGATCAACTGAAGTGAATTTATATGTTAGAATTGTAATTGGTAGATGCTGTAATAATATATACCAAAATTCACAATGTCAAATAAGTGGTCAGTGAGTTAACAAACACTGTTTCAAAATTACTTGCCTGAGTTTGTTTTGCTTGATTATCATAGTAATCACTTCTCCTAGTTTTCATTAAATATTTATTGCATATGAATGAAAGATCCAATGCCACTAAGAGACATTATCAATAACCTATAGTAATATATACATGTGGTACATATATGTGTGTGTGTGTGTGTGTATACAATGTTTTTATATTGGTGTGTAATAGTTTATACATAATAGTGTAGTACATTCATTTTGACATAATCATACATGCATGGAATTAATTTGCTCCATTTTAGGCTCTACTAGTTCCTCTTTTCCTCCTACCCTCCCTATCCTGCTCTCCTTCCTCTGCTGGTCTTCCTTTTATTTATTAATTTTTAATTAATGCTTTATAGATATACATAATGATAGAATTCACTGTAGTATATTCATATATGTGCATTTATAATTTGGTCATTTTCATTCCATCATTCTCCCTTTTCCTGTCTCTCCTCAGTCCTCCTCAATTCCCTTCTTCTATTCCACTAATCTCCCTTCTTTTTTTCATGAGAATCCCCCTCCTTATTTTGTTCTAGCTTTCACATATGAGAGAAAACATTCAACTCTTGACTTTCTGACTGGCTTATTTCACTTGGTGTTACATTCCCTAGTTCCATCCATTTTCCAGCAAATGCCATAATTTCATTCTTTTTTATTGCTGAGTAAAACTCCATTGTGTATATATACTGCATTTCCTTTTCCATTCATCTGTTGATAGGCACCATATTTATTGATTTTTACAATAACTGTTATGGTTTGGATCTGGAATGCTCCCCAAAAGTCTCATATGTTAAAGGCTTAGTCCCCAGTGCAGCAGTGTTCAGAGGTGAAGTTTGGGGAAAGTGATTAGGTCATGAGGGCTCTGACCTTCTTGGTGAATTAATCCATTGATAGCTGAATGGACTACTGGGAGATGGTGGAAATTCTAAGAGGTAGGCCTAGTTGGAGGAAATGAGTCCCTGAGGGCATGCCCTGAAAGAGTTTATCTTGTTCCAGGCCCCTTCCTTACCTGCCTGTGTTCTCTCTCTTTCTCTCCCCATCTCTCTGCTTCCTGGCTGCCACTAGCTGATAGCATCCCTCTACCATACTCTTCTGTCATGATACTCTGTTTTACTTCAGGCCCAAAGCCATAGAGCCAGCTGACCATGGGCTGAAGCCTGTAAAACCAGGAGCAAAAGTAAATCTTTCCTCCTTTAGGTTGTTTGTTAGGTATTTTGGGCACAACAATGGAAAGCTAACTAACACAACAGTCTTTTGAGATACATTGGTATTGCCCTTGTTATATAATAAGACTAATTTTTAAGAGTAGTTCTAGTCTTATAAACAAATGGAGCAAAAAGTATAGAAGTGGGCTCATATACTCTTGTTCCATTCAGCCACAGTTTTCTTCTCTGTCAACATCCCACTCCCGTAGTATATTTGTTACAGTTAATGAGCCTGACACACATTATCACCCTGAGACCATGATACATTAGAGTTAACTCTTAGTGTTGTTCATTCTGTGAATTTTTTTTTTTTTTGTGGTACCAGGGATTGAACTCAGGGGCACTCGACCACTGGGTCACATCCCCATCCCTTTTTTTGTATTTTATTAGAGACAGGGTCTCACTGAGTTGCTAAGTGCCTCGCCATTGCTGAGGCTGGCTTTGAACTCGCGATCCTCCTGCCTCCGCCTCCCAAAGTGCTGGGATTACAGGCATGCGCCACCGTGCCCGGCTCATTCTGTGAATTTTGATAAATGTAAAATGACTTCTGTCCTCCTTTATAATGATACATAATACATACACATAGTAATTTTACTGCCCTAAGAACAATCCTCTGTGCTATTTATCCCTCTCTTCCTTTAACCCCTCACAATCATTGATCTTTACACGGTTTCCAAAGTTTTGCCTTTTCTAGAATGTTATATAATTGGAATTATATAGTATGTAGCTTTTTTAGATTGACTTCTTTCACTTAGTAATATGCATTTAAGGTTCTTACACGTCTTTTCAGGACTTGAAGCTGATTTCTTTTAGTGCTGAATAATGCTCTGAAGTCTGGATGTAAAATGGTTTATCCTTTACTTACTGAAGTACTGTCCATATTTTATGACTAATGAGACTGAATCTGAGATGGAGTAAATTGCCCAGATCCACATATATAATTCATATTAAGTTTGAGAATAAAATCCATCATCTAAGTCAGTTGTCTAGAAGTAGAACGTTCATACATATTGGGTGAGTACAAGATGATTTTATATACATGAATTGGTTTTTAGCAGCACCTGCACTTTTATTTGCCTTTGTGTATTGCAGTATATGTAGAAGTTTTATGTGACTGTGGATTTATGGATGATATTTTGAAATTTAAATTATTTTGCAAACTGCAAAAGTAGCTATAGATTATTACTTGAAAAATAATAGAACATTGAAAATAAATTATGATAATGCAAGCACAAGAAAACACCAAGAAAAGAGCAGAGGTGAGGCTTCTTTCCAAAAAGCTCATCAGCTTAATTATAATGTAAAAACAAAGATAGCCCAAACAGACCTGAAATGGGTAAGGCAAAAATAACTTGTAGGACCACTCAATAATAGATTTATAGCTACATTTGTACTGATGAACTTTATCCTACACTTGTTATTCTCTTGAGAGAGTAACCATCAATATATAATATATGAACCTTTACAATTGGAAAGACATTGGAAAAATTGTTTATTTTATATTTATCTTATTCTTTCAAGTTATATTATGTTTTTAAAAATATTTATTTATTTGCTTTAGCTGTACACAATGGGTTTATTTGTACGTGGTGCTGAGGATCGAACCCGGGCTGCGCACATGCCAGGCAAGCGCTCTACCGCTGAGCCACAACCCCAGCCCCTATATTATGTTTTATGAGCTAAAATAAATACACAAAGTATCTGGATATGATTTATAATGAAATATAATTTTTAATTTTTTTAGGGGCATGTGTCCTTTTTATTTTTTTGCTGGTGAATTGTATAATCACAAGGATTTGGGGATCTATATTCTAAACTGTTTTAGTACATTTTGAAAAGTTTCATGCCAACTCAACTGAATTATTTCAGTGTTGTATCCTTTCTCTCCCTTTTACATTTATGTAGGTATGTGTTACCTTCGCTTTTTCATTCCTCTTTCTAACCAAGACCAGCCCTTTTGCCTTTGTGATTTTGACCCTAACACCTTCCAGTTTTGTTGACTTTGTTTTTATTACGCTCAGCCGTTTTCTGCTGGATTTCAGTCCCTCTTTTGCCATTAGCCTCTCTTCAGCCTATAAGTTTTTCTTCTATTTTTAAATTAACCAACAAAAGCTTCCCTTAAACATCTCTCTTTTCAATCTTCTGCCTTCCCTTTATATCTTATTTCCACTTGAAAATCTATACTTACTGGGCTGGGGCCAGGGCTCAGGGGTAGCACACTTGCCTGGTGTGTGTGAGGCACTGGGTTTGATTCTCAGCACCGCATATGAATAAATAAAATAAAGGTCTATCAACAACTAAAATACATATATTTAAACAAAATCTATACTCATTCAACTTTTTGAGGGCTGACAACACACAAGAATCACCTCTGTTCTTTTCCAGAGTCCAGTAGGTTCCCTGGTATGAAGTAAATATTTTCTAAATGTTTACCTAATGATGAATTATTATGTTATGAGTAACTCACAGTCCTAGGCACAAAGTCTCAGACTTGGTGCTGCAGAAAGTTAGGCTCCATTAGGGAGGTAAGACCTACTTGTGAGGAATTGGCAGGAGACCAAGTCCAAGTAAAGGAGTTGTTTCTTCCCAGTGAGCCAGTTGCAAAATAGATTGTGAAAAATAGATAGGATTTGGAGAAGAACAGTATTACAGCTTGAAAGTGAATATGGATATAAAGTGTTTCTGAAATTATTATGAAGACAGATAATGTTGGAAAGAAGTAAGGAGATCCATTTGGGATGTATGATAAGTTGGTGTAACTTGATAGAGATAATGAAATACTAGGATGGGGATCAGTAAAAATGTCAAGCCAAAAAAATTATTATTTTTGGTACCAGGAACTGAACCCAGGGGCAATTAACCACTGAGCCTTATCCTCAGTCCTTTTTTATATTTTATTAGAGATAGGGTCTCTCTGCGTTGCTTTGGGCCTTGCTAAGTTGCTGAGGGCTGGCTTTGAACTCATGATCCTCCTGCCTCAGCCTCCTGAGTTGCTGGGATTATAGGCATGCAACACTGTGCCTGGCAAGCCAAAAATGTTATGTATTGGAAAAAAGAACTTTGAAGTAGAAGTCATTGTCATAATGTATATGGATGGTGTGCCTCTTACTTAATTGTAGTCTTATGTAAGTAATTTGTTTCCTTAGACCAAGAAAGTTCAACTGGATAAATTCTAAGGCCCCTTTTAGAATCAGTCATCAAAATTTCTTGGTGATAGATGGTATAGTATATGATGTTTCAGCTAGAAAGGTGATTGTCACTATCTCTGAGGGTCTGCACCGTGCATAACAAGTTTGTTAGCTTTGTAGAGCTAAAAGGAAATGAGTCTTGTATTCAGAATGTAAATTCTAATTGATAGATAGATGTACATAATAGTTATAAAATATATAATATCATTAGAGCTAATCAGATTTATATGACTGAATGCCACATTCATGACATAATGTGTAAGGGCTCCAAATTTGTAGGAAGATATGAATAGGATTAGAATAGGTAGAGAACGTAGGAATATTGAGTAGATATGGAGTAGTAGGAGTACATTCTTTTTTTAATTTAGAAGTACATTTTTTTATCAGTGAAAGGCTTTTTTTTTTTTTCTTGTGGTACCGGGATTGAACTCAGGGGCACTTGTCCACTGGGTCACATCCCCAGCCCTTTTTTGTATTTTTTTATTTAGAGACAGGGTCTCACTGAGTTGCTAAGTGCCTCGCCATTGCTGAGGCTGGCTTTGAACTTGCGATCCTCCTGCCTCAGCCTCCCAAAGTGCTGGGATTACAGGCATGCGCCACCGCGCCCGGCAGTGAAAGGCTTTTACCAAAAATGCAGAGTTAAAAATTACAGCCCAAACTATGGAAAATTAAAAAGTCAGTGCTTGCCAGGGAATAGGAGTAGAGAAGAAGGAACAAGTGCATAGAGCACAGAGGACTTTTTTTTAGGGCATTGAATCTGGATATAAAGTGTTTCTGAAAATTATTATTGAAGACAGATAATGTTGGAAAGAAGTAAGGAGATCCATTTGGGATGGATGATAAGTTGGGGTGGTTTGTTTGTGTAACTTGATAGATATTAATGAATACTAGGATGGGGGATCAGTAAAAATGTCAAGCCACAAAAAATGATTATTTTTTTGGTAACAGGAATCGTGAACCCAGGGGCAATTAAACCACTGAGCCTTTTCCGCAGGTCCTTTTATTATATTTTATTAGAGATAGGGTCGCTCTGCGTTGCTTTGGGCCTTGCTAAAGTTGCTGAGGGCTGGCTTTTGGAACTCATGATCCTTCCTGCCTCAGCCTCCATGAGTTGCTGGGATTTATTGGCATGCAGAACACGTGTGGCCTGGGCAAGCCAAAACATGATTTTGTATTGGAAAAACGAATGTGAAGTAGAAGTCATTGGTCATATTGTATTTGGATGGTGTGTCCTCTTACGTTAATTGTAGTCTTAAGTAAGTATATTTGTTTCCTTAGACCAAGGTAAAGTTCAACTGGATAAATTTCTAAGGCCCCTTTTAGAATCAAGTCTATCAAAAAAATTTCTTTGGCGTGTAGATGGTAATAAGTAAATATGATGTTTTCAGCTAGCAAGGTGAATTGTCACTAATCTGTGAGGGTCTGCATCCCGTGCATAACAAGTTTGTTAGCTTTGTAGAGCCTAAAAGGACAATGTGTCTTGTATTCAAGAATGTAAAAGTACTAATTGATAGATAGAGTGTTACATAATTAGTTATAAAATTATATAATAACCATTAGAGCCTAATCAGCAGATTTTATATGGGACTGAAATGCCACAATCATGACAATAATGTGTTAAAGCTCCTCAAATTTGTAGGAAGATATGAATCAGGAGTAGAATAGGTAGAGAAACGTTAGGGAATATTGAGTAGTTATGGAGTAGTAGGAGTACATTCTTTTTTTAATTTAGAAAGTACATTTTTTTATCAGTGAAAAGGCTTTTTTTTTTTTTTTTTCTTGTGGTACCGGGATTGAACTCAGGGGCAACGCTTGGTCCACTGGGTCACATCCCCAGCCCTTTTTTGTATTTTTTTCATTTAGAGGACAGGGTCTCACTGAGTTGCTTATGTGCCTCGCCATTGCTGAGGGGGGGGGGGGGGGGGGGGCCTGGCTTTGAACTTGCGATCCTCCCTGCCTCAGCCTCCCAAAGTGCGGGGATTACAGGCGAATGCGCCACCCGCGCCCGGCAGTGAAAGGCTTTAAACCAAAAATGCAGAGTTAAAAATTACACGCCCAAACTATGGAAAATTAAAAAGGTCACGTGCTTGCCAGGGTAATAGGAGTAGAGAAGAAGGAACAAGTGCATAGAGCAAGAGGACTTTTTTTTAGGGCATTGGTAAAACTCTGTATGATACTGTAATGGTGGATATATGTCATTACACATTTCCCCAAACCTGTGGAATGTATAGCAGTGAGTGACTCCCAATATAAAACTGATGGGAGCTTGAGGATTATGTTATGGATTTATGAATTATGTGTCGATGTAGGTTCATCCATTATAACAAACGTACCTCATCAGTGAGGATGTTGTTAATGGGGAAGCTGGGGGTGTGTGAGGCTGGGGATCCATGGGAACTCTGTACCTTCTCAATTTATTATGAACTAAAACTGTTCTTAAAAATTGCCTTTATTTTTAAATAATCAAGTATCAAGAAATAGAATACAGTGTTTTCTGAGTGATGAATCTGCTTGGTTTTAAAATCATATGATCTTGAATTTGATACCAGAATTTGACAGTAGCAATGTGAAGACATTTTCAAGATGAAATATTTGATCCAGGCATCTTGGTGCAACCCTGTAAATCTAGCAGGGAGGATCACAAGTTTGAGGCCAGGCCTTCAACGACTTAGTGAGGCCCTAAGCAATTAACAAGAACCTGTCTCAAAAATTTTTTTTTTAAATTCTTAAAAAGTGTGCTGGGGATGTAGGCTCAGTGGTAAAGTGCCCCTGAGTTCAATCCTTGGAACAAAAAAAAATTAAGATCCATTTGCAGTCTCCACATAAACAGATGAATGTTTGCAGTTATTTTGATGATAGAGAACACTAACTTTTCAATCTCAATGTAAGCAGAAGCTTTTCGTTGCACAAAAAAATTGTACTTGATTACTACATTTTGAATTTTGTCAATAAAAATTATGGTAAATTTAATTGTGACTGAATACCTACAATCTTCCTGGATGACTACTTCCTGATAATTGAAGTATTAGTGTCTTGTTGTGTAGGAGAGAGTAGGCTTTGGTTTCATTGGTGATGTAGTACACAATAACATACCTATTAATCATTGGACTTTAGGAGGATACCATATATGCAACTAAAAATATGTATAAAAAACTTTAGATTTAATAATGACATGAGTTTTTAATGACATTAACCATGATTAACATATTATCAGCTACTTGCTATACTGACTAGGCATTGTTCTGATTAAATGAAATAAAAAAAGAAAAATTTTAGTTCTTTTAATATGCACATTTTACAAATGAGGAAAAGAGACTCAAGAGTGGTTGATGAAATTATCTTAAGTGTTATCATTTATAAATTAGAGCTGGAATTTGAAAAACTGTGTTTGTTTGACTTGTAAGAGCATATAAAAGTATTGTACTTAAATAGTCACTTTAAAGTCTACTTTTGGGGAGATTTTATTGTTGGGTATGTTTTGTTGGTTCCTATCTTTGAAAACCTTTTTAAATCATTATCTTGGGGCATAATACATCTGTTTCCAGTTGTATTAATGTTTTAGCCTTTAAAGCCTGCCCAGTACTCAGTTCCAGGAACCTTGAAAGACCCTCGTTTCTGAACCCCAGTTGTGCTCTTGGCTCACTTACTTCCTGTCCAAGCTGGTTCACTGTTAGCCTTTAGTTTCTTCATCTAACTCAGCAACACTGAAGTAGATACTATTGTTACGACCTTTATTTTTTGTCATAAAGAAATGCAAGATAAAGACAAGTAAATTAACTTTACTAAGGTCCATGGAATTAAACCTCAAGTATGTGTTCTTCACCAGTATACCAGTGATTTCTCAATAGTGCTTGCATCATCAAAATCACTTGGTGAAGTTTGTTAAAATAACAATGTCTTGGCCCCTACTTCTAGAGTCCTCATTCACCAGGTGACATTTATTCTCAGGTGTGTGTCAGCTGCCCTGTGAAAGTGATCTTTTAAAATTTGCTTCAAAAGTTCTGGTAGTAACTTTGTACCCAAAGGATTTTTCATTTGAATTGTCGACAGAATTGGAAGTCTTGTTCCTCTGATTTTTTAGTCCTGTAATACCGGGGTTATTCTCTTTTGTTACTTAGAAGTTCTGTGTCAAAGTTTACCTGATCTTTGATAAATGAAATAAAATATACTATAATTTTACTCTAAAATTTGCAAATAATTCATTTTTTTGGTAAATCAGTTTATTGAAGTTGAAAGAAAGGAAACTTTAGCATTGTAAGGAATGTAGTATCAAAATAGTTGAAGCTTACTTTGACCCCTTTTCAATGAGTGCAGTTTATCCACTAATAGAGATTTTTGTTTTTTCTCTCCCTTTGTACTGGGATTGAACCCAGGGACTTGCAGTATACTAGCAAGTGTTCTACCACCGAGCTATACTCCACAGGCCTTTTTAAATTTATAATTTTAAGACAGGATCTCACTATGTCCGATGCAGGCTTGTCTTCAACCTTGTGATTCTCTTGCCTCAGCCTCCTGAGTAGTTAGGTACTGTAGATGTGTGCCACCACATCTGACTGTAGAAGTTATGTTTTGTTGATGTAGTTCCTAACTTGAGTTTTTTTTTTTTTTTTTTTTGAGAGTGGGAGAACTGTAAACCTGTATCATTTATTTATCTTATCTAATACATGCCTAGCCTCTGGTACCTAATTTTCTAAGATTGGTTAGTAGTTTTTGGAGAATAATCATTTATGCTCTAAGCTTAGATTAGCTGGAAATTATTTTAGGAAGAGTAATATTTGTATTGTTGTGTGCCATTGTAGTCACATTAGCTACTTGTCAAATTTTAGCTTTGTGTTTTGAAGTAAGTAAAGACAGTTCGTAAAAGGCTTTAAAATTTTTCCAGATTTAACTTGTCTGTATAGCTTGTAGTTAAAGAAAACTTTAAGGAAGCACTGACTCTTTAAAGAAGGCAATATATTGGCTAATAATGGTAAAATTGCTTTTTAAATTTCAGTTATTTCTATGATAAATAAAAATTTTTAAAAGCAACTCATATGCGAGGCACAGTGGTGCACACCTGTAATCCCAATAACTCAGGGAGGCTGAGGCAGGAGCATCACAAGTTTGCATCCAGCTTTAGCATCCTTAGTGAGACAGTTTCTCAAGTTTATAAAAAAGTAAAAAAGGGCTGGGGATGTAGCACCCTGATTGGCTAGAGCATCCCTGGGTTTAATCCCAGTACATAAAAATAAAAAAATTAAATGACTACTATTGCTGAATGTTCATGTCATATAGTAGTACTCAAACATTATGTGTAAAACCTATGTTTCCTTTTTCAGTCTCATCACTACAGAATTCCTTCACTTTAATTAATGAGAGCCTGTGTTAAAAATATATATAAAATGAAAACTTCTGCCACGAGGAGAAGACACTGTTTTAAGTATGAAAAGACAAACCACAGACTGGGGGAGAAAGTGTTAGCAAATATGTATCTGATAAAATTTGTATCAACGAAACATAAAGGCCTCTTAAAAAATCACCAGTAACAAAACAAACAACCCATATTTAAAAGTGGATAAAGACCTGAACAAACAGTAAAGATACACAGATGACAAAAAAGCATTTGAAAGATGCTGGGTATCATCTTAGTTAATTGCCAGTGAGATTCTAGTACATACCTGTTTTGAATGGCTAGATTTCAAACATGACACCACCAAATAACAAGCTAGAATATTGAACGACAGGACTTCTCCATTGCTAGTAGAATGCAAAATGGCACAGGAAAAAAAAAAAAAAAAAAACCGTTTTGGAAGCTAAATACATTCTTATCATAGCGATTCAAGCAGTTGTGTTCCTGGACATTTACCCAAATGTGTTAAAAACTTATGTTTTTCACACAAAATCTGCACACAAATGTTCTGTAGCCCCTTTATTCCTAATTACCAAAACATGGGCACAACCAAAATGTCCTTTAGTAGGTGAATGTCAGATAATGAAATTATTAACTCAGTGTTGAAAAGAACAGGAGCTATCAAGTCACTAAAAGAAATAAAGGGACTTAAAATGCATATTACCAAGTGAGAGAAAAAAAAAAAGCCAATATGAAAAGGCAATATACTGTATGATTCCCAATATATGCGGGGAAAAAGCAAAACTATAGAGATAATGAAATTATCCAGTGATTGTCAGGGGTTGTGGGGAGAAAGTAGAGAATGGAAAGGTTGATTATATGGAATATTGGAGAATTTCAGTACAATGATACTGTTATGTAACTCAGTGGTGAGATATGACATTGTGCATTTGTCAAAACTTATATAAACAGGGCTGGGGTTGTAGCTCAGTGATAGAGTGCTTGCCTAGCATGTGTGAGGCACTGGGTTCAATTCTCAGCACCAAGCATATAAATAATAAAAATTAAATAAAGGTCCAGCAATAACTTTAAAAATAAAAAAAAAAACTTACAGAACAATTACAGTACATAGAATGAACCTTAATGTGCCAGTTAACAATGTGCCAGTATTATTTCATCAATTGTAATAAATGTAATCACACTAGTGAAAATATTAATATAAGGGGAAACTGGTAGAAGGGATAGTCTAACTAATTTTTAAAAGAGTATTGTATAGTTGTTCACCAAAATGGGGAATGGGTCATCTCAGCAAATTATTCACTAAACAAAGACTGTGAACTACTAAGTTTATTATAAGCCCCCCATTATAGAACAAAACTAATAGCTTAAAAAATGGTTTTTTTTTTTAGTTGTAGATGATCACTGTACCTTTATTTTATTTTTCAAACCCCCAAAAATGTGGGGTCTGGGGGCTTGAACCCAGTGCCTCACATGTGCTAGGCGAGTGCTCTACCACTGAGCACAACCCAGCCCCTCATAGACAGCTCTTAGTCAAAAAGCGGATATAGTGATTTGAGGTAGCATATAATTATATCTGAGTAAATTGAGTGGTCTGAAATTATTTTAATCTTTGAAAAGACCTGGATTTGAATGTAGGCTTAACTAGTTGGGTGATCTTATTCCAATTACTTAACCTTTAAAAAAAAACTTCCTGTGTATCTGCTATCTAAGGTGGTGGTCATAAAAAAGTTCATTAAGAAATGTGAACCATCTGGCACAAGGTAAGCACTCAAATATTATTTTCAGGATGATTAGTTATATTTTTTTCATTTGACAAGGGAAATGGAGGAAGAATGGCTCTCATTTACCTTCAAGTTCAATTACCATTTTGGCTATTTTTTTTCTGGATTTCCACCTGCATTTCCCAGATCACTGCAAGTCATAGCATGTGGGATTATTATTTGCTTGCTGATTTAATGCCATTGTAGTTTTTACACCCGGTGAAGGAACTGCTTTTACAGCTGTCTTCAAATCAAGCAGGCACTGCCCAATTATGATAATGTAAACACTTTTTTAAAAAAAATTAAAACAGAAACCAGCTCCACTTTCATAAAAATGTACATGTGGGGCAGGGGCCTGAAGAATAGGTATCAGATAATCTTTTCCTTGAAATATAAGTTTAATGAAAAAACTTTTTTAAAAAAATTACAATTTTAAGGGTGTTTTATGGTGTCTTGGGGGTCCTAAATAAACTAAAACTATGGACATTTTACTCTAAAAAGTCCAGAAGCTATTTTTGTTTTCTAATAGTTGTAATAAGCTCCCTGAAATTCTCTTTTTACCACCTAATAATTTAATTCTTTTTGGAAAGATGACTGTAATTGTGTGTGTATCTTTTTCTTTTTTCCTAAAATATAGGGAGAAGGAAACAAGAAACAATCACATAAAGTGTAACTATTACTTTTAGGTTAAGCAATCTACAGAAAAAAAAAAATTAAATTGAAACTGTGTTAGAGAGGCTGTCGTACATTCTATCTAGGTCTCTAAGGAGTTCTTTTGATTAAAAGCTGTGCATAAAAATTGCTTTAGGAATAAATGGAGAAATTCTACAGGACAAAACAAAATTTTCTGGGGGAGAAGAATATTTAAAAACCTGAAAAATAAACCTAGTGTTTATTATTTAACATTGTGAAGATTTGGCCTTGCTCCTCCTTAAATGGAGGATACCACTATTATTATATAAATTTCCAAGTTATACACTCATTATTGGCAACAACATTATATAAATGGGACAGCTAAGTGTTCTCAGTCTATTGCCAATTTAACACATGCTTTTATTTATTTTTATTTATTTGTTTATTTTTGTGGTGTTGGGGATTGAACCCAGGGCCTTGTTGCATGTGAGGCAAGCACCTGCCAACTGAGCTATATCCCCAGCCCTAACACATACTTTTATATTATGAAATTGTTCAGAAATGATAGCAATTCAGTGGAGATCTCAGATATTTCTCAGACAGATTTGACTTCTGTGTTTTGTATAAACAGAGTGAATTGAGATGGCACATTTGAGTTATTATTAGAACTATAACTTTCCAAGGAAATGTCCTCTAAAATTTTTTAATGATTCTGTTTTAAACATGATAATAGTTAATGTTGCTGTTAATCTGAATTGAATAAAAGAAAGACATTAGAGGGGCTTTTTTAACAAGAAAAAAAAAACAATTTTTATGGAAAATTACTTTAAGGGTAGGGATTTCCCCTGGGCACTAAAGAAGAAGTCTTTATGTAAGTAAGAAAAGCTTTCAAAGAACAAGTTGGATGTGTATAAGTTTAAAATTTGTTCCAATAACTGAATCCCCACATTTCAGTTATGCCAAATTATTACTCAAATATGCACTTTTTACTAAAAAATATTTTTTAATCGCCCCCCCCCCCCCCCAACATCCCCCTCCCCCCCACCCCCCATCCCCCCTCCCCCCTCCCCCCCCCCCCCCCCCCCCCTCCCCCCTCCCCCAACCCTACCCCACCCCCCCCCCCCCCCCCCCCCCCCCCCCCCCCCCCCCCTATTTATAGGATGGACACAATATCTTTATTTTGTTTATTTTTATGTGGTGCTGAGGATCGAAAACCAGTGCCTCAACATGTGCGAGATAAGCGCTCTGCCACTGAGCCACAACCCCCAAACCCATGCACTTACTTCTGAAAATCCTAATCTTAATGTCCTAAACTCCCAAAAGGGGGGGACAAAGCAAAAACTAAGAGAGAGAAAAAAAGCAAAGTGGTCCATGAGCCCCTTGGAAATTACTCCAGCCTGAGCCTGAGGTGCTTGAAATTGGGGGAGGTGTACAACAATGGCTTCTACTTCTATGTCTGTGCCTTCATGATCATAATGAGTAATCAGTGATGATAGCACAGCATAGGGTTCTGTTTGCCCTCACTCTGGTTCTCCCTTTACTATATGGAAGCTATTACAAGAGCACATGTATGGACTTCCTGCCACTGGGCTGGGGGGATAGAAAATGAACAGCCCCACTACTCCTAAGCTAAAATGCTGCAGTTGACCAAAAATTGTCCACCATTTAACTGTCCAGATCTTCTGTGGAAGTTGGGCAAGCTGTGTCAGTCAGCTTTTCATTGCTATGACCAAAAGTACCTGACAAGCACAACCTAAAGGAGGAAATGTTTATTTTGGCTCACAGTTTCAGAACCATGGTTGCGCCAACTTCATTGCTCTGGGCCCGAGATGAGGCTCTCCCCATGGGTGGGAGGGTGTGGCAGAGGAAAAGGAAAAACTAACTCAGCTCATTTGGCAAGCCAGGAAAGAGTGGGGGGAAAAGGGCTGTGAGAAGTTAAAGCCCTTTCAGGTGTGCCTCCAGTGATATTTCTCAAACTAGATCCTACTCCAGTAGTCCATTCAAACTATCAATGGATTAATTCCTGATGAAATCTGAATCATCATGATCCATTCGTTGTTTTAAAAGCCCACCTCTGAATTTTGCCGCATTGGGGACCATGCTTTAACACATGAACTTTTGAGGGGACATTCAGATCCAAACCCTTACAGAAGCTTCAGTAGACATTCGGAAGTTCAAAACATTAATTGCATCAGACACATTCGGCCAGTGTCTGTATTGGGAGACAGACCTACTGTGTTTTTCTACTCATGCTGTTTCCCCAAATCCTCTCCTCCTGTAGTATTCTGAAGTGGTTTCTATAATTTTTGCTTTTATCCCAATTTTGATTTCACTTGACTATGAAAATAATGTTTCAAAACTACAAATTGATAGGGCTAGGGATATAGCTCAAGTTGACTAAAAGTGTGTGCCTTGCATGCACAAGGCTCAGCACCAAACACGCACACAAAAATGATTTTTTAGCCTCTTATATAACATACCTATAATTCCAAATAACTCTGGAGGCTGAGGTAGGAGGGTTATGAGTTCAAAGTCATTCTCAGGAACTTAATGAGGCCCTATCTCAAAATATTAAAAGGGCTGGGATGTGGGTCAGTGATTAAGCACCTCTGGGCTCAATCCCTGGTACTAAAAACCAAACACAAAAACAAACAAAAAAACATTTCTTTCTTTTTTTTATAATTTAGTTACAGATGGACAAAAATACCTTTATTATATTTATTTATTTATTTATTTTTTATGTGGTGCTGAGGTTTGAACTCAGGCCTCACATGTACTAAACACATGCTCTTACCACCACTGAGCTGCTACTTCAGCCCCCAAAAATCCTTGCTATAGCATTCTGTTGTTTTCAGTATATCCTTTTTTATTTGAGGTGTCTGTTATGGTTTAGGACATGAGGTGTCCTCCAAAAGCTCATGTGTGAGACAATGCAAGGAAAGTTTAGAGGTGAATAGGATTGGGTTATGAGAACCATAACCTAATCAGTGTATTAATCTACTGATATGGAATTAACTGGGTACTAACTGTAGGCAGGATAGTGTGAGGCTGGAGGCTTGCCTTTTGTCCCTGGTGAGGACAGCTATTCTCTCCTCCCCTCTCCTCTCCTGGTCCCCTTCCTTCTCAATGGCATTGTCACAAGCTGCTTTCCTCCACCACACTCTGTTGTTTTTTCTGCCACCCCATATTTTCCCTTTTTTTTGTTTCCCATGTTCTGCTTCAACCTTGGGCCCAGAGCAATGGAGCCAGCCATCTAATGGACTGAGGACCTCTGGAAACCATTAGCCCCAAATTAAACTTTTCCTCTTCTACATTGTTCTTGTTGGGTCTTTGGCCACAGTGACAAAAAAGCTAGCTAATCCAATGTCCTTCCTGTGTTCATAGTTTGTCCCTTGATTGCCTCTCTGCTTTTATTGCTACATGCCCTGCTTCCCTTAGCCAGTTAACTCTGATTTGTCTTTTTGATCATTAATTATGTACACACTATCCTCAATTAAGTTTAGATATCTGACCCATTTCCCCTTACTCATAGGTCTTTTCATCCAATCTTTCTTAGAGCACACTGTTTATTATCTATTGTTTCATACTGTTATTGTATTTATCTGTTTGATTTTTTTAGTCAGAACAGAGTGTATTATCTGTGCATCATGTGGAATGATTTTGAGACAGCCTAAAGATTATTACTCAATTGGTATAATCATTTCGCAGAACACATTTAGATGTGGTTTGGGGCTATTATTTAGCTTTTTAAAAATTTCTTAATCATAAAGGATATACTGATAGAGATATAATTTAATCACAATAAAAATTATAATTCTGTAAACTAATTCTAGATGATCTGTGTTGATTCTTAAGTATTATTCATTGGAAATTCTTACCTAAACAAAACCAAATATGTTGCCTAGGCGAGTTGGTACATTCCTGTAATCCCAGCGACCTCAGGAGGCTGAGGCAGGAGGATTGCCAGTTCAGAGCCACTGCATTAGCATCTGGTGAGGTGCTAAGCATACTCAGACCTTGTCTCTAAATAAGCACTTTTTTAAAAAATATTTTTATATTTATAGATGGACACAATATCTTTATTTTGTTTTATTTTTATGTGGTGCTGAGGATCGAACCCAGTGCCTCACATGTGCGAGATAAGCGCTCTGCCACTGAGCCACAACCCCAACCCATGCACTTACTTCTGAACATCCTAATCTTTAATGTCCAACTCCCAAAAGGGGGGGACAAAGCAAAAACTAAAGAGAGAAAAAGCAAAGTGGTCCATTGAGCCCCTTGGAAATTACTCCAGCCTGAGCCTGAGGTGCTTGAAATGGGGGAGGTGTACAACAATGGCTTCCTACTTCTATGTCTGTGCCTTCATGATCATAATGAGTAATCAGTGATGATAGCACAGCATAGGGTTCTGTTTGCCCACTCTGGTTCTCCCTAACTATATGGAAGCTATTACAAGAGCACATGTATGACTTCCTGCCACTGGGCTGGGGGATAGAAAATGAACAGCCACTCCTAAGCTAAAACTGCAGTTGACCAAAATTGTCCACCATTTACTGTCCAGATCTTCTGTGGAAGTTGGAAGCTGTGTCAGTCAGCTTTTCATTGCTATGACCAAAGTACCTGACAAGCACAACCTAAAGGAGGAAATGTTTATTTTGGCTCACAGTTTCAGACCATGGTTGGCCAACTTCATTGCTCTGGGCCCGAGATGAGGCTCTCCCCATGGTGGGAGGGTGTGGCAGAGGAAAACTACTCAGCTCATTTGGCAGCCAGGAAAGAGTGGGGGGAAAGGGCTGTGAGAAGTTAAGCCCTTTCAGGGTGTGCCTCCAGTGATATTTCCTCAAACTAGATCCTACCTCCCAGTAGTCCATTCAACTATCAATGGATTAATTCACTGATGAAATCTGAATCCTCATGATCTATTCGTTGTTAAAAGCCCCACCTCTGAATTTTGCCGCATTGGGGACCATGCTTTTAACACATGAACTTTTGAGGGGACATTCAGATCCAAACCCTTACAGAAGCCTTCAGTAGACTTCGGAGTTCCAAAATAATTGCATCAGACACATTCTGCCAGTGTCTGTATTGGGAGACAGACCTACTGTGTTTTCTACTCAGCTTGTTTCCCCAAATCCTCTCCTCCTGTAGTATTCTGAGTGGTTTCTATAATTTTTGCTTTATCCCAATTTTGATTTCACTTGACTATGAAAATAATGTTTCAAAACTACAAATTGATAGGGCTAGGGATATAGCTCAAGTTGATAAAAGTGTGTGCCTTGCATGCACAAGGCTCAGCACCAAACACGCACACAAAATGATTTTTAGCCTCTTATATACATACCTATAATTCCAATAACTCTGGAGGCTGAGGTAGGAGGGTTATGAGTTCAAAGTCATTCTCAGGAACTTAATGAGGCCCTATCTCAAAATATAAAAAGGGCTGGGGATGTGGGTCAGTGATTAAGCACCCCTGGGCTCAATCCCTGGTACTAAAACCAAACAAAAACAAACAAAAAAACATTTCTTTCTTTTTTTTAAATTTAGTTACAGATGGACAAAATACCTTTATTTATTTATTTATTTATTTATTTTTATGTGGTGCTGAGGTTTGAACTCAGGCCTCACATGTACTAAACACATGCTCTACCACTGAGCTGCTACTTCAGCCCCCAAAAATCCTTGCTATAGCATTCTGTTGTTTTCAGTATATCCTTTTATATTTGAGGTGTCTGTTATGGTTTAGACATGAGGTGTCCTCCAAAAGCTCATGTGTGAGACAATGCAAGAAAGTTTAGAGGTGAAATGATTGGGTTATGAGAACCATAACCTAATCAGTGTATTAATCTACTGATATGGATTAACTGGGTACTAACTGTAGGCAGATAGTGTGAGGCTGGAGGCATGCCTTTTGTCCCTGGTGAGGACAGCTATTCTCTCCTCCCCTCTCCTCTGTCCCCTTCCTTCTCAATGGCATTGTCACAAGCTGCTTTCCTCCACCACACTCTGCCACGATGTTCTGCTTCAACCTTGGGCCCAGAGCAATGGAGCCAGCCATCTATGGACTGAGACCTCTGAAACCATTAGCCCCAAATAAACTTTTCCTCTTCTACATTGTTCTTGTTGGGTCTTTGGCCACAGTGACAAAAAAGCTAGCTAATCCAATGTCCTTCCTGGTGTTCATAGTTTGTCCCTTGATTGCCTCTCTGCTTTTATTGCTACATGCCCTGCTTCCCTTAGCCAGTTAACTCTGATTTGTCTTTTTGATCATTAATTATGTACACACTCCTCAATTAAGTTTAGATATCTGACCCATTTCCCCTTACTCATAGGTCTTTTCTCCATTCTTTCTTAGAGCACACTGTATATCTATTTTTCATACTGTTATTGTATTTATCTGTTTGATTTTTTTAGTCAGAACAGAGTATTATCTGTGCATCATGTGGAATGATTTTGAGACAGCCAAAGATTATTACTCAATTGGTATATCATTTAGCAGAACACATTTAGATGTGGTTTGGGGCTATTATTTAGCTTTTTAAAATTTCTTAATCATAAGGATATACTGATAGAGATATAATTTAATCACAATAAAAATTATAATTCTGTAAACTAATTCTAGATGATCTGTGTTTGATTCTTAAGTATTATTCATTGAAATTCTTACCTAAACAAAACCAAATATGTTGCCAGGCGAGGTGGTACATTCCTGTAATCCCAGCGACTCAGGAGGCTGAGGCAGGAGGATTGCCAGTTCAGAGCCAGCCTTAGCAATGTTGAGGTGCTAAGCAACTCAGACCCTGTCTCTAAATAAAATACAAAATAGTGCTGGGGATGTGGCTCAGTAGTTGAGTGCCCCTGAGTTCAATCCCTGGTACTCCCCTTATTCCGCGTCCCCCCCCTGAAAAAAAAAAACCCCAAAACATATATGTTACCTTGTTAAGCATTATCTCTGGGTGCTACACATATAAGTGTTTTTCTTTATTTAATTTTTTTTATTAGAAAAGGGGACAAAAATCCTGCCTACCTATCAAAGTGTCATAAAGCCCATTTTAAAAATATGGTAGTTATTAAATCCATTTTGGCTTTTTTACTTAATAGCAGTAAACCTGCTTATATTCATATGTGATTTTTTTTGGGGGGGGGGGTGGTGGTACTGGGGATTGAACCCAGGGGCACTCGACTGCTGGGTCACATCCCCAGCCCTTTTTTGTGTTTTATTAGAGACAGGGTCTCACTGAGTTGCTAAGTGCCTCGCCCTTGCTGAGGCTGGCTTTGAACTCACAATCCTCCTGCCTCAGCCTCCCAGGTGCTGGGATTACAGGTGTGTGCCACCACACCCGGCTATATCCATATATTTTAATTGAAGATTAGTATTTTCTTATTGGATTCTTAAGTTTTCTCTCTTATTGTTTAAAGTCAACAAAAATCACAAAATATAACTTTCCCAAGTGTTAAATTAGAAAATTCTAAAATAAGGTTCAAAAGCCTGTTTTGTTTTCATCTTTTTAAAATATACTTTTTAGTTGTAGGTAGACACAATAACTTTATTTTATTTTTATGTGGTGCTGAGGATCAAACCCAGTGCCTCATGTGTGCTAGGCAAGCACTCTACCACTGAGCCACAATCCCAGCCTCTTGCTTCCATTTTTAAGAATAGCTTTTAGTTTACAGACAAATTGCAAAGATAATGCAGGGTTCACGTATGTCCCTTACCGGTTTCCCTTATTACTATTACTATATTAACATTATTTTAGTAGATTTCTCACAACCAAGGAATCAACATTGGTACATTTCTATTAATGAACATGTGTACTTTTCTTACTTGGATTTCACTAGTTTTCCCCTTCTCCTTTCCTGCTTATCTAGTATACCACATTACATTTAGTTCTTGGTCTCCTTAGGTTCTACTAGTCTGTGATCTTTTTTTTTCGGGGGGGGGGGTACCAGAGATTGAACCTAAGAGTACTTAACCACTGAACCACATCCAAGCCCTTTTTATTTTTTATTTTGAGATAGGGTTTTGCTAAGTTGCTCAGGGCCTTGCTAAATTGCTGAGGCTGGCTTTGAACTTGTGATTCTCCTTCTTTAGCCTCATGAGCTGCTGGGATTACAGGCCTGTGCCACCATACCTGGCTGTTTGTGATCATCATGATAATTTTGAGGAGTATTAGTCAGGTTTTTTTGGTATAGTGTTCCTCAACTTGCATCTTAGGTTTTTCTCATGATTGCATTAGGATTATAGGTTTTAGGGAAGAACACCTCAGCGGTGAAGTACCATTCTCAGCATATTACATGAAGGGTACATACTGGTAAGGAGATTCCTCAGAAAACTTTGAATGGAACCATTTGACCCAGCTATCCCACACCTCGGTTAATACCCAAAAGACTTAAAATCAGATTACTACAATGATGTAGCTGCATTGATGTTTATAGCAGCTCAATTTATAATAGCTAAACTATGGAACCAACCTAGATGCCTTTCAACAGATGAATGGATAAAGAAAATGTGGTACATATACACAATGGAATATTACTCAGACTTAAAGAAGAATGAAATTATGGCATTTGCAGGTATATGGATGGAACTAGAGTATATCATGCTAAGTGAAATAAGTCAATCCTAAAATACCAAATGTTTTCTCTGATAAGCGGATGCTGATCCATAGTTGGGTGGGGGTGGATAGGGAAGAATGAAGGGACTTTGGATTGTGCAGATGAGAGTGAGGGGAGGGTAGAAGGGGAGGGTGTGAGAATGGGAAGGACAGTAGAATGAGACAGACATTATTACCCTATATACATGTGTGATTATACTTCTGGTGTGACTCTGCACCATGAGGAATAAGAAGTTGTGCTTTCAACATTTGTGTACAAAGTGTCAAAATGCATTCTACTGTCATGTATAATTAATTAGAAAAAACTAAAAAAAAATTTTTTTAAAGGGTACATGCTATCAGTATGATTTATTAACAATGATATTAACCTTGATCACTTGGCCAAAGTAGTATTTGGCAAGTTTCTAAGTTACTTTCTTTCCTCTTTATTACATTATATTCTTTGGAATCTAGGAACTCAGTGAAGTCCATCTTCATCGGGTAGGAATTTAAGCTTTACTTCTTTGAGTGGCAAGTACACTTTCTTACCTTCTGGCATATTCCCTATGCTAGCCCTTGAATCAGACATTTCTGTAAAATGTCTGTAAAAAAACGCTGCTTCCTTTTATTAGAGATTGGTATTTGACACCAAGATCTGGGCACTTCTTTGGTTAGTGCAGTTTGTAGATTTTGACAAATGCATTCATGTATCTCAACTGTCATACCATATAGATTAGTTCAGCACCCTTGAAGTCAACTGTATTTCTAATCAAACACTTTCCTCTCTTCAAGCCCCTTCCAATCACTGATCTGTTTTCTGTCCTTATAAAATTGATCTTTTTCAGAACATCATATAGATGGAATAAAACAGCGTTAAACCTTTTTATTTTGGTTTCTTTCACTTAGATTCATTCAAATTATGTGAATTAATAGTTTGTTTCTTCTTACTGCTGTATAGTAAGTATTTCATTGTAATGATGTACCAAAGTTTGTATATCCATCCACTTATTGAAGGAAATCTTAGTTGCTTCAAAGTTTATTAATAAAGTTGCTGTGAACATTTTGTGCTCTGGGTTTTGTGTGGATATAACTTTTCAAATCATTGGGCTAAATACTTAGAATATAATTGCTGAGTCAAATGGAAAGTCTGTGTTTAACTTTATAAGAAGTTTCAAAATTGTTCTCCAGCATTGTTCTACCATTTTGCATTTCCAATAGGTACTGTTAGTTTTTTTGACTTTAGCTATTTTAATAGGTGTATGCATAGTGGTAACTCATTGTTTTAATCTGCATCTCCATAATGACATACTGTTTTGTTTATTTGCAATCCTTATATATTCCTCAATGAAGTATCTATTTGGATCTTTTGTCATTTTCAAAATGGAATGATTTATTCTTTTTTTTTTTTTTTTTTTTTTGGTACCGGGGGTTGAACTCAGCGGCACTCGACCACTGGGTCACATCCCTAGCCCTTTTTTGTATTTTATTAGAGACAGGGTCTCACTGAGTTGCTAAGTGCCTCGCCATTGCTGAGGCTGGCTTTGAACTCGCGATCCTCCTGCCTCAGCCTCCCAAAGTGCTGGGATTACAGGCGTGCGCCACCGCGCCCGGCTGAATGATTTATTCTTACAACTGTTCAATTTTAAGAGTTCTTTACTATTTCAGATATAGCTCTGTTACCAGATATGTGATTTGCAAATACTCTTTTCCCAATTTGTAGCATATCATATCTCTTATAGTGTCTTTTCCCAAGAAAAGAGTTTAATTTTTTTAAACATTTATTTTTTAGTTATAGGTGGACACAATATCTTTATTTTATTTTTATGTGGTGCTGAGGATCGAACCCAATGCCTCACACATGCTAGGTGAGCGCGCTACCTCTGAGCTACAACCCCAGCCCAAGAGTTTAATTTTGATAAGGACCAAGTTTGTGATTTTTTTTTCTTTCATGCATCTTTGTTTTCGTATTGTTTGTTAGAGCTCCATCAAAAGACAAGGAAATTCTCTCCCACGTTCTTAGAGTTTTGTGCTTTATGTTCAGGTGTGTGAACCGTTTGGAGTTTATTTTTTGTGTAAGTTGTGAATTATGTGCTGGGATTGATTTGGGGTTTTTATTTTGTTTATATTTTTATGTGGTGCTGAGGATCAAACCCAATGCCTCACTCGTGCTAGGCGAGCGCACTCTACCACTGAGCCACAACCTCAGCCCTGATTTGGGGGTTTTATGGTCACCCAGTTTTAGCATTATTTGGTGATAAAGACTATCCTTTCTACATCAAATTGCTTTTGCCACTTCATGTCAATGTATCCCTAGGATCTGTGTTCTATATTATTGATTTTTGTGTCTATTATTTTGCTAGTGCCACAATTAGGATTACTATAGAAAGTATGCCTTGAATCAGGTAACAAGATTTCTCTGACTTTGTCCTTATTTTTAAGAATTGTTTTGGCCCTCCTACTGCCTTTACCTTTCCAGATACATTTTAGAATCAGTTTTTGAGGGCTGGGGTGTAGCTCAGTCGGGGAGTGCTTGGCTAGCATGAATAAGGCCTTGGGTTCAAGCCCCAGCATGGCAAAAATAAATAAATTAACAATCAGTTTTTGATATCCGCAAAAAAAGGCTTTTTGGAATTTCGATTGGTATTGCATTGAATACCAATCAAATTGGAAACAACTGACAGCAATATGAAGTCTTCCCAGCCTGTTAACATCATATCTCTTTGTTCACTTTTGATTTCTTGAACTGTATTTTGGAGTTTTCCACATACAGATCCTGCAATTATTTGTCAAATTATACCTGAAATAATTTTCCCCATACTATCATAATTTTAAAAAACCCCAGTTTGTCACTGCAGCTATGTAGGAGAGCAATTAATTTTGGTATATTGACTTTGTATCTTGCAATCTTGCTAATAAACTCAGTTATTAGTTCCAGGAGTTTTTTTTTTTTTTTTTTTACATAAAAAATCATGCTGTGTGAAAAATGATAGCTTTTATAGCTTTATTTCTTCCTTTCAAATCTCTATGCATTTCATTTCTTTCTCTTGCCTTATCATACTAGGTAGAAAGGACTTCCAGGAAAATGTCAAAAAGGATTAGTAAGAGAGGACATCCTTGCCTTATTTTCAATCACACTGAAAGTATGTTAACAGTAGGGCTTTGGTGGATTTTTTAATTTAGATTAAGGAGGTTTCCTTTCACTTGAAGTTTTTAAAGAGTTTTTATCATAAATTACAGTAAAATTTCATACATTCCTTATTCTGCGTTTGATCTTTAAATCAAGACAAGTCGTTTAAAATGTCTAAAGATCCTATTTTTTACATAATTAAATAAAATTAATCTTTATTTTTTTAAAATATTTATTTATTTACTTTAGTTGTACACAATGCAATCCATTTATGTTTACGTGGTGCTGAGGATCGAACCCGGGTCGCACGAGTGCGAGGCGAGTGCTCTGCCGCTGAGCCACAACCCCGGCCCAATCTTTATTTTTTAAAGAAAGCAAAAAACTAAAATATATAGTGTTTAATGCACATAGCAACGTTAGATTAATATTTCATTTCATCTAGAAATTAATAGAAAAGTAAGTAAAGGCAATTTATTGTTATTTAAAATGATATATTGCTTAACTTTTTTTTTCCCAATTATGTATCATACAAAACAATAAAAGATATTTCATAACTTAAAGAGTAAAGTTCTTGGGGCTGGGGTTGTGGCTCAGTGGTAGAGTGCTCGCCTAGCATGTGCACAGCCCGGGTTCGATCCTCAGCACCACGTACAAATGAATGCATTGTGCACAACTAAAGCAAATAAATAAATATTAAAAAAAATTTTTTAAAAAGAGTAAAGTTCTTGATCTTTTCCTGTAAAAGTGATTTAAGAATATAGCAAAAATAATTGTTTGATCATTCCATCAGTTTGAAAGTATTCAGCTAATGCAGTAGACCTAAGTTTTATTTTAATTAATTAATTAATTATTCTAAGTTGTTATAAATGACAGCAGAATGCATTGCATTTCATATTATACTTACAGAGTGGTATTTTACATATCTCTGGTTGTATACACAGTCTATTCACACCATTCGTGTCTTCATACATGCACTTAGGGTAATGATATCCATCTCATTCTACCATCTTTTTTTTTCTTCACCCTTTTGCCTCCTCCCTACCTCTCCCTCCCCATTGGCCATTCTAGTGTTCCTCTAATCCTCCTATGCTCCCTGTCCCAACCCCACTGTGAATCGGCCTTCTTATATCAGAGAAAACATTCGGCATTTGGATTTTTGGGATTGGCTAACTTCACTTAGCATTATATTCTCTAACTTCATCCATTTACCTGCGAATGACATAATTTTATTTTCTTTTATTGTTGAGTAATACTCCATTATGTATATGCCATATTTGCTTTATCCATTCATCTACTGAAGGGCATCTAGGTTGGTTAGTGGACCTAAGTTTTAAATTATTCTTTGCCTGATGTTGGGAATTTCATGACAAAAAAGTATAGTATGTCAAGAATATGGTTCCAAATATTCCTAAACATAGTATGTAAAGAATATGGTTTCCTAATATTTGAAGAGCTATTTGATGGTAAATCTTTAAATTTTATTTAAATGTTAAGTTTCAGTATGTGCTGGAGCAAGAACAGTATACAAAATAACCTGTGCCAGAGCCATGGAGGATACTCCTGCTTAGCTTACTGTGGTGAATTGGCCAAAGGTTAAACCATCAGTCCATTTCCCAGTGTCTACTCAACAGTGGCTTTCTTTGTATTTCGTCATTTGTTAGCGCAGTACAGCAAGGGTTATTGAGAGGTAAAACAAAGCAAGTCTCACATCAGACACTGACGGCTTTTTAAATAGTTGGAATGGGATGTCACTGGATGTTCTAAAGGGTATATTGATAGTACTACATCTTTATGGAAGTCACTGCTCCAGAATGAAGTGTAGTAGAAATCAGATCAACATTATGCATCAGTGATACTCCTGTCGATATAAATAAACGTATGTCTAGTGAACCAATTTCAGAGAGTAATGCCATAGGCTGGGAGAGTGATTTAAAAATAAAAATGAAAAAAAATTTATTGTAAGCCATAGTTTATTTTCCTTAGCAAATTAATTAGGGTAAATAATTTTTTATATAAATAAACCTTTCACTCATCAGATGTAGCTTTAAGCATGACGTAAGAGAGAACCTAGTTAATTTAAGTGTAGAATGCTACCAGAGGCATGAAATATTGTTTAGGGCCTTTCCTGTAGTGGCCCTAGCATATTTCTTAGTTTCCATGCAGATTAGGTCTTGAACAGCTGCGCAGAGCACACAGAAGTTGTGATTCCTGCCTCTGTGAACTAACTTGAATAAAGTCTTTCATCTAGAGATCGCACTGTTTGTCTATTTCATGAATCCCTCATCTCATGTTTGAAGGGCTCATTCAGTTTAATACAGTCCACCTTTGTGGTTTAGAGTTCTAGAAATTGATGTTGTAATTTATAATGCACAATACTTTTTTAACGTAATTTCATGCTTTTTTGAAAATTAGATAAAATTCACTTTAAAATTATGTCTTTAGTAAAGACTTTTTGATAACTTATAATTCTAGCTTAAACTTAACTAGGCATTATCTTTATGACCTAAAGTATCTTAGTAAGTGTTCTGTATTTCTGTGATTGTAACAAGGCCTAACAGAGATAAAAGAAATGAATGTGTGAAAGGACTTGGTAAATTAGTACATTTGTTCTGTATGGAGAGTGCTGTCACTCTGCACTCTGTTTGGTCCTGCTTGTGAAAAGAGGCCCATGTCCCATCCATGTTTTGTGTGAAGTGTTCTGCAAATACTTTAATTTTTAAATTGTTTAGCAGCAATCAAACAGAAAATGTAACTTAGATGTAATTTGTAAAGAAAATGTCACACGATCTTTTCCTTATTTGGGTACTTTACCACATTGTACCATTTATGTGCTAGTAACTGAGTCTAACATTTTATTTTGTATACTTCTTATTCCTCTCTAACAGATAATGAGTTCTTGGAATTCAGGGAGCTTGACTTATTTCAACTTTCACAAAAATTAACGTTTGGTACCTTCTCGGCATGAAATAAACTGATTTTTTAAATTGCTTTGGAATATCCACATGTATGTTCCTTTTCAGTAGTGAGAATGGTCAAATTTGAGTAATTTTACTGACCAACTTATTCATTATATTAAGCCACCTACTTATAAACTCAAAAATCTAGTACAGTGTTTTTTTCCTTTGAGTATACAAAAATTAGGAATTTTTTGTTTTTTGTTTTGGCAGTACAGGGGATTTCACCCAGAGGTACACAACCACTGAGCTACATCCTCAGCCATTTTATATTTTATTTTGAGACAGGATCTCATTAAGTTGCTATAGCTAGTCTCGAACTTGCAATCTTCTGGCCTTAGCCTCCTGAGTCCCTGGGATTACAGACAGGCACCACTATATCCATCAGGAACTAGAGAAGTTTCGATCCAAGTATTTTAACTCAGAATGTTAAAAATGTGAAAGGAGATTAATGTTATACATTAGAAACAGTAATGTAGGAAGCATTAATTTATGCAACCAGTGAATGTTATTGGTAATTAAATGCTACTCTTTGTACTATAACCTAGGGATATAGTGATTTAAATAAAAGACAAAAATATTTTCCTGATGGAGCTTACAGTCAACTAGACAGCTATAATTTAATCAGATAGTAACCATCTATAAGAATTATGAATGACTAGTGTTGTGTGGGAGAAAATAACTGGACAGAGAGTGAACTTAGAGTGGCTAGAAAAGTCATTTTAGAGAAAGACACAAAGACCTGAAGTATGAAGGTGTGCCTGGATTGTGTGCTCTAAATATGGTGTCTCACTGAAAGAAGTCAGGTATTACAGAGAGAAGCAGGTTTGCGAAAAGGAACTGTTAGAAAAAACAAAGAAGCAAACAAAGTCTTGCGGTACAATAGAGAAGCCAACTTGAAAGGCTTCCTATAGAACACAGATAGGACAATTTGAGCATCAAAAAAACAATGACTGCAATTAATTGGAACACATCATTATTTAGAATATATGAGTTTAAAATGTTATTTTTAAAATTCATCACTCATCTGTGGACCAAAGCTGAACAATCAAATTTTTATTCCAT
The DNA here is from genome assembly GCA_025594165.1 of Tamias sibiricus. Classification (NCBI taxonomy): domain Eukaryota; kingdom Metazoa; phylum Chordata; class Mammalia; order Rodentia; family Sciuridae; genus Tamias; species Tamias sibiricus. The sequence goes on along the minus strand of CM046657.1, from coordinate 69,763,728 downwards.
CTTTTCTCTTAAGAACTGTAACTCAGGACAATCAAATAGTTCAGGGATGGATATTCTTTATAGAATTATAGCTAGTAAACGTAGGAAGAATGATAAATTGTAATGCTGGAGTGAAATTAAATTAAATACCTATGCAATGAAACTTTTCACATTTTACTGTATTTACTTCTGAGTGTTTTTGTGTTAAGAAATATACGTACCCGTTTAAAAGGCAGTGAGACAGAGTTCAGCAAGTAGGAATGGGAGTGGTGGGAAGATATTTCATGCCATGGGAATGGTAGGAATAAGGTGCAGAAGTGACAAAATACTGTATATATTCAGGGAAACCTTAGTAATTGGGGTTCCCAAAGTGTGAGATAGTTAAGTGCAAGTGTTATATATTGTAGACTACAATATCTGGAAATAGTGGAACCAGACTATTACCAAGTTCAGGAGGAACTTGAAATTCTAAGGTGCATCAGTTCCTGCTACACTTTGGAATAAAATGATTCTATTTCAACAAAGGCACTCAACAATGAATTTAATTAAGCCAAATTGATTTGCCAGCAGATCTTATTAGAAAGTTATCTTGTATAGAGCAAAACATTGATTTTTAGTTGAACAACGTTTACTTAAAGTAGATGGTCTATGAAATACTGTGATTGTTCTTCATTTCAGCATGGTATTCTTTTTTTTACAGCTACAAGATAGAAATCAGTATCCCAAAATTAATGATTTCTTTAAAAATCCAATTATGTTGGCCCTGATATAATGTTAGGGGACCATGTATGTTGTTATCTAAAAGTAAAAAAAAAAAAAAAAAAAAAAGAAAAAGAAAATAAATAAAAGTAATATGTTTCATAATTGGAATGAGTAGTTTAACTTCATTTCCCAACAAAATGATCTTTGGTGCTCAAGAGCCCCATGGCCCCTCCATATTATAGATAGATATTGTTTTGTCCAGATTCATATTGCATGGACAATAGTAAGTGGGTTTATTTTTTGGTAGAATCAATTTCTTTGATTTGAAGTGATTTGTGTCATGTTTGTTTTAAAAGAAAAAATCTCTTGAGTCTGTCTGGAGACTAGTATGATACACCACCAAAGTTTGCTCATTAATCCTGAAGCCATCGTTTATCATTTTGCTCCAAATTGAATGCTCTCTTCCTTCTCCTTGAGTATGATAATTTGTTACTGGGACTTAGAAATGTGCCCAGGCCTCAACTAAGTAGTGGTGGGAAACTGAGGTGTCAATCTGTGTGATCCAAGCTCTGGAGTTGGACAGCTGTGTTCCCTGTGACATACCAGAGATAGTTTGTTCTATGGTTAGTCAAATGGTCTGGTAAAGTGAAATGCATATCATTTAAATTTCAGTGTCTTCATCCTTAGGCTCATTTTTTTCCTAAAAATGGAGAAGAGAGAATTGAACAGGAGAGAAGGTTGTGATGTTCTGCCATTTATTATTGGTTCTTTATTTCTGAATTAAATTTCCATTTGGAACAATGGGATTTTCTAACTAAAATGTTTTAGTGGAAAGAGCTTCCTTATGATACAATACTTATTTTAGAAAAAAATATGTATTTTTTAACAGGGTATCCAGAAGTTGGCTAGTCAGTACCTGAAGAGAGATTGGCCTGGAATAAAAACTGATGATCGGAATGATTACAGGTAACTTAACTAAGTGGTTTTTGCTTGTTTTCTTTAAAAATGGTTTTACTCAGAACCTTATTACATATAGCTAATGTGACACTCTAATTTTTTAAAAGAATTGTTTCTTTGCTATGTTTTTAGACATAATTTCAGAATTATCAATTTTGTAATTTTAAGTTTTTACATTTTAACATATGTAGACAGATACTCTGTATGAATTAGGTCATTCTCCTGTGTCTTACACCAAGGTTGTATATAATTTCATGAGTATCCATATGAGATTTAAAGAATTTAGATGGTAGTGGAACACAAATTTGTTTTCTTGGCCACCTATGATAACACATATTATTGCAACAATAATGAGGCAGATGATACTATACTGTCATGATCATGGATTTTTTATTTTTGAAATAAATTCTGAATTTGGAAAGATGAGATTTTGTGAGACTAGGGGGAAAAATTTCTAATATGTTTTAAGGGAAAGACCTCCCATTGTAGCATAATACTTATTTTAGAAATATGTGTATATGTGTATATAGACAGGGTATCCAGAAGCTGGCTGGATAATATCCTACATATAGATTTTAAAGAAGGTATGTTGTGATGGGATATAAATATGTCCTTAGTGACCTACCAATATTAAAAATATAATTTTGTTTAGAATTTGATGTCTTTTGGGGGGCTAATTTGATAGTATGTGTTGTCTTTTGTGCTCAAGGCTGTCCTTAATGTTGGAGGACCCAGAAGTCAGAGAACTTAGAACTGGCTATATGGTTGGAATTAAGACTAATACCCAGGAAACAATAGTAGAGAACCCATGGTAATGAAGAACTCCGTATTGAAGTGTATGGTTTAGAGTATGAATATGGAATCAAGCTGTTGAAATGTCAGTAGAGACTGACAACCATCAGAATTTCTTAAGTATGTGGTAGTGGGGCTAGAAAGCTGAGGCGTATACAAGAAACCCTAATAGTTCCTCTCAGTGACAGACTAACTTAGAAGGTATCATGATAGCTTTAAATAATAGAATGGTATAATTCCAACTTAGAATATTAAAACAGAAAAAAAAATATTGCGAACTTTCCAGTGAAGTTCTAGGCATAAAGACAGTTAGAACAAAACCTTGATATGAGGCTGAGCATGCTTAGAATTACTGATAAGAAGAATTCATTCTGGGGTTGGGATTGTGGCTCAGTGGTAGAGCGCTCGCCTAGCATGTGCCCAGGTTCTATCCTCAGCACCACGTAAGAATAAAGGCATTGTGTACAACTAAAACAAATAAATAAATATTTTTTTAAAAATTCATTCTGACCCAAAAAAGGATTGCTTGTTGGAGAATAAAGGATTCCAAATTAGAGATAAGCTATATTCCAATTTAGTTTGAAATTCATTATTCAAGTTACCAAAGAACTAGGGAATTGAGGTGGTAACTCAGTGGTAGAGCATTTTGCCTAGCATGTGTGAGGCCCTTGATTTGATCCCCAAACCACACACACACACACACACACACACAAATACAAGAGAGAGAAAGAGAAAAAGCTGCACGTAAGGCAAGCTTAAGCAAATATTTACTAAATATTCAGTGTGCATCAGACACTGCTAGGAAATTTCACTGTGTCCCATGATTATTAAAATAACCTTGTGAGGCAGATTTAATTATCTTTGTTTTACATACTAGGACACAAGGTCTTGGGTTATATACCTTAATCAAGGTCACATGGACTATTTAAACACTCATGCATTTATTCACTTTTTTTATTCGAGATGTACATATGTAATACATACTAATGTCAGCTGTTAAAGGGGATTTCAGGATTAGAGACGCTAAAAGATATGATGTCTGTCCTTTAGGAGCTTACAGGAGGTAGCCATTATGAATGGTTGTCTTATCAGGTGGCAGTAGTAGAGGTATATTGGGACCATCAAGGAAAATCTAAGCTTGGAGGGCTTAGTCTTGAGCTCTGGCAAGAGTTTGCCCGTTTGGCAAATGAAATTCTAAGTAGAAGTAACATCTTAAAGACATGGAGTATGGGAAAATATGAATATTAGGTAGCAGTGAGCAGTTCAGTATGTGAAGTATACTGTCTGGGGGATAGGCAGAATGGTAGATATGGAGAACATGGAAGGTGGCATCATAAAGGACTTTGCATATCATATTATGGAGTGTCTCTTTTTATTCAAAAGATAATGGTGGCATCGAACAGTTTCCACAACAGGAATGATTTGATAAACTTCCCTTAATCATAGTACGAAGGTGGATTAGAGGGGTGTAAGGTATACAGAAGCATAGACTCAAAGAAATTTAATCCCTTCTCATCTCTTATTTAAACTATGGAAATACTAGTAAAAATCACAATGTGGGGGGGAAGGATTTTAGAGATACTTTAGGAGACTAAAGCTAGAGAACTTGCAGTTGAATTGGCAGTTTCTTTTTTTTAAGTTTGTTAAATTTGTTCTGGGACAAACTATAAACAGTTGTCTTTGTATCTAAAATAGCTCTTAGCACATAAAAGGCACTTGATAAATATTTGCTGACTGACTGAATGAAGTAAAAGGAGGGGAGGAAGGATTGTACAATGACTCCCAGGTTTTTTAATTTAGGCAACTGGGTTCTGGAAAAAGACAATGGAAAGATCAGAGCTGAGGGTGAGCATAGGAAGTCCCCTTTTTTGGGGGTGTGGTGTTATTCATAGTTTATATGGTTTTAGTCATTTTAAATTGTTTTAACTTTTTAAGTTTATATTTGTGTTGGTAGTTTAAAAAAATTCTTATCCAAGTTATGCATGCTTTTCATTAAGGAGGTAAATAGTACAAAAGAGTTGAAAAGGTCTATAATCCAGCCTCATCCCCTTTTCCAAGCTTCTTCTATTCTCATTTCTACTCCCTGGAGTAATTGCTATTAAAAAGCCTGTGGTATTTTCTTTCATTTTATTTTTTTCTGTGTGATTTATTCATGAGAATACAGTTTTACCATTTTTGACAGAACTGGAATTATTGTGTGCATATGTTTCTGTAAACAGTGTTTCAGACACCCTTTCATAGCAGTACATTCACTCTTTAATGATTGCTTTGGTGTTACAATATGGATGAGCTATAATTTGTATCCATTTCCTTATTGGGTAGTTATTTAGTTTATGACTATTACAAATAATGCTGCAGTGAGTGATTCCCTTATGCACATAGGTATATCTTCATACACTGTGAAAGTATATTCGTAGGGTAAATTCTTAGAGAGGACACTTTTTGGTGAAGGATTTATACATTCAGAATTTTGATAATGGAAATTGTCCTCCATAAACTCTATTAATATATTTTACATTTCTTCTAATATGATTTAAAAATCACCCCCATTTATTTACTTACCAATAGTACATGTGATCAGTCTTTTAAATTGTTTGCCAATCTGATGATACATGTATTATTTAATGCCATGAAACCCCATTTGCCATTAACACTAGTTTCTCTCCCCCTTGCTTTTTCTTCAAATGTTTGAGAAATATTTATAGTCTTTTCTCTGTAAATGTTTCTACAAGTTCCCTTATCTCTCTAGTGACTCTTCTCGGTAATCTTATCTATATTCCTGGCTTTAACTATTGTCTATAAACCAACAATGATCATATATTTTCAGCTTAGAGAACAAAAAATCAACTGCCTGCAACTTGACCTTTTTTCTAGATCGCATCCTCTCCTATCTGGAATGCTAAGTAGCTGCTGCTCTGTCTGTGATCTCTCCTTTTCACATTTTGTTTGTTTGTTTGTTTGTTTGCTACAACGCAATAAACCCTCTTTGCCTTTTATCATAATTATCTTTATGTGTTTGTAAGATTGGCCTACTCCCACTCCCCTGGTTAAAAGTCTTGTATCTAATTGCCAGTAGGGTGAAATTTAAATTTCTTTTTGTGATTTTCAAATCCATGAAAAATCTGCTTCTCCTTATCTCTGGGCATTTCTTATCCTTGGTCCTCAGTCCTCCTACCTTTGGCACCTCAGCTACAGCCGAGTCACAGTCCTGAGTGCAGCTCACTGGGTGATGGTTGCCTGTTGCTCACCTTTCTACTGTAGCCTGGATTTGGGTCTCCCTTTCTTCTGCCAAGGATAACAACGTGAACTTTTTCAAAAAACATCATGCCTCCTTATTATCAATTACTGTATAAATTAATCTTAGATTATGAATTTAACACATTTTTAGAGTCTTTCCAAGGCATGATGCTGAAAGGAAACTATTTCTAGGCCTAGGGAAGATATATTTTTCCCCCTTGATTTAAAATCTTTATTTTGAGATAATTGTAGCTTCCCACACAATTGTAAGAAAAATTACAGAGTGCTCTTACATTCATCAAATAGTTCCCCCCAGTGTTAACATCTTACATGACTGTTATACATTATCATAAGAATATTGATATTGATATGTTCTGCCAGTCTAGTTCAGAATTCATCAGTTTTACATACACTTACCTGTGTGTATGTATGTGTGTGCTTATTCTGTGCAGTTTTATCACATGTGTAGATTGAAGTAACCACCACTGCAGTAGGATGAATTTGTTGGTTTGTTTCATGATGAGAAGTTTCTGTTAAGTTTTCTCTGCTTTCCAGTGCAATAGTCTAACAGGTAATAGTTTATGGGTATAAGTAGGTGAATGTATTTATATTTTACTAGTTATAACTTAATTATTATGACAAGTGTTGTTTTTCAGTTACAATAGTGATATAAAAGCGTAAGGTACATATTTTAGTTTAGAAGGTAAAATCAGTTACAAAAAAGATGAGTAATTATGCAGAAGGTATGCACCAAAAATAGTGTAGGACATATGCAAAAGATTTCAGACACACAGATCCCAGTATAGCTTTATTGGAATGAAAAGGTCCTCTTTAATGTTAGACTTGTTACTAAGATTAAGGAGTCTTATGTCAGCAGAAGAGTGAGGTTTGGGAGTCAGACAAATGTGGATTTTAATCTAGGACTCTTCATTCCCTCCTCTCCTCCTCCAGTGCCTGCAACACCATACCCATTTATAGGTGCTGAGAATATAAAGGTGACTTAAACAACCCTTCTGCCAGCTGGAGCCTATGTTCTAGTGAGGGAAGACAACAAACAAGTGAATAATTAAATACATATGTCAGTTGGTGATAAAGATCTACATTTAGTGAGGTGGATAGAGTGCCAGGAAGCCGTGGCTCTGCAGTCACTGCACTGTGTAGAACACCAGTGGTTAGAGGAAGAGGTAGAGGCAGAGACTGCTGCAGTAATCCAGGCACAAGTTGATGGTGACTTGAGGATGGTCACAGTGGAAGAGATAAAGTGTAATCAGATTCTATTATGTTCTGTGAGTCTAAGCAAACAAAATTTCTTGATGGAAGCTGATGTGGGATGCGAGAGAAAAGTGAAGAATCATTGACAATTATGGGGATTGAGTTTGAGCAACTAAGTCCAAGTAGCTGTCAATGAGATGAAGTATATTGCTAGAACAGAGTCTAGGGATATCAAGACTTTGGTTTTGGACATGTTAGTTTTCAGATACCTAATAAATAGCTAATGTGGGTGTTAAATAGGCAATTGAAGGTTAGGGAAGATGTGTGGGCAGGAATTAAAAGTTTAGGACAGGTCAGCATGGTGATAGTATGTAAAGCCATGAGCCTGGATAAGCTCTTCCAAGAGTCAGTGAGAAGACAAGAAGCTGGAGACTGACTCTGGAGCACTCTAGCATTTACAGGGCCAGGAGATGAAGAAGAACCAGCAAAGGAGACTAGCAATAACCAGTGAGATAAGAGTAGACCAAGAGAGGAAAATGTCCTGGAAGTCAAGCATTTTTTGTTTCCTTATTTGCATGTTAAGGAAATAATAGTAAGGTAACATATGATTATATTGGTTAAACTAGAACTTGATTCCAGGTCTTCTGCTTAGTAATTAAATTCCATGCTTTTCATGGTACTGCATCATTAAGGATATGTTTGCTTCTATTAATCCGCTAAATCTCTAGAGGTCTCTCTCTCTCTCTCTCTCTCTCTCTCTCTCTCTCTCTCTCTCTCTCTCTCTCTTTTTTGTACCGGGGGATTGAACTCAGGGGCACTTGACCACTGGGCCCTTTTTTGTATTTTATTAGAGACAGGGTCTCACTGAGTTGCTAAGTGCCTCACCATTGCTGAGGCTGTCTTTGAACTCACCATCCTCCTGCCTCAGCCTCCCAGGTACTGGGATTACAGGCTTGCACCACTGCACCTGGCTTCTAGAGGTCTCTTTTTAAACTCCCTTTATGATGAAAGGATTTCTCCTGTTATTGTATAATCTTCATGATTTAGACATTCGTCTCTTCATTCCTTTATTCATTCAACACACGGTCATTCCATATTTGCTGGGCCCTAGAAATACCATAGTCAGCAAAACAACACTTGGCCTTCATGGAGTTTTTCACTTTGGTGAGAGGGAGGGACATTAACTGAACATTTACATAACAGTTTTTGTAATTACAGAAAAGTACTTCTACCTATGAGCAAATAACAAAGAGATACTTGGTTTGAGTCTGGGGCTTGGCTTGGTGGTGATTATGAAAGACTTCTCAGAGGAAAGTATATTTAAACTAAGATTTGAAGAGCGAACAGCAGTTACCCAGGTGAAAGGTGAAGGGAAAAAGGTGCTACACTGAGGGAAGAATTCCCTCCTTTTGCCAAGACCTCCCTTCCTCTGTTAGAATTCATGTTAGCTTTTCATTTAATTATGATTTTAAAAGGCATTTCACACACATATTAGTTGTAGATGGACACAATACCTTTTGTTTATTTATTTTTAAGTGGTGCCTCACACGTGCTAGGCAAGCACTCTACCACTGAGCTATAAACCCAGCCCTAAAAATGTATTTTTAAGTATAGATTAATAGTTGCTGAACTTTTCATAGGATTGAACTTTTCTTTCAGTGCATTCTCTGAGAAAAATAAATTATTTGGACTGTTTAGGAGTTCATATCCTAAGTCATTTGCTGTGAAAGGCCATGGAGGATACCAGTTTTGCTGTTGTTAAGTCCATCAGTGCTTTTATACTGTTGTTTTGCTAATGCAGTATATTGAGTCTTTCCAAAGGGATGGTGATATATCTCTGCCAAAACAAACATATATTTCAATCTCTGTTGATTTGGTGTATTACATGGATGGATCCCTAAAACTCGTTGGTTAGAAACTATGGTTTATCAAGTTTTGTTTTTTTTTTTAGTTCTAACTAGGATAGTGACCGGGCAATTTTTCTTTTTCTTCTTTTTACACTGTCTTCTATTGACCCACAAGTAGCATTTTTTGTAGCGTATGGTCCCACATATTGCTATAGTAGAAAATCCATTTGAACACCAGGAGGGAAATCTCAGGAGATGAATATTAAAATCTACCAAAATTTCACTGTAGGTGTCTCATTTTAAAAAACAAAGTACCATTCATTGTTATGGTAAGTTATAAGATATATTATGGCTAATGGAGGAAAATATGAGGATTAGCTAGGCATTTAGCAAATTTAAAAAATTAAAAATTTAAAAAACAAAGGATGAATAATCGACTTTACCAAGAGATTGCTGAGCACATTTATCAAGCAAGGTGGTGGGACATGCTTGGAATGACTTCAAAGCACAGCATCACTGCTGGCTGAGCACATTACAACAGAGACAGATGTAGAGCAACCGTATCGGAGATTCCTTTTGTTTGACAAAGTAGACTTTCTCAAGCATATAAGCAGTTAGTTGTATATGACATTTATTTTTTCCAGCCACATGGGTTTATGTAAGACAGTATAGTTGAAAGAGAATGTAATTTAGAGGTAACCAACCTTCATCTTTATTTCTGTACTGCCATATTGTGTGACCAAGAGTTACTCTCTAAATCTGAGTCATAGAATACCATGATGAAGTAATAAAATCTGATATTCATAACGATGACCCTGTGACAGTGAAAGTCCTGAAGAGTCTAAATTATTCACTATTTTTATAGTTATCTTTGTCTCAAATTGTAATCCTTTTATTCCTTTACTCCCTGTTGCTGAATAATAGTGGGGTAGAGTATATACCATGCTTTTCTGTATGCTGAAATAGTGCCTTTAAGCCAATATAAATAAACATTTATGGTTCTGAAGAAGATGTTTATTCTTTCAGCGTTTGACAGTGAGCAAAAGGTTAGACAATGTTTTCTTCCATTTTCTTGCCTAATACTTTTCTATCCCTCTTTGAATTTAGGAGCATGTATCCTGTTTGGAAATCTTTTCTCGAGGGAACAATGCAGGTAGCCCAGTCTCGGATCAATATATGTGAAAATTATAAAAACTTCATTTCTGAGCCTGCCAGGACTGTGAGAAGCTTAAAAGAACAGCAACTAAAAAGGGTATTTTCCCACTTCTCTTGTGTCTTTTATGTATTTTAATACCTCAGTACTACATTTGCAGTCTGTAAAATTATGCTAAATTGCATTTAAAATTTTGAATGTTTTAAAAATATGGTCACAAATGTTTTGGGGTGGCATTTTACTAGGATTTCTGAAGTATGTTTTATTAACTGATGAAGGAGAGTGTAATTTGAATACATGAAAATATGGAAAGTTCAGTAAATACTCCTTAGAAATCTCACTTTTCAGTATAACTCAAGTAAATACACCTGTATAGTTTCACACTATTGGTACAGTTGGATGTATATTAAAATAATTTTTATTAAGTCTCCTACATCTTGAGAACAGTTTGTATTAATTAGCCTCAGTTTCAACTTGAGGCCATTTTGTGTAATTTACTAGTAACCTTATTTTTAAAAGCCTGGTGTATTCTAAAGTTGAATTGTGTAGGCTACACATAAGTAAACTTTTTTTTCAAAAGGGCCTATTTCTTTGATTATACAGAAATTTAAAATTCATAGGAAAACATTATTGTCTAATGTGATTTTTATTAAAAGTGTGAAAGTATATCTTTGAATTGTCCTTTTTGGAAGGAGAGTAACAAAATATGGAGATTATCATGATACTTAATAAGTAATTGAAATTTTTAATAGAAGTATTAATACTTTAGAATAGTAAAGCAATTATTTAAGGAAATAATATTTCAGAATCTATCCATTGTTCTGATTCTGATTGTCATTTGTAAAAATACTAATCTTCCTAGTTTGCTGAAGATGATTCCAGTTGCATAAAATGTTAAATGCATATGTGTGTATATATAAAATTTTAACCTCTTTAGAGTACTTTTAACACATTTGTATAAGAATGTTTATTCTTATCTTTGCTCAAAATTATCTTGTTCAATGTAAACTATGTGACTAAACTATGTGACCACTAATCAATGATCTTAAGTTGGAGGAAAATGTACATTCATGTATGTGTATGTATCTTATTACACAGAAAAAGGAGAAGAGAGGAACAGAGAAATAATACAATTTAACTTGCTAACTAGGCAGAAATATTGTGGTTCAAATTGCCATTGCATTTATCAAATCTAACTGAATTACTGGAAAGTTCCACCTTTTCAAAATCAGAATATTTTGAAAAAAAATTTTAGCTACTTCTTTGCTTTTCCACTTTTGGAATAGATTCAGACAGGAATTATACAACATTCCTGGGCAAAAAATGTTTAGTGAGATTTGACAATTAATTCCCTTATTTGTAAATTAACTTGTATCATGTTGTAGATGATAATAATGTCATTTGTGTTTACAAGGCAGTTGTTGAATATTACATAATGGGCATAAACTGTCCTGAACCTGGGATGGCAAATAACAAAATATATTTAAAACTGATTTAAGCCAAAATGAAAATGTATTATTTTATATATCTGAAAACTTAAGGACTTATTCAGGCATTGTCAAATCCAAGGGCTCAGATGATGGTAGTAGAATTCAGCCTTTCTTTTTCCATTAGCTCTGCATTCTCCGATGGTTTCATCCTTCAGCAACTCTTTCCACTTGGTGGTCCCCAAAGTGCCACATTTAGAAATCTTCTGGATAGTGGTCCCAGATTTTCCATTTTTCCAAAAGTTTCTGTAAAACTAGTAGAAGTACTCTTCATATTGGCTACATCATTTTGTACTCCTACCAACAATGTGCGAAGGTTCCAGTTTCTCCACAACCTTGCCCAATACTTGTCTTTAAAAAAAAAAAAAAAAAATCATCCTCACAGCTGTGAGGTATTATTTCATTGATTATAACTTTGCTAATTGTGATGTTGAGTATTCTATATTTTTCCTTCCTTCCTTCCTTCCTTCCTTCCTTCCTTCCTTCCTTCCTTCCTTCCTACCAGCGATTGAACTCAGGGGCACTTGACCACTGGGCCACATCCCCAGCCCTTTTTTGTATTTTATTAGAGGCAGGGTCTCACTGAGTTGCTAAGTGCCTCACCATTGCTGAGGCTGGCTTTGAACTTGTGATCCTTCTGCCTCAGCCTCCCAAGTGCTGGGATTACAGGCATGCGCCACCGCGCCCGGCTCATTCTTATATTTTTATCATATGTTTCCATCACTGTTTTATAATATTATAATTCTTTTAGTAATTATCTTAGAGATTTCATTATGCTAATTTATTAGATTACCTTGATTTAGTAATTTTACTGTTCCCCAAACCTAGTCCCAAATTAACTTTCATAGTCTACTTTGAATTAGTACTACCTTTTAATTTTACTACCTCATAAACAATACAAAAATCTTGCAGCCCAGTGCAGTGGCGCATGCCTGTAATCTCAACAGTTTGGGAGGGTGAGGCAGGAGGATTGCAAGTTCAAAGCCAGCCTCAGCAACTTATCAAGGTGCTAAACAACTCAGTGAGACCCTGTCTCTAAATAAAATACAAAAGGACTGGGGATGTGGCTTAGTGTTTTAAGTGCCCCTGAGTTCAATCCTTGGACAAAAAAAAAAAAAAAAAAAAAAAAAAAAAAAATATTTATATATATATTTTCAGCAGTGTTGAAATATATAATCTTTTCAGTAGTGTTGTTCTTTTACTCTTCCCATTATGACTTTTGTTACATTAGACATTTTGACTCTCTCCATATTTCTTTTGTACTTTTTCTACTTTGTATTTCTACCCCCCCCCCCCCCCCTTTTTTTTTTCTGTATACTTCCATTGGTCTATCTGGCCATTTATTAATTCTCTGCTCTTCTATTCCTAATATTTTAAAAACTCATATTTTGGAATCTTAATGTATTTTTTCAGTTATAGAATTTTAATATGACTTTTTGGAGGTTAGATTGCATGTTTCAGTTATAATTCTCCCTGTTTTCCATGTATTCCTAATCTGTTTCATGATTCCACTAAATGAAGCACTGTGGGTCTCTTTCTATTGTCTGCTGATTTTCTTGGTTTTCATTTTGTGGGTCTACGGCTTTAGTGTGCCTCACTGTGTTGAACATTGTGGCTCTTAAAGATGTTATTTTCAAATATGGTGAAATTTAGCAGGCAGATAAAATGCTAGACCTTCATCCTGTTAAGGTCTGGTTTGAGGGGTCTTTTTAGGGATGGTCTGTTTCACTTCTTTGGTCTTAACTGAAAGTAAGGGATGCTTACTCCAGGACCTTTCTACTCTGACAAGACTTAACTCTAATTTTTCTTCTCAGCACCATGAGGCAGCTCTGATCTTCTGATCTTTGATCAGTCATTAGCCTCTCAGCTATTTTTATCTGTTGGATTTCTTGGCGTTTCACTCTACACATACCTATTAGAAATCAACAATGACTCAAGGGGAAATCCCATGAAGATTTTTGAACTTGCTCCTCTGTAATACCCTTCCTCCCAGATCTTTGTCTTGCAAATTCCTGGTGTTTTCAGCATCCCCTGAACTTCAGACTATCTCCACAGGGTAGAGTAAGAATACTGTTTTCTGTTTATATCCTGTTTCTGTGTCATGATTCAACAGATGTCCTAAAGGGAGGAAAAGTCAGGTTGACTGGAGAGTTTATGCAGGTGTGGTCCTCTTCTAGGTTTCAATTCTGTAAGTCCAAGGTGTGCTTTGTCCAGTTTTCATACTTTCCAGACTATAGGAAGATAGTCTAATCCAAATTCTGTCACCATGAGAACCAATTTCAACTTAATATTCTCCCTCTATAACATTTTAAAGTTCATGTTCTTATTATAATGTTCTTTATTTTGGCAGTTTTCTTTTATAATACTTGGAGATAAACATAAGCACATTATAATTATGAAGGGCTTAATATTATAATGAAAATTATAATGAGAATTATACCACAACCTTTTCTGGATCTTTTTTTTTTTTTTTTTTTTTTTGTGGTACCGGGGATTGAACTCAGGGGCACTTGACCACTGGGCCATATCCCCAGCCCTTTTTTGTATTTTATTTGGAGACAGGGTCTCACTGAGTTGCTAAGTGCCTCGCCATTGCTGAGGCTGGTTTTGAACTCGCGATCCTCCTGCCTCAGCCTCCCAAAGTGCTGGGATTACAGGCGTGCGCCACCACGCCTGCTGGATCATTTTTACATGTGAATATTTGCTTATAAATCACAAGATCCACAGTAACATAAGGCTTTTTGCCATTCTTATGTTTACTTAGCTGTGCCTTTGTCCATATTTTTCTCATTTATACTAGAGTTTATCTACACTCCTTGAAATAACTGTGATTTGGGGGTTGGGGTTTTAGCTCATTGGTACAGCACATCCTTCGCATGTACAAATCTCTGTGCTTGGCCTCCAGCACCACAAAAATAAAAGAAAGAATTATGATCCACATTTGTCTAATACTTTAGAATTTGTAAACTGCCACTGTATCCATTATAGTGTTATCTGACTTTAAAGAGATTTAGATTTGATCCCAGAATTGCAAAAAAAAAAAAAAAAAGTAAAAATAAACAAAAACAGTTGAAATTTAATATTTAAATCGTTTTAGAGAAAAATACATATAACTTCTTTGCCTTAGTAGACTACTTACATCTCTTAATCATTTTATCAGTATTTAGAATAGGGAGACTATTGATTATGAAGAAATAACAGACTTGCTTTATTATTTTTTTGCCTTTATTGCCATGATATCTGCAAGAGCAAGCCTTTTCATAGTTGCTTTTCTTATGCCTTACCTTAATGTCAGTCATGATTGTTAGGCAAACTGTGACATTATTTGATACAAGTACTTGAGATGGAAGTACCAGCTGTGCATGGAATTCTAATTTGCAATTTGAAAGACATTAAAAGTGCTGATTTTTCTCTTGGGTTACCATCCTGAAGGCATAATGCACCGTCCTTTGGACAAACTCATTTTCTGTCAGCCTGAAAACTAAAAATTGTAATAATTGCACTTTTGTATTTTACAGTGTGTGGACCAGTTGACAAAGATCCAAACTGAATTACAAGAGACAGTGAAAGATTTAGCTAAAGGCAAAAAGAAGTACTTTGAGACCGAACAGATGGCTCATGCAGTGCGAGAGAAAGCTGACATTGAGGCAAAGTATGTGTTTTAGCATTTCTAAGAAAATTATTATGCAGTTAAATGTTATCTTTGCTGATTGATACTTTGTTCTCTGTTTATATAGTATATAGATTTGTTCTTAGGTTGTGTTGGTTTCATTTGATCTACATATGTTATACTTTAGATCACATTTTTATTTTATATTTTATATCACATTTTTATTTTATACTGTTTTTTATCTATTAAAATGGCAAAATAGGAATATGTGACCTTTAAATTGAATTTTTAGACAAGATAAATGAACATTATACTTACAGACTTGAAGGCTTATGGAAAGTCTAGTAAAAGTTGTGGTGATATCTGAAAATTAGGGTTTAAGAGCCTCATTTTTATTTTACTAGACTCTAAAAATCAGTTCTAGTTGGAAATTCCTATGATATCTCAAATGTTATTGAAAGACTAACGGCATACCAAGTGAACAAGAGCACTGACCTTCTTCTTTTTTAAAAAATATTTATTTATTTGTTTTAGTTGTGCACAATGCCTTTATTTTTATGTGATGCTGAGGATCAAACTTGGGCTGTGCACAAGTTTTCCAGAGAAAACAAAATAAATCTGTGTTATAGAACTGAACTGAGGAGGCCTGTGATCAGGAGAGCTGAGACTTCTGTTCACAGTGCTGACTGTTGCAAAATCTAGGAGTCCGAACTCCTAGGCATGAAATCAGAAAGGTTTGGACACTTGTCAAATAGTCCAGCAAGGAGGGGGTTACCTGTAACATGTTGTTTTGTTGAGACAGGGTCTCTCTATGTTCCCCAGGCTGGGATTGAACTCTTTTTTTTTTTTTTTTTTTTTTTTTTGTGGTACCAGGGATTGAACTCAGAGGCACTCGACCACTGGGTCACATTCCCAGCCCTTTAATGTATTTTATTAGAGACAGGGTCTCACTGAGTTGCTAAGTGCCTCGCCATTGCTGAGGCTGGCTTTGAACTCGCGATCCTTCTGCCTCATCCTCCCAAAGTGCTGGGATTACAGGCGTGCGCCACCGTGCCCGGCTTGGGATTGAACTCTTTATCCTTCTGCCTCAGCTTTCTGAGTATCTAGGATTTACAGGTGTGTGCTACTACACCTGACTTCTTAACATGGCTTTTATCTGCAAGAAATTTAAGCAACTTCATCAGCATCTTGGGAAAATTCAGGGGCTCCTGGGAAGTTTATTTAGCATGATGGGTTGGTGAATGAATACTCATTGAGTACTTGATATTACAGGAAAACATTTAATATTTTTCTAATTTAAGTTTATTGTTTTTATTTTATTTTTTGAGCATTCAAGTATTTCCCATGCATTCATAGAGTCCCCAAACCCATCTTTCCAGTAAGATCTGAAGGTTAGCAGATCTCTATTGGGATTATTGTGCCATTCTGGCTTTTAGGAACTTATCTTTTAAACTCTCAGGGACTCTAGAACAGAGAATTGACAGAACATCTACAAATGTCTAATTTAGCCATGGCCCAGAGAGTAGAAAGGAAGACAGAGGTGGACTGTTCCTGAGAAGTATATATTTTGACTAGGTCTATTTCACAGAACTGATCCCAAGGAACTGCCTTCTCATGTGGCCAAATTCAAAGAGAGACATTTTACTTCAATGTGTAACTTCTCTGGAAAATTAATTCAACTACAGTGTTAAAAAAAGGCTCTATATCTTAACTCAGTTAATATTTATTTAGTTATTATATTGGGCACTATGCATCACAGATGAGTTAGGTGCGCTTTTGTGCCTTCAAGGAGTTTAGAGCCTATAATTAGAAAAAGTAACTATCATTTGTCTATTCGTAGTAGACTCAAAGAAATTATGTAAATTATGTACCTAAAGACACTCACCTAGTCACTAATTGCTTATAGTAGTAGTATGAAAACACTGTTATGAAAGCATAGAAAATGGAGAGATTGCCTATTGATAAAGGAACCTTTATAGAAGAAGTGATGCTTGGGCAGACTCTTGGAAGAAGAATGAGTATGTTTTTTCTAAGTAGAGGTAGGAAGATCAGGAAGGGGACTAAGTACTGAAGTAAATATAGTTTTGATGGATGGTATGATAGGCCCATTAGCAGAGACTACAGGAGGAAGAGGGTTAGTCTGAAGGAGATGATGAGTTCCATTTTGGATGTGTAAATTCTGGAGAGCCTGGGAGACACTGACATGGATATGTTTGGTAGGTGATCAAATATCTGCTCTTATATAAGAGAATTTGGCACTGAGAATTGTATTCTGAAGGTTAGTTGCCCATCAGATGAGTTATAGGGATACAGTCATATATACAGTGAGATATGAATTTTAATTTGGAGACCTAACATTATCATTTGAAGGATAGATAGTAAAGACTAGTACACAGTATAGTTCATTATTTGTATAGTGTGTGATTTTTAAAAATCCTTATTTTTTTAGATGGTCATCTTCAAGGACATTTTATTCTGTCATTAATACCTACCTAAATACCATGCAAGAAGTGTATTTAGATTAGCAAATGAAGTAAAAGCCATAAATTTAAAATTATATTTATGTTGGACAATCCATGTGCAAGTCAGCCTATTTGGATAATGACTATAAAGAAAGGAGAAATGTTAGTGCTTCAAACACAGTCTTTCTTACCCTGAACAGGCACTCTTAAGTCTTAGTGTAGGTAACCTTTGCTTTCCTACATCAAAATGAATAGAAATCTGATTAATGAAAACAAAAAAGCTGGGCGTGGTGGCTCCCGCCTGAAGTCCCAGCGCCTGGGAGGCTGAGGCAGGAGGATCACAGAGTTCAAAGCCAGCTTCAGCAATGGTGAGGCACTTAGCAACTCAGTGAGACCCTGTCTCTAAATAAAATACACACACAAAAAAAGGGTGGGGCTGGGGATGTGGCCCAGTGGTCGAGTGCCCCTGAATTCAATCCCTGGTACCAAAAAGTAAAAATAAAAATAAAAACAAAAAATTCCATAAAATAGGAATACAATTAGGCAGGAAATGACAGAAATATCTTAGACCGAATTTCTTTTAGCAGTGGAGAGGAGTTAGGAAACACGTATATTCATCCCTGAATATTTTCTCTCTTGTTAGAAAGGTAAGAGGCAACTTTTGCTGTCCTCTTCACAGTGTCTATGCACAGGCTGGCTGCTCCACCTTCCAGTCCCAAAAGGTTTGCAACTCTACTTCATACTTAGAGGCATAGCTGCCAGTGCATGCATTGCACTCTCCCATGGCAATCACCATGACACTGCAGTTAAGACAAACATTTCAGCTTCAGGAAAAATCATGGCTGTGGGAGTGCTGCTTGTTCCTTAGCATTTATCTGTTGACTTTGTCTGAATAGTTATCTCTAGCCTTTAAGTAAAAGCAACATACTACTCTTGACTGACAGGTTATGGTTTCCCTCCCAAATTTAGGCATCAAGAGAGATAGGGAAGTAAGAACACTAGAGTGGGAGAAGATTCAATAGAACCAAATTTTATGGGGCAGAGAGTTTTAAGGGCCTTCTGATTAAGTTCAAATTACCTTTAGGAGGGGAGGGGCACACAGGCAGGCAGGAACACAAATACAAATCATTTTTAATGAAGGGAATAACAAAAGGAAAGACTTTCTAGAGCCTATAGATTGCATTCTGGTGTTGTACTACTTGTCACATATAACTCTGAGGACCTGCTTACTTTGGTCTCCCCAGGTTGGTTGCCCTAGGGTTTCTCTGACCTTTTGAATAAGAACTGAAGTGTGTGGAATTATATGGTACAAGGAATAACTTATAGTTTGATAACTCCTGTTTATTAGAATATATTAATATATTTTGATTTTTTTTCTTGGTCAAATTGTATTTTTTTAATTGAGGATATTTTTAATATGTTAATCCCAGTATTCCTATTTTCCTATAATATTAAATTTTTTCCTACATACATAGTAAAATAAAGGCAAATAAGCATCATTTTTGACTTTCCATTTATAAATTCCTTTTAGAAAAATGTCTTGGAAAAGGGTTATTAATTTTTTTTAGTAACTATAATGTTTAGTAATTATGATATAATTTTATTAAACATTCTTTTCTATTTTTATATAGGTCTAAACTTAGTCTTTTTCAATCAAGAATCAGTTTACAGAAAGCAAGTGTAAAGGTGAGTTTTTGAAAGGTGTGTTTCACAATTGAGAAACCTTAGCTTACATTAAAAATAGTTTGGGTCTTTTGAGGGTGAAGTGGGGTTTTCCTACCTTAGAGAAACATTTTAAAAAATTTATTAGGTGTAGATGAACACACAATATCTTTATTTATTTTTATGTGGTGCTGAGGATCGAACCCAGTGCCTCACACATGCGAGGCAAGCGCTTTATCACTGAGTTACAGCCCCAGCCCCTAGAGGAAGCATTTTAAAGTCATTAACTCAGTGAGGAACTTTCCTTCCCAGTGATGGGTTTTTCACCCAGGTGTGGACACTGGACATAGCTTGCTTCCCAAGACTGCTTGAGGGGTAGGTTTGGATGCCTTACAATTCACATAGTCTTTATATTTAACTCTTAGTTGAAGAGACAAAGTGCAGGGGCTTTCAGAAGCGCTGCAGAATCATTTCACTCAGACTTAAACCTCTAACCAGGTACTCTTGGCTGGTGCAAGTGAGTTTTTCTGAGGGGCCCTCAAGCTGTGGAATACCTGTCAAGTAAGCTTAGAGACCGGACTTTGCTGCCAGGCTCCCCACCAACAGGAAGCTCTTCTGACACATTTGGATTGTTGATTTTTTAAAATACTATTATCTAAAACCTCCAGATTTACTACCCATATCTTCAAAAATAAGGAACCTTTATTTAGAACCTTTATTTTCCCATCTCAATAAACAAAATGTTTTTCAGTTCTCTAGAAAACTTTGGAATTATGTTAGGTATAAATAACAAATATTTTAAGATATTCTTCCCATGTATTCAGTCACTATTTCATTTCTTAATAGTGAAGTATAATTTTTATATACATATAAATGTTTTCTCCACATTGTTATCTTTACTCTTGGTGGGGAGCCATTAATTGCCCACTAAGACAAGTAGTGTTGTGTTTTTCCATGAAGTATCAGTTTGCACTGATTTTTTTCCTTTTACTATTATGTTTTAGTTAAAAGCCCGGCGATCTGAGTGTAATTCCAAAGCTACCCACGCAAGGAATGATTATCTTCTTACACTAGCAGCAGCAAATGCACACCAGGATCGCTACTATCAAACAGATTTAGTTAACATTATGAAGGTAATACAGTTTTAATATCTGTGATAATTTTGTTTCATTAAAAACAAACAACCCAGCCGGGCGTGGTGGCGCACGCCTGTAATCCCAGCACTTTGGGAGGCTGAGGCAGGAGGATTGTGAGTTCAAAGCCAGCCTCAGCAATGGCGAGGCACTTAGCAACTCAGTGAGACCCTGTCTCTAATAAAAACAAAAAAAGGGCTGGGGATGTGACCCAGTGGTTGAGTGCCGCTGAGTTCAATCCCCGGTACCAAAACAAACAAACAAACAAACAAACAACAACCCCCATGAGCTGGGTGTTGTGTATATAGGATCGAGTATAGAATACTAATGAGGCTACTTTGTATTTCATTAGAATGTGCTCAATATTGGTGACTGGTCTCTGTTTTCAAGTAATTTGGAATTAATTTTTAATGTAAGAAAATGTTTAAAGCCAAATCATAATAAAGGATTGCATTATTCCTTAGACATAGCAGATATTTGCTAAATAGTGATTATTGATATATAAAAGATAAAATTTATATATATATATATATATATATATATATATATATGAGATAATTCTTAAGGTGTGAAATTGCTTCTGAGCTATTTCCTGAGATTCAGGTCATTAGAATCAGTAGAATATTGAAGCTAGAAAGAATTTTTAAATACCTTCTGAATTATCAAAGAAAGGGTGGTATTTCCTGATAGTTTTATTTCTTGTTAGGTTGTATTGTCATTTGTTATTTTCTGCAAAATGTTCTTGCAAAATGTTTCTATAAAAACAGGTTTTACAAAAAAGGTATATAGTATAAAAATGTTTTTATAAAAAAGTATATTTTTTATAGTGTATGGCTTAAGAAAGGCTGAATTACTTATTAACCAGAATTTTGGCTATTTTTTATTTTTAAAAAACTTGGATTTTTTTTCCAAGTGTTATAATTTTATCTTTAGTAGGTGAAATTGTGCATTAATATTTGATGATTTTGAGTTGAAAAACAAAAAATGCTGGTGGTTATATGAAGATATCTTCTATTCTGGGTTTTACTCTGAAATACAGATAGATTGGATTACAGTTTGTATACCCAATCACCATCTTGGTCTTTCCTCATCTATACTACCTGTTTTTATTTTTAACTTTCACTGAAGTAAAGGAAAGGGGGAAGGGGAGGAGAAGAAAACCATTTTAACCCACTGCCAAGCTGTCTCTTCTTACAGGCAGGCAAACTCCACTTTGGATTGCATCTCATTCTTTCCAAACGTAGGATTATTCTGTCTTTTTCTTATATTTTCAATGCACCCGTCTCAAACGTATAATTCTTAATGACTCTTCAACACATGTATTGCTATAGATAAATTGCTTGTTTTAGGAAATCAGCAGTTAAGAATGGGGATACGACTAGTGCAGGCACTCTTTTTCTACAGAGGCTCTAGGAAAAGCGGTCAGCTCCATCCAAAAACTTCCAGTTCCTCGTTTGAAAGTAAAGATGGAACATTTCCTGAGACCATTAGCAAAAGGCAGGAATGTTGGAGGAAGTCAAACTGGACTAAGAAGTAACTTATTGCAAAATTTCTTCTTTCCGGGGCTGAGGTTGTAGCTCAGTGGTAGAATACTTGCCTCCCATGTGTGAGGCACTGGGTTCCAGCCTCAGCACCACATAAAAATAAACAAAATAAACGAATTGTGTCCATCTACAAAAAAAATTTTTTTTTTTTTTTTTAATTTCCTCTTTCCTTTTTGTTTACTGCCTGAAATCCTCTTTTCCTGCCATTTGTCCTGTTGCAACTTCTGCTGGTTAGAATATAGGTTAGAATAGTGAGATAGGAAATTATTTTGATATCCAAATGAGAACTCTGTGTACCTTTCCCCATAGAGTATTGGACATAGAGGTTAGACGTTTTAGCATCTTATTAGGTGTTTCATAGTGCTTCACACTTACCTGGAAATTGGCCTTCCATTCATTCTAACATGATTTCTTTAGGGAAATATGTATTCTCAGTTTCAAACAATACATTTACTGAAGATGATTTTCAGCACAGAATTTGAGTCCCTTTATGCTGTATATGTCTACCATTAGATCAAAGCTGATAATCTACAAGTTAAGTATCCCTTATCTGAAATGCTTGGGACCAGAGTGTTTCAGATTTCAGATTTTTGGATTAGAGACGCTCAGCCTGTATATAGATTCCCCCCCCCCCCCCCGAATATGTATTTTTAGAGCAGCAAGGGCTGTATTCAAAGCATGAAACAGGCTCCTGTACATTTCTCTGCTGTCAATATCTAATTTCCATTTCTGTGGAAAAAATGGGCAAGATATCTCCAAGCTGCTTCCATCTGAGAGAGCAAGAAGTTGGTGGGGAGTGATCTGAAGTCCTTATTCTCTGTCAGGTGGGGCATGGACAGTTATGGAATTCAGCATCAGGGCAGTCCAGAGGTCCATGGTTGCTATTGGTGGGTAACTAGACAAGGCATACATAGGGCAGGGATCATACCAGGGCAACAGTGAGCAAGACAGTAAAGCATTACTTTTTTTGTAAACAATTAACACAAAAGCAATTAGTATTTCAGCCAATCTCTGAAAACCATGAAGACAGTAACTCATTAAACCTTAAGGTGTATCTAGGTGTCTTGCACCCCAACAAAGCAGGTTCCTGCTCAGGTGGTGTGAGCCACCTGGGAAAATAAAAAGTCTGAAATAATCTTTAAGAAAAAAAAGACTGAGCTAAAGGTTAGATTTTAAAAAGTGGAGCCTCTGATGGGTCTTCCAGTCTTGATACAAGCTGGAACTGGACAACTAAAAAAGACCTGATTCTTTATTTAAGGGGGAATACATCAAAGGCAGGGATAAGGTTTCAATGGGTGGAGTCTTGTTTGGTGCTTGCTTCTCAGTGTGGTAGGGTCTTGCAGTAAACAGGTTAATTGGCATTTGACACGCTACACCCATCTTCAAGAGGCTGTCTGGCTCCAGCAAGTCATTCCCATCTTCGGAGCTGAGTTAGAACTTAAGTGGTGAGTTTGGCACCATGTGAATCAAGCCTTCTCAAACCAGTGAATTCCTACTGAAAGTTCCTGATACCAAGTTTCCCTACCTAATGGCTCACCAAGGCTCAGTTTACCCATGGCTCATAGATGGCTCTTGGCAAAGGTAGGATCCAACATTCCATTGATTTGTAAGTGGAGGCCATTTAAGGCTTTGGAAACATAAGCAGAGTTGTTAGAAACATATACAGCATTTAGTTTTTTAGTTGCTAAACTCTGTCACATTTAATATGCTTAATGCTATATTTTCATCCAACAAGAAGCCATAACTTCAGCCAGGCACGGTGGTGCACGCCTGTAATACCAGCCCTTGCGAGGCTGAGGCAGGATTATCGCGAGTTCAAAGCCAGCCTCATCAACTGCGAGGCACTTAGCAACCCCCCACCTCCCTCGCCCCAAAAGCCATAACTTTGTTAATGATAGAAACAGTAAAAATTTCAAACTAAGCCATAGTTACCCTTTTGAAACACTAGAAAAAGGTCCTGGATTTCAGATGGATACATTGTTAATTCCATTGTAGCATTTCCTTACTTATAATATATTTAACTGTTGTTCTTCAGGGCTCACACATTTGCTCCTGACATAACCAATTCTATATGCTTAGCTTCCATACTTGTTTCATCAACCTCTTCCTCTTCACTCTTCTTGTACAGTTGGACTCTGTGTGTTTTCTTCAGTGTTTGAGACAGCTTCATCTTGAACTCTGAATTTCTCAGCAGCTGCTAATTGTGCTTGCTGAGATAAAACTTCAATCTTGGCTTACCCAAAAACTATATAGGTATCTGAAGCTGGACTCTTGTAGACATCTGGTTTTGTGATGACAAAGAGGATATTCTTAGATTTTTGGTAGTCATTCTAGTAATCCCCGTAACCTATCAAAGACCCAGTTTGGACGTAGCTTTCCGTGCCTTCTTTTCACTCTGACTCTGTTTTGCTTTATTGACTGGTTCTTCCTCGATAGCATTTAGTTTTTATAATGGCACAGGTGTCCCCTTCCTATGAATATTTTAAAATGAGCTAATATTAGCTTAAACAGCAGCAAAACTAAAATCTTAGGCTGAGGGTAGCTTTAGTGATAGAGTGCACACCAAGAATGTAGGAAGCCCGGGGTTTAATCCTAGCACCACATAAACCATAAACAAACAAACTAGAGATTTTATCCTTACTACCTAGTTCAGTGTGTGTGTGTAATATTTATTTTGTTTATTCATTTTTATGTGGTGCTGAGGATCAAACCCAGTGCCTCATATGTGCGAAGCAAGCATTCTGCTACTGAGCCACACCCCCAGCCCCTAGTTCAGTATATTTTTAATGCATGATAAATGTTTGTGAACATTTGAACATACTGAACAAATGAATGAATAATCAATCGTGTTTTAATCCTCACATGATAAATCATTTCCACTTTGTAAATGAGGAAATTAGATAAAGCTTGAATTCAAATCCGGCAGGTTTAACAGAAGGGCTGGTGTCACTAACTCTTTACATGATGCTGGTTCTTTGGACTTATTTCTTCTTTCTTTGTTAAATGGAGCATAGTCGTGCATTGTCTTTAATTGTTGGCTTCCATGAGGAGCCATGAGATGATGAAAGTGTTTTTGTTCATTTTGAAGCTTGGTATACATGTTACATATTATTTTTTTAAATAACAGAAGTTCTAGCCAGGCCTGGTGGCACGTGCCTGAATCTCAGTGATTTAGGAGGCTGAGACAAGAGGGTTGCAAGTTTGAGGCCAGCCTTGGCAATTTAGACCCTGTCTCAAAATAAAAAGGGGTGGGGATGTGGTTTAGTGGTACAGTACCACTGGGTTCAATCCCCAGTATGCAAAATAAATAAAAGAAATTCTAGTATATTTTAGATTAGTCTTGGTTTTCTTTTGTTTGTTTTGTTGGTGGGAAGGAGAGTGTAGAAGAGACTTCAGTGCTTGGGAATAAGAATGGAACAACTATTTAGGTGCTTATCATTATTAGATACTACAGGTACTTTTAAAACCATTATTTATTTAGTTTTCATAATATCTTTCCTAATAAATATGATTATACATATTGAACAGATCAACTATCAGAGACTCAGTGAAATCCAGTTATTATATTATAGCCAGGACTTAAGGTCTCTGTGTTCTCTCCTAGACACCCTGTGTTTTCTTACTCCCATACCATTCCAGTCTCCTTGGTAGTAAAAATTAATAAGCCATAGCATACAGTGAATATCATGAATTCTGAGAGAATTGTAGAATAAAATTGTTAGTTGAACATTGCACATTCTCTCCTGTTCTAAATATTCTGAAAATGATGATCATGTCTCTATCTAAATACAAATATTTGGACAGCTTCCTCAAGGAATACTTTTAATTCCTTAAGCCAGTATTGATTAGAACAGATACTAAATCTATATTGCTCTGTGTCTGTATATTGTCAAGCAAGTGTTCTTTTTTTTTTTTAAAACTTCAAACTAAAATAAACAAAAATACTATTGCCAAACCATGGAAATGAGATAACCAGTTTAATCAGATCTATAGAGAGCAACTTAACTGGCTTCTGGAAAGTGAGATAGTTGTTCCTTAAATGTTCTTTTGAATAACATGATCTTGTAAAATATTTTTCTTTTTTTTTTTTTTTTTTTTTTTGTACCAGGGATTGAACTCAGGGGCACTTGACCACTGGGCCACATCCCCAGCCCTTTTTTGTATTTTATTTAGAGACAGGGTCTCACTGAGTTGCTAAGTGCCTCGCCATTGCTGAGGCTGGCTTTGAACTCACGATCCTCCTGCCTCAGCCTCCCAAAAATATTTTTCTTTTTAAGAGTTCATACAGTATTTTCTTTGTGGTTTGGATGAAGAAAAATAAGGTACAGTACATTAGAGTAGAAAAGATAACATGTCAATCTAATGAAAGATTTTAAAAGCTTACTACTATTTGGGAGTTTATTTCTAGACAAATATTTACTGTTCTCATTGAAAGTTAAACATATCTGGACTAGTTGATAATTGGGCAAAGTTATTAAAAACTTTATCTGACAATATCTAGAAAATATGATAATTTGGCATATCTTTTGCAGACTCTTTTTTGTAGTCTATGAAGAGAAAAACATTATTGGTATTCAAGTCTCTTTTCTGGCTTTTCTTGCTAAGCATTAATTATTCCAAAAGTCTTCCTCATTCATATTTGGATTGTATAGCTCTCATCTTTTTTTATTTTGAGTTCTGGCTTTTCTGGTATCTCTGCCATCTCTAGCTGGTGTACTTCTCTTTCATCTGGTAGAATTTTTTTCACTTAGTAAATTAGCATGGAAGTCCCCAGATTTCAAACTTGGCTTTCTGCTTCTCTTATTTACATCCTTTTTGTACATTCTTTTTCTTACGGAGAATAATCATTTGGCTAGTTTCTACTGATACTATACAGTTATCAAATCTGTCTGCAGTCTTTAACATTATCCGCATCCATTATGCTTTATCCTTCTATGGCAGAAACTTTTTTCTAAGCCAGGCATGGTGGCGCTCGCCTGTAATCACAGCACTTGGGAGGCTGAGGCAGGAGGATCGCGAGTTTAAATCCAGCCTCAGCAATGGCGAGGCACTTAGCAACTCAGTGAGACCCTGTCTCTAAATAAAATACAGAAAAGGGCTGGGGATGTGGCCCAGTGGTCAAGTGCCCCTGAGTTCAATCCCTGGTACCAAAAAAAGAAAAAAAAAGAAACTTTTTTCTTTTTTTTGTTTTCTTTCTTTTTTTATTTATAATAATAGTATGTATTACAATTCATAATGCACATATATAGCATCTTTTTACATACAACTGTTTGTATACAATGTATATAAGTACCATTCAGATCTTCAATCATGCATTTAGGATAATGATATCCATTTCATTCAACCACCAATTTTTTTTCCTTCCCCCCCTCCCCCTTGCTCCCTCCCTTCCCCTCCCTTTCCTTTGACCATTCTAGTGTTCCTCTAATCCTCCTATGTACCCCCATCCAACAACACTGTAAACTAGCCTCCTTATATCAGAGAAAACATTCGGTATTTGGATTTTTGGGATTGGCTAACTTCACTTAGCATTATATCCTCCAACTTCATCCATTTACCTGCAAATGTCATTATTTTATTCTCTTTTATTGCTGAGTAAAATTCCATTTTGTATATATACCACATTTTCTTTATCCACTCATCTACTGAGGGACATCTAGGTTGGTTCTACAACCTAGCTATTGTGAATTGTACTGCTATAAACATTGAAGTGGCTGTGTCACTGTAATATGCTGTTTTTAAGTCCTTTGGGAATAGACCCAGGAGTGGGACAGCTGGGTCATAGGGTGGTTCCATTCCCAGTTTTCCAAGAAATCTCCATACTGCTTTCCATAGCGGTTGCACCATTTTGCAGTCCCACCAGCAATGTATGAGTGTGCCTTTTTTCCCACATCCTCTCTAACATTTATTGTTGAAACTTTTTTCTAAATTAGAGGCAGCTCATTTCCTCCACCCACCCCCCCACCCCGCCCCTTCCCCCGTGGTTTCCACCAGTAATCACCCTATCCTAGGGTTCAGGTGATGAGTACTGTTAATCTAGCTTCCAAGGCTTAGAAACTGTAATGTCCAATATGGTAGTCCTTAAGTACATGTGACTATGTAATTTAAAAATGAATACATTTTGGGCCCAAGGAGGGCAGAGCCATGGGATTAGGTGTCGGGAGGACCAGGTAGCCATTTTTGAGGTCCTACTGTCCCCTTGGCATTTGCATCTTCAGTCCTGCCATCCCTGCAGCTATCACTACCATAGGATCATCTGCCCTTTGCTGCAGACAAAAAAAATAAAAGCAAGTAGTAGTTGAATAGGAAAAGAATGGCATCAAAGCAGATTTCCAGCAACAAGTGCTTTGGGGTATTACAGAAAGTTTTTGAACATGACAGTCTTGAGCTGAACTGCAAAATGGAATTTTCTGTCTATTTACCACCAAAGGCAGAAAGTGGAAAGTGCCCTGCACTACATTGGTTGCCTAGTTTAATTTGCACAGAACAATTTTATATCAAAATCTGGTTATTATCAGGCTGCCTCAAAACACAGCCTTGTCATTTGCTCCCAGACCAGCCCTCATGGCTACAATACTAAAGGAGAAGATGGAGAGCTAGGGTGTCTGCATTGGTGCTGGGTTTTATGTGAATATCACTGAAGATTTTTGGAAAAGTAACTACAGAATTTAGTTTAGTCTTGGGTAACAAAGAAGCTTCCCAACTCATAAATACCAGTTTTCCAGTGGACCCCTAGTGGATGTCTATTTCTGGCCACTTCATGGGTGGTCAGGGAGCTCTAATTTGTACTTTGAAAAATCCCGGAAAATACAAATCTGTGTCAGCATTTGCTCCAGTTTGCAACCCAGTGCTCTGTCCATGCAGCACAAAAAAACCTTTAGCAGATATTTGGGAACAGATCGAAATAAAGGGAAGGAATATGATGCAACCCATCTTGTGAAGTCCTGTCCAGGTTCTCAGTTGGACAAGGGGAAAGATGACCAGTTTCTTCTAGATGGATATTTGCTCTCTGATAATTTCATAGCTGCCTATATAGTAAAGAAATTTTCTGTTGTTTGTAGATGAAAGGAGGGTTATGATCATAGCTACTACTTCATTGCACCCTTTATTACTGACCACTTCGATCATTATGCAAAATACCTGAATGCATGAAAAACTTCTGATAAGAGACTCTCTTCAGGATTGTAAAAGTTATAATAAACAGAATTACTGAGGAAAAACATTTTGAAACACTGGATTTCATGGTGCTAAAAGATATTCATTCTACAGTTGAATCTCCTAAATAAATATATAAAATTTGAAAAAAAAAAAAGAAATAAATCTTAAAATAGTTCACAGTATCCACAGTTTAAGTGTTCATAAACTCCATGTGGCTAGTGACCACCATATTAGACCATGCAGATATACTTTCATTGTCTCAGAGCTCTATTGGACAATAGTGCCCTAGAGCTTAGTTTTTAACTTGTTTTCCTTCCATTGTGACTTCATCTGTCCATCACCAACCCTACTGACCATTTTTCTCCATAACCACAGCCATGATTACATTCTGTTATTTCAGGAGTAATTCCATCTTCACTCGTACGCTAGACCTTTATAAATAATCTTGTAATAGAATAGAAGTTGGAAAAATTTTCTGTAAAGGGCCAAATAATATATATTTTATGTTTCTGTGTTGTAGCCACTCAACTCTGCTATTGTTGTATAGTCATTGACAGCTCAGAAATGGTGAATATGGATATGGTCCAGTAAAACTTTTGTGTTTATATTTCCAGAAATAGGTATTGGGGTGGATTGGGCCTATAGGCCTTAGTTTGCTGACTTTGGTATAGAACTTTAAAACAACAACAACAACAACAACTGTATTATGGAATTTGTTTTAGCTATATACATATTCTCACAAGATGATATGATAACAACCAATTTACTCAACACCTAACTTTAAAAATGAAACATTACAAACACAACTAAAACTTCCTACGTGACTTCTTCCAAAACATAGCCCTTTCATCCACTGCATTATAACCACTACTCTTCCAACAGAAAATATTATTATCTTAGATGGCATCATACTTTATGATATTCTGCAACTTGCTCCCCCCCACACACTCAATATTTTGTTAAGGTTTATGCATATGAGTATGGCATTTTAGTTTTTGCTTTGCTATGCAGTATTCATCATGTATATGTTGTAAATTACCCTTTTTCTTAATGGAAATTTTAGTTGTTTACTGTTTATTTTATTTTATTTTTATAAACAATGCTGCTATCATTTGTTGTGTATGTATCTCTGGGTACACTTGTGCAGGAGATTCTTGAGGCAATGTATCTAGAAATGGTAGGTATCGGGAGCTTTACCAGAAGGCCAGTTTCTGTTACAGTGCTGTTTGCCTTACCTTTTAACATTGTTTACATATCATTTTCTTTTTAAAACTAATTAATTAATTAATTTATTTATTTATCTATCTATCTATTTATTTTTATGTGGTACTGAGGATCAAACCCAGTGCTTCACACGTGCTAGGCTAGCACTGTACTACTGAACCCCACAAACCCAGGCCCTGCATATCATTTTCAACTCAGTAAGCATTTGAGTTTTTACTTGGTGATAGGAACTTGATGATACAAAGATGAATTGGATATGATCTATGCCATCAGTGAGCCATAAACAAGGAGGTTATGATTCTCTGGAGCAGCTCTCCAGGGGCTTATGGAATATGACATAGTGGATCCTTTTCCTGCTATATTGGTTATATTATAATTGGCTCCCTGTGACCCACAGAGAGAAAATGAGTATGCTTCTTGTGAGTCTTTATCAAACTTTGAGAACAGTTTTAAAATATTTTTTAGGAGCCAAATATTTTCAGACCCCTATGTGAAATCTTTATACATAAAGCAGATGAAGGGGAAAGTTATTTGGTTATAAAAGTTGAGAGTATGTTGCTCTTTGTGTTTGTTTCCCACTCCTCTCACCTGCCTGTGCCATTTCCTTACTTCTTTCTGTGTTTCCTGAGGCATTATGCTGAATACTACAGTTCCTTGAAATATAGTTTGGAAACAAATGTTCTATAAAAGGATATTCCAACTAACAAATTTCTTGTAAAATTCTAAGTTTTGTCTAGATGATCTTCATTCTAGATTTTCTCAAGTAATTTTTTAAAAATGTAAGTCAGAACCTAGTAATCTGTTAATACCCTGCAGTGGCCAGTTCATCAGAACAGGCTTGGACATTGTAGTTTGACTCTGAGTTGAGTGTCTTTGCTGGAGAATCAACAGTGAATGAGCAATACTGAAGCAGAACATACATAGAACTATTAGCATATAGGGCTGGGGTTGTAGTGCAGTGGCAGAGTGCTTGCCTAGCACATGTGAGGTACGGGGTTCAATCCTCAGGACCACATAAAAATAAATAAAATAAAGGTATTGTATCCATTTAAAAAAAAAGTAGTATATAGGGTGACAAGAGTAAGAACTTTAAAGAAATCCACTTTTTTTAAAAATCAGTTTTAGTGAAGTATAGTTAACATACAATAAAATGCAGTGGTATGTCAAATCCATTTCATGCATTCCCACTTTGAATCTATTACTTCCTGTGTTACTACCAGATAGAGAAGACTCTCTGCTCTTAAAGGGCTAGTGTGATTATGTTAAACCCACCCAGATACTCTTTCTTTTGCCATTTATGATAACATACAAGAATGATATCTCATCATATTCATTCTGTTTTTTTTTTTTTTTTTAAGTGAATTTGACTACTCTAAGTATCTCTTATAAGTAGAGTTATGACTCGTCCTTTTGTGTCTGGCTTATTTCACTTAACATACTGTCTTCCAGGTTCATCCATGTTGTAGTATATGTCAGAATTTCATTATTTTATAAGGCTGAATAACATTCCATTGTATTTACATACCATGTTTTGTTTATTTATCCATTGATGGATGTGAGTTCCTTCTGCCTTTTAGCTATTGTGAAAATGTTATATGAACATGGAAGACGTATTTTGAGTTCCTATTTTCAGTTCTTGATACATACACACACACACACACACACACACACACACACACACACGCGCACGCACATTTTTTGGTAATGGGAATTGAACCCAAGGGTTCATGTTGTAGCATGTATCACTCTTTATTCCTTTTTATGACTGAATAATGATATACCACATTTTATTTATCCATTTATTAGTTGGTTAACATTTGGATTATTTTCACTTATTAACTATTACCTACCTGTCTCTTTATTCTCATCTCAGATCTCTCCCTTCAGTCTCTACCCTTCAATGAATTTCTCTCTTTGGTTTCTCAACCATAGCAACCTCATTCCTAAACCAGTGCTTCCTCACTGTTCACATTCACTTTCTTTTTTTTTTATTAATTCATATTTGTTCTAATTAGTCATACGTAACAGTAGAATGCATTTTGACGCATCATACATAAATGGAGTATAATTTCTCATTCATCTGTTGTACATGATGTAGAGTCGCACAGGTCATGTAATCATATGTGCACATAGAGTAATAATGCCCAGTTCATTCTACTGTCATTCACATTTTCACTTTCTTAACTCCTGCATTTTCCTCTGGTGCTGGGAATTTAACCCAGGGTCTTACATACACTAGGCACACTTTCTTAAGTCTTGGGTTCACATTCCCAGTTCTAATCTATTTCTGTAGGAAAGCCTTCCCCAAACTATATCATATTCCTCCATTATATATTCTCCTAGCATCAGTTTTTTTTTAAATATTCTTCTTAACTTGTAATTGTATACTTGATTATATTGTCTTTTTGTTTTTACCTCCTGCCCTTAGTACACTGCAAATTCTTAAAAACAAAATTGTGTGTTTTCTGCTCACAGCTGTATCGTTGGAGCTTAGCATAGTACCCAACATATATATCTGTTAAGTATATTAATGCATGAATCTATTTGTAATGAAACCTATCAACAGTGCAGAGTTTTCATCTAACCCACATTCTGTTAAATTTTGTTCACGATCAAATATAACATATTTCCTAAAGAAGAAAAGTTTTAAAGCAAGACAAGTTTGGTTTGATTCCTGATTTTATCACTTAAATAGTTTTGTGAATATAGGCAAATTATTTCCCTTCTGAAAGCCTCAGATAACTAGTATATAACATGAAGCTGCTAGTAAGTATCCTAGTTGCTTTTGGAGTATTCAGTGAGGTAAAGTATAGCAAGCATTTCCACCTTTATCATATTATTATTATAAGGTGCTTAGACATTTATGAATTCAGAAAATTCATTGAGGGTCTACTAGTATCTGATACTCTTCTGAATATTTGAGATATACCAGTGAAACAAAGACAATTAATAAAAAGTAAACATGAATCACTCTGTATATGTCAGGTGCTCATCTAAACTCTTTACTTTCATTAACCTACCAATTCTTTGTGAATAGATACTATTATCATTATCCCTATTTTATCAGAGAAGTAATTGAAACATAGAAAAGGCAATTAGCGAACCAGGCGTGGTGTAATCCCAGCACTTTGGAGGCTGAGGCAGGAGGATCGCGAGTTCAAAGCCAGCCTCAGCAATGACGAGGCACTTAGAAACTCAGTGAGACCCTGTCTCTAATAAAAATACAAAAAAAGGGGCTGGGGATGTGGTCCAGTGGGGTCTAGTGCCCCTGAGTTCAATCCCCAGTACAAAAAAAAAAAAAAAAAAAAAAAAAAAAAATCTAATGGAAGAACAAATAAATAAATTTTTTAAAAAAGGTAAGTAGCTTGCCCAGGTCACACAGGCAGTCAGTGACACAGCTGAACCATAGGCTGAACCAGCCCAGCTCCCATGCACTTTCTTCTAATCACTTTGCAGTATACTGCTCTTGTCCAGGGTCACTTCCACTGATGCCTGATGAATGAGGATATTTCATTTTTTTGGCAGATCAACAGTCTAGTAACTTTAAATATTTAAAAAATAAATGAAGCCAGGCATGGTGCACACACCTGTCATCCCAGAGACTCTGGAGTCTGAGGCAGAAGGATTACAAGTTCAAGGCCAGCCTCAGCAACTCTGAGACCCTTAGCAACTTAGCAAGACCCTGTCTCAAAATAGAAGTGAAAAGGAATTGTGGAATTGTGGATGTGGTTCAGTGGTTAAGTGTCCCTGTGTTCAGTCCCTGGTACTAAACAAACAAACAAACAAATAGGGTCCATTATGGTCTCATTTTGTTGTGACTTTTATTTAACCTATGATGACTCCTGGTGATTACCTCTACCTTTTTACATTATAAAGCTATTTGTTCAACTGTCTTTTAGAAATTGGTAGGAAGTCATGTTATCTCTGTCATTTTTTTAATATAAGGCACATTCTTACTGAAAAAAGTAAGGGGAAAACCTTAATGTCCTTAGTTACAATGATTGAAGAAAGAAAATCTCAAAGTATAGAGTCATCACTTAACTTATATAAACTATATTCTGTACATTTTCCCAATTTTACATTGACTGTCAACAGCCTATACCAGTGATTCTTTTTTTTTTTTTTTTTTTTTTTGGTACTAGGGATTGATCTCGGGGGCACTTGACCACTGGGCCACATCCCCACCCCTTTTTTGTATTTTATTTTAGAGACAGGGTCTCACTAAGTTGCTAAGTGCCTCGCCATTGCTGAGGCTGGCTTTGAACTTGCTATCCTCCTGTCTCAGCCTCCCAAAGTGCTGGGATTACAGGCGTGCGCCACCGCGCCCAGCCCTATACCAGTGATTCTTAAGGTTTTTTTTTTTTTTTTTAATTTCTTTTAAAGTTGTACACACAGTATCTTTATTTATTTTTATGTGGTCCTAAGGATCAAACCCCATGCCCTACACATGCAAGGCAAGTGCTTTACCACTGAGCTATAACCCCAGCCTGATTGTCTTTTTTGTCTCAGAACCTCTTTATACTCCTAATAATTATTGAGAACCCAAAGAACTTTATAGATGTGGATTTGCTTAATGACACTTACTGTGTTTGAAATTTAAATTGAGAAATCTTTAAGACACAAGAATGCCAGGTACAGAGTTTACTAGCTGTTGGAGTGCCTGTGTCCTCACCTATTATCCAACCTCTGTAAAACTCCACAACACACTTGTGAGAAAATGAAAGTGGAAAATGCAGATGATGTCTTAGTATTAATATGAAAGTAATTCTGATCTTGCACATTCTCCCAGCTGTCCCTTGTAACTTCTGCCATATACTAAATAACATTATTACTATCTTCAGCTGGAAGAAACTCTTAACATTAAAATTGAAGATCTGATTGAATGTTTTGATAACAGTACTTGTTAAGGACTACCAAATGCATTTGATGCTTTTAGAGATGGAACAAAATCAGCCTCTTACTTCTTAGGGAGAAACAGCTTTTACACATTGAATCGAAATGCAGAGGACAAAGTGTTAAGTGACATGCTCTTACCCTAGTACCACTTGCATTTCATAAACTAAGTTGCAACATACCAAGATATGTTTGACTGCTTATGATTCTTTTAACATGTGATTAAACAAAAATGTCAGCATATTTAGAGATATCAACTTTGCATTTTGTTTAGGGTGGCTTATTTAGTAACTTGCCATGAAAGATTTGGGCAAATAGAGAGCAGGGAATATTGCTATCTTCAAGTCACTTAATATTCAGTTCTCAAAAGTATTTATTTCTCAGCTACATATACTTCCTGTTCTTAAAACAGGACTAAATACACAGCGCAAAATGACCTAGAAACACCTGTTTATGTTATACCTGTAGAGTAGCTAAGAATTGGAAAGGCAGAAGCCTTGTATTTAAACTGAACATTAAAGAAGAAAAACTGGGTCCAAAGTTAAAGTAGTGAAGATGAGAAGCACTAGAAGTGAGCAGTGCTAAAATAAATTCCTTACGTGTGCAGTACCTCCCCATTCCTAGGTCATCTTGTATCCACTGTGCAACCAGCCAGAAGTGCTTTAGATCAAAGGTAGGAAAAAATGGTGAGTGACAGAAGTGTTGCACCTCCCTCCCTAAGCATGCTTTCCTCTGCTTTGACTCCCATGTTTCTGGTTGGCCTTCAAACACCCGCATTCTTCAGAATATATTTCAAACGCAAGGATTCTTTATTATCCTCTTCTTTATACTATGCTCTTCCCCCATACCTACTCCAATATTATCAGGACAGAACTTTTTGGTAGTTTACAGAATGGGATAATATTTTTATTGGAAATCTTTGTGGCTTTAAAGGAATATGGATGGCAAATAGATTTTAGTTTATGTGCCTGTTGTAATAAATTAATGGCAGCTTGTTAGTATATTGGGCCAAGAAGTATTCCGAGAGTCCTAGACCAGACCCATTAGCAATCTTGGTCTTAGATTCTGTTAATCAGTGTGCGATTTACATAATCTGTGGATCTCAGTTGAACCAGGATCTGACTTGGATTGCTTCTTTCAGGAAACACAGAAAGCTACTGGGAGCAGATTCTTTGAAATGGTTATGTGCAGTTTATTGCAAGCAAGCCCATGTTTACTGTGGCTCCTATCTGTAACTGTGGGAGCAAATCTAAATTGACAGTCTGGATTGTTAATCTCAGAATGGGCTGCGTCTTTTTGATGTACAAAGACTGCAGACTGTATGAAATGGAAGAATAACAACTAAACTAAGATTAAAATTTCTCAAATGAGTGAAGAGTACTTGATAGAACTTTACAGACCATCTAGGGCTATGAATCTCAAGTGGCTGGAACCTCCCAACTTCTGATAGTAGAAAGATTCACAACCCATGCACATACACACAGAGGGTTACTGTGAACCTGTGTCATATCCTGTAGAAGTGCCGAAGCAGAAAAATAACTGGACTAACTAGTCCAGTACTCTTACTTCCATAGATGGAATCCAGGTTAGTTGTTTCAGTAGGCTAGAATGTCCTTTTATAAAAACAAGATTCTGAATTGCTTTTTTTTTAATCAACTAAAAAATTTATTCCTTAGGGAGATTTGGTTGAAGATAACTTTACTTAAATTTGATCACTTTTAAGTGAATATACATTAAACAGGGAAGGTTTCAAGAGACATTCTCTGAATGGTGAGAGTTTTGTTTTATATTGATTTTTTTTTGTTGGGGGGGGGGCGTTTACTGGGGATTAAACCCAGGGCCCCTATACAACTGAGATACATCTCCAGCCCTTTTTTATTTTTTATTTTGAGACAAATAGGGTCTTGCTAAATTGCTGAGGTTGGTCTTGAACTTGCGATCCTCCTGCCTCAGCCACTCAAGTCACTGGGATTACAGGCGTGTGCTGTCTGAGAGCAAATTGCAGACTTGATGCCTCATTATCTCTAAATACTCCAGAAGTTATATCCTCCAAACAAGGCTATTCTACCTAACCATCCACATCAGGAAATCAGCATCATTATATAAATATCATCCAGTTTACATACCAAATCCAAATTCTACCAAATGTTCAAAATATCTCTTTCTGGTTAATTTAATTGCATATCTCTTTAGACTCCTTCCATCTGGAAGAGTTTAGTTTTTTCCTGTCTTTCATGTCTTTGACAGTTTTAAGCTGTACAGCCTTCAGTTCTGTTGGGTGACTCTCAGGCCATGTATTCTTGGCAGAAACACCTCAGAAAAGTGTTTTTTTTTTTTTTTTTTTTTTTTTTTTTTTGGGGGGGGGTACCAGGGATTTAACTCAGGGGCACTCGACCACTGGGCCACATCCCCAGCCCTTTTTTGTATTTTATTAGAGACAGGGTCTCACTGAGTTGCTAAGTGCCTCGCCATTGCTGAGGCTGGCTTTGAACTCGCGATCCTCCTGCCTCAGCCTCCCAAAGTGCTGGGATTACAGGCATGCGCCACCGTGCCCGGCTTCAGAAAAGATTTTGTGTCTTCTTAGTATACCATATCTAGAGGTGTATGAATGATATAATTACCTGTCTCATCCCTGTTGATGTTAGTCTTGATCACCTAGTCAATTTGATATCTGCTAGGTTTTCTTCCACTATAAAATCACCATTCTTTCCAATGCAATTGTGTTATATCTGAATTGTGTTTCCCAAAAATATGTATGTTGACATCTTAACTCCCAAGGTGATGGTATTAAAAGGTAAAGTCTTGGGGAGGTGAATAAGTCATGAGGGCATAGCCTTCTTCGTGGGTTTCATGCCCTTGTAAGGCCTGAGAGAGAGACCCCTCGCTCCTTCTACTATATGAGGACACAGTGAAAAGGTGTTGTCTGTGAACCTGGGAGTGGACCCTCACTAGACACTGAGTCTGCTGGTTACTCCATCTTGGACTTCCCAGCATCCAGTAGTGTGAGAAGTAAATTTCTTTTGTCTATAAATTTTCCAGCTAATGATATTTGGTTACACAGTCCAAACAGACCAAGAAATAATATTTTGTGAAGAGACTGTGCCAACTGTGTTCCTCATTAGACCTCTACCCACCAGCCCTAGCATGCTTTAAGTGAACCCTCCTGAACTCAACCACTTTTATGATGGTTGCCAAATAGTAATTTTCTATTTTTCATCATTCCTTCTACAATTTTTAGTTGGAACTCTACTATAAGGGAGAAGTTTCTTATTATCCCCCTGTCATTCATTTATGCATTCATTTGTTTCTTAATCATTATTTTCATGGATTTCTGTTTTCTTTCATGGATTGACATTTATTGGTCTTACTATTTATTTTTATGTTCAGAGTACCCCATACACAACCAACAGGAATTTCTTTAAGCTGACTCCTGCTTTCACCTTGTTCCCATCATTCTTTCTTTCTGGTCTAAATGTTCCAGGCATATTATATACTTTTCTTGTACCATTTCAGAGAAATGATGTATGTGCACACTGTGATGTTGTGAAATAAAATATATATTCAGTCTCTGCACACATGTCGCCCAGGTGTTGGCTTTTAAAACCCTTGAGACAAGGGCACTAGGAGAATCTTCTGTTCTAGTATTTGGTCTTTTCCCCCAGTTCCTGCCACAGAACTTCTAAATCTTTTTCTTGGGTAATGGGAGCATCTTTTGTTCCAATGAGGCCATTCTTTGTGGGCTCCTAGATGGCCTCAGGATGGGGGATTGTAGCTCAGGGAACCAACCATAATTGGAGGGTTGGAACTTCTAGCCCAACTTCCCTGGAGAGGAAAGGGGCTAAAGATGAGTTGATCACCAGTGGCTAATGATGTAATCAATCTTGCCTATATAATGAAGCCTCTATAAAAGCCCAAAGGAGGGGCTATGGGTATAGCTCAGTTGGTAGAGTGCTTGCCCTGCATGCATGAGGCCTTTGGTTCAGTCTCCAGCACCACAAAAAATAAAACAAACAGACAAAAAGACCAAAGGAGAGAGTTCAGGGAGCTTCTGGATTGGTGAACACATGGATATTCCAGGAAGGTGGTGTACCTAGAAAGGACATGGAAGCTCCACCCCTTCTCCCACACTTTATCATATACATCTCTTTCATCTAGCTGTTCATCTGTATCTTTTGTAATAACTTTTATAATAAATGCATAAACGTATATAAAGTATTTCCCCAAATTCAGTGAGCCACTATAGCAAATTAATTGAATACAAGTAGGGTTCGACTAAATGGTTTCCAATTTTTGTGTGTTTAATCAGAAATACAAGTCACAACCTGGGACTTTTGATTGGCATCTGAAAGAGGGCAGCACTCTTATAGGACTGAGGTCTTAACATGTGACATCCGATGCTATCCAGAAGGACAGTGTCAGAATGGAATTGAATTAGAGGACCCTCAGGAGGTGTCTGTTGGAAGATTGTCGCATACATCTAATGTCAGGAGTGTTAATAATACTAGCTGGTAAGGGAGAGTAGGAAATGCACTTTGATTTTTCCTGTCTTTCACACACACATACAGCTGTATCTGTTTTTATATCTATCCATATATGTGTATGTTTTTGTGTGTATAGAGATAAATTTACATTGAGCTGTCCAATTCAAATCCTGTACTTTTAAGATCCTTTCCTGCCTCCCTCCTTCCCTTCCTTCCCAGGGCTGTGTGCATGCTAAGCAAGTGCTGTGCCACTGAGCTACACCCCCAGCCCTTTTTTTATTTTTGTTTTGAAACATGGTCTCCCTAAATTGCCCAAGCTGGCCTTGAACTTGTGATCCTCCTGCCTCAGCCTCCTGAGTAACTGGAATTACAGGCATGTGCCATCACATCTCCTTTACCTCCCTGCCTTTCTATTTGAATGTAGATGCTATCTTGAACAGTGAGAAAATTGACTTCCACAACCTAAATACATTGACTTATTTCCTGTTTCTGTGTCAGTCCTCTCCTGATCACTGGTCACATATTAAACCTTTGATTTTCTCCTCATAAACTTACTACTCTTATTCTTTTCTTTTTTTTTTTTTTTTTTTTTTTGTGGTACTGGGGATTGAACTCAGGGGCACTCGACCACTGGGCCACATCCCCAGCCCTTTTTTGTGTTTTTTTTATTAGAGACAGGGTCTCACTGAGTTGCTAAGTGCCTCGCCATTGCTGAGGCTGGCTTTGAACTCGCGATTCTCCTGCCTCAGCCTCCCAAAGTGCTGGGATTACAGGCGTGCGCCACCGCGCCCGGCTCTTATTCTTTTCTTAATAGAGGCAGCTATACCCTTGCAATTGCTTAGGCTAGAAGTCATCCTGCTGCCCCACTCCAAACCCCACATCATATCATTGATAATTCTTTTAAGTAGAACCATTTTTCCCTCACCTCCACTGCCACTATTTTGATTCAAGCCCCCATTGTTATCTTTGCATATATATATTTTTAAATATTTATTTATTTACTTTAGTTGTACACAATGCAATGCATTTATGTTTACGTGGTGCTGAGGATCGAACCCGGGCCGCGTACGTGCAAGGCGAGCGCTCTGCCGCTGAGCCACAACCCCAGCTCCTCTTTGCATATATTTATTCTCTGCTTCCACCCCTACCTTCAATGTGTATTCCTCCCACAATAGCCAAAGTGATCATTTTAAAACCTAAACTAGATTATGTCACTCCTTTGCTCAAAACCTGCTAACAGCTTCTCTTCTCATTCAGTTTAAAATTCAAAATTTTTATAGTGTCCTATGTTGTCTCCCACTCTTTGCTTCATTGTAATTCAACCATATTGGCTTCCTGACTGTTCCACGCTAAGTGCCTCTCACCTCAGGACCTTTGAACTTGCTGTTTCCTTAAGCAAGCTCTTTTCTCCAGATACCACATAACTCACTTCTCCCTTACTCCACTCAGCTCTTTTCTCAAACGTGACATTATTGGTAAGATCTTCTCTGACTAACCAGTATAAGATAGCATCTTTTCTTCACTCTATCCCTTCACTGTGTTTTACATTATAACAATCTCTGCATAATACGCAGAGGAGGGATTTTTGTCTTTTTCTCCATGCACAGTATTTCTAGCACCTAGGATAACATGACAAATGGTAGGCTCTTGACAGACAAGTATGATATGATCTCACTGATGTGGAATCTAAGAGTTGATTTCATAGAAGTTGATAGTACAGTGGAGGTTATCAGAGGCTGGAGAAGAGGATAGGTTGGAGAAGATTGCTCCATGGGTACAAAATTATAGATAAGAATTTCCAGTGCTGTTGCACAGGAGGGTGACTATAGATAACAAGAATATACTGTATGTTTAAAAAAAAATAGAAGCAAGGAATGGGCTTCCAGTGCTTTATTATGCTTCATAATCTGTGAGACCATGTCTTCAACTCTGGAAATGGGGCTAATGGCATCATTCTCATGAGTTGTAAATATGTGTAAGTGCCTTCATGTCTCTTTCTACCTTTCTACATCTTCCTAATTAGCATAACTTCATGTTTTATCTATATCAAAAAGCTCTTACATATATTAACCAAATTTTCTTAACAAAATAGTGAAAGGTGAACACAATTAAACAAATAAAAAATATAGAATTGTTTTTGCCCTAAAAGTGCTAAGGGCTAATATTAGATTAGTATTTTCCCTCAAGGAGTTTTATATATATATATATATATATATATATATATATATATATATATATATGTAAATATTTATTTATTTCTGGCATTAAAATAGAGAAGAGAGAGTTGCCTCATTTGAGTGACCAAGTAAAACCAGTACGAGTTGACAGTACATGGGGAGTTTCCAGCAGTAAATTCACAGGTGCTCTTCCTTCCTACCTTTGCATTCATTTGATAAAGCACATACAGACATAATGGAAAGCTTTGGGGATTTTTGGGTTCTTGCCTGAAATAAAGATGCTCTAAAGTGAACATACTGAGAATATCAACAACATGTGGACCCTGAAAAGTTATCTTTCAAGTGAAAGAAGCATATGGCTGATACTATTCTTATCAGCTAGGATTTTCCCTCAGCTTTATGAAAATAAGACCTTTATCTGCTGTAATGAACTCTCACCTCATTTCCTCAGCAAACATAATCAATTGCTGCAATATGTAGAATTTATATGAACACCGATATTGTATGTAATTATAATGCACTAATAAAATTTTTAAAAACTTTTAAAAAAAATTATAAAGAGACTGTGAAAAGGTAGATTTCAAATCAGTGGAATAATAATAGATTATGAAAGAAATGATGTCGAGGCTCTATAGAAAAAGAAAAATGTTGGTCTTTTTATCATACCAGGCTAAAGTAAGTGATAGGATTGTTGAAGATAAATTTAATAGAGAAAAACGTGGATGAATGTTTACCTGGTCTTAGTGTGGGGATGAGATTTTTAAGAATTCTAGCTATAATATATGGGAAAATGGTAATACATTTGACATCCCAAATCATAAAAATGTGTCACAATAGTAACAACAACATCTAACATAGACTGAAGTAAGTAAGCGTTGCAATAAGTACATCCAAGTCAAAGTACCAAGGTTGAGAAACCTGGCCTATGGTGCCACATGCTCTGTATTCCTAGTCAGTTTTCCCTGTTATCACAGACAACACTGTAACAGATATGTTGCCATGGTATAACAAGCATTACTAGTTTCTCAGTCTTTTGTAGTACCTGTTCACCACTTGCTCTTCTGCCACTTAGCAGATATCTTTTATGTTAGATTTTTGTTATAGCAACATCCCACTGCAACATACTACTATTCTATTAATTAGGATCAAGGCTAAACAGCTAAAACATGGAGATGCAAACTGCAGTGGCTCACACATCATATATGTCCATTATTTTTCATGCAGTAGTTTAGGGTAGATGATTAGGTCCTTCCTCCTGAAGCTATTCAAGAACCCAGGTAGCAGGGAGCAGGATAGCTCTACTACTTTCCCTCATCACTACCCTGAATCTTGGTCACTGACTTATTTGGGTTCTATCCAGTGGGTGGAGGAAAAGGTAAACAAATATCTATTCTCTGAAGATCTAGTATGGAAAGTGGCATATATTACTCTGCTCACATTGTATTAGAGAACTTAGATACATAACTGTACCTGACAGCAGGGAAGGCTAGGAAATGCAGCCCTACCATGTGCCCAGGAAGAAGAAAGAACAGATTTTGGTGGACAACAACAAATAGATTCTACTACATCCACTATTCATGTTCTCTGTCTGATAAACCACATGATAATGTGGGAATTAAAATGTTCCTATAAGTCAATAAGAAAAATTAAAATATTTCAAAACAAAGAAAAGCTACAAATTCAGTTGTTTTTTGTTTTTGTTTTTTTAGAAATACAAAAGACTAATGATTGTGAATCAATGGTGAGTTGATTTTCAACAGAGGCACCAAAACCATATAATAGGGGAAAGGATAGTCTTTCAACGGAAATTAGATCTTTACCTCATATCACATATAAAAATTAATTCAAAATTAAAGACCTAAATGTAAAGTTAAAGCTATAAAACTCATTAAAGTATAAGTCCACATGTTCTTAGAATATACTTTCTCACATATTACCAAAAGCTCAATCAACCAAAGAAGAAATAGATTATAGAATTAAAAACTTTTGTGCATCAAAGTTCTGTAAAGAAAGTGTAAAGAAAATCCACAGAATAGAAAAAAAAGAAACTATTTGAAAATTACATATCTAATAAGAGTCTAGTGTCAGAATACATAATGAAGTTTTACAACTAAACAATGAAAGGATGATCCAGTTATTAAAATGGGCAAATAATTTTAATAGACTTTTATTTTCCCCAAGGAAGATATGAAAAGATGTTTAACAACATTAGTCATTAGGAAAAGGCAAATCAAACCATAACGAAATACTACTTCACACTGACTAGAATGGCTAGAATTAAAATAGAACAACAAATATTGATGACAACATGAAGGTGGCACACACCTGTAATCTCAGCATCTCAGGAGGCTGAGGCAGGAGAATTGCACGTTTGAGGCCAGATTCAGCAACATAGCAAGACCCTGTGTCAAAAATAAAAAGGGCCAGGGATGTAGCTCAGTGGTAAATTGCCCTTTGGTTCAATCCCCAGTACCACACCTCCAAAAAAGTAGAAATAACCAAAATATTCATCATCAACTGATAAACATGTGATGTAACTGATAAACAAAATGTGTTACATCCATACAATGTGATATTATTCAGCCGTAAAATGGAATGCAGTACTGATTTATGCTGCAAGATAGATGACCTTAAAAACGTCATGTTAAGTTAAAGCAACCAGATACAAAAGATCGCATGTTGCCTCATTTCATGAATATGAAATGTTCAGAGTAGGCAAATCTATAAA
Source organism: Tamias sibiricus (assembly GCA_025594165.1). NCBI lineage: Eukaryota > Metazoa > Chordata > Mammalia > Rodentia > Sciuridae > Tamias > Tamias sibiricus. The sequence continues at coordinate 69,719,290 of CM046657.1, read as the reverse complement.
GTGAGAAAGTAGGTTAGTGATTGCCAGGGGCTGCGGGGAAGGGGAAATAGCAGTCACTACTTAATGGATGTTAAGTTTCTTTGGGGGATGATAGAACATTCTGGAATTAGATAGGGGTAATAGTTGCACAGCTTAAGATACTAAAATGATTATGGTATGTGACTTACATCTCAATAAGAAACAATTTTTAAAAACTAATGACTAAGGGGCTGGGGTTGTGGCTCAGCGGTAGAGCACTCACCTAGCAAGTGCGAGGCCCTGGGTTCAATTCTCAGCACCACATAAAAATAAATAAATAAAATAAAGGTATTGTATCCAACTACAACTAAAAAAAATAATAATATGTATTTTTTAAAAACTAATGACTGGAAATCTTCTATCCCAAGAATCAAAGAAATGGAAATTATAATAATGTCAGTATCAATTCTATTAATAAGTTAAAATTTGTTAATACAGTCATATTCTATTGTCGAGAGTATAAATTGATAAGTCATTTTGGGGGAGCTGTTGGTACCATAAGTCATATGCCTTAAAATGGATCATATTTTTCTGAGGAACAGAGGGGACAGAGTGGGAACTGGTTTGGTCAACAGATAATGTGTTATCATTAGATAGGAAGAAGTTTTGTGTGTGCTCTTGTATAGTAGGGTGACCATTTCAAAAAGCTAGAAGAAAAGATTTTGAAAGTTTTCACCATGAGGAAGTGATAAATGTTTCAGGAGATAGATATTTTAACCTTAATTTAAAAATTACATGATGTATACATTTATTAAAACATCAGCTGGGGTTGTGGTTCAGTGGTAAAGCACTCACCTAGCCCATGTTCGGCCCTGGGTTCAATCCTCAGCACCACAGGAAATCCCATAGACATGTACATTTTTTGTTTTTACATATCAGTTAAAACATTAAGTAAAAATAAACCATGTTCTTTGCTTCAGTAATTATATCCTAGGAATTTATTTGAATGATATAAATAAATGTATGTGAAACTATTTGTCTACATGTATAATCATGATGGGATCACTGAAAACAACTGAAATGTTCAGAAATAAAACATTCAGTAACTAGAAGTAATTGAAATACTTTATAAGAAGCAGTAGTTAATTTATGATATATCCATAATGATACTATAAAATTGTATTGAGCAAAATTGATTTAATGCTTTTTTTAAAAAGTATTTATTTATTTGTTTTAGTTGTACACAATGCCTTTATTTTTATGTGGTGCTAAGAATCAAACCCGGCCGTGCAGCGCACATGCTAGGCGAAGCGCTCTACCGCTGAGCCACAACCCCAGCCCGGATTTAATGCTTTTAGCTTTAGGTTTAGTCAGACCACTTAAGTATGGATCAAAGTTTGGGTGGCACGAAATGGGAGCCTGTAAGGCAATTTCTATAGCTCAATCATAGCTCTGTGGAAACTTCTTCAATCTGCTTTTCTTGGCTGAACTGGTGCCTGGGTGTGTGTATGGAAGAGAAGAGTTCAAGTCTCTCTTATGGTACATCAAATTTCTTACCTAGGGAAAATTTAAATAAGTATAAACATAGAATTCAGGTCCTCTACTAAGTTTAAAGTTCTTGATTGAGGCATAAGATATATTGGAAAATGCTCAGGCTTTATAATCATGAAAACCTGAGTGTAAGTTTCTTACTAGTTGTGTAGTGTTGACCAAGTAATATGAGTAAAGATTTAAAAAAAAAACCTTTTCCCTTCTACCTGGTAATTTGGCCATTTGTTAATGTTTTGAATCTGTTATCCAAGAATATTATTGCTCCCTAAAGAGTTTAAGAACTTTTTCCGTAAGTATCCTAACCCATTTGAAATGTTAGTACCACGGATAGACCATATATCTTCTTATGTACCATGGCCCTTTGGAGGACCACAAATCATTGTTACATATAAGGTTCTTTTGCCCCTCCAATTTTTGACCCATTGCCCCTGTTGATAATGTTTGCTGAAAAGGCTCGGTATATGTTCTATGTCAAAAATGTTACTAGGCAACATTGCTTGGTAAAAATCATGCCTGTTGAGTAAACTGTAACTAATGGGAAAACTGTAAATATTTAAAAGGCCATATCATTGAGTTTGCCTGAGGGCATTGACTCTGGTAACTGTGTGTCCCTTACAGAAACTTGCAATCTATACCTATAGCATTATCCTAAGAGATTTTGGCCCCTGTGGGACATGGGGCTGTTAAACTAGAATGACTTCCAAACCCACTAATGTTGAGTCCCATTTTCTTGATCCTAAACTGCACCTGGGTCATGGGAAATGGTGCTGCAAAAGATAGCTCTTGCAATAGTAACTAAAACAGCATGGTATTGGCACCAAAATAGACCAGTAAACCAATGGTACAGAATAGAAGACACAGAGACTAACCCACACATCTACAGTTATCTTATATTAGACAAAGGTGCCAAAACGTACATTGGAAAAAAGACAGCCTCTTCAACAAATGGTGTTGGGAAAACTGGAAATCCTTATGTAATAAAATGTAATTAAACCTCTATCTCTTTCCATGCACAAAACTGAACTCAAAGTGGACCAAGGACCTAGGAATTAAACCAGAGACCTTGCACCTAAGAGAAGAAAAAGTAGGCCCAGATCACCATCATGTTGGATTAGGCCCCAACTTCCTCAATAAGACCCCTATAGTGCAAGAATTAAAACCAAGACTATAAAGCTTCTTTTCAGCAAAAGAATCAATGAGGTGAACAGAGAACCTACAGAATGGGAGCAAATTTTTACCACAAGCACATCAGACAGAACATTAACTTCAAGGATATATAAAGCTCTCAAAAACCTTTACACCAAAAAAAAAAACCAAACAACCCAATCAATAAATGGGCTAAGAAACTGAACAGACACTTCTCAGAAGAAGATATACAATCAATCAACAAATATATGAAAAAAATATTCAACATCTCTAGCGATTAGAGAAATGCAAATCAAAACTACTCTAAGATTTCATCTTACTCCAGTCAAAATGGCAGCTATCAAAAACACAAACAACAATAAATGCTGGCGAGGTTGTGGGGGAAAAGGGCACACTCATGCATTGCTGGTGGGGCTGCAAATTGGTGCAGCCAATCTGGAAAGCAGTATGGAGATTCCTAGGAAAACTTGGAATGGAACCACCATTTGACCCAGCTATCCCACTCCTCGGTCTATACCCAAAAGACTTAAAAACAGCTTACTACAGGGACACAGCCACATCAATGTAGCAGCACAGTTCACAATAGCTAGATTGTGGAAACAACCCCAATGCCCATCAATAGATGAATGGATAGGGAAACTTGGTATATATACACAATGGAACACTACTCAGCACTAAAGGAGAATAAAATCATGGCACTTGCAGGTAAATGGATGGAGTTGGAGAAAATAATGCTAAGTGAAGTCAGCCAATCCCAAAAAACCAAAGGTCAATTGATTCCTTTGTTATGATGATACTGAATTATAGTGGCAAGGGAGGGGGGATGAGGGAAATGAAAGAATTTTAAATAGAACAAAGGGGAGGGAGAAGAGGGGAGGGGGCAAGGGGATAGGAATAATGGCAGAATGAGTTGGACATCAATAGACTAAGTGCATGTATAAAAACTCAAATGGTGTGAAAATACTTTGTGTAAAGCCAGTGACTTGGAAAACTGCTCTTTATATGTAATATGAAAGGAATTGCATTCTGCAAGCATGTATAACAAATTAAATTAAATTAAAAAAATAGCTCTGGGTAGCTGTGTGAGATACTGGGTAGACTGCTACAGAGACTGTTCCTACAAAAAGGAATACCTGGAGCTACCTTGCCGGCAGGCTATCATTTTTATCCTACATCTTACTATATAGATTAGTCTTGTAAGTGTGAATGTTTAATTGAGCCTGAGAAATTCTTCTGGGTGTTATGCCTAATTTCTCAAGATTCAGTTTCCTGCTCTGTAAAATGAAAATATTACCAACCTTACAGGATTTTGTGAAAACTAGAGATACTATACAAAGCTCCTGGCACAGAATAAGCTATTCTGTGAATGGTAGCTATTACTGTGTTCATCCATCATATTTTTTATGTAAAGTATGCTAGATATTTTCATAATACCCATTTCCAGTGACTTACATTAGAGGATAAGAGGATATTGTCAGATGTTGACATTTTGAACATTATATGTTTTGATCATATAATTGTTTATGTTTAACTCCTTGTCATGCAATAGAAGTTAAAGTTGTCAGCATCACAGTGAATATTGACTAAAGCCTGAATATTTATCTTCATATGTACTTAATGTGGCACTTCACAATATTTTATGTGCCTTAGAACAAATATCTCAATTATAGATGTCAATTTTTATTGACTTCTTTTTCCCCTGAGTATGGATAACAGTTTTCTTTCTGTTTCTTGGCATAGCTCTTAATTTAAAAAGGGGGGCGGTATTCAAGATAATTTTATTTTCATTTTTGGTACTAGGGATTGAATCCTGGGATGCGTAACCACTGAGCCACATCCCCAGCCTTTTCAGTTTTTATCTTGAGACAGGGTCTCACTAAGTTACTTAGGGCTTTGCTTTGTTGTTGAGGCTGGCCTCAAACTTGTGATCTTCCTGCCTCAGCCTCCCAGGTCGCTAGTATTACAGGCATGCATCACCTCACCAGGCTGAGATAATATGTTTTAGAATATCTGTATTCCCTACCCCTTCCTGAGGTTGTTTTGTTTAGTTGGTTGTTTCATTGCTTATCCAAGGTAATTTTTCAGAATCTCTTTATCCTGCAGTGTGCAGCCACTAGTATTTTTGCTTAGTTTCTTTCTTTATAGTTTTTATTTTGGAGCTTTGTATTCATTCCCATGGTTTCCCCTGTGCTTCATTGCTTGGCAGTCAGCCAGAGATTGGTCCCAAACTGTACTTTTAAATTCGCAAACAGCGTTACTAGGCCTTTGCCCTCTTTCACTTATGGGTCCATTTATTAGTTGAGGACTGCATTCCAAGTTTAGATCTTTTTTTTACTGCTTTTATTTTGTGCTGTGTTCCCTCATTTCTCCCTTTTCTCCCCTTGCAGGTACACATGGCCTTCTTGTCAGCTAGGGTCTTGTGGAAAACATGGCTTTTATTTCCCTGGATTTGTGTTAAATCCAGCTAATGTGCTGGTCAGATGTTCACCTCAACTAGGACCACAGCCCTAGTCCAGCAGAGTCACTGCCTTTTCTGGTGTACTCATTATTTCATTTGAAATGAGTTTTCACCCTCTGCTTCAAATCAAGTCAGTCCTTCTGGCAATGAACCTGCTAGTTCTTTGCCAGCTTTATTCTGGTAGGACTGTTTCTATATAGAACAGACAGGAGAATAGCCCTAGACAGGAATACCACAGATTATCTCTGTTCTTAAAAAAATTCAGCAGTTTTCAGTTTTTGGTTTGCTTTTGGTTGATTTCCAGAGCCTGAAATGGCAGATTTTGACAAATTTACCCAGTTTTATAGGGTTTCATTTTGGGGGGCAGGCGTGTGCCAACCTGTTCACACTGCCATGCCAGAAATCTTACCTCAGTAGATTTATTTTAAAATGCAGCCTTTGTTGAATTTGTCTAGTTCTAATGGGTATTTAGATTCTGTTCAATTTTTCTGTGTATATAGTTATCAGTTGAAAATAATGTATTATTGATCTTTACAGTTCATTTCCCCTCCTACATATTGCATTCATTCAGGCCTCAAACATAAAAATGCAATGGAGAAACTTGAAGTTTTTAATACTATATTTGCTTTAGGGATTACCCTTTATCAGGATTAACAAGTTATTTTTTATTCCTAATTTCAAAAACAAAAAACGTTTAGGGCCAGGGTTGTGGCTCACTGGTAGAGTGCTTACCCAGCATGTGTGAGGCACTGGGTTCGATTCTCATCACTGCATATAAATGAAATAAAGGTCCATTGAAAACTAAAAACATACTTTAAAAAAGTTTATAATCATGAATCATGATTGAATTTTATTGTTGTTGAGTTTGGGAGCCTTGGGTGAGAGTCATTTGCTTTTTGCATTTTTAAGGAAGAGCATGTGATTTTTATTTTTCATAATATATCAGTGTATTTCATTCTTGGGATAAATTCTACTACACAATAATGTACTTTTAAAATTCACTTTTTAGCCAGGCACAGTGGCACACACCTGTAATCCCAGCAACTTGGGAGGCTGAGACAGGAGGATCACAAGTTTAAGGCCAGCCTCAGCAACTTAGTGAGACCCTTTCTCAAAAAAAAATAAATAAAAAAAGGTTGGGCATTGGGATTGTGTGCTTGCCTAGCATGTGTGAGGCACTGGGTTCGACTCTCAGCACCACATATAAACAAATAAAATAAAGGTCCACCAACAACTAAAAAGAAAAAAAAAAAACAGGATGGGGATGTGGCTTAGTAGTAAAGTGCCCCTGAATTAGGTATTGGTACTAAAAATAAATAAGTAAAATAAAAATTCACTTTTCAGGGACTGGGGTTATAGTTCAGTGGTAGAGCACTTACCTGGCACATGTGAGGCTCTGAGTTCGATCCTCAGTACCACAAAAATTAATTAATTAATTAAATTAAACACACTTTGCTAGTTTTATTTACCTCTTTTGGATTTTTATATTTACCTTCATAAGTAGAATTCATCTTTAATTTCCTTTGCCAGTTTGTGTTTTTCCATAATCATGCAAATCCCCAAAATGAGTTTGGAGTCTCTTTCTGTTTTCTAGAATCATTTTTTAAAAAATATTTATTTACTTTAGTTGTACACAATGTAATGCATTTATGTTTACGTGGTGCTGAGGATCGAACCCGGGCTGCGCACATGCGAGGCAAGCACTCTGCCGCTGAGCCACAACCCCAGCCCGGGAATCATTTTTTATAAGCTAAGAATGAAGCCGGGCGCGGTGGCGCACGCCTGTAATCCCAGCACTTGGGAGGCTGAGGCAGGAGGATCGCGAGTTCAAAGCCAGCCTCAGCAATGGCCAGGCACTTAGCAACTCAGTGAGACCCTGTCTCTAATAAAATACAAAAAAAGGGCTGGGGATGTGGCCCAGTGGTTAAGTGCCCCTGAGTTCAATCCCCGGTATCAAAAAAAAAAAAAAAAAAAAAAAAAAAAAAAAAAAAAAGAAAAGAAAGAATGATCTGCTTGTTTCTTGAACTTTTAGTTGGACATCTCCAAAATTATCTTGAACTCAGTGTCTTAGGAGTTGTGACTACATGGATGCGTGTTATTTAAGATTCTGCCTTCTGATTCACTTTCTTCTTAGCTAGGTTTTTTTTTTTTTTTTTTTAAGTTGTATATGGACTCAATGCCTTTATTTGTTTTTATGTATTGCTGGGATCTAAACCAGTGCCTCACACTTGTGAGGCAAGTGCTCTACCACTGAGCCACAACTCCAGCCCCTTAGCTAGGCTTTTTGAAGTTGGTTGTGATTGTTCTGACAATCTGGCTTCCACTCCCACTGTACCAATAAAACTGTTCTCAGGGTGTCAGTAGTAATGATGTTGTTGCCTTTCACAGTTATTATTCTTTACTTCATAGTAGCAGTTGGTACTAACCACTCCCCTTTTCTCAGACCTTACCTTTTCTTGGGTTTGATAAAACTTTACTGGTTGCTTCCATTTGGCTGTTCTTTCTCACGGACTAGGAATAGCTACAATGAGTATCATTTGTTTCTCTTTAATTTTTAAAACATTTTTCAAATTTTTCAAATGTTTTTCATTTGGTTACTAAAGTAACAAAAGAAAATTTGCAGAATACAGAAAATAACTTCACAACACAGCAGTAAACCACTCTGTCACCTTGACATGTCCTTTTTTGTCTTTTGTTCAATCCCCAGGATCTAAAAAAAAAAAAAAAAAAATGTGTGTGTGTGTGTGTGTGTGTGTGTGTGTGTGTGTGTGACAATTTGAATGAACATGGGCCATTATTAACATTTTAATATAAGTTTTAATTTTTGCTTACTTACAAGTTAAACATTTTTATTTTGTATTATTTAAACAACTCTTCTAACCAATTAGCAAAGGAGGGAAAGGGAATGGATTATTGAAAGAACAAGATAGTTAATGCCAAAGGTAGTAATGATACTAAGCAAACTGACATCTAAAGTCATTATTAAGTACTTATAGTCTCTTAGATACTATTTTAGACATGGGGGATACAGTGACTATTAGCAAATAAAATGATATTTTGTATAATTGCATTTTATAAACAACATGTTTCTGATCAAGCCTGTTCACATCAACAGGAATATCAAGATGCTTTACAAAAGTTCTTTTAGTACCAACATTGTGCATTTTCTGATGAGCATAAAAAAACAAAGCACCATATAAATATTATTGAGAGGGGTTGGAGATGTGGCTCAGTGTTAAAGTGCTTGCCTAGCATGCATAAAGCATTGGGTTCAATTCCCAGTACCATAAATAAATAAATATTGTTCTGAGACTTCAGTCTTTGGAATCTTAAATAGCAGTGAGTTTTAAAGGCTAACACTGATGGCAAAGCAGTTTCCTTCGTTAGGGCTGAAACTTATTTTCCCTGCTTTTGTGAAATTACAGCCCAAAAATCATCTATGTAAGGCCATAAAGGCCTTTTCAGTTTGAATCTGTACACTTTCTACTTGAGGCTGTTATACTGTCACAATAGGGGCTCCTGCCAGACGGGCTGTGTAAGCAGGGCACAGATGTGCTCAGAGAAGCCCCCTGGAACTTTACTACTTGCTTATGGAAAGAACCACCAGCCTTCTTCGTAGGTTTCCTAAAGGTCAGGGAAATTTCTCTAAGAGATTAAAATCTAACAGATAAACTGACATGATTTTTACCAGTTAGGCAATTTTTAGCATCTGAATAAACTTCCATAATTCTTTAAACAAAATTAAGTTAGAATCGTAGATACCTTAAACTTTGGAATAAGGAAGTTGAAAATTTTTTGTTTTAGAATTTTAAGCCCATTCCTTAGAAAGTATTTGAGACATACAGTCTTACTAATTGGAAAAATAAAATGTTTAGTTGTGATTTTTTTTTTTTTTTTTTTTTTTTTTTAGGGAAGAATTACTGTCATTGCTGCTGAGAAATGGATCCTGTGTTTCTTGACCTTCCTTCCTAAATGTCCTTAGCTAATGTTTTTTTCTGTGATTCAGATACTGCTTAGCAAGCAGAAGTTTTTTGCTGGAATTGACTTTAGTATAGACATGTAAACATTTATAATAAGGAAAGCTAAATTCTTTTTTAAATTCTGAACTTGAAAGATTTGATATTCTAAATAACTAAATATCAAAAAAGTAGAATTTGACTACTGTATTGAAATTTAAAAATACCCTACATTACTTATTTAGTAGCTCAGACACCACTTTTTTTTTTATCTTCCTAGTACCAGGGATTGAATCCAGGCTCATTCAACCATTGATCCACATCCACATCCCTTTTTTATATTTTATGTAGAGACAGGGTCTCGCCGAGTTGCTTAGGGCCTTGCTAAGGTGCTGAGGTTGTCTTTGAACTCACGATCCTCCTGCCTCAGCTTCCTGAGCCACTGAGATTACAGGCATGTGCCATTGTACCCAGCCTACATTGTTCTTTAATTGTTTCACGTATTTTATTTTTTGTATTGCCCATGGTGCCTAGCAAGACACTGATTGAGAAGCCATATCTGAAATGCTTGGGACTGTTTTAGATTTTGGAGGTTTTCAGATTTGGGGAATATTTGCATAGACTTTCCCAGTTGAGCATCTCTAATCTGGAAATCTGAAATGCCCCCAAAATCCACAATTTTTGAGTATCATGGCATTAAAAACATTACAGATTTCATAGTATTTTGGATTTGGGGTTATTGGATTAGGGGTACTCAACCTGTACTGAGCACACTCAGGGATCATTTCCTCCAGAAAATCTTCCTTAAATATCAGTGTTTATCCAGATGCCTCTCCTGTCACCCTGTATAATTAAAGTTATCCTATTACATGTTTGTTTTTAATACTTGGGAGCATTTCTCATGGTTATTTTATTTAAAAACAAATACAAATTTAGTTTCAACAGTTCTTGACACAGAGTAAGATCTCAAGAAATGTTTTATTGAATTGAATTGCTGGGTGTAATTAATATTGTGTTTATCACAGGTTCTTTTATGTCATAATATCCCAAAATTGCTAGATAAGGCAGATGCAAAGAAATTTAGCTGTCCATGTGTAGGTATACCATCTGCCTAATATTGTTCCTGTTGGATGGAGGCTGTTGTGGGTCTCAAAAGGATCAGACCACCAACCAGCAATTGTTGTTTCATAAGAGAGCAATGGAAGCATATAAGGGGATAAGTTTGTTTCCTTAAATGGTTCCATATGTCCAAGAAATGTATATTAACTCTTCTCTAAAATTTCAATGTAAAGAACATTCAGATCAACATCAGCGATATTGCCTCCTGAACAAGACTTTATATTCTTCACGCTAAATACTTTCTGGAGTTCCAGTACTTCATTGTCAAAAATACACAGAAAGGATGCCATTTAAATAATACAGCCAAAAGTTGAATATGAAGCCGGGTGTGGTGGCACACGCCTATAATCCCAGCACTTGGGAGGCTGAGGCAGGAGGATGGCGAGTTCAAAGCCAGCCTCAGCAATGGCGAGGCACTTAGCAACTCAGTGAGACCCTGTCTCTAAATAAAATACAAAAAAAGGGCTGGGGATGTGGCCCAGTGGTCGAGTGCCCCTGAGTTCAATCCCTGGTAACAAAAAACAAAAAGATGAGAAAATTCTATGACTAAATTGGAATGTCAAAAATAGTTCTGTTTGCATCAGTCTACCTACTGTCTTATCTTTACATTTCTCTTGTTTAGACACCTGAAAACCTGAACCTATGTCAGTTTCTCTGTGTCAGGTCTTTTGGCCCTGCAGGTCTGTTACTCCGGCTGCACACCTCTGCACATATCCTTACTACCTATGGGTCATGAGGACCACTGCTAAAGAAGTGCATTTCTTTGCTGCTGGGGTGGTGTAGTTGGTGAGCAGAAATCTGCTATTTTAATGTTTCATTTTTTAAAAAAATTATGAGACATGTAGAGAAACAGGATGTTTCGCCCATATGGAGGATAAAAAGGAGTCAACAGAAACTGTCCCTGCGGAAGTTACGAGGGACTTATTAGACAAAGATTTAAAAGCACCTATTTTTATTATAACTAAACAGCTAAAGGAAACCATGTCTAAAGAACTAAAGGAAATTATGAAAATGAATCTCACCAAACATAAAATGTCAACAGAGATAGAAATTTTAAAAGGGAACCAAATAGAAATTCTGAAGTTAAAAAGTATAGTCCCTGGGATGGGGGTGTAGCTCAGTGGTCATGCTTGCCTAGCATATGTAAGGCCCTGGGTTTGATTCCCAGCACCATACATTCACACAAAAAAGTACAATGACGGAAATAAAATATATTGATTGTTTTTGATTACAAGATTGAGCTGGCAGAAGAAAGAATCTGTGCACTTAAAGGCAAGTATACTTAGGTTATCTAGCCCAAGAAAGAGTAGATAATGTAAAGACAATGCTTATGAGCCAGGCTCAGTGGCACACGCCTGTAATCCCAGCGGCTCAGAAGGCTGAGGCAGGAGGATTGTGAGTTCAAAGCCAGCCTCAGCAATTTAGCAAGGCCCTAAGCAACTCAGCGAGACCCTGTCTCTACGTAAAATATAAAAAAGGGCGGGGGATGTGGTTCAGTGGTTAAGTGCCCCTTAACCACTTAAACCCCCATACAATGCATGAAACAATAATTATTAAACATTTTTGATGGGCTTATAATGTATAAAGATATATTTGTATGACAATAAATAGCACAGAGAAGGGAGGAAATAGAGCCGTATGGGAGCAGAGTTGTTATACGCTATTAAAATTAAGTTTGTATTAATCCAAACCAGATTGTTTTAATTGAAGATGTTAATTGTAATCCCTGACAATCATTACAAATTCAGCTCCAAAATTATAGTAAAAGAAATGAGAATTAAAATACAGCATAAAAATACCTATTTAAGAGACTTCATTAGCAGACACTATTATTACTATCTATTTTATAGATAAAGAAATAGACTTAGAGGTTATACTATTCAAGTACACAGTAGACTCAAACAAAGCCTATCACCAAAATTCTTCACGTAGTCTTTTTTTTCTCTTTTAGTTGTCAATGGACCCTTATTTATTTATATGTGGTGCTAAAATTGAACCCAGTGCCTCACACATGCTAGGCAAGCACTCTACCACTGAGCCACAACCCTAGACCCCAACCTCACTAGTCTTATAAGGGAAATTGGTAAGATTCTCTGGTAGAAATGGTTAAGTTTTATTATTTTAATAACCATTTTATCATAAGTTTCATATTCTATCAGATCAGGTGTGTAAAGCTCAACGTTAAGAGTCTTTGTAGAATGATAACTGCTTGTAGGAGCTGGACTGGGATTTGAATACAGGTGTGTGTAGTTCGGGCTTCCTAATCTTAGACAGGCCATACTGGGATTGCTGCCTCAGCATCATGTGGTTGTAGCACATGCAGACTGCGTGGCCATGAGCAGTACAGCAGACCTTTTGGCATCTGACTTCTTTTGTGTGCTAGTGGATACTCAAGTGGACAACACACACTTTAGAAAAGCAGTTTTGAATTTTTCCACTGTTGACTTTGTAAGTCACAGACAGAAACTTTCCTATTTCCTTCCTCTTTCACAGAACTCTTAAGTAGCTCAGAGTTCTAAAACAAAACAACCAAGTATAAAATTAGGTGATGTGTTTTTTTAATTTTACTTTATATCAATTGAAAAATTAAGCCACATGTTCAGATATTTTACAGCAATGCAAAGCAGCCCAGGACTTGCTTTGATTTTTTTTTTTTTTTTTTTTTTTTTTTTTAATCTATAAAAAGCTACTTTCTCTGCAGGTACAGCTTGGGATCTTCTGAGAAAGGTAAACAAAAGCATACAGGCAATCAGTGTTTGCTTCCAACATCAGCAAAGGAGGACTGTAGAATTTCATGATTTAATTTTAAGACAGCTCACATTTATTATCTTGATATTTATTTCCTTGACTTTTACCAACGACTATTTTAGAAATACTCATGGCTCTCAGAAAAGAAGAGTTTGTTTTTCTAGGCTACATTAAGGAAACTCAGGAGATTTCAGCATAATGCTGACTAAAGACTCTATGACCTTCCTGAATTGAAAATAAGGAGGCCACTGTTTAAAGTTCTCACATTAGGGGAAATTGCATCAAATGCTTAGAAAAATTTTCTCCTACTTCCTAACTCATCATAATTTTCCTCTTCAAATAAGTTCCAGGGAATTTATACTTTCCTATAAATTAAATGTTCAGTGAAACATCCTATAATTCTAAGTTTCTCATTTTGTCTTTAGACTATTCCCAGTTTTTCTTACTATTTTGTATATTTACCATTATGGGTTTTGGTTATAAACTCAGCTGATTTTAGAAATAAAGCAGATATGGGGCTGGGACTATGGCTCAGCAGTAGAGCACTTGTCTCACATATGTGAGGCCCAGAGTTCAATCCTCAGCACCACATAAATAAAATAAAGGCATTGTCTCCACCTATAACTGAAAACAATATTAAAAAGAAAGAAAAAAAGAAGATAGAATGAGTAGAGGGCAGAGTTAATGTGTATGGATAATATTTGGTGTACAGCTAAATGAAAACAGCATGACAACAAAAGGCATTCAAATTCAGGTGTTTTGTTTTTCAGAAACACTACTGCTTACCAGCCCCATTGTTTCTCAGTCTGAATATTACAGAATTTGGGCTGGGGTTGTGGCTTAGCGATAGAGCACTTGCCTAGCACGTGCAAGGCCCTGGGTTCAATCCTCAGCCACATTAAAAAATAAATAAATAAAATAAAGATTTTATATATATATATACATATATATATGTATACACACACACACACACATATATATATATATATATAACAGAATTCTCTTAGGAATTTGTATTAGGTAGTCACAAGTTTTCCTGTTTTGTTTATTTGTTTGTTTGTTTGTTTTGTACCAGGGATTGAACCCAGGGGTACTTAACCACTGTGCCACATCTCCGGTCCTTTTTTGTTTTGTTTTGTTTTAATTATTATTATTATTTTTTTTCTTTTTTTGGAAACAAGGTCTTACTAAGTTGCTGAGGATCTTACTAAGTTGCTGAGGCTGGCTTTGACCTTGTGATCCTCCAGCCTCAGCCTCTTGAGCCAGTGGGATTACAGACATGCACCACTGTACCCAGCTTGACTGTTTTTTAAAATGTACATTTGGATAAGTCACCTACCAAATTTTTCATATGAAAAACAACCAAGGAACTGATATTGCTAGATTAATTCAATATTTGTATAAACCTTGAAAGAATGCTTCTCTACCATTTCTGAGCACATATTCATTAAGAAATTTTGTGACTATATACACAGGTCTCTAAACTAAAATTTGTGCACATCTGCTCAATTTGAAATTGAACAAGTGTACTTTGAGATTGTTCTTGTGTCTTAGTTAAATGTCTAAATGCTAGACAAGACTCAGATGTACCTTTATTATGTCCTTATCAAACTTTTATAGTTGTGATACTTTTACATTTAGCATAAGTTTTAAATAGTTCTTCCTTCAAATTTATAAGAATAGATGCAGCTCTTGGATAATATTTTATTCATCTCTGAAATAAAAATTGTTGCCTTGCCGGGCATGATGGTGCACACCTGTAATCCCAGCACTTGGGAGGCCGAGGCAGGAAGATCACGAGTTCAAAGCCAGCCTCAGCAATGGCGAGGCACTTAGCAACTCAGTGAGACCCTGTCTCTAATAAAATACAAAAAAAAAAAAAAAAAAAAAAAAATTGTTGCCTTCACGTTATTAGATCTGCTTAGATAAAGGAATATAGAAAGGCAAACTATTAAATTGTATTTGCAATTATCTATGTGAATCAGGGTTGTTGGTTTTTTTCCTTTTAATACATCTAAAATAATTTAGATATGGCTGATATAAGCTACAGTTGTCATTCATTCACCTTTAGTGAGGAGTCTTCATTGCAGGTAACAAAGACTCCACTCAAAGTAGCTTTAAAAATGGGAAATGTGTTGGCTACTGTAAACAAATCACAGAAGAGCTTGCTTTGGAAACTACCCTATCCCAGGACACTGCCCATCCCTCTCCCTAGTCCCCCTTCCCATCTTCACTGTCAGATTTCTTATCACAGCTTTTCTTTATGAGTTGGTTTAATTCTCTCCTGTATAAATATAAATAAATATCTACAAGGTGAGAATAGCCATGTGGTGAGAAAGAGGCCATTTTGGACTTGTGTTACGGCTTCCATCCCAGGATGCTCTACTTTAGATCAAGTGCCTACCTTTGCCCAGTAACTGGGGGCAGAGAGCAGGGATATGAAGTTCTGCCTTGCATTACCAGCTTGGTCTGAGGAGCTCACCCCTATGGTTAGGGAAGAAGAATCTGTTGCTAGAAGGAAGGAAGCATGCAAAGTCATGTATTACGCCATGGGATTCCACATTAGATGTTACTACTAAGAAGTTTTGAAAACACTGCATTAGCAAAATTTTGTGAGATCAGTTACTTATGTGTCTTTTCCAAAATTTTGCTAATTATAACATCATTAGGCTTGATTTTCAGTTATGGGGTTCAATGTGGGTGCATTCTTCTTCAATTCTGTGAATTTTGATCCCTGTGTTATTTGTTGAACACTATTAATATGTCAGATTCCATACTTAGCACAGAAGATATAGTGATGAATAGACAGGCATGATCTCTTCATGGAGATCTCAAGGAAAGACAGACAAATATTGTAACCATGAGGTTATATGTTATGGAGTAGAAAGAGAAGAAAGGTATCCAGAGTAGATAATGATCAAGTGAAGCTCTTCAAGATGAGTAAGAGTGAGCCAGAAAGGGAGGGCTGAGGGTAATCAAGGCAGAGGAAACCTTATGTGAAAACTCAGGGGCAAAGAAGGAGTATTGGTGGAGATGTGTGTTGTGTAGAAAGTAATGAGGAAAGGAATTGGAGAGTAATAAGTAAGGAAGCAAAAGATATAAACCAAGTCCAAATCATGTAGTCCATGATAAAGAATTTTTTAAAAACATATCCTAAATGTGATAGGTAGCAAGTGTACAGTGTTGGGCAGTCAAGTAAAATATGTAGTTTCAAAACACCCTCCTGATTTTAGTGTGCAAGTGGAGTGGTGAGAAGGACAGCTGTGTGCAGGGCCATAGGAGATTGTTGCAGTGGTACAGATGAGAAGTAAGAAAAGGACTTTGAGGACTGGGGGATTAGCTCAGTAGTAGAGATGGGCTTTGCAAAGTATGAAGTCTTGTGTTTGATTTCTAGGCACTGCAAAAATAAACAAATAAACTTTTCTTTCAGCCTTCCAGTTTCTTATCACTTGGACCCATACAGTTAGCACAGGGCCTAGGCAAGAGTTGGTACTCAGTAGTAAGATCACAGGAACTGTGTGTGTGTGTGTGTGTGTGTGTGTGTGTAGTTTACCTTAAAATGCATATCACCTTTTTTAAAACTCATAATGTCTGTATTATCATTTGTTGTCATTAAAAAAAAAAAAAAAAAAAAAACCTTCAGTGGTTTCCTGCAAACACAATGTTATCACTACCCACTACCAACATTTCTAAGCCAAAACCTTTGTGTCAGAAGTTAAATGTTTATAGTGTTCCTCTAATCCTCTTGTGCTCCCCTTCCCAACCCCACTGTGAATCGGCCTCCTTATATCAGAGCAAACATTCGGCATTTGGCTTTTTGGGATTGGCTAACTTCACTTAGCATTATATTCTCTAACTTCATTTACCTGCGAATACCATAATTTTATTCTCTCTTATTGGTGAGTAATACTCCATTGTGTATATATACCACATTTTCTTTATCCATTCATCTACTGAAGGGCATCTAGGTTGGTTCCACAGTTTAGCTATTGTGAATTGTGCTGCTATAAACATTAATGTGGCTGTGTCCCTGTAGTATGCTGTTTTTAAGTCCTTTGGGTAACAACTTAGAATAAAAAATAAATTTGAAAAAAAGAAGTTAAATGTTTCTATTTTTTAAAAGTTTATAAAAAGAATGTCTTAAGGTAGGAATTTTATTCCAACTTAACACCAGCAGTTTCTGGTCATATTACATAACAACATGGAAATTAATTCTGTGCTGCTTGTATTTAAAGTGCTCGATGATGCCATCTAGTGGTGTGAGTACTTCAAAAGGTGAATATTTGTTATTACTTTGGGGAGAGAGTTTTTTAAAAATCAATTTCATAGAAAAAGTGTAATGCAGAAGTCATGCTGCTAAAAAAAAAAGAAAGAAAGAAAGAAAAAGTGTAATGCAGTAGCCAAACAGAAGATACCAGTGGAATTTAATATGAAACCTCTGTTGAGTATTCTTATATGTAACACTAAAACACATGCAGAAAAAGAAAATAGCTAAGCAAGACTGTATCAAAATTTAAAGCTTTCATTTATCAAAAGACAACCAATCAAGAAAGTGAAAAGACAGCTCACAGAATGGGAGAAAATATTTGAATATTATATATCTTGCAAGAGTCTAGTATCCAGAATATGTAAAGAATGCTTAAAATAAAAAAGACAACCCAATTAAAAAGTGAATCAAGGATTTGAATAAACATTTCTCCAAGACATATAAATGGCCAATAAGCACATCATTGGTAATTAGAGAATACAAACCAAAGTGAGATACCATTTCCCAACCAATAGAATGGCTTTCATAATTTTAAAAAACAAAATACCAAAAACAGAAAATAACAAGTGTTGGCAAGAATTTGGAGAAATGGGAACCTTCATTGACTGTGGGCAGGTACAGCCACTGCGGAAAATTGTTTTGACAGTTCCTCAAATAGACAAATGTAGGATTATCCTGTAACCCAGCAATTCCATTCCGAGGTATGTTCCTGGGATACATAGTGTCAAAATTAAATGGAAAGACAAATCTCCAAAACAAAAACGATTTTATTTAGGAGAAACAACAACAACAACAAAATAAGATTGCAGTCTGGGATACCTGTACACAGGCCAGGATGGACTTTGACATGTCCAGAAAACAAAGGAAAGGTTAGTGGTTTTGTTAGGACAGAGGAATCTACGTAAGTAGATTCTTATAAAAGAAAGTTCATTGGCACTTTGTGTGCCTGAGGGAGCTGGTGAGCTCTGATGGGTGAGCACTAGTAGTCACTGCATAAAGCTGGTCTTGAGGTTGTAGTTGGCAGTTCTGTCACCTTTTCTAAGAAGAAAAAACACGGACTTAAAGGAGGTAGTTTCGCTGGATTGGCCTGCCAGGAAAGTTCCTGGAACAGTCATTAGAAACCTGAGTGTTTCCCATGACCTCTGGGCTATGTTTTAGATATGGATGACAAGAACATTTTCATTTGTATGCTCAGTCTCCAAACAGGTGTTCAAACAAAAACTTGTACGTGAATGTTCATAGCAGCATTATTCATAACAGTAGAAAGGGAATAAATTTTTATCAACTGATGAAATGGACAAACAAAAGAGTATATCCAGCCGGGCGCGGTGGCGCATGCCTGTAATCCCAGCACTTTGGGAGGCTAAGGCAGGAGGATCACGAGTTCAAAGCCAGCCTCAGCAATGGCGAGGCACTTAGCAACTCAGTGAGACCCTGTCTCTAAATAAAAATACAAAAAAGGGCTGGGGATGTGGCCCAGTGGTTGAGTGCCCCTGAGTTCAATCCCCAGTACCAAAAAAAAAAAAAAAAAAAAAAAAAAAAAAAAGTATATCCATACAGCGGAGTATTATTTAGCTATAAAAAGGAATGAAATACTATTACATTGATGGACATTGAAACATTATGCTAAGTAACAGGAGCCAGGCCACATATTATATGATTTCACTGATGTGAACTGTCCAAAAAAGTCAGAGATAGAAAACAAAACAATCTGAGTCATTTTTAAAGAATATTTCTATCGTTTTTTCTCTGACCCTCCTTTGGTAAGTATATGCTAATTTATAATTCTAACAATAATGGATGAGGAGGGGCTGGGATTGTGGCTCAGTGGTTGAGCGCTCGCCTGGCACGTGCGCGGCCCGGGTTCGATCCTCAGCACCACGTAAACATAAATGCATTGCATTGTGTACAACTAAAGCAAATAAATAAAATAAATATTTTTAAAAAATAATGGATGAGGAAAAATAGAGATTTTTTTTATTGATTATCTATTCCAAGATTTGTACCTGGATTCTTTGTTTCTATTATTGTATTAAATGTCTATGCCCCCTCTGTCACAAAATATCTACAGAAATTGTAATAAGCAGATGAGCAAAGATCAGAAACCAGAAGTTTTTGTCTTCGTGTCATCATGTTCTATTTCCATTTCAGCATTAACAATGTTGAATTTTATCTTTTTTAAAAATATCTTTAATTATATATGGACACAATACATTTGTTTGTTTGTTTGTTTGTTTGTTTGTTTGTTTGTTTGTTCAATGTGGTGCTGAGGATTGAACCCAGTGCCCATATGTGGTAGGCAAGCACTCTACCACTGAGCCATAACCCCAGCCCCTGGATTTTACCTTTTTTTTTTTTTAACTCTGAGAATCTTTTATTGACTTGTAAGACTGAAAATGAGAAAGTTTTGTTTTCCATCCCTGCTATTTTTAAAAAATTTTTTTTTATTCAAAGTTGTTGTATTTATAATAGTGGTATGCATTATAATTCATAATAAACATATAGAGCATCTTTTTACATAACACTGTATACAATGTATATTTGTACCATTCAAATCTTCAATTATGCATTTAGGATAATGATATCCATCTTACTCAACCACCTTTTCTTTTTTTCCCCTCCATCCCCCCTTGCTCCCTTCCTTCCCCTCCCTCCCCTTTGACATTTTTAGTGTTCCTCTAATCCTCCTGTGTACCCCGAACCAACACCACTGTGAATCAGCCTCCTTATATCAGAGAAAACATTCAGTATTTAGACTTTTGAGATTGACTAACTTCACTTAGCATTATATTCTCCAACTTAATCCATTTACCTGTGAATGCCATTATTTTATTTTTTTTATTGCTGAGTAAAATTCCATTATGTATATGTACACATTTTCTTTATCCATTCATCTACTGAGGGACATCTAGGTTGGTTCCACAATCTAGCCATTGTGAATTGTGCTGCTATAAACATTGAGATGGCTGTGTCACTGTAATATGCTGTTTTTAAGTCCTTTGAGAATAGACCCAGGAATGGGATGGCTGGGTCATAGGGTAGTTCCATTCCCAGTTTTCCAAGAAAT
Source organism: Tamias sibiricus (assembly GCA_025594165.1). Lineage (NCBI taxonomy): Eukaryota > Metazoa > Chordata > Mammalia > Rodentia > Sciuridae > Tamias > Tamias sibiricus. Next base: position 69,699,020 of record CM046657.1, on the reverse strand, counting down.
CTCCATACTGCTTTCCATAACGGTTGCACCATTTTGCAGTCCCACCAGCAATGTATGAGTGTGCCTTTTTCCCACATCCTCTCCAACATTTATTGTTGTTTGAGTTCTTAATAGCTGCCATTCTGACTGGGGTAAAATGAAATCTTAGAGTAGTTTTGATTTGCATCTCTCTAATTGCCAGCAATGTTGAACATTTTTTCATGTATTTGTTGATTAATTGTGTATCTTCTTCTGAGAAGTGTCTTTTCAATTCCTTGGCCCATTTATTGACTGCATTATTTGTTTTTATGGAGTTAAGTTTTTTTGAGTTCTTTATATATTCTAGAAATCAGTGCTCTATCTGATATGCATGTATTAAATATTTGTTCCCAATTAGTTGGCTCTCTATTCACCTCACTGATTGTTTCTTTTGCTGAGAAGAAGCTTCTTAATTTGAATCTATCCCATTCATTGATTCTTGATATTAATTCTTGCGCTACAGGATTCTTATTAAGGAACTTGGGGCCTAATCTGACATGTTGGAAATTGGAGCTTACTTTTTCTTCTATTAGGCATATTGTCTCTGGTCTAATTCCTAGGTCCTTGATCCACTTTGAATTGAATTTTGTGCATGGTGAGAGATAAAGGTTTAATTTCATTTTGTTGCATATGGATTTCCAGTTTTCCCAGCACCATTTGTTGAAGAGGCTATCCTTTCTTCAATGTACATTTTTGGCTCCTTTGTCTAATATAAGATAGCTGAAATTATATGTATTAGTCTCTGTGTCCTCAATTCTGTACCATTGGTCTACCAGTCTGTTTTGGTGCCAATACCATGCTGTTTTTGTAACTATTGCTCTATAATATAATTTAAAGTCTGGTATGGTGATGCCACCTGCTTCACTTTTCTTGCTAAGGATTGCTTTGGCTATTCTGGGTCTCTTATTTTTCCAGATGAATTTCATGACTGCTTTTTCTATTTCTTTGAGGAATGTCATTGGGATTTTGATTGGAATTGCATTAAATCTGTATATTGCTTTTGGTAGTATGGACATTTTGACAATATTAGTTCTACCTATCCAAGAACAAGGTAGGTCTTTCCATCTTCTGAGGTCTTCTATAATTTCTTTCTTTAGTGTTATATAGTTTTCGTTATACAGGTCTTTCACCTCTTTCGTTAGGTTGATTCCCAGATATTTTATTTTTTTGGTGCTATTGTAAATGGGGTAGTTTTCACCATTTCCCTTTCAGAGGATTTGTCACTGATGTACAAAAATGCCTTTGACTTATGAGTATTGATTTTGTATGCTGCTACTTTGCCAAATTCATTTACTAGTTGTAAAAGTTTTCTGGTAGAGTTTTTGGGTCTTCTAGGTATATTATCATGTCATCAGCAAATAGTGCTAATTTGAGCTCTTCTTTTCCTATCTGGATCCCTTTAATTTCTTTTGTCTGTCGAATTGCTCTAGCCAGAGTTTCAAGTACTATGTTAAATAGCAGTGGTGAAAGGGTGCATCCCTGTCTTGTTCCAGTTTTTAGAGGGAATGCTTTCAGTTTTTCTCCATTTAAGATAATATTAGCTTGAGGCTTTGCATAAATAGCTTTTATGATGTTGAGATGTGTTCCTGTTATTCCTAGTTTTTCTAGTGTTTTGAACATAAAGGGGTGTTGTATTTTGTCAAATGCTTTTTCCGCGTCTATTGAGATGATCATATGGTTCTTATCTTCGAGTCTATTGATGTGATGTATTATGTTTATTGATTTCTGAATGTTGAACCAACCTTGCATCCCTGGGATAAACCCCACTTGATCATGGTGCACTATCTTTTTGATATGTTTTTGTATCCTATTTGCCAGGATTTTGTTGAGGATTTTTGCATCTAAGTTCATTAAAGCTATTGGCCTGAAGTTTTCTTTTTTGGATGTGTCTTTGCCTGGCTTTGGAATTAATGTAATATTGGCCTCATAGAAAGAGTCTGGGAGAGCTCCCTCTTTTTCTATTTCTTTAAATAAGTTGAAGAGCATTGGTATTAGTTCTTCTTTGAAGGTCTTGTAGAACTCAGCTGTAAACCCATCAGGACCTGGACTTTTTCTTGTTGGTAGTTTTTTGATGGCATCTTCTATTTTCTCAATTGAAATTGATCTGTTTAAATTGTGTATAGCCTCCCATTCTAGTTTCGGCAATTCGACTCTAGAAATCTGTCGATGCGTTCAGTATTTTCTATTTTATTAGAGTACAAGTTTTCAAAGTAATTTCTAATTATCTTCTGTATATCTGAGGTGTTTGTTGTTATATTGCCTTTTTCATCATGGATGTTAGTAATTTGAGTTTTTTCTCTTCTTCTTTTTGTTAGCATCGCTAAGGGTCTGTCAATTTTATTTATTTTTTCAAAGAACCAACTTTTAGTTTTGTCAATTCTTTGAATTGTTTCTTTAGTCTCAATTTCATTAATTTCTGCTCTGATTTTAATTATTTCCTGTCTTCTACCGCTCTTAGTGTTGATTTGTTTCTCTTTTTCTAGTGCTTTGAGGTGTGATGTTAAGTCATTTATTTGTTGGGTTTTTTTTCTTTTAAGGAATGAACTCAGTGCAATGAATTTTCCTCTTACTACTGCCTTCATAGTGTCCCAGAGATTTCTGTATGATGTATCTGTGTTTTCATTTACCTCTAGGAATTTTTTAATCTCCTCCTTGATGTCTTCTTCAACCCCTTGTTCATTCAGTAGCATGTTGTTTAGCTTCCAGTTGTTGGAATAGTTTTTTTTGTTGTTGTTGTTTCTTGTTTTGTCGTTGATTTCCAATTTCATCCCTTTATGGTCTGATAGAATGCAGGGTAGTATCTACTTTTTTTATATTTGCTGAGATTTGCCTTGTGGCATAATATATGGTCTATTTTGGAGAAGGAACCATGTGCTGCTGAGAAGAAAGTGTATTCACTCACTGAGTGATGAAATATTCTGTATATGTCCGTTATGTCTAAGTTATTAATTGTTTCAATGAGTCCTAAAGTTTCTTTATTCAGCTTTTGTTTGGATGATCTATCCATTGGTGAGAGAGGTGTGTTGAAGTCCCCTAGAATAATTGTGTTGTGGTCTATTTTACTCTTGAACTTGAGAAGGGTTTGTTTGATGAATGTAGATGCCCCATTATTTGGGGCATATAGATTTATAATTGTTATATCTTGTTGATGAATGGTTCCCTTAAGTAGTAAAAAATATCCATCTTTGTCCCTTTTGATTAGCTTTGGCTTGAAGTCTACCTTATTTGATATGAGAATGGAAACCCCTGCTTGCTTCTGCAGCCCATGTGAGTGATAAGACTTTTCCCAGCCTTTCACCTTCAGTCTATTAACGTGTTTTTCTATGAGGTGGGTTTCTTGGAGACAGCAAATTGTTGGGTCGTTTTTTTTTTTTTTAATCAAGTCTGACAATCTGTGTCTTTTGAATGGTGAGTTTAGGCCATTAACATTCAGGGTTATTACTAAGATTTGATTCTTATTCCCATCCATTTTTATTTGTTTATGGATTTAACTTGATTTGTTTACTCCACGGTTGGTATTTCCTTTAGTTTAATAGCTCCCTTTGTTGATTTTCATTGTTATTTTTCTTTTCTTCTTCATGGAATATTTTGCCCAGGATGTTCAGAAGTGCTGGCTTTCGTGGAAGGTTTTTATTTTATCTTCAAATCTAAAGCTCAATTTTGCTGGGTATAAGATTCTTGGTTGACATCTCTTTTCTTTCAGAGCTTGAAATATGCTATTCCAGGATCTTCTAGCTTTTAAAGTCTGGGTTGAAAAATCTGAACATAGTCTGATTGGTTTCCCCCTATATGTAATCTGCTTCCTTTCTTTCGTGGCTTTTAATATTCTCTCCTTGCTCAGTATATTAGGCATTTTTATTATAATGTGCCTTGGTGTGGATCTGTTGTGATTTCGTACATTTGGTGTTCGTCTCTTGCACTTGGTTTTCCATTCATTCCTCAAGTTTGGAAAATTTTTTGCTATTATTTCATTGAATACATTACTCATTCCTTTGGCTTGGAACTCTGCACCTTCCTCCAACCCAATCACTCTTAAATTTGGTCTTTTTATGTTGTCCCATATTTCTTAAATGTTCTGTTCTTGATTTTTTATAGTTTTCGCTGTATAATCTACATTTTTCTCCAGGATAGAGATTTTGTCTTTGTTATCTGAGGTCCTTTCTTCAAAGTGGTCTAATCTGTTGGTGATGCTTTCAATTGAACATTTAGTTTGGTTTATTGCTTCTTTTATTTCCATAATATCTGTTTGGTTTCTCTTTAGAACCTCTAGCTCCCTATTGAAATAATCTTTTGCTTCCTGTATTTGTTTTTGGAGTTCTTTGTCAAAATGATCTTTTACCACCTGTATTTGCTCCCTCATCTCATTTTTTAGTTCATTCTTAAGTTCCATAAACATTTGGAATATGTAATTTTTGAATTCCATCTCTGGCATTTGACCAACTGTGCTTGCCATGGAATCTTCTGAGGAGATATATAGATTTGTTTGAGTCACTTTCTTCCCTTATTTCTTCATATTGCCTGTGTGATTTTTTCTTCTAGCACTGTAGAACCTCAACTATTTCGTTTTTACTTTAAATCCTTATGATGCTCCTGTAATACAGTGCTATCAGATCACCTTATAAATACTTTACACTTTAAAACCAGACACTTTCTATTCAGATAATCACAGTTTGATCACAATATACAGATTTAGTTAACTCAGATATTGTCTCCAATTTACTCTGTATGTTTGTGATGGCTTTTATAGTTTCAAGTGTTGGACACAGAGGTGATAAGTTTAAGAATAAGGAAATGAGGGTATTGGGTTGATCTTTCTTAGGAAGTGTGAATAGAGAATTCTATGGAAGTGGTTTAATATCAGCAGACGAGATAGGAAAGAGAGTGAGCGGTTTAGGGGAAAGACCAATTTATATATAAGCCAAACTTACGCAACTGTTGAGAGAAGAAAAGAAGAAGAGAGAAAAAAAAAAAGAGATGACAAAGAAGTAGGGATTGGTGTAAAAGAGAGGAAAGAGAAAGTGAGAAGAGAAAAAAAAGACAATAAATTATATATAACACTGCTTTGCTATATAATTTAGTTGCCCCAGTTCTAGAAATCCCAATTTCTGCATATAACTTGTTTTCGCCTCTGTTGAGAATGCAGTGGCAGGGTGTAAATAGGAAAGATGAGGGAAGAATAAAGGAGACAAAAGTGAGAAGGAACAAAAGAAAGAAAGAAAAGAGGAATAACAGCAAACAAACAAATACACACACAATCAAACAACAACAACAACAAAAAAAAAAAAAAAAACCCAAAGTCGAACCCAGGAACAAATCTCAGAAACAGATCTCAGTCAAACAGTGCCCTGTGAAGTCCTTCTTTTTTTCCCTTCCAGTTTAAGGCAGTTATTCTGGATCACGTCTAGGCAGATACAGAGAACCTGGGAAGCTTGCAGGCCGGGGCTTTTTCCGTTGCCGCCCCTGCTGGGATCGCCTCTGCAGTTGGATTTTACCTTTTGTAGTTGCTTTTTTATTAGAGAGATTCAGCATTTCTCAAGTGATTGTTAACTGTTTATATTATTCTTACATAACAGTCTATATCCTTTGTCCATTTATTATTAATAGATCTCAAATGAACTTTCATACTTTTCTTTTAGATATAGAGATATTATGTGTCAGCTTTATTATAAGTTTTTTTTTTTTTTTTTTTTTTTGCTTTTGTTTGCACCTTTATTCTAGGCTCTTGATGGCAATGTGTATGATCACCTCAAGGATTATTTAATAGCCTTCAGCCGGACTGAGCTAGAAACATGCCAAACTGTGCAGAACACATTCCAGTTTTTGTTAGAGAACTCCAGCAAGGTAAAGTACCTTCACTGCAGTGGGTGGTGTTAACCATTTTAGAATCCAAAGTGTTTTTGCTACAAACAAAACAAAGATAACAATGATACTAGAAGAATGCTTAAAAGGTAACTGTCTGGAGACAGCATCCTTCCAACAAAGTTGGAGGATGTTCTGTTCTCCCTGTGGATGAGCTGGTACCACAACCAAGGGCACGAAAGAAGGTGATAAAACAAGGTAGCTGTTTTGCCATGTGTGTTGCCTTTGAGAAGAAAGGTTTAAAGAGTTTTGTCTTACACTCAGATGAATTTTAAATGCACTCAGCCAGTTATTTGAGGGAACAAAGTCGTGTGTCAATGCAAAGAAAGAGGCACAAAGGGAAAAGTAGCATTTGATAATTGATTTTAGAATGAATACTACAATATCTTGGGTTTTGACAAATTAAACCTTACCTTGTGTATGCTTTCATTCTTCAACAGTAGTCTTTTCATCTGTCTACTTTGCTCATATATCCCTATGTGTGTAGGAAAAAATATGTAATTTCTTTTCTTCAGGATCTGATATATTTAAATTTTTTGTAGTGAAACTATTCTTTTAGAAGATGAATTAATTATTCTTGTGATTAGTAAATGTTATATTCTTCCTGATAAATGAAATACATAGTAGATGTTTCCTGACTGACTGCATACATTTACAAAAATATATGTGTTTTGTAGCTGCTGCTTTAAAAGATCTTGTTCAATTCTCCCTCTCCCTCTCTCTCTCTCTCTCTCTCTCTCTCTCTCTCTCTCTCTCTCTCTCTCTCGGCAGGGGAAGTGGGAACTGACTATACCTTTACAAACAGTTTGGAAAGGGATCAGGGTATCCATCTTTGCATGACAGTGTCCAAAGACAGGAAAGAAAAGGGGCACAAATTCTTTATCCTTCTTATGTATTATGTATATATTCTTTTCAGTGTACCAGAGTTTTAATGTTCTATTAGAAAACATTAAAAATGCAAAGTTAATAGGGAAATATAAACATTATGAGCCTGGTACTTTAAGTCTTGTCATGTCTATTTTTCTGTATTTTAACCCCCAGAATCCAATAAAAGATACAAAAGGTTTCATGTGTAAAAAGAAGGATGGATGGCTAGATAAATAAAAGTGTGTGAAAGAAAATGAAGTAAAATATTAATTGCAGAATTATAATGGGTATCTAGTTGTTCATTATCTAATTCTTTTTATTTTACTATATGCATATTTTAAATTTTTTAAATTTTTAAATTTTTCACAAGAGGATGTTGAAAAAAAAAAATCTATAAAAGCATCTTGGCCAGGCCAGGGATATATAGCTCAGTGGTAGAATGCTTCCTTAGCATATGGAAAAGTTGTGGGGGCCAGGAAAAAAAAAAAAGCTTTTTTTTTTTTTAAATCTGTTTAGTTACACATGTCAGTAGACTGTATTTTGATGTATTATACATACATGGAGTATAACTTTTCATTCTTGTGATGTAAATTTAACACTGGTCATATATTCATATATGGACACAGGAAAGTTATGTCTAATTCATTCTACTGTTTTTCCTATTCTCATCCCCCCTCCTTTCCCTTTATTCCCCTTTGTCTAATCCAATGAACTTCTGTTTTCTTTATCCATTCATCTGTTTAAGGCAGATGAATATTGGTTCCATATCTTAGTTCATGTGAATTGAGCTGCTATAACCATTGATGTGGCCACATCACTGTAGTATGCTGATTGTAAGTCCTTTGGGTATATGCAGAGGAGTGGGATAGGTGGGTCAAATGGTTGTTCCAGTCCAAGTTTTCTGAGCAATCTCCCTATCGCTTTCCAGAGTGGTTGCACCAATTTGTAGTCTATGAGTATACTGTTTACCCCACATCCTCACCAACATTTATTGTTACTTGTATTCTTGATAATTGCCATTCTGACTGGAGTAAGATTAAATCTCAGTGTAGTTTTAATTTGCATTTCTCTAATTGCTGGAGATGTTGAACATTTTTCCATATATTTGTTGACCATTTATATTTCTTCTTCTGTGAAGTGCCTGTTCAGTTCCTTTGCCCATTTATTGACTGGGTCATTTGGGGGTTTTTTGGTGTTAAGTTTTTTGAGTTCTTTTTATATCCTAGAGATTAATGCTGCATCTGAGGTGCAGGTGGCAGATTTTCTCCCAATTCTGTAGGCTCTCTCTTCACTTTTTTTTTTTTTTTTTTTTTTTTTTTTTGCTACTGGATTTTTTTTTCTTTTGTTCTAATTTGTTATATGTGACAGCAGAATGCATTACAATTCATATTACACATATAGAGCACATTTTTACTCTCTTCACATTCTTGATTATTTCCTTTGCTGTGAAGAAGCTTTTTAGTTTGATTCCATCCCATTTGTTATTAATTCTTGATTATTTCTTGAGCTTGAGGAATCTTGTTTGAGGATTTTGGTTCCTAAGCCAGCATGATGGAGATTTGTGCCTGTTTTTTCTTTCAGTAGGCGCAGGGTCTCTAAGTCTAATGCCTAGGTCTTTGATCCACTTTGAGTTGAGTTTTGTGCAAGGTGAGAGATAGGGGTCTAATCTCATTTTGCCACATATGTATTTCTAGTTTTCCCAGCACCATTTTTTTTGTTTGTTTGTTTTTTGTTGTTACTATAGGTCTGAGTATATAACTTAAGGTCTGGTATTGTGATGCCTTCTGCTTCACTATCTCACTAAACTAATGATTTCTTTGGCTATAGGAGCCCTAATTAAGGAGATAGCTAAGATTGCAGTTAGCTGTGAGCCATAAGCATTACCACCTTCCATGGTCTCGTGAGACTTGGCCCAGGACATTGTGGATCGGGTCGGCGCCATTTGCATGATCTCCCGAGACTTTGCCCTGGGGATTGTGGATCGGGTCGGTGCCATTTTGGGGTGATTGTAGGAGTGTGGATGGTGTTAGAGTTGTTGTTGGAGCCAAAGAGAGAAACTAGCAGAATAAAGAGCCTGTTTGTTTCCAGTCCGCCTCTGAACTTATTCCCGCGGCTTTGTTGCTCCAAGTGGCAATCACTTCACGCGGCAACATTTGGCTATTCTGGGCCTCTTATTTTTCCAAATGAATTTCATGACTGCTTTTTCTACTTCTATGAAGAACGTCATTGGAATTTTTAATAGGAATTGCATTAAATCTTACAGCACTTTTGATAGTATGGCCATTTTGACAATATTTATTCTGCCTATCTAAGAACATGGGAGATCTTTCCATTTTCTAAGTCTTAAAGGAAGCATCTTGACTTCATTCCTTCTATGGAGTGGTTAGTTTTTGACCATTTATCAAGTCTTTTATATTTATTGGTCCATTCAGGTTTTCTTCTTTTCAGTACATTTTGGTAACCTACATTTTTCTAGACAGTTGTCTATTTCAGTTGTTACCAAATTTGATGGCATAAGTTTCTCATAAGCTTTTTTGCCTCTGGTTATTTCTTTTTATTTCCAGTATTGCCTGTGCTTTCTTATTTTGATCTGACATACCAGTCTTTTATTCATCTTTGCTAGAGCCAGCTTTTGTTCTGCTTCCCAATGCTATATCAGTTTCCCTAAGTTTTGCCTTTATCTACATTATTTCTTTCTGCATTTTAAAAAATATATATATTTATTTATTTTAGTTGTACACAATGCCTTTATTTATTTATTTTTAATGTGGTGCTGAGGATCGAACCCAGGCTGCGCATGTGTTAGGTGAGCCAGCTCTACCGCTGAGCCACAATCCCAGCCCCTTTTTTCTGCATTTTTTTTTTTTTTTTTTTTTTTTTTTGTTGTACCAGGGATTGAACTCAGGGGCACTCAACCACTGGGCCACATCCCCAGCCCTTTTTTGTATTTTATTAGAGACAGGGTCTCACTGAGTTGCTAAGTGCCTCGCCATTGCCGAGGCTGGCTTTGAACTCATGATCCTCCTGCCTCAGCCTCCCAAGTGCTGGGATTACAGGCATGCGCCACCACGCCCGGCTCCTCTTTCTGCATTTTTAAAGTGTATGTTCTTGTTCTTTCTCAAACATATTTTTTATTTAGGACCTTTATTTTGAGTCTTACTGTTTTCAAGTAAATCCATTTAAGGCTAAAAAATTTCTCCCTCTGTGATATTTAGGGATTTTATTGTTATTTCTATATTAACCCATAAATTATTTAGAAATGAATTTTACAGTTCACATTCAGTGCAACTATATGGTAAGGTGACATTTTTCATTTCTAATTTTATTGTAAAACATTTTTATTCTATTCTTTATTCATATTTTTATTCTATCCTGTTAAACTTCTTTGAAATGTCTTTTTCCAAGAAAACGTTAGCTTGGGTATGGTACTGTTAGTTTAGAAAACATATAGTTCTAACAAGTCACTAATATTGTACCCACACCTAATTTCCTAGGATTTTCTTTAGCACATCTACATCTTATACTGTGAATCCCACATCATTGGTATTAACATGCTCATCTTATGGAGAGGAACACAGACTCAGGAAGTTTATATGACTTGCCCAGGGTCATATGCACATAGTGCTTTATGTATTTTCTACTGTGTTATACTCTGATATATTATCTATGTAGTTTGTTACTTTAATTTAAAATAAATTAAGAATTTATGAATTAGTTTGGATACATAAAGAGATAAGCTTTCATTTTGTGCTTTCACAAATGTTAGTGTTTTGCTCCCCAGGGATGAGTAATTAATGAGGTGCTCTTACATTTAGGGTGAAAGTGGTGGGAATAAAATTTTAATAAGAATGATATATCTGAGAGAGTCTCCCTTTTGTTCCAAGTGAGAAAAGCTCACACCTACAAGTTTTGTGCTTTGTGCTTTTCTGTTATATAGAGCTTGTTACACAGCTCTTGTCAAACTGCTGAAGGCAACCAAGTGATTTGATAACCCACTGGGAAGATTGAAACTCTTTTAAGTTTTTTATTGTACACCATTATTACTCTGTCTTCTGGGGTAAAAATCTATTTTTCCAACATGTCTAAAATGTAATATATTCCCAAAGATATTTTGGGGTTAATTCATACTGACAATAACACACTGTAAATGTTAAGGTGCTGTCTATATCTTTCATCTCTAAATGGAAACAGCTGGCTCTAGGAGCTTTTATTAAATTTTAATTATTTATGAAGCTTGCTTTTCTCCTTAATATTTTATGACATGCTTTGTATATGTAACTGAAGCAGATGTTGTCATAGATTATTTTCTGTGGGATCATAACTTTAAAACTAGTTCTACTGGCCCTAATAGTTTATGTGTGCTTATTTTCTGTCTACATAAAGAAACTCCTGCTGATGAATAACATAGCTCTTTGAACAATTCATAAAATAACAATGTTATTCTGTATTTCTTTGAAAGTTAAATTGCCTAATATTATCATTCTTAATACTTTGAAGACTAACCAAGAAAGTAAATTTAATAAAATAAGGTGAAAATCACTTGATCACTTCAGTAGGCACAGAAAAAACATTTAACAAAATTCAACCCCCTTTAGTGTGTTGAAAAACTCAGCAAATTAGGAACAGAAGGGAACTTCCACACTTAATAGTTTTTGTGAAAAACCTACATTTAGTATCATACTCAATTATAAAAGACTGAAAGGATCTCTACCTTAAAATCAGGAACAAAATGAAGATGCCTGCGTTCACTCCTGCTATCCACCATTGTACTAAAAGTCCTAGCTAGAGCAGTTAGATAAGGAAAAGAAAAAAGAAGAATTAAAATGACCCCTGCTTGAAGATGACGTGATTATAGGTAGAAAACTATAGAATTCATGTAATTACTACTAGAGCTAATAAAATAATTCAGCAAAGTTGCAGGTACAAGATCAAACACAATAACCCATTGTTTTCTATACTCTATTAATGATAATTATTTTCCAGAAAGAAAATTAAGAAAACAGTTGCAGTTACAATAGTATCCAAATAATAAAATACATAGGAAAAAATTTTGACCAAAGACATTAAAGAGTAAAAACTATAAAATACTGCAGAAAGAAGACCTGAATAATTGGATTATAATAAATGTTTGTGGATTTGAAGCTTTTATATTGGTAATTTTTAATATCTTCCAAAATGATCTGCAGATTTAATACAATCCCTATCAAAATTCCGGTGACCTGCCGGGCGCGGTGGCGCACGCCTGTAATCCCAGCACTTGGGAGGCCGAGGCAGGAGGACTGAGAGTTCAAAGCCAGCGAGGCACTTAGCAACTTAGTGAGACCCTGTCTCTAATAAAATACAAAAAAGGGCTGGGGATGTGGCCCAGTGGCTGAGTGCCCCTGAGTTCAATCCCCGGTACAAAAAAAAAAAAAAAGAAGTACACAGGTCTCCTTTGCAGCTTTTTTCCATTTCTTTGTTTAGAAGTCTGAAATCTTAAGTGTCTGAGGCAATGTGACCACATCAGTCCACTCTCTGCCTCATTGGTCACATTGTCTTCTCCTTTTGTCTGTGCAATTTTCTTAATGTCTTATCATTGGATTTAGAGCCCACCTAGGTAATCCAGCATGCTCTTATCTCAAAATCCTTAATTACATCTGCCAAAACACTTTTCCAAAATGAGGTAACATCCAGATTTTAGGGATTAGAACACAGTCATATCTTTTGGGAGGCCCACTATAAATGTCGATATCATAAAAAGAGGCAAGTCAGGGCGAACCTTCTCATGAAAGTAAAACCCACCTTGCCAAAACAAATAAAAACAAAGCAGACCAAAACAAGCACAAACCTGAATCTAATTAAGCCTCTAGATTCAATAGCCAATTTAAGGAAAAACAGGAAGTAAAACATTCCCAGGATACAGTCAACAAAATTCAGACTGGGAAACTCAACAGAACAAAAACCTGGACTTCTTTAACAATTGAATTGATTGCAAGAGAGGTAAAAGGAGGAAGAAACTTACAGTATATGAAAAGAACATCATCTTAAGCAACATCAGCTTTCCCTGAACAGATCCTCCCCACCACTCCTAATCCTATCTCACCTCTTCAGGCTGATTCAGTATCACCCTCTTTGCTTTCTCTGTACCCTCGAGGTCCTTCCATAGTGTGCTTTAGCTGTGTAACCCATTTAGTTCTCCCAGTTTCCACATTATAAGCAACATCCAGTTGCACTCTGGGGACTTTATTTGGATCCTAATTTTAAAAACTTTTAAAGAATAGGGAAATTTGAACACTAATTGGTTGTTTTGTTGTAAATTTTAAACTGAACGTGTTTTCTTAAGACCCCTTTTCTTTTAGATATGATATTGAAATATTTATAGATGAGATTGAAGTAAGTCTGGTACTTACTTCAATATAATTAGCAGTGGAAGAAGAACAAGAGTTTATAGATGAAACAAGATTGGCCATGAGGGGATTTTTTTTTTTTTTTTTTTTTTTTGGTACCAGGGATTGAACTCAGGGGCACTGGACCACTGGGCCACATCCCCAGCCCTTTTTTGTATTTTATTAGAGACAGGGTTTCACTGAGTTGCTAAGTGCCTCACCATTGCTGAGGCTGGCTTTGAACCCGCAATCCTCCTGCCTCAGCCTCCCAAGTGCTGGGATTACAGGCATGCGCCACCGCACCCAGCTGAGGGGATGTTTTTGAAAAGCACATGGGGATACATTATACTGTTGTCTCTACTTTTATATGTGTTTGAAATTTTCTATAACAAAAAGTTTAAAGTCTGTAAAAATTGACCCCTCCAGCCTGCCCTTGCCCCACCCATCATAGTGCTTGAGGATTTGTTTGGCAACTAGAAGAGTGGTCCTCCCAGCTTTTCTTCATGGTGATGAGTGAGGCTCTAAGGGCTGGATCATTAGCTTTCAGTTATTCTAGCTTAAAATTAGAATCCAAAAAAAGAACAAAACACATTTCCCTTTGAGAATATGTTTTTTCATTGAGTATTCCCTCGCCAGATCCTCCCCATCACTCCTCACCCATCTCACCTCTTCAGTCTGAACCCAGTATCACCCTCTTTGCTCTCCCTGTACCCTCTGCATACTTCCATAGTGTATTTGAACTGTGTAACCTCTTTGGTTCTCCCAGTTTCCACATTCTAAATTACTGAAGATAGCAGCTTTGTTTGCTGTTTTATTAATCTGTGGATTCCCTTTTCACCCCTACACTTAACATTGGACCTGGTAAGCTCTATAAATGGATGGTTGAGTGAGGGGGAGGCAAGCAGTGGAAAACTGGGATTGCACTGGTAAATAAAATTAAAAAAAAAAAAAAGTAAAATACTACTTTATCCTTTCAAGTAATCTATCCTGTCTCCAGATTTCCAAGGTAAAACTACAGAGCTGTTTTGAACATTTTTTCTTCTGCCCATCCTCAGGCAGAGCTGCTAATGAGCTGTAATGCACTACACATGAAAGATGAGTAAAGGATAACCAATACAGAAAAACACAATTTGGGTTTCTGCATAATCAAATGTTGCTTATTTCCACTCTTTCCCAGGGCATATAATAAAGCAAATTCATTCTCAGAGACCATCTTTCTGTGCTATATTTTGCTGTTCTGTGTGTATCCATTCTTCTACCTATATTCCTTTTCAGTCTGTCTTCTGAATTGTTTTAATTATTTATTTGTTTCAGTTAGTTATACATGACAGTAGAATGTATTTTGATACATCATACATAAATGGAGTATAACTTCTCATTCGTCTGGTTGTACATGATGTCATGATTACAGATCATGTAATCATATATGCACATAGGGTAATGATGTCCAATTCATTCTACTGTCATTCCTACACCCATGCCCCCTCCCCTCCCTTCATTCCCCTTTTTCTAGTCCAAAATACCTCTATTCTCGCCCCTCTCCCATTGTGATTAGCATCCACATAACAGAGAAAACATTTGGCCTTTGGTTCTTTGGGTTTGGCTTATTTCACTTAGCATGATGTTCTCCAGTTCTATCCATTTACTGGCAAATGCCATAATTTTATTCTTCTTTAAAGCTCAGTAATATTCCATTGTGTATATATACCAAAGTTTCTTTACCCATTCATCTGCTGAAGAGCACCTAGGTTGATTCCATAGTTTAGCTATTGTAAATTGAGTTGCTATAAACTTTGATGTGGCTGTATCACTTTAATATGCTGATTTTAAGTCATTTAGGTATAAACCTAGGAGTAGGATGACTGGGTCAAATGATTGTTCCATTACAAGTTTTCTGAACAATCTCCACACTGCTTTCCATAGTGGTTGCACCAATTTGCACTTCCACCAACAATGTATGAGTGTACCTTTTTCTCC
This sequence comes from Tamias sibiricus, assembly GCA_025594165.1. Taxonomy (NCBI): domain Eukaryota; kingdom Metazoa; phylum Chordata; class Mammalia; order Rodentia; family Sciuridae; genus Tamias; species Tamias sibiricus. The sequence goes on along the minus strand of CM046657.1, from coordinate 69,683,934 downwards.
ACATCCTCACCAGCATTTATCATTGCTTATATTCTTGATGATTGCCATTCTGACTGGAGTGAGATGGAATCTCAGTGTAGTTTTGCATTTCTCTAATTGCTAGAGATGTTGAACATTTTTTCATATATTTGTTGATCTATTGTGTTTCTTCTGTGAAGTATCTATTGAGTTCATTAGCCCATTTATTAATTGGGTTATTTGTTTTTGTTTTTGTTTGGGTTTTTTTTTTATTTTTTTAATTTTTTATTTTTTTGGTGTGTGTGTATGTGTGTGTGTGTGTGTGTGTAAGTTTTTTGAGTTCTTTATATATCCTGGAGATTAATGCTATAGTGTATGTGATAAAAGATTTTTTCCCATTGTGTAGGCTCTCTCTTCACTTTCTTGTTTCCTTTGCTGTGAAGAAGCTTTTTAGTTTGATTCCATCCCATTTATTAATTCTTGATTTTACTTCTTGCACTTTAGGAGTCTTGTTAAGGAAGTCAGGTTCTAGGCTGATGTGGTGGAGATTTGGGCTTACTTTTTCTTCTATTAGGCACAGGGTTTCTGGGTATATTTTAAGATCATAATTAGAATGCAACCTACTGGAAAAATGTGCCAAGAAATTTTCTGGCAGTATTATTTTGTGCTATAGATAGGATTATCTTGCAGTTTCCTAGTGCAGGGCATTCTGTAAAACAGACTTCTAAGAGCCCATAAAACTTCAGAGTTGGGAGAAACTGAGAAACCAGTATGCTCCCTTCCTTGTTCACACATATACACACCCATTAAACAGGATAGCTTTTCCTGTCATCTTGCTGTCTTAAAGTAGTGCATATTGTTTAGTCTCTAAATCTGGGCTAGTTGCTAAACTAGTACTTTCCAAATTTAAATTCTTGAGGAAATAGGACACAGAAGTAATAACTCTTATCTAAAAAGAAAAAAGGCATAACATTATCATTTCCTTTTGGTCATGTAGTGTTGGATGATTTCTCATTTGTATAGAAACCAGCTGAGTAAATCTTAGACTTTAGAAAGTAATTACTGGACATTTTAACCTTATTCAAGACTTAAAGATATCTTATTTTCTCTCTAGGTGGTACGGGACTATAATCTTCAGCTGTTTTTACAAGAGAATGCTGTATTTCACAAACCTCAACCTTTCCAGTTCCAGCCCTGTGACAGTGATACTGTAAGGGGAATTCAGTTTCTCTCTATCATTTTTTTTTTTTTTTGTTTTGTTATATTTGTGCTTAAATAGTTATCCTTGGAATAGACAGGGAAATCTGAGTATGTTTCATTAATCTTATAACAACACTGTGAAGATGTAGAGAAATCATGACATTTCTTCTAACATGTAAGGAACACACCCAGTATCTTTATACTAACAACTTTCTACTAAATGAGATGAAGTTATGAAACAAAAGTAATGAAAATCTAAAAACTGAGGGAAGAAGAAAAATTATTCAACAGATTTATTCAGATGTACATTATGCTTTCTGTACATGAAATTCTTTTATGTTATACCTCTCAAAGAATCCAATGGTTAAATTTTAACCAGAGTAGAATTAACAATGGAATAATATATGTGGGCATAGAGATATTTTAGTTGGCTTTATAAAAAAAATTATAGGTCTTTGATAATTCCTTTAAGATTTTAGAATGTTAAGGTATTAACATAAACCCCAAATTGGCAACTTTTAGAGAACAGACATTAATTTACATTTTTCTTAAGTTTAAGAGAAATGTTTGCCATTATTTGAATTTTTAGATGAACAAAAATATGAATTTGTTGATATAAAATAATGAAATTTAGCTTCTATAAAATGAGAAGTAATATTGGTATTCTAGTACATTCTCTCAAAGTAGGCAAACCAAGAGGGAAGTCAAATTATATTTCAAAAGTCTTTTGGTAAATTTAGAATCCGAAAGGAGTGTATGATATATTTTCAGAGTTTAATGATATCACTTTAATAGAAATGTATTTGCTGGTGACATCCTCATTATTTTTCTTATATTTTGAATAGCCATGTTAATAGCTATATAAAGAAATACAGGACTCGGGAATGTAGCTCATTGGTAGAGCACTTGCCTGGCATGTACAAGAGCCTGGGTTCAGTCCCCAGTACTGCAAAAAGAATAAAATAAGAGAAATACTTAAAAGAAAGAAAGAAATATAGGAAATCAATATTTTCTTCTTAGATAATGGCTTTTGCCTTTATATTAGTGCTCTTTTGAATAAATCAAATTTTGCTTAATAACTCAGTATTGTCCTATAATTTGACTTCTTTGAAGCTTGGGATAAATGAAGTAGAGCATTAGAAGAAACAGAGCATGGACAAGTTTATCAAACTTGACTTAAAATTGTGACTAATTGGAGATTATTTTATTTTTGCCTGTTTGCCACAGAAAAATCAATCAATCATCTTACTTTCCAAAGGCCAGTTGTAGCCCTAAGTCCTTCTATCTTTGTTTCTAAACACTGCTAAATGTTCTTAGCTGTTGTGTTCCTGTTTGCCTTATAATTCTAACTCTGTGCTGTGTTTTCTATCCTTGTGCAATCTTTACTGGGTAGAGTTTAAGAGCTGCCCAACTGGTGGATATTGAGCTCTCCCCTGTCAGTGCTTTGAGAATGACCATAGCTGAGGTATATGGGGGGTATGGGTCAAGGGTGGGAGGGATGGAATGTCTGGGGTTGCATGTTAATGGAGGGTGGGACCTGGTATGGGACTGAGTCATAATTGTCTGAATACAGGGCCCCTGAATGCATCAGCAGCATCTTTCTGATTTTCCCTTATAACCTAGGAATTTCCTTTATTTACTTTGTACAGTAAATAGATTGAGCTTCTCGTTTTTTCCTTTTGTCTGAAACACCTTAGTTTTCCCAACAGGAGTGTGGTAAGAACCCAAGAGCTAATCTTGGCTGTAATAAAGAGGGAACTATAGCCTAAGAAGGAAAAGAGATTTGCCCAGAGTCATGTGGGGAATGAATGACACATAGCTGTTCTGATTGCAGTACTAATGCTCTTTCTGTTATGCTGTTGTTTCCTGAAAAAATATTGGACATTGGAAGCTATTAATTTTTTCATAATGGAAAACGATAAATACCTATGCTTTCATAAAAATTGTTATAATGATTTTGAAAGTTTAACTATAAAATATTTTGTGTATAATTTTTGATGTGTTATAAATTAAGCATTCTTACTGCTTACAAAAAAAAAAAATTCCCAAGTCTGGGGATATAGCTAAGTAGTAGAGCGCTTGCCTTGCATGTCAATTCCCAGTGCCAAATTAACTAATTAATTAATTCCCAAGCAAGTATTTTTTACTCAGTGTGGACTAATATTTTTCCTTGTGAGCATGGAACCATTGTTTACTTGCTTCTCTGGTTTCCTCTTGGAGCTGGTAGCATGAAGCTTGGCATGAAATGAAGAGAATACAAGTTAGTGTCCATTAACTCACTTTTCCTGCCAGGTGAATCTTGGACATGTAGGAAGTACCACTCACCTGTCTCTTCAGTGTATTTCTGAAATTGCTCTTGTTGGTCCTGTTTTGAAACATATTTCAGTTCAACAAACACTGAACCCCTACTATATGTGCCAGTCACTCAACTAAATGCTGAGGATAACCTCAACATGCTAAACTACAGACCTCAGGCTAGATGAGCTTGCTGTCTTTTCATAAGTTTATTCAGGCATATTTGCATATCATATAATTCACCCATTTCAAGTGTATTCAATGATTTTTAGTGAATTTACCAAATTATGTGTGATCATCATAAATAAGTTCTAGACTATTTTCATAATCCTTCATGTCTATTTACTGTTAATCTACATCAGCACTCCCAGACACAGGCAACCACTCATTCTATTTTCAATATTTTTAGATTTGCCTTTTCTAGACATTTCACATAAATTAAATCATACAATATGTGTAGTCTCTTACGTCTTACTTCTATAAAATTTTTGAGATCCATGTTGTAGAATGCAGCAGTACGTTTTGTTCCTTTTTTATTGCTGATTAGTATTCCATTGTATGAATATACCAGATTTTGTTTATCTGTTCATCAGTTGATGAATATTTAGGTTGTTTTTCACTTTTGCTGCTATGTTAATTGCTATGCCAGTCTTTATATGAATGTGTTTTCATTTCTCTTGGGTTGCTGGGTCATAGTAAATTTCTGTTTAAGTGTTTAGCACACTGCCAAACTGTTTGCCAGAATAACTGCAGAATTTCACATTTCCACCAGTGTTGGGTGAGGGTTCTCATTTCTCCACATGACCACCAATATTGATTGTTATTTGTTTGTTTGTTTGTTTTCATCTATTACTCCACCATTGAGCTACTCCTCCCCCCACCAGCCCTGTCTCTTTGGTTATAACCTTGCTCATGGTTGTGAAATATCTCATGGTAGTTTTTAATTGCATTTGCCTAATGACTAAGGCTGTTGAATGTTTTCATGAGCTGATTAGCCATTTATATATCTACTTTGGGAAATGTCTATTCAAAAATTTTTTGTTCACTTTGTTGGATTAATTGGATTAGACTTTGAAGATAATTGAAATTTACCCTACAGAGATTGAGGAACAATATATTAGGAAGTAAAGACAGCAATTGAAAACAAAACAAAAAAAAGTGGCATTCACTGAACATTTATTTTATACTAGACATTTTTCTAATTACATTATATATATTAACTCATTTAATCCTCATGACAGCCCTGTGTCTTACGTACTGTTTTTCATCCCCCCTAATCAGGGTCCCTCAACTAGTAAGTTTATAGCTAAACCTGTTCCTGAGATGGCAAGTAAGTAGTCTTGGGATGGAAGAGAAACTAAACAATACCATAGGCATATGTTTCAACCAGATTTTATGTTTGGTAATTCTGTGTACAGTGTTAGATGTAGAACTATGGAATATTTTCAAGTAGGACTATAATATGACGAGATCCATTGCAGAGGCAGGACAGTATTGTTCATAATATAAATTTGAATTAGGAATATTTAGTTGCTAATATTTTCTCTAAATTTAGGTAAGATACATGTAGCAAAGTCATAGGATGTTTAAAGTTACTACTGTAATAAAATATAATTTATTTTCATATACTATGTTAAAATTTAAAGAGAAAAAATTTTCAGATAATCCATTTCAAATTGCAGTGTTCTACAAAAGTTCAAAGCATCCAACTGAAAACATATAGTCACAATATTAGCATAAGAATTTAAGGCTTGGAATTATTATGCCTTTTATTTGGCTTATCTTTTATTTCCAGCTGATAGAATTCCCTTTCATGTTATCTTAATATATGATTATTTTGACTCATTCTTTAGAATGATATAGTAAAAGGAACTGACCAGAATGGTTTTATAAAGCCACATGTCTTTACAGCCATAGACTGGGGTTTATATAACCATAAGATGGTTACAAGTAACAGTGACTAAAGGAAAGTGTTGTCTGATGTGACCTAGTAGCTGTCTTGTGATTAATATTTAAAGGAGCTAGCCAGGCATGGTGACACACACCTGTAATCCCAGTGGCTTGGGAGACTGAGGCAGGAGGATCAAGAGTTCAAAGCCAGCCTCGGCAACTTATCGAGACCCTAAACAACTCAGTGAGACCTGTCTATAAATAAAATACAAAACATACATAAATAAATAAATAAATAAATAAATAAATAAATAAATAAATAAAGCTGGAGATATGGTTCAGTGGTTAAGCACCACTGGGTTCAATCCCTGGTTGCCCCCAAGATCCCCCCCTAAAAAAGAATATTGAAAGGAGGTTTTTGTCAATATTTCCATATTGTGTTATTGATTTCTAAAGTGTCCTTTCTTTATACCTCATTACCATTTATCAGATTATAGTAACAGGTCAAAAAATCCTTCAAAAATGAGCAGAGTACATCTTTCTTTGCTGAAATGATTTTTTAATGCAAAATTATTCTGAGAAGGATATGGAATGTATCCTAAAATACCTCCCTAAATAACAGGTATTCTGTTTAGAATTGACAAGTACATTGATTAGAATCTCATTGTTAGAGAGTTCTTAGCTGTCACACAGATCATACTGGTGTTAGATATTCATATAGGTGTTCTACAAGAACAAGTCCTGGGTCTTGATATCTAAAACTAGCTGTTTATATTATAAATTTTCTGATTCTATCTTCTTGTGTATAAAATGACTATCTTATTGGGTATGAAAATTAAACTTTTGACTCAATGCCTGGCATATAGTGGTCAGTACAGAATTAGATATATCTTTATACAAACATTTTCCTTTTTGTTTTAGGTTTTGCCTCTCATTGCTTCAGGAAATACCAAAATATCAAATATAGATGATACTACAAAGATTACAAAATCTTATAGTACTTAACTTCCTTGTTAAACTGATTACTGTAAGTCCCTTGGGACTTCTATTATCTTATTGTATTACACAGTGTAAATCTTATCAACCTCTTTCTTAGCATTTTATAAGCCTGAAAGGCAGTCTGTGTGGAATAACTAGTAACCAATAGCTGACAGTTACCTCCCTATGACCTGCACTTTTCAGCATTTCTGCCCTTCATACATCTCAGTGTGCCTGCCTTCCATTACCAGAACTAGTAACATATGTCCTTCAAAGTGTTTCTCACATCCTATGAAAAAGCACAAGGTCAACCAGGGATAGGAAATAATATGGGAAACATGAGTCCATAAAACTTGGATAAGTATGATCTATACAGGCAGGAAAAACAAGGAAATGTTCTCTTCAAGTTTCCTGGTGGGAATGAGAAAACCCTTTCCTCTTTACTTTTCCTTGAATTGTAATTAACAAGATCTTCAGAGATAATGGTAGCAAAAAGGCTGACATTAAATTTCTGATACATGGTATTTTCCTGTTATTCTGGCCACCATTTCTGATGTTTAACTCTGCCTTCTCTAGATTAACGGTTACATTAAGTAAAAAGTCCACTTACTTGAGGACTTCTGCATATTTAAGATTTGCTTAAGTGGAGCTTTTTATGCATCTATTAAAAATAAATATTTAGCAAGAATTTCTGTGCACGCCTGTAATCCCAGCACTTGGGAGGCTGAGGCAGGAGGATCGTGAGTTCAAAGCCAGCCTCAGCAATGGTGAGGCACTTAGCAACTCAGTGAGACCCTGTCTCTAATAAAATACAAAAAAAGGGCTGGGGATGTGGCCCAGTAGCCAAGTGCCCCTGAGTTCAATCCCCAGTACCAAAAAAAAAAAAAAAAATTCCCTTGTCTGTAAAGGACTATATTGTGTTAATATATCCTGTAGGAGGGCTTGGATTGTGGCTCAGCGGTAGAGCACTTGCCTGGCACCTGCGCGGCCCATCCTCAGCACCACGTACAAATAAACGCATTGGTACAACTAAAGCAAATAAATAAATATTTTTAAAAAATTAAAAAATATATATATCCTATAGGAAATTTACCTGGAAATTCTCAGTTATGTAAGCCAGTCATATTGGTGAACACCTATGATCCTTGCCAGGCTAAGGAGGCAGGAGGATTGCAAATTGAAGGCCAGCCTGGGCAACTTATAGGGACCTTGTCTCAAAATAAAATTTTAAAAAAGGGCTTGAGATGTAGCTCAGAAGTACAATGCTTCTGGGTTCAATTCCCAATACCAAAAGGAAAAAATGTCTCAGTTATGGGTAGCTCTTTTACACTGGTGGTAATTTTGAATTCATATAGCAATGTCTCATAAACAGGAAACATGATGGTAGAGATTCTGTGGAAAATCCTCCCATTCAGTAAATAGGTGCCATGTATATGGGCAGATGGCATCCAAAACTGAAGAGCTTCAGCTAAAGAGATGAGTGCTACTTTCTAGAATCAGCAGTGTTGACAGATAGACATTCAATGGGGGCTGTTCTCATTACTTCAGCCTTCCAGAAAGGGTTTATTTGATTCTCATAGAAAGCCTACCATCTATATGATAGGTCCTCTGCTGGGTTAGTCACCTTTCTCCTGGTCTGGTTCCTTCTCTAAGCATCCGGAAAGCTTTGAATAGATGTCTTGGTGATGTGTTGACACACAGGAGCTTGGGGATTTTATGTGTGTGTGTGTGTGTGTGTGTACGCGCGCGTTTATATGGGGAATTGGACCCTGAGGCACTTTACTATTGAACTACTCCCCCAGCTCTCCTTTATTTTTAATTTTGAGATAGGTCTCACTAAGTTGCTTGAATTTGTAATCCTCCTGCCTCAGCCTCTCGAGTCACTGGGATTTCAGGGACATAATTTTTGCTTAGATTTGCCCTTGCTGTTCTAACTGTTCTGACCTAAGACAAGAGAATAGTACTCCATTATCAGAGTTCTCATCAGTTCCTCACACCAGCCTTAATGAGACTGTACTTTACATCCTTTTACCTAGTTGTCCAGGATCTTACAGAATTGCCCCAAGGCTCAGACCACAACATTAATTCTCTAGTTTACTCACCTGAAAGACTAGGCACACAATCCAGTCATCCAGATGAACTGCCGCTTTTTCTCCCCAGTGAAGGTGCTGCTGTCCCAGCTTGATCAGAATAAGTTTAAGTCATGTCTTTGACAGGACACTGCTCCACCTCCTCTCCAAGGTGTGTGTAATGTTTAAAATATGTGACTTAAGGTTTTACAGTCTCTTACCAAAAAAGGCTTTGGGCCAAATCTGTTTCAAAATTCATAAATTTTCAGATTTTACAAAAGCAATCCCTATACCATATATTATGTTACACACTGAACAGGGCATGGAGGAAGTGCCCAATGATCAAACACAGTGTTTTTTGCAGGAAAATATTCTAATATCCATACCAAGTTAAATGAATAAAAGCTATAAATAACATCTCTTTAGTTCAAGACTAACTCATTTTGCTTCAAATGAGTTTTGGTTCTAAGCTTAAAAAAAAATCTTTGTGATTTTCAAAGCATTTTGAATTCCAGAATTATGGATTCTGAACCTATTATTGCATTCCAAGCACTAACCTACAGAAATCCAGGTGTTTTTACTCCCCCCCCCCCTCTCTTAAGATGGGCTTTTCACTCTGTTCCCCATGTTTCCCTGGCTGGTCCAGGATGCATAGAATCATGCTATTCTCCTACCTCAACTTCCTGAGTAGCAGGGACTACAGGAACATACCAGCATACCTGACAAAAGGGTCCTCTTGAGAATAAATAATAAAATTAACTGCATTGAAATAAATAATAAATTAACTTTATTGAAATATGTTAGGAAACATCAAAAAGAATAAGTGGATTGGGCTATAATGCCAGCAACTCAGGAAGCTGAAGCAGGAAGATTGAAAGTTCAAGTTCAGCTTCAACAACTTAGCAAGGCATTGTCTCAAAATAAAAAATAAAAAGGAGTGGGGATGTATCTCAGTGGTAGTGTCCCTGAGTTCAATCCCCAGTGGTAAAAACAAACAAAAAAAATTTTAAATAAGAATAAGATGGATTCATATTAAATTGATAATATCCACCAATAAACTGAAAAATATAAGTACAAACACTTTGAGTGAGGGTTAATGAGGGCTGGGATGTAGCTCAGTGGTAAAGTGCTTGCCTTGAATGAGGGTTAATGAGATTGTTCCTGGCATGTGACATTGGCACAACAGCCCTAATTTTATCTTTTTTTGAAATTTGGTTGGAATAATAGTATTTTATTGTGCTAGTGGTTTTCATTCACCATAGAGATCATCACTTTTTCTCTTTCAAATGGTTACATTTTGGGTACAGACTTGAAAAGTAAGGACTCTGTTTCCTCTGTGCAATCAGCTTTCTCTCCCAGCTCACTTTGGCGTCCTATGCAGGTACTCAGATATCTGTCTGAACCTTCTGTGCCCTTGTAGTAACTTTAAAATGAATTTAAATCAAGCTGATACAATGGCAAATGCCTGTAATCCCAGCTACTCAGGAGGACCACAAGTTCAAGGCCAACCTGAGTAATTTAGCAAGACCCTGTCTCAAAAAATAAAAAGAACTGAGGATATAGCTCAGTGGTAGAGCAACCCTGGGTTCAATTCCAAATAAAAGGAATGGAGGGAGAGGATGGGAATGAATCTTGAGAGAGTGTCTAAGGACAGATAGTTGAGATGTGTTAAAATTAATTTATCAAAAGTACTAGAATGTTAATTTCCTCTATTTAGTTCTTTAAAGTTATTTAATTTATAATTTTTTAAAGATCTTAATATTTCATTTAAAATGGACTGGAAATTTTTTAAAACTTAACATTGGGGCTGGGATTGTGGCTCAGCGGTAGTGCGCTCGCCTAGCATGTGCGCGCCCCGGGTTCGATCCTCAGCACCACATACAAATAAAAACACATTGTGTACAACTAAAGCAAATAAATAAATATTTTTAAAAAAAAAAAACTTAACATTGCTAGTTTTTAAAGCCTTCTCAAACTCATTTGAAACAGTTTGGTGTCCCCCTCCCACCCCCCACCCCCCGCAAGGAAAATTAAATCATTAAATGTCTTATCTCTAATTAAAAACCTTTCAAAAATTTCATTCAAATGAAACACATTTTAGCAGTGTCTTTTTTAATATTATTGTCTCTGTGTTCTTAATATTAGCATTAACTAAACAGCACAATTAGTGACACAGTGTAAGCATACATAGACAGCGTGGAATCTGAGCCAGCAGGGTCTCAATACAGGCTCTAGACCCACTCCTTAGTGGTTGAGTGGCTTTAGGGAAAAAAACAACCCTTTCTTCTCCCCCTTCTCCCCCTCTTCTCTTCTCCCCCTCTCCCCACCTTGCTGTTTTGAGACAGGATCTTACTAAATTGCCCACACTAGCCTCTAACTTGTGATCCTCCAGCCTTAGCTTCCCAAGTAGCTGGAATTACAGACATGTACCATCGTGCCCAACTGATATATAACCCTTTCTGAGTCTAGATTTCTATACTAATAAGTTGAAAATAATAATTTCTGTGTATTAGGATTGTTTTGAGAACTAAATGAAATTATGTAAAACATCACAGAGCTTAAATAATGAGTAAATGATAACCTTGTTTTCAAAATTAGCATAGCTTTATGGTGTTCTAGTTATAAAACACAAAAAGAAAGTTTTTACCCACAGTATATATGAGTCAAAACATATCATTTCTCTCATTGCTAGACTTTAATATTTTCTTTCTACTGCAATATGAACTTCCACTTTAACTTAAAGTAAAAATAAACATGCATACATTCTCTTTTTTAAAAATCATATCATATGCCATAAAGTTTAAAATGAAAAAAAAGTTTTCACCCAAATTCTCAATATTCAAAGTAACCCCATTGATAAAATTATATAGATATAGATATACAACTTCATATAAGTAGATTTATACTACCCAGACTAGAATTTAATCTCTAGTACCTCTTTAAATTCCAAATAAATTTATATTTCAAGAATATCTTCAATTTTTATTGAGACCGTTTTGCTCTTAGGTTAGGCTAAACTCCCAGGTAATGTTAAGGAGATATTTGGAGCTCAGAGCGGCAGCATTATTTTATTTTATTTTTTGGTACTGGGAATTGAACTCAGGTGCACTTAACCACTGAGCCATATCCCCAGCCCTTTTTTGTATTTTATTTAGAAAAAGTGTCTCACTGAGTTGCTTAGGGCCTTGCTAAATTGCTGAGGCTGGCTTTGAACTCGCTATCCTCCCTCAGCCTCCCAAGCTGCTGGGATTACAGGCTGCACCACTGCACCCTGCTGCAGTAGCATTATGAACATAATTTTTTTATTAACATAATTTTTGAGACTGTTATCCAGAGAACATTATTCTCTCTGGCCAAGAAATGATCCCACTTATTCTAAAATTCATTGCAGCATTGCTGAGAACCTGAGATTCCATCTCATCTTCAGACATTTTGATTTATAAGTAAGGAAACTAAGGCCTAGAGAGGAGGGGTTAAGTTAACCAGGATGACACAGCTGTGTTTCTTTGCAGGCATAAATGTATTTTAGATTTTAATGGCTGCTTCTTAAAATATCTAGTAAGTTCCATAAAATAAGAGTTTATAGATGTCACTAAATTTGGAGATTCGTATTTGTTCCTTCATTCATGTTTGATTGGATTTTATAGGGCAAATTTAAACATAGAGAAGATTGTATTAGATGACCTTTAGTTGTATGAGTGGAGAAAAGATGTCAATCCTAAAGTCAGCTCTGAGAACCTGTGCTAAAATTCATGGCACTGAGTAAATTAGTTCTCTTTCTCCCCTTTTCATTCTATTCTTACCCACACAGAATAATTTTGTCTCTCATCAGTCAGAAACTCTTTCTAATGAAGTATGCTTGTTCTCTTGTCTCTGAAGTTGCATTCCTAATAATCTAGTACCTCGGCCCTCACTTTGGAATCAGGGCATTCAGTTATATTTGCTTAACCAGCATTTACTGAGAGGACATTCCCATTTCTGTGTTAGGCATCAACTAGGTGAAACACTGCTCGGGCCCTCAGATTGCCTAAGAGCAAACTGAAGCCAATACAGCACTGGCATGGCTTGATGTTGGCCTGATAGTGGTGACTCAGTGACTTCTAACAAACTGAACAGTTAATATCATGGGTATAGTCAAAGTAAAAGAACCCCTTAGTCCATCGGGAGAAGTCAGGGAAGATTTCCTGAAAAGGTAGCACTTGAACTGAGACTAGGAGTTAGTTTGTGAACTGTGCAAAATAAATAAATAAATAAATAGGAAAACTATTCCAGCCAGAGGAAATAGGACTCAAAAATATAGGCTTGGGGCTGGGGTTGTGGCTCAGTGGTAGAGCACTCACCTAGCACGTGCACGGCCCAGGTTCGATCCTCAGCACCACGTAAAAAAAAAAGGTATTCTGTACAACTAAAACAAATAAATAAATGTTAAATATCAAAATAATTTAAAAAAAGCATAGGCTTGTATTTAGATTGACATTTATTTTCCAGGAAAAGACCAATGTGCTTCTGAAATGTTTTTACTAATATTTCATGATTTCTAAAATTCTTCTATTTCCAAAGATCTCAAGAATCATATTTACTTGACCCTCCTGTACCTTAATAGAATTTACAAACTGACACCTACTGAATGAAAGCTGCCTCCTCTTTTATAGCATTCCTCTATGAGTTCTAATTTGTTTGTGTGTGTTAGATGCACATGCTACTATTATTCTGAGATCATATATGTGCCTCTTTACAAATAACCAAATTGAACAAGTGAGCTTTTCCAGAGCTAGGCTATAGTGCTATCTGTTATTTAATTTTTTAATTCTAATATTCTGCTTCAAAAAGATACCAATGTTCTTGGGGCTGGGATATGGCTCATCAGTAGGGCACTCGCCTAGCATGTGTGCTGCCCGGGTTCAATCCTCAGCACCACATAAAAATAAATGCATTGTAGCCGGGCGCGGTGGCGCACGCCTGTAATCCCAGCACTTTGGGAGGCTGAGGCAGGAGGATCACCGGTTCAAAGCCAGCCTCAGCAATGGCGAGGCACTTAGCAACTCAGTGAGACCCTGTCTCTAATAAAATACAAAAAAAAAGGGCTGGGGATGTGGCCCAGTGGTCAAGTGCCCCTGAGTTCAATCCCCGGTACCACAAAAAATATAAAAAAATAAAATAAATAAATAAATAAATAAATGCATTGTGTACAACTAGAGCAAATAAATAAATATTTAAAAATTAAAAAAATATACCAATGTTCTTTAAATTAGGTGCTTCATGGCTCTCATATGTTACCATTCTTTTATATATTTCAAATACATTTTTAAAAGAATAAAGGGAAAATATTAAAAGCATGAACTAAAAATTAGTCTGCATTTTAAAAAGAAGCAGTCACCTGCAGCTCCTTCACTATAATCAACCACTGTAAATACAACCACTCTAAATGATAGTGATCTAGGGGCTAGGGTTATAGCTCAGCGGTAGAGTGCTTGCCTCTCACATGTGAGGCACTGGGTTTGATCCTCAGCACCACATAAAAATAAATAAAGTAAAGATATTATGTCCATCTTTTTTAAAAAATCTTAAAAAAAAAAAAAAAAAAGATAGTGATTTACACTAGAGCCTGACTGATAGGATTTTTTTGGGGTTAGGAGGGGGCTCCAGGGATTGAACTCAGGAGCACTAGACCACTGAGCCACATCCCCAGCCCTGTTTTGTATTTTATTTAGAGACAGGGCCTCACTGAGTTGCTTAGTGCCTCACTGTTGCTGAGGTTGGCTTTGAACTTGCAATCCTCCTGTCAAAGCCTCCAGACTGCTGGGATTATAGGCATGTACCACCATGCCCGGGTGATAGGATTTTATTTTTATAGTGGCAATGGTTTAAGAACATTTCTCTATGTGTTGTTTAGCACCCTGGGCTGTGTTTGCTTTGTATGATATTTTCATTTATTAAGATATATGTTATAGAGAGCTTCCACATGTCTTCTGTGACCTGACTTCAGAATTCATGAAAAGGTTAAATTGCAAGTGAGTCTCTAAAATTCTTTCCATTCCATTATTATCTCTTTTTATTCTAAAAAATCCTCTTTGGACAATTCATATTTAAGAAATTATTTTCTTAGCTGGGCACAGTGACACATGCCTATAATCCCATGGCTCAGGAGGCTGAAGCAGGAGGATTGTGAATTCAAAGCCAGCCTCAGCAATTTTAGCAAGGCCCTAAGCAATTAAGTGAAACCTTGTCTCAAAATAAAAAGGACTAGTGATGTTGTTCAGTGGTTAAACACCTCTGGGTTCAATACCCAGTACCAAAAAAAAAAAAAAAAAAAAAAAAATTTTTTTTTTCTTGCCAGGAACAGTAACACACACCTTTAATCCCAGCTACTCAGGAGGCTGAAGCTGACCTCAAACTTGGGATCCTCCTGCCTCAGCCTCCACAGTTGCTGGGATTATAGGTGTGTGCCACCACGCCCAGTATGCCTTGTTTTTTAAGTACTAAGTGAAGGCCCTTTGGTTTAACTACTGAGTATAATAGTTACAATCAGGATAACAATACTTTCCTCTCTGTTCTCTCTTGTGTTGTAGAGTCGACAATTAGAATCAGAAACTGGGACCACGGAGGAGCACAGTCTAAATAAAGAGGCTAGGAAATGGGCCACACGTGTGGCACGTGAACACAAAAACATTGTTCATCAACAACGGGTAAGTGTAGTAGAGTCCTGGCCACATCCAACTTAAGCCAAGTGTCAGACCCATTTAAGGATCTAAATTTTATTAATGTGAAAAGCACTCTACATATGTTTTTACTGTTCTTTCTCAAACTCAACAGTATAGTCTTATCTATCTACTTATCTTAAAAATTCTGTAAACCCTGTAGCAGCAACATATTACCTCACCTGTTTGCCATAAAATTGCTGAAGAAAGACTAGTGATGGTGTATTATAGTTTGTTGGGCAGGGGAGGAGGCATACACATGATAAATTAAGGTAGACTTTCATCTCCCAAGACAAGTTTTTTTGAAGACACAGTTGTAAATTCCATGAAAATGTATTTTCAAGACTAAACTCTAAGTGCAAAGAAATTATTTTAAATATAGTAGTTTTTTTTCTCAGTTTCACTTTTAGTATCTATATCGTTTCTTCACCTTTATGTCCAACTTCTTAGAATTGTCCGCACTTACCTATACATCCTGACCTCCCTCTTACTTTTCAGCTCATTATATTTAAGCTTAGCCTTGTTTTCCTTCTGATCATTTCCTTTTCTTCTACTTCATAAAGACTAAATTTATCAAAATCACCAATGATGTCCGTTGCAAAATCCAAAATGGACATTTGATCTCTCATTTTTCTTAATCAGTCAAGTTTCATCATAACTAACAACTCCCTTCTTCTTAAAACACTCTTTCTTCAGCTATCCACGTGACTCAGCATTGTTCCAGTTTTCCTTCTGCCTCTCCAGACAGTCTAGATTCTTTCATGGATTGCTCTTTCTCTATCCAGTGGTTAAATATTTAAATTCCTTGGATTCCTGAACTAAGCTTTTTTTTTTTTTTTTTTTTTTTTTTTAATTCTTTATTCTTCCTATGGATCATCTCATACACAGCCATTGTTTCACTTTCCACCAAATCATAAACTAACATTTTCAACATTGGACCTTGCTTGCTGCTGTGTCCCATGTATTCTTTTTTAAAAAATATTTATTTTTTAGTTTTAGGTGGACACAATATCTTTATTTTATTTTTATGTAGTGCTGAGTATCGAACCCAGTACCTCACACATGTCAGGCGAGCACTCTACCACTGAGCCACAACCTCAGCCTGTGTCCCATATATTCTTTTACCCGCTTTGACATCTTATTTCACTGTCTCACAGGAGTTTTATTTTTGGTTTTTTTGGTGTTTTTGTTGTTGTTGTTTGCTTTTTGTGTTTTGTTGTTGTTGTTTGATTTTTCTTTTGTTTTTAATTATTAAACTGGGAGCTGGGCTCGGTGGCACATACCTGTAATCCTAGCACTTGGGAGGCTGAGACAGGAGGATTGCAAGTTCAAAGCCAGCCTCAGCAATGGTGAGGCACTGCAACTCAGTGAGACCCTATCTCTAAATAGAATACAAAACAGGGCTGGGGATGTGGCCCTGAGTTCAATCCCCAGTACAAAAAAAAAAAAAAAAAATATATATATATATATATATATATATATATATATATATATATATATATATATTAAACTGGGAATTGGACCCAGGAGTGCTTTACCACTGAATTGCATTCCCAAACCTTATTTTATTTATTTTTATTATTTATTTATTTATTTATTTGGTACTGGGGATTGAACCCAGGGGCACTTAACCACTGAGCTACATCCTCAGCTCTTTTTTAATATTTTATTTAGAGACAGGGTATTGTTCAGTTGCTGAGGCCAGCATTGAACTCACTATCCTCCTGTCTTATCCTCCCAAGCCACTGGGATTACAGGTGTGTGCCACCACACCCAGCTTTTTGTTTTATTTTGAAATAGGGTCTCACTGTGTTGCTGAGGGTCTTGTTAAGTTGCTGAGACTGACCTCAAACTTGGATCCTCCTGCCTTAGCCTCCTGAGTCACGGGCATATGCCACCATACCCAGCTAACAAAAAGAGCAGTTTTTAAAATATTGTCTCTCAGTATTCTGGATATTGGTAGTCTCAACTTGGCAGTTACTACTTTATAATCAGATAATGGCCAGTGCTGGTATTATTTCACATGAAATAACTGGTGCTTAGGCTGGGAAGATCTAAACAGTTGGAAACTGGAATGCTGGGGCTCCTTATATACAGAAGTCTCTGTGTGGTCTCTCCACATAATCTCTCCAACATGGTGGCTTCAGGTTGGCTATAGTGCTTACATGGTAGCACAACGCCCCAAAGAGCGAGAAAATAAAACCTGTTTATCCTTCTGACCTAGTCTCGGAAATATCGTTGTGATAGTTGAATCATATTTTATTAATTGAAACAATCACAAAGGCCTGTCCATAGTTCAAGGAGATAGGATATATACTCTACTTCTTGGTGGAGAAGTAACAAAGTTATGGGAAAACATGCAGAATGAGAAATGTAGTAGCAATTTTTTGAAAAACATAGTCTGCCACAGTCTACGTTTTAATCATAACTTCACATACCTCTGACATGCAAAATACACTCACTTCTTATCCCCCAAAGCCTATTTTTTTTTGTTGCTAAAATCTGTTTACCATTAATAAAAATTATAAACCAAGAGCTAAAGCTCAGCAAACCTGAGGCAGGTAAAACAAAAGAAAATCACACCACAGTACATCATAATCGGCTTGTTAAAAAACAAAAAATATTCAACAGTTGTCAGGCATGATGGTGCACACCTATAATCCCAACTACTCAAGAGTCTGAGGAGGAGGGGACCACAAGTTCAAGACCAACCTAGGCAACTTATTGAAACCATTATAAAAAAAAGTTGGGGATGTAGCTCAGTAGTAGTACTCCCTGGGTATGGGATATTGGGGGGTGGGGGGAGCAGGTGGTAATTGATTGTCTATGATGAAAAACCAGAAATGTTTCCTTGAAGATCAAGAACAAGATAAGGATGTCCACTTTCACCATGTTTACTCAACATAGTAGTTCTAGAGCAGTTATAGCAAAGTTGCAGGGTATAAAATAAAAACACAGGGGCTGGGGTTGTGGCTCAGTGGCAGAGCGCTTGCCTCGCACGTGCGCGGCCCGGGTTCGATCCTCAGCACCACGTAAACATAAATGCATTGCATTGTGTACAACTAAAGTAAATGAATAGATATTTAAAAAAAAATAAAAATAAAAAATAAAAAAACACAAAAAGCAGATGCATCTCTGTATACTAACAGTGAGCACTGCCAAAAGGAAATTAATTCATCTCTAGTACCATAGCAACAACAACAAGAAAAGGAAATTAAGAAAGCAATTCCATTTATAGTAACACCAAAAAGAAAATACCAAGAAGGTAAAAGACTTGTACACTGGGAACTACAAAAACATTGATGATAGATTAAAGAGGGCATAAGTAAAGGGAAAGACAGTTCATGTTCATGAAGTGAAGGTATTGGTAAGATGACAGTAACTCCCAGAATGATGTGCAGATTCTATGTAATTTCTATCAAAATCCCATTGGGAATGTATCCAGTATTCATGGAACTGAAGGCAGATATTATTTTGGGTTTGTTTTATCGGGATTTATTTTGATGTTTTTTTTGTTTTGTTTTTTTCGGTACTGGAGGATGAACCCAAGGGCACTTTGCCTCTGAGCCATATCCACAACTCTTTTTCTTTATTTTGATACAGGGTCTCACTAAGTTGCTCAGGCTGGCTTTGAACTTGTAATCCTCCTACCTCAGCCTCCCAGGTAGCTGCAGATATTGTTAAATGGCACTTAATACCAAAGTGTTCTTCAAATTCAATGTAGTTTCCCTCAGAATCTGGACAGTGTTATTTACAAGAAGAGACAAGGCCATCTTAAAATTCATGAGATCTCAAGGGACCTCAAAAACCAGAATAGTCATGAAAAAGAATAAGGTTCGAGAACTCCTTCTTCCTGATTTCAAACTTATAAAACTATAGAGGTTGAGATAGTGCAGTACTTACATAAAGACATACACACATATATACATTAACTATGTATGAAGTCTATTTTTATTTATTTTGGAGGGGCGGGTACCAGGGGTTGAACTCAGGGGCACTCTGCCACTGAGCCACATACCCAGCCCTGTTTTGTATTTTATTTAGAGGCAGGGTCTCACTGAGTTGCTTAGCACCTCACTTTTGCTGAGGCTGGCTTTGAACTTGAGATCCTCCTGCCTCAGCTTCCCAAGCTGCTGGGATTATAGGCATGTGCCACCATGCCCAGTATATGAGGCCTATTTTTAAAATACTAGTTTTCTTCATATATTCAATGTAATACAGGTTAAACACCCAGCAGTTTTATTTTTTTAATTAACAAGCTGATTCTCAAAGATATGTGAAAATGCAAATTATCTAAGATAGCCAAAACAGTTTTGAAAAAGAAGGATTAGATTGGAGGGCTTTCTCCACCTGGTTTCAAGACATAAAACTATACTAATCAAGATGTTTTGGCATTGGCATAAGGATATACTTACAGATGAATGCAACAAAATAAAGAGTCTAGAAGTAAGCCCACACATATATGGTCTGTTGATTTTAGACAAAGATGTATCAAACTTTTAAAAATGCTAAACACATTTTAATAAAAATCTAGTATTTAAATTTGTGACTAATTAAGATACAAAAATGACTCAACATTTTAAAATGTACCAATGTATAAACTGGATTTAAAGAATAAAAATGAGCCAGGCACGGTGGCACCCTCCTATAATCCTAGTGGCTCAGGAGGCTGAGGCAGGAGGATCACCAGTTTGAAGCCAGTCTCAGCCACTTAGTAAGTAAGACCTTAAGCAACTGAGACTCTGTCTTTTTTTTTTTTTTTTTTTTTTTTTTTTTTTTTGTGGTACCAGGGATTGAACTCAGGGCCACTCTACCACTGGGCCACAACCCTGGCCCTTTTTGTATTTTATTAGAGACAGGGTCTCACTGAGTTGCTAAGTGCCTCGCCATTGCTGAGACTGGCTTTGAACTCGCGATCCTCCTGCCTCAGCCTCCCAAAGTGCTGGGATTACAGGCGTGCGCCACCGCGCCCGGCTGAGACTCTGTCTTTAAATTAAATAAATAAATGAATAAAAAGGACTGGGGATGTGGCTTAGTGGTTAAGTGCCTCTGGGTTCAATCCCCAGTACCAGAAAAAGAAAAAGTAGAAGAATAAATGAAAAATTCTGGGATTATTTTCATAGTTACCAAAAAGCATTTGATAAAATTCAGGATTCCAGGCTAGGGATATAGCTCAGTGGTACAGTGCTTACATAACATACTCAAGGCCCTGGGTTTGATCCCCAGCACTGAAGAAAAAAAAGAAAGAAAAAATCAGTACCCCTTAGTGATTAAAAATTAAATATTCAGCCAGTGAGATAGAGATTTTTTTCACCCTATGAAGATACCTTCCTGAAACTTAGAGCAAACATTATATGGTTGTATTAGTTTTCTGTTGCTGCAACAAATTATCAACAATTTAGTAGCTTTAAACAATGTAAATGTATTATCTCACAGTTCTGTTGGTCATGGTGGCCTTCACTGGTTCCTCTGCTCTAGCTTGATTACAGATAAAATCAAGATGTTAGTAAGCCTGGTCTCTGGGGGAGAATTTGCTTGCAAGCTTATTCAGGTTATCTGAATCTAGTTCCTTGTACCTATAAGACTTGAGTTCCCAGGGCTGGGGTTGTAATGCAGCAATAGAATGCTTACCTTGTACATGTGAGGCACTGGGTTCGATCCTTTGCACCACATAAGAATAAATAAATAAGATAAAGGTATTGTGTCCATCTACAACTAAAAGAAGAAGACTAAGTTCCCTGTCTCCTTCCCAGCTGTTAGCCCCTAGAAGCTACTCTTCCTGGGCCTTGCATATGTGCTTCTACATGTCAGAGTCAGCAATGGCACACTGAATCCTTCTGCTTGGAATCTCTAATTTCCTTTCTTCCCATCTCTTATCTTACTCCAGCCAGAGAAAATTCTTTGCTTGAAAGATATCACATGATTATATTGGACTCACTGAGATAATCAGATAATCTCATTATTTTAAGGTCCCTAACTCTAATACTTCTACAAATTACATCATACATACCCACAGTTCCAGAGACTAGGATATGTCTTCAAAGCCATACTTCTTTTTTTTTTTTTTTCCTTGTATAACAGACTTTTTACTCTTGTTTTTTTAAATTCAAATTTGTGTATATAAAACAATAGCATACATTACAATTCACAGTACATATATAGAGCACCTTTTTACATAACACTGTATACAAAGTATATTCATACTATTCATATCTTCAATCATGCATTTAGGATACTGATATCCATCTCATTCTACCACTTCTTTTTTTTTCCCCTTCATAACCCCTTGCTCCCTCCTTCCCCCTCCCTCCCCATTGACCTTTCTAGTGTTCCTCTAATCCTCCTATCTTCCCCGACCCAATCCCACTATGAATCATCACTACTTTTCAGTGTCACAGAGGATTAGTCAATGCATTAATGAAAGAAAACTAGTTAAGAGATTTAAATATTAGGAAAAAGGCACATCCATCATTATTTATTAATAATATGTGTACCCAAAATACAAGACCCAACTGTCAATGATGGTTCAGTAAGGGGAACAAATAGAAGAATATATTTTTAGAAATCATTAATTTTCTGAGGTTGGGAATCTAGCTCAGGGGTAGAACACTTGCTTAGCATGTATGAGGCCTAGGTTCAGTCCCCAAAACTGAAAGGAAAACTTTTGTTTTCTCATTAATCAGCAATAAATAATTGCAAATGCAGTTGGAAAAAGTTATTCATTACAGCAGTAAGATACTGATAGGTAAAGGAGTAGAATCTCATGACCTAAAAAGATTTTCTTAACCAGTGAACATAATGAAGACATAATTAGACACAAAAAGTGAATTTTAAAATTAAATTTATACACATACACACACATATATATATACACACACATATGTAATTTTAATGAAACTTACAAAATATATTTGGAGAAGCTTGATAATCTGGTTCTAAAATTTACCTGGAATTCTTTTTATAAACACACAAAAATGAGACTTCTATGTCTTACCACATACTAAATCATAAAATAATGACCACAGAAATTAAAACTGTGGTCTAATACAAAAATTAGCAAATCTATCAAAGAAAATTATCTGCATTCAAATGGGAATTTAGAATCATGGCCTTATCAGGATACTAGTACAGACTAACCATGAAAGGCCATTTTTCAGGTAAAAAGGGAAATTTAATGATGAACAGTGTATTAAAAGCTGCCAAGAAATTATTGTTAGGTCTGATAATGGTACTACGGTTGTATAAAACAATTCACATTTAGAGACATTTATCACAGCATGTAGGAATAAAATGATTTAATATCTGTTTTTTGTTTTTGTTTTCTCAAATGCTATAGCAAAGAACAAAAAGGACAAGTAAAGCAAATGTGAAAAAAATTTTAACATTTTTTTGACTCTCAATGATTAACATATGGGAGTTTATCGTAATAGATGCTCTGCTTTTGAGCATATTTGAAATTTTTTATAATAAAAAACATGTTAGCCTGGGTGTGTGACTGAGTTGTAGAACATGTATGTACTTAGCATGCATGAAGCCCTGGGTTCAATTCTGAGTGCTACCAAAAAAAAGTTAATGGCACTTCAAATCATTGGGGAAAGGATAAGGATTTAGCAGTTGTGTGTATTTAGGGAAAAATACACCATTAGATTCCTTTCTTTCACTCTATACAAAATAAATTTTAGAAAAACTAAAGAGCTAAGTGCTAAACATATGACTATTAAAAAACTGGAAGAACCTAGAATATTTTTGGTATATATACATATATATACCAAATAAATATGTGTGTATATAATATGTACACACACACACACATATATATTTTTTTTTTCAAGTTGTCAGTGGGCCTTTATTTTATTCATTTATATGCGGTGCTGAGAATCTAACTCAGTGCCTCACACATGCTAGGCGAACACTCTACCACTGAGCCACAACCTCAGCCCCATGTTTTTGGTATGTTACAGATAACTTTTTTGGTGGTGGTGGTGGGGTAGATACCAGGGGTTGAACTCAGGGGCACTCAACCACTGAGCCACATCTTCAGCCTTTTTTTATTATTGTATTTTATTTATTTAGAGACAGGGTCTCACTGAGTTGCTTAGCACCTTGCAATTGCTGAGGCTGGCTTTTCGATCCGCCTGCCTCTGCCTCCCAGGCTGCGGGGATTATAGGCATTCGCCCCTACACCCAGCCAGATACATTTTAAATAAAACAAAACTCAGAAGCTATCAAGGAAAAGATTAATAAAATGTGACTGTGTAAAAATTAAAAATTTCTGTAAAAAAAAGAGAGCATTAAAAAAAGGAAAAGGGGGGCTGGGGTTGTGGCTCAGCGGCAGAGCGCTCGCCTCTCACGTGCACGGCCCGGGTTCAACCCTCAGCACCACATAAACATACATGCATTGCACTGTGTACAACTAAAGTAAATAAATAAATATTAAAAGAAAGGGGATAGAGTAGGAGGAAATGTTTATAACAAATAATAGAAAAAAAGACTAAATATCTAGAAAGAAATATATCTTAGTAATAATAAAAAGATTAAAAAGTAAATTGAAATAGAAATACAAATGTCCAGCAACATATGAAATGATTCTCCATTAATTAGAGACCTGAAAATGTGGTGAATTACATTTATGGATTTCTGTATGTTGAACTAGCATTCCTGGGATGAAACCCACCTGATCATGGTGTACTATCTTTTTTTTTTTTTTTTTTTTTTTTTTTTTTTTTGGTACTGGGGATTGAACTCAGGGGCACTCGACCACTGGATCACATCCCCAGCCCTTTTTTTTTTTTTTTTTTTTTTTTTGTATTTTATTAGAGACAGGGTCTCACTGAGTTACTAAGTGCCTCGCCATTGCTGAGGCTGGCTTTGAACTCGCGATCCTCCTGCCTCAGCCTCCCAAAGTGCTGGGATTACAGGCGTGCGCCACCGCGCCCGGCTGTGTACTATCTTTTTAATGTGTTTTTGTACATGATTTGCCAGTATTTTACTAAGAAAGTTTGCATCTATGTTCATCAGGGTTTTTGGCTTGAAGTTTTCTTTCCTTGATGTGTCTTTCTTTGTCTTTGGTCATAGAATGAGTTTAGAAGGGTTCCCTCCTTTTCTATTTCATAGAATAGTTTGAAGTGGATTGGTGTTCTTCTTTGAAGGAAGGTCTGGTAGAACTCAGCTGAGAATCCTTCCTGTCCTGGGCTTTTCTTTGTTGGTAGGCTTTTCATGGTATCTTTAGTTTCTTTGGTTGAAATTGACTTGTTTAAATTTTCCATGTCCTCCTGGTTCAATTTGGGTAGGTTATATTTCTCTAGAAATTTGTTGATGTCTTCAAGATTTTCTGTTTAATTGGAGTATAAGTTTTCAAAATAGTTTCTGATCATCCTCTGTATTTCAGTGGTGTCTGTGGTGATATATCCTTTTTCATCATGAATTTTAGAAATTTGAGTTTTTTTCCTTTTTCTCTTGGTTAGCATGGCTAAAGTTTTATCCATTTTTATTGATTTTTTTTTTTTTTTTTTTGAAGAACCAACTTAACAGTGAGATTTTTAAAAAAATATATTGGCACACTTTTAAAATTGGCAATATCCAGTGTGGGTAAGATACAAGGAAAAGTAGGTACAACTTTGTGTCAACAATTTGGTAATGTGTATTAAAATTAAAATGTGCAATTTCCACTTTTATGTTTTTTATCTTAAATATTCCTATATCTGTTCAAAAAGTCATTGACCAGGGTTCTTTGTACAGTGCTACATATAATGTTGAGAAATTGAAAATTCAAAGGCAATAGAATAAGAGTAAATAAAATATGGTACAGTTAAATTCTTGGATCTATAGATTAATTGAAGAGAATGAGGTCAGTCTATTGATACAGACCTGAAAAGCTTTCTTAGAAACATTGAGAAGACAGTACATCTCATTTTTTTTAAAACAAAATTTTCTGTTTGTGTTTTTGTATGTATAGAAATGCTCAAAAGTGGTTTGGAAGAATAAAAATTAATTGATGGGATGATAGTTATATCCCATGATGGATTATGCAATGTAATAAAGATTTTTTGCCATTTTGCATTAATTGTTTGGTAATGGTACTTTATATTCGTGTAAATTTTAAAAATTAAAGGTATGCATGTCAAAACTTGTGCAGTCCAAGTAAGATCTGTAGATTGAGCCAGTGTCAATATCAGCATTTTTAGGCATTCATTGAGGGTCTTGGACTGTATTTCCCGAGGATAAAGGGAAACTACTAACTATTGTACAGTTATATAAATTTTTACCATTGGAGGAAGTTGGGTGAAGGGAGTATGTGTTAATTTTGCAATTTACAGAGTCTATATTCCAGATTTTTAAAATTAAATAAATAAATGAAACAAAATTTAAAGCTAAAAAAGGATAATAATTTATTAAAAGGAATCATGGTTTTA
This sequence comes from Tamias sibiricus, assembly GCA_025594165.1. Taxonomy (NCBI): domain Eukaryota; kingdom Metazoa; phylum Chordata; class Mammalia; order Rodentia; family Sciuridae; genus Tamias; species Tamias sibiricus. Next base: position 69,658,434 of record CM046657.1, on the reverse strand, counting down.
GTTACTAAAATCTTTCAATGAGAGAAGGATTATTTTCTGTACTTGTTTTCTCTTTAGGTTCTAAATGAACTGGAATGCCATGGAGTTGCTATATCAGAACAGAGCCGAGCAGAACTGGAACAGAAAATAGATGAAGCTAGAGAAAATATTCGTAAAGCAGAGGTAAGAGGGCAGCTAACTATGGCATTTTGCCCAACTCCAGTCAGTGTCACAGCTGTGATGTACACCTTTAAAACTGAGTTCCTGTACTCATTAAGTTGAAGGGGAATCACCATCCTCATCTATGTCCACTGTAGTATTACTGAGTGCCTGCTTTGTAGAAAGTATAAATATAGCCGACTCTGAACCTGCTGTGAAGAGTTTATAATCATAAAAATTACATAACTAAAGAATTAAGTCATGGGCTGGGGTTGTGGCTCAGCGGTAGCGCTCGCCTAGCACTTGCACGGCCCTGGGTTCAATCCTCAGCACCACGTAAAAATAAATAAATAAAATAAAAGGTATTAAAACAAAAAAAGAATTAAGTCACAATGAAGATATTAAAGTTTTCACAAAGTAAAATGATAACCAAGTTAATGGTAGAGAAATTTATGTTTATATATATAAAATGGTAATTTATATATTATAGAATATATAACATTTATATATAATTTGTGTATATTATATAATTATACATAGTAATATATTTATATAAAATTATATATATATACACACACGTGTGTGTATGTATTTAGAACCTAAAAATATCTCCCTTATGTGGGTGGTTTCTGGATCTAGGGGCATGAACTGGGCCTTCAGTAATAGAAATTTGGTTGAGAAGGGGAGGGCATTGTAATAGTGGACTTTTTTTTCTTTTTTCTTTTTCTTTTTTTTTTTTTGAGTCATGAGATCTTTTGAAGGTTGTATAAAAACTGTGAAACCTCTCCACAAAAAAGAAATGTACATGTAGCCAGGTGTGGTGGCACATGCCTGTAATCCCAACACTTGGGAGGCTAAGGCAGGAGGATCGTGAGTTCAAAGCCAGCCTCAGCAATGGCGAGGCACTTAGCAACTCAGTGAGACCCTGTCTCTAATAAAATACCAAAAAAAGGGGGGGAGTGGGAGCTAGAGATGTGGCCCAGTGGTCGAGTGCCCCTGAGTTCAATCCCCATACCAAAAAAAAAAAAAGTAAGAAAAGAAATGTACATGTTGTGAACAGCATCAGAGTTCATTAACTCCTCGCCCTAGAAGGACAGAGGTCAAAATGAGAGAGCAAGAAAGTATTAGCAAAAGTGGGGAGGCACACGGCAGAGTTTGGCAGTTGAAAGTGATTAGAATGGCAGATTTTTATAAGGAAATGTGGTAGAAAGTAAGTTAACTATTGTGGTTAGGGCCAGTTCACAGAGGATACACATGTGTATTCATCTACTCTGCTGCAGCATGGTGAAGGGATATGGAGATAGACATTTAAAAAAGAAAAAAAAAGAAAGACCAAGACTTTCCAGCCCTCAAGAGATTATGTTCTTATTAGGAAAGCATAAAGAATGCCAAACATAACCAAGACTGTGAAGCACAAGTGCCAAGGAGTGGCCATACAAGTATGCTTCAGGAAGTGGAGGACATGGGAGCACTGGGGGAGGGGTTGTCAGGGCAGAGGTAGGACTTAGGATGGGTGTTGGCCAGTGAGTAGTATTTAATTAGTCAGGGAAAAGGGAATAACACAGATCTTCGGTGTGCAACCTCAAGAAACAAAACTTGAACTAAAATATGAAGGTAGGAAGGAGGCAGGTTTGAGTTTGATACTGAGAAATATTTTCTAAGAGTCAGATCTTCTGAATGGCAGAATAAGTACATAATGCAGCACTATAAGGGCTCAGGATTCTGGGCAAGCATCTGTCAGGGACTCTGTACAAGGAATTCTAGCATTGGTTGAAGGTTAATCTAAACTAATGATTTTCAAACACCCGTTTAGAGGTTTTGATAAAGTGCTTCAGTGGTTGTGGAGTGAGGTTGAGGCAACATAGGCAAACACAGGATATATAAGTGTGTTTTGACACAGCCCCATGGAGGTGATTTGAACCAGAATGGGTTTTGCCATCTGCATGGCCTAGAGAAGCTCCAGTAACCTATAACCCCACCTCTGCTTTATTTCTGGCATAACCTGACCCACAGTCTCCATAGTGAGAAGGGCAAGGTGTGCAGTGAACAGTCATTTTCCTCTCTGAATTCAGAGTCATGGCTAAACCACTACACTATGGTGCTGGCCAAGTACTGCTGGCAGGGCTTTGCCTGGTTTGGGAAACACTGGCTTGTGGTAGAAGAGATTTTCCTGTTTGTTTCTCTTCACTCTGGGTGAAGCCAGTGTTACCGACTTAGTGGAACAGAGTGATTACCTTAGGACAAGTCTCGGAAGTTTTCTGAAGGAATTGTTCTTATATTTTCCATTTCCAGACTCCATCCATGGTACCACTATCGTACCTTAACTCCACTAGTGTCCTCTACCACCACATCTTTAGTAGTAGTACTAATAGTTGTCAGTTACACAGAGTCTTTATTTAGGCCAAATGACCTTTTATTTCCACAAGTATGCTAAACTACACTGTTAACTTAAAACTAAACATATAAAGTGAGATTCCCACAACAGAATGTCTCACCTCTCCTAATACATTTAAGTCTGTGTTACCAAAGATAGTTTTCTTTTCAAAATGTGGAATATGCTAAAACAATGATGTGAGATCTATTATCTCAGGATGTCTGTAAAATGTAATCAATTCTATTATCTTAAAATGATCTCTCAGTTTCCTCCTATCATATTTTTTTTAAAAATCCCAACTAAAATTAGCTGGCAAATAGGAGGGCATGTGTATTGGGACAGTACTTACAAGATTGTCAGAATGAAATTTTTGGATAGACTAGACAACAAGAGTCATCAGAGAGATTGACATAAATTGTTTCTATACATACCCTTTTTCTTTTCTCTGCCTATATATCTTTTGCATTAGTTTCTCTGAATTGCATAGCTATTCAATAGCTTTTTACATAATAATCAGTATCTCTTACAAGAGAGAGAAAGCTGATTAAAATTGCATTATATTTTTCATGTTTGGTTTTTAATTCCTGCTAACAAAAATGATACTGTCCCTTATTGAGTAATCTGCTTTAATCCAGTCTTTCCTATATTATGTCTCCATTCAGTGTTGCTAATTAGAATAAAAATCATGTGTGGTCTATTGTAATAGGTTAAAGAAACTTCCAGTTAGAAGAAATTCAAAATATAAAAGATGCTTTTTCAAAGACTAGAGGTCTTTAATTCTTGTCTAGTTAATTTGGGGCAGATTCACTAATTGATTAATTCAACAACTGCATCAGCTAGGTGCCAGATACTGATTAAAATACTGTACTCACTGGGCATGGTGGCACTTAACCACTAAGTCATATCCCCAGCCCTTTTTAATTTTTTATTTTAAAACAGATGGTTAGGGCTTCACTGAGTTGCTGACTCTGGCCTGAACTTGCAGTGATCCTCCTACCTCAGCCTCCCAAGCCACTGGTATTATAAGCATGTGCCACCATGCCCAGCTAATAATCCCAGTGACTCAGGAGGCTGAGGCAAGAGCATCGCAAGTTCAAAGCCAGCTTCAGCAACTTAATGAGGTCCTAAGCAACATAGTGAAACCCTGCCTCAAAATAAAAATAAAATATAAAGGGCTTGGGATATGACTCAGTAGTTAAGTTCTCTGGGTTCAGTCCCGGGTACTGAAAAATAAAACAAGAACAAAAAATTATACTAATAGTGATGAACAAACTATTGTTTTATTATTATAATCTTTGGATTGTCACAGAGTATTTGTACAAGCTATAGCACTGTTTTCAGCCTCTAATTCAGGCATTAAAATAAAACAACTGCTTAAATGAAACATTAATTTTTTAAATTTTATTTTTGTTTTTTGATAATAGGATTGAACCCATGGGCAATTAACCACTAAGTCATATCCACAGCCCTTTATAATTTTTTTATTTTGAAACAGATGGTTAGGACCTCACTGAGTTGCTGAGTCTGGCCTGAACTTGCAGTGATCCTCCTGCCTCAGCCTCTCAAGCCATTGGTATTATAGGCATGAGCCACCATGCCCAGCTAATAATAATGTTCTTAACATGGTATTTAGATATTCAAATGTTTTGAAATGCCTTTTGTTATATACACACACATTCATCATTTATGTAATTTTTTTACATAACTATTTAAAAAGTAATAGCTTAGAGTGTTACAACATCAGGATGTTAAATATAATTCCCATGTTACTACAATGAAAATGACTATAGAATACACAAAAAGAAATGAGGCGGGAACTAAAACATGACACTGAAAAAATCAACTAAACACAAAAGACGATAATACAGGAAGTAAGGACTAAAAAGCTGTAAAACATATATAAAACAAATAGGAGGACAGAAGTAAGTCCTTCCTTAACAGTAATTACTTTGAATATAAATGTATTAAATTGTCCAATCAAAACTTAGAAATTGGCAAAAGTTTGCTGTCTATAAGGAGACTCAACTTTAGATCCAAAGACACAGATAGATTGAAAGTGAATGGATGAAAGAGGATATTCCATGCAAATAAGAACCAGAAGAGATCAGGGTTGCTATAAATAAACCAGTTACAGAAAGACAAATACTGTGTGATTTCACCTGCATGAGGCAGATTCATAGAGACAAAAAGTAAAATAGAGGTTACCAAGGACTAGGGGAGGGAGAATAGCAAATTGTTGTATTTTTGTTTTCTTTGGTACTGGGGATTGAACCCAGGGGTGCTCATCCACTGAGCCATATCCCCAGCTATTTTTATATTTTATTTGGAGACAACATCTCACTGAGTTGTTTTAGGGCCTCTCTTAGTTGTCGAGGCTGGCTTTGAACTCGCAATACTCCTGCCTCAGTCTCCCAAGAAATTATTGTTTAATGTATAGAGTTTCCGTTTTGTAAGATGAAAGAGATCTGGAGATGGATAGTGGTAATGGTTGCACATCAGTATGAATGTACTTAATGCCACTGAACTGTACACTTCAAATGGTTAGTTAGCATGGAAAATGTATGTTACATCACTTTACTACAATAAAAAAGAAGGTAATCCAGGTGCAGTGGCACACGCCTGTAATCCCAGCAGTTCAGGAGACTGAAACAGGAAGATTGCGGGTTTCAAAGCCAGCCTCAGCCATGGCAAGGCACCAAGCAACTCAGTGAGACCCTGTCTAAACAAAATACAAAATAGGACTGGAGATGTAGCTCAGTGGTCAAGTGCCCCTGAGTTCAATCCCTAGTATCCGCCCCCCCCCCCCCCCGGGAAAAAAAAAAAAATGGTGAGGGCTAGAGTTGTGGCTTAGTGGTAGAGTGCTTGCCTAGCACGTGTGAGGCACTGGGTTTGATCCTCAGCACCACATAATAAATAAAGTAAGTTATTATGTACATCTACAACTAAAAATATTTAAAAAAAAAAAAAAAAAAAAAGAAGAAGAAGAAGAAGAAGAAGGTGTGAGGAGCTCAGGCTGAAGCTCAGTGGTAGAGTGCCTAGCATGTGTGAGGCACTGGGTTCAATCCTCAACTATAAATAAATAAATAAATAAATAAATAAATAAATAAATAGAGGTATAGTGTCCATCTGCAATTAAAGAAGTATTTTTTAAAAAGGTGTGTGTGTTCTTTAAAGTAGCTTGTCAAGAAATCAAAAGTTTTAAATACTACCTTTGTGTAGGCTGTTCATGACTTATGACGTTTCAGAATATTTTTTGTGTTTACATTCTACCTTTTTTCTGGGTTGGTAGGAGTTCTGGTTTTTTGGACAATGAAATGATTAACATACAAGGAGAAAACTAATGTGAGAAATCAAAGATAGGACATTTTGAGTAACTCTCCTTTGGTGTGAGATCTGTAAGAGGAACTACATGATCCTTTGTCCAAGATGTTCACTAGACTCTGTGATCTGAATTAAATGTGTATTTAAAAACCAAAATCTAGCCAGGCACAGTGGAGCATGCCTGTAATCCCAACAACTCTGGAGGCTAAGGCAGGAGGATCACAAGTTCAAAGCCAGCCTCAGTAAAAGCTAGGCACTAAGCAACTCAGTGAGACCCTGTCTCTAAATAAAAATACAAAATAGGGCTGGTGATGTGGCTCAGTGGTCGAGTGCCCCTGAGTTCAATCCCCAGTACCAAAAAAAGAAAAAGAAAACCAAAGTTCAGTTATATAGTATCAAGTGAATTTAAAAAAAAAAAAAAAAACTTTTTTTATAAGCACACTTTTATAGATACAAGTCCCCCACACACACCTGGTACTAGGGGTTGAGGGATCAAACCCAGGGGCACACTACCACTGAACCATGCCCCCATCCCTTTTTATTTTTATTTTGAGATAGGGTCTTGCTAAGTTGCTGTGACTAGGCTCAAACTCACAATCCTCTTCCCTCAGCCTGCTGAGTTGCTGGGATTACAGGTGTGTGCCACTATGCCCAGCCCCATTTTCTCTTTAATTGTCATCTCATAGGGTGCTATCATACATGAGTAATTTAGAATTACTGTGCTACTCTTGTCCTTCAGTGACTCAAAAATAGTAAAACCCTTGTTGTAATGTTATAAAGAGACGTCAAAAAAATCCAGTTATGTAAAAGGTGAGTCCTCATTATTACAAGGATAATGAAATGGGGGCTGGGGTTGTGGCTCAGCGGCAGAGCACTTGCCTCGCACGTATGCAGCCCGGGTTCGATCCTCAGCACCATGTAAACATAAATGCATTGCATTGTGTACAACTAAAGTAAATAAATATTTTTAAAAAGTCTTTGTGTGGACATGTTTTATCTAAAAATGGAATCGCTGAATCATATTATAAGTGTGTGTGTTTTTAACTTTATAAGAAACTGCAAAGTGTATTCCAGAGTGACTGTACCATATTACACTCCCAAGATATGGGAGTTCCATTTCCTTCACCTGCATTTAGTATCATCAGTTTTTTATATTTGGCCATTTGAGTAGATGTGTGATCTATTTCATTGTGGTTCTGATTTGCATTTGATTGCTAAGATACTGAGTCTTATAATTTTTTGGCCAAACATATATCCTCTTTAGTATTTTGCCCATTTTTAAAATTTGGGTCAGTCTTAATTCTGTGTACTAATCATTTTTCAAATATATGTATTGTGAATGTTTTCATCAGATTTCGTATTCTAGATTGTACATTTTTCATTTTGGTGAGATCTGATTTATCAATGTTATCTTATAGTTAGTGTCTTAAGACTTTGGGCTCACACTAAAATTGGATATATTCTTGTGTTTTCTTCTGAAAGTCTTATAGTTTTAGTGTTCTAAGAATTATAATTCAATTGTTGAGGTCTGCTTTGAGTTAAGAGTTGTCGCTGCCTGAAGCGGAAGTCGCTTGGAGCAGCGAACGCCACAGGAAAATTCGGAGGCAGGATGAAAATGAAAAAAGGTCTTTTATTCTTCTCCTCTCTCCAGCTCCAGCAATCACTCCAAATGCTCTAACTCCAACCACCACCTTCTTCTTCCCCACACACACTAACGAACCTCACCCAGTTATATACATATAGCTTTAACAAGGACACGTGCTTACAGCTCGAGCTTACAGGTGCGTCACGCAGTGTTCACGGGCATACAAAGATTCTTTGAATAATGTATTAATATCAGGTGGAAACTAGAACATCTTTTATGGCTCTCAGCTAACCGCAATCTTTAGCTATCTCCTTGATTATAGGCTCCTTCATTTCCCCCTTTTAGTTTTAAAAGAGGGGATGTTCTAGGACGTCCATGTGCAACCGACATTCTTACCCGTCATGGGAGTCTAGGCTGTCCTGACTCCTGGCTTAGGTTGACATGCCGGCCACATTAGACTGTCCCGTGCGACTGTGCCGTGTCTTAGGTTGTCCCCTTCTGGGGATCTTACCCGTCATAGGCTAACCAGCCATCCAATAGAGCCCTTCAGGATCGACTGTGTGTTGACTAACAGCCGTCCAATTTTTAGGAGATGCTGCGGCTTTAAGGCGGTAAGCCTACTGCTGACGAGCCAAGTTTCCATAGCGTATCAAGTTCTTTAAGCGAATCAGCTGCCCTTAGTTTCATCAAGTAACGCACTGAGTTCTCTTAGACAAATACCCGCAAGGCATTGTCCCGTAATGTCCCAAAATAATGGCAAATCAAAATGTCCATAAGTTATAACACATAGATTCAGGAGGCCCCATGCATGCAGAGCAGAGGCCACACTGCTGGTGAGGTTGTTGATGCTTGAGCAGCAGGGATGCTTGCAGCGACCGCGGTCCCTGCAGTTGTAGCAGCAGCCGTCTTTTTTATGTCCAGACATTTCCACCGGCAAATCTTCAGGGCCCGCTACCTAAAAACTCAAGCATCCATTATTAAGGGAAAGGCAGTGCTATTCCAGCACTGAGATCAAAAGGTGAGCTGTCAAACTAAAAAAAAAGAACTATTAGAGTAGAAAATAAAAGTTGATCTCTGCTCACACACATTGCTGCTCAAGCTCCCACAAACATAAGCTGGCAAAATATCACATTCAGAAATAATCAAAGAGAAACTGAGGGTGTTTACTGCATTAAAGATAAAGAAAAGCTAAAGGCATTTTGGAAAAATAATTTGTTAGCTGGAATCCTCGAGTCTCTATATACACAGCAATCCTATACCTGTTGAAATAATTCAAATTAATCAGCTACTAAACAAATGAAGTCAATAACAAATAAATGATCCTCTGTCGGAACACCAAAATATCAGGTTATACAACATTAAACATATTCACAGCTGAAGAGAAGTCCCGGAGACAACTATAAATCAAAATTGATTATCATTATAATTGATTATCTAAAAATATTCTGAACTTATATAAATATCTATTTATCTATCTATCTATTGATTATCAAATTAGAATATTCTAAGCTTAAATGAATTAACGTTATTTGTTATTTGGATCTATATCTATCTACCTTTTTTTTTTTTTAAGCGCTTAATTATTTGTGACGTCACACTAGACAGACGCACATATAAACATATTTGTGACATCACATTAACATGAAATTTAGACAAATGCACAGACATAAAGACATATATAAAAGAGAAAAAAAAAAATTACAATTGTGTATACACTGAAGAGAGATCTTCTTGTCCCGGCCGGGAAGAATGAAATTTAAGTTGTAAATTTAATGGAGAACTCTTTTAAGGGAATTACTCCATACCTTCATTTTGGTCCTCTTGACCTTGCACTTGTTTATTCAATCTAGACTCCTCAATAACTTCGTCTTGATCCCTTTGACTTTGTACCTGCTTTATCAATCTAGATGGTATCCATATTGGAGAGGATTCGTGCTTTGGAAAAACACAAACAGATCCTCTCCCCCAAATTAATACTGGGTCTGGACCCTTCCATGTACCTGAGAGAACATCCTTCCAGTAAACCAAAGGTTTATGTTGTTGGTGTGGGTTCCAGTGTCTATCTCCAGCCGAATGTCCATTAGAATCTAAAGTTAAGAAATTTAGGGTAAACAGGGCAACTGCCAATCTGTCCTTAGGATTTTTCCAGTTTCCATCTTTTTGCTTTAGTAACATATTTTTAAGTGTCCGATTTGCTCTTTCAATTATTCCTTGTCCCTGAGGATTATAAGCGATACCTGTTTTGTGGATAATATTGAACTTTGTACAAAAATTGTTTGAAGGATGTGGATGTATATGCAGGGCCATTATCTGTTTTAAGCATTTTGGGGATGCCCAATGCAGCAAAAGCTTGCAGACAATGAGATATAGTATCTTTAACTTTTTCTCCGGAATGTAAAGAAGCAAAAATCATGCCTGAGCATGTATCTATGGTGACATGAATAAATCGTAATTTTCCAAAACTTGGCTCATGTGTGACATCCATCTGCCACAAATGATTGGGCATCAAACCTCGTGGGTTAACCCCATAATGTGGATTGGGCAAGAGTGTTACACAAGATGGACATTCTTTTACAATTCTACGAGCTTGTTCTTTTGTGATTTTAAATTTTTGTCTTAAGGTAGTGCTGTTAACGTGGAACTGGGAATGAAATAAAGTAGCTTGTTGTACTGTAGTAAATATAAATATTGTTTTAGTGAGGGCGTCAGCTTTTTGATTACCTTCATGGAGAGGACCAGGCAGATTAGTGTGAGCTCTTATGTGACCTATAAATAAAGGTTCTTTTCGTTGCCATAGGAGATTTTGGATTTGAGAAAACAATTTAAAAGCTGGAGTATGTGGTGCTATTGGACCTGCTAGCTCCAATTTTGGGACAGCATGTACAATATAATGGCTGTCTGAAAAAATATTCATAGGCTGTTCTTTAAAATTTTCCAGAGCTATTATTATAGCTTCGAGTTCCACTAATTGAGCTGATTTTTGATTAGTGATATGAATCATTTTTTCATTTTGAGTGACTACTGCAGCAGTACCGTTAGAGGATCCATCTGTAAATACATTAAATGCTTTAGGAATGGGTTGATTTTTTATTACCTGTGGGAATATGATAGGATGATTGATACAAAAGGACAGTATAGGAGATTTAGGAATATGATTGTCAAAATTTGCAGAAGTAGAGCATCTAGCTATAGCCCAATCATTATCATTGAAGCACAAATATTCAACCTGTGACGATGAATAAGGAGTAATAATAGTAGCGGGATGAATTCCAAATATTTTAGTAGAGGTTTTAAGTCCTTGAAGAATAAGTTTAGCCACCATGGAGGTATAAGACTCAATTGTACTTTTAGGAGAGACAGGCAAATGTATCCATAATATAGGTCCCTGTTGCCAAAATACTCCTGTTGGAGTATATTGTGAAGGAATAATAATCAATATTAGTGGTTGTGCAAAATCAAATCTATCGCAATGGGATCTTTCAATGGCCTGTTCTACTAATTTTAGAGCTCTCCTGGCCTCAGGAGTTAATGTTCGAGGTGAGGATGGGTCAGGGTTCCCACGAAGGATGTCAAATAAGGGTTTTAATTGTCCAGTAGTGAGGCTTAGTGTAGGGCGAAGCCAATTAATGTCACCCAGTAATTTTTGGAAATCATTGAGGGTGGTCAAATGTTCTTTACTTATTAGAATTTTTTGGGGTTTAACAAAAGTATCCATGATTTTAAAGCCTAAATATAGTATAGGTGATCTGCTTTGAACTTTTTCTTCTGCTATATATAATCCATATTTTTTTTAGATTTTTTGTTATTTCACTAAATATATTAAATAAGATTTGTTGATTAGGGTGAGCTAATAAAACATCGTCCATGTAGTGTAGACACATAAGGTCTTGATATTTGTTTTTAATGGGCTGTATAGCTCTGTCCACATATAGTTGGCACAGTGTAGGGCTATTTGCCATTCCCTGCGGCAATACTTTCCATTGATATCTTTTATCAGGGCCATTATTATTAATAGAAGGAATTGAAAAAGCAAACCTGGGGGCATCCAGAGGATGTAGGGGAATGGAAAAGAAACAGTCCTTTATATCAAGGGTTATAAGGTAATAGTTTTTTGGAATAGCTACAGGATTAGGAAGTCCAGGTTGAGTAGGGCCCATAATTTGCATTGTTTTGTTAATTTGTCTTAGATCTTGTAATAGTCTCCATTTTCCTGATTTTTTCTTAATTACAAATATGGGAGAATTCCAGGGAGAGGTGGAAGGCTCTATGTGTCCTGCTTCTAATTGTTCTTTAATTAATTGATGGGCCGCTTGCAATTTTTCTTTGGATAGGGGCCACTGAGGGACCCAAACTGGCTTATTAGAGAGCCATGGTATTTTTAAAATTGTTTTCTCAGTGGCCCCTAGAAAAAATGTCCTTTGCCTTTTTTATTATGAGTAGGATTTTTATTCTTAACACCTGCAGGCTTGGTCGCTAGGTGTAGCCCCATTTGATGTAAGATATCTCTTCCCCATAGGGTAACTGGCAAGCTGTTTAAAACATAGGGTTTGAATGTTCCTGTATGGCCTTCATTGTCTTGCCAATTTAAGATTACAGCACTTTGAGCTGGGGTATTACTGTATCCAAGCCTCTTAAACTGGTTGAGGCTTTCTGTAGAGGCCAGTGCTTAGGCCATTGTTGTAGATTTATGATGGAAGAGTCAGCTCCTGTATCAATCAGCCCCTCCATCTCTATACCTTGAATTTTTAATTTGCACATCGGCCTCCGTGAACAGTCCTGGACCCAGAAAGCCATAGGTCCTGAACCAGTGGAACCGAATGCTCTGCTATTTCTATTTTGTGGCATGCTTTTAAAAGAATTATGGAGACTGGGAATGAGGAGCAGCTGTGCGATTCTGTCTCCTTGATTTACGGAGATGATGCCCCTGTGTGTACTTAGCATTATTTTAATCTCTCCATTATAATCTGAATCAATAACCCCTGGTATAACATTAAAGCCTAATAAACTTTTGGAACTACGCCCAAGGATTAGTCCCACAGTTCCTGAAGGGAGAGGTCCCCTGATTCCCGTAGGAATCAGCTGAACCCCCATTTCAGGTGTCAGGACCATCCGGGCAGTAGAACAGAGATCTAATCCTGCACTTCCTCTTGTCCCTCTGATAAGGGAGTTAATGGGTAGGAGGGACTGTGACGAGGAATCATTTGAATCTGAGGGCCTTCCTCCTCTAGTGCCTCGTACATTTGTGGGCCCCGGGGCATTGGGCCCCGTGCCCCGTTTTTTGAAATCCTTGATAAATCATTTCCATATATATCATATCTAGAATGGCATTGATTGGCCCAATGTATACCTTTTTTGCATCTGGGGCATCGGCCTGGAGCACGGTATGAATTTGATTTTATTACCCTTGGGGGATATTGCTTAGCATATCTTGGTTGATTATAATAATTTTGTCTGGAATATCCTGTTCTAGGTTGAATCCTTTGGGAATTTTGAGGGGAGGAATTTTTCATCACTGCAGCAATTACGTTGCCTGTGATAACAGCCTCGTTAATGTCTTTGCACAGTCTGATATAAATTGATAAGTCTTTTTTACTTCTCCATGGCCTTATTGCATCCTGGCAATATTTATTAGCGTTCTCGTATGCTAATTGGATAACTAGGGGCATAGCTTGCTCGACTTCTCCAAAAACTCTAGATGTTGTTTTTAAGAGCCTATCTACAAAATCAGCGTAAGGTTCGTTAGGCCTTGTATAACTTTTGATAGGCTGCCTTGCAGATCCCAGTTGTCGCTGCCTGAAGCGGAAGTCGCTTGGAGCAGCGAACGCCACAGGAAAATTCGGAGGCAGGATGAAAATGAAAAAAGGTCTTTTATTCTTCTCCTCTCTCCAGCTCCAGCAATCACTCCAAATGCTCTAACTCCAACCACCACCTTCTTCTTCCCACACACACTAACGAACCTCACCCAGTTATATACATATAGCTTTAACAAGGACACGTGCTTACAGCTCGAGCTTACAGGTGCGTCACGCAGTGTTCACGGGCATACAAAGATTCTTTGAATAATGTATTAATATCAGGTGGAAACTAGAACATCTTTTATGGCTCTCAGCTAACCGCAATCTTTAGCTATCTCCTTGATTATAGGCTCCTTCATTTCCCCCTTTTAGTTTTAAAAGAGGGGATGTTCTAGGACGTCCATGTGCAACCGACATTCTTACCCGTCATGGGAGTCTAGGCTGTCCTGACTCCTGGCTTAGGTTGACATGCCGGCCACATTAGACTGTCCCGTGCGACTGTGCCGTGTCTTAGGTTGTCCCCTTCTGGGGATCTTACCCGTCATAGGCTAACCAGCCATCCAATAGAGCCCTTCAGGATCGACTGTGTGTTGACTAACAGCCGTCCAATTTTTAGGAGATGCTGCGGCTTTAAGGCGGTAAGCCTACTGCTGACGAGCCAAGTTTCCATAGCGTATCAAGTTCTTTAAGCGAATCAGCTGCCCTTAGTTTCATCAAGTAACGCACTGAGTTCTCTTAGACAAATACCCGCAAGGCATTGTCCCGTAATGTCCCAAAATAATGGCAAATCAAAATGTCCATAAGTTATAACACATAGATTCAGGAGGCCCCATGCATGCAGAGCAGAGGCCACACTGCTGGTGAGGTTGTTGATGCTTGAGCAGCAGGGATGCTTGCAGCGACCGCGGTCCCTGCAGTTGTAGCAGCAGCCGTCTTTTTTATGTCCAGACATTTCCACCGGCAAATCTTCAGGGCCCGCTACCTAAAAACTCAAGCATCCATTATTAAGGGAAAGGCAGTGCTATTCCAGCACTGAGATCAAAAGGTGAGCTGTCAAACTAAAAAAAAAGAACTATTAGAGTAGAAAATAAAAGTTGATCTCTGCTCACACACATTGCTGCTCAAGCTCCCACAAACATAAGCTGGCAAAATATCACATTCAGAAATAATCAAAGAGAAACTGAGGGTGTTTACTGCATTAAAGATAAAGAAAAGCTAAAGGCATTTTGGAAAAATAATTTGTTAGCTGGAATCCTCGAGTCTCTATATACACAGCAATCCTATACCTGTTGAAATAATTCAAATTAATCAGCTACTAAACAAATGAAGTCAATAACAAATAAATGATCCTCTGTCGGAACACCAAAATATCAGGTTATACAACATTAAACATATTCACAGCTGAAGAGAAGTCCCGGAGACAACTATAAATCAAAATTGATTATCATTATAATTGATTATCTAAAAATATTCTGAACTTATATAAATATCTATTTATCTATCTATCTATTGATTATCAAATTAGAATATTCTAAGCTTAAATGAATTAACGTTATTTGTTATTTGGATCTATATCTATCTACCTTTTTTTTTTTTTAAGCGCTTAATTATTTGTGACGTCACACTAGACAGACGCACATATAAACATATTTGTGACATCACATTAACATGAAATTTAGACAAATGCACAGACATAAAGACATATATAAAAGAGAAAAAAAAAATTACAATTGTGTATACACTGAAGAGAGATCTTCTTGTCCCGGCCGGGAAGAATGAAATTTAAGTTGTAAATTTAATGGAGAACTCTTTTAAGGGAATTACTCCATACCTTCATTTTGGTCCTCTTGACCTTGCACTTGTTTATTCAATCTAGACTCCTCAATAACTTCGTCTTGATCCCTTTGACTTTGTACCTGCTTTATCAATCTAGATGGTATCCATATTGGAGAGGATTCGTGCTTTGGAAAAACACAAACAGATCCTCTCCCCCAAATTAATACTGGGTCTGGACCCTTCCATGTACCTGAGAGAACATCCTTCCAGTAAACCAAAGGTTTATGTTGTTGGTGTGGGTTCCAGTGTCTATCTCCAGCCGAATGTCCATTAGAATCTAAAGTTAAGAAATTTAGGGTAAACAGGGCAACTGCCAATCTGTCCTTAGGATTTTTCCAGTTTCCATCTTTTTGCTTTAGTAACATATTTTTAAGTGTCCGATTTGCTCTTTCAATTATTCCTTGTCCCTGAGGATTATAAGCGATACCTGTTTTGTGGATAATATTGAACTTTGTACAAAATTGTTTGAAGGATGTGGATGTATATGCAGGGCCATTATCTGTTTTAAGCATTTTGGGGATGCCCAATGCAGCAAAAGCTTGCAGACAATGAGATATAGTATCTTTAACTTTTTCTCCGGAATGTAAAGAAGCAAAAATCATGCCTGAGCATGTATCTATGGTGACATGAATAAATCGTAATTTTCCAAAACTTGGCTCATGTGTGACATCCATCTGCCACAAATGATTGGGCATCAAACCTCGTGGGTTAACCCCATAATGTGGATTGGGCAAGAGTGTTACACAAGATGGACATTCTTTTACAATTCTACGAGCTTGTTCTTTTGTGATTTTAAATTTTTGTCTTAAGGTAGTGCTGTTAACGTGGAACTGGGAATGAAATAAAGTAGCTTGTTGTACTGTAGTAAATATAAATATTGTTTTAGTGAGGGCGTCAGCTTTTTGATTACCTTCATGGAGAGGACCAGGCAGATTAGTGTGAGCTCTTATGTGACCTATAAATAAAGGTTCTTTTCGTTGCCATAGGAGATTTTGGATTTGAGAAAACAATTTAAAAGCTGGAGTATGTGGTGCTATTGGACCTGCTAGCTCCAATTTTGGGACAGCATGTACAATATAATGGCTGTCTGAAAAAATATTCATAGGCTGTTCTTTAAAATTTTCCAGAGCTATTATTATAGCTTCGAGTTCCACTAATTGAGCTGATTTTTGATTAGTGATATGAATCATTTTTTCATTTTGAGTGACTACTGCAGCAGTACCGTTAGAGGATCCATCTGTAAATACATTAAATGCTTTAGGAATGGGTTGATTTTTTATTACCTGTGGGAATATGATAGGATGATTGATACAAAAGGACAGTATAGGAGATTTAGGAATATGATTGTCAAAATTTGCAGAAGTAGAGCATCTAGCTATAGCCCAATCATTATCATTGAAGCACAAATATTCAACCTGTGACGATGAATAAGGAGTAATAATAGTAGCGGGATGAATTCCAAATATTTTAGTAGAGGTTTTAAGTCCTTGAAGAATAAGTTTAGCCACCATGGAGGTATAAGACTCAATTGTACTTTTAGGAGAGACAGGCAAATGTATCCATAATATAGGTCCCTGTTGCCAAAATACTCCTGTTGGAGTATATTGTGAAGGAATAATAATCAATATTAGTGGTTGTGCAAAATCAAATCTATCGCAATGGGATCTTTCAATGGCCTGTTCTACTAATTTTAGAGCTCTCCTGGCCTCAGGAGTTAATGTTCGAGGTGAGGATGGGTCAGGGTTCCCACGAAGGATGTCAAATAAGGGTTTTAATTGTACAGTAGTGAGGCTTAGTGTAGGGCGAAGCCAATTAATGTCACCCAGTAATTTTTGGAAATCATTGAGGGTGGTCAAATGTTCTTTACTTATTAGAATTTTTTGGGGTTTAACAAAAGTATCCATGATTTTAAAGCCTAAATATAGTATAGGTGATCTGCTTTGAACTTTTTCTTCTGCTATATATAATCCATATTTTTTTAGATTTTTTGTTATTTCACTAAATATATTAAATAAGATTTGTTGATTAGGGTGAGCTAATAAAACATCGTCCATGTAGTGTAGACACATAAGGTCTTGATATTTGTTTTTAATGGGCTGTATAGCTCTGTCCACATATAGTTGGCACAGTGTAGGGCTATTTGCCATTCCCTGCGGCAATACTTTCCATTGATATCTTTTATCAGGGCCATTATTATTAATAGAAGGAATTGAAAAAGCAAACCTGGGGGCATCCAGAGGATGTAGGGGAATGGAAAAGAAACAGTCCTTTATATCAAGGGTTATAAGGTAATAGTTTTTTGGAATAGCTACAGGATTAGGAAGTCCAGGTTGAGTAGGGCCCATAATTTGCATTGTTTTGTTAATTTGTCTTAGATCTTGTAATAGTCTCCATTTTCCTGATTTTTTCTTAATTACAAATATGGGAGAATTCCAGGGAGAGGTGGAAGGCTCTATGTGTCCTGCTTCTAATTGTTCTTTAATTAATTGATGGGCCGCTTGCAATTTTTCTTTGGATAGGGGCCACTGAGGGACCCAAACTGGCTTATTAGAGAGCCATGGTATTTTTAAAATTGTTTTCTCAGTGGCCCCTAGAAAAAATGTCCTTTGCCTTTTTTATTATGAGTAGGATTTTTATTCTTAACACCTGCAGGCTTGGTCGCTAGGTGTAGCCCCATTTGATGTAAGATATCTCTTCCCCATAGGGTAACTGGCAAGCTGTTTAAAACATAGGGTTTGAATGTTCCTGTATGGCCTTCATTGTCTTGCCAATTTAAGATTACAGCACTTTGAGCTGGGGTATTACTGTATCCCAAGCCTCTTAAACTGGTTGAGGCTTTCTGTAGAGGCCAGTGCTTAGGCCATTGTTGTAGATTTATGATGGAAGAGTCAGCTCCTGTATCAATCAGCCCCTCCATCTCTATACCTTGAATTTTTAATTTGCACATCGGCCTCCGTGAACAGTCCTGGACCCAGAAAGCCATAGGTCCTGAACCAGTGGAACCGAATGCTCTGCTATTTCTATTTTGTGGCATGCTTTTAAAAGAATTATGGAGACTGGGAATGAGGAGCAGCTGTGCGATTCTGTCTCCTTGATTTACGGAGATGATGCCCCTGTGTGTACTTAGCATTATTTTAATCTCTCCATTATAATCTGAATCAATAACCCCTGGTATAACATTAAAGCCTAATAAACTTTTGGAACTACGCCCAAGGATTAGTCCCACAGTTCCTGAAGGGAGAGGTCCCCTGATTCCCGTAGGAATCAGCTGAACCCCCATTTCAGGTGTCAGGACCATCCGGGCAGTAGAACAGAGATCTAATCCTGCACTTCCTCTTGTCCCTCTGATAAGGGAGTTAATGGGTAGGAGGGACTGTGACGAGGAATCATTTGAATCTGAGGGCCTTCCTCCTCTAGTGCCTCGTACATTTGTGGGCCCCGGGGCATTGGGCCCCGTGCCCCGTTTTTTGAAATCCTTGATAAATCATTTCCATATATATCATATCTAGAATGGCATTGATTGGCCCAATGTATACCTTTTTTGCATCTGGGGCATCGGCCTGGAGCACGGTATGAATTTGATTTTATTACCCTTGGGGGATATTGCTTAGCATATCTTGGTTGATTATAATAATTTTGTCTGGAATATCCTGTTCTAGGTTGAATCCTTTGGGAATTTTGAGGGGAGGAATTTTTCATCACTGCAGCAATTACGTTGCCTGTGATAACAGCCTCGTTAATGTCTTTGCACAGTCTGATATAAATTGATAAGTCTTTTTTACTTCTCCATGGCCTTATTGCATCCTGGCAATATTTATTAGCGTTCTCGTATGCTAATTGGATAACTAGGGGCATAGCTTGCTCGACTTCTCCAAAAACTCTAGATGTTGTTTTTAAGAGCCTATCTACAAAATCAGCGTAAGGTTCGTTAGGCCCTTGTATAACTTTTGATAGGCTGCCTTGCAGATCCCCTGTGCCTGAGATTGTCTTCCAGGCTTTCACAGCTGCAGTGTGTATCTGGGCATACACACCTGGATCGTATTGTAGCTGATTTTGTAGTTCGGCGAACTCACCCTCCCCTGTGAGCATATCTATATTGCGTTGAGGGAAACCTGCTGCAGCATTTCTCTTTGCTATTTCTGAACAAAGTTCCTGGAATTGAGTTTTCCAGATTAGGTATTGTCCCCCACTTAGTACCGCTCTGCATAGACTTTTCCAATCTGAGGGGGCTAAGGTTAGGGTGTTAAGTGACTCTATCATACTTAATGTGAACGGAGCTTGAGGCCCATAGGTCATTACCGCCTCTTTAAAATTCTTTATTGTTTTAAAGTCTAGGAACTCGTGATATCTTTGTCCCTGTTCATTTTGAAATACTGGCAGTTCTAGGTGCTCCTGCGGTCTATGTTGTTCGAGAGCGTATAAGCGCTCTGAAAGGCCGCCAATTTCTACCTCAAGGGCACGTACACTCTGATCAATACTCCTTATTGTTTCTGTTAGGGATTCTATCCATGAAGGAGCAGAGGGCGCTAGTGGTTCCTCTATTTGACGGTCTTTTCTCTTTTTTAATTTCTTTTTGTTCTTTTTATTGGAGACTGTGCTCTCCGAATTGCTTTTTGATTCCTCTTCACTACTAGCTTCATAATTCCTAACCGGCTCAGTAGAGGAGACTGTACTTTCATGGTTTGGCTCCTTGTTACTATTATTACTTTCACTAGTATCCTGAGTTTCAGTTTCTAAGGAGAGTACATACTCCTCAGCTAATTTTATTAAGCTTCTGATGGCTTTTGCAGATCTTACTTTTGAATTTACATTCCTACTGTCCTTGCTGGTCTCCACTGAGTCAGAGGATATGCTTTCTTGTTCACTTTTCTCACTATCCTCTGAGTTCTCAATATCAAAAATTTTATTCATGGCTTTTATAAACCGACTTTTTGTTATATTTGCTCCCATCTTTTTAAATTTTCTTTTTTCTTACCTTGCCGCCGAATTCCCCGTACAGGCCACCACCTGTTGCTGCCTGAAGCGGAAGTCGCTTGGAGCAGCGAACGCCACAGGAAAATTCGGAGGCAGGATGAAAATGAAAAAAGGTCTTTTATTCTTCTCCTCTCTCCAGCTCCAGCAATCACTCCAAATGCTCTAACTCCAACCACCACCTTCTTCTTCCCCACACACACTAACGAACCTCACCCAGTTATATACATATAGCTTTAACAAGGACACGTGCTTACAGCTCGAGCTTACAGGTGCGTCACGCAGTGTTCACGGGCATACAAAGATTCTTTGAATAATGTATTAATATCAGGTGGAAACTAGAACATCTTTTATGGCTCTCAGCTAACCGCAATCTTTAGCTATCTCCTTGATTATAGGCTCCTTCAAAGAGTCATGGTTTTTTCTTTTCAATATAGAGATGCAGTTTTTCCAGCAGCAGTTGAAGCTAACCTTTCCTCATTACCTTTCCAACTACATTGAATACAACTGACTATATGTGTGTATCTTTCCTTGATTGTGTTCAGTTCCACTGATCTATATGTCTATCCTTATGCCAGTGTCCAGTGTTAATGACTTTATAATAAAGTCCTGGGATCAGTTATTATAAGTCCTCAAATTGTTTGGACTATTTTCATTTTTATCAGCTTATCAGTTTCTACCAAAAAAAAAAAAGGTAGGGATTTTTTTTTTTTAATATTTTTATTTATTTGCTTTTAGTTGTACACAATGCGTTTTATTCAATGCATTTTATTTGTATGTGGTGCTGAGGATCGAACCCGGGTCGCCCACGTGCCAGGCGAGCGCTCTACCGCTGAGCCACAATCCCAGCCCCTAAAGGTAGGGATTTTGATTGGAATTGTACTAAATCTATAAATCAGTTTGATGAAAATTGACCTCTCAACAATATTGAGGCTCTTAATTAATGAATATATCTCCATTTATTTAAGTCTTTATTTTCTTTCATAATATTTCATAGTTTCTAATGTAAAGATTTCAGGCAAATTTTGTCAGATTTAATCCCCAAGTCTCTATGGTTTTGATGCTGTTATAAATTGTTCTTTTAAATTTTTATATAATTGATTATTGTTAGTACATCATAATAAAATTGATCTTTTATACTTATTGACCTGGTATTCTGTGACTTTGCCTAGTTTACTTATTAGTTCTTTTTAGTAGATTGCTTAGGATAATCTCTCTTCATGATTGTGTTATCTACTAATAATAGTTTTGTTTTTTTCATATTCAACATATTTGCCTTTTATTTTCCTTGCCTTGATATACTGGGTTGGCCTTCTAGTAGGATATTGAATAAAAGTGGGAAGTAACAACCTCTTTGCCTTTTTCCTGACATTGAAGGAAGCATCTAGAATTTCATCATTAGATATAACATTGGTTCTAGATTTTTGCTGAGTGTCCTTTATCAAATTGAGAAGAGGGTTTTGGTTTTTTGTTTTTGTTTTTGTTTTTGTTTTTGGCATGAATAAATACAGAAGATGAATTTTGCCAGTTTTTTTTGCCTCTACTTAAGAGATTTCATTTCGTTTTTCTCTTTTTATTCTCTTTGTACAGCAAATTATATCGATTTATTTCCTAATGTTAAGCTGCCTTAAATTTCTAGAATAAATCCCATTTGATCAAGATGTATCATCCATTTTATCTACTTATGTATCCAGTTGACAAATATTTGCTAAGAATTTTTGTATCTGGCTGGGCGCAGTGGCACATGCCTGTAATCTTGGTAGCTCTGGAGGCTGAGGCTGGAGGATCACAAGTTCAAAGCCATCCTCAGCCACTTGGCAAGGCCCTACGCAACTCAGTGAGACCCTGTCTCTCAATAAAAAATACAGAAACAGGCTGGGGATGTGGCTCAGTGGTTGAATGCCCCTGGGTTCAATCCTCACTACCAAAAAAAAAAGAAGAAGAACTTTTGCATCTGTATTCGTGACAAATACTGGCCTATAGCAAGTAGGTTTTTATTTTTGTTTTTTTTCCAAGAATATGCTGCTCTTATAAAATCAATTAGGAAATTTTCACAACTCCTATTTTCTAAAGGAATTTGTGTAAGATTTGTGTTATTCCCTTCTTAAATTTTAAAGGATTTTTCTCTTGGTTATAGCTCTTATGTTTTTCTGTTTTTCAAATGCCCAAGATTTTTTACAGAATTCTAGAAATTGTGAATGCTTGGTTATTAAGTATCTGGATTCTCTTTTCTCCTGCTAACTATTGAATTTGTTTTGGCTGCTTGACCAGTTACCAGCAGATCAGAGTTGCCCTTTGAGTCTTGTTTGGAGGTTGTATTTAAGCTGGTCTTTAGTCACCTTTCCAGTAGGGCTAGTTTAGTCCTAAACCAATGCCAGTATCAAACAAGGTGCCTTAATTCAGCGTGCACAGAACTGCTACATCTCTGAGCCTTGTTCAAACTCTGAGAATTTTTTAGTTCTTACTTCAATTGTAGATGTTCTTTTTTAAAATTATTTTTATTTTATTTATTTATTTTTATGCAGTGCTAAGGATCAAACCCAGTGTCTCACACATGCTAGGCAAGCGCTCTGCAACTGAGCTATAGCCCTAGCCGCTGTTATAGGTGGTTGGTTTGGTTTGGTTTGGTTTGGTTTGGTACTAGGGAATGAACTTAGGGGCACTTGACCACTGAGCCACATCCCCAGTCCTATTTTGTATTTTATTTAGAGAAAAGATCTCACTGAGTTGCTTAGCACTTCACTGTTGCTGAGGCTGGCTTTGAACTTAGGATCCTCCTGTCTCAACCTCCCCAGCCACTGAAATTACAAGCGTGCACCACCACGCTCGGCTGCAGGTGTTCTTTTCCTGATAGTTATTCTTGCATCTCTTCATGGAGTCCTACCCTGTGTATTTTCAATTTGTGAATTTTTTTTCATTTTCTGTATGATTAATTCAGTTGTCATTTTCTAAATCCCATATTATCTAAGTTTGGCCCCATATGATCTAAAGTTGGAGTTCAGACTGACTTCTGTGTCTTTTTTTTTTTTTTTTTTCTTTGATACCAGGGATTGAACTCATGGGCACTTGACCACTGGGCCACATCCCCAGCCCTTTTTGTATTTTATTTAGAGACAGGGTCTCACTGAGTTGCTTAGCGCCTCACCATTGCTGAGGGCTGACTTTGAACTCACGATCCTCCTGCCTCAGCCTCCCAAGTGCTAGGATTACAGGCATGCGCCACTGTGTCCTTTTGACATTACCCCCAATAGTTTGAATACTTTCTTTTAAGCACAACAAGCTTTCATAGGCTCACCTTATATTTTCCATGCTCAGACTTAGAATTAGCTATAAGAAGCTCAGATTTCTTTTAATAGAGAATGGTATTTAGACACTAATGTCTGGGCTGTGAAGGAGTGGGCTAATTATTGTGAGCATCATTTATTTTTTGTCCTTTCTTAGATTTAGAGCTAAGCATTTATTACTGTTTTATAAACATTAGTTAATTTTGATATAGCCAACTAAAATTTAAAGTTAGAGGGATTTTATTAAATTTCTTTGATTTTTCCCCCCTTTTACATTGAAAATCTTGGTTCTTTTTTTTTCTTTTTTCTTTTTTCTTTTTATGGAACTACTTTATCCTTTTATACACATTAAGCAGCATCAGAACTATAGAATATATCTCTATAGCAGTTTCTGCTTTTTAAAAAATATTTTTTAGTTGTAAATGGACACAATACCCAGCACAAGTCAGCAATACTGTCCTTTTTTTGTTTTTGTTTTTTTTTAAGATTTTTTTAAAGGTGAACACAATATCTTTATTTTATTTATCTTTATGTGGTGCTGAGGATCGAACCCAGTGCCTCACCCATGCTAGGTGAGTGCTCTACCACTGAGCCACAGACCCAGCCTCCAGTTTCTGCTTTTTGTAATGGGGGTATATTAGTCAGCTTTCTGTTACTGTAACAGATACCAGAGATAATCACCTTGTAAAGAGAAAATGTTGGGGGCTGGCACTGTAATTCAATGGCAGATCACTCACTCAGCATTTCTGAGGCCAAGGGATTGATTCCCAGCACTAGTGGTGTGGGGGTGGGGATGGGGATAAAGGTAAAGAGAAAAGCTTTATTTCTGCTACAAGTTTTGAGGTTTCAGTTCATTTGTCCCATCCCACTGCCTTTGGGCCTGTGGTGAGGGAGTACATCATAAAGGGGAACACATTGTGGAGCAAAGCTACTTACCTCATAGCCAGGACACATACAAGACAGCAAGAAAAGGGGATGGGATCCCATTATCCCCTTCAAGGGCACACCCCCAGTGACTGGAAGACCTCCCACTGAGTCCTACAAGTTTCCACTACCTCCCAATCATGCCAGGCTGGGAACTAAACCTATAACACACGGCCTTTAGGGAACATTTTAGATTTAAACTAAAGTAGAGGGACTAGCTTATATAAGGCTCATTGTTTTGTATAACAGTTATTAATCTGGGGTAAAAACATTAAAACAAAAATCATTTTATAGAACTGGAAAATGACCCAAAGCATGTTAAAACCAGAGAGGAATGGCCATTTCAAAGAATGGGCCTGTACTGGTGACATTTGTAGTAAGCAGCTCTTAACTGTGAAAGGCAGCACACTAGAGCTCAAGCAGAGATCCTTGTTCTTAATGACTTGATGATGGACATCAGATAGACCTGAAATTTGCATATAAATTACCATCCAATCCTTGGCCAAAACCTGAGTCCTCATGTAAAACATACTCCAAGGAGCTTGCCAGGAAATAACTGGATAAAAGGAAAAAAAAAAGGAAGGAAAGAAAGAACAAAACTGAGCAGAAATTTTAGCTGTTGCTTACTGCAGGCAAACAAACACTAATCATTAGAAACCAGTAGTGAGTATATTAATGTCAAACAAAATGGATTTCGGGCCAAGAAAAAGATAATAATTAATGATGAAAGGGTCATTTCATCAATAAGATACAATAATCTTGGATGGTTGTGTAAATAATAATACAGCTACAAAATGTATGAAGCAAAGCCTGACAGAACTGAAAGAAGAAACAGATACATCCACAATTGTAGTTAGGGAAGTTAATACCCCCTTTTCAACAAATGATAGAACAATGAGATGGAAAATCAGTAGGACTGTGGAAAGACTTCAACCAGCACTCTTATCCAATTGGCATTTGTAGACTATTCCACTGCACAAGAGTAAAATATATGTTCTTTTAAAATACACATGGACCGTTCAGCTGCATCATATGCTATATTGTAAAACAATCCCAGTAAGTTTATAAAGATTCACATACAGTGCTGGGACTGTAGCTCAGTGGCAGAGCACTTGCCCAGCATCTGTGAGGCCCTTGATTCAATCCTTAGCACCACATAAAAATAAACATAAGATAAATATTTTTTCATCTAATCCATAGAACAATTCTGGGGGTGGATACATTAAACTCCATTTAACAGATGAGAAAAATGATTTAACTGAGATCATGCTGATTTTGGTAAATTGTTTTACCAGTGGTTCCTAATGAATTATGCTTTCTTATCCAGTCGGTCCCTCCCACACTGATTCCGGGCATTCTGTCCGTCTCCAACTACAAGAAAAAAATTTAAAAAACAAAAAAAAAAAAAAAGATTCATATGCAGAGTAAGTTCTGTGACCCATCAGAACTAAATTAAAAATCAGTAACAGAATGATACCTAGAAGCCGGGCACAGTGGCACACACCTGAAATCCCAGCACTTGGGAGGCTGAGGCAGGAGGATCGCGAGTTCAAAGCCAGCCGCAGCAATAGCAAGGCACTTCAGCAACTCAGTGAGACCCTGTCTCTAATAAAATACAAAAAAGAGCTGGGGATGTGGCCCAGTGGTCAAGTGCCCCTGAGTTCAATCCCCGGTACCAAAAAAAAAAAAAAAAAAAGAAACCTAGAAAATGCCCAAACATTAAATTACCCCAATTAAATTATTCATACAATAATCTGTTGTTGCCTTTTAAAACCATCCCAAACTTTATAGCAAAAGCAGCAGTGTTTTATTGTCTTTTACTAATGCTAGGTGTTAACTGCATTTCTTTTACTGGCTTTTCCTGATATTAAGCAACTACATCCAGCCAGAGAGTTGGCTAGAGGGCTGGGTCTTTCCTGTGTGTTCTTTCATCGTCATATAGGTTAAATTGGCCTCCCCAACAAAATCGAATGGCCCTCATCAGTGAGCTTCTGCTTCCAGCAAATGGATGTTTCATGGGCCAAACCAAATCACAAGGACAAGCCCAGAATCAGTATGGGAGAGGACCGCTTGGATAAGAAGGCATGATTCATTAGGAACCATTGGTAAAACAATTTACCAAAGTCAGTATGATCTCAGTTAAATCATTTTTCTCATCTATTAAATGGCTTTTAATGTATTCACCTCCAGAATTGCTCTATGGGTTAAATGAAAAAATATGATCATATAATTCCTGGATCTGTAATAAAAGGTGTTTGGAGTAGTTTTTTAAGATACCAAAGATAATGTGGCAAATACTACTACCTGCCATTACTGATTCCCTCCTACAAGGCACTATCCTAAATATCAAGATTGCAGTAGACCATAGTCTTTTGTCCTTAGAGAAATTATATTACAAAGGCAAAAGAACTAAGTACAAATTAGATATAAAACTCAAAAATTTCATAAACTTAACTATGGCTTAACACTTGGTTGTACTTACTTAAATTTTGTATTAAAATCAAGGTACTGTGTTAATACAAGATTGTGTATCCAAAAAAATCTAGATTTTTTAAAAACATTATTTAAAAGCTCTTAAAGAGGTTCTAAAAATGATTTGGTTAAGTATTGTCTAGAATGCCATAAAATTTACAGAAAGTTATATTCCAAAAGCTTTTAATCAGTTGGTATATTATCAAAAGATTTGAAAACACTGGAAAATTCTGTTTTTAAACAATTGTTAAAGTATAAGCAGTTGGAGCTGGGCATGGTGGCACACACCTGTAATCCCAGTGGCTGGGGAGGCTGAGACAGGAGGATCATGAGTTCAGATCCAGCCTCAGCAAAAGCAAGATGCTAATCAACTCAGTGAGACCCTGTCTCTAAATAAAATACAAAATAGGACTGGGGATGTGGCTCAGTGGTTGAATGCCCCTGAGTTCAATCCCCCGTACCAAAATATATATATGCAGTTGGAATCTCTGAGGATTTTGAGGAAACAAAGCAAACTAATTCCCCCTACTCTATGCTCCCAACACAGATCACTTATATGATCCCAAAAATATACAGGAACCTTTTTCCCACCAGCCAGCAAGCATTCAGTTCTGCAATAGAAGCCTGGGAGCAATTCAGTTCAGCTCCATCACTGTCAACCTGGAAATGGCATCAGATCCCACAAGTTGAGTCAGCGACTGAGCCCCAGGCTGCCCCCACTTCAGACACAAGTCACAAGCCCAGACTTCCAGAACTTCTAACAAACTGCCTAAAAATTGGGATTCCCACAACCCCTTTGCTTTAGGCCCAATTAATTGGCTAGAGCCATTCACAGAACTTGGAGAAACACATTTACAAATCTATTATAATGGGTATTTTAAAGGATATGAATTAACAGCTAGATGAAGACATATATAGGGCAAGATCTAGAACAGTCCTGTGTCCAGAAGCTTCCACTCCCATGGAGTTGTACACCACCCTCCCAACATGAAAATGAGCTCTTGTTCACCTTCCTGTAAGCCTGCATGCATGTGGCTGTCCATAAGCTCTCCAAACCCTCTCATTTGGGGGTTTTTATGGAGACTTTGTTGCATAGACATGATTGAAGTATGGACAACATGTAGAAATTTATTGGACAAAGTGGTATGATCTAGTGCTAATAGACTGAGTGGGGAAACCAAGCAAGGCCTAGCAAGGCCTGTCCAGCTTCTTCTTGGCCTCTCTGTGCAGCATTTATTCTTACTGGCATATTGTAGGACCCCTCCTGAAATGGTGGCTTATGATCTACTCTCACTGGTGATTTCGGGGGTGGGGTACTAGGGGGTTGAACTCAGGGACACTCAACCACTGGGCCACATCCCCAGCCCTTTTTGTATTTTATTTAGAGACAGGGTCTCACTGAGTTGCTAAGTGCCTCACCATTGCTGAGACTGGCTTTGAACTCATGATTCTCTTGTTTCAGCCTCCCAAGTGCTGGGAATACAGGCGTGCACCACCGTGCCCGGCTCGCTGGTGATTTTTTAATAGGGATTAAACCCAGGGCCTCATACATGGTAGGCAAACACTCTCATAACACTGGAGCTTTATAAGCAGCCCTTCTTATTTTTTATTTTGAGACAAGGTCTCACAGAGTTTCACAGGCTGGCCTCAAACTTACAATCCTCCTGGCTCCACTTCCCTGGTAGCTAGGATTACAGATGTGCACCACCATATCCAGCAGTCAGAGAATTTCTCTACAGCCAGCTCTAAGGCAGAAAGACAGGGCAAAATTCTAGTTTTGTTTTGTTTTGTTTTTTCACAGAATACCTTTATTTATTTAATTATTTATTTTAATATTTTAATGTGGTGCTGAGAAGGATTCTAGTTTTTTATAACCTGCCTTCAGGAGGAGAAATTCTAGTTTCTGTGGACTGCCTTGGTGAGAAAAGGGAGCAGGTGAGAAGAGGGCAGGAAACACTCAGAAAGAAAGATTTTGCTTTCTGAGGCCTAAAGCACCCCAGCATTAAAAACTCTTCAACCTTTATCATCCTGAAGCTGTTGTAGAGCTGCTTCAGGGACTAAAGACAAAAGGCAAATACTTTTAAGATATGCTTATCCTTCTAGTTACCTAGGAAATAACAAGGACTATGGGAGTTATGAGCTGGGAACAACAAACAAAACCTAAAATATATGTACTATAATATCTCGGAAACCTAAAGGGGATATAGCAGTGTTTAACTCTGAAACTTTAATCTAAATCTAAATTCACATGTTCATCAGTTGTTTGGTGAACAACTGACAAGAATAAATCTTATGAAAAGTAGATTACTTGGTGTTGAAAATATAAAATCCACTGAATATGTTCCTCTTGTTTCTCTGTGTCAGCAGTTAAATGACTTAAATTAATGATTTCCAAGAAACAGCTTGTTGGCCAGCAGTTAAATGACTTAAATTAATGATTTCCAAGAAACAGCTTGTTGGTTCACTTTTTTTTTAAATATATTTTTTAGTTGTAGATGGACGCAGTACCTTTATTTTATTTATTTATTTATTTTTATGTGGTGCTGAGGATTAAACCCAGTGCCTCACACATGCCAAATGAGTGCACTACCACTGAGCCACAACCCCAGCCCCTGGTTCGCTTTTTTTTTTTTTTTTTTAATATTTATTTATTTATTTTAGTTGTACACAATGCCTTTATTCTTAGGTGGTGCTGAGGATTGAACAGGGCCACGCACGTGTTAGGCGAGTGCTCTACCTCCAAGCCACAACCCCAACCCCGCCCCCATGCACACGCCCCCATTCGCTCTTTTTTTTAAGTTTAACATTTCATTGCTTTCAAATGCATATTAGAAAGGTAATGAGATAATTGGATAGCCCTATACAAAAATAACGAAGTTGGACTCTGTTAGAAGATAAACTTAGGCACTTTAAAATTTTAAAGAGATTATCTGAGCAGACAGCAGTTAATGAATTGTGCAGCACCAGACTGCATATAGTCGGGACTCCACTGAAGGCACATAAGAGGAAGATTTGTAGGATGAATCAGAAAGCAAGACAAAGAAAATATTTGATTGGTTAATGTGGAGCAATAGCCTTATTTGGCTCCTTCCAGTGGAAGGCCCCTAGTTTAGAAGGTAGTTGGCAGTTTTTGACTGAAGCTTGTTTCATTTTACCCTTTACACTGAGTTGGGTTCCTGTTTACGTACATAGGAACCCAGGGCACTGGAGCCACCTTAGTCTCATGGCCTACCAATTAATTTTTTTTTTTTTTTTTTTTTTTTTTTTTTTGTACTGGGGATTGAACTCAGGGGCACTCAACCACTGGGCCACATCCCCAGCCCTTTTTTGTATTTTATTTAGAGATAGGGTCTCACTGAGTTGCTAAGTGCCTCTCCATTGCTAAGGCTGGCTTTGAACTCACGATCCTCCTGCGTCTGCCTCCCAAATGCTGGGATTACAGGTGTGTGCTACTACGCCCAGCTCCAATTAATTATTTTAACAATTCACATCAGAGAAACAAAAATTAATCCCAAAGTAATCTAAATATAGCAGATAAAATTATGAAACTCTGAAAAGAAACCATGGGGTAAGTCTTCATGACATTGGATTCGTTTTTTATATTTGATACCAAAAGCCCAAGCAAAAAAAGGAGGGAAGAAACTAGATAAATTGAGCTTCATCAGAATTAAAAACTTTCATGCTTTAAAGGATGCAGTCAAGCCAAATGTGATAGCACATGCCTGTAATCCCAGAAACTCAGGAGGCTGGGGCAGGAGGATTGCAAGTTTGAGGCCAGCTTCAGCATCTTATGGAGGCCCTCAGCAACTTAGTGAAACCCTGTCTAAAAGTGAAAAATAAAAAAGAGCTGTGGATGTGACTTGGTGGTTAAGTACTCCTGGGTTCAATCCCCATGCCGAAAAATAAAAATAAAGGATGCAATCAAGAAGGTGAACAACAACCCATAGAAGCGGAAAAAAAATGTTTGCAAATCATGTACTTGATAAGGGACTTGTTTCTAGAATACATGAAAACTCATCATAAAAAGACAATCAACTCAATTTAAAAATGGGCAAAGAATCTGAATAGATAATTCTTCAATGATGTACATACAGATGGCTAATAAGCACTTGAAAAGATGCTTAACACTATTAGTCATCAAGGAAATGCAAACAAAACCATGAGATACCACTTCACACCTACTAGAATGGCTAGAATCAAAAAAGGCAGACATTAACAGTTGTTTGCCAAGATATAGAGAAACCCTATGCTGCTGGCGGGATCAACAGTGTTTCTGCAGGTGGGTTGTTGCTTTATGACACAGCAATATAGTCCTATCTATATACCCTACAGAAATGAAAACATGCACACACAAAACTTGTATATGAATATTATAACTAGTTGAAAAATAGAAACAACCCAAATGTTCATCAGTTGACAAATACAGAATATTATTTGGCCATTAAGAAGATGGAAGTATTGATACATGTTACAACAAAGATTAATCTTAAAAACATGCTGAGTGAAAGAAGCTAATCACAAAAAACCACATATTTTATGATTTAATTTATTTTAAATATCCAGAAGAGGCAAATCTATAGAGGCAAAAAGTAGACTAGTGACTGCTTAGGGCTGCAGGGAATGAGCAATAGCTAAATCATACTGAGCTTTTTTCAGGGATGATTAAAATGCCCTAAAATTGACTGGAAATGATTGCATGCACTATGAATGTACTATAAACCATTGAATTGTAGACTTTAAATGAGTGAATGTACGGAATATGAATTATATGGCCATAAAGCTAATTACCAAAAAAGGGAGGGAGGGGGCTGGGGTTGTGACTCAGCAGCAGAGCGCTCGCCTTGCACGTGCGTGGCCCGGGTTCGATCCTCAGCACCACGTAAACATAAATAAATATTTTTAAAAAGGGAGGGAGGGTGGGAGGGAAGAAGAAAGGAAGGTAAAGATTCTTTTATTCTCTTCTTAATTACAAATTAAATTTATTTTTTGATGAGCAATCACAAAACGCTAATTTTTTACAAGAATATTTACCAAATGATGTGCCTCTAAGCCAAAACTCTAATTACTTTATATAACTATCTATATGATACCCCAAACCATTCAATTTTGAACTTTAAAATGGTTAATATGGTAAATTTTACCTCCATTTTTAAAAAATTATATGCTTTAAAATCTCTTAGGATAGCAACATTAATTCAGCCATAAAACCCAACTAGAATAAGTCAGAGATCAGATTGTTTTTGATACCAACTTTCCAAGAAGAGATTGACTAAAATTGTATTATAGGTGGATTCTGAGAGTCACACAGAAAGCCACCAAGAGAGGGTCATCAAAATTCTTTCATTGGAACCTTCAAAGTTAAAAAAAGAGACCACCATTCTAATATGTGAAACAATTAAGCTGAATTTATTACTTGCTAAGTAACAGAATGATCTTTTGTTTGTTTTTTAAATATTTATTTATTTATTAGTTGTACACAATGCCTCAATTTATTTTTACATGGTGCTGAGGATTGAACTGGGCCACACATGTGCTAGGCGAGCACTTTACCGCCGAGCCACAACCCCAGCCCCTGTTTGTTTGTTTTTTAATTTATTCTAATTTGTTATGTGTGTCAGCAGAATGCATCTTAATTCATATTACACATATATAGCACAGTTATTCATATCGCTGGTTTGTACACATGTAGAGCCACATGATGTCCATCTCATGTCTCACCTTTCCTACTCCCCATTCCCCCTCCCTTCGCCTCCCTCCCCTTTGCCCTATCTAGAGTTTGTCTATTCCTCCCATTGCTCCCCTCCTCATCCCCATTATGAATCAGCCTCCTTATATCAAAGAAAACATTTGGCATTTGGTTTTTTTGGGATTGGCTTACTTCACTTAGCATTATATTCTCCAACTCCATCCATTTACTTGCAAATGCCATGATTTTATTTTCTTTGCATGCTGAGTAATATTCCACTGTGTATATATACCACAATTTCTTTATCCATTCATCAACTGAAGGGCATTTAATTTGGTTCCACAATTTAGCTATTGTGAATTGTGCTGCTATAAACACTGATGTGGCTGTGTCACTGTAGTATGATATTTTTAAGTCCTTTGGATATAGACCAAGGAGTGGGATAGCTGGGTCAAATGATGATTCCATTCCCAGTTTTCCCAGGAATACCCATACTGCTTTCCAGATTGGCTGCACCAATTTGCAGTCCCATCAGCAATGTATAAGTGTGCCTTTTCCCCCACATCCTTGTCAACACTTATTGCTGTTTGTATTCTTTTTTTTTTTTTTTTTTTTTTTTTTTTTTGTTGTGGCACCGGGGATTGAACTCAGGGGCACTCGACCACTGGGCCACATCCCCAGCCCTTTTTTGTATTTTATTTAGAGACAGGGTCTCACTGAGTTACTAAGTGCCTCTCCATTGCTGAGGCTGGCTTTGAACTCGCGATCCTCCTGTCTCAGCCTCCCAAAGTGCTGGGATTACAGGCGTGCGCCACCGCGCCCGGCTCTGTTTGTATTCTTAATATCTGCCATTCTGACTAGAGTGAGATGAAATCTTAGTTTTGATTTGCATTTCTCTAATTGTTAGAGATGTTGAACATTTTTTCATATGTTTGTTGATATCCTCTTCTGAGAAGTGTCTGTTCAGTTCCTTGGCCCTTTACTGATTGGATTATTTGTATTTTTGGTGTTAAGATTTTAGAGTTTTTTTGTGGTTTTTTTTTTTTTTTTTTTTTTTTTTTTTTTTTGTGGTACTGGGATTGAACTCAGGGGCACTCGGCCACTGGGCCACATCCCCAGCCCTTTTTTTGTGTTTTATTTAGAGACAAGGTCTCACTGAGTTGCTAAGTGCCTCGCCATTGCTGAGGCTGGCTTTGAACTCGCGATCCTCCTGTCTCAGCCTCCCAAAGTGCTGGGATTACAGGCATGCTCCACCTCACCCAGCTTAGAGTTCTTTATATATCCTAGAGATTAGTGCTCTGTCTGATGTGCATGTGGTAAAAATTTGCTCCCATTCTGTAGGCTCTCTATTCACTTCACTGATTGTTTCTTTTGCTGAGAAGAAGCTTTTTAGTTCGAATCCATCCCATTTATCAATTCTTTTAATTCTTGCACTATAGGAGTCTCGTTAAGGAAGTAGGGGCCTAATCTGACATGATGGAGATTTGGGCCTACTTTTTCTTCTATTAGGCGCAGAGTCTCTGGTGTAATTCCTAGGTCCTTGATCCACTTTGAGTTGAGTTTTGTGCATGGTGAGAGATAAGGATTTAATTTCATTTTGTTGCATATGGATTTTCAGTTTTCTCAGCACCATTTGTTGAAGAGTCCATCTTTTCTCCAATATATGTTTTTGGTGCCTTTGTCTAATATGAGATAACTATAATTATGTGGGTTTGTCTCTGTGTCCTCTATTCTGTACCATTGGTCTAGTTTAGTGCCGATACCATGCTGTTTTTGTTACTATTGCTCTGTAGTATAGTTTAAGGTCTGGTATAGCGATGCCACCTGCTTTACTCTTCTTGCTAAGGATTGCTTTAGCTATTCTGGGTCTCTTATTTTTCCAGATGAATTTCATGACTGCTTTTTCTATTTCTATGAGAAATGTCATTGGGATTTTGATTGGAATTGCATTAAATCTTTATGGAGCTTTTGATAATATGGTCATTTTGACAATATTAATTCTGCCTATCCAAGAACAGGGTAGATCTTTCCATCTTCTAAGGTCTTCTCTAATTTCTTTCTTTAGTGTTTTGTAGTTTTCACTGTACAGGTCTTTTACCTCTTTCTTTAAGTTGATTCCCAAGTTTTTTTTTTTGTTGTTGTTTGTTTGTTTTTTGAAGCTACTATAAATGGGGTAGTTTTCCTCATTTCCCTTTCAGAGGATTTATCACTGATATACAGAAATGCCTTTGATTTACGGGTGTTGATTTTATATCCTGCTACTTTGCTGAATTCATTTATTAGTTCTAAAAGTTTTCTGGTGGAATTTTTTGAATCTTCTAGGTATAGAATCATATTGTTGGCAAATAGTGCTGATTTGAGTTCTTCTTTTCCTGTCTGTATCCTTTTAATTTCTTTCATCTGTCTAATTGCTCTGGCTAGTGTTTCAAGAACTATGTTAAATAGAAGTGATGAAAGAGGGCATCCCTATGTTGTTCCCGTTTTTAGAGGGAAT
The DNA here is from genome assembly GCA_025594165.1 of Tamias sibiricus. NCBI lineage: Eukaryota > Metazoa > Chordata > Mammalia > Rodentia > Sciuridae > Tamias > Tamias sibiricus. The sequence continues at coordinate 69,623,554 of CM046657.1, read as the reverse complement.
GCTTTCAATTTTCCTCCATTTAGAATAATGTTGGCCTGGGGCTTAGCATAAATAGCTTTCACAATGTTGAGATAGGTTCCTGTTATCCCTAGTTTTCCTAGTGTTCTGAACATGAAGCAGTGCTGTATTTTGTTGAATGCTTTTTCTGCATCTATTGAGATGATCATATGATTCTTATCTTTAAGTCTGTTGATGTGGTGAATTACATTTATTGAACAGAATGATCTTTACAAAACATTCTCTCTAAACAAAGCAAAAGCTGATATGTAGGGTTTAGAGAAGCATGAATTTTAGGGATTGGCAGATTGGGAATGTTTTAGGGACTGACTCATTCTTAGCATGGGTGGAGGTTTTGTTTTGGGGTTTTGTTTGTTTGTTTGTTTGGTCAGTTGGTTGGTTGGGTTTTGGGTGGGGGAGTGTTTGGTGTTGGAGATGGAACCCAGAACTTGATTCTAAGCAAGTGTTCTACACTGAGCTGCACACCCTACCCCGTGCTCCCAGCCATGGTTTTTGGAGATGGCAGACTACCAGAAGAAGCAGTAAAGGCATGAATACTGGATGAGTCTGGAGATGACTGTCAATCAGAGAAGCATGGAGCTGTCACTGAAGGATGACTTTCAGAGGCATGACTGTTGTAGCAGAGCAGTCACTGTTCGAGACAGATTTAAAACTGGTTTTACAGTCACTTGTGTAAGGATTTTGTAGCAAGTACTACAGAAGAGGCAATCATTCCCTTTGTTGAATTTGTAGAAGAACTTTTTCTCAGTCCCTACTATTTCTGACAGCTGCATCATAACTTAAAAGCAAAAGGACTATTAATCAACAATCACCAAAGGTAACCGAATCAAAAGGGAAATTATTTAAGCTTGTGCTGAAAAATATTAGAATTATATCTCTTCAAAGTAAAATCTTTTCTTAGAAGAGCAATAGAAGTTATTTTATATAGAATACTCATTCAAAAAAATTATCAAACACTTATCAGGAGAACATCACTGAATGTCAGTGCTCTAGTCATAAAGGAGCCTAGTTATATTTAAAAGGTCAGCAGTTGGGCTGGGATTGTGGCTCAGCGGTAGAGCGCTCGCCTAGCACGTGCGCGGCCCGGGTTCGATCCTCAGCACCACGTACAAATAAACCCATGGTGTACAACTAAAGCAAATAAATAAATATTAAAAAAAAAAAAAAAAAAAAAAGGTCAGCAGTTGCACAGCTGAGTATAAAGTAATGCCTGTGCTACCACATTTTGAGTAGGTCTGTATAGCCTGCGTTGGGAGCAGAGAAAAGGGTGTGCTTAACTAAGTAAGGAGAGGGAGTGGTCATGAAAATCTTCAGAGAAAGGATTATATTTGAACTGACTCTTGAAAGGTAGTTGCTTACCAGACATCAGAAGGCAATGAAAAGACATTGTGCACAGAGGGACTGTCACAAACAGAGGCATGAGAGCACATGATATATTAGAGGAATAGCACGTAGGTGTGAGAGCACAGGGTGTGTGGAAAGTAGCAGAGAAAATCAGTTGAATGTGAAAGATAACTTTTTCTGTGTTAAAATTTAGTTAATTCTGTACTTAGTAGGCACTCGAGCATTGTAGAAGTTTTTAGCAGGGAAGCAACATGATGAGACCACTCACAGACTGTAGAAGATGAATTATAGAGGAAAAGAAAAAGACCAGGAGTTGGATTATAAGGCTGAAAATGCTGGATTTCAGGATGTTCTGAGTAGCCTTATTATCAGGGGAAAAAAAGAAAGGGGAGGCTTTATGGCACACCTCTTTTTCCTATTCATAAGTTATGTTTGATGTGTCATCAATACTATGCTCTTGTGAAGATAAAGTAAGTCAAGGGGCTAGAGGTGTAGAGCACATGCTTAGCAAGCATGAGGCCTTGGCTTCAATCTCCAGCACCCTCACGATAGATAGATAAATAGAAGGAAGGAAAGAAGGAAGAAGCATGCTATTGCCATCTTTAGGGGGGCTGTTCTTGTGTTTATGTTCTCTTCCTTTCTCCTCCTCTCTGCAGGTGATAAATTACCCTTTATACCCAGGAAGAATTGCTTGTGAATATCAAGATTGTCCTAAATAAATAAATAGAGAATAAGTTAATAATGTGGGGGGGGGGGGGGGGGGGGGGGGGGGGGGAAATGCCATGATTTCTGATCATGTTCTTGGTTTTCTTAGATAATTAAGTTGAAAGCTGAAGCCCGGCTAGACCTGCTAAAGCAGATTGGCGTTTCTGTGGACACATGGCTAAAGAGTGCCATGAACCAAGTAATGGAAGAACTGGAAAATGAGCGGTGGGCCCGCACTCCTGCAGCTACCAGCAATGGCACACTACACTCGGTATGGTTTCTTTTCTTGGATATGATGGGCTTTCACTGAAGGATGAAAAAGAAGTACAGGAAAAAGAAGAGAGAAGATAAAATCAGTTTGTTAGATTTTGGGGGGGCAGGTACCGGGGATTGAACTCAGGGGCACTCGACCACTGGGCCACATCCCCAGCCCTTTTTTGTATTTTATTAAAGACAGGGTCTCACTGAGTTGCTAAGTGCCTCACCATTGCTGAGGCTGGCTTTCAACTCGCGATCCTCCTGCCTCAGCTTCCCAAGTACTGGGATTACAGGTGTGCGCCACCACGCCTGGCTCAGATTTTTTTAATGTGCAGTAAATACTACCTTTTCACTAATGGGGTTATCAATGCTTATCTACTAGTCTCATTATTCATTTTTATTCATGAAGTAAATGTGCTTCTTAGCTAGAAGTAGTAAAATAGAAAACTTAACCTGTTGTTTCTGAAGTTCTCAGAGGTCATCTTTAGTGAAAATGAAAAACATTCAGAGTTGTAAAATATCTTAAAGAAGTGTGAGTGAGGCATGGTAGCAAACAGCTGTGGTCCCAGTGACATAGGAGGCTGAGACAGAGAATCGCTTGAGCCCAGGAGTTCACACCCTGCCTATACAATATAACCATACCTGTCTCAAAATAAATAAACAAATTTTACAGCAGTGTGGAGGCTCAGTGTAAAGGTGACTTCAGCTCCCACAGGGTCTCCCACTCCCTTCACAGGGAGACTGCAGGTGACAGACAAGGCTGGTGTACAAGCTTAAGTTTTCTTACTTCACATCCAAAGATCTTTCCACTTGGATGTCATCCAGTTCAACCTGGGTTTGTCATGTTAAAGATCTAAGTACCAGAAAAGTTCAGTGATTTCCTTGCAAACCTAATTCCTACTGCCACCTTGCTACCCATTACTCTCTCTCATCCTGCTTATTAGTGGTATTTATCACAGTTTGTACTTCTCTTCTTTGTTTTCTTTTGTTTATTGTCTGTCTTCCTCTCTGAAATTTAACTGCCATGTCTGCCTAGTTCATTGCTCTGCACAGCTAAGTGTCTGGCACATAATGGGTTCTTAATATTTATTGAAGGAAGAAATGAAGGAAAAGATGGATAAACAGGTGGGTGGGTAGAACAGCAGCAAACTAAAAGCTAAAATCTCCCAAGTTTCACTGTATTTGTAATGCTGTGTCCTTCAGAAATAAAGTGTCCTTGCTAGAGAAATTGGCCAAAGTTTTAAAACATTCTTGGAAGTTTTGACAGTTTTTTCACATAACATTTGATTAGGTTACTTTGTTGTATAGTTTATGACAGCAGATTCCAGGCACAAACTTGCTTTTGACTTCTACAGCAGCAGCACTGTTTCCAACCAATCAATCCCCTGATTGTCCTTGGACTAGCAACTCTTTCTCACTAAACCACCTGAGCAGGCCCATATTACCTCACATTGTGCTTACTTCCAGGCAAATTGGAGATAAATAAGACTTGTTTCTCTCCCCAAAGAGCTTACAAGCTGGGAGAGCAGACTTTCATAGATCTTAGTGATACGCAGCAGTGTGTGACTGGGCCACTGTGTGGCAACTTGAAATTGCTTACCTCTAACTCATCAGCATACCTTGGGAAAAGTCACTTCTATCTGGATTTCTGAGGTAATGTTAAATGATTCTAAGATCTCCAACTCTAAAATCTCATAGTTCTGTGAAACGCTACCAGAAAAGCTCAATACTAGCTAGAAGTTTGCCCCATGCAGGAAATGTCATTTGAAGTAGTCCTTAAAGAATTTTAGCAAAAAATAAAGAGGAAGGGCTCCTGGGTGTGAAGGAAGGGAATGAAGGAGATATGCATCTAGTGGTATGTAGACACCAGCTCATCTAGAGACATGTCATAGACTCTGGTAAAGGAAGTATTTTGCAGTCTCACCCCACATTTTCCTTCTATCTAGTCATTCTTGGGAATCCTATGTCTTCCCTCTTCACTGAGAGATTATATTTTGTGGAAGATCTACTAACAATATAAATTAAGGGGAGATTCAGTCACAAAATTGTGAGGTCCCAATATTTGTTTAACCTGCTTTTGAATAACATCACTGAAATAATTTAGAGAGGGTTGTATCTCTTCACACTGACAGCTAGCTGGCTGACGAACATGAAGCAGAAGCACACATTCTAGCCACCAAATAGTTTCTTCCATTATAGATGCCAACAAAAGCATTAGTCATCTGGAAAATATGATTGTTACTACTGGTAGATATTAACAGTATAACTGAAAATTGCCTTATAAAATACAAATGTTTTTGAAATATATAGTCTATTTATTTACCTTATAGAATAAGGAAGGAACTATATACTTGGGTATTAACCCTTTGTCTTCTGCTTCATGCTGTGGTACAGAATATAAAACTGGGAAGAAAAAAAAACAAAAGAATCTCAGAATATGACAACATTGTTTAAAAAGAAGAATAGTCTGCTGGTGTAGATGTTAGGTTGGTGGGTAACTGGAGAGCTTCCTGTGGTTGAATTGCTGCCAGTGACCCAGTCTGCCTTGATGTCATTCATCCCTCCTTTTTTTTTTTTTTTCCTGCCTTCCCTTACTCAAAACCCACAACCAATTTACAACCTAACTTTTGAAATTATATTAACTTTATGATAGGAAAAGTTACATAACTAGATTACAAAAATATTAGAAAACAGAATACAGAAGCAAATGACCAATGTAGTTCCATCCCATAACACTACAGATAGCAATGTGGTATATTTTGTTCCTCTTTTTGTTTCTTCATTTTTTTCTAATTGGCAAGCACAAATTATATATATTTATGGTATAGATTTCAAAATAAAATGTTTTGAAATTATTCATTCCTGATTTTATTATTATTTTTAATATATTTATCATAATTAAGTTAATTTTGTATTTTTCCAAACTAACATGCCTTGTCACTAGATGATCTTCATAGTTATGTTTCCAGTGTCTGTATAGTGTTATATTAGGAAGGCATAATAAAATTCACTTAAATGTTCTCTTAGATGCTCATTATTTAGACTGCCTCCAAATTTTTGCTGTTCTAAATAATACTCTACAAAACATTTTTTTTTTTTTTTGGTACCAGGGATTGAACTCAGGGGCACTTGACCACTGGGCCACATCCCCAGCCCTTATTTTTGTATTTTATTAGAAGCAGGGTCTCACTGAGTTACTAAGTGCCTCGCCATTGCTGAGGCTGGCTTTGAACTCGCAATCCTCCTGCCTCAGCCTCCCAAAGTGCTGGGATTACAGGCGTGCGCCACCGCGCCCGGCACCTACAAAACATTTTTACACATACAATTGGCTTCCCATATCCCTGGGTTCTGCATCCATGGATTCAACCAATCACTGCTCAAAAAAATTGGGGAAAAAAATCTCTTCTGTTCTGAACATATATAGACTTTTTTCTTCTTATCAATATTCCTTGAACAACATAGCATAACAACTTTTTTAAAAAATATTTTTTAGTTGTCATTGGACCTTTATTGCATTTATTTACATGTGGTGCTAAGACTCGAACCCAATGCCTCACACATGCTAAAGCAAGCACTCCCACTGAGCTACAACCCCAGCCTCAGTATAACAACTTTTTACATAGCATTTACACTGTGTTAGGCAATATAAGTAATGATTTAAAATACATGAGAAAATGTGTGTAGTTTATATGCAAATACTATGCCATTCTATATTAGAGATTTGGACATTCGTAGATTTTGGTATCCATAGGAGGTCCTGGAACCAACCTTTTTTGGATACCAAGAGATAACTGTATTTTTCCATATTAAAGATTTTTCCTGTAGTGCAGATTTTCAGAAGTAGGATTACATGGTCAGAGATTTGTAGTCCTTGTTTAATATTGGTTTATTTTTATTTTTTTCTTAGACTTTCTAATTATAGCTAACACTATTTACATGCCTTCCCTATCTTTAGCCACTTCCCCCAACTATTGAACAAAAGCAAACTGACAATCACCTTTGTCATATAGCCTCCCTAAGAGTTTGAACATTGAATATGAGAATTACATAGAAATTCTGACTCTGGTCATTATGAACATCATGCTGAATAGTATGATTGAAATGCAAGGAAATTAATCTTTTTTGTGATGGAAACTCTCTCAAATGTATTAGTAAATTAAATATTTTTAACCACTGAGATGTAGTTTGGTTCCAGAAGCCCAGGTATTGCCTAATAGTTCTTATAGTCCAGGGGGGCTTTGTTTTTGAAATATGAAAATCTGGGGCTGGGGTTGTAGCTCAGTGGTAGAGCGCTTGCCTTGCACATGTGAGGAATTGAGTTCAATCCTCAGCACCACATAAAGATAAATAAAATAAATGTATTTTTAAAAAAGAAAGAAAGAAAAGAAAATCTGTTTTGGCTTGAGCTAATCCCAACAAAAAGAAACAGTAGATTTTTGTAGGCACATTCTACAAACTGTTTCCAACAGTTTGCATTTGTGTCATTACAAAAATCTTCAGTTGCTTTTGCATTTACAGTTTTTCCAAATGAGCAATGATGGTTTTATTTAACTAAACTCCATATTCAAAAGAGCCTACTCTTTTAGTGAAACTAACAAATCCTCAGCAGGAACAGCTTCAGCCATCCCTTCATGTGAGACCCTTTGGTAGGTACTGAGCATTACTGAATGGAGTATTATCTCAGAAATAGAGTTGAATGGTGCTTCCTAGAGGTTGGTATGATTGGGTGGGGGTATATTGGTTAAAGATTATATAATTACAGTTAGAAAAGAATAAATATCAAGAGATCTATTGTACAGCAAAGTAACTATAGTTAATGATGGGATGTCATTTATGAAAAATTTATCAAAAGTAGATGTTACATGCTCTCACCACAAAAATGTGAGGATAAATAAATTATAAAAAATGTGTGAGGGCTGGGATTGTGGCTCAGCAGTAGAGTGCTCGCCTAACACGTGGGCGACCCGGGTTCGATCCTCAGCACCACGTACAAATAACACGCATTGAATAAAACGCATTGTGTACAACTAAAAGCAAATAAATAAAAATATTTTTTAAAAAATGTGTGTATAGGGCTGGGGTTGCAGCTCAGCGGTAGAGCGCCCGCCCAGCAAATGCCAGGTCCTGGGTTCAATCCTCAGCACCACATAAAAATAAAGAAAATAAAGGTATTGTGTCCAACTACAACCAAAAAATAAATATTAAAACAATGTGTGTACATATATGTAATTACTAGAAGAAGAGCCATCAGGAAAGATAATGAGCTGAATGTGGTGGCAAACTCCTGTAATCCCAGTTACTCCTGAGACAGAAAATGGCAAGTTGAAAGCAGCAGAGGCAACATAGTGTAAAAAAAAAGTAATGATATTTAGCTCTACATAGTGGAATACTGTGTTATTATCAACTTTATTTTGTGTTATTACTTTTTTAGGGAATGAAGTTATTAATTCAGTTTTTAAAACCATCTCATCAATTATGATTTCTGTGAAATAAAGAAATTAAGTTAGTTTCTTAAAAGAAAAAACTAAAGTGCCTGACACAGTTTCTTATACATACTACATGTCAACAATATTTATCTGAACCTCAGAATAAGCCGTTTACTCCAGTTCTGTCAGGTACATCACTACTCAACAGAGGGAGTTCACATTGATAAAGAATGTATTATGTCCCAGATATTCTTCCAGGTACAATCATATTTTATGTATATGCACACAATTAATTAATGAGCACAACAATCCTGAGTATATTTACAGATGAGGAGATAGACTTGGGAGAATTAAATACCTCCTGAAGGCACACAGCATATAAGTGAGGAAAGGTGACGTTTGAACCCAAATATATCTCCCTGTGAAGTCCTGCTCTTTACCAACTCTTTCACCATCTCTGAGTTTCCCTTTCTTCCTCTAATCTCTATGATGTTTTAATAGCTGTGCATTATTTATTTATTTTTTCATTTTTTAAGCATTTGTTGAATCATCATTGAATGTCCTATTTCTAATGTATTTAATGGTTTTATAGCATCAAGTACTGTATGACAGATGACATTAAAATTCCCAAGTTTTATTAATATTTTTAACAGCTTTACTGTAACAAAATTGACATAAAATAATCTGCACATATCTAAAAGTACACAGTCTAAGACATATAGACACATGTACACACCATGAAACCACCACAATTACATTAGTGAACATATCTATTACCCCCCCGAGTTTTCCTCATTTCCTTTGTAATCTGTCTTTCCCATCTCTCAGTCAACCACTAATCCATTTTCTCGAACTATAGATTAGTTTGCATTTCCTTGAATTTATATAAACAGAATCATATCGTGTACTCTTTTTTCAGAGGGGTCTGTCTTCTTTCAGCATTATTACTTCAGGGATCACCCATGTTTTTGCATATATTAATAGTTCATTTATTTAGTCAGCAATACTCCATTGTATAGATACACCACAGATTATCCTTTCACCTAATGATGGACATGTGAGTTGTTTTGTACTATTTTAAGTGAAATTGCTACGAATAGAAGCTTTGGCTGGGCTATACTATATAGTGTTTATACACTTAACGTTTTAAAAAATTGACAAGACTTTTTTCCAAAGTGGTCCAATGTGGTTGTACCATTTTATAGTCCCATCAGTAGGGACATTACTGTTCCAGTTGTTTTGCAACCTTGCCACACTTGGTCTGGTTCGTCTTTTTTATTTTAGACATGCTAATTAGCGTGTGATAACATATCATTGATGTTTTAATTCACACTTCCTTAATAATGAGCACCTTTTCATGTATGTGTTTACATCTACATATCTCCTTTCTTATATAAAATTTTTAGTTGTAAACACAATACCTTTATTTATTTTTATGTGGTACTGAGGATCATCAAACCCAGTGCCTCACACATGCCAGGCAAGTGCTCCACCACTAAGCTGCAACCCCAGCCCTGTATATCTCCTTTGATGAGGTGTCTATTCAGATCTCTTGTCCTTTTTTATTGGGTTGTTCTATTTTTATTTTTTATTGAGTTTTGAGAGTTCTTTTTATATTCTGGATACAAATTCTTTATCAAATGTATTATTTAGGGCTGGGGTTGTGGCTCAGCGGTAGAGCACTCGTCTAGCACGTGTGCTGCCCGGGTTCGATCCTCAGCACCACATACAAATAAACGCATTGTGTACAACTAAAACAAATAAATAAATATTTAAAAAAATTGTTTAAAAAAATGTATTATTTACATAATTCCCAGTCTATGGCTTGTCTTTTCATTTTCTTAACAATTTTATTGAACTTTAAACAGTCTCTTTAGTAAATACAGGTAGTTGAATAATTGTTTCAAGAGCTCAACAGATGACAAGCTTCTTTTCTAGAAATAAGACATTTCTTGACAACTTTATCATATATAACAGATCTTTTGTTTTTTGTTGTTGTTGTTTCCTTGTGTTCTTCCAAGTTTTTGGTTAGAGAAAAAGAGGAAAAAAAATAAAAGGAAAATGTGTCTAAAGTCCATCAGTGTTAACTCCCTGTGACAGGGATGAAGGAAAATACTTTAATAGTTCAAAAAATAATAATGCTGAAAGCTCTCTATGAAAGACTGAATGTAAAAGTAAAAAAGTGTACATAGTTGTAAAAAAAAGAAGTTTTTAAACATGTTTTTTCTATGCACTTTTTTTTATTTAAGTGATAGTTATTAATTAAACTATTATTTCTCAACATTTGTTTGGTTTCATTGGTGGATCTGTTTGTCTAGATGGATGCCAATGCTCCACGGTCTTAATTCCTATAAAATTATAAGATGTTGAAGTCAGGGAGGATAAGTCCTCCAACTTTTTCTTGTACCAGGAATTTAACCCAGAGGCACTTAACCACTAGGCCACATCCCAGCCCTTTTTATTTTTTATTTTGAGACATCGTCTTACTAAGTTGCCTGGGCCAACCTTGGGCTTGATCCTCCTGCCTTAGCTGCTGATGTCACTGGGATTACAGGTATGGTGTACCACCATGTCCAGCTCCAGATATGTTTTTGTTATTGGTCTCTCTCTTTTTTTTTTTTTTCTCCTTTCGTGTGTGTGTGTGTTTTTACTAGGTATTGAACCCAGGACCTTGTGCATCCTAGGCAAATGCTCTACCACTGAGCTATATTCCCTAACCTTTTTTTTTTTTTTAAACAGAGTCCACTAAGTTGTGCAGACTGGCCTCAAATTTGTGATCCTTCTTTCTCAGCCTCCCAAGTAGCTGGGATTATAGGCTGCATCATCACACCCAGCTGTTAGTGATTCCTAATTTGTTTCTGTCGTAGTCCGACATACTTGAATCCTACTAAATTTACAGAGACTTGACTTGTTTTGTGACCCAGTATATGACATATCTTGCTAAATGTTTCTTATGTACTTGCTGTTGTTAGGTATTATGTTATATAAATGTCATTTAAGTTGGTTGACATTGTTGTCCAAATCTTCTGTTCTTTTATTTATATATATATTATATAAATATATACTATAATACACAAATATATGTATTAAACCAGTATCCTTACTGGTTTTCTGAGAACTCCACCTGATGCCCTGAGCCTTCTGAGGTCTTTTTTTTTTTTTTTTTTTTTGGTACCAGGGATTGAACTCAAGGGCACTCAACTGGGCCACATCCTCAGTCCTTTTTTGTATTTTTATCAGAGACAGGGTCTCACTGAGTTGCTAAGTGCCTCACCATTGCTGAGGCTGGCTTTGAGCTCATGATCCTCCTGCATCAGCCTCCCAAGTGCTGGGATTACAGGCGTGCACCACCGTGCCCAGCTGAGGTCTATTATTTTAGGAGAGAACAGGAATTGTTCTCAAATCTTGTGACATCTGTGGGTCATTTTCTGTAATCCATTTGGGTGGTTCTATTCTTAGCCACAAATACTTTCTTCACATACATGTGCTGGTCAGTACTCAGCTGAATACTTGAATGTATCCTCTGCAGATTTCCCATGATATCTCTCTCTGTGTCCTTCTCCCGCCCTCCTCTTCATCACTCTGCAGTCTTAACTCCAGCCACTTTGGCCTTCCTGAATTCCTAGTTCTACCTCATCAGTTCAGGGAGACCACCATCCTCTTTACCTGGATTTCCTCTCCTTATGTTTCAGCCTAGGAACTTTGTCTGGCAGTAGGTCGTTACTTAATGTACAGTGTCTTAAAAACTGTTCTTTTATTTATATATATTATATAAATGTGTATTTTATATATATTTATAAATACAAAAATATATTTATTAAATATTTTCAGTTGTAAATGGACACAGTACCTTATTTATTTTTTTTATATGTGGTGCTGAGGATCGAATCCAGTGCCTCACACATGCTAGTAGGCAAGCGCTTTACCACTGAGCCACAACCCCAGCCCTTTTTCATACATTTTGAATAGTTTTTAGTTGTTTCTGGCAGGAAGTTGAAATGTGTCCCCTGATATTCCATCTTGCTTGGAAGCAGAAATCCATTTTCCTGATGTTTTTTGGCATATTTCATAACTTTTTTATCATATTTGGAATAATGTTCACTGTGATCACTTCTCTGTTCACATGGAGTTCAGAGGTTCTGTGGTTGATTTTCTGTAAGCAGCTGCCTTCCTCTGTATTGGGTATTAGATTCTTTATCTAGATTCTCCTTACCTCATAAAAAAAAATAAAAGCTAATGGTTTATTAAGTGCTTCCTGTGCAGCAAGCATGCCTTAGTGGTTTTAAATGTATTGCCTCATTTAATCCTCATGGTAACCCTGTGAAGTAGTCATAAACTTCATTAGAGATGAGATAATTGAGGTGGAGAAGTTAAGTAGTTTGTCTAGGGTCACACAGCAAGTAGCATGGTCAGCACTCACACCCAAGTCCACCAGACTCAGAGCCCACTGCCTCCTACTTATGAGAGTACCACAAAGCCCATGGTGCCCATCTGAGGTTATTTTGCTGAGTACAAGAAGACCACTACTAAAACCAACTCAAAAAGATTCTTTTTATCTGTTCTGGCAATAACAGTAAGCATTTTACAACATCTAAGGAAGGAAAAATACTAGTACAGCTAGAACAAAATCATTTTGATTGAAGTTCTGTCAAGTGACGAGAAGAAAAAGAATTGAGAGCACAGTTCTTTAGATAATAGAGGAAGAATGTGATTTTAGAAATGCTGGGTCAAGAAAACTTTGTAATGATTAAGAGGGTAGAGGAGGGGGCTGGTGTGTAACACAGGGGTAGCGTGCAGGAGACCCTGACTTCCATCCCTAGCACCATGAGTGGAGGGAAGGTGAGGGTAGAAGAGGGAAAGAGGAAGAAATTATTCTGAGATATGCTTTGGGAAGCTGCTGGGGCAGTGCTGAAGCATGTGTTGCTGTCACTGCAGCCTTTCATTCTCTTCCAGGAGAACAAAAAAACTGAACTCAAAATAGAGGGGGTGGAGAAGGAATGTTTAGTATCAACCATTGTTGCCAAGATAAAATGTTTTGGATTGATGCACAGTACAATATTAACATTTCATATATATTTTTGGAAATTTGTTCTAACCTCATTTTTATAAATGTATGAGTGTTTTTGTTTATTTTTTGTAATACCCACATTTTAAAAATGTTTATAACCTTTCTTAGAGTATGAAGGGAATGTCTCAGATAGTTAAAAATAATTTTTAAGTTAATCTTATGGAAATTTCTAGAACATCATCCTGATTGTTTTGTATGACACCATGCCCTGTTGGAAAAATGATAAAATCTTACGTCTGAGGTTTGAGAAGTCAAGATCTAAACTTATTTTCCACTGGCCTGAGAGACTACAAATGAGTAACTGTAAGATGAGACACAAGATTACTTCACTCACCTGTGGAGAATTTTTAGTAATAATTATAAATGAAACTATTTCAGGACCTTTGAAATGGAGGCAGTAAATGTAGCAGGAAAAATGTAATTTATTCTTCTACAACTCCCCGAAGGGCTCTAGAATTTTTTTAGGTATTCTTAAAATTTAGGAATTCTTAGAATTTTTTAAGAGGAGTCAGTTTAAAAATAATAGTGATGATTACTCAAGAGAAATCCATTCAAGTCATTAAAAAATGGAATTTGACAAATAGGCACCTCTATCTTAAGCTCCTTGTACATAGAAAATCAGACATGCCCCCCGCCCCATACTCCTACCCCTCCACAAGCCCCTGTGCTGTGGTCCTGTGACAGTTCTTTACTCTAGCAGCAGACTCCCTGTCCTTTGTTTCTTTTCTATCAAGAAGCTTAGTGTTGTGTTTGAAATATAGCAGGATGATCTTCAGGGCTGATAGTTAAGTACTGGTTCTGCAGTGAGGCCCATTGCTCTCCATTCCTTACACCTTTACCTGTGAACATCGATGCCTGTGTAGGTGAGAATGGGGGAAGAGAGCCATGTAAGTATTTGTGTGTAGCAAGAGGCAAAGATATCTTTGAGGCTGTTTTCTTTCTTCCTTATTGGATTTTTAATTTGAAAAGTAAAACTTTTTTTAGTTCAGAGTACTAAGGTGTATTAGAGGCAAGTCATTTCCTGTTTCCCTCAGTTGTCATCGTCATCGTCGTCTCCTTCTCCTTCTTCTTTCCTTCTCCTTCTCCTTCCAGTTGTAAGATGGACACAATACCTTTAGTTTGTTTATTTATTTTTGTGTGGTACTGAGGATCAAACTCAGTACCTCTCACATGCTAGGCAGGCTCTCTACCACTGAGCCACACAACCCTAGCCCATCCTTCAGTCTTCTTATCCTGCACTCCTCTGATAGACAGCTATGCCTGTATAAGTATTATTCATATTTAATATATCACAAATGCTGCTGTAGATAAATACAGGTAAATCTCTTCTTTTTAACATTCAATACTACTTTAATTAATATGCCTTTTAGCTATGATGGGTAATATACTTTGAAACTCAGATTAGAAATATATATTTTTTCTTGTGTTACACTTCACAAGGGACTGTGCCTTTTGTGTCAATATACGTGTTTACCATTGTTAAGCATTCAGTGACATTAAGTAACTTTCACAGTGTTGTGGAACTATCCTCAGTATCCGTCTCATCTTGCAGCAATGACTCCCCATTACCCACCTCAGTTCCTGACAATCACCTTTCTACTTTTTGTCTCTATGATTTTGACTACTCTAGATACCTTATATAAGTGGAATCATGGGGCTTTTTTTTTTTTTTTTTTTTTTTTTTTTTTTTTTGTGACTGGCTTATTCCACTTAGCATACTGTCCTCAAAAGTTCATCCCTGTGGTAACATTGTCAGAATTTCCTTCCTTTTTGAGACTGAGTAATACTCCATTGTATGTGTGTACCAATTTTGTTTGTCTTTTCAAACAAAATTGTTACTGGACACTTGTGTTGCTTCCACCTTTTGGCTGTTGTAAATACTACTACTGTGAACATTGGTTTACAATTTTCTATTCTAGTCCATGATTCTAGTTCTTTGGGGTTTATACCCAGAAGTGGAATTGTTGGACTATATGTAACTCTATGTTTAATTTATTAAGTAAATACCATACTACTGTTTTTCCATACCAGCTCTACCATTTACATTAGCACTAACAGAGTACAACAGTCCAGTTTTCCACATCCTCATCAACACTTGTGATTTTCTGACTTTTTGAAAATAGCCATCCTAATGAGTGTAAAGTGGTATGTCATGGTTTTGATTTGCATTTTCCTAATGATTAAAGATGCTGGGATTTTTTCATGTGCTTATTGTCCATTTATATATCTCCTTTAGATATCCATTCAGGTCTTTTGCCTTTTTTTGGTGGGAGGGGGATCCCGGGGACTTAACTCAGGGGCACTTGACCATTGAGCCACATCCCCAGCCCTATTTTGTATTTTATTTACAGACAGGGTCTCACCAAGTTGCTTAGCACCTTTCTGTTGGTGAAGCTGGCTTTGAACCCGCAATCCTCCTGCCTCAGCCTCCCAAGCCACTAGGATTTCAGGCATGCACCACTGCATCTGGCTGCCTCTATTTTTTAAAATATTTATTTATTTGCTTTTAGTTGTACACAATGTGTTTATTTTTACGTGGTGCTGAGGATCGAACCCCGGGCCGCACACGTGCTAGGCGAGCACTCTACCGCTGAGCCACAACCCCAGCCCTGGCTGCCTGTTTTTTAATTGGGTTGTTTTTTATTGTTGAGTTTTAAGCATTCTTTATATATCCCAAATCAAATACATGATTTGCAAATACTCTCTCTCATTCTATGGGATCCTGTTACTCTATTGTGCTTTGATGCATAACAATTTTTAATCTTGATGGTCCAATTTATTTTAGCTTTTTTTTTTTTTTTTTTTTTTGTACCAGTGATTAAACCCAGGGGTGCTTAACCACTGAGCCACATCCCCATCCTTTATTTTTTTAATTTGAGACAGGATCTTGCTAGCGCCTCAGTAAGTTGCTGAGGCTGGCTTTGAGTTCAAGATTCTTCTGCCTCAACCTCCCAAACCACTGGGATTACAGGCATGCACCACCATGTGCAGCTATTTTATTCTTTTGTTGCCTATTGGTCAGTATTTAACAATAAAAAGTGAAAGGATACTAATAAATATTTCTTCTATTTGAAAAATATTTTACTTTTGATTATAAAAATTATCTCTATCCTTTTGTAACATGCATACATGAACAGACAGTCCTATCTATGTGCAATTGAATAAGTAAATTAAGATTTTTAAACAGTTCAATTTTAAATGCTTTTTCTGTTTCCAGCCATTTTTTTTCTGATACTATTTTTATAATTTTTAATATGTACAACTCATAGTGCATATATTTAGTATCTTTTTACATACAACTGTTTGTATACAAAGTATATTCGTACAATTCAGGTCTTCAATCATGCATTAAGGAAAATGGTATCCGTCTCATTCAACCACCTTTTTTTTTCTTTTCTCCCCCTCCCTCCCCTCTTGCTCCCTCCCTTACCCTCCCTTCCCTTGACCAGTCTAGTGTTCCTCTAATCCTCCTATGTACCCCCATCCAACAATACTTTGAAATAGCCTCTTTATATCAGAGAAAACATTTGGTACTTGGATTTTTGAGACTGACTAACTTCACTTAGCATTATGTCTTCCAACTTCATCCATTTATTTGCAAATGCCATTAATTTATTTTCTTTTATTGCTGAGTAAAATTCCATTGTGCGTATATACCACATTTTCTTAATCCACTCATTTACTGAGGGACATCTAGGTTGGTTCCACAACCTAGCTATTGTGAATTGCGCAGCTACAAACATTGAGATAGCGTGTCACTGTAATATGCTGTTTTTAAGTCCTTTGGGAATAGACCCAGGAGTGGGATGGCTGGGTCATAGGGTGGTTCCATTCCCAGTTTTCCAAGAAATCTCCATACTGCTTTCCATAACGGTTGCACCATTTTGCAGTCCCACCAGCAATGTATGAGTGTGCCTTTTTCCCCACATCCTCTCCAACATTTATTGTTGCTTGTGTTCTTGATAGCTGCCATTCTGACTGGAGTGAAGTGAAATCTTAGAGTAGTTTTGATTTTCCAGCCATTTTTTTGAAGCAAGCAAACTAGCCAATGGTTTCTAATTTTTCCTAGCTTAATGCAGATAATGAAAGAGAAGAAGGAGAAGAGTTTGAAGACAATATGGATGTTTTTGATGACAGCAGTTCCAGTCCTTCTGGTACCTTAAGAAATTATCCACTCACCTGCAAAGTTGTTTATTCCTACAAGGTTTGTATTTCTCTAAGATATTGCCGATATTAAATTGTGATAAACCTGAAGATACATGTGACTGTGTCTACCCAGCTTCTCACAGGATGCTTAGCATAATGTTGGTATTCAGTTAATATCTAAAGCAACAAAACATAATGATGAAGAGTTTAAGCTCTGACATTAGATTGCTTAAGTCAAAATCCTGTCTCACTGCTTATGAACTACATGATCTTACAGGAGTCAGCCTCTTAATTGCTGTGAGCCTCAGTTTCCTTATCTATATGGTGGGGATAATATTGTAAAATAAATGTGAAGATTAAATGAGAGACTACCTTTATAGCAAAGCACTTGGCACAGTGCCTGGTTCAGTAAATACAGTATGTTCAGTAAATACAGTTCTTACCCTTACTCTCTATTGCCTGCTTGGCATAAACCCTCCATTAGAATGAACCTCAAAATTCATATCAAAAGAAAATTGTTAGCTGGGCACAGTGGCACACGCCTGTAATCCCAGCACTTGGGAGGCTGAGGCAGGAGGATCGCGAGTTCAAACCCAGCCTCAGCAATGGTGAGGCACTCAGCAACTCAGTGAGACCCTGTCTCTAATAAAATACAAAAAGGGCTGGGGAGGGGCTGGGATTGTGGCTCAGTGGTAGAGCGCTCGCCTAGCACATGCGCAGCCTGGGTTCGATCCTCAGCACCACATACAAATAAACGCATTGTGTACAACTAAAGCAAATAAATAAATATTTAAAAAAAAGGGGGGGCTGGGGATGTGGCCCAGTGGTCGAGTGCCCAGTACAAAAAAGAAAGGAAGGAAGGAAGGAAGGGGAGAAACTTGTTTTACAAAGCAGTTTTTAACACTTTGCCTTTTCTCATCCTAATACTATTCCCCCCAATTGTCCATATTAAGCAGGAATCTGGATAACAGATCCAGAATTTTCAAACTTGGTTTGGTATAATAATTCTTAATCTCTCTCATCCCTGCCCTGCTTTTCCAATTAGTTCATATTCAACACAAAGTAACTGGAGTTTCAGTTTCCCAGCTCCTTTATTTCCCTCATTCCCCCATCCAGTCTGTCAGCCAGTCCTATTGAGCCCACCACCAAAACAATCCTGAATCTATTCACTTTTCACCATCTTTACTGCTCTCATCTTTGTCTAGGCCATTGCTTTGATTCTTACAAGTTGGGGATGAGCCCTCATAATTAGGCTTCTTTGGCACTTGCTTCCCAACAGTCCCATTTTCCACTCTGCAGCTAGAATTATCTTTAACACATAAAGGAGTTAATTTCATTTCCTTTCCTAAAAACCCTTTTTAAGCTTTCATCAGATGTAGGACAAAAGCCCAAACTCCTCCCTGGGATCTGCAATATCCAGCCTGATCTGGCTCCATGTATTCTCCCCAGCCTCATGTCAGACCATTCCTCCACTTCACACACTCAGCACATTGGCCACTCTGGTTGCCTCTCTGGCTTCAAAAGCACCAGGTTCCTGAGTGCACATCTTTGCACTTGCTGTTCCCTTTGATAAGAACTGTGTCTCCCCATACCTCTGTTGACTGCCTCCTTATCTTCATTGTAGCTCAACTGAAATAACCTCCAAAGGTCACGCCAGCCACCTAAACACATAGCTAGCTCCTTACTGCTCTATCCCATTGCACTGCTTTATTTACCATACTGTCATATGTCACTCAACTATGGGAGTATGTTCTGATTAATGCAGCATTTGGTGATTTTATCATCATTCAAACATTATAGAGTGAGCTTACACAAATCTAGATGGTATAGCCTACTAGACACCTAGCCTGTGTGGTAGAGATGTATTATTTTTGTCCATCAGACCATAATGAACAAAACATGAGATTAAATCAAGCACAACATAAAATTATGCAATCCAGAGATGCAATAAACATGACATGTACAAGGCTACTGTTGGCCAACATAAACTGTTTTACATTAAACCTTTTTTTTTAATAAGTAGAGGAGTACACCAAAATAATGATAAAAAGTATATTATAGTAAGTATAAACTAATACCATAGTTGTTTATTATCATTATCAAATATTATATACTGTACATAATTATGTGTGTTGTACTTATATACGACTGGCAGCACAGTGGATTTGTTTACACTAGCGATGCCACAGACATGAGTAATATGTTCTACAATGACGTCATGATGGCTACAATGCTATTTTTTAATTTTTCATCTCCATTCTAATTTTATGGGACCACCATATATGTGTGATCCAGTGTTGACCAAAATGTCATTGTGGGGTACATTACTATATGTCTCATATTGCCAGCCAGATTAAGTCTTACTTGTCTTCATGTTTCTTTGCCTGGTTCCCCACGAAAGGCTTATGAAAGTAGAAACTTCGCGTCTGTGTACCTTTTCTGTGTGTCATGAGCTCCTGGGACAATGCTTGGCACACAGTGGGTCTTGGATTCATAATTGTGAAATTAATAAATGAATGATGTAAGGAAAGCATGAGCAAATGAATCCTCCTCTGGCCCCCATTCTCATAGGGGAAAGGTTAATGCTAAGGGATAACAACAGAGGGATGGTCCCGAGAAACTCTTCAACTGTCATACACTGGGCAATCTCACTCCACCACCCAGTCCTGTGTTGCCAAAAGCTGGCACTATATATTCCTCAATATCAGTGATTCCAGGCTTTTTGAGTTTAACATCCTTTCATTATATTTAAATTCATAATACTTCTATTTTCTAAAAAAGGGTTTTTTTCCCCAGTGTACATTGTTTTGATAATGTTTTGAAAGTTTGAAATCATCTTCTAAGAAATTTGGGAATATCTTACAGGATATTTTAAAAGTAGGGTTGAGAATGTTATATTTACTTGAAAGTTATATTTACTCTCCTTGTTATATTTACTTGAAAGTTCCAAAACTAAATAAGGTCCTTACATGGAGAGAGTTCTAAGTGTCTAAGTAGTTTTAAACGGCTCACATTCAGAATGGGGTTTTGGCTCAGCAGTAGAGCGCTCACCTAGCACGTGTGAGGCCCTGGGTTCGATCCTCAGCACCGCATAAAAATAAATAAATGAGCCAGGCGTGGTGGCACACGCCTATAATCCCAGCACTTGGGAGGCTGAGACAGGAGGATCATGAGTTCAAAGCCAGCCTCAACAATGGCGAGGCACTTAGCAACTCAGTGAGACCCTGTCTCTAAATAAAATATAAAAAAAGGCTGGGGATGTGGCCCAGTGGTCGAATGCCCCTGAGTTCAATCCCTGGTACCATAATAAATAAATAAATAAATAAGATAAAGGTTTTGTGTCCAACTACAACTAAAAGATAAATATTTTTTTTAAAAATCAGGCTGGGGTTGTGGCTCAGTGGTAGGGTGCTTGCATTGCATGCATGAGGCCCTGGGTTCAATCCTCAGCACCACATAATAATGAATAAATAAAATAAAGGTATTATATTCAACTACAACTAAAAAATAAAATATTAAAAAAAAAAAGCAGCTTACATTCATCCAATAGTACTCCATTGATCTATCCCAGCATGTCTCCGTGAAACCAGACTATAAGAATCTATTTAGGACTGGGCGCAGTGGTGCATGCCTGTAATCCCAGTTTCTCAGGAGGCTGAGTCAGGAGGATCATGAGTTCAAAGCCAGCCTCAGCTGTGAGACCCTGTCTCTAAAAAAAAAATTCAAAAAAAGGGCTGGGGGTGTGTCTCAATGGTTAAGCACCCCTGGATTCAATCCTCAGTACCCAAAAAAGAAAAAAAAATCT
This sequence comes from Tamias sibiricus, assembly GCA_025594165.1. Lineage (NCBI taxonomy): Eukaryota > Metazoa > Chordata > Mammalia > Rodentia > Sciuridae > Tamias > Tamias sibiricus. The sequence goes on along the minus strand of CM046657.1, from coordinate 69,602,784 downwards.
ATTTAGTTAATCACTGAGCTCAAACTGAGTGCCCAATATGTGATAACTTTTGTGATATAAGAATTAATATGAAAAAGTGGGGCACAGTGGGGCACACCTGTAATCCCAGGCTGAGGCAGGAGGATCGCGAGTTCAATGGTGAGGCACTTAGCAATTCAGTGAGACCCTGTCTCTAATAAAATACCAAAAAAAAGGGCTTGGGATGTGGCCCAGTAGTCGAGTGCCCCTGAGTTCAATCCCTGGTACCAAAAGAAAAAAAAAAATAGGAATTAATATGACATTATCCCTGCCTTCTAGGAATAGACAAACTATGGAGTATTTAAATAAATTTTACAGACAAGGTGGCATTTAAATCAAATCATAGTCTAGACTTTTCTAGGTAGAGTGAGAGGGTAAGGAAGGGAAGGAGCCTTTTAAGCAAAGAGAACAGCAGATACGGAAACTTGGATGGGAGGGTAGGGTGTAGAGAACAGTTTACTTTTGGAGGTGTGGGAGCACTGAGAGGTGGGGGAGAGCAGAAGATGTAAAGGCATTTGCTGTCAGATAGTAAAGGGCCTTATATACCAGGCTCAGGAGTTTGGTTTTTATTCTGGGTAGGACAGCCAAGGGCTACTGGCTATCCTAAAATCAGATTGGACTTTAAGGAGGTAACTCTGATCTTTGTATAGACACACTCAGGAGGATAGATTAGACTAGAGAGAGATCAGCTGGGCACAGTGGCCCAGTCCTGTAGTCCCAGCTACTTGGAATGCTGAAGCAGGAGGAAGATGGCTTGAACCCAGGTGTTCAAGGCCATCCTGGCAACATAGCAAAACCCCATTACAATGAATGAATGAATGGAAAAAAGAGAAAGAGACTGACTTTGAGCCTAATCATGATTTCTGTGGCCTACATCAATAAAGAAGGACTAGATGGATCTGATGAGAACATAGAAAAGCTTTATTAAATATTTAGATTCAAAAGCTTTAAAAGTGTTCATAACTTTTAACCCTTTCCACCCTAGGAAAAGGAGCCACAATATAGAAAATGTTTTAGATACAGAATATTCTTTCAGGGGATATAGTTCAGTGGTAGAGTGCCTGCCTAGTAATGTGTGAAGCCCTAGGTCTGATCCCTAGTACTGCAACAACAACAACAAAAAGTGTTCTTTCATTATCTTCTACTTTATAATAGATCACAGTTTGCTGTGGAGTTCTGTTACAACATATTGGGACTTAAGGAAACAGTGTGAGACTTTGTGTATATTTAATAGCCATTGACTGACCACTTGCTGCATGTAGTTGGGATAAGTGAGAAATATAATTCCAGCCTTAACTCATTCTAATAGGGAGCTCATAAGGACAAGCAGTGAGCTAGAGCACCATGGTCCTCAATGTGAGATGGATTCATAGAGTCTTAATGAAAGGAAGAAGCAACTGACTCATTGCCAGTTGGCTGAGAAAAAGAGCTGGGCCACACACAAGTCATGAGTAGTAATAGCTGCTGCTTCTTTGTTCATTTCAATCTCTTCAATAACCCTATAAAAAAAGATATTATCAGAAAACACCATTCATTCAACGAACAATTACTTGAGCATCTCCGTATACCAATACTTTGCTCTTTATAGGCTCTGGGATGTAGCACTGATCAAAACAGACAAAAATCTCTGTCTTTATAGTGCTTATGTTCTGGTAGAAAAACGAAAGAATATTGAGACTCAGAGACATCTTATGGTCACTTGCCCAACAGACTGAAACTAGACTTTTATACCCATAGTAATCTAATCCATTCATCAGATAGGAAAGCTGGAGCAGAGCAGGCCTGACAGAAGGAGCAGCCAAGTAGAAGTATAGAGGCAAGAGAGAACATGGTGCACCTAGAGAACAGGGAAGAGTGTGCTGGTCCAAAGCACCCCGAGGCTCATGGGGACCAGACTCTAGGTCTTGATTGCCATGTAGAGGACGACCTTGTGGAAGAGTTGTCATTGGTACATGGAGGTGGCACAGTCATGCTAGTGTCTGCTTCTGCTGGACAACTCCTGCTGCACTGGGCCTCAATGGCTATTGCACAAGGACAGCAATATATTTAAAGGTGCTCTGTTCCTCCTGCTTTGCTCTCACACAGGGTAAATTCTGGTTGTGTTGAGACTTTTTAAGTCTTGGCATGTAATTTAGGAAAAGGCTTTACTAGGGGTTGGGGTTGTGGCTCAGTGGTAGAGCGCATACCTAGCACGTGCACGGCCCGGGTTCAATCCTCAGCACCATGTAAAAATAAAGGCATTGTGTACAACTAAAACAAATAAATAATTTTTTTTTTTTAAAGTAAAGGCTTTACTACAAAAGTGCCTTTTGTTGGTATATTCAGGACACAGTGTGGTTTCAGAGTAGCAAAGAAATTCCATTTTAAAGGCTATCAAGAGTACATGTGGGGGCTGGGGTTGTGGCTCAGCGGTAGAGCGCTTGCCTAGCACATGCGCGGCCCGGGTTCGAGCCTCAGCACCACGTAAACATAAGTGCATTGCATTGTGTACAACTAAAGCAAATAAATAAATATTAAAAAAAAAAAAAGAGTACATGTGGACCAACACTAATTATCTCATTCAACAATTTATCCAATGCTTAAATCATGAAATTGCCAGTATTTACCTCCTATTGACTAATGATCATGGCAGTGTCACATGGCCCTCTCATATGCTGTCTTTTGTGTAGGATGCTGTGTTTGTATATGCTGGATTAATCATATAAAAAATACCTCCAAACTATTTGGCTTTTTTTATTTCAAGAACAGTAATAACTTAGCTATCACTCTTCAGACTAAATATTATAAAACTTCTTTTTAATAGACAATTTTTATTATATAGACTTAGCTCTCATTTAATTCCAATTTTAAGATGCATTAAGTCTGATTTTTCTGATATTTTACCAAGAATGCTGCACATCCCAGTAGATTAATAAAGAACTAACGTATTTTCTACAAAAAAAAAAAAAAAAAAAAGAGTAAATGAGGCCAAAATTGGCTCTACTGTCACATATAACTAAAAAGAAGAAAATTTTTAAAAAGAGTAAATGAGACAATTTTATCAGGTCCCCTCTCATCCTGCAGAAGTTCTGTCTCTTTTCTTTTCAAATAAATCCTCTTTTACACTATAAGTAAATAAATAGGTGGTATTTATATATTGACATAAGAGCTAATTTACTTAAAATCTGGTCCTGGAGTGCCTGGGGATATAGCTCAGTGGTAGAGCATTTGCCTAGCATGTGTGAGGTCCTGGGTTCAAACCTTAATACTGAGGGGAGCCGGGCACAGTGGCACATGCTTGTAATCCCAGCACTTGGGAGGCTAAGACAGGAGGATCGCAAGTTCAAAGCCAGCCTCAGCGATGGCAAGGCACTTAGCAACTCAGTGAGACCCTGTCTCTAATAAAATACAAAAAAAGGGCTGGGGATGAGGCCCAGTGGTGGAGAACCCCTGAGTTCAATCCCTGGTACCAAAAAAAAAAAAAAAAAAAAAAAACTGAGGGGAGAAAACCTAGTCTTAGAGTATTCTCTAATTTATCATCCATTGTCAAGGCTATTTTTGTCTTAAGGAGCTATAGTAGCTTCAGAATCTGGGTTTTGATTAAATGTTTAATGCTTACAAAATGCAAAGTGAATCTTAGAAACTGACTAACTTTCTTGCCCTGTTTTTGCTTGTGTAACTTGGATATATTTTACACTTTGAAAGTGTGAGATTTGAAAAACTATATGTTCTCAGTTGACAATTCAAACTGACCTTGGGACTTGGGGGATGCTTTTAAATCTGTTTATTAAAGATCCAGAAGACACCTGCAAGCCTACCTGTTAATATGACATACAAGGCTCTTTAGGAAGCAAAGCTAAACAGACTCTCCAACCGCTCTGTGGAGCCTCTGAGAGTCTCCTCTCAGGTTCTGCGGTCCCGAGGGCAAATCTGGTGACTGATGCTATCAGGGACAATAAAGCCATCACAGATTGTGTAGAACCTCCAAGGGATAACCCCAGTCTCCATACTGATATTGGAGCATAATCCAAACTTTGCCTGACCTCAGTCATGGCCTTTCCCACAATTTTCCTCTTTTGGCCACTATTTTACAGCAATTCCAGATCAACCCTTGGCACTGCTCAAGCTCCATGCAATCCATATACATAGCCCTTTGCATTTTCACAGCATGCACCTCCATGTTAGCCTCTGGTAGCACTTCCATTTCAGTGCCTTCTCCTCTGCCTGTGCTTCCCAAGTCGTCATGGTGCTGTGCTTATTCATCCTACAGTGACTTTCCCATCCTTCAGAGAATGGCAGGACTGTCATTTTGAAGAAATGGTGGCATCAAGCTGAGTAACTTACCACTAGGTACCTGAGCTGGAGCTAGAACCCACATCCTTCACTTCCAGCACAGTGCTGATTACTGACCTGATTGCCTCCTGAGGATCCAGTTTTAGTTGCAATTTTATTTTATTTCATTTTTTTAGAGTAAAACTTCACCTCATTATGACAGTTTTACGGCATTAAATTTTTATGTTTCTCAAAATCATTTCAATATTTTGATCCCCAGTTTTTGTTCTGACCAGCTCACATCTGCTCTTTATCTAACCTTTTTAATTTTGTCCATGACCATCCTCCATTGCAGGCTTCTCAACCAGATGAGTTGACCATTGAGGAACATGAGGTGTTAGAAGTGATTGAAGATGGAGATATGGAAGACTGGGTAAAGGTATATTCCTTTGCTCATATCGCCCCTTCTTGTGACATTTTTAGGAGTTTGTTTTGGATCTTATTACATCCTGTCCAAATTGTGTGTGCAAACCTGTTTTGTCACCATGTCTTTTACCTAGGCTCGAAATAAAGTTGGCCAAGTGGGTTATGTGCCAGAAAAGTACCTACAGTTTCCCACCTCGAACAGCCTACTGAGCATGCTGCAGTCCTTGGCCGCTTTGGACAGTCGGTCACACACATCCAGCAATTCCACGGAAGCAGAACTCGTTTCAGGCAGCCTCAACGGAGATGCCAGTGGTAAAGACTGAAAAAAGGCACTCTTTATTTGGTCACATTTGACCTGAACTGTATTACCTGGGAGTAAACCTTTAGTAGGTTAAAAAGCACTTTCTTCCTGTCTTTTGTTTTCCTATGTTGATCACAGTGAGTAAAAAAATTACAACTTTGTATGGTGCTCTCTGAGTTGTCATGTGAGCATAGGGGTGGTTGCAAAAGCAGCCTTGACTGTCTTTGTTCTTAACCAGATTTGTGTCTCTCTTGCTTTCTAGTCTGTTTTGTGAAAGCACTGTATGATTATGAGGGCCAGACAGATGATGAGCTATCTTTTCCTGAGGGAGCAATCATTCGTATCTTGAACAAAGAGAACCAAGATGACGATGGCTTCTGGGAAGGGGAATTCAATGGGCGGATTGGAGTGTTCCCATCGGTGCTAGTGGAAGAACTTTCAGCCTCAGAAAATGGTGATACTCCATGGATGAAAGAGATTCAGGTACCAGAGTGGGGAGAGCTGAATTTTAAAATGTTTAAAGGGCCGGGCGCGGTGGCGCACGCCTGTAATCCCAGCACTTTGGGAGGCTGAGGCAGGAGGATCGCGAGTTCAAAGCCAGCCTCAGCAATGGCGAGGCACTTAGCAACTCAGTGAGACCCTGTCTCTAAATAAAATACAAAAAAGGTCTGGGGATGTGACCCAGTGGTCGAGTGCCCCTAAGTTCAATACCCGGTACCACAAAAAAAAAAAAAAAAATGTTTAAAGGGATGGATGTGTGACTCAGTGGTAGAATGTTTACCTAATATATTCAAGGTTTGATCCCCAGCACTGCTGAAAAGAAAAGAAAAAAGCTGCTTTAAAACATGATTAAAGTGGGGCTGGGGTTGTGGCTCAGCGGTAGAACGCTCGCCTAGCATGTGCACCGCCCAGGTTCGATCCTCAGCACCACGTGAAAATAAGACATTGTGTACAACTAAAGCAAATAAATAAATATTTAAAAAAACATGATTAAAGAAAATAACTCCCCAGAGGTCTCTTGAACCAGGCAAAACCAGCCTCACCCTCCCTGTTCCAGTCCTCAATTGCCAGATGTCTATAAAGCTGAATTTCAGAAACCAGAGACTTGACAGTCAGACTCTTGTGAAATATGACCATATTATGCCTCCATTCTTCTTCATACTGTTCTGTGAATCCATCAACCAAAATACTAAATCGTATATAGCATATCAAAGTTTGGTTTGGTGGAGAGAGGAAAAATTCAGAGAGGGAATGTGTTGTGCCCATGGTCAGTTTATGAAGTACAACTCTGAGGTGGCTCCTTCTATCCATCACTGTCAGAGCCCCACTGCATAGCCCAGGGCCTGCCAGAGCCCCTGTCCCACAATAAAGTGGCTGTAAGGCTTTGCTCATCAGTGGGAAACTTGCCTTTACAGGAAATCCTAATTTAGTCAGTTCAAGTTTGTCCTCTGGGGATCTGTCACAGCAGCCTGGCAGGTACAAGAATAAGGAAAGTGTTTGCCAATCTTGATTGCATGATAATTACTTAGCCTCACATACAAGAAGCTCAGCCAGTTATTGTATCTTCACATGTAAAAATAGTACAAGTTGTCTCCTTTTTTGTTCTTCCCTAGCTTTATTGAATTGACTAATTTATCATATTTTCAATTTTTAAAAAAGCCTAGAGAATGGTTTGACTTGGTAACTGTTTGAAGATAAACTAAAATCAGTAGTATAATGAGATCTATGATAGGAAACTGTTAAATGCAACACGAAACTCGGGTTTGGGTAGTTATTTTAGGCCCATTTGCTGACAAGCAAAAGGCTGACAAGCTTCAACGGTCATAACATGGTCCCAGAGAAAAGGAATGTGTGCTGAGCAGCAGAGAAGCAGCCAGCTCTACTTCCTGAGGCCAAGAGTACCTGGTAACCTTGCCTCCCTCACTGCAGATCTCTCCTTCCCCCAAGCCACAAAGCTCCCTGCCTCCACTACCGCTGTATGACCAGCCTCCCAGCAGTCCTTACCCCAGCCCGGATAAGAGGAATGCCCAGCTCTTCCCCCGGTCTCCCTCAACAAACGGTAAGGGTCCTCCTGGGTAGGGTCTGACTGCATTTTTATTGCACAATACCACATAAATTGAGCTTTTTGTTCTTTCCCTTAGAAAACAGCCTCCATGCTGAGTCACCAGGATTCTCACAAGCATCAAGGCATACTCCTGATATCTCATATGGCAAACTCCGGCCTGTAAGTCTCCTAGCTGGTGGGATTATAGAATGCATAGTTCTTCCAAATCGAAAGTGATTTCCCATGGCCCCTGTGTGTTGCCAAACAAGGATGAAATGGATTTGGGAAGGTAAAAAGAATGATTGAGAAGCTGGGGTTGTGGCTCAGAGGTAGAGCGCGCTTGCCTTGCATGCATGAGGCACTGGGTTCAATCTTCAGCACCACATAAAAATAACATAAAGATATTGTGTCCACCTATAACTAAAAAATAAATATTTTTAAAAGAGCAATTGAAAAGGAAGGCTCTAAAGTCAATTCATCTTGGATCGTTTAGTCTATACTGGAACTCTTCTCACTGATCCATGGTAAGATCACAAGATAACAGCTGTGCAGGTGTATTTCAACTGTATTTCAAGCAACATAGAAATTTTTTTTTTTTTTTAGCAAGTGTTTATTAAGAATCTATTTTCCAGGCCTGCATTTGCCTCTTTGAGGGACATTGAAATACACTTCATGACCTCAAAGAACTTCTGTTCTCAGGGAGAATATATTCTGACAAATAGTTATCTCTGCTCACCTTTCCATTTACTGCCATTTTAGTTCCACTACCACTCCTCTTCAAGGTCATGGCTTTTATACTGGTAATCCCTTTACAATTCTACTTTCCTTGACCCTTTATTAGCATTTGATACCATTCCTTGAACTACTGGGTTCATTCATTCAGCATATGTGCATTGAGTGCCTTACTAATGACTTGGGTCTTAATAAGTTTTTTTGTACTGGGGAATAAATCCAGGGGTACTATATCACTGAGATACAGCCCCAACCTTTTTTTTTTTTTTTTTGTAGACAGGGTCTTGCTAAGTTGCTCAGACTGGCCTCAAACTTGTGATACTCATGCCTCAACCTCCTGGGCATTACAGGCTGGGTCACCACACCTGGCAGGGACTTGGGTCTTGATTCTAAATGTGATTGAAAACCATTGCAAAGTGTTAAGCAGGACAGTGTTATGACTGGTTTTGTATTTTAAACACTTATTTATGGATACCAAGTGGAGACCAATAAAAGGTGGCAGAACTGATACAGGAGCCATTAGGAGGATGGAGCAGTGGTCCAAGCAAGAGGCAATAGTGACATGGGCTGGGGGGTAAGAGTAGAAATGGAGAAAACGGGGCTAATTTTCTTGTCCATGATACTTTGCTGGCTTGCTCTCTACCTCTGGCTCTTCCTTTTCATTGACCTTTGCAGGTTTCTCTGCCTCTATTCATCTCTGCTGATAACTTTTCATGGTCCTGTCCCTGGACTGCTTCTCTTGAAGTCATTCAACACATTCTCCCCAAGTTATCTCATCTATTCCCATGACTGTGAGAACCATATATATACCAAAGAATTATATTCTCATTGAGAACATACAATGAATTATGATTCTCATTGAGCTTCAGACTTGTGGTAATCTCAACTTATATGTCCCAAACCAACCCTCCAAACTCAGCAAAAATTAGTGAATTATCTTCCCTCCAAGACATGTTCCTTCTTCCGTACTGCCTGTCTTGGTGAATGGATCCCCTGTTGCAATACATGACTAAACCAGTCAGGCTCACTCCAGGAGCACTGGGCTGGCATGAATTAATGACACAGAGAAATACCTTTTTCTTTGGGTTCTGTGACAGCCCTTCTGACCCAGCTCCCACAAAGGAGGCAAAGCAGGCAAGAAAGAGAGGGAACACGAATCTAGTTGTTTTTTTTTTTTTTTTAATATTTATTTATTTGCTTTAGTACACAATTTGTTTATTTGTATGTGGTGCTGAGGATCAAACCCGGGCCGCGCACGTGCTAGGCGAGCACTCTACCACTAAGCCACAATCCCAGCCCCACGAATCTAGCTTTTATTGGGAAGCTGTTCAAAAGAACATTCCATCCATAAAAGGCAGAAAGGTAATGTTACAAGGGGCAGCCCACTCCCAAAGCTGTGCTCCTCTGCTGAGTGGAAATGGGGATCCGCCTCCGGGTCAGGGAAGCCAGTCTCCACATTTCCATCACTCAAAGCTAGGAGGCACTCAGTTCCTAAGAATCCCCTATCCTACCAGTGCTCTGGCAGCATCCCTCAGACCTCCCTGGCCTACCTGCCAGTCATCACCAGGTTCTGCCAGGTCTACCTTGGATACAGGTCACAAAACTCTTCACTGTTCTGCTTCCACCACTGCTGGTATCTAGTTCAGCTCACATCAGCCCTCATTCAGATGACTTGTCCTGTCACCCACTTCCCATCTCTTCTCCAAATTGTTATCTGAGACATCTTTTCACAGATCTGATATTCCTTACAATCCACCAAAGACTCCCCTGCCTGCAGAATAAAGCTCAGATTTCTTATAACATGTCTCAACAAGGCCCTTCATTTCTTGCCCCCAGCCTGCCTCTCCAGCCTTCTGTCTTAGGACTGATTCCCAAGACATGCTGAAATGTTTTCATTTCCCTAAGCATTGCCCTCTTGCCTTCACTTCCAGGCTTTGGCTTTGGAGAAGGATTTTGGGGCTACAGTAACTGTTGTGCCCAGGAGACTTTTAGCCCAGGCAGCAGTCTCATTTGTAGGTTTGACATTTCATCCAGAACAGTACCTGCTTCTCAGGATGGGATACAGTGACAATTAGACTGAATGTATGTGCTCAGAGTGCCTCCGAGAGCCTTGGGTGCCCATGTCCTTGGTTAGAGGAGTGGTTGGACTTTGCAGATGCTCCAGCTTGAGTCTGGAAGCTGACTGACAAACCAAGACTTTGTTCCTTGCTCAGGTCCGAGCGGCTCCTCCTCCACCCACGCAGAACCACCGGAGGACAGCAGAGAAGATGGAGGATGTGGAGATCACACTGGTGTGACTATGGGCTTGCCCTTTGTTACCGCTACAATCAAGGCCAGGCTTGGAGTTTGGCCCGTCCTGTTGTTTAGGCACCTTTGCATGATGGTGACTCTTGAACAGAGCAAAACCAAGGCAGAATCTCTGTGACTGGGTGGCCTGGTGAACTCCTCCCATGTTTTGAATATTTTGTGCCTTTTTTTGTTGTCATTTTCTATGTCATCTCTCCTACCATAGCACAAATCCTAGTGGGCCCTAGAAGCAGAGAGGGGAGCAGCCCTCATGCCTAACAGTGGTCTGTTTTTATATGAGACTCCAGTCCAGGCCTTGTTCCAGGGCACAGTCACAGAATACTGATCATGTGCGCTCGTACAGTATATTACTGTGGCCACAAGGATGTGGCAAAGATCTCATCTTTCTTCAAGTGGCTTTTGCTCATCTGATTAAGTATTAATCAGATTCTGTTGGCTCCAAAAGGAAACAGAAGGAGGGATTCAGGAGAGGCTGGCTCCTCCCCGAAGTTCGTCCCCAGACCGAAGAGTGAAACCATACCAGGAAAAAGTGGACTGCCCGTTGCATTAGCGCCAGTTGCATTAACGCACATCTCTTCCACAACTAACAGATTTAAAATAATAACAGTGTCCTTTGTATTAATATTTATGCCATTCATTTAGTATTAGTGGGGCTAACCTGGAGGGGGCTAAACTAGTAGCCACATCTTGCTCATCACATAGACTAATAGAAAGGAGGCTACGGCCACAGCAGAGATGGAGCTTCCAGATCTGAAATGAGCCGGTTTAATGTTTGTCTTTGGACATTTTTCAACTTAGTTTTTACAGCATATGCTCTTCTGATCAATATCCTTAGAACCCAAGTGTCTGGATAAATTAAGGACATGTGCCTGCATTGCTGAGTTTCTCTATTGGGGAGGTCCCTAGCACTATTTTATTCGCAAGCTAGTGCACTGACCCAGACAGCCTGGTTGCTGTTGGTGTAGACAAGCTGTCACTCATGAAAAATGCAGCCTCCAGATCCTCCCTATGCTTCCTAGGAAGGAAGAACCTGTGGGCCTATGGAGGAAACTAGCTTCCTGAGCGAGAAAAGACTCTGACTGCACATTCCCCACAAGTGCAGACTGATGAGGAAGTGGAGCCTTCTGTGTATCCCAGGAGAACTGCAGGTGGGAGGGGTGCTCAGCAAGTGGGAGCAGCGTGGGGCTCTGGCTTTCTACCCATGGAAGGTAGGGAGTGCGTTACCTAGGGACTAAGGGGTGCTTGCCTGTTGCTTTTCTGTTTTTGCTAAGAAATCAGATTTTCAGAATTTAATCCAAAAGTTGTATTATGCTTTGAAAATCCCATCCCTCCCAAGAGTCTTTAGAAACTTGAAATGCTCACCAAATGTCCCCATGGGAGTTTTGACAAAATGTAGGGTCATAACCGAAGAAGTTTTCAGTTAGTCATTTGTTCACTTCAGTAACAGTACCCCTTGACTCTTCTCCATGGTTTTGGTTTTTTGCATTTCGTAAGCTGTTGATCTATTTGAGGTCTTTTTATGTTTATCAAACTTATTCTTAAGTTTAAAAAAGAGATTAAAAGGGTGGTTTTTTAAAGATTTTACAATTTGCTGAAATGTTACAAATCTAAAAAGTGCTTATTAAATAGAGCAGTTTAACTTGCCACCCAGTCTTCTACTCTTTCTTTAGCTATCCAAGTTATTTAGCTATTCCAAGTTATCCTTGAATTTGGGTTTTCCACAACTTCAGAAAGTTGTTTGAAATCTTTTGTTATATCTTAAAATGTTTCTTGGAAGAGCTGCTAATTTTATTTTTAAAAACAAAGTTGTAAAAATATGCCTCCTTTTTAAAAAATAATCCCTCCCTCCAGGACATGTAACCCAGCATCACCATGCACAGGGCAGGGCTCAGAAGTAGTCTCTGTGCAGATGCGCTTTCTTTACAGTGGCTGTAAAAAATTTGTATTTATTATGTATAAAATATTGAATAATAAAAAATGGAATTAAGTTTTCTAAGTTTCCTTATAAAAAGGCTTGGGTAAAAAGACTTTCCCAAAAATACCATGTTTCTTAAAAAGATACTCTTGGATACTCCTTTAAGACACTTAACAAATTCAGAGAGCAAGTAAATCCACCCATGGGACAGAGAGACCCTGAGACCACTTTTGTGCCAGGTATGATATCCTGTGTCCTAAAAATGGAAAAGAAATCAGTAATGGTCTTCGCTTTCAGGGTTCTTTCCCAGTGGGGAAAGAAGACAGCTACATACAATGAGGCCAGCATTATGAAACATGCTGGAAAGAAAGGGCAGCAGCATGCTGGTGAGCTAAGGAGGGAGCCTGAGGATGTGACTGCTGGCTTCCCGGATGTGGTTGTTCTGAATGCCTCTCCCCTTTCCCACATCTCCACCCTGAGAATTAATGAACTGAGTGTGTGTAAGGACATCTTATTGGTCCCAAGGTGGGATAGAGGATTTCCTGTTACAGGTTGAATCAATTTTGTTAGATTGTACCAAATTGGCCTCTAAAAGAATTGCATCTGTTTACATTTCCACCATATAAGAATATGAAACCACACATGGATTCAGAAGTTAGAAGATCTGGGTTAAATCCTGGCCCTGCTACTTCATAGCCATGGGGACTGAGCCTTGGTATCCTCATTTAGAACGTGAGGGGGTAGCTGTGGATCCAGGAAGGATCTATAAAGTGTGCAGCACATGGTGGTCTCCACAAACTCCTTGCCATCACCTCTCCCACCTCCTGGGTCCTCACCTTCATAACTGAGATCCTCCAGCTGCACAGTAAAACACAGGGTCCTCATGAGGCCCATAAAAAAGGGATGTGTATGAGGTGCCTAGCCATAAATCTGGGTAGAGCTACCCATAATATTGCCATCTTCTGCTGTCCCTGCAGTGCAAGCTGCTCACATTTGAGATTGCTGTTGGCACTGGAGGCTTAGTCTGTGATCAGGGACGAAGTTCAGCTAATTGCCCCACCCCAGTGTCACAGCTAACCATTGGCCTCCTTCATCATAGGAATGAGCTTGATGCAGTCAAGCCAGACTCCCAGCATATGACCTGTAGCACTTCCTTTCTGACCCCACCACCCAGCCCACGTCCACAAGCCAGACAGAAACCATGTGATGTCATCTGGCTTCAGCCCTGACATTGCTAAATGGGTGATCCTCCCTCCAAGCTGCTGCAACCCCAACTTTAAAAGGAATGGAATGAGGTGATTTCCAAGAGTTTACCCAACTCTCATTCTGGATCAGTTCAGTTATTCTAAGGTACAAGTAAGAACATCACACAGCAGGTCACTGTTATCTGAGAACAGACCTACGTGGGCTGCTTGGAAGGCAAGCCTGCTCACCACTCCACCACCAGCACTTCCCAGCCACTGGACTCCTTCACTGGGATAAACCCTCCTGCTCCAGGTTGTAAAGACATCCCAGGCTGTACTAGGCACTGCCCAGGGAACCAAGCCACAGTTTTTGGTTTTGGTTCCAGTTACTGCCGAGCCCTCTTCAAGTAGCTTTATGACAAAATCTGGCAGCTCTGAATCTTTGCATTTGTTTTGTCTGTTGTGAAGTTTTTCCTGACAGAAATATAACCAAATAATAGAAATTTTAGGTCAAAAGGAAGAGAGTTGAAGTTTGAAGCCCTACCACTTGACACAACCAATTGAGTTTCCACCTAGACTCTTCCTGTGTTTGCTTTGTTCCTGCCTGATCTGCCAAGAACCATATGAATGCCAAAGAGCATCTTGTTCCTGGACTATTTTCCTTCGTCCCAGTGGCCAAAAAAACACACATAATACTTCTGCCATGTCTGTTTCTGAGAACTCCGATCTGGGAATATTTTCCTGAGGTGTTTTATCCTGAAGCATAGCAGAAATGAACCCATGAGTAGGAGCCACACCCCTTCCACACTGTACCAAACACTTGGCAAAGCTGGCTGCTGTGAGGGGCAGGAAGAAGTGTGGGGGAGAGACCTGTGTGCAAGCCCTTGAGCAACCTCAGTTTTGCCCTGAGGGCCTGAGGCTCAGCCCTTCACCTTTCTGGGCCTCATTTTCCTCATCTTTGAAGGTAGGAGTGAGAAGGTAATGCAAACTTCCTAAAATCCAGAAGGATCAAATAAGATAATGTACAGATGAGCTGAAGATATTACTTCTAGAGAAAGAAAACGGCCTGTACCCCAGAGGTGGTGTGTCTGAATCTCACAAGTGGGTCCATACCTCGTGTCTAGATTCCTCCAGAAACCAGCTCTGGTACTCTGTCCATTCAGAAAACTACTGTACCAGGCTGTGTTCTGGGCACAGGAGTTCAGCCCCTGTCACAAACAGGCTCACATGGTAGGGGAGTCTCAAGAAAACAGAGGAGCCGGGGCTAGGACATGACCAAGGGGAAGTAGGAGCCCAGAACAAGGGCATCTGTCATTTTAAGGCCTCAGATTAGGCAGGGCAGTTGGAGGTACTTGGGCCTACAGAAGAGCTGTGTCACCTGGCTGATGGGGTGGGGAGAGTCCTGGGAAAGGAAGTTTCACAGATGGCAATATAGGGCCTGGAAGCCACTGTGATTTGCCCCAGTTCTGCTGTGTGATCCAGAACAAGCTCCTGCGCCCTCTTGGGCCTCAGTTCATGCACACAGCAAGTGTATGGGTTGTTCCAGTTTGACTAGGGACCCAAACTCAGGCAGGTAGCACCCAAGTGCCTGAGTACTAGAAACCCAAGCACTGGGGTTGGGGATGTGGCTCAGTGACAGAGCACTTGCCAGGCCTGCATGAGGCCCTAGGTTCCATCCCAGCACTACCAATAAAAGAAAAGGACTGGGGTTGTGGCCCAGTGTCAGTGTGCTTGCCTAGCATGTGAGGCACTGGGTTCAATTCTCAGCACCACAGATAAGTAACAATCCATTGACAACTAAGAAAATGTTTTACAAACTTGAGCACTGACTTCTGAAAGCCCTGGAGGGGTTTTTATCCTTAGGACTCTGGCCCCTCTGAGCACCTGCCCTGGGCAGTCTGTGGCCTCTCCCTCCAGCCGGCCTCTCTTTTCAGACCTGCTCCTCCAGGAAGCACAGAAATGTAAGGCAAACGTGCTCCGTGAGTCCACGCCATCCCACAGTGTGTGATCAGGCTTGCCCCCATAGTGGAAGGGAGGCCTTTAGGGGAGCAGGGGTTGGGGAGACTGCTGCCCCAGAGAGCGAGTCCCACCATCTCCTGGGCTATCTAAGCAGTCTCGGCTGTGATCTGCTGAGCTGTGCCTTCCAGTGAGGCACTTGCTCTGAATGGTAAGTTTCCCTCTCTCTTGTGTGCCTGCATGCCCCTCACTTTAAAGGACACTAACCCTCCTGGCTTAAGGGTCAGAATTGAAAAGAGAAGATGCAGGGAGGAGTCCAGTTAGACACAAAGCTGGAATCACCCCCACACTGGTAGTGGTGGCAGTTGTGGTGGCTGGAGTAGGGAGCACAGTGCATCCCTGCCCAGGGAGCCTGAAATCTGACATTTTTTAAAAGTATTTGTATAATGCAGTCACAATGCAGCTGTGTGCAAGTGTGACTTTTTTTTTTGTTTGTTTTGGTATGGGGATTGAACTCAGGGGCACTCAACCAGTGGGCCACATCCCCAGCCCTTTTTTGTATTTTATTAGAGACAGTTTCACTGAGTTGCTAAGTGCCTCGCCATTGCTGAGGCTGGCTTTGAACTCATGATCCTCCTGCCTCAGCCTCCCGAGTGCTGGGATTACAGGCGTGTGCCACCACGCCCAGCTGCAAGTGTGATCTTGAATCAACCTCTGGGCCTCACTTTTCTCATCTGTAAAACAGGTGATACCCATATCACAAGTTGGTTGAGAGGAACAAATGAAATTGCAGAAAATACACCACAGGCTGACACACATTAAGTACTTAGTAACGGTGGCCACTGGGACATCATTGGTCTTCAGCCACCAGCTTCTTGGGGGAGGCTGGCAAAAGGACTCCATAGAGACCAGACAGCTGGTGACCCCTGCTGGCCGCTAGGAACCAGAGCAATACGGTTGGGGCAGTGGGGAAGGGAGCTAGATTATTG
Source organism: Tamias sibiricus (assembly GCA_025594165.1). Taxonomy (NCBI): domain Eukaryota; kingdom Metazoa; phylum Chordata; class Mammalia; order Rodentia; family Sciuridae; genus Tamias; species Tamias sibiricus. The sequence continues at coordinate 69,586,661 of CM046657.1, read as the reverse complement.
AACTCACAGAGTGCCTGATAGGAGAATTTAACGACTTAATAAACATTTCCTGAGGTTTCTCAGAGCCAGGTCTGATCCCAGGGAATATTCTGTTCCCACCCTGGCCTCTTTCAAGAGCCCCATGGCTTATAAGGGAGGAAGGCAGATAAGCAAGAAAGGGTAGGACCAAGCCTGGTAGATGAGGAAAGGGCTGTCAGTGGGGGAATCCTGAAGGACGAATTTTAATTGTAGGCTGGGAGGGACAAGAACATTCTGGATAGAGAAAAGCATATGCAAGTCACATTCGGATAGCAAGGGAATGAAGATGCAGGCCAGCAGGGTGGCTTCCAACGGCTTGGATTTCAAGCTGAGAGTTTTTTCTGAAGGCAGCAGGGGAACTTCAAAGGGTTGGCACCTTAGAAGGTCACTGGCTCTGGCAAGCGGGGGACTGGGAGGAGACAGTGAGTCTAGAAGGTGGCCTGTAGTGGCAGCAGGGATGGAGAGGAGCATGAGGCACAGCAGCCTCAGGATCTGGTACCAGGAGGGGCAGAGGTTACATGCACAGATGACAGGAGGCAGCTGGGTATGGCATCCAGAGCTCGGGACTGCTGTGCCAGGAGAAGTAGGCAATCTGGGAGCAAAGAGTAGATTTTGCATTTGGTCAACACCTTTCTGTCTTCACTGACCTGTGTTGGGCCCCACGCTGCAGAAGGAAATGGGGTGCTGGGTCCTGTTCTGTGAGTTCAGTCTGTACTGAGGCATATCATGGGGGTGAAATTTGATGCCAAGGTAAATGAAGGCCCAGGCTTATGCTGCCCTCCCCTACCTGGGCCCTGCCTCTAGAGGAAGAAGGGGGCCATGTAAAGGCTGGTCCAGTGTAGCAAGCACTTTGATATCACTCGTTTGTTGGGACACTTTCCACCAGGACCCCATGGGCTGCTTGCTCCCTTTTCAGCCCACTGTGTTGGTTTGGCCTCAGGGCCAGGTTGGACCAAGGGCTACATTTCCATGGCTCTGAAAGTCACTGCTTTTGGCTGTCCTGAGCCTTTTTTCATGCTGTTTGCATGATTAGGCTGGCAACCTGTGGCCCTGGGCAGAGGCTGGGCTGGCTCTGCCCCAGCTCTATGCAGGAGGAGGAAGGGGACCAAACGAGATCTCCCTGAGCCCCCAGCCCAGGTCTCCCTGTAACCGCCCCCCCCCAAATGCTGCAAAGAAGCAGACAATTTTGTTAGTCTCTCTTTCTCTCTCTCTCTCTCTCTCTCTCTCTCACTCTCTCTCTCTCACACACACACACACTTTACAGAGAAAAAGTGAGGAGATACATATTAAAAAAAAAAAAAAAAAAAAAAAAAGACTTTTTAAAACAAGAACACTGTTTTTAAACAAAAAGGCCAAGTCCTGCTCGGCCTTCTTCCCCATTAAATCTGAAGGCCACCCCCACCCTGTGGACTCTGGAGCCCTGTGAAATGGAGGGAAGCTCCTCTCCAGCCCAGGCAGTGGGGATCGTGGTCCTAGTGCCAGAGCACAACCTTCCTGCCCTGGTCCACGCTCACCACATGGCTCCCAGAGCAGCACCAGGCCACAGCATTGACAGCAGCACTGAGGAGAGGGAGGGTAGGTTTCAAGGGTCAGCAGGAGCCAGGTCTGCAGCCTGGCTCTGCCCCCCACTATGGCACCTGGATAGTTTGAGGACCTCTGTGAGCCCATTTCCTCATCTGTAAAGTGGGTATCTATAAAACACATGTGGAAGGGTACTTGGGTGCTGTGAAGGGCTCTGGTGGGGTGAAGGTGGGGGAACAAGGGCTGGGACATGCTAGAACCTGGCATCAGGCAGGACTGGTAGGAAGGTGGTGTCTGCTCACCGGTGGGGTCCCTGAAGGCTGCTCTCCAGTTTCCCAGTGTCAACATCCCAGATGTAAAGGGCTCCATTCGAGGAGCCTGCCAATGCATAGCTTCTGTCAGGGCTGCAGTGGCCACAGCAGAACAAGAGAAAGGGACTCAGGTGAGGACACACACAAGGACCAGGCGGGGCGTACTTGGGGATAGGCAAGCTCTCACAGACACACCTGAACACAGCTTTGGTCCAGTCGGAACCACATTTGAAGCCATCAGCCCTAAAGACAAACAGGGCTGGGGTCAGAATGGAGATCACTGTCAGTCCTGTCCCCAGGGGCTTTGAGAGCCCCATCTCTGTAAGGTGTCAGGTACCTCAGCATGTCCTGGTCTATAGGGGCAGAGAACTTTTACAGGAAAAGAGAGACCCAGCTGCCCCAATAAAGGCCAGGGCGTCAACAAGCAAAGGCTAGTACCTGAACACCTGGCGGATATTGCTGACCCTGAGGTCGATGACCTTGAGAGTGTTATCTCGGGAACAGATGAGCAGATGCAGCTGGTCATGGCTGAGGCTCAGGGAGGTGACCCGGCCATGCACAGGAATGACCTGGGTGCAGCGGGGCCCCCTGAGGAGAGATACAGGGGTAAGGAACAGTCCCCCAGGCCATGCCTGAAAAGAAGGGACTAGGTGTGGTCCCTTTCCTAACTAACAAGATCCAGAGGCATGTCCCTGCCAGTAACTAATCTTCCTATCCCTGCTCCTTCCACCAAGGAACTTGGTCAGACTTTGAGAAGGAGCCCTTGAAACCCCTGGATCACTAAAATAAACACTGGAAGAAAAGCGATGAAAAGTCTGTCTTGAAAAACTTGAGAGAAGGAAGGGCTTCAAAGGGCAGTCCCTGCTGACTAGCAAGACCAGCCTGCATGGGCCCTGCACTGCCTCCAGCTCTGCATTTGTAAACCATTCACTCAATGCTGGGCTCTTCTGTTCAGAAAACAACTAAAAACATTTGTTTTTTATTAAAATGTGGGAGCCAGGCATGGAGGCAGACACTTATAATTGCAGCTACTCAGGAGGCTATGGCAGGAAGATCCCACGTTCAAGGCCAGCCTGGGCAACTGAGCAACACTTGGTCTCAAAAAGTAAGATGGGCTGGGGATGTAGCTCAGTGGTAGTGAACTACAGGGTCCAATCTCTGGCACCAGAAAAAAAGTAGTAACAAAATGTAAAAAGTTGCTTGTCCATCTTGGTTGTAAAGCCCAGGCAGTCGGTACTGGACTGAGAAGTCACTAGGAAGGTGGCACTAGGAAGGTTGGGCTATGCCCGACAGAGGCCATCAGCTGGTGGTGCCAGCCCCACAGCTTCACTCCCCCAAAGAACCACCATGACCCTTCCTGCCAAGGAATGAGAACTCCAGCACCCTGACCCCAGGCCTCTACCACCTACCCACAGTCTGCCTGTCACCTGCTATCCCAGAACCGGATCTTCTGGTCATTGTGGCCACTAATGATGATGTGGTCCCCGCATACCACGTCGTTACAGTAGGAAAGGACATTGATAGTTCTGGAACCTAGGGACCAAGGGGCAGAGCCCAGGATCTCAGAGGGTTGTCAGGAGCTAGCACAGTAGACATGTTGAGATGCTAAGGTCCAAAAAAGGGCAGTGTTCTTCCAAGACTAGAACCCAGATCTTCCCAGCCCAGGACTCAGTCCACCTCTTTTTCATCTACCCAAAGCCCAAAGTCACCAAGAAACCAGATAGGGAACACCAATGGGGCTTAGAGAAGAATGACCTTGGAAGGTTCCACCCAAAATGTCTATGAATCCCAGAGCCACTCCCAGAGAGCAGGGTGGGTTCCCTTATATCTAGAGGAAGGGGGAGGATGGGAGGTGGAGTTGGAGCTGGGCCTCACAGTAGGCACGGCCAAGGTCCCACTCCTTCACCGTCCGGTCTCTGCTCCCAGTCACCGCCTGGTGTCTTGTTAGCTTGAATTTGGCAGCTGTCACCTTGTCCTTGTGTCCAGACAGTGTTTCCTGTCCCCATCCCAAGTCTCGATCAAAGGCATGGCCAAGACCCCATAATAGCACCTCCCCCATCCTGAAGAAGGACCCTTGACCCTTAGGCTGCCTTCCCTGTCAGGTCTCACCTTGGACCGTGCTTCTCCCACCTTCCAGAGCTGGGCAGCCTGGTTGTAATTCGCTGCCAAGACCTGGGAGCCCTGGAGAGATGGAAATGGGAGAGGTCTGAGTCTGAGCCTGGCCAAAGGCAGCATCCCTCAGGCCAGAGAACTAGGGTAGGGGTAGCTTTAAAGGTTCCCATGGCCCATGTCACCAAGGAAGACAGAGGAGCCTCAGGCCAGCAGGAGTGGTATATGCAAGAGCCCGAGGACCTAGCTCTAGGATACTGATGGGAGCCTCTGCCCACTGATATAGAGCCTGGGGTGTAGGGGGTAATCCCATGCTACTGAGGCAAAGTCCCCTCACCGAGGGGTCGAAGTCCACACTGGTGATGCTGCCACCAGCTCCCTCAAGGGTCTGGTTGGCCTCCAGACGACCTGGAGGGCAGGAGGAGAGCAGGGGAAGGAACAAGTGAAAAGAGGTCACTCACGAAATAGAGGAACTGGAACCCAGAGTGGGAACAGGAGTCTCTCCCAAGTTAGAACAGAGTCACCAGGTACAGCTACAGCCTGGGCTGCAGGGGCCCCAGGGGGAAGCTAGGCATTTCCCAGATAGGGCTAGAGAAAACCAGAGAGAAGGGACTGTCCATAGGTCACACAGCAAGCTAGGCCAGACCAGCTGGAGATTTGCCAACTCTAGGAAGCCTCCAGGACTTGGCTCTGAGTCCCTAACACAATTACAGAGCACAGAGCTTAGGACAAGATGGACAGTCAGTGTTTATCTCCCAACTGACTTCTGATCAGTAGGTCAAATGATACCAAAAGAGGTGATGGCCTGGTGAACCCAGGGACTTGTGCCCCAAAAGCCTGTCCCTGTAAGACAGGATAAGGGACCTCCTCCTCCCCCAACAGAGGTCATCTGCACTCAGCCCTCCCCATCTCGCAGGCCCAGAGGTTCTACCCTTCCTCAGAGAGGCAAGCTCAGAGTCCTGCTCCTGCCAAGGGGTTCTCTAGCCATTGCTCATAGGAATGTTCCAGGTAGAGGGAAACACAAAGAGGCCCAAGACCATGGCCCACCCAGGAGCAAGCTGAGGGTGGATCTTTAGAGAAAGTACTGGGTTGGGCTGCAGGGAGGGGTCCTTACCTCCCACCACACTCCAGAGGTGGATAAGACAGTCAGCCCCACCAGTGGCCAAGAGACTGCTGTTGGGGCCAAAACAAACAGCATTGACCTCAGAAAGGTGGGCATCCTGTGGGGAAAGAGGAGGTTGGTGACCCTGGTCTTCCCCACATATGCCTGTTTGTGCCCCCTCACAGGCTCACTTTCAATGCGCCTGTGCAAACATACAGCCTGCTCCTGGCTTGGTATCCCCACCCTAGGTCTCTGCCCAAATCCTGAGTTTCAAACTTGGCCCCAGCAATATCTTCACCTCTGCCTGGTCCCCAGAAGCGGCCTCCCCACTGTGCCACCCTACACTCTCATTGGACCACCTGCTCTCCCAGCTTCCCAGCTTCCTCTCCAGTCTATGCCCCCATTGTAAAAAGCCTGAGCAGTTCCCACCATGGCCTGTGGAGACAAACTCCTGCTTGTCCTGAGGGTCTTGCTTGCCTGGCCTGCTCAGGACACCCCTAGTGCCTGCACTCCCATATCAGTATCCCATACATGTGGCCCAGTTCCTCCCTTACCAGGACATCCTGAGCCCAGGTTGGAAGTCGGGCAGCCACACACACAGGGATGCTCTGGTATCGCTGCTCAGGGACACCCCCAATTGAGTGACCTCTCCTCTTCTTGAAACTGCAGGGATAGTCAGGAGGATGTTCACCAAGGCCTTCTGATGTGGGAGCTTCAAGCTCCCCTAAGGCAGCAGCAACAGGAAACAAATATGACAGGTGGCAGAACATGGCCCCCGGATCCAACTAGCCTGATCCCCAACCCAATCTACCCGGGGTAGGGTGGAAAATACACAAAAAGGCACAGGACGAGGGCAGGATTGGTGGGTGCAGAGAAACTTCAGGGGTATGGTTAGTCTTGGCCTTGCCACTGTTTGGCTCTGTGACTCTGAACAAGTCCTTACATTTCTGAGCCTTAGTTTCCCAATTGAGTAGGAGTTCCCATTTGGCCTCAGGCTGGAACTCTTGGTCCCCTGTGAGGCCTTGGATGAGGACAGATCCCTGTGAGCCTGGAAGATAGCTGAGCAGGGGTTAGAAATGAGGTCATATACCTGGCTCCTGCCTCTGGGGCCCAACAGAGATACACGCAGACAGTGGGCACCATATGGATGAACAGACAGAGGCACATACAGAGACCAAGCCTCGGCTCGGGAAGCCTGACACGAGGCTCCAACAGGCCCAACCCCTGCACATACACAAGCACACACACTTACTCTAGCAGCCCCTTCACCACATCCACACAGTGGGACAGAGTCAGAGAGGTGGCTGAGGCAGACCTGGGGCAGAACCGAGAACATGCTAAGGGACTGGCTGGTAAGTGTGCAGACAGCAATCATTCATTCCTATACTTTGCTGGAGACCTGGAGACTCATAACCTCTTGAGCCTAGAATGAGAACTTGACTCCTTGAAAATCAGGAGGGTTGTACTCCAGACCAACCCAGGAAGATGCAGGCAGGGAGGGACTTTGACAATGGAAGTCTCCACCATGATAGTAAGAACTACCAAACGCAACTGCAGCTCCCCCTGACGCACACACCCAGCAAATGCTCACAAACCAAAGCTCCTGGGAGGCTGAGCTGGGGCATATGGGAGTGGGCAGGAGAAGGGGCCCCAGGCTGGGACAAGGCTGGGGGCAGTGAGGAGGAGAAGCCTAGGCTTGTTGAGTGATCTCAGAAATGCCCAACTGTCCTGGGATAATTCAATTCACCAGGGCTGCCAAGAACTCTGGAGACCCTCCCCAAGGTTCCTTCATTGTCCCAGGACCTAGACCCCAGGAACCTACAAGGAAAGACTGAGAATAGCCTTCAGGCTGGGAAATGGGGCCAGGAGAGAGCAGCCTCAATGACATGTAAATCAAGACTTGGGGGGTACTGAGTAGAATGGCACCCTAATCAAATTTCATCACTGTGAGTAAATACATGTTCCTGTGTTCATACACACTAAGGTATGCGCAACCAAGCTTGTGCACACATATGCCCATGTCCTTTTGTGTACCTACCCATGCACACACCTGTGTTTACACATATACATGCCTAGGACAGATAAGCCCTGGGCCTTGCCCACAGTTCCCTCCTCATGACACCCCTTCACAAGCCTTAAACCCCACCCCAGAGCTTTGGTCCTGGTAAGGAGAGAAAGCAGTGCATGTTCAGTAAAAATGACCCCAACTACACCAGGCACCAGAGGTCAGACCAGTCCTGGGCTGTACCCCAGCCTCTCTCCAAACTCCTATCCCAACCCACTAGCAGGCCCTGAGGTCCTAGAGGAAGACAATGGCAGAGTTCTGGGACAGCCACCTGGGGTCCTCACCTGAAGGGCCTTTTCCACTTCCCACAAGCCTCACTCGCCAGGGACTCAGGCTTAGCAGCCAGAGCCGGAGTCTCCGTCTGCTCTCTGATCCCATCCTCTAGGGTGTGTGGGATCCTGGGAGAGAGGAATAAAGCTCAGGAAGACCAAAGCAACAGGCCAGCCCCTCCCTGCCGGAGCTCTGGATTCAATGAAGATGTGAATTCCGGCAAGGAGGGATCCGAGTGGAAGGGAGGACTGCGGTGGGCACATGAACTGGCTCCTACGATCACACAGCTCTGCAAGGATCCAGTGGACCCTGGGATCGCTGCTGTGTCCACATGCAGTCAGGTGTACCAGTGTGGGGAAGTGGGGAAGATGGAAAAGTGGGCATATAGTCAGGCAGTTACAGAGTGCAGGAGTCAGATCGGGTCCCTCCTCACTCTTACTCGCTGATGCTCACAGTCCGCTTGGCAGCCTTCTTTAGTTCCTGGGACACCCGCGCCTGGTTGGCCCTGGAGGAGAGAAAAGCATCCTAGGAGCCAGAAGACTCCAAAGTGGGGTACCAAACGCCCCTGCCTTCAGGCCCGAGCCTGACTTAGTCCATTCTCCCCAGGGGACAGTCCCTGTCACGCCCTTTCAGGCAAGGGCGAGGCCAGACTCTGAGGAGGGGCTAGCCACAGAAGGGTCGGGGCCCAGCCCTCCTACCTCTCTCGGCGCTCGTTGCGCAAGTTGCGCTCAGCTGCGGCGCGCTCCTTGCGTTCCAAGAGCTGCTCCAGCAGATCGTGCGCCTCCTCCCGGAGCCTGCGCAGTGCCGCCTCTTGGTGCACAGTGTGCACGCGCAATGCCTCGTAGGCCTCCCGCTGCGCCGCGTTCTGCTGCCGCAGCTCTTCTACCAGACTGACCTGCTGCGCCCTCGCCTCCTGCAGCTGCGCCACGCGGGCCTCCAGAGCCGCCAGCCTGGAGAACCCGAAGGGCTGGCAGTGCATCCCGAAACGCTTCCATCATCACCCAGTGGGGACACATCTAAGACCCCAGATAGACCTACCCATGGCCACGCGGCCAGCCAGGTGATTAAGCCGTGTCTCCAGCCAAGCCTACGCCCTCAGAGCCCTGCAGTTCGCGTCCTCTGACCACAAACACAAGTCAGGGGTCTTTGGGGGTCATGGGGAAAGCTCTTGGGCCCCACGCAATACCCCTGTCTCGGGCAGAGGAGGGCGCAGTCCCTTTCACCCTGGTGGTACCTCACCTGCTTTGCTGCTCCTCCAGCTCCGACTGCAGAGCGTCCAAAGCTGCACTCTTCTTTATCACCTGGTAGGCCATCTGTTGGGGCGGAGGCCGGACAGGTGGGCATGGGCGCCTCTGAAGGGCTCACACCAGGCCTCAAGCCCCTCTCAGGCAGCAGAGGCTGGAGGGACAGAGTCTGCCACCATCCCCCACTGCACCATCCCAACAAGGCTCAGATGGGTTTAGGATCTCGCATAATAAGGATGCACTGCTGCTTCATGGAACTATAGAGGCTCTAGGCTCAGAAGTTTGACTCCTGAGTTTCAATTCTAGCTGTGCAGTGGCACTTATTTTACTCAGTGACCCTGTGGGTGTAGAGACCCCTTGGAAAGGGAATCTCCTTGGCAAGGGAAATCTTCCTTTTCCTCGGCTGCAAAATAGGAATGACAGTGCCTACCTGAAGGAATTGAATGTTCTATTGAAGGAATGCTGAATGAGGCAGGGGTGCAGATGAGATGACCCTCACCCTATCTCCATAGAGCAACCCAGAACTATTATGAAGAAAAATATTTAAAATAATAGCAGATGGTTATCTAGCATTTACACATGCCATGCTTTATTCTGAGCACTCTACACATATTAACTCTTTTTTTTTTTTTTTTTTTTTTTTTTTTTTTTTTTTTTTTTTTTTTTGTACCAGGGATTGAACTCAGGGGCACTGGACCACTGGGCCACATCCCCAGCCCTTTTTTGTATTTTATTAGAGACAGGGTCTCACTGAGTTGCTAAGTGCCTCGCCATTGCTGAGGCTGGCTTTGAACTCGCGATCCTCCTGCCTCAGCCTCCCAAGTGCTGGGATTACAGGTAACTCTTTTAATCCCCATAATAACACCATATAGTAAACCCACTAGCTTCGTTTTACAGATGAGAACATTGCTACAGAGAAGTTAAATGCCTTATCCAAAGTCACATAGCTAAGTGACAGTTGGTATTTGAACTCAAGCTACCTAACTACATCATGCTGCAAGTAAAGTGCTGAGCTACAGGAAGGGCTCTAGGGATGTGAGTTCTATTACCTGCCTCTCCAACATTTGGCTTCCTTTACCATCCCTGACCATCTTCTGGCCTGCCCAAGCCCATATCTGAGTACAGAAGCACACAAGGCTAAGAACAGGAATGGACTGTGAAAGTACAGAGCCCAGACTGAGTCCTGGAGCTGCCCCAACAGCCTGGGAGTAGGGTGAGAATCATCTCATGTACCCCTGCCTCACTCCACATTCCTTCAACCCCAGAGCCTAGAGCTGGCCAGCCATGGAGATGAAGTTTGGCTCCTTCCTTTCAATGTTGAGGGGTCAGTGAGAGAGACAGATCCAAGGCAAGGCAGTGCCCACCAGTGTGGTAAGAGGAAAATGAGGGCCAGATTCTGAGCACCTCTGGCCTAGCAAATAATCACAAGTGGCCAGGGGTGGGAGGTGGCTCTTGTTGCTAACATCTGTTCCTGGCACTTTCTCATGAGGGCCTGGTAAGGATGGATTAAGGTGTAAGGCTGAGGCTGTCCACCTGCACTGACACAACTCCCCGTGGGAGGGACCTGGGGGAGAGCCCCTGCACATGCAGGCAGGGCCCCGACTTTCATAGCTGATCCAATTTATAATAGTTATAATCCTTCACCACTGAGCAACCTAATCACCATCTTCCTTGACTATCACTTGCTCTCATTTATGTTGTGTTATACCATTCAATATTTTTTTATTGGTACTTGTCAAAATTCAAATGATAAAAAAAATTCAAATGACAGTGGTGAAAAACAGGTGAGTGGTTACCAGTGGTTAGGGGTGTTTGGGGAGGGTTGAGTGTGACTAAAAAGGGATAGCAAAAAGGACTTCTCATGGTGATGAAATTGTGCTATACCCTCATGGATACAAATCTACAAATGTGATATCATAATGTCAAACCATTATCAAGTTGCAACCACAGCATCAGCTCTGGGGGAGAGGCTCTCAGTTTGTAGCCCCTTCCCACACTTGTGTTGGGCAGGTGACTTGGCTTACTGTAAATGAACATATGTTTACTGGCCCATCACACTCTCCCCCCTTGGAAACTCCACAGGGCCAGGTCTGTTCACAGCTGCACTCTGTTCCTTGGACATACTGTCAATAAATATTTGTTGAAAGAATGAATGGAGATCACAAAAAGTGTATTTGTGTGGGTGGAGCTTCAAATCTAGAATCCACCTCTCTAAGCCTCAGTTTCCCCCTCTGTACCTATAATGTAGAGGATTAACTAAGATAATGCTTGCCTAGTGCTAAGTGCTATATTATGGAAGAGATGGTGATTTTATTTGTTTTACTTACTTATTTTTATTTGTGGCCCTAGGGATTAAACCCAGGAGTACCCTACCACTGAGATATATCCCCAGCCCTTTTTATTTATTTATTTTGAGATAGGGTCTTATAAGTTTCCTAGGCTGGCCTGGAACTCACAATCCTCCTACCTCAACCTCCTGAATCACTGGGATTACAGGGTGCACCAGCATCCACAACTGGAGATGATTTTAGATGTGATGTCTCAGTTGAGCAAGAGTCCAGTGTGCATAAAAGAAGGCTGGGTAGAGACAGGTCTGGGAGTCAGAAGAAAAAAAGAAAGAGAAAATCCCTGTGTGCCAATGAGCAACCCAAGTAAACACCCACATTTAAAGGAAGGAGGGAAAGGAGCCAGAGAAGGAATTCAGAAGTAAAATCTACAGATATAAGAAGAAAATCAGAGGAAATAAGTAGGGTACAACAGAAGCCAAGAGACACCATTGCAGGGGACAGGCAGGGCAGGAACACTAGGTGGAAGTGCCAAGCCCTGCCTACAGACTACATCAATCTTGGTTGTTTAGTCTGCAAGTATATATTAACCATCACTGCATGCTGGGCCCTGGGGTTGCCTGGACAAGGGGTGAGGAGTAGGCAGGTGAGTGAAGGAATAAGCAGAGTAGACTAAACCATCTAGAAGGGGGAACAGGCTGCCAGGCCCCTACACACATCATCCATCTCCCTGAGGTTTTATCTCACTCCTTCCAGCCAATGCCAGAACCCACTTCATCCAGGGCTTGCAAGGGGCACTCTGACCCCTACCCAGCTTCATTTCCAGGCCTGATATACTAGGGCCTACTCAGTGTTTACAGCATTGGACTTTAGGGGATGCAGCAAACAGAGGAATTTCTGCTCACTTGCTGGCTCCCTGCCCTAAAGTCCTGGATCATGGCCCTGCCCCATTCTTGATCCCTTCCCAGCTTACCTCACCACAGTCCAGGCGGAGCCCCTCCTCCTCCTCCTCCTCCTCCTCCTCCTGCCACTTCACTCTCAGAGTGGCTGGTGGTAGGCTTTGGTCTGAGTCAGGCCCAGACTTCTCCCTGCCAACCAATCAGAGAGTGGTGCTTATGTCCCCTCCACTCAACCCAAATGCTCAAAAGCCTCTGGTATCCCATGAAAAGCCTGAAACAAGAGCCATTAACTTTTCCTTGAGGAAAATGGAAGCCGGCAAGCCACTCAAGGAAAAAAGCAAGGACTGAAGAGTACTCAGTGGTGGAGTGCTTATCTAGCATGGGAGAGGTCCCAGGTTTCATCCCCAGCACCACAAAAAAATAAAAAGAAAAAAAGGAAAGAACAAATCTCAGATATGAGCTTTCGTGAGTCCTGTGTTCTGGCCTTGTGTTTCCATGCCAAGGACTCTCCTCAAAAAGCACCTGCCCCATTTCTCCATCTAGTCTTCACTCTTTATTTGGAATAGGGAGCAAGATCCTTTCTGTAGTCATCAAGTAAGGAACAGGAGATGGAAAAAGATTAAGGGGAAAGACAAGAGTGCAGGATTAAGAGGGGAAAGGGATAGGAAACTGCAGAAAGAGAAGGAGAAAGGAGATTTTAAAGCAACTGGCCTGGGAGAGGGCTTACCTCCCTCAACCACTCCTGGGTAGCAGCCAGGAGCCATTGAGGTGCTGGGAGAGTATGACCCAGCATAGGGAATGGTGGGCAGGAGGAACTAGAGACAGGCAGCCTACTATGATCACTGACACATACACTTACCCGAAGCCCTGATGGGTGGCAGAAGTGACATCATTTGGCTTTGGCTGAAGCTTCTCTGAGAACTTGGCCAGCAGCTCAGCCTTTTCTAGGAGATGATTATCTGGGGGTGCAAGAGGGTGAGTTGGGGTAGAGATGGACACTTTGCAGCAGACACCTGGCATAAAAGTTACCTCTGGCTAGAAAGGCTGCAGGAGTCCAGGGATGCTGGGATTGGAGAAGCTACTGGAGGATGGATTGTGCCCCTTGCCTGAGGGTTGTTTGTGCATCTCTACAGGACCTTTAGTGCTGGCACAGGCCACCAGGCTCACTCAGGAGAAGACCTGTTATCCCAGGAACAACGGGATGGCTGGGTACTGCCTGCTGAGGGTCCTGAAGGAAGCAAGGGGCCTAGGATTGATTCATCTCTGCCCCAGACAGGGTTGGCTCCAGAGCATGATGAAACAAAAAGCCATACTAGCCTGTGACCTTTAGCAAGTCACTTCCCCTCCAAGGGCTCTAACTTCACACTAAAGTAATCCTAACTTCCCCAGAGTTGGTGCAAGTTCCCCCAGGTCAGAATAGAAAGTCCTTGAGCAATTATCCAACAGACCTTCTTAGGTTTGGTGGTTAGACCCTGGATTACACACCCCCACCCCCATCCATGGTAACTTCCTCTTTTCTCACTAGTTCCAGGGCAGGCTGGGGGTGGTGAGCCCAGGCCTAGCTCCTCAGCTCCCCTCCTTCACCTTGACTGAGGTCCCTATTTAGCATAGTTCTCACACAAAACCCCACCTCCGCCTTAGTAAAGGCACAGCACTGGTCCTCAGCAAATCTTAAAAAGGTTCCATTATGCCTAATTTACAAAGAATAAATCTGAGGCTTAGGGACATGAACTACCCAAGACCACAGAGATGACAGGAATTTCAGTCTTTCTGATTTCAGCCCTCTGGGTCGCTCTAGACCCTTTGATTTGGAAGTCCCAGAAAAGGGCTGGGGGTGACCCCTTCCTCAAACTGGGAGGTTCCCCCGGTCCATCAGAACCCTGAAGTGAGGCTGCCTGGGTAGGGGAGAGCCTCCTCACAACCCTCAAGAAAGAGGCCCAGCACCTGGAAGATTGCAGAGATTTCCCAGGATAAGAAACAGATTCGGTCTTGGGGACTTACCAAGATTAGCTCCAGGGATTGGGGCCAGATTTTCAACCCCAAACATACAATCTCAGGTGACCAATGGTCCTACACACAGATGCACACCTGTTCGTTCATCCCATCTTGAACTGCCCCACCCCACCCGCAAAGCACACTCCAGCTGCCCAGAAAGCTCCAAGAGAATCTGACTTCCCAACTCCCTTAGAAATCCTGGGGCCCCTGCTTCTCCCTCAGGCTGGGGTGTGCTGGGCACAGAGAAGCTCCATGTGTCCGAATCATCTATGGGCGGCAGCAGAGCCCAGATTCAGAGTTTTCTCCTTAGAGATTAAGAGTTTCACTCCTACCCTGGATCCGCCAACAAGCGGCTGGTCTGTATAGTCCTGCCTTCCTTCACTGGGTTACAGGGACTAAACGGGCTGACCTGGTCCTGGGGACCGCCCGAGAGGGAGGAAAGGACAAGAGACCCGGAAAAAACAACACTCGGACAAACGTTCTAGGCAACCGAGCTCGCGGGAGGCTGAGCCGAGCCTTGAGGGGGTATCAGCAACGATCTCTCCGCCCAAGAGAGTTCTAAGCGAGCCTGGATTGGAAGCCACGGGAATCCTGGCCAGTCAGAAGTGGGGCGTGGCAGACAGGTTCAAGTCACAGGGCCTCGGAAGGCAGAAGGCGCTGATGCGCTTGGGTCACAGCCTGAACAGCCAACAAACCCTCTTTCCAGGCCCGGAGCCCAGCCTCCTCAATGGCCATTTTTAAGATGCCCCAGGGCGCACTCACAGGCCGGCACCAGCTCCTGGAAAAGTGCCTTCTGCGTGCGGTCCCGCTGCTGTAGCTGCCGCACAATGTGGCGCTTCCAACCCGACGTGGGGTCGCAGGATGCTCCGGGCCCTGCCATAGCCCGAGTCTCCCGCCAGTGCCGCAAGCACCGCGCGCAGAGGCAGGCGAGGTGGGGGCGGGCTTCTCGGGGACTCCGTGATGCCGGGGGCGGGCGGTGGCGGGGAATCCCCGGGCCGTACCAGGGACTTGCTGGGGGAGGAGGAGCTGAGCGCACGCGTCGGGGGAAGCCGCCGCAAGGTCTGCGCCGCTGGGGCCCCACCAGAAAATTTTTGCCTCACACGATGCCCCTCTTGCTATCAGGGGACATAAGTTGGCACCAGAGTGGAAGCCCCCGGGTGGGCTACCCCTTCGCGTGTTGGCGCGCTCCGGAGGCGGGGCCTCCCGGGCCAGCGTTCCTTAACCCATCCGCGCCGGGACCGAATTCTGAAGTAAAGGATGCTAGAGAACAAGAGTCTCTTTATTCTCTTCCGTGCCGAGCATGCGTCGGGCTATAGGGGCCCAGGCTGGTGTCACAGAAGCCATAACTCATTGCAGGGGCAGAGAAGTGTTCCTGGAAGGAACGCCGCCTCGGGACCAAGCCTCTCCCTAAGCTGGGTTCGTGGACTCGCCTTCACACGCCGACTCTGGGTGTACGCAGACACAGGGCACACACAGCATGACAGAAGCAGAGGAGGAAGAGACCGAAGAGAAGAGACCCTGCTTTCCGGAGATGATGGCGTTTGAGTTAGGTTTGTGAGATACCCAATAAAAGTTGGCCAGAGGAGAAAAAAAAGGACTCTAGGCCGGGGGAAGAACAAGCACAGAGGTTTGAAGACAAAAAATTCCCATGTTTTGAGGACTGCTAGGGCAGGAGGAAGAACCGTCTATGGAGGGGAACAAGGTTCAGGGGCCCAGTTAGTCAGACAATTTGGGTCCCTAAGACCTAAAGGATTGGATATCGTAAAGATAAAGGGATGCAAGCTGGACGCGGTGGCACAGGACTGTAATCCCAGTGATTCTGGAGGCTGAAGCAGGAGGATCCCAATTTAAAGGCCAGCCTCAGCAATTTAGCAAGACCCTGTCTCTCTGGGGCGAGGACTATAGCTCAGTTGGTAAGAGTGCTTGCCTCGCATGCATAAGACCCTGGGTTCAATCCCCTGCACCATTAAAAAAAGAAAAAGAAGCCGGGCGCGGTGGCGCACGCCTGTAATCCCAGCACTTTGGGAGGCTGAGGCAGGAGGATCGCGAGTTCAAAGCCAGCCTCAGCAATGGCGAGGCACTTAGCAACTCAGTGAGACCCTGTCTCTAAATAAAATACAAAAAAGGGCTGGGGATGTGACCCAGTGGTCGAGTGCCCCTGAGTTCAATCCCCGGTAACCACAAAAAAAAAAAAAAAAAAGAAAGAAAAAAAAAAAAGACCCTGTCTCAAAATCAAGTAAGCAACTTAGTGAGACCCTGACTCAGAATATAAATAAATAAAAAGGGTTGGGGCTGTAGCTCAGCACCCCTGGTTCAATCTCCAGTACCAAAACCAAAATAGGGGCTGGGGTTGTGGCTCAGCGGCAGAGCGCTCGCCTCCCACGTGCGCGGCCCGGGTTCGATCCTCAGCACCATGTAAACATAAATACATTGCATTGTGTACAACTAAAGTAAATAAATAAATATTTAAAAAAAAAACAAAATAAATGAATTAATTAAATAAAAACGGAATGCAGCTGTTTTTATCTCGGAAACCCCCTTGATCCAAAGGAAAGAAGGGACTTGTTTGCCTGAGGTTGCATGGAATAGGTGGCTGAGCTGGCCAGTAGCCCAGTATCCTGACTCAGGGTCGAAGAGTTAACTCGATTGGGCAGCCTCTGGAGGAGTAGAGACATCTCTTATGGGTACACTTGACAGTGAATCATGGATTTCACAGAATTGTGATAAAATTGTCTCTGGCCTGTCCAGAGCTCTCAGAACACAGGCTTGGGTGAGGAATGAAAAGAGGGCTTCACTGGACCAGCCTTACCCTGGAGCATGATGGGGAAGGCCCAGAAGGTCCTCCTCTCAGTGAGAAAAGGCAAACCTGGCAATCCCCAGGAAACAAAAGAGAAAGTAGGCAATGTTGGGTAGCTTTGCAGGCCTTAGAGGTGACAGGTCTGTTGAAATTCTAATGGGGATGGGTCACAGAACTTGGAAAGTAGTAAAGGCTAGTGATAACCCGGGACAGTGCTTTAAAACCACAATAAACTGGGCTCCTTGGGCCCTTGGTGCCTTTGCACATGCTGTGCCTGAACTTTGGAACAACTTGCTCTCAAGCCAGCACATCTATTCATATGTTACCTCCTCCAGAAACACTATTCTATCCTCTGTGGGATTCCCCTTGGGACAGGGCCCGGGTCCCAGGTATCTGGCCTGTGTATTTCACAGGACTATTTCTGTTGCAGGTTGGTAGTAACAGTCACCAAAAGGCATCCCAGTAGAAGGACATCACACTTGTGGAGGCCTGAGTCAGTTAGTGAAAGTGATCATTTTAGGACTAGCTAACTCTCAGACACTTGGAAAATATATATGTTGGAGGGTATTTTAGCCCAGCTCAGAGGTGCAGCAAGCTGTTTTTCTCGGGTGAGACATTTCCTAAACCTTTTTTAACTCACAAAACACTCCTGGGAAATTTTAAATAATTTTGTTACTTATATTTATGACTATTATTATTATTACTACTACTATTTTGGTACCAGGAATTGAACCCAGGGGTATTTAAGCACTGAGTCACATCCCCTTTTTTAATCTTTTTTTTTTTTTTTTTTTTTGAGACAGGGCCTTGCTGAGTTGCTGAGTCTGGCCTCGAACTTGCAATTCTTCTGCCTCTGTCTCTCAAATCGCGTGGCAAGATCCACCACATCTGGCTAGTTGTGTTATTTCTGAATAGAATATAATGAAGAAGTGATTGGCTTCTACTAAAAATATTTACTTTTTTTTTTTTTTTTTTTGGTACCAGGAATTATCTCAGGGGTACTCAACCACTGGGCCACATCCCCAGCCGTTTTTTGTCTTTTATTAGAGACAGGGCCTCACTGAGTTGCTAAGTGCCTTGCCATTGCTGAGGCTGCCTTTGAACTCGTGATCCTCCTGCCTCAGCCTCCCAAGTGCTGGGATTACAGGCGTGTGCCACTGTGCCCAGCAATATTTTCTATCTTTAGAATATGAAAGATTGTATTATAAAGTTCACTTAAAATACCAGTGATCAGTACCCAAAAAAAAAAAAAAAAAAAAAAAAATACAGGGCTGGGGTTGTGGGTCACTGGTAGAGTGCTTGCCTAGCATGCTCAAGGCCCAGGGTTCAATCCCCAGCACTGCAAAAAATAAAATAAAAGACATAAAATAAAATAAAAAGAGGGAAGGAAAGAAAGAGAAAGAAAACAACCTACAGAACAGGAGAAAATATTTGCAAATATAATCTGATAAGGGCTATTATCCAGAATATATAAAGAACTCCTAAAACTCAACACAACAACACCCAATTCAAAAAAAATGAGGAAAAGATCTGAATAGATGTTTTTCCCACACAGGATAAACAGATGGCCAGTGAGCACATGTTGACATCACTAGTCATTAAGGAGATGCAAATAAAATACAACAAGATGCCACTTTACACCTACTAGTATGGATACAACAAGGGAAAAAAGGAAAAACAGTGTTAGCAAGCACGTAGAGAAAATGCAACTCTCATGCACTGCTGGTAGAAATGTATGTTAATACAGTTGCTGTGGAAAACAGTTTGGAAGTTTCTCAAAAAGATGAACATACAAGAACCATGTGATACAACAATTCCATTCCTAGGTATATATCTGCAAAAAATCAAAAGTAAGCATTTGAGCCAAGCATGGAATCCCACACCTGTAATCTTAAGCAACTCAGGAGGCTGAAGCAGGAGGATTGAAAGTTTGAGACCAGACTCAACAAATAAGCAAGAGACCCTGTCTCAAATAAAAAGGACTGGGATAAAGAAAAATGAAATTATGGGATTTGCTGGTAAATGGATGGAAATGGAGAACATCATGCTAAATTAAATAGGCCAAACTCAGAAACTCAAAGGTTGAATGTTTTCTCTCATGAAGAAGCTAAAGTAAAACAAAGGAAATGAGGAGGGAAGGATTGGCTATCATAAAGATAAAGGGAAGATCAGCAGTGTAGAAGATCAAAAGGCAGAGTGGAGGGATGGGAAAAGGGAGGCAATGAAGAATGAATTATGTTATGTGCATATACATATACATACATACATACTTATGTATATACACACACCACAGGGAATCTCACATTTATGTATAAGTAAAAAGAACCAAATATAAATAAATAGATGAGCAGAAGGAAGTTTAGCAGAGTAGAGAAAGGAGAACAGGGGAGGGGAAGGAGGATGGGAGAAAAAAGGAGGAGGGAAAAGGATGGGATGGTGAACTGAAATTGAATCCCATGTATGAGTTTGTTGGAATGAACCCAACTATATGTAAAACTATAAAGCTCTAATTTAAAAATTTTAAAAATCTTTAAAACTATTTTAAAAATAAAAAAGCCGGGCCCAGTGGCGCACGCCTGTAATCCCAGCATTTGGGAGGCTGAGGCAGGAGGATCGCAAGTTCAAAGCCAGCCTCAGTAATGGCGAGGCGAGGCATTAATAACTCAGTGAGACCCTGTCTCTACATAAAAATACAAAAATAGGGCTGGGGATATGGCTCAGTGGTCGAGTGCCCCTGAGTTCAATCCCTGGTATCAAAAAAAAAAAAAAAAAAAAAAAAAAAAAGGACCTAGGAATTAAACCAGAGACCCTGCTCCTGATAGAAGAAAAATAGGCCCAAATCTTCATAATGTCAGATTAAGCCCCTACTTCCTTAATGAGACTCCTAAAGTGCAAGAAATAAAATCAAGAATCAATAAATGGGATGGATTCAAACTGAAAAGCTTCTTCTCAGCAAAAGAAACAATCAATAAGATGAATAGAGAGCCTACAGAATGGAGGCAAATTTTTACCACATGCACATCAGATAGAGCACTAATCTCTAGGTTATATAAAGAACTCAAAAAACTTAACACCAGGAGCTGGGCACAGTGGCGCACGCCTGTAATCCCAGCACTTGGGAGGCTGAGGCAGGAGGATCGCGAGTTCAAAGGCAGCCTCAGCAATGGCAAGGCACTTAGCAACTGAGTGAGACCCTGTCTCTAATAAAATACAAAAAGGGCTGGGGATGTGGCCCAGTGGTCGAGTACCCCTGAGTTCAATCCTCAGTACCAAAAAAAAAAAAAAAAACCAAAAAAAAAGAACAAAACCACCAGGGCTGGGGCTATGGCTCAGTGGTAAAGCACTTGCCTAGCACGTGTGAGGCACTGGGTTCGATCCTCATCACCACATAAATAAATAAAATAAAGGTATTGTGTCCATCTATAACTAAAACAATATATTTAAATATATATATATATATACATATATATATATATATATATATATATATATATATATATCTCAGTTGGTAGAGTGCTTGCCTTGCATGCTCAAATCCCCAGCACCACAAAAAAAAAAAAAAAAAAAAAAAAAAAAACTAAAACTTAAACTTACCAAAAAAAACAAATAACCCAATCAGTAAATGGGCCAAGGAACTGAACAGACACTTCTCAGAAGATGATATACAATCGACAAATATATGAAAAATGTTCAACATCCCTGGCAATTAGAGAAATGCAAATCAAAACTACTCTAATCATCTCACTCCAGTCAGAATGGCAGCTATTAAGAATACAAACAGGGGGGCTGGGATTGTGGCTCAGCGGTAGAGCGCTCGCCTAGCACGTGGGCGACCCGGGTTCGATCCTCAGCACCATGTACAAATAAAATCATTCAATAAAACGCATTGTGTACAACTAAAAAGCAAATAAATAAAAATATTTAAAAAAAAAAAAAAAGAATACAAACAGGGGTTGGGGCTGTATGTAGCTCAGTGGTAAAGTGCTTACCTCGCAGGTATGAGGCACTGGGTTCAAGCCTCAGCACCACATAAAAATAAATAAAAGTACTGTGTGTTTGTCTACAACTAAGTAAATATTGAGAAAAAAATCTAAAAGAAAAAAATCCAAACCACAATAAATGCTGGTGAGGATACGGGGAAAAAGGCACATTCATACATCGCTGGTGGGACGGCAAATTGGTGCAACAAATATGGAAAGCAGTATGGAGATTTCCTTGGAAAACTTGGAATGGAACCACCATTTGACCCAGCTATCCCACTTCTCAGTTTATATCCAAAGGACTTAAAAACAGCATACTACAGTGACACAGCCACATCAATGTTTACAGCAGCACAATTCACAATAGCTAAATTGTGGAACCAACCTAGGTGCCCTTCAGTAGATGAATGGATAAAGAAAATGTGGTATGTATACACAATGGAATATTACTCAGCATTAAAAGAGAATAAAATCATGGCATTTGCAGGTAAATGGATGGAGTTGGAGAATATAATGCTAAGTGAAGTTAGTCAATCCCAAAAAAACAAAGGCCAAATGTTGTCTCTGATATGTGGATGCTGAGCCATAATGGGGGCAGGGGAGAACATGGGAGGAATGGAGGAACTTTAGATAGGAAAAAGGGGAGGGAGGGGAAGGGAAGGGGCATGAGGGTAGGAAAGATGGTGGAATAAGATGGACATTATTACCCTGAGTATATGTATGAAGACACAAATGATGTGACTCTACTTTGAACAACCAGAGACATGAAAAAATTGTGCTCTATATGTGTACTATGAATTGATATGCATTCTGTTGTCATGTATGACAAATTAGAATAAATAAATTTAAAATAAAAAAAGATTTGAAATGACAATTTGATGTTACCTATATTTTACCACAATTTTAAAATCCTCACTCAGAGCCAGTATAATAACACATGCCTATAGTCCCAACTGCTTGGGAGGCTCAGGCCATAGTATCATTGGAGATCAGTCTGGGCAAGAGAGCAAGAACCCTTCTCAAGGGAAAAAAAAAAAATCTCTGTGAGATAGTGCACATCTGTAACTCCAGCAACTCAGGAGGCTGAGGGACAGGAGAATCAGAAGTTTGAGGCCAGCCTGGGCAACCTAGCAAGATCCTGTTGCAAAACAAAAAGGGCTGGGAATGTAGCTCAATGGGTTCAATCTTGAGTACCACAAGACAACAACAAAAACAGCTCACTCAAAAAACGAAATGCAGGCCAGGCCTGTAACATCAGACGTTCAGGAGGCTGAGGCAGGAGGATTGCAAGTTCAAAGCCAGCCTCAGCAAAAGTGAGGCACTAAGCAAATCAGTGATACCCTGTCTCTAAATAAAATACAAAATAGGACTGGGCATGTGGCTCAGTGGTTAAGTGCCCCTGAGTTCAATCCCTGAAACCAAAAAAAAAAAAAAAAAAAAAGGAAAAGAAAAGAAAAGAAAGAAATGCACAATTAACAAAGTCAAAAGAGGCAACAGATAGAGAGGATGGGGGTGCAACTCAGTGAGTACTTGCCAGCATGTGTGAGGCCCTGGGTTCAGTCCTAAGCACTGCAAAAAAAGCAAGCAAGAAAGAAAAATAGATGGAGAGAAAATACTTGCAGCATACATATAAAAGTAATAAAATCCAGAACATATAAATAATCTCTATAAATCAACTAAACAGAAACCCACTATAAAAATGAGCAGTGGAACAGATACAATGGCATAGCTCTCTCTGTACTCAGCTATTTGGGAAGCTGAGGAAGGAGGAATGCAAATTCAAGGCCACTTTGGGCAACTCAGTGAGACCCTATGTCAAAATAAAAAACAAAGAGGACTAGGATAGGGGCTGGGCTTATGGCTCAGCGGTAGAGCCTTGCCTAGCACGTGCGCGGCCTGGGTTTTGTCCTCAGCACTACATAAAAATAAAGGCATTGTGTACAACTAAAAACAAATAAATAAATATATATATTAAAAAAAAAGGATTAGGATGTAGCTTAGTGAACCTTGATTTGATCTCCAGAACTGGGGGAAAAAAGCAGTGATTTTTATCAGAAGAAAAACAAATCAGCCACAGAAAATAAAATTGCACGTAACTAGTAAAGTGTAACTTAAAATTCAAAGGAAAGGCTTTGGGAGCCTTGTATGAGCTATGAATTTTGTTTGAGCCATTAAGGCAGGGAAGCTGCTTTTCTGGGAACTCCTTGGTGAAATTCCCCAGACGGAGAAAGCCAGGATCATGCTGGCGCCCTGCCCTAGCCTGCAGCCCCAGGTTCAAACATGGCAGTCTGGAGATGGGTGTAAACTGCCAAGCACCAAGCAACCTGTTTTCTCCCCCCCACTCTTATCCTGTCTTTCCTGAAGAAGCTCCTGACTATCTCCTGAGTCTGTACCACTATAAATAAAGCAAGTATGGGTTTTTCTTTTTGTTAGGATCAGACCCATCAGGTCTATTCACCTGACCAGTCCTCGTTTTTTTTTTTTTTTTTTTTTTTTTTTTTTTTTTTTTTTTTTTGGTACTTGGGATTGAACTCAGGGGCACTTGACCACTGGCCCACATCCCCAGCCCTTTTTTTGTATTTTATTAGAGACAGGGTCTCACTGAGTTGCTAAGTGCCTTGCCATTGCTGAGGCTGGCTTTGAACTTGCGATCCTCCTGCCTCAGCCTCCCAAGTGCTGGGATTACAGGCGTGCGCCCCCGCGTCCTGACATTGGAAATATATGTCTGAGATACTTCATAATACTGCTTAAAACCCAGCAAGTTTATTTTTTGTTTCTAATATTTATGTTCTGTTTCTAAATGATAACATCAAAGGTTTAGACCGCTGTTTGCAAGTAGTTTTCACACATGATACCTTTGGGATTGGGTTGGCTTTATTCTCAGTACACGAGAACACAAATAGGATATAAGCATTACAGCTGCTTTTTTATTTTTCTAACCTTGGTTTCTCAGTCTTAGTGACATCTGAATGTGTTCTATATGAGTTTTGGTAAGATAAATTTAAATATCTGGTTAAAAAGTAATTTGGTAATAATCTTGGCCTGGGGCTCAGCAGCAGTGCATTTGCCTGGCATGTATGAGGCACTGGGTTTGATTCTCAGCACCACATATAAATAAATAAATGTCTATCAACAACTAAAAGGATACTAAAAAAAAATTTGGTAATAATCTCCATTTCCTATACCTGCATGAACTAATTTTTAAAAAAATATTTATTTATTTGCAGCCGGGCACGGTGGCGCACGCCTGTAATCCCAGCACTTGGGAGGCTGAGGCAGGAGGATCACAAGTTCAAAGCCAGCCTCAGCAATGGCAAGGCACTTAGCAACTCAGTGAGACCCTGTCTCTAATAAAATACAAAGAAAGGGCTGGGGATGTGGCTCAGTGGTCGAGTGCCCCTGAGTTCAATCCCCGGTACCAAAAAAAAAAAATTTATTTATTTGCTGTAGTTGTACACAATGCGTTTATTTATGTGGTGCTGAGGATCAAACCCGGGCTGCGCACGTGCTAGGCGAGCACTCTACCGCTGAGCCAAAACCTCAGCCCTGCATGAACTAATTTTAAGAAAAAAAATTCTTGGGCTGAGGTTGTAGCTCAGTGGTAGAGCGCTTCCTCATCACCACATAAAAATAAATAAAATAATCTTAACAGGTTTTTATGTTGCTTATTAACCAATTGCCCACCAAATATTATAATTAATTAATGTAGAATTAAAAATGAAACAGTTTAAAAGTGTGAAATGGTTAAAAACATCTAGAGTTTCGGGAAAGTGAGTTCATTTATAGCTGTCTTAGTCTATTCTGTCTTAGTCTACTATAATAAAATACTTTGCCGGGCATGGTGGCGCACACCTGTAATCCCAGCACTTGGGAGTCTGAGGCAGGAGGATCATGAGTTCAAAGCCAGCCTCAGCAATGGCGAGGCACTTAGCAACTCAGTGAGACCCTGTCTCTAATAAGATATAAAAAAGGGCTGGGGATGTGGCCCAGTGGTCCAGTGCTCCTGAGTTTAATCCCTGGTACAAAAAAAAAAATTATTATAAAATACTTTTATTTATTTATTTTGGTACCAGGGATTGAACCTAAGCGTGCTTTACACTGAGCCACATCCCCAGTTCTTTTCTTTCTTTCTTTCTTTTTTTTTTTTTTTTTGTGACACAGGGTCTCACTAAGTTGCTGAGGCTGGCCTTGTACCTGCTGTGATTCTCCTGCCTCAGCCTCCACAGTTGCTGTGATTGCAGGAGTGTGCCACCACACCTGGAGATTTAAAAAAAATGAAAACCAAAAAACAATAATTTATGAATGACAACAACAAAGGCTTATTGTTCACAGTGCTGGAGGCTGGGAAGTCCAAGTTCAGGGCATCAGTAGATTCTGTGTCTGGTGAGGGCTCACTCTCTGCTTCAAAGATGTTGTTCCCTGCAGATGTGGTTCAGTGGTAGATTACTTGTCTAGCATGCTTAAGGTCAGGGGTTGCATCTCCAGCACCACAAAAGGGTGTTGGGAAGGGTGGAGATTGTGCTATTATTCTGCATCTGCACTTGTTGGGAGAGGCCAGGGAGCTCCTGAAGCCCCCCTTTTAAGGGCACTAATCCCATTCATGAGGTCAGAGCTCTCATGACTTAGTCACTTCCCAAAGGCTCCCCCTCTTCATACTGTCATTGGGTATTAGATGCTAGCATGTGAAGTTTAAGGGTGAGTCAACAGTCCCACCCTAACAGAAGCTCCTATGCCTGTACTCCACACACACTCACTATTGACTATTACTGTAAAGGTGAACTGAAGCTGTGCTACTCCTTCCATCAAGAGGAGAAAAACCTGTGATTTCAGCTTCATTCAATTTTGGCTAATGTGAAAAATGCTTTGAAACAGGCAACAAAGGGGAAGATGACTCCGTATTATTCTAAAAGAAGTCTAGTCAAAGTGTTGTGAACAAGAGGAACACGAATTTATTTAGAAGATGACATGTGGAACAGATGAAGTGGCAAGAGGGTCCTTCATAAGGAAGTTAAACCCTCAAGTTGTAGAAGTGTGTTTAGTTTCAGGAAGTATTAGACAGGGGCTGGGGTTGTGGCTCAGCAGTAGAGCGTTTGCCTAGCGCGGCCCCTGGTTTGATCCTAAGCACCAGGTAAAAATAAAAAAAGGCATTGTGTACAACTGAAATAAATAAGTAAATATTAAAAAAGAAGAAGAAGTATTAGGGCTGGGGATGTAGCTCAGTGGTAGAGAGCTTTCCTAATGTGCATAAGATCCTGGGTTCCATCCCCAGCACCAACCACAGAAAATAAAATAAAATAAAGTGTTAGAGAAACAAGGACAGCCGGAGGAAAACTTCCTTCCAAGGTACTCAGCCTCCACAGTTGCAGATAGGCCACACCCTGCCCTGCCCCTCTGCAGAGATCTGAGTTGGTTCCCTGAAGAAAACTGTCAGACTTAGTAAGGACAGATGGCTATGAAATTTTCAAGGTACCAAAAGGGACTGGGGAATGAATGGATCTGGTGGGGAAACCAACTGGATGGGCCTCAAGAGGAGGGGGAAAGAGGTAGAGCCTCCACTAGAAGATAGAATTCCTTGTTGAAAGGATGGAGCCATAGGGTAGAGCAAATCAGGCCCAACTTCTATTCTCCCCCAACCCCAATCTTTGCAACTTTCTAAGGTTATGTAGGACATTGATTAGGTGAAAAATAGCTTATTCAGTTGATACAATTTGAGTGCAATGGGTAAAGAGGTACCTAGCCTAGTGAGGAGTTTCTCCCACCCATACTCCGGCCAGAAGTGGTCAGTGCCTGGTTCTCACTTGCAACACATCCGTGAGTTGTTGTTGATTCCAACCAAAGAAAAGAGCCAGAAAAAAAAAAAATTCAGATTTGAACATACTGAGCTTAAATAACTTGTGGGTCAACCAGAGAGAATTGTCCTCATGGCAGGAGAAAGGCCTGAGCTGGAGGTTTGGATGGAAGTGAATGAGGTGGTTCAAAGAAAGCCTGCAGGAGGAGAGGGCTGTGACAGAACCTAGAGGACACCAATATTTCATAGTGTTCATAAAGTTTTAGCCAAAAACCACCAGGGACAAACCTCACAATCTGATGAATCAGGTTTATTGACCCCTTGTAATGAGACAGACAACACACCAAAGGAACCCCATGGGTGTCCCATCAAAGATAAAAGGAAAAGATAGTTATTGTAGGCTTTGAGAGAAGGGCATAAATTAGGTGAGGTTTGTTTTTTGCTTTGTTTCTTTAAAGTTTTATTTTCATTTCACCCAAAATAGATACTCACTCATATAATGTTACTTAGTAAAAATTTTCACATATGGGAGTCCAATCACTTGACCAAATTTGAACTTGTGATTTAAAATTCACTACTATTTTTGTGTGTGTGTGTGTGTGTGTGTATGTGGTGCTGGGGATCAAACCCAGGGCCTTATACATGCAAGGCAAGCACTCTACCAACTGAGTTATATCCCCAGCCCACTACCTAGTTTTATTTTATTTATTTATTTATTTTTTTGGTACGGGGGATTGAACTCAGGGGCACTTGACGACTGAGCCACATCCCCAGCCCTTTTTTTTTTTTTTTTTTATTTTATTAGAGACAGAGTCTCACTGAGTTGTTAAGTGCCTTGCCATTGCTGAGGCTGGCTTTGAACTTGGGATCCTCCTGCCTCAGCCTTCCAAGTGCTGGGATTACAGGTGTGTGCCACTGCGCCTGGCACTACCTAGCTTTAAAAGGGAGAATCTGGGGCTGGGGTTGTGGCTCAGCGGCAGAGCGCTCGCCTCGCACGTGCGCGGCCAGGGTTCGATCCTCAGCACCACGTAAACATAAATGCATTGCATTGTGTACAACTAAAGTAAATAAAAATAAATATTAAAAAAAAAAAGGGAGAATCTTATAGAGAATGAATCCCATTTCTCCAGTTTATTCGTCAAGGGTAGTTTCCGTAAATGAAAAAGAACAGAGTTTGACATGATTTTCTGATGCTAATTCTACTTAAGAACTTATGAGAATTATTTCCCTAGATTAATATGGTAGCTTCTTCTTTTTTTTTTTTTTTTTGGTACCAGGGTTTGAACTCAGGGGCACTCGACCACTGGGCCATATTACCAGCCCTTTTTTTTGTGTGTGTTTTATAAGAGACAGGGTCTCACTGAGTTGCTAAATGCCTCAGCATTGCTGAGGCTGGCTTTGAACTCACGATCCTTCTGCCTCAGCCTCCCAAGTGCTGGGATTACAGACGTGCTCCATTGCCCGGCCTTTTTTTTTTTTTTTTCTTTTAATATGACTGCTTCATATGTTATCCTTGTGCAGGGGCCATGCTAACTTTCTCTGTATCATTCCAATTTTTAGTATATGTGCTGCCTAAGCAAGCACAATATGGCAGTTTCTTGATTGAAGAATTATATTTCTTATTTTTCTGGTTGCCTTCTTAGAAACAAGAATGCATTTTTAGTACAGCCAACTTTTTTTTTCCCATTGCCCCTAAATTTAAAAATATTCTCATTATAATAGTTCACAGAGTTCCACAGTAAAACAGTTTCAGTCATTTTCTACCATAACCAAGGCAGACTCTTTTTAAAAAAGTCTTTCAGAATCCATTTAAGCTGTCAGCATCATGCACACAGTAAGAACAGCTTCATAGAAGCCAGGCGCGGTGGCGCACACCTGTAATCCCAGCACTTGTGAGGCTGAGGCAGGAGGATCACAAGTTCAAAGCCAGCCTCAGCAATGGCGAGGCACTTAGCAACTCAGTGAGACCCTGTCTCTAATAAAAGACAAAAAAGGGGCTGGGGATGTGGCCCAGTGGCCAAATGCCCCTGAGTTCAATCCCTGGTACCAAAAAAAAAAAAAAAAAAAAAAAAAAAAAGCAGCTTCATAGAACCATAAATCTATTTGTCAACTCTTGGGGATTACTAATAACACATACATATTAGCTAGATATGTGGAAACTCCAGGGAAGTGCTCCAAAGAGGCAGCCCTCATGATTTTGAGGTGGAGCTGTCGTTCACAATGAGAATCAGTCACACCCTGTCCCTTGTTTATTGTGAGTTTGTGACTTCTCCTGGAAGAGGCCACAGCCTATGTCACAGGCCCACGTTGAGAGCAGGATGTGTCCTGTCCTACCCATTCCCACTTTTGTCATCAGTCTGGCAAAGATCATACCTAGAAGTGATTTTGTGAAAAGTATAGCAGAAGTTTCTGTTCAAGGAGGCATAGACAATGGGACTGACAACTGAGTTGGCATGTGACAGGAGAATGGCCATGTTCATTATCCACTTGGGTTTATCCTTAGCCCAAAATGGCTGAAAAAGAGTAACACAGGGACTGGGGTTGTAGCTCAGTGGTAGATCACTTGCCTTGTATGTGTGAGGCACTGGGTTCGAAACTCAGCACCATATAAAAATGAATAAAGATACTGTGTCCATCTACAACTAAAAAAAAAAAAAAAAAAGTAACACATGGCATGTCCTGGTAGCCAGCACAGAGCAAAAATCCCACAGTCAAGGCCAGTGAGTTGGCAGTGTGGATCTCCCAATGGAGAGTGGTCCTCTAGTGGCCCATCAACTTGGTGTGCTGACTGAAGCTGCATGCAGGCCACCATAAAGACCTTGATGTTGATCAGCAACATTATGAGCACTGGGGGCAGGACACAGCCAAAGAAATTGAAATATATTATATAGTTAATGAGAACTACATTCTCAAAGAGGCAGCAACTTTTCATCTGTGGTTCCATCTTAGGGCTCTGTGCAGTTGGTGGTACTGCCTTTACTGTTCCACCCCAGGAATGAAGTCAATCCAAAGCCAAAGGCAAAGACCTAGAGGACAGCAATGACCACCCTCCCCCTGCTCAGGACCTATTGATTAAAATTATATACCCAAGTGGGACACAGATAGTTATGTGCCTGTCTACAGCCACAGCCAGGAGGCTGAAGGGGGAGCTCTGAGCATGAGCAACAAGCAGGCAAGGAAGACAGCTGCCAAAGTCAGTGAAGCTCAGGCTGATGGTAATGGCAAAGGAAATAACCTCGGCCAGGGAGGGACCAGGAAGTAGTTGGCAGGTACCTGCAGCAAACTCAACATGTCCACTACAGTGCCCTCCAGCACACTGCCCACCACATACAGCCTATCCACCCTTCCAGCAGCATGACCCAGCAGCCAGGCCTCCAGTAACCCCACCTGGCCTCAGTTGACCACATCTGGAGATTAGGTGATAAGACTCAAATCAAACCAGCACCATGTGAAACGGGGTCAACATCAGGTCTGGACTGCTAAGTGGATGCAGGATGCTGTTTCCTTGGAAACAATAAAGTTAGATAGAGGTAGATTTCTTTAGATTTTTATTTATTTTGGCAGCTCTGGGGATTGAAACCAGGGCACTCTAACCATTGAGGTATATCCCCAAACCTTCTTATTTTTTGACAGGATCTCACCAAGTTGCCCAGGTTGGCCTTGAACTTTGATCCTCCTGCTTCAGCCTCCCGAGTGGGTGGGATTACAGGTGTGGGCCATCAGGACTGGTAAGATGTAGAATATATGTTCAGAAACCCCTTATCTGAATCTCTGCACCTGGGTGTAAATCCTGTCCACTTAGTGAGTTAGATCCTCCAGGCAAGAGTTTCATTCCTGTTTAAATAATTTCAAACAGCTGTTTCCAATAGCCTATAATTTTAGAAAACAAGGCTGCTCAGTTAAGTAAGGAAGAAGTAGTCACTTAAAGCAAAGGATTGTTAGGACATTTTTATGGTTGTGGTATATCCTTAGGGAAAATACTTCTTGTTAATTTTACCACTTTCTCTGTGTCTGTTATTTCAGCCTGATGATAGCAGGGCAGATTTTTACAGTCCAAATTAATTTTTAGGTTTCCAGGGACAAAAATTGAGGAGGGATCTGCAAACTGATAAGCACACTGAATGTCAGACTGCAAGAAACTGAAGCAAGAACCTCACAAAAGGGAGGGGCCCCGGTGATTGTTAGTGTACAACAGAAACAAGTCTAGTTTACTGAGCTGTCCAACATGGTAACCCTACCGACAGGTATCCATTTAAATTTATATTAATAAAAGTTAATTAAGAGGGCTGGGATTGTAGCTCAGTGGTACACTGCTTGCCTAAAACGTATGAGGCACTGGGTTCGATCCTCAGCACCACATTAAAAAAAAATAATAGCCGGGTGCGGTGGCGCACGCCTGTAATCCCAGCACTTGGGAGGCCGAGGCAGGAGGGTCGCGAGTTCAAAGCCAGCCTCAGCCATGGCGAGGCACTTAGCAACTCAGTGAGACCCTGTCTCTAATAAAAAAATACAAAAAAGGGCTGGGGGTGTGGCCCAGTGGTCGAGTGCCCCTGAGTTCAATCCCCGGTACCAAAAATAAATAAATAAATAAATAAATAAATAAATAAAAATAATAATAATAATAAAAGTATTGTGTCTAGCTACAATTTTTAAAAAATTCACGTTAATTAAGTTAATTTCAAAATAAATTCAATTAAGTACAAATCTGAATTCATGCATGGCATTTATCCACATGTCAAGTATTCAGTAACCACAGATTAATGGCTATAGTATTGAATAATATAAAGAACATTTCCATTATTGCAGTAAGATGATATTTGAGAGTGCAGTCTCCGAGGAGTGATGGGGAGGGAGCCCTGTGGGAGGTGCAAACTAATGGGTATTATTCTAAGACACATCCCTAGCAATGCTTGTACACTCCTGTGGCTACGCGAACCCGCCACTCTGGGTTCAGAGCCTGTGGTTCGCTTGCACAAACCCAGTAAAGTCCCCAAACTCTTATCTCCCAACAGGCGGCGGGTCTTTCTGCGATTGACTAGGACTTCTGGGAAACGCAGTATTTACGGCGTTCCACCCCAGCAAAGTCCCAGCCGCGAACTACTGCGCCCTTGCGGCGGAGCTTTGAGGTTCCGGTGGGACCGACTGCGGTCTCCTCTCTGCGGTGCTGGATGCCTTAGGTTTAGTGGAACGATGACTGAGGAGCTGAAGACAGGATGAGGAGGAGATGCTGACCACCCTGTGCCTCCCGTCGCTCCTCAGATCACCGCCGCTCTGGGGCTGTGGAGACGCCCCAACCAACGCGGAGCCGACTGGGTCCCCAGGGAGCCGTGGTGACAGAACGGCCACGACCGCTAGGGGGACTGGGGCGCGCAGGCTCTAACCCGACGAGGAAGAGCAGGAGGGTTCAGACTTCGCCCCGGGGCTGGAAGCGCACGCGCAAATGCAGAGCCTCCGGCGTCTGTAAACACTGAAGGGCGCCTGCGCAGTCGGAGCATCTCGGGATCCACGCGCGGGGGCGCCTCAGCGAACAGAAGAGCAATTAAGTAGGAATGTAGCGGTCCAGTCATCTTTCTGCAGTCTTTTGTGGTTTCCCAAACACAGCCTCCCCTAATTAGATCCTTACACTGGCTCTTTACAAATGGGACAAATCAAAGAAAGTCACACAGCAAGAGTCCCATCATCACAGAGCGTAAAGGACCAGAGAAGGACCGGGATTTCAGGGCTCTAATCCAGGCTGTGCCTTTGATTTGTTGTGTGACTTGGGTATTTTTGTTCCCTTGGGAACCTAAGCTTTCTCATTTATAAGTGGATTAGCTTGTTGGGAGAATCAAATGAGATCCAGGGATGAAAATGAAATTCCCAAGCAGTCTATAAAGGCAAAAGATTATTATAGTTAGGTAATTGCAGACTGAGGGACCCATTTCCTCTTTCTACAAATTGCAAAACTGAGAGTGCCAAAAAGGGTAGGGGCTTGCCTCAGGTCTCAGCAACCCGTGAGCAAGAGCGAAACCCAACCCTCCTTCTTTGGGGCCTGGAGCCCTTCCTTAAATCCAAAGGAGCAGTGTGTCTTTGTTGGATACAGGTGTAGAAAAATGGAACTGTTTCCCTGAGGACCTGGTGCACATTGGCCTGTTGGAGGAGGGCCCTGCTCTTTTGAGGTGAAAACCAGAGGCAGGAAGCTGAGGAGGATCAGGAGAATCCTGGAGGAAAAGAACAGTGTTGCTGGAGCTGTACAGACCC
The DNA here is from genome assembly GCA_025594165.1 of Tamias sibiricus. NCBI lineage: Eukaryota > Metazoa > Chordata > Mammalia > Rodentia > Sciuridae > Tamias > Tamias sibiricus. Next base: position 69,554,037 of record CM046657.1, on the reverse strand, counting down.
TGCTTCTTGGGACAGTGACACAGGTGAAGGCAGGAGCCCAGTTGTGACAGATGATGTGTTGTTATTAAGAGAACAAATAAAATAGAAAGGAATGGTAGGACTCGGACTGTTTCTGAGCTTGGGAGGCACTGGGTACACAAATGACTTCAGTTGGGCCAGTGGCAGCTGGAGGTGATACACCGGCTGGCCTGGGTGGTGAGGAGAGGAAGTGATGCACATTGAGGTGAGGCTGTGGGAGCCACTAGTACAGATGGAAGAGAGAGGTGGTACCACGCCACCTGCAGGATCATGCAGCTGTTCAGTAGGGAAGTGAACTTTTCTCTGTCTCTTGTAGCAGTAGAGCTAGGCTGTACACAGCTGTTTCCCTCTGGAGAGCTCTTAGAGGTTCTGGGGGTAGGTTGAGGTAAGGACTGGGAGATCCTGAGGTTTGCTTGCTGTTTGGGCCTCCTCAGACAAGTGAGGCACTTTGGATATTTGCAGAAAAAGGAAATCCAAGATCCTCCCCTCTTTCAAGTATCTAATTCTCTGAGCGTTCACTTGCTTCTGTTTTTCAGCCCCGAAACTGAGGCTAAAGAAGAAAAAGGACTCTCTTAAGGACACACAGGAGTTGGGGGACAAGTAGACTAGAATAGGGATCTTTATTATATAGCAGTGATCAAACATCTTCATCAAACATTTATCAAGTGTCTAATGTATACTCTGAGAAGAGCCTCCTTGGGGTAGCAAATGGAAACCAGGATTGTAGTCAGACCTGCCTGGTTTTTCACCAGGCCTCCCAGTGACTCTGGGTGAGTCACTGCCTCTCTCTGAGCCTCCAGTTGTTCTGTAAAGTGGAGGTGGTAAGTCTTATCCGGGGTTTAAACTATAAATTAAGTTAAGACCTGTTTAGAGCACAGAACAGCACCAGGCACATGGTAAGCACTTAATAAACACTGGTCACTGTTGTTCCTGCGGAAGACAGGTTGAGGCAGGCTGCAGATGGGTTCTCTTCCAGCAGACATGCAGTTTCCCCAGGTCTACCCATCTCCCTGATTCCTCCACACCATGCCCCACACACTTCTGGAAGTCAAGGGGAGACCCAGGTCCCCATCTTCTCCTCTGGCCTCAGAGCCTGGCAAAGAAAGAAATGTCTCCAGTGTTAACACCTCCACATGCATGCTATTCTCCACACCTGAGGCCCAGAGTTGAGACAATTCTTTTTTTTTTTTTTTTTTTTTTAATTCAAAGTTGTTGTATTTATAAGAGTAGTATGCATTACACTTTTTTTCCTGAAGTTCTATGTTATAGCCCTGGACAGACCAGAACAGACCATGGGCCCTTTCCAGCCCCTTCAGGGTATGGGGTTGTACATGACTCCTCTTCCCTGCAGGGCAGAAGTCCAAGAAGGCTGACAGCAGCTTCTTGACCTATATTTCCGCTAAATGGAGCAGGGATTGGGGGCAAGGAGGAGTTTGGGTAGAAAACAGGCCTGCCAAACATCAGATACCTCACCCCCAGCCCACCCTGCTTGAAGATGGAATCCTGACACAGTGGTAATTTCAACTTTGATCCAAGATCCCGTAATGAAAGTCTGGTTGAACCCCTTATTTATAGAGGAGGAAACAAAAGTCCAGCACTGCCAAGAATTCACTGGGAGCCCCAGAGAGGAGGGAGGAGTCTGGTCTAGTATTTAGCTTTCTGACTTCAGGTGAGGGCTCTGCCCAGCAGATGAATTGGAGTGGGCAGGGCTTTACTCACTTCTCCTTCCCCTAGTCCTGCTTTGAGCCAGACCTCAATGTCGCCATGCCACCCAGGCACATGAGCTCTAGTTGGGGTTGAGGGAGTTGGGGATGGGGAGACATCAGGGATGGGGGAGTATAGGATCTGGACAAAGAGAAGGCCAGAGCTGACCTGGGCCAAGTGGGAGCAGGGAGCTCTTGGTGTGTGGCTCTTGTGGGATTCTGGGGCCTTACTAATCAGTCTGAGGTAGCAGAAGATAAAAATACCGTGGGAGCACACTCCTGGAGGAGGGGAGCAAAGCAGATTCAGGGATGAGTCACAGAGCCCTAGCCCTAAATTTAGAAGGTGCTGAAGGAGGCAGCCTTCCCCTGGGGAAGACTTGGAGATGCCTGCTGACCCAGGGCACCAGGGACTCAGGGAAGGAAGGAGTGATTGGCAGGAGTCCCTTGAACTGTAGCACTTCATCCTATAGCTAAGCCTGCTAGAGGCCTGTTCTGGGGTAGATCAAAACCAGAATGAAAACACAGGACAGAGCCTTCAGTCCCATTCTCAGAGCCCCAGGGAACCCACCCACTGAAACCCTTCACACAGTCCTGAGAGCCAGCCTCTGGAGTGTGGACATCTCAGAACTGTGCTGTCCACTGGGTGGGCATGGTCAGGTTTCCTGTGCCGCACTGCTATTCTGATATCCATTTGTCAGACACCAAGGAGGGGAGTGTGGATGTAAGAAGCTAATGGCATTGAGTGAAGGTCTCTCAAAGGGGACTCAGCCAGACCTTTTGCAAGCTCCTCTGAGAATTGAGGATGAGGGAGGGGGACAAGATGTCATCGTATCCACTTTTGCCTTAATCTCAACCCTCCAGGCTCCAGATTAACCCAGGTCAGGAGAAGGGAGTAGAATCAAGGAGGACATGCTTTGGGGACAGATGCCAGACCTGAGGGTAAGCAAGCTCAGGAGACAAGACAGACAGTAGCTGTGGCATTCACTGAGCACTCAAAGAGCCTCTTCTTCCATCCTCCCTTGCCCATCCTCCAGTCCCTAAACCGGAACCCTGAACTGAGAAAAGTGCTCTGTCCCCATTGTAATGATGGAAATCCTCGTAGTCTACCCATTTTAGAAATCAGAGAGACTAGGGCTGGGGTTGTGGCTCAGCAGTAGAGCGCTTGCCTGGCACATGCGTGGCCCAGGTTCGATCCTCAGCACCACGTAAAAATAAAGGCATTGTGTACAACTAAAGCAAATAAATATTTAAAAGAAAGAAATCAGAGAGCCGGCTGGGCACAGTGGCACACATTTATAATCCTAGTGACTCAGGAGGCTGAAGCAGGAGGATTCCCAAGTTTGAGGCCAGGCTTAACAACTTAGTGAGACCCTGTCTCAAAATAAAAAAGATTGGGGAAATAAAAATAATTGGGGGCCGGTCGCCGTGGCACACACCTGTAATCCCAGTGGCTCCAGAGACTGAGGCAGGAGGATAGCAAGTTCAAAGCCAGCCTCAGAAAAAAAAAAAAACAAGGCACTAAGCAACTCAGTGAGACCCTGTCTGTAAATAAAATACTAAAAATAGGGCTGGGGATGTGGCTCAGTGGTCAAGTGCCCCTGAGTTAAATCCCCAGTTATCCCCACCCTCTACCCACAAGACTGGGGATGTAGCTCGCTGGTAAAGTACCCCTGGGTTAAAAAAAAAAAAAAAAAAGTGGGACAGCTGAGACACAGAGAGGTTAAGTAGTGTTTTAGATCACACACTGAGTAAGATGTTTAAACCAGACAGCCTGGCTCCCTGGCTCAAGTCATTTTCCTAGATTGCTGAGCTGGGTACTTTATCCCATCTGTCAGGCTTCCTCTTCCATCCTTCCATGCCCATCCTCCAGTCCCTGCATCCAGAACCCCAAAGAGCAGATCTTTGGGGCTATGCAGGGTCCTACTGCCCAGGGTACTCCCAGGCTTCAGGAAGGAACAAGTTTAACTGGCCCCCAACAGCACCGTGCAAGACTTCACAATTGACAGGATCCTCCCACCTTAAGCCTGTGGGGGAGGCCTCTTGAGTACCACCATGTTGACAGGAGTACAGTCCTAGAGAGGTGCAGGTAGGAATGCCTCTAGCAGAACTATAGGGACTCCCCACCAGGGAAGGCCCCCCAGGCTTGTGCTAGGACCCTTGCTAACAATATCTGTTGGGCCCTGCTGCCTGGAAGAACTGAGTTCGATCTCTGGGTTGATGCAGCTTCCAGAAGCCCTAGAATTTCCTGTCAGAAGTGCCTGAGCCATCTGCCAACCCTGAGCCTTTCCCTGGATTTGTGCTCAGGCTAAGAGGGTGGAGATATCTTGACTATTTTCAGGAAGGACAGGTTGTTCAGTCCTTCTTCAGGGTGGGTAAAAACTCAAGTCCTGAGACTACAGCCCTCTCTGGCAGCCCAGGCGACTTCCTTCTTTTGGTTCCTTCTTTAATCTTAAACCTGGGCCCTCAGTGCTCTGACTCAGGACAGTTTCACCTCCTGGAACTAGAGGGGCCTCCAGGAAGAAGTCAGAATCACACTTCTGAGAGGTCAGGAGTCCACACCTAAGACCCCCCAGGCTATTATCTTTACAGAAGAAAGAGGCTCCTCTGGGACACATTGCTGGCCTGAGTGCTGCTGGTGAGTCTGGGAAACTCAGATACACCAGGGGACATACCCTGGCCCAGGTATAGCTTGATTTCCCATACCCAGGGGAAAACACACAGGGATACCTAGGGTAGCGTCTGTTTCTTGCTGGGCCTTATTTTCTTCAGCTATCAAATGGGGCTAATGGTCCCTGCCTAACATTCCATTTAAGGTTGTTTTGAAGGTGAGATAAAATGAGCATGAAAGACGTACCCTGGCCCAGCGCCATGTCACAGAAAGAATGTGCAAAGCTCTCTCCCTGTGTGTGTTTGTATGTGTACATGACAACTTACATACCACTATGACTTGGGTTCAGTGTGCATATTCCCCTGACACAGCAGGCATCTGAGGTCTGTTTGGGAACTAATGTGTGACTGCAAAATGCTTCAAGGTTTAGGGACGTGGGTGTGGCAGTGCCTCAAATGTAAGGTTGCCAGATTTAGCAAATTTTGGAGATGTAGTAAAGTTATTCATTGCTTGTCTGAAATTTAAATTTTGAAATTTCACTAGGTGTCCCATACTGTGTGTGTGTGGTGCTGGGAATTGAACCAGGGCCTGGCACATGCTACCACTGAGCTACCTTCCTGTTTTCTTTAACTGGCAACTTCCCTCTGGTATTGTGTGTGACCATGACATGCATGTATCTGTGCTGGACTGGCCATGTTTGAGAATGAGATGGTGTGTGTTTGCCTGCAACTCTGATAGGACATCAGGGTGATGGTATGTGACTGTGACAGTGTCACCAGGAGGTGTGAGGCTTGGGTAACTCTGGGTGATGAACTCAGTGGCTGTATGTAGCTCCCAGAGGCTGTAACAGCACCCTCAGGGCAGTCTGGGCTGTTTGCTCAGTGAGGCCCAACAGGGCCATGAGACCGCCTTGGGTAAACACGCAGATCCGGGTTTGTGTGGGACTGGAATATGGCTCCTATTGCCACTGTAAAGAATACATCCCTTTCCAGGCCAAGCCAGCCTTGGGGGCCTCAGAGTGCTTAGTCCTGGACCCTTCTTGAGGGCCTGTGGAACCACTCTGCAGCTTCCTAGTGACATCACACAAGTCACAGTCTAATCTTCTAGAATAGTGCCCCCAGGATATTGCTTTGTTGCCCTAGACAACTTGGGAATTTGCTCCACCCAAACTGGAGGCAGCATTACCCCTGAGGAGGAGGTGGGGGCAGAAGGGGCCAGTGGCAGGCCTTCTTACCTCCCAGAGGGGAAACTGAAGTAGCCTTCTGTCTGTCTGGCTAAATGGTGAGTAGAGGTGGGCACCTAGGAGCAGGTCAAGTTTTGCAGGCCCTCTATTGTCCAGGATGTGGGCAAGGTGGGAGGCACTGGTTGGTGGGGATGAAAGTTACATCTTGAGGATGAGAGAAAGTGGTGACAATGCCAAGGACCCCACAGGCAAATAGAAGCAGTAGTATGCAATGGGGGGTGGGGCCTCGGGTTAGGAGCCAGGAGACCTGGGTTTTTATTTCTGCTTGACCCTGCTAGCTGGGCCTTTTGTTTCTTTATTTGGGAGGCTGAAGCCAGATGACATTAGATTGAGGGGTTTAGATCTAGTGTGGGGAGTTGAGGTGATCAGGCCAAGGGGTGGCTCCAGGCAGATGCCCTCACCCCTATTCCAACAGTTGCCAGGGGCTAAGAGCAAAGTCTGGTGTAAATGTCTAAACAACTCACTGAATCCCCATTCCTGGGGTCACAGTCTAGGGGCTGGTGTCCCAGAGGGGCTCTGCTGTATGATTCTAGGTCCTCCCAGAGCCTCAGCTGCTCTCTCTAGGAGGGGCATACATAAGACTCAGTCTTGCTCAGCGCCCTGGGCGATGATTCCTCACACTCCTATGATGCTTCTCAGTTTGCTAAGCACCTTCTTGTACACACTTTCACCTTCTACACCCACCCCAGCTCCTGCTTAGTGCTGTTGTTTCCAGAGCTGGGGCCCAGAGCAGTCGGACCTGGGCTCTGCCCTGGGCTCACAGAGGCACCTCCATCCACCTCCTGTGGGACTTGGGTCTGGGGCAGGGGGCTGAATGGGCAGAGCCGGGGTTGTTGGATTCCGGGCAGGGAGGCTGTGCCTCCCTGGTAGAAGGCCACACCTCCCCAGGTACTTTGTGAAAAGACTACATTTCCCAGGTGCCTCAGCCTGGCCAGCAGGTGCCCTCGCCACTGCCTCCTGACCTCCAGCAGCCTATGGACACACTCACTCCAGGGGTCTCCCTGACCACCAGTTCACTATTTAAGCCTGCTCCAGACTGAAACCGGCCCTTGCTTCCTGTTCTCCCTTGTTCCGCGCTCTTCTAGTCCTCCCCCTTTCCCATTTTCTACCCCTCTTCCCCTCCCTTCCTTTCCCTACCCTTCCCCACGTGGCACCCCAATAAACCCTTTTATTTCACTAACAAGGCGTTCCCGGCTAAGTTAACTTTGTTCAGCATTTTCCAACAGGGGTCATGCTTTGCCAACCTTTGTCACTGCTTAATCTTTCATGAGAATCATACCTAACATGTCAAGGTGTCACCTTAATACTTTTTGTTGGAGCCACACATTTTTGGACAGTGCATTCCTCCATGCCCAACCCTATCCCCCAGTTGTATTTTTGAATGACACTGGCATATATACAGCTCTTCATTTCAATAATTCTCAGAAGCTATTATTGTTCCAGATGAGGAAACAGGCTTGGCGAGGATGTGTCACCTGCTTCTGGTTACACAGCTAGAAAATGGTAGAGCCTGGTTTTGAATCCATGTCTACTGACAGACTGTGGGAAGCAGGAGTGGCCTAGGCCTGGGACTCCTCTCTAGATTCTATTCCCAGGCTCCTTCCCATTCCTCACTCTTCCACTTTTGAACAGCAGGCCCTTAAGCTATGCTGCTCAGGGGTGTTGTGAGGCTTGGTATGTTCCGTCATGTTCGAGGGATATCAAAAGCCTCAGAATCAGGGACACCTAAATTCCTGGGGCATCCTTTGCAAGGGCAAATCAATGAGTAAAATGGAGTTATGCCCTTCTGCCCACCTATTGGCCAGCCAATCTCATCTGAAATCAGGACCCAGGGATGAGCCCAGGGCATAGCCACCTGAGCCCAAAAGTGCCAATCACCCGCCTTTACTGACCCAAAATCCCAAAGATTTATTCTTGGCTTAATCTGTGTTTGGATGTGAGGGATGTTTTGGTTCCTGCCATCTTGCCATCTGTACCTTCCTGCGTTTCTGTCTCTCCCTCAGACTGGCAGCTTTCTGGGGTGGGGAGTTCCTTCTGTCGGTTTGCCCTCACTGCCTCCTCCTGCTGTCACTCCAGCCTTATCTTACTGTCTGTTGAGATGTGTTGGGGGGGGGGGACTAAAAATGCAGAAGCCACGAGACCAGTGCTTCCATCTCTTTCTCATGGTTGATCTCAGAGGTTATAGTTCAAGTCCACAAACCAGACTTGGGTCTGCTGGGGTCCCCTGTAGCTCTCCTACCAGCCTGGAAGCAAAGGTGTCAGAACCCTCAAGGTCTGGGGAAGAGAGTAATCTGGCTAGAATTGTGCCAAGGACAGAGGAGGTAGATTAGGAAGTCCAAACCTGGTCCTCCCCAGCTGAGAGCTAGCTGCCCTAACACCTACTCTTTCCACACTTTTTGTGTTTTTGTACTTGTAGATGGACAACACACCTTTATTTTATTTGTTTATTTTTATGCAATGCTAAGGATTTAAACCAGTGCCTCACAAGTGCTAGGCAAGTGCTCTGCCACTGAGCTATAGCCCCAGCCCCATACTCTTTCTTTCTTTCCTTTTTTTTTTTTTGGGTACTGGGGCTTGAGCCCCTGAGCTATAGTCCCAGCCTTTTTATTTTTTATTTTGGGGGAGGGTCTCACTAAGTTTCTGAGGCTGGCCTTGAACTTTTAATCCTCCTGCCTTGGCCTCTACTCAGGAGGCCTCCACTCAGGAGGTTAAAGCAGGAGGATTAAAAGTTCAAGGCCAGTCTCAACAATTTAGCAAGTCCCTGTGTCAAAAGTAAAAAGGAGTGGGCTGGGGATATAGCTCAGTTGTTAGAGTGCTTACCTTGCATGCATAAGGCCCTGGGCACCATACACACAAAAAAATAAATAAACAAAAGAAAAAGGAGTAGAGATGTGACTCAGAGGTAGAGGACTCCTGGGTTCAATCCCAGTACTTAGGGGGAGAAAAAGAGTGTGAGTCTAGGAATGGGAGGTGTTTATCCAACTCTACCTCTCTCACTGCAGATGGGAGATCCTGGAGATCTACGGTCATCACACAGGCCTCATAGGGACCTGCAGCTTATTGTACAGGATTCATTTTGCTGAATGCCTTGCTGTCATGGCTCCCTGTTCACCCCCACTCATTTTTTAAATTGGGCCTGATTTACAAACATCTCAGAGCCCTGAGCACTTCAGGAAGAGACACCTCTATTTGTGAACACACCATGCTGACTCCTCATTTTTACTCTTAGTGCTTGTTAGAAAAGCTGTTCTATCCCAGGGCTCTGGATGGTGAGGCCAGGATATGCCTTCTGATTCCCTCCTTGTATAGACAGGAAACCAAGGCCCAGAGATAAGCAAGCAGAGCAAGGAGCCCTGGGTGGGAGGAGACTGAGTGGGCTTATGTCAGAATGGCTATGGACTCACTTTGACACTGGGCCAATGGTGGGCATTTGTTGGTCCTTTTTAGCTGCCCATCCAAAGGAGCTCAGCAGAAGCCCCTCTTTGCTCCAGGACCAGTCACAGGGACAGGTTGCCACACTCATACTGAGCTGGCCTCAGAGAAGTTGGATCTCTTAAGCCTCTGTTGACTCAGAGTAGCTGCATACAGAGATGGCACTAGGACCCAGGGAGGAGGGGGGCAGCCTCCAGGCTGGAAGGGGTGGGTGAAATGCTGGTAGACAGATCTCCCCAGAGGCCGTGAAGCTCTGATCAGTTCTGCCTGGGAAGGGACCAGAAAGTCTCAGAGGTCTGGGGCCTGATGCTATTTATTGAGAATCTATCTAGTCTAATACAAGGGAGATGTATACCCAGAAACAGTGACTTTGGACAACGGCCTGAGTCAGGGGCTGGAGGAGTCCTGGTAAAAGCTCCCAGGTGGGACTGAGACTAGAGTGGAGATTTTGCCAAAGTCTGGCTAGCCTGTGAACCTTGAGCCAAGTGAGAGCAACTTCCGGCTGGGTTTGCACACTCCAATGGGAATTGGGTTGGGTGTGTATAGGCTTGGTGTGTCTCTTGGTTGTTGGGGTTGCAAGTTGTGGGCATCCCTGAGTTGCTGTGGGACTGTCATCCCTGCAAGTTAGTCTCTTGATTATCGTGGGTGTGTGTGCCCATCTTTGGATCTCGGGTGTTCTGGGGACCGAGTGCCTGTATGTAAATAGGTTGTTGCAGAGGTGTGTACCTGTGAGGGTGGGAGGGGGACAGCAAGAGGGGGTTCACAATTAACTTCCAGAATCCCTTTCTAACACCTCGCCTTCCGTCTTCTAAGAGCCCACTCTATCTTGGCCACTCGTCACCCGGCCCCCAAGCTCTGCCTGAAGACTGCACCCCCGCCCCCGCGCGCGCCCAGTCCTCTCCCGGGGCGTGAGAGGGCGGGCACTAGGACCCGGCGGGGCGGGGCGGGGCGGGGCTCCGAGCTCGGTCTGCTTTACCTCCGCAGCCTGGAAAATACCAAGCGAGGCGAGCGGAGCCCCGGAGCCCCCAGCCTAGCCCGGAGGGAGGAGCGCGGGAGGGGGCGCGCGGGGCAGGGGGTGCGGGGCGGGGCCGGGCGGCGGGACCCACTGCTCCTCCCCCCAGGGCCCCCGCGCGGCCCCCGGTCGCCCGGGCAGCGGCGGCAGCGGAGGCACTCGCACCCCGGCCCCGGCGGGCCCCGGCGGAGCAGCGGACACAGGTGAGTGGCCCCGCCGGCCGGCGCCCCACCCCGCCCCCGCCCTCACCCGCGCGCATCCTGCGCCCGCGCCGCTGCAGAGTTAGTTGAGCCGGTCCGGCCACCACTGCGCGGGGGCCCCCCCGCCAGACCGTCCGTCACCTCGGATCCCCGCGTCCCGACAGGCTTCCGCGGGCCACCCGCACCCGATACGTAGCCCCCGCGCCGGTCCCAGAGAGGTCTGGGGTCGCTCATTGGGGGTAGCCCCCGTGACTGTCCTGTGCCCGTTCGCCCTGCCCAGGGGCCAGTCCCTGTCTAACCACACCAGTTCAGGACCCCAGCAGCCCCACCCGCGCCCCCAGCGCACTGACTCCGGTCCCCAAACCGGTCTTGCAGGTCCCAGGAAGGTGGCGTCAGCATCTGCAACCGCGTCGACAACGTTGTCGGAGCCTCCGCGGAGGACCCGGGAGAACCGGACTAGGACCCGGGTGCTGGGCCTCCCCTCTTTCCCCATGGAGAAGTCATTGGCCTCAACAGAGCCTCAAGGGCCACGGCCAGTCCTGGGCCGCGAAAGTGTCCAGGTGCCGGACGACCAGGACTTCCGCAGCTTCCGGTCAGAGTGTGAGGCTGAGGTGGGCTGGAATCTGACCTACAGCAAGGCTGGCGTGTCTGTGTGGGTGCAGGCTATGGAGATGGATCGGACTCTACACAAGATCAAGGTAGGGGTGCACTACTGCACCTGCAGCTTCCACCACACTTTACTGCCTCATCCCAGAGTCTCCTGTTCTTGCTGCAGGGCCACAGACCCCTGGGGGTGCATCTCGGCCCATAAAGAGTCTCCTGCCAGGAACCAGGAGGAGGCATGGTCTACTGAGCCAAGTCTCCATTATACAGATGGGCCAACTGAGGCCTAGAAAGGGGATGTGACCCACTCTGGCTCACTCAGTCAGAAGCCAGGCATGCCCCTGTCTGCTTAGGAGGGGGGCTGCTGCTAGGCCTATCCAGGAGAGTGGTCTCCCCCAGGGACCCCTATGTCCAGCAAGCCACCACTTGGCCCCTGACTTGAGTCACCCCATGCCAGAGACCCCCTTTCTCCCTAATTCCTGGTTCTCAGCCTGAGCTGGGTCTCTCCTCCTAGCTCTGCCTGATCTTTCCTGCCTGATCCTTTTCTCTCTCCCTTCCCTCCCTGGCAGCTCCCTGAGTCTCCAGCAGGGGCTCAGTATTGTGGCTGGCAGATTGTGACTGGCAGATCATGAAGGCAGGGCTTTGATGTCCCTACCTTGCACTGGGACAGGCTGGGTTGGGCTGGGAAAGCAGGGAACCTGTGGTCAGGTCAGAGGCCAGCTCAGAGAACAGTTGCAGACGCAGCAGCCCCTCACAGGCACCCTCTCACTCCCCTGCAGCTTCATGCTTCTCCTCTCTCAGTCATGAGGTAGACTTGGGATTTGATGGGTAGATGGGACAGAGGCTGAAGACCCTGTTGTAGGGGCCACAGTAACTTCCAGGACACACCTGGTGTTGCTGTGAGTACCACATTTTGAGGGTGGGTAGCTCTCCCTTCAGAGGGCTTCTGGCAATAGGCTGTGCCCTTGCTTCCTTTCCCTTGCCCTCTTCTCCCTTCTGTCCTGGAGCATGTGGAGGAGTACATTCCTGTTGCCAGGGGCCAGGATGGACCTCTCCTGCCTGGGACCTGATCTCTGACTTCATTTGGGTATCCTGCCTCACACCAGACCTGAGCTGTCTGACCTTTCCCTTCTTTTTTAAAAAAATATATATATTTATTTGTTTTTAGTTGTACACAGTGCCTTTATTTTTACGTGGTGCTGAGGATGGAACCCAGGCTGCGCATGTGCTAGGCGAGCGCTCTACCACTGAGCCACAACCCCAGCCCCTGACCTTTCCCTTCTGATCTTGTGCCTTTCTGCCTCATTTTGCCTTATCATTTACTGCTTTGTCCATCTTGTCCCCACATGATGTGGCTTGCTCTTTCTGCCTTCTCTTTTCCCTTCTGCAACTCTCTGCCTACACCCTGGCCATCTGACTCTTTCTCTTTGGGTTTACATGTGTGCCTCCCTCTCTAGGTCTTTGCCCAGGCTCGAGGACCCTGGGCATTTCTCAAAGGCCTAACCCATGTCTGAACTGAGGAGCAGGGAAGGGCAGGACAGCTAAGAGGTCCCAGCTTGGTACTGCCTGAGGGGGCAGGGACAGATTCTATCTTCTCCATGCATCCAACACCAACAGGGCAGGGATGTTTATTGAAGGAAGGGGGAAGGAAGGGACTAAGGAACAAAGCAAATGAAAAGTGAGTAAGGTGGCTACAAAGGAGACTGATTGTGACCTGAGAAGGGCTTAAGGCTGGCAATTCTCAGGGAGGTGGGAAAGTGTAGTTTCCTCATGAAGGCTGGTTCTGGGGGGTGGGAACTCCCACCCTCTGTCAACAGGGTGGAGCTGTCTCCTCCATCTGGCTTGGTTAATGAGTAAACCCAACCCAGCCCGGAACTGGAGTTGGCAGGTCTGGGGGCCAAGTTGCCACAGTAGACCCCATGTAACCAGATCAGACTTGTCAGATGGCCTTCCTTGGGGGTGGAAGTCTTAGAAAAACTGGGATGTTCTGGGCAGGGTATATACTCTGACTCTACTTCCCTCTCAGACTGAGCAGAGGCTGGAGGTGCCAGAGGGGCCTTTGAAAGCCCTGTTTCATATTCCCCTTCCTCCCACACTGGGGTGCAGGTAAGGATAGTGAGGCCCAGAGGAGTCAGGAGCCAGCCTAGGGTCACACAGCCAAGTTCCAGCAGAGCTGGCCTAGAGCCCAGATGTGCTAGCCTCCCTTATTTTTCTCCTCATGCTGCCCCCAGCTCTTTTCCCTGCAGTAGAGGAGATGAGCAGAGCCTGGGAGGAGACTAACACCTTGGTCATAAGCATCACCAGGGCCAGTCCCCCTTCCTTTCCTTTCAGCACAGCAGATGGAACTCTGGGAGCTAGGCAAAGGCCTCTTTGTGCTACCCATTTTCAAGATTCCAGGACTCTCAGGTGCCATGCAGCTAATCCTGTTTCTGATAAGAACTCCTCTGAGCGAAGCATTTTTCTCCTTCAACTAATTCACCCTCAGGCAAGTCCTGGATGGTAGTAGGCTTGTAGCCTTGTTACAAAGAAACAGAGGTTGAAAGAGAAGATGTCCTTTGCCTAAGGTCAGAAAGCGGTTGAGGCAACTGGCTCCAGAGCCTCTGCCCCTCTGTGCATGAGCTCACATCATTAGGCAACATCTGGCCTTTAACCCCATCAATAACTCTTTGAAGAATCAAGAACGCAGTGTTCTCATCATCCCCTTCTTGTTTGATAGATCACAAAGCTGAAGCCTACAAAGGGGAGTGACTTGTCAAGGTCAGACAGCAGGTTGAAGCCAGAGTTCCAGGGATGACTGGGTCACCCCAGGAAGCTGAGACTCAACTACAGGTGTTTGTTGAGCTTCTGTTCCCCTCCCCTCTCTTCTCTCCTGTCCCAGCCAGCTGCCCCTAGACATGCCCTGTGCCCATGATAGAAGGGGAAAGGCATGTGTGTGGAGAGGGCCATCTACTTATTTACTTGATTGATTTCTTCCTCTTCTCCCTACCCCTGTGTCCAGAGGTCCCTGAAAGCTACCATGGCTCTGGGCCCAGCAGTTGGAACCAGGACAAAGGAAAGAGGCTGTTGGAGGCCACTTCTACTCTTCCCCTCTCTTCTGACCTCCAGCCTGGCCTGGCCCCAGGCCTGTGCCATGCTCTAGGTACTGAACAAGAGGCAGACAATGCCTCCTGAGAGTTCAGGCTTTGTATCAGAGGCAGACGCTGAACATGGATTCTGTGTACAAGGCAAAGGGCTGCTTGGAACCTAAACCCAAACCCAGGAACCCAGGAACCTAAGCCCAGCCCGCTCCCCCATGGTTCCCTTAGAGATATAAGAAATGAAAACCTGGAAGCCGGGCGTGGTGGCGCACGCCTGTAATCCCAGCACTTTGGGAGGCTGAGACAGGAGGATCGCGAGTTCAAAGCCAGCCTCAGCAATGGCGAGACACTTAGCAACTCAGTGAGACCCTGTCTCTAAATAAAATACAAAAAAGGGCTGGGGATGTGGCCCAGTGGTCGAGTGCCCCTGAGTTCAATCCCCGGTACCACAAAAAAAAAAAAAAAAAAAAACAAAAAATAAACCTGGAGATTGTGTCCATCATTCAACCAGGGCCATCTGGGGACCAGTCTCAGCTGTGGTGTCCTCTTGCCATGTGTGACCATGGACATGTCCCTGCCTATCTCCAGACTGTTTGTGTTTGTCCTTCTGTGCCAGTGGGCCCTCCTGACCCCAAGGACCTCTGAACTCGGTGCCTGGGCCAGTGCCGTGGGTGAGAGATGAGGAGCAGAGGGCAGATAGCAGATGACATGGCCTGCTCAGCCCTGCCCTGGATGCCATGTGCTCAGGGCCCTTTGGTTTTTTTTTTTTTTTTTTTTGGTACCAGGGATTGAACTCAGGGGCACTCGACCACTGGGCCACATCCCCAGCCCTTTTTGTATTTTATTAGAGACAGGGTCTCACTGAGTTGCTTAGCGCCTTGCCATTGCTGAGGCTGGCTTTGAACTCGTGATCCTCCTGCCTCAGCCTCCCAAGTGCTGGGATCACAAGCGTGCGCCACCGTGCCCAGCTGCTCAGGGCCCTTTATGTCTGCTCTATGCCTAGCCTTGTGCATGGCTAGCCACATGAGGAAGCAGAGGATGAGAACTGGGCCCTTCCTCAGGTTTCCAGAGTCTGGTGGAGAGGGAACAGAAAATTCCAGGTGACCCCTGCCTAGCACAGGTTACATATTCACAGGCCACTCAGAGGCAGGGCTGGGGCCTGGTGGGAGTCCACACCTAGGACAGGTGCAGGCTGGGTTGGAGGGCCCTTGAGAGCCTTGGTTCTAAAGCAGGTGTGGGATGTCTCTTGTGGGAGTGTAGCAGAGAACCTGAAGTTCCTCTTGCCACAGGAAACTGGGCAGTGGGGACCTGTCTTCTCTGACTTCCTGTCCTGCAGCCCCTCCCATTCCCCTTTGAAGGAAGCTGTAGTGGCCCCCTCCAAGCCCTGTTTCACTGACCACCTGCCCCACATCACAGGCCCTCTGGGTCCCAGACTCAAGCCAGTGCTCAGGTCTTACTCCCTGCCCTCTTCCCTTCAGTGCCTCTTTCCCTCTCCCTGTGAAATGCAGCTCACTCAGGGATCTCCAAGGGCCCTTCTTACTCTTAGCCAGTGGGCCCTGTAGCTTTCTCTTATGGTCTGAGACTTAAAAGTGTCCTGGGGAAGGTGGGGCCAGGGCCAGGACCCTTCACAACTGTCCTGCAGGGTAGGGCTATTAGCTCCATCAAGCACACATGGAAACTGAGGCTCAGAGAAGGAATTCCCATGTGTAAGGCCAAACAACTAGAAGTGGCCTGAAGTTGGGTCAGAACCCAAGTCCTTGGATCCTCAAGGCTGAGTTCTCTTGGCAACTTGGGCCTAGTTATTAGTGTGGTTAGGCCCTTCTCTCTCCAGACCCATGGCTTAGAACTTATCTTTCCCTTCATTCTTGGGTCACCCTGTGCTGTGTCACTGTGGGAGGGCACCCTGAGGGCACCCAGCTGGGCAAGAACCTACTCCTTATTGTGTGACCTTGGGGGCCATTTTACTTTCCTGGGTCCATTTTCTTTTTGTTCTTTTATTTTTTTCCCCCTGGTGCTGGGGATTGAACCCAGGAACTCACATATGCTAGGCAAGTGCTCTACCACTGAGCTACATCCCAAGTCTTCTTAATTTTTATTTTGAGACAATGTCTCACTAAGTAGTCCAGACTGGCTTCAAACTACCATCGTCCTTCCTCAGATTCCCAAGTAGTTGGGATTATAGGTGTGTGCTACCATGCCTGGCTGGGTCTATTTTCTTATCTGTGGTGGCAGGGGCAGGAGTTAATCTAGTTTTAGGGCCTTGGACTGCATGAGTTCAGGTCCAAGCTTGGCCTTTGCCCTCTCTAGGGTTCAGTTTTCTCATCTCTACAGAAAGTTTCTGGGAAGGAGCTTTGTAGAGACTTTATTAACCTTAGGCCAGGGTAGGAAGACTTTACTGCTAGATAGAGTAAGGATGAATGTTAAGGCCTTGATAATCTGTGCCAGGAGGGGACTTTGAATTCAGAATTAGATCTTGAGTACCCCTGTCCTGGCTAGCTCTAGACTGACTTGGCATGGGGGAAGCCAGAAGAAGTAACTCTAGAGCTGTCTTTAGGGAACAGGCTACCAGAGATCATGCCCCAGGTAGTTAGTTTCCAGACTTTAGAGGGACCTCAAGGAAGAGAAAGGTCAGAGGTGAATGGGGGTATTAGGGAAGCCCTCCTGCCAGAGGTGCCTGATTGAGTTGAGGATATAGGGGAGAGAGAGCACAGGAGTCCTGGCTATGTGGCTCCAGGCAAGTTGTCTCTTCCTAGGCTTCAGTTTCCTCCTCTTTCAGCACAGTAGCACTGTGCTGCCCTGCCTTCTTTGGGCACTTCGTTCATTCATTTGCTCATTCAATAAACATCTGCTGATATCCTTTCCACCTGCTGGAGGTGGGGGATAGCGGGGAATCAGACCCTGTCCCTCAAGGAGCTCCCAGTTGGATGCTGAGCCAGACACTTGTCACAGAAGCTGTGGAAATCCAGAGGGGTCAGGCCTTGGGGGTCAGGGAATGTTTCACAAAAGAGGAACATTGAGGTGATCCTTTTGGAATTCAGTGGATAAACAGAAGTACAAGTTTGATAGCATCAGGAGCATTCCATATAGAGGAAGATCTGCATGAAGGCCCTGAGGCAGGAAACAAGGCAGTGCATGTCGAGAACTATAAGTTGTTTAATATGAGTACTGGAGGAAGTTAGAGAGCTAGGCCAGGGGTCTGGGTCTTGAGCATAAAGTCATGAGATTGCAGGGGAGGGTTTTAGACAAAGGAGGAGGTGGGAAATCCTGCTGCTACCCTTTGTGTCCAGGGAGAGGTGCCAAGCCTACACCAAAGCAGGGCTGTGGTACATAGGGCTAAGAATCACATCCAGAGAGATTTAAGAGGTGTAACAAGGGGACACGGTGGTCACTGATGTGTGAACTGTGAACTAGTGCAGGCTGGGGTGTAAGGTGGTAGGGATGTGCATCCTCTTTGCACCTGCCCTGGGAGTGGGTTGGGGGTGCCTCCAGTCTGTCCCTGTTGGGAGATGAAGATTCCCCAGCCCCTAGACGGGCTCTCTGTCCTCCACACCCAGCTCCCCAGGCTCTGGCTTTTAAACTTTAACGAGCCCCAGCTCAGTTTCCAGCCGAGAGTCTTTAAAGTTTCAGGAGATGAGAGAAAGGAGGAGTCCTGGAGACAGCTGGGTTTTCTTTCTTCCCCTGCGTCTCCACGCCTGGCTGGGCTGCCGGGAGCCAGAGCTGTATGCTTCATGACCCCAGAGGCCTGGCACTCTGTGGGGATCTGGGTTCTTGGCTGGACCGCTCCAGGCTATTTCTTTTTTCTTTTTTAAAATATTTATTTATTTACTTTAGTTGTACACAATGCAATGCATTTATGTTTACGTGGTGCTGAGGATCGAACCCGGGCCGCGCACGTGCGAGGCGAGCGCTCTCCCGCTGAGCCACAACCCCAGCCCGCTCCAGGCTATTTCTGAGGGACAGTGGTCATAGGCCTGTGTGCCAGGTTGCCACCAATAATAGATGGGAGTAGAGACCTATTCAAGCTCTGACCCCTTACCTTTGCCTCTGACCTCGGCGACTGGTTGGGGGAAGGCATCAGACCAGGTGTCAGGCTGGAGATGTCTCCACTCTTCTTCATGCTTCCCGTTGGTATGCTTGAACTGGCATTGATGCTCTGGAGTCTCTGGAGACTCAGAAACATGGGCATGGAGGGCCCCATGCCAAATACAGGCTCCTCTCACCTGTCATTAAAGAGAGCCTGGGACAGGTGGCACAGGGCAGCTGGCACTTTTCTCTGGGACTTTAACATACCACTGTTTTCCTGCCTCAGCCTGGGCTTGCTAAAGGCGGGTACCTGCCACCTCCGATATCTTTCTAGAATGCTGATGTCTTGGGCCAGGTGAATAATGTCCGCACTTTTGGGAAGCAGGAGTGACTCCTACCTCAGATCTCCCCTGTGGTGCCTAGGCCACTTAATCTCACCTTTTGGGTTCATGTCACAACACCCATCTGCCATTGACTCTCTCAGATCCCCTTTTTCATCTTCTGGTCCCCCTTCTCTGTCTTTGGGTCCTTTTAGATTGCCTGGGACCTGGTACTAAGTGAGCAAGGTGATGAGCCTTGAGGGAGAGGCCTGCTCGCCAGAGTGGGTGGAGCTCTCTGTGCGGCTCTACCATGCATGTGTTCATTCATCCTTTAATTCCACACATTTGCTGGGTACGTATTATATGCCAAGTGTGTGTTATGTCCGGGAATTTAGCATCAAACCACACAAGATCCAGCAGCTCGAACCCTGCTGTCATGGGGTTTACATCCTGAAGGGGAGCCAAGCAAAAGGGAAGCAAACAATTAAATAAGAGACCAGATTACAGTTGTGTGAGGACAGGACAATTGAGAGGGTTGAGGGTTCTATGTCTGGGCTTTTGTGAGTGGAGCTGGATTGTGGATGACTGTGTGTGTGATGTAGACCATTGGATGAACTGTGAACTCCCTAAGGCAGGTACCAGGATGCCCATTTCCTCTTTTCCTGCCCCATTAACAGCCCTGGAGTGGGCACCAAAGATCAGTCAATCTATACTGAATGCATGTGTGTGTGTCTGCAGTTGTGTCTGAGCCTGTGAGTGTGAGACTGTGTTTCTGTGTCTGGTTTTTCTTTGTGTGTGAGTCACACGCCCTCACTGCAGAAGCAGAGTTGTCTCTGATCCAGTTGTGTCTCCTCAGATGTCTCTTGGCAGTACCCGCCCCCTGACTCAACTCTGTTTCTGCCATGTATTCCCCTTTCTGCCTCCAGTGAAGTCTCCTGTCCTCACCTCCAGAACCATCTGTGGGTCTCAAGGTGTCCCTTTTAGGTGTGTTTTTCTATCCCTGTCTTTGTTCCCCTCTCCCTCTATGCTTACTGCCTCTTGTTCCTTTTTTTCTACATTATCCCAGTTATTCTTTCATATAACAAACCTCTTCTCTTGCCTCTTACCCACTCTGCCAGTCACTATGCTGGTGCTGGGGAACTGGAGATGAATAAGACCTGAGCCCTCCTCCCAAAAGATTC
Organism: Tamias sibiricus; assembly: GCA_025594165.1. Taxonomy (NCBI): domain Eukaryota; kingdom Metazoa; phylum Chordata; class Mammalia; order Rodentia; family Sciuridae; genus Tamias; species Tamias sibiricus. Next base: position 69,534,617 of record CM046657.1, on the reverse strand, counting down.
AAGACCTGGTGGGGGAGACAGAGATGGAGCCAGCCCTTCTTGAGAAGTGCAGGGACCGAGGCTTACACTGAGGCTAAAGGGGGCCAATGACTGACAGCATGGTGGGGGATGGAAAGAGCCTTCCTTCACCAGGAGATGGGATCTGGATGGTGCCTAGGGGCCCAGCAAGAGTCCGGCAGCACACTGACAAGGTCCTGTGAGTCCCTCAGTGAGACAGCCTGCCTATGTGTGGTAGGCATACAAAGCCGAGGGTGAGGAACAGTGGGGACAGAGCCAGAGTGGGAGGACATTTTGGAATTTGGATTGTCTCTTGAAGGCACAGGGGGAGAGAAAGAAAAAAATGTTTGAGAGGAAGCTAGTAGAGGCTTTCAAGCTGGGCAGTGCCATCGTCAGCTCTGGGCTTTAAAAAGCTCCCTGGCTACAGGGACCTGATTGGCCTGGAAGCCAAAGAAGAGGATGTGGCTATAGGGCTTGAAGCAATGATAGTGAGGCCTGCCTGGGTGACCAGAGAGGGGTTTCTGGGAAGGCTGAGTCTGAGTAGAACCCAAGGGGCAGGATTGGTAAGAGAAGAGTGAGAAATGAGTCTAGAATCATAGCCCGGTTTCAGGCACAGGAGGGAGGGCATGGGAGGGGAGTGGGTATTGGGGGAAGAAATATGATGACCCTGGATATGGTCATCTTGAGAGACCTGTTGGCTGTCCAGGGTGTGAGGTCCAGGAGGTTTATGAAAATGAAGTCTGGAGCTTACTAGATTTTCAGGGGGGGTCATCCCTGAAGTCCTGTGAAGTGTTTATCCTTTTATTCTTTGTCTGTCTTGATGTCCAGTGGCAGCTTTGACCCCTGTCTTATCTTCTAGGCCTGTCCACTCTCTGCCTCTCTTTCTCAGCTCTCTGTCTTCCATCTGGCTCCCCCTCCTCCCCCAGGATAGGAGTGAGGAGGCAGGAGGTCAGAGCAGGATGTTCATTACTGCTGCAGAGCTGGGGCTTGCTGCCCTGGAGCCTGGAGTGGGTGGGAGTCCAGGTGCTGGAGACCAGGGAGAGGGAGTAGAAGAGGCAGAGCAGGGAGGCTGCTGGACGCCTGTAATCCCAGCACCAGGGAGGCAGGAGGATCGCGAGTTCAAAGCCAGCCTCAGCAATGGCGAGGCAAGAACTCAGGACCCTGTCTCTAATAAAATACAAAAAAAAAAAGGGCTGGGGATGTGGCCCAGTGGTCGAGTGCCCCTGAGTTCAATCCCCGGTACCAAAAAAAAAAAAAAAAAAGAGGCAGAGCAGGGATGAGTCACTCAGCCCTGGTTGGAGAGCAGCGCAGAGGGCCCAGCTGGGTCTGTTTGGGGAGCTCTGTCTAGAGAGACATGGCAGCACCTCCACTCTCCATACAGTCTCAGGGAGCCCACTTTTGTGGAAAGATAAGTTTGGATTAGCTGCTGTCAGGTCTTTTTCTCATCAGAGGACTGGGCCTCAGAAACTGTCTGACCATTTTATAGGCGGAAATATTGACCCAAAGAAGGGGAAGGAGACCTTGCATTGGGCCATAGCACATGTGCTTCATGTGTCCTTCCAGCTGCCTCCACCCCAGGCAGAGCCAGTCCCAACATCCCCTTCCCACTCCACCCACCTACAAAGTCCCAAGCTCTAGTGTGGATGCCTTGAGAACAGGCCTCTTTTAGCAAGGCAATGGCTTACCTGGGATTCTTTGAGTCCCTCACAAAACAGAGCCTGGTTCTTGGGGATCAGTTTCAGGGGTGGACTTTGGTTCACACTGGGTTCCTCCACTTCACTTTTCTGAACCACCATTTACCAAGGGGCATAATCTTCTCTCAGGCAATTGAAATGATGGAATTAGATGAGTCTGTAAAACCCTTAGCATAGAATCTGGCACAGAGCTGGTATCTTCTTAACACTTGTTGAATGGATGAATGAATAAAGAGTTTGAGGTACCCAAGGGACAGCTCCACTTGTCACTTCATCCTTGTTCACTCATGTCACTTGGGTTTCTTTATGCAACTGCATATGCCCTCTCCTTTCCCTGACCAGTTGGACCATTTCTAGTTGTCAGGTTTGTGCCATTTCCTCTTCCAGGAACCTCTCCCCCTACCCTTTTTCATTTGGGTGCCATGTGCTCTTCTGGTCTTCCTTTCGGGCTCAACTTTCATGCCTCTCCCTGTATCTGTACCTCCTGCTTCCTTCTGTTTCTGCCCTAACTTTCCCCTTTGCCCCTCTCACCTCCTGCCCAAGGGTGGCTGGCCCCAGTCCCTTCTGCTTCCTGGTCCCACACAGTGTTCTGGGTTCTCAGGTATAGAGCTGCTTGGCTATTGCTTCTGCTCTGGGCAGTCTAGTATCCTTAGCCTTGGAGGAGCTTGGTGACATGTTAGCCCAGCCAGACGCTGTGGTGCATTTCCATCACCTCAATGTCATACAGACAGCCTCAGGACCCCGCTCAGCAGAGCCCAGGCTTTCAGGTCCAGGAACAAAGACTTGGGGTTACAGGACAACACTTTTAATTAGAAAGTGTTTTTTAAATTTGTTTTTTAGTGCATTAGAGTTACACATAGTAATGGGATTCATTTTGATATATCCATAAATGCACATAACCTAGTTTTCTTCATTTTAATCCCCAGTACTTCCTCTGAAAGTGTGTTTTTCAATATATTGTATAAACTATATTATAGCAACAGTAACAGGAATCCAAAAATGAGAGTCTGGGGAGGTGGCAAGTGCCTATATTCCCAGCAACATGGGAGGCTGAGGCAAGAGGATCACTTGAGCCCATGAGTTCAAGGCCAGCCTGGGCAACATAGGGAAAGCCTGTCTCTAAATACATAAAAATATAAATAAATGAAAAATAAATCACCTAGAGCTTCTCCTTGGTTCCTTCTAGTTTTCTTTTACAGGTGCAATTTATAGATAGTTTAAACCATGGCACAGGTATTAGTTTGTATCCTGTTTTGTTTATTTAACATTTTATCTGTAGAAGTTTCTCATATTGCTACAGAGTTGTTAATTCATGAAAATTTCTGCCAGCTGCTCACCACCAGGCCTGTTCTGGGTTCTGAGGTGCAGAGTTGCTTGACCATTGCCTTTGCTCTGGGGGAGTCCAGGACCTTCAGTGGCTTTGCAGTAATCATTAAGATGATGTGTCATTCTTAGCCAAATGGGGCCTGCTGATGCTGGTGTTCCAGGTTGTTCTCCAGCAACTTACTAATTACAACTCATTCAATATACTCATGAATATTGTAACAGAATTTTTTTCTTATTTTACATTTTTTCCTGAGTATAAATTTCTAGTTCTAGGGGTATAGAAACTGATTTGAAAGACATATTTTGGTGATTTTTAGAATATTTACCAAACTGTTTTCCAGAATTGTGGAACTAGTTTTTGCTGCCACTGTTAACATTCTTTGTTTTTTGTTTTTGTTTTATTTGGTGATGATGATCAAACTCTAAGCATGTGCTCTACCATTTACTTACCTCTGAACTAGACCCACAGTTTTACAAGCAACGTATTTTATATATTTCTGCTAATTTTCTAAGTATAAGTTGGTATAAATTGGTACTTCAGGGGCTGGGGTTGTGGCTCAGCGGCAGAGTGCTTGCCTCGCACGTGTGCGGCCCGGGTACGATCCTCAGGACCATGTAAACATAAATGCATTGCATTGTGTACAACTAAAGTAAATAAATAAATACTTAAAAAAAATTGGTACTTCAGTATAATTTTTTTCCTAGGGTATTTTTTTTTTTTTAAGATGGGCCTCATTCATGAAATTATAGGCATGCCACTGAGCCCAGATAATTTTTTTTTCTCTTTTTAAAATCAAAACCATTAAAGGACTAGGGATATAGCTCAGTTGGTAGAGTGCTTTCCTTGTATGCACAAGGCCCTGGGTTCGATCCTCAGCACCACCCAAAAAAAAAAAAAAAAAAAATCAAAACCATTAAAGATCTCAAAGCAAGCTCCAGAATCTCCCCTGGATACAGCTCCCAATCCCTGCACTCCTTTGTAAGATGACAACAGAAGCAGCAGTCATTCTCAAGGCAGAGAGATTTATAGGGATCCAGGGGGCTAGTATGACTGAGCTGTCTTCTGAATTGCACAGGAGTACTGAGGGCCAGAGGCCAAGGCCCAGTATTCTGATTTAGAGATGCTCATTCAGACACTAGTTCTATTTATATTTTATTTTTATTTTTTGGTGGTGCTGGGGATTGAACCCAGGCTTCATGCATGCTAGGCAAGTGCTCAACTGCTGAGCCACATCCCCAGCCCATTTTTAAATTTTTATGTTGAGGCAAGATCTCACTAAGTTGCCTACTCTAGCATAGAACTTGTGATCTATGCCTCAGCCTTGTGAGTAGCTAGACAGGCATAACCTTTTGTTGGGTCACTTCTTCATCCCTGCACTCAGGTAGCAAGTCTTAATTGAGTACTTGCTGTGTGCCAGAGGACCCCAAGATGAACAAGGAGCCATAACAATGCAGGCAAATTCATGCAGTGAGATGCCTGCTGATGGAGGGAGGGCCTCGGGGTGGAGGAGATAAGGAGGAGCAGGCTCCAGCCCAACCTGAAGAATTAGGGCCAGGAAGAGCTGCCTGGACAGGAGACAGCAAGCTGAAATTTGAAGACTGAATAGGAAGGAAGCAAGTGGGAGGAAGTTCTGGGGAAGGTAGCATTTTGGGCAGATCTGGAAGAGGAAGTGTCTCAGCACCCCTAATGGCAGGACTGATAAATATCTTTCCTCCCCCTTCTTTTTTTTTTTTTTTTTTGTCCTGGGTATTGAACCCAGAGGTACTTTACCACTGAGCTACATCTCCAGCCTTTTTATTTTATTTTTTATTTTTTGGTACTGGGGATTGAACTTAGGGGCACTCGACCACTGGGCCACATCCCCAGCCCTTTTTTGTATTTTATTAGAGACAGGGTCTCACTGAGTTGCTAAGTGCCACGCCATTGCTGAGGCTGGCTTTGAACTCGCAATCCTCCTGCCTCAGCCTCCCAGGTGCTGGGATTACAGGCATGTGCCACTGTGCCTGGCTTATTTTTATTTATTTTATTTTATTTTTTGGTACTGGGGATTGAACTTAGGGACACTCCACCACTGGGCCACATCCCCAGCCCTTTTTTTTTTTTTTTTTTGTATTTTATTTAGAGACAGGGTCTCACCGAGTTGCTAAGTGCCTTGGCATTGCTGAGGCTGGCTTTGAACTCGTGATCCTCCTTCCTTAGCCTCCCAAGTGCTGGGATTATAGGCGTGCACCACCACGCCTGGCTTTTATTTTTATTTTTGAGACAGAGTCTTGCTAAGTTGCTTAGGGCCTTGCTAAGTTGCTGAGGCTTGCTTTGAACTTGCAATCCTCCTGCCTCAGCCTGCTGAGTTGCTGAGATTACAGGCATGTGCCATCACGCCTGTCTCCTCTCCCTTGTTTCCCTGGAATATCTCTTCAGCACCCTGGAACGTCAGCAACTTGAAACATCTCTTAAGATTATTTGGAGGGTGGGGAAGGGTATGAGGGTCAAAGTCATAGAAGTCTCCGTTCTGGGTCCCCCAGAAACCAAGAGGCAAGTGGCAGGTCGTCCCTCAGCTCCGTCTTGTGCTAACCTCATGGGGCTTTGGGAGTAAGGCAATAAGCAATCCCTGAGAACAGAGCAAAGCAGAGCAAAGGGTCCCTGGTGCTGAGCCTTTGACCTTCTGTGTACCCTGGGCAGTTTGTGTTTTCAGAGCTTCCTCTCCTGATCCAACATGGTAAGGACAGGGCCTGGCTGTGGGTCATGAGGGTGGAATGGGTAGATCTGTTCAGGGCCCTAGTGTGGAGGGCTGTCAGCTCCTTCCTGTCTGCCTACCCTATAGAGGGATCTTGGCAGTTTTTTTTTTTTTTTTTTTTTTTTTTTTTTTTTTAATATTTATCCATTTACTTTAGTTGTACACAATGTGCTTATTTGTATGTGGTGCTGAGGATCAAACCCGGGCCACGCACGCGCCAGGCGAGCGCTCTGCCACTGAGCCACAATCCCACCCCAGTTTTTTTTTTTTTTTTTAATGTTTATTTATTTGCTTTTAGTTGTACACAATGCGTTTATTTTTACGTGGTGCTGAGGAACCCGGGCCGCGCACGTGCTAGGCGAGCGCTCTACCACTGAGCCACAGTCCCAGATTTTTTTAACTTTGTTCCTAGTCCTTTTATATCCTGCCCTTTGGGGATTAGCAGGAAGGCTCTGTTGGGCAGGGCCTGGGGAGTCAGAGAAAACTGCTGGAGAGCTCCAAGAAGGGCAGCTGCCACAGAGGGTTTATGTACAAGTCTCCTTTGATCCTCATACTACCACTCTGAAGGGAAGATGATCCCTATTTGACAGATGATGATACTGGGACTCAGAACTTCTGTTCTTTGTCCAAGCTAAGGCCATACAGCCAGAACATGGTAGGGCAGATGCCTGCCTGATGCAGACCACCCAGACTGCTGGGTAAGCTATATGTCTGTGGGGTCTGGCTGGGACCAGCAGGGCAACCTGATGGGGAAGGGTTTTCAGAGGGGGTTACCAGGTACAGAACCCCAGCACTGGGTTTCAGAAAAGCACAGTCCTGCCTTTGAGAGTAGTGAGATCTGGGGATTGAGTCAGGAACTTTGTTCAGAGGAAGAATATGTGAGCTGGGCCTTCCTGGTCAGCAAGCCCTGCTGAATTTAGTAAACACTGCCCGATAACCACCAATTAACTAAGGCAGACTCCAGTTTCTAGCATGTTTGTTTTAGCTGGGCCGGTTCTACTCTGATGAAGGTGGCAGAAAGTCTTGGCACTTTGGAGTCAGGAACACCTGACTCATGTTCTCTGCTCCACTGCTGTTAGCTGTGTGGCCTTGGCCAGTCATTGTAACTCTCTGGGGCTATTTCATCATCTGTTGAATGGAGAATGATGATTCTCACCTAGGTGTTGGAGGGTAAGAGGCAATGTCTGCAAAGGATGCAGCTTGGCGTGCTTGATGTTTACTAAATTCCAGCTCTCTGTGAGGTCCATGGTCCAGGTATTCCTGTCCACTTTGTGGGATGGTCAGTTGTTCAGTGACTCTGAGCATGTGGTAGAGCTTATTGAGGTTGGGATTATTGACCAGGACTGTAATTTGTTTGATCCTTTGAGCCACATCCCCTGTTGAACATTTCCTCTCATTAAAGTATGATTCTGTTTAGAAAGGGATTTGCTTAACAGGTATTCCATTACAAAACTGTGTGCTGAAAACTTATATGTGAAGTTAGTACAGTCTATGGGATATTTCCTTTACCCTTCTTTGGCCCTCAGTTTCTCCAGTGATGATCTGAAGAATGGAGGTTGAAGAGATCATCTCCTGGGTTCTGAGGACTTTGTGATAATCCATGTCCCCAAATCCCATGGGCAAAGATATTGGAGACCACTGTGTGAGGTCTTGTGGGGAGGGTCAGACTTGGGTTCATTTGTGTGTGTCCATGTGCTTGTTACTGCCCTGACTTTTGGCTCTCAAGGCCAGGGATCAGCCCCATGAAGGTGACCTGACTTCCTTTCCCAACTCTAGTTGGCCATCCTCTGGGTCTTGGGAGAAATTCCTGCCTTCCCTGTAGTGGAGATTCCTGGGAGTACCTGTTGGGTACTGGGCAAGGGGTGGAGAGACAGTCTGGACATTGGATCCTGCTCTGATCTTGTTTAATCCTCCCGGCCTCCTCCTGTGTCCTTTCAGTGCCTCAGCTCCTTATCATTTGGGGTTCAGTTGCCCTCTGCACCCCCCACAGTTCCTGTGTCTCCCCCTTTCAATTCTGTTCATTCTGTGTTCGGGTCCTAGCCTCGCTTACCACTCCATTTGGTGGGGCCTTTTTGAGGCAGGGCCCAGGTCTGGCTTGTCTGTGGTTGGTTCCCCACTGTCCAGTTTCAGGACTGGCACACAGCAGTCTTCAGAAAGGGGTGAATGGATGAATAGAAGGACAGAGTGAGTCAAGAGAGGTGCCCAGAACACAAAATATAAAGAGGTCCATGCAAATTTGACCTTATCCATTCTAGTGTGGAGGGATGAATGGCTTTTCAGAAAGCCTGATGAGTAGTAACAGCTATTTTTTGAGCATTCACGATGTGCTAGGCATATCACATACATCATCTTATTCAATCATGGTATCCTCAGGATATAGGTACTTTTATTCCCAGTTTTCATGTCAGGAAATTAAGTCTTTTAAGAATTAAATCTTGTGCCCAAGGGGAAGAGCTGGGGCTTGGATCAGAGGATTGCCAGCCTTAATGGCTGTATAAATCTCCCCTGGTTGTCTTCTTTGCTTGTCTAGTCTCTTCGGCCTGTAGCTCTCTGGGGGTGCTGTGGGGGAGGGGAGTTCCCAGGGGTTCTGGGCTATCCCAGATACTCATTGGGACCTCCATCTCATGGGGTTTTGGAGAGTGGAATGCTGAGGACAAGCCTGTAATTTCTCTGGTGACACTTGCTCCCTCTAGGTGTTGGTTTTCTCAGCTGTAAAGTGGCTGCATGTCAGGCTCTCTTCCCTAATTAGGCTTTAAAGGCTTTGTAGCCCAGCATGGCTCCTAGGCCAAGCACCCACCTCCCATTCAGTTCCCTTTCCAGTGGGAGCTCAAGGGTTCCAGTCAGATGAATTGACTTGCCCATGACCCAGTGGCTGTGGGTTCTGGTCACACATGCACCCACAGTCTGCAGTGACTCAGCTCTACCCCAGTACCTGTCCCTCCCAAAGCCTCTTAGAATTACACCTTGTGGGGTATGGCCAGCACAGCCAGCACAGGAACAAAGCCGGATATAATTTCCTTCATGGCACTGAGGGCTTTGGAAAGGCCCCTTGGGCTGTGGAAAGGCCCCTTGGCCAAGAGCCAGGCCAGCTGTCATGGGCTTGGTATGTCTGTGGACAATTACTTGACCTGGGCACTCAGCCTGCCTCAGTTTCTCACCTATGCCATTGAGGCCAGGGTTCTCACTTCCCAGCAGGGTCCTGCTGCTAGCCTTCCTCCACAAAAGTCTGCCACCAGCATGGGAAATCTTTGAAGTTTCCTTCTTTTTAAAAATTTTAAAAATATTTTTTTGGTTGTTGATGTACATTTATTTATTTATTTATTTATTTATTTATTTATATGTGGTGCTGAGGATGGAACCCAGTGCCTCACACATGCTAGGCAAGCTCTCTGTCACTGAGCCACAACTCCAGCCCCATGAAGTTTCCCTCTTTATCTTTGAGTGCAGTGATTACACCCAGTGGGCCCCTCTTCTCTCTTGTGGTTCTGCAAGTTTAGCTTCCTGCCTGCTGTCCCAGAATTGGGGAGGGCTCTGGGCTCTGGAGCCACAACAGCCCTGATCCAGTAGTCTCTGGGAAGAGGATGGGCAGTGTCAGCCCTTTCCTGTGTGCATCCAGCTGTGTGGATGGGGGTTGGGGTGGTGTCAGGCCTGGCTCCACAGAAGATGCATTTCCAGTTTGGATTCTAACATAAGAAGCAGAGTTTTGGGTTGGGGTTGTGGGTCAGTGGTAGAGCACTTGCCTAGCACATATGAGGCACTGGGTTCGATCCTTGGCACTGCATAAAAATAAATAAATAAAATAAAGGTATTGTGTCCATCTACAGCTAAAAAATATACTTAAAAAACAAAACAAAACAGAGTTTTGTTGTCACTGCCCCCTTCATACATTCACTGTCCAGGATAACATGTTTGAGGACTTGTAAAACCAGTCCAGCTTCTAAACTTGGATTTAGAGAAATTCTGATTTCCTCAGAAGTCACACTGAGTGCTCCCTGATGGTTAAGATATAGGAAGACCTGGTTTTGAATTCCTGCCTTCTTGCTTTCTGGCTGTGTGATCTGGGCAAGTTGCTTAATTTTCTGGGCTTTGGTGTTGTTTTGTAGCACAGGAATGATAACAAAAGTATGAGGTGAGGAGTGAGCACAGGCTGAATGTTAGCGCAGCACCTAGACCTTTGTATGGCTGCTCAAGAGAAGGCTGTTGGATGCTAATGGTGGTGCCCATCTGGCTTCTGCTGTCTTCTCCAACCCCCTTTCTCACCATTGCATCCTTTCCATCACTTTGTTCACGCACTCACTTACTCACTTCTCTTTCAGTCTAGTATAGTTCTCCAGTCTTTCCTTGGCTCTTAGAGTCATGGCACTTCTATGCCAATGCTTTTGTAAACTGTCCCCATTTGGGGTTTGTCAGATGTTTCCTTATGATTAATGTTATGTACCCTTGGTGGAGATATCACATAAGAGATTCCAGAATTCTTTTCAGTGCATCCTATCAGGTGGCACCTGGTTGTAGCTTCTCCTGTTACTAATGATATTCACTTTGATCATTTAATTGAGGTAGTATCTACCAGTCTTCTGTATTATAGTTATTCATTTTCCCTTTGTAATTAATAAGTATTTAATAGGAAGGTACTTGGAAACTGTAAATACCCTATTCCTCATCAAACATTCCTTATTCATACTTGTGTATATTTTGGTTTCTTGTTTTACTCAGTGAAGTATAATCTTTTGCTATCATTATTTTAATACAATTCGTCACAGATTTAACCCATGGTAGAGTGACCAACTGTCTTAGTTTGGCTGGGATTAAGGAGTTACCCAGGATTCGAGACTCTCAGTGGTAAAATTGGGAGAGTCCTAGGCAAACCTCTGTATTCTTGCCTACTACCTCTGGGCTTTTGCCCTGGCTGTTCTCCCTGGCAAGACCGCTTGGCAAACCCATTGCTCCTAGACTGAGCTTCTCTGTGAAACCTGAGGCCCCCACCCACCCCAGGAGCCAATCTCCTCTGAGCCCCCACTGAGCATTTCAGGGCACCTCCTGTTCCTTTGGCACCTGGAAGCTTCCCAAGGACAAGCCTCATATTCATCTCTGATTCCTTTGGGTTCAGGACTGTGCTGAATGGGGGCTGCTAGTTAAATGATTGGATCTAGTCATACCCCTCATGCAGCAGAAAAGCAAACAGTATAGAAAGGAAGGGTGACTTGTTTAGGGTCACACTTTGCAGGCTGGAGTCTGTCCTTTGACTTTTTTTTTTTTTTTTGTACTGGAGATTGAACCCAGGGCTTCATGAGTGCTGCTAAGCAGCACTGTACCGCTGAACTACCCCCAGCCCAGGCTTTAGTATTCTTAATTCTAAAATGGGATAAGAGGGGCTGGGGTTGTAGCTCAGTGGCAGAGCACTTGCCTAGCATGTGTGAGACGCTGGGTTCGATCCTCAGCATCACATAAAAGAATAAATAAAGGCATGCTGTCCATCTACAACTATATTAAAAAATTTAAAAAAAATAAAATGGGGATAAGACCTCAAAGCATTGCTATGAGAAGAAAAATGTATATAAAACAGTATTGTACATGGCACAGTATCTCTGGGAATATTTTTATTTTTGAAAAATGTTGTTATTAGCTGAGCAGGTAGCACATCCCAGCAACTCAGGAAGCTGAGGCAGGAGAATCACAAATTCAAGGCTACCCCAGGCAATCTTGTGAGACCTTGTCTCAAAATGAAAAATAAAAAGGGCTGGAGGAGTAGCTCAGTGATAGAGTGCCTCTGAATGTTCAATCCCCAGTACTGAAACACTTTTTTTTTTGGTACTGGGGATTAAACTCAGGGGCACTTGACCACTGGGCCACATCCCCAGCACCACCCCTGCTTTCTTTCTTTTGTATTTTTATTAGAGACAGGGTCTCACTGAGTTGCTAAGTGCCTTGCCATTGCTGAGGTTGGCTTTGAACTTGCGATCCTCCTGCCTCAGCCTCCCAAGTGCTGGGATTACAGGTGTGCGCCACTGCGCCTGACTTGAAACACTTTTTCTCATTATTGTAGAAGCAGTATTATAAGATCAGAAATACAGACAAACAAAAAGAAGGTAAAACCATATAGTCTTATCATATAGCGATTGCCACTGTTAACACCTTAGTGAGATCCTTCCCTCACTCCCTTCCTTCCTTCCTTCCTTCCTTCCTCCTTCCTTGTGGTGATTGAACCCAGGGACATTTTACCACTGAGCTACATCCCCAGACATTTTATTTGTATTTTGAGACAAGGTCTTGCTAAGTTGCTTAGAGCCTTGCCAAGTTGCTGAGACTGGCCTTGAACTAATGATCCTCCTGCCTCAGTCTCCTAAGTCACTGGGATTGTAGGTGTGCACCACCACACCTGGCTTCCTGAACTTTTCTCTAAATCAATCAATCTCTCTCTCTCTCTCTCTCTCTCTCTCTCTCTCTCTCTCTCCTTTTTTTTTCCACAAAGAGATTATACTGTTCATTCCTTTTATTCCCCCTGCCCCCAACCCCCCAGTGCTGGGGATTGAACCCAGGCCTCATGATGCTAGGCAAATGCTTTGCCACTGAACTACATCCCCAGCCTTGTACATTCCATTTTGTAACCTACTTTTTTTCTGGCAGAACTCTCCCATCATATTGTTTCTGTACATTTTTAGTGCATCTAATATTGACCACCTTCATATTTCTCCAGTTGTCCCCAAAATGTCCTTTATAGCTGGTGTGTCCAGATCAGTATGCAATCTGGGATCACACTTTACATGTGGCTGTTATGTCCTATGTGTGTCTATTAAACCCAGTCCCTTTATTAGACACTGACCTGTCCATATGAAATTGACCTGCAGAAGAGACCAGGCCGGTAACCCTAAAGAATGTCTCCTATTTGGCTTTGTCTGGTTACAGTCTCATGGTGTCACTTAGTTTGCTCCTCTGTCCTCTGTATTTTCTGTAATCTGAAGTTATGTGCAGGATTTGATGAGTTTCTTGGTGCCTAGAATACCCATCAAGTGTAGTGTGGCCTTCCTGTCACCATTAGTGGCACCAAAGCCTATCTCAGGGCAATGTAACCCCCCTCTTATGGTTGCATGCATTCCCTTGTGAGTAGAAAGTAATATGTGTGGATTCTCCACACTCTGAATGCTAGTTCTTTTTTTGGGGGGGCGGGGTGCTGGGGATTGAACTCATGGGCACTCTACCACTGAGCCACATCCCCAACCTTATTTTGTATTTTATTTAGAGACAGGGTCTTACTGAGTTGCTAAGCGCCTCACCATTGCTAAGGTTGGCTTTGATCTTTCATCCTCCTGCGCCACTGGGATTATAGGCATGCGCCACTGCACCCAGCTGACTGCCAGTTCTGGGAGAACTTTTTCTTTCTTTCTTTTTTTCTGTACTGGGGATCAAACCCAGGATCATGCACATGCTAGGCAAGTACTCTACTCTTTTTTTTTTTTTTCAAGTACTCTACTCTTTTTTGGTACCAGGGATTGAACTCAGAGGCACTCAACCACTGGGCCACATCCCCAGCCCTTTTTTTGGTTTTTATTAGAGACAGGGTCTCACTGAGTTGCTAAGTGCCTCACCATGGCTGAGGCTGGCTTTGAACTCGCGATCCTCCTGCCTCAACCTCCCAAAGTGCTGGGATTACAGGCGTGCGCCACCGCGCCCGGCTAAGTACTCTACTCTTTATAAGTCCTATCCTCAACCCAGGATCCCTTTTTAGACTATACAAAAACACTCTGTCAATTTGCTAAGGGTAACTTGATCTTGAGGGCTGGGCTCTTTGGTGGAAAACAACAACAACAACAACAACAACAACAACAAACTACAGAACAAGTACATTGACTGAGTTTCATCTTGCTGAGTGCAAATCTTGAGAAACCTGGTTCTGACTTTACTTGCTTCCCAGACATATGAGCTGGGTTAAATCCCTGCACCACTTCTTACCAGCTGGGTGACCTTGGGCACATTACCTAACCTCTTTGAGCCTCAAATTCCTCCTTGGATTTCTTGTCTGGTAGAGTTGTTGGGAGGGTTAAATAAAACAAGGTATGCTTGGCTGTTTCTCCCCTAGATGGAAAGCTCTTTGAGGATGAGACTAATAAATAGTAAGACATGCAGAGATGTTTGTGGAATGAAAACACACACAGGAGGACAAGTGGTATGGCTGGGTGATAAGTACCATGGGAGGGAAGCCATCATCCATTTAGGTGTTTGTTTTTTTACTTGTGTTCTCATTTCACTGACATGTAGCCATCCCAGGCTCCATATTGAATCAGCTGTGAGCCTCTGCCCCTGAGGAGCTCCCCAGGGTCTGGAAAGGCATGGACTGAGACTCAGGGTGGAAACCTGGAAGGTCTGGCTGGGAAGGCTTCTTGGAGGAGACTGGGCTGAGAACAGGGAGATGATCTTTGGATACAGGGCCTCTGTCTCCTGGCACAGGAGGCTTCTGGAGAAGGCTTATGATAAGAAGTGAGTCCATGCTGGCTTCAGAGGTCCCTGATCCTGTTCTCCTTCTCCTCCTTCCTCCTTTTCCTGCCTGTCTGCTTCCCACCTCTGGCTAGGGCTCTGAGCCCCGTGTGACTCTGACAACCCATGTCTGTCTGCAGTGCCGTATGGAGTGCCGTGATGTGCCAGCAGAGACACTCTACGATGTCCTACACGACATTGAGTACCGAAAGAAGTGGGACAGCAACGTCATTGAGACTTTCGACATCGCCCGTTTGACAGTCAACGCTGATGTGGGCTATTATTCTTGTGAGCAGGCGCAGCACACCGAGCCCAGCCCCTTGGCCTCCATCCAGGCGTCCCCCAAGCCTCCTCCTCTCACCTTCCCTCCCTGTGGCCATTCCCCTGGCCAGGCTGCTCAGAGACCTGAGTGCTGAGACTGGGGGATGCCTGCTTCTAGACACTTGGGCACACATGTGTACACTCACTAACATATATGTAGTCACATGTTCATGAAGACTGCACGTGCAAACATGCATTCACACAGTTGTGTACACAACCCATAGAATGTGCCGCATCCTAAGACATATTTTCATACACACACATTCATAATAATACTGTTTTTCTCCCATCACACATTCATATATACAAACTGGCCAGACCAGCAAGGTAAGGGCTGTGTGAGGTTGTGAGGAGCAGGGATAGCTAGACAGTAGGGACAAGGGTTGTTCTCTGTCTCTTCTCTGGTTCCAGTTGTGGGAGTGTCCTGGTGGGGTGGGTACCTGTTTGGATCAGTGGGAGCTGGCAGTTAACTAGGCATCCCTCCGTTGCTGGCCTCTCCCACACCCTTACTTGCAGGCAGGAGGATCAGTGGTCTGGCTGAACTGTCCCTTGCCCTCCACAGGGAGGTGTCCCAAGCCTCTGAAGAACCGTGATGTCATCACTCTCCGCTCCTGGCTCCCCATGGGCACCGATTACATCATTATGAACTACTCAGTCAAACATCCTGTGAGTCCATCTGCCTTCCCTGCTGGGTGGGTGAGGCAAGGTGCCAGGCAGGGCTGGGCCACAGCTGACACCATGACTTCTCTGTGACTTTGGGCAGGCAGGGGGCTCTGTGGCCCTCAGTTTCCTTTCTGTGAGGATAATGGCTTCTGTCTCCCTACTGGGCACTCAAGTACATCAGAAGAGCGTAGTGTGGGTCATTTCTGTGGTGAGGGGATGGGATGGGCTGGCCTTGGTTTGATTGAGCACTGGGTGAAGCTGGACAGAAAATAGAGAAGCAAGATGTGAGTGGCAGTGTCCTGTGGACCTCCCTGAGGTGGGGCCACTTTAATTACCCTGGGCAGGGAGGGTAGGCAGGTATGGCTGGCCTGGACAAGGGTTGAGTGTCTATGTGAATTCATGAGCCTTGACCCCAGACTGGGGGATTTCCCATGGGAATAAGGAAAGCCTTAAGAAGGATGATCTGGTCTAATTCTTGCCTTTCTCCTTGCCCCAGCATCAGGTTTGGCTTGGCACAGACACCAGAGGATGTGAACTAACTCTGGGTCTGTGTGTGTGTGTATGTGTATGTGTATATATACACACATACATATGTGTATATGTGAATACATACTTGTGTATGTGTACGTGTGTGTGTATATATATGTGTGTGTATATACATACATATATATATCACAAAGACATCTCTTCTGCCCCCATGCTGAGTCTCACCTCCCTGTACCTTCCATCCCCAGAAATACCCACCTCGAAAAGACTTGGTCCGAGCTGTGTCCATCCAGACGGGCTACCTCATCCAGAGCACTGGGCCCAAGAGCTGCGTCATCACCTACCTGGCCCAGGTGGACCCCAAAGGTGAGGGCTTGGCCCTGGCAGCCTGTCATGGGATCCTTCCCTATACTACAGGGGATGGGCTTGATCTACTAGGGAGTCAGAGGCTGTTTGTTAGGAGCTGTTTTGTACTTGGGCATCTCTACCCAAAGTCAATGGTATGAAAAGAATGTACCAAGGTAGTTACTGCTCTTCTGAGGAGGCTTGGAACTTTCTTCCTGGGCCCTCACATTTCCAGCTCAGATCTGTTTCTGTTCACTGGCTGTTCCAGCTCTGTCTTTTTTTGGGCTCCCATCCTCTATCTATTCAGGAAGCCTGGTTTTCTAGGCCTGCCCTTTCTTGGGAGGGCTCAACTCCTGGGGCTGCTTTGGAAGTTGACCACACATCTCTTTCTGCTGAGGTAGGGTCCCTGTGGCCACTGATTTCCTGCACATTCTCCCTCAGGATGTCTTCTTTGGTACCTGAGACTCAGCATCCAAAGCTAAGCTCACCATCGCCCTCTCCATCCCTCCTTCTCCTAAGTCTCTGCCTTCTAGTCACCCCACCTGGTCAGCTGGAGCCCTCCCTCTTCCTCAGCTTCCAAATCCAGTCCCTGATTCTTAATGATTCTGCCTCAGACATAGCTCCTAAGTCTGTTATTTCTCTGCATACTCAGCTGCCCTATCTGTCCATACCAGTTACTGGAGGAATTTTTCTAAAATGCTTATTTTGTCATGACTGCATCTGTTTAAAATGCTTTTCTACCTCTGATGTCTCAGAATATAGTCTGAACCTCTCTCCCCAGGTTTCCCAGCCCCTTCATGCCCCTATGCTTTTCTACTCCCCTGACCAGACAGACTTTTCCTTCAGATACACCTCTCTCCCCTTACTTAGCCCTCCAAGCCTGCTTCAGATGTCACCCCTTCTGTCACTAATGCTCAGGGGAGTACCTGCTCTCTGCTCTGTGGCCCACTTCCCTTTAGAATACCTGGCACGTGGTTGGGCCCCCAGACAGTGATTTCCTCTTTGGATCTCCAAGGCTGGTCTAGGGTGGGTGTCACAGTGAATGTGGAGTGAGTGACTGAATGAGTGACTAAAGGATGGTTAAATCTTGAATATCCTTGCTAGGTTCAAGTCCCTAGAGTCATAGTGGCCCTAGTGCAAGGCTTCCAGGTCTCACTGAGTGTATTGGCTGTCAGAGGCAGAGCAGATTCTTGGGAATGAGATAGGTGGAGAGCTGGGCTGTAAATTCCAGGTCAAGCCAGGCTGGGGTTTTCAATAAGAGGCCTGTGTAGTCAGGACAGGGGATGGAAGGACAGCCAGAGGAGGGGCTGAGCATCAAGGCCCAGTTGTGGTAGTGGGATTAAGAATGAGAAGGGACATCAGTGTGAAAGGAGGAAAGAGGCAGGCTGGAGCTTGGTGGATCAGAAATTCAACCCACAAGTAGCCTGTGGTTACCTAGGACCCTGTGGTTTTCTTCCATGCATTCTTAGAGCTCAGCAAAGGGACAATGGGGGCAGAGTTAACCCTAGGACCTTGAGGACTAAGGTGGGAAGGAGTGAGGATGATGAAGTCTTATAGGATTGCCTCACTCATCCCTTCCCATGGAGTAAAGGGTGGCCTCCCAGGAAGGCCAAGCAGAGGGAAGTGGGGCTGGGGATTGATGGGGGCTGGGTGCCTGAGGCTGCTTCCTCCCTTCTCACCACATTTCCCTGTCCTCTTAGGCTCCTTACCCAAGTGGGTAGTGAATAAATCTTCTCAGTTCCTGGCTCCCAAGGTGAGTGGCCTTGGGACTTCAGGGGTCTGGAGGCTGGGGGAGAGGATTTAGGGATGTAGGGTAAGGGGGTGGAATCAAGGATGGACACTGGGGTGGGGGTCAGGGGATAAGGGACCAAGTTGTGAAACCCATAAGAGTTGGGAAGCTGGTGGTGCTGGAGGGGCATGGGAAGTCCCTGGTCCTGCTGGGCCACCCCTGACACTGCGGGCATCGGGTCTGCAGGCCATGAAGAAGATGTACAAGGCATGTGTCAAGTACCCTGAGTGGAAGCAGAAGCACCAGCCACACTTCAAGCCATGGCTGCACCCAGAGCAGAGCCCACTGCCCAGCCTGGCACTGTCGGAGCTGTCAGTGCAGCACGCGGACTCGCTGGAGAATATCGACGAGAGCGCAGTGGCAGAGAGCCGGGAGGAGCGAGTGGGTGGTGCAGGTGGCGAGGGCAGTGATGATGACACCTCGCTCACCTGAGTGCAGCACTGCTGCAAGGACCGAGACAGGACTGGGGCTGAGCCCTGGGGCATGGATCCTCCCGCACTTCCTCCCCTCCCTCCCTCCCTCACCTTGCCTGGGGGGGGAGGGCCCTGGGCTGCGCCCAGGCAGTATTGCAGCCTGGCTGGACACAGCCCCAATAAACGATCCTACAGCCTCAACTGGTTCATTGCTGTGCCTGCTTCCCACCTGCCCCAGCACTGCCACTGCCCTGGTTCCCTGGTTCTTCAGTTAATTTTGTTAATGTTATTGCTTGCCTGGCCTTTGATCCTTTGGGCATCTCATTTGTCCGTATGTAGCCAGGGCAGTTATTACCCCCTCCTCCTGTCCATTTTCACTCATACATCCACCTGTCCTTGTTGCATGTTCACTTTGCCATCTGTGCCAGGCTATCTGGTTGCCCTCAACTGATCTAAGGGAGGGAGCAGGCCTGACCATACGCCTCTCACCATAGGTTGGAGGGTGGGGTTCTACTATGTGACCTCTGTTCCAAGGCCCCTTAGGTTCAACCTATGGACCAGATATCTGATGATCCTCTATCATCACATAAGGGAAGGGGAGGGATCTGTAGGTCTTAGGCCACAGAGCTATGGATCTCAGAGCTGAGGCTGGGACAGCATGTCATAGAGGAGGGAGTTCAGGAGAGCAGGTGAGGGTTCTACTTCAGTAGAAGAGCCAGGCTCTGTTGTTTGCACTCTTCCTAGTTTATTCTGAAGGTCTCCGGACTGTGTTAATGGAAATGATGGGGCCCCAGGCCTCCATCCCATTTCAAGTGGCCAGATGCCAGCCCCCTTGCCCTGTGCTTTATCTGGCTACTCTTAGATCTAGAGGTAGGCCTAGGCTTTATCTGTTCTTTGTGGCCTCTGCTGCCGCCCAAGGTAGGGCCCTGTGTTCTGTTCCTCTCCAGTAATTTCGGTCCTATTTAAACTTGGGGCCTAGAATTTCTCCCCAAGTTCTGGCTCTTTTTATTTTTTTCCCTTCTGGAAAGTTGCTCACCTTAGCTCTGCCAGTGGAAGACATAGCCTACTGAGTCAGGTCCTTCTGAGGGGACAGGCAGATGGCTAGTGGGGGGTGGGCAGGAAATTCTGTCACTAACCTTGAAGGGTTCCAGTCCCAGCTTTGCTCAGTACTGGTTCTGTAACTTGGGGAAAGCATGGGAACTTCCTGGAGCTTCATTTCCTAATTCATAAACTGTGGTGACCATTTTTGCCTTCAAACAAGTATGAGAATTGAGATAAAAGGAGTAAATTGCCCAGCACTATGCCTGGCATATAGTAGGTATTCAAATTAAGGACACTTCTATCTTAGGGTAAACCCCTACACCCATCCTAGTGACAGCTGTTCTTCCAACTATCCCCACTGTTTATATGGAAAATACACAATGAAACCCAGAGAAGTTAATGTCTCTGACTTAGCTGGACCTAGAAGTACCTGCCAAGCTGGGGGCCCTCCTCTTTGTATGTACTGGGAGGAGAGAAAGAATTTCCCATTTTAAGTTCATTGAAGGGGCCTTGGGTGCTGGGACCTCAGGCTACAGGTTGCTGCTCAGGGATCTTGTGACAGGACTCTTTCTTTCCCACCACCGAGGGGGATGTGGGTCCAGAGAGAGAGGAGGGATACTCTTGAAGAATGTGGGAAGAACTCCCAGAGGAGGTGTTCAGGGATCACAGTCCTCCGGCCTCCAAACCTCCCACCTCCCTCACGTGTGTTGTGTGTGTATGTCTGTGTCCCTTCCCAGGGGGGCAGACTCACGAGAACAGGGTGGTGAGGCAGGGACACTCCGGGAGAGATGGAGACTCGGCTGGCCGTGTGCGGGGGGTGGAGGCGGAGGGGGAGGCAGACTTGGCCTCCGGAGACCCGAGGACTTGCCGGCAGCGAGAAGGGAGGAGAGAGACTCAGACGCACCGGTCCGGCAGGCGGGCCAAGACTGAGGACTCACGGATCGCTACTAGGCTGGGGGCGGGGCGGGGCCGGGTCCCCGCTCCTGGCCCGCTCCCCCCTCCCCGGGGCGTCACGTGGGGCGGGCGGAAGCGCCCCGCGGGGTGGGCGCGACCGGCCGGCTTGCCGCGAGTCGGCGGCGGCAGCTGGAGTCAGCGGCGGCCCCGGGACTTCAGGTCCCCGCGTGGAGACTTCATTCAAAACAGGTCAGTGCTTCTGGCTTCCGCGGCCCCCGGTCCGCAGTCCCCTCTCCTGATGTGGTCTGCCGTTTCCCCATACCACAGAAGGGAACGCCGAGGCCGCGCGGCAACCCTGCGCTGGGCTCCCACTTCCCGGGCTTATTTCGTCTGCTTTCCTGCCTCGCTGGGGAAGTCGGGGTGGGGGTGGGGGTCGCTACTAAGGATGAACTGTTGGGTCAGAGCCGGCAGACCCCGAGCTTCCAGCCCTCAACTCTTCGGCAGGAAGGCTCCCAGGCTCCGGAGCCAGCTCGCCCTCGGGAGGTTTGATTTTCCTAACTGTAAAATGAAAGTTACCACCCCGTTGACTGCTGAGACCCCAAACCCTTCTGCAGATCCTGATGACCCAGTGCCTTAGACCTGGGGCAGGCTACTTCCGGTCTCTGCACCTTAATTCTCGGCCAGTAAATGGGGGCATGGCCTCTCAAGAGCTTACCTGGCCCAATTGCTGGAAAAAGGAGGGGTGTGTTCACTGAATGGGGTCAAGCCGGAAGTAGGTGGTTGGGCCTGTAGAGCACAGGCTTGGAGTACGACCTGGGCACACAAGGTGGGTAATTGGTCCCAGGTCTCCAGGAGTAGTTTTTGGTGCTGGGGAACTCTGATCAGGAGCCATCAGAGATGACTTCTACCACATGCACTCACCCAAATCTAGGTGTCCTAGGGAGCCTTCTCTGGGGGAGCCACTCTTCTGGAGAGGGCTTCAGGGGCAGACATGGGAGGGATGTTTAGGAAAGGATTTGAGTGCCTCAGGGTCCCAGACTGAGGCACTCATGATGCCTGTCCTTCAAGATCCAAGAGCACTCAAGCTGGGGGAGACCTCCCAGCAAGATCATTACAGAGTAGCAGGAATTGAGTGGAGCCATGAAGACAGGTATGGACAGGTACAGGCCCAGGGAGAAGGAGATGACTGGAATGGGCCTTGGCAGGTCAGAGGCAATTCGTGAGGTCAACAGGCCTTCAGGTGAGGAGGGCATAGCTGTGCAGGTGAGGAGGGCATAGCAGGAACCTGGATGGTGTGTTTGAAAAATGGCATGAAGATGTGTGTGGTTGCAAGGGGTGACAGGGGAGAGGTGTACAGAGAACTCATCCTTGTGTTCCATGGGTCACTGGGGATTGTCTAGACCCTAGCCTAGGGACCCTGCCTCCCCATTGGCCACTTGCTCACTGGAGTAGCATAGGAGGGAGGTGTCCTGGGCAGACTACTGACAACTATAGTGTGTGTGGTAGAGGAGGGCAGGGGCCCCCAGTTCCCTGATTGCCCTCAGACTTCATTTGGGCATTCAGTCTTCTCCCTCAGCTGCAGCCTTACCTTTCGCCATCTGGGCTCTAGTTATTTTTCTCCACACATCAAGAATCAGCCTTTTGCCAGGCGCGGTGGCGCACGCCTGTAATCCCAGCACTTGGGAGGCTGAGGTAGGAGGATTGCGAGTTCAAAGCCAGCCTCAGCAATGGCGAGGCACTTAGCAACCCAGTGAGACCCTGTCTCTAATAAAATACAAAAAAGGGCTGGGATGTGGCCCAGTGGTCGAGTGCCCTGAGTTCAATCCCTGGTACCAAAAAAAAAAAAAAAAAAAGAATCAGCCTTTTGTGCAGATTGCATGTCCTCCCCACACCTTCCAGAAGTTTTCTCTCTATTCATACCCCAGGTACTTTGGGACTTTAGGTTTCAGAAATGGGCTGCCCGCTCTTTCCAGCCCAGCCTTTCAATCCTCTGTAATGGCACAGCTTAGGAAGGGGTTTCCTTGGAGCTCTGTGGAGGAGAGTCCTGCAGAGCCACGGGACTGACTGGGACCTGGGGCTTGAAGTCCCAGTGCACTACCAAGCACTCTCTGGCTCTGCAAGACCCCATACTTCTCAGATCCTCCATTTCCCCATCTGCAGGATGGGGTGGTATCTGGTCTATGAAAATAAATCCTGCCACCATCATTGAGCATTTGAGGGAAGGAAAGAAGGAACCCAGGAAAAGCCGTCAGTTCAGAGGGGCTGCAGAGTACTGGGGCCAGTGGTGGACCAGGCCTAGGCCCTGGCTAGAGGGAGGGGAGTCCCCATTACCCTCCTAGGCCTCTCCCCTTCCCACTCCACTCTCCCTTGGCTAAGCTCAAAGCAGCCGCCAATGCCTAAACAAGTGGCCTGTGTTCCCAGGGAGGGGGAGGGGAGGCAGGCCCTGGGCTCCAGGCCCGTCTGTCCAGCGTCCAGTACTGACCCTGGCCCCCGCCCCTCTCTGTGGGTCTTAACCCTTGGGGGCCTGGACTGGGTTCTGAGCTGTTTGAAGGCTGGTGCTTCTTGCCCACCAGTTGCCCCTTCCACTCTGCTTTAGGTTTCCAAGGGTTCTGTCCTAACCAGAGGGGGTGCATTAGGGTATCATTGGAAATGGGGAGGGAAGGAAGAGAGAGGGATTGAGAGACCCCCCTATGGCAGATACAGCCATGAACACTTAGACCCCACTTGGCTTAGAAGCTTCTTTTGCAGATGATGATATAGAGGTTAAGGGCCCAGAGATCAGGCCAGGATCACACAGGCAGCCTGGGCAGGGGGCCGGGAGGTATCAGGGCCAAGTAGACTCCCAGTATGGGGAAAGGGAAGGAGAGAGGGAAGCTTTCTCTGAGAATCCACCAGGTACTGGAGGCTATCACTGCTTGAAAGGAAAATCAAAGAGGAAGACACTGATCCTGAAAGAGTTTAGTACTTACATCAGTAAGAACTATATCAGTTAATGTACTTATAGCATTGTTGTAGGCATTTTCATGTCTGTCTGTATGTAGATACACATGTACATGCACACATATGCATATACACAGTACTGGGATTGAACCCAGGGGTGTTCCACCAGTGAGCTACATCCCCAGCCCTTTTTTTTTTTTTTTTTTTTGTGGTGCCAGGGATTGAACTCAGGGGCACTCGACCACTGGGCCACATCCCCAGCCCTTTTTTGTATTTTATTAGAGACAGGGTCTCACTGAGTTGCTAAGTGCCTCACCACTGCTGAGGCTGGCTTTGAACTCGCGATCCTCCTGCCTCAGCCTCCCAAAGTGCTGGGATTACAGGCGTGCGCCACCGCGCCCGGCTCCCAGCCCTTTTTTAATTTTATTTTGAGACAGGGTCTCACTGAGTTACCCAGGCTGGCCTCAAACTTGAGATCCTCCTGCATCAGCTTCCCAAGTTGCTGGGATTACAGGTGTGTACCACCATACCCAGCTACTTTTATGTATATTAACCAATTTTATCCTGCCTACAACCAGAGAGGTTAGGTACTGTTTTACAGAATCATGAAACTGAGGCAGAGTGAGGCTGAGTAACTGGCCTGAGATTACAGTGGATTAGGGGTAGAGGCAAGATCAGGACCCAGGCAATTGCTTGCCTCCTTTAGCCTAATTTCCCCTCTCCCAGCCTACTGTCACCCCTGGAGCCAGGGTCTTTCTTGGCGAGGGGCTTTCCCTGGGTGGTGGCCAAGGCTGCTTTGAGCAAAGTGTGACCCCTGTCAGGCAGCCCTGGTCCCTCCTTCAGGAGTGGCATCCATCCCTCGGGCAGCTCCTCACACCCCATCTTCTGGTCTCAGCCCCCTCCACAGCCCTATACAGAGGGAGGTTTCATGTTTTACTGAGGGATTCCTCACTGAGAGTGGCTACTTAGGTCTGAACAACATAAGGATATGGGGGATCCAGACATCTGCCTCCACTGTGTACTCCCCACAAAGGTTAGGGCCTGCCCCTGATTCAACACTAGCATCTTCCAGCTCTGTCAGAGAAGACATCTTG
This sequence comes from Tamias sibiricus, assembly GCA_025594165.1. Taxonomy (NCBI): domain Eukaryota; kingdom Metazoa; phylum Chordata; class Mammalia; order Rodentia; family Sciuridae; genus Tamias; species Tamias sibiricus. The sequence continues at coordinate 69,510,410 of CM046657.1, read as the reverse complement.
TCCACTTATGCCCACCCCTGGGCAGGCCCCCAGAACTGTACATTCCAACAGTGACTCTGGAGAGGACAGTCCTAGCTCAAAGAAGCAGATGATGCCAGGTGTCTAGGAGAGTCTGGGGCTATAGTGCTTGGTTCATCTTTGCACAGTCTTCCTGTGTGATGTCTCTCATCCTTTAGGTGATAGTTCAGGAAGGAGAAGCCTGTCTCCCATAATTAGTATATCTGGCCAGGCGCCGTGGTACATGCCTATAATCCCACAACATGGGAGACTGAGGCGGGAGAGTTTCAAGTTCAAGGCCAGTCTGGGTAACTTAGCAAGAATCTGTCTCAAAATAAAAAACATGCTAGGGACATAGCTCAATGGTAAAGTAAGGCACCTCTGGTTTAATTCCCATTACCAAAAGAAAAAAATAGTTAGAGGACATTTGCCCTAGATCATTGGGATAGTCAGAGTGGCTGAGAGGGGATACGGAGTTAAGTGACCAGTTCAATAACATTGTGATTTAGTTTAGTAGAAGTAAATTATTTAATTATAGTAGCATAGCTATTGTTTCTTGGAAGCTATGCCAGGCAGTGTGCTAAAAACTTTGCGTACTGATTTCCTCAACAATAATTTGATAGGGCAGGGCTGGGGTTGTGGCTCAGCGGTAGAGCGCTCGCCTAGCACGTGCGTGGCCCGGGTTCGATCCTCAGTACCACATACAAATAAAGGCATTGTGTACAACTAAAGCAAATAAATAAATATTTTAAAAAAATAATTTGATGGGGTAAACACCACTCTCATTTTATAGATAAGGAAACTGGTCCCAGAAAAGTTAAGTGATTTGCCCAGGACCATCCATTACTTAGAGTAGTGCGCAGTTGAATTTCTTTTGCTTCAGTGAGAATCCTGAGCATGGGGAGGCATTGCAGACAGAAGAGAGCCAAACCTAGTCCCAGTTGGAGTCACAGGCAGAGAATGGAGGGCCACCTGTTCAGGTGGTACGCTGGTGCCCAGCTGTGGAGCCAGGATCCCAGTAAGGGTTTCCTGCTTGCAGACTGGACTAATTACTGTTGAGTCCAGAGTCCCCAGGAGCCCAGGGCACCTTCTAGAGGACTGATTTTTACTCTTGTTCTGTTTGGTCCACCCTGACTTTTAGTAATACAGTAGTTCTCCCTGACCCTAGTTTTTGGATGAAGAGACCGAGGTCAGTAGAAGGTAAGTGACTTACCAGGAGTGAGCCAAGAAAAGAGAGGGCTGGGACAGGAACCCAAGTTGGGAGGCTCCAAGATGTACTCCGACCCCCTGCCTGTGGCCTGGTTGGACCCCCTGAAGTCCTGAGCTTCCTCAGACACTTCCCACATTGTCTTGTAACAGAAGCCAGTCTTTCTTTCTGACCAAACCCAGAACCAGTTCCTCCTAAGGTGCCTGGGATCTGCCATAGTAGGGTGTCAGTGACTGAGCAAACCTAGGAAAGGTTCCTAGAGTCAAGAGGCTAAAATGCAGAGCCCACCTGTGATCAGGAATGTGATGCTCAGGACCACAGGGCTCCAAGAAGGGCTTAAGGGGTCAGAGTCCCCCATGAAGGGATAAGGCAGAGTCTTCCTTATCATTATCTTCATTGTTGTGAGGGCAAAGGTAAAGGCAAGAGGGGGAGACCTCTTATGACCACTCCTCTGTCATCATCCCAGGCCAGGGACCAGGGCGACACCTGGAATCTTAGCTGCCCAGAGGTCCTGAAGGATCCTGGCCTGGCCTGGCCCTAGTTCCTCTGTTCAGGCCTGTGTGGGAGCTACTGATGGGAGCAGTAGCAGGGCTGAGCTACTACTGCACGTTCGTCTTCCAGGTGCGTGGGTCTCCCCAGCCAGCTTCCCTCCTGGTCCACCTCTGTGTATCCCTTACTCTCCTCCCACCATAACACGGGGAACTCAGGGTCTATCTGTGGCTTCTAGATGAGTTGAAGGCCTTTGGCAGACCACTGCTCTTCAATAGTTCATCTTCCCTGAGCTTCCGAGAGGGGCAGGGTGAAGTGGCTCCTGGGACATTCCAGGCTCACCAGCCCCAGGTGTGGACAGCACAGGACAGAAACCAACCAAACTGGACAGGTGAGAGATGAAAGTAGGAGGGGGAGAGGAGGGTTTCTCTTTCCTCTCTGCTCCCTCCCTTTTTCCACATTGGCTGCCAGGATGTTAAGATTCTGAGATTCTAGTCATCAGAGACTCAAGGATTCTAGGGTTTGCTGTGTCTATCATTTCCAGCTTCTGAATTTCTGAAAGTCCCAAGTCCCAAGTTCCAAGAGCCTGCACAGCTTGGAGTTGGGGTGGGTCATCCTGAGTTGAGGCTGAGCCCTATGCCACTCTGTAGCTAATCTGGTGTTCAACCAAGGCTCAGAGAGTTTTGCAGGCTGTTGGGTGGATAAGGAGAACCACTGGCCTCCGGCCTCTGTGTGCCTTCTGCATGCACCACCCCCAGCACACACCCTCTGCTGCCTCCCTTTCCAGAAATCTGAGGAGCAAGCTACAGGGAGCAGAAGAGACAGCTGACTTAGTGGTTGGAAGACAGGGGGCCCCCCCTCTGCATTCACTGGGAGTAGAGGGGCTATTCCCACGGACACCAGGGTCGGGTTGAAGGGAGACCCAGGGAGAGAGGGTGGTGACTGGCTGGGTCACAGTGCAAGGTCAGTATCACACTGTGGGCATAAAAGCCAGCATGAGATGTGGCTCAGCAGAACTAGGTCAGGCCTTGAAGGGTCAGAGTCAGGCTTAAGGACACCTACTAAGAGAGGTGGATGGCAGAGATCTGCGTCAGGGAGCCCAAGGGGAAGCACTACCCTGCCTTAGGGTGCCTAGGTCTTGGCTGAGGGCCTTGGGGTGGTTCAGGATGCTTCCCCCAACTCTTCCCAGTGCTGTCTGGTCCTGTGCTCAAAGGGCCCTAGGCACAGGAGTGCTTCTTGGGAGACTCCCTGGCTGGGTGAGCTCCTTCTGGGGCGTGCTTCTTAGCCCCTTCCTGGCCACTTCCCTCCGGTGGGCACTCTGTGAGGTGGGCTCAGCAGTTGATGCCCCATTGGTTCAGGTGAGTGGAGCCCAGCCCTGCACCCCTTGATGTGAATTGGGTGAGGCCTTCATCCTCTTGAGCCTTGGTCCTTTTGTCTCTTTAGTGGTGACTTCTAGCTGGCTGCTGTGTGATTTTGTAGCTAAAATGCAAATTTGTTTCCAAAGGCCATCTTGCCTGGTGGGGAGAGAGGGACCCTTTCCTCCAGGGTCAGGGTTGGAGACTGATGTTATTTCCAAATGACAAGACTGCTTGGGGTGGAGTGTCCCTGCTTGGTGAAGGGGTATCAGAGTGTCAGCTGAAGTTCTAACTCCTCACTCAGGCTGGCGCTCTTCCTCCTGCTTCTGCCTTTTCCCTCAGCTCTACAGATGGGCATGCTAAGCCTAGGGAGTCAGAAGATTCAGGGAGTATCTCTTTCAGGAATATGAATCAGGACACTGACCTGCCTCTACTGCTGGTGGCCTGAAAACCCACATTTCTCAGTGCCAAACTGGCCTAGCCCACTTGGAGGGGCAAGGTACTGGATAAGAGATACTGGTTTGCTCCAGTATCTTTGAAGTCATCTGAGGACCTCCTGCCTACCAGTTATTCCAAGCTCAGGCCTGGGTCCTGTTCCTGACTTGCTGTGTGGCCCTGGTTAAGCTTTTTCCCTCTCTGAGACTCACTTTTCCTTCTGGAAATGGGGAGGATTGGAAGTGGTGGTTCTTAATGTGGGAAGAGTGGATGGTTGAGGGTTACAAAATGCCGGAGGGAAAGCAGGGCTGGATGGGGCAGCAGGAGGGTGGAGCTGTAGCTGGTGGGCCCCAGCATAATGGGGGCATGGTGCTGGGAGGCTAGAGGCTGAACTTTAGCCACACTTGGGCTGCTGACTTGCAGGATGACCTGGGCTACTTGCTCTCTACGTGTAAAACTGGGGAGTATCCATTTAATCAATAGCTGTTCATTGTGTGCCACCTTTGGGACATGGGAATCAGACCATGGTCCTGTGAGAGTTGAGGGTGAGAGACAGTATGTGACAGAGTCACACTGACCAATGGTGTGATCAGAGCTGTGACCGTGGGAGTCAGAGACCACTTCCTGGAGCAGGTGGCACTTGATCTGATGGGATGAAGTAGAAAAGATGTTCTAAGGTTCTAGACAGATGGAATGGTTATAAGCAAAGGCCTGGTGGTGGTGGTGGTGGTGGTGGTGGTGGTGGTGGTGGTGGAGGAGGAGGAAGTGCTGGTGTTGGGAGTGGAGGAAATAAAACCAGAGATGAGGGACAAGAAGCAGAAGTCAGTGGGTGGGGCCCATTGAACCCCACTGGCAATGGGGAGTCACGGAAAGTTAGGCAGGCAGGGGAAAGGCAGCACTTGCCTAGCGGGTGGTGGTTGGTTTCAGAGACTCTTGAGAGCCTGTGGTAGTTCTGACCTGCTCTGGGGAACTGTTGAGTGATGCATGGGTTGGGGTGGGGTGGGGTATCCTGAGAGTCAGTACTTCCTTTGTGTGCGGGGTCTCCCCAGAAGTGTTTATTGGGCCAGCCCAACAGGAAGTGGCTGGGGCAGCCTCAGAGGTCAAAAGAAGGGATAAGCCCAACCACAGAGTCAAAAGAGCCTCAGAGTCAAATCTTTGACTCCTATCCCTCCAGTCTCAGCTTTGACATAAATCTTGACCAATACCCTCACCCATCTATCTCACAGGGTGAGCTGGGCTCAGCCCCAGACAGAATGCCTCCCAGGTCCAGCCTTCTGCAGCCCCTGCCCAGCACTTTGTGTGTGCGTGCTCAGCGCCTGCTGCCTGCTGCCCACAGCAGCTCCAAGGGCTTCTTGGGGAAGGATGTGAGGCAGAGGAGGAGGGGGATTCAGGAGGGTGAGGAGCAAAGGATGAAAATACTGACAGATGTCACATATTGAGTGCCTGCTGCAAGCCAGGCCTTCGTAGGTTTCCGTCAGTATAGTTCACATATAGTTATTGAGCATATTTTGGAAGACTGCTCCAGCTCCTGGGGCTATAGCTGTGCATAAAACTAGGCCTGTGCCTCCCAGCTGAGGAGACTGACATTAACAAATAAATATATAAAAGTAGTGTCGGGTGGTGATAAATGGGATGCTGAAGAATGAAACAGGGTTAGAAGAGAGAGACTTTTGGTGGTGCTTTTATAGGTCCGTCGGTCAGGGAAAGAATAGCATTTGTGAAGGTGCCTGAAAAAGTGTGGGAAGGATTTGTGCCAGTGTCTGTCCAAGAGCATTCTAGGCCCAGGGAGCTTCAGTGCCTGGCCTGAGGCAGGAGCCCGTGCAGTGTGTAGTATTGGAGTAGCATCCAAAACAAGCAGGTGGGAACCAGTGGGGACAGACCGTGCAGGGCCAGGAGGCCATGTGCCAGCTGGGGCTTTTACTCTGAGGGAGAACTGGTCAGCTGTGGGATCTGTTTTGAAGGCTTAAATTTATTCCTCTGAGACAAATAGCCTCTGAGACAAAGCTGTCTTGATTCTATTACATAGATGTGTAAACTGAGGCTCAGAGAAGTTTCGTGACTTCCTCTGTCTCACCTGTCTGTGGCTGCGTGCTCTGTCCAGGAAGCACTCTGCTGCCTATCATGGCTTCCTCATGTCTGGACAGTAATGATGAGCATTTTAGATTGGGCTTCAAGTTCCTTCTTAGCCTATACTTGATCTTTCTCTCCTACATGCCCTCCCTGTCCCCTCTGTGGGTCCTGCCTGTCTCTGTGTCCTTCTGAGGAGATGGGGTAGAGAGAGGGTCCAGGCAGTCTTTGGTTTAGATTCTGGCCCCTGTGTGGCCTTGAGCAAGTCACTTAACCTCTCTGAGGCTCAGTTTACTCCTCTGTAAAGTGGTCTAAAACCACCGGCTTTTCGATGTGTGTGGTATGGTGATGGTGGGTGGGTGCAGTACCTGGCAGATGGTTGCCACTGAATAGTATGGCCTCACGGTGCTCTGAGCAGGGAAGGCTGACCAAGGGAGCAGTTAGGATGCCCCACTGTGGCCCTGCTGGACAGGGCTTGGAGAGGAAGGCTGGGTCGAGGAGTCTTCCTGTCTTGTCTGGCTGTGTAGTGGGAAAGGCTGAGGTCACACCAAATCAGAGGCTGCAGCCTGTGGGGATGGTTTCCCATCTCCCTCCTCCCTTCCAGCCCCTGCCCCTTCCCCTACCAATCTGGTCACCCCCACCCCACCAACGCAGCAGCTTCCCCTTTCAGGTGGCAGTAGCTAGGGGCCCACTTATCTTCTGGCTTCTCTATTCCAGGGCCCACCTAGGGAGGGGCAGGTCTGGGTCCCTGTTCCCCTGGGCCACAGTTCTGGGGTGCAGAGGAGCCCACCAAGTCCTCCTGAGCAAGCAGGAGCCTCAGGTTTCTGGTCAGTTCTTCTGTCCTCTGTCAATGCCGTGCTGGCCCGAGGCCACTCCAGCGTATGCCAAGGGGCCTGGCGAAAAGAGCAGTGGTGACCCTCGTTCTGTCTGCTCCTGCCACCTGTGATTCTGTGGTCAGCCCTGTGTTCCCATCCTTCCGCTGTCTTCCTGCCTCATTTTCAGTGCTGATAGGCCCCTCCTGTCTCCCCGGGGGTAGCGGTCACAGCAGAGGATTTCCTGGAGTCACCCTGTGGCACCTCAGGCCTGCCTCTGCCCAGCACACACCCTCTGTGGTGTGGAAGGTGCCCTGGGAAGAAGTCCTGAGCCCCAGGAGACCATGTTAGTGACTGAGGGTCATGGGCCAGGTCAGTGCCTTGTTGTGCTTTTGGCAGGAGTGCCCCAGGACCGCAGGTGTGGGGCTGGTGGGTCATGGGTGGGAAGGGCCTGAGCTGACCCTGGAGGAGAGAAGGTGGATGTAGGTTGGGGCAGGAGCTTTGCCTTGTATCAGGTTTACCTCGTGGACTTGAGGGCAGGCTGGCTGTGGGTAGGGAAAAGCAAGAGGCAGGGACAAGGAGTCAGGGTCCAGGCAAGCTAGGCCAAGGGCTGGAGGTATAGCTCTCAGTGGCGAGTGCTCACCCCAGGCCCTGGGTTTCACCCCCAGCACTGCAAAAGTAAACCAGCAGAGGCCTGGTGTAAAAGGTGACAGTGAGGGGTGGGGTGTGTCAAAACATGCCAAGGAGGAATGAGTTGGGGGAGGGGAGTGGTCCTGAGTGGCCCATTTGAGGAAGGGTACATGACAGGGCCAGAGAAGGATAGTATGTGGCAGACTTTTTCATGAGGCCTAAAACGAAACCCTTTTGTTTTCAGCTTCTTTTTTTTTTTTTTTTTTTTTTGCAAGTGAGGGACTTGAGAGTCACACCTTGCTCTCTACCTGACCTACTACTGGGAGGGAACTGAGCCATGAGGGGGCCCGAGGTCCAGTGTCAGGGCTGGGGTGGAGTCGGATGCTATCTGGAAGATGAACCACAGGGACCCTGAGCCTTGGGTTTACTGGTGGGCCTCAGTGCATTTCTGGTTTGGAAGTCAGGGGCTGCACCCTGTGCCTCTGACCTCTTGTGCCTGGGGAAGGCTGGGGGGACCTTATTTGATTAGCTGTGTGTGTGAGACCCTCAGGAAGGTGGGTTGGGGAGGGGGCTGTGGGTCTCTGTCTATCATTCTCTAGTCCAGATGGCCCAGCATATCAGCCATTTTGTTTCTATTTCTTTTAGTAATCTATGCATGCTTTATTTAAAGTGAAGCTACTTTATAATGATAGTATTAGGGAACAGACTGCAAGAAATTCAGTGCTAGTTACTTAAATACATTTCTCTTTTTTCCTTCTGATTATAAAAGTGATACACAGTTGTAAAAACTTCAAACAATACAGACATCAAGCTTGTAGAAAATCTTTCAAGAGGGGACAAGAGTTAATGTTAGGCATGAAATTAGGGCCTGGGCAGTCCACTGTCCCTTATTCTTTAGTGTCTTTCGGTCATTAATAAAACTGTGGTTTATCATTTTATTAGGGTGATGCTGGTGGGGCTGACACAAGAAGGTTACTAAAATATTATGTCTCACTGGGCACACCCTTGAGTTTGCAAGTTCAAAGCCAGCCTCAGCAATTTAGTGAATCCTTAAGCAACTTAGTGAGACTTTGTCTCAAAATAAGAAAATAAAAAGGGTTGGGGATGTGGCTCAGTGGTTGGGTGCCCCTAGGTTCAATCCCTTGGTACCAAAATAAATAAATAACATTATTAAAATTTTAAAAAAATCATGTCTGTCATCCATACTCTGTGGATGTGTGTGTTGTGCACTGCCAAAGGATACTGGGGGGATGGGCGGAGGTGATAGCTGGAGAAGGAGGACTCAAACCCAGCCTTTCCTCTGCTTGCTGAGCTGAGCTGCACGCCTGGTGCAGGGTTCCTGGAGGAAGAGCCATCTCTATCTAGTTTGTTTAAGAGCCCCACCTGGGTTGACAGCTCTTCTTTCAGAGCAGGGGGCCAAAGAGCAGGTGAGTTTGGTATGGGATGGGAGGCTGTAGTGTCTTGGGCATTGCAGGCAAAGGTCCAGCAAGCAGTGGGAGTCTGGTCTGGAATGATGGGCACAGAGGGATATGGCTGGAGGTGGGGTGAGGTAGTCATTGGTGTCTGGGGTAACTGAAAACCTTGGGATGCTGGGGCTCCCAACTAGATTCTGGTTGTAAGCCAAGTGCCATGGGCTGTTCTGGTCAGAAGTGGCCAAGGTCTTGGGACTAGGGACGGGAAGTGACTGCCTTAGCAGCAGAGCAGTGAGCAGAAGTGAGCAAGTGTAGCCTCTAGTACACATGTGGTGACGTGGCATGGTTGTCTGGGTGCTGAGCTGGGACTGAATGCTTCATTTTGTCCGGGGGAACCGAGGCTTGGAATATCACACGGCTTGCCCAGGGCTTCAGGCAAGAAGTGGTGGAGCTGGGGCTGGAGTCCAGAATTTCCCTGCATACTGGGTAGGGGTGCCTGAGCCCTGGAGCCCAGGGACTTGCCCACAGACCCCCAGCTTCCCACTGGGTAGCTGAGGCAGCTCTTCATTCATCCAGACACTGGGGACGCTTGCTATCAGCCTCCTATGCTTTAGGGACCCCAGAAGACAGTCCATACTGCAGACAGGGCAGGACTCTCCTGGTGCTAGGAAGGGTTAACAGGGCAGAGACACGGGCAGGAGCAGGGCAGGAGCCCTAGTGTGTCTTCTTGGGACTTGTAAGCAGTGTCCATCTATCCCTGAGAGACAGAAAACAGGCCTCTTAGCCCAAGGGCCAGCTGATTACCCACTTGGGGGCTGGTGTTGAGAGAGCTGTTTTTTTTTTTTTTAAACATTTCTAGTTGTAGATGGACACAATACCTTTATTTATTTATTTTTATGTGGTGCTGAGGATCGAACCCAGGGCCTCACACGTGTGAGGCAAGTTCTCTACCACTGAGCCACAACCCCAGCCCAAGAGCTGTTTTTTTTTTTTTTTTTTTTTTTTTTTATTTTATTTACTTTAGTTGTACACAATGCAATGCATTTATGTTTACGTGGTGCTGAGGATCGAACCCGGGCCGCGCACGTGCGAGTCGAGCGCTCTGCCGCTGAGCCACAACCCCAGCCCAAGAGCTGGTTTTTGTGGGGGCGGGGGGTCACTTCTGCACCCTCTGCGCTGGGAACCCAACCCCCATCTAGTTCCTCATATCTACAGGAAGTGTCTCCAAGGCTTGCCTGCGTTAGCCTGAGCTAGTGGAGTCCCAAGCGCCCAAGCGGGTGGTAGATGTCCAGGAGGGTGACCCTGCCCGAAGGTATCGCCTGGTGACTGGGCCAGGGGTGGGGTAGAAGTTGGGGTCTAGGGCATGTCCAGGGTCTGGGGCATGTTGGGCTCTGGGGCAGTTGTGCACAGTGGGATTGTTGGTGGGGAGCCGGAGGCTTGAAGGCCGTGTGGTGGGGCAGGTGGCTCTGCTGTGTGGCTGATGGGTAGGTGGGAGGTGTGTGCCCTCAAGCAGTGTAGAGTGTGGGTTTGTGGTACTGGTGGGGTGTGGTTTGTAGACCCAGGTGACTATGTATGTTCTTGGTTCCTGTGTAGAGAGCTCCGAGGGGTTTCTTGAGGTCTCTATACCCAGGTTCCTGCCTACTTGCCTGTTCTGGGAAGCCTGGGGCCTGGGGCAAGGGGCAAGGGGCCGGCCATGCAGAGGAAGAGGAGGTGAGTGAGCTGAGGCCTCAGCCTCAGGCCTTCCTCTCCTGTCTCCTGCAGGGCAGGGTCTTTCCTTGAACCCAGAGTGGAGCTCTGTGCAGAGGGGGCACTGGAGATGCAGTCTGGGGAAGTGTCCTGGCCCGGAGGACTCCAGAGCAGAGAGTGTGGAAGGAGTTAGGACCTTTAAGGCTGCCCTGTGCTCTGACCAGGGCTGATTCATTCATGCAAAGCAGAATGCAAAGAGGGGGAGGGACACTTCAGAGAGGGACATAACCAAATGGTCAGCAGCCTGCTGTAGCTTCTCTGGGTATCCTCTGTTTCCATCCTGCAGAACTCTCCCAACTTCAGATCATCTAGGTCCTTTCCTGTCCTTGGGCCTCTCACATTCAGTTCCCTTTGCCTGGAACCAGATCCCTCGGGAAGCCTCCCTGATTCTACTAGACAGAGGCAACCACATCCTCTGAAGGCCCTGTGGGCTCCAGCAAGTGACCTGGGTAAGTTTCCACCACTCAGTGTGAAATGGAGTAAAAATCCCAGGTCTTAGGGCTGGGGATATAGCTCAATTGGTAGAATGCTTGCCTTGCATGCACAAGGTCCCGGGTTCTGTCCCCAGCACCACACACACACACACACACACACACACACACACACACACAATCCCAGCTCTTGGGATGGTTACAAGGATGAATGAGATGAAGGTGGGAGTCTGCAGGGGCTGGGCACACAGTGAGCACTTAGGAGATGCAAGAAGCTGGAGTATGGTAGTCATTCTTGCTGGGCTACCGAAATGGTGCCACTGGTCAGTGGTGGCTAGGAGTGCCGAGAGGGAGATGTCAGGCTGGGACAGAGGTGGGGCTCTGAAATTTTAAACTCTGCTTTTGATGTTGAAATGGTTGCTAGAAGGTTTAAAGCTTTGGCTTCAGCAAGAGGGACTCAAGCTAGACATGAAGAAGGACTGTCTGGCAAGGGTTAGAGATTTCAGATGACCGCTTCTTACATCTGAAATGGGACTGTGTGCCCTTGTGAGCCCATCCAGGTGCTGGGCTCCACTGTGGAGGGCAGAGGGAACAAGAAAAGCTACAGACTCTCAGAATACCCCAGGCCACATTGGTTGGATGGAAGTGGATCCCTGCAAAGAGAGCAACCAAAGCCGGGCGCAGTGGCGCACGCCTGTAATCCCAGCACTTTGGGAGGCTGAGGCAGGAGGATCGCTAGTTCAAAGCCAGCCTCAGCAATGGCCAGGCACTTAGAAACTCAGGGAGACCCTGTCTCTAATAAAAACAAAAAAAAAAAGGGCTGGAGATGTGGCCCAGTGGTCGAGTGCCCTTGAGTTCAATCCCTGGTACCACAAAAGAAAAAAAAAAAAAAAAGAAAGAAAGAAAAAAAAAAAAGAGCAACCAAAGAGAACAGAAACAGTGCTGAGCTGTGTGGCTATGCAGAGGCCTCGGAGACCAAGGGGCAGTCAAGGAGGACTTTCTGCAAGAGATGGCCGGAGCCAGTGCCCTGAGGAGGGAGGGTGTGGTTTATTTACTCATTATCAGCTGACAGTTTTAGGGGCCCCCCATAAGCCAGGCCAGCATCTGGTATAGGAAGTGACATGGAGAGAGTTGTGGAGGGGGCCCGCCCAGCCTGCCTGGGGCTTGGGGTATGTCACTGAGAATTTGAGCAAGTCACTTCCTCCCTGTGGGTGTTTGTTTCTTCTTCCGTTACTGTCAGGGCTGGACCAGGTTGAATGACAGCTGATGAGCTCCTGAGAACAGAGGGATCTAGCAGAACTTTGAGCAGGGTTGGGACCCTGGCCATAGCCAGCACAGCCAGCGATGGCAGAGGGAGACAGGAGAAGTGAGGGAGGATGCCTGGGCCCTTGGGGTGGGGGAGGAAAGCCCCCAACTGTGGTTATGCCCTTGCTATAGGATGACACTTGCCTCTGCCCTGACCCTGCCTTCCTGGGGGTGATGACTCTCTAGGACTTGTCATAGCAGCGTAGTTTCAATCCCTAAACCAGGGCCAGGATGAAGACAGAGTAAGTGAGGTGTAAAATTTAAGGGGGGACCAAAGACCTCTGTTCATCCAGGTATATCTTTTTTTCTTTTTGGTACTGGGGATTGAACCCCAGGGGTGCTTTACCACTGAGCCACATCCACAGTCCTTCAAATTTTTCATTTTGAGAGAGGATCTCACTAAGTTGCTCAAGGGCCTTACTAAATTGCTGAAGCTAGCCTTGAATTTGTAATCGTCCTGCCTCAGCATCCCAAGTCACTGTGACTACGGACATGTGCCATCATACCTGGTGAGGTATATGATATTTTAATGCCATTTTAAAAAATCAAACTTTGTGCCAAAGATCTATGATGAACAACATTGTAAACTATCACAGTTTTCAATAAAGAGAGGACAGTATTGCTGACTTGCACGGGGCCTCTGCAGTGCAGTGCTCCACTCTTCTTGTCAAAGAGCGTCTTCCTCCAAGGAGCTGCCCCTGGCCCCAGCCTGGTGAGGGCCCCCTGGCTGATCTCATGGGCTGGTGGTGTTTGATCCCTTCTGGCCCAGTGTTTCTCAAGGTACCTGGCTCATGCCTCTAGCTCCTTGAACAGGGAAGTCACAAAGGGGTATCAGTGTGAGACCTCATGTCTCTGACCTTGGCCATTGCCCTTTAGTGAACAAATAGGAACTTGAGAGAGGCCCTGCAAGGGCCAGGCTCTTTTCGAGGAGAGGGTGGTTTCCTGTCTCCCTTGACGAATCCAGTAAGGTGGCTGGGACCATCATCAGTCCATTTGTGTTACACCTCAGCCAGGTGCCTGGCCTGTCACAGGTCCTGCTTCGTGTTTGCTGTCACTTTTGAGAAGAAGTGAGCTGAGTGGTTAGGAGTTGAGAACTGTGCTACCCAATGGAAATACAGTGCAAGCCACAAGTGCAATGTAAATTTGCTAATAGGCACATTAAAAGAAATAGACACAGGGGCTGCAAGCGTAGCTCAGCGGCCTAGCAGGTGCAAGGCCCTGAACTGATCCCTTGCACTGGGGTGGGGTGGGGTGGGGTGAGAAGGATTAGAAACTGTGTAAAATTAATTTTATGAATATTTTAAATCTAAATCATAATATTATCATTTATCATATAGTCAATAGGAAAATTTGAGCTATTTTACATTCTTTTTGTACCAAGTCTTCAAAATCCAGTACACCTCATTTTGGGGGCCACATTTCAAGTGTTCAAAAGCCAGCTGTCGGGTTGGGATTGTGGCTCAGTACTCATCTAGCATGTGCAAGGCCCTGGGTTTGATCCTCAGCACCACATAAAAATAAATAAAGTAAGGGTATTGTATACAACTACAACTAAAAAATAAATATTAAAAAAAGAAAAGCCATCTGTGGCTACCACTGGCTACTGTACTGGACAGGGCAGGTCTAGACTATACTCAAACTATTTCTTCCCAGTAGTGTGACTTTAGGCAAGTTATTTAACCTCCCTGTGCCTTCGTTTTTTCCATCTTTAAATAGGCTAACAATCAAATGTACCTGATAGGTTGCAGTGAGGTTGAGGGGATGTAAAGTGCTTAGGTGTCTGGCATAATAAGCAGTGTTTGTCTTCTCTTTTTGTCTTTTGAGTAGCACTGCCATTTTTGCCAACAGTTTCATCTAAAGTATCAGTTTCTTAAAATTTGTTTTTAAAGTACCTACTTGGAAACGCATACCTGTTTTAACCATTTCCTAAGCAATGATAATTGTAGGGTCTACTTAAGATAAATACCTATTAGTAAACTGTAAAATGGTCAGGAATGCCTGCCAAAGCCATTTTGCAGAACACAGGAGTTTTTCCGCTAACCCTGCTCTTACAGCAGGAGACCTGACTTGGCTCCAGGGCAGTGGGGGAGACCTGTCCATTCCACTGCGCCCCTCTCTCTCCAGCCCCACAGAGCCTGTGCTGTCTGAGCAGCAGGAGTCATGGCCTGCTGAGAGGGTTGGCTGTTCTTTCTCCTCCCCAGGGAACCCCCTTTTTTGGCCCATTTTCTTCAACCTTCCCCCAAGTTTATAAGCACAGCCCTGGGGTCTCAGGCCCTGCCTCGGTTGCCCCACCTCTGCCCTCAGCACATCTCGTGGTCCTCATACTTAGTGGAGAGGGCCCTGCATTCTGGGCTCCACCTCTCCTGAGAGGTCACAGGTTGGGAGAGACTCCCTTAGCCAAGGAGCTGCATCTGTCCATTCTCAGCAACCTCCTGGGGGCAGTCTCTTTGGCAGCCAGTCCCCACATGCATCCCAGCCACTGGTCCTGGGGGCACCAAGAGTGGAAGTGGTGACTCCCCTTCAGTACTTGTGCAGCCGGCACCTCCAGGAGGCCTGTCTGGCTGCCTTCCCTGTCCCTGGGAGGCCTTCTTCTGGTCCAGCCTCCATTGCCTGGCTTCCAGCTTCCCTGGACCCTTCTCTTTTCCTTTTCTTCCTCTTCCTCCACCTCTTTCTTATTTCTGCTTTCTTCCCCTTTCTTTTCTTTTCCCCATTGCTCTCCCCCTTCTCTCTTCTCCTCTTCCTCCTCCCTGGCATTCTGGCTGCTCCAAGTGGCCTCGCCTCATGGACTTTCTCCCCCATCTCTGTCCTTGCAGCTTCCACCTCAGGACACCATGAGGAGCCCTTTGGAGTAGCCGTGGCTTCTCAGAGGACCAGGCGACCTTGGCAGCCCAGCTGGTGAGTAAGGAGCTGGGAGGATGGAGCTGGGCTGAGTTCTCAGGCCAAGCCCAGACACTGAGGCGGGGAGGCTTCAGGGAGGTTGGGACTTTCCATTTTGAGAACCAGTATTGCAGGCAGGGGGTGAGGCCCTGAGGGCTTGCTAAGAGCCTCCTACAGGGTTCTGAGAGGAGGGACAGGGCAGGCACCAGCAGGCTAGATTGGGGAGCATCAGCTGACTTGATTTCCCTCCTTGCCTGGTGAATTTTGGTTTCTTTTTCATTCCCAGGCTTTATTGATGATTATCACATTGTCTTTTTAAAATTTTGCTTGTTTAGTTTTTAAATGGTATAAAATTTTAAAAATATAGAAGGTTGTAGTGTCTCCTGTCTTCCCAACTGTCAATTCTCCTCCCCAAAGCCAGTTTTTTATATCTATCTAGGGTGTTCTATTATATATATACATATATATGGTGATCCTCCTGCCTAAGCCTCCCAAGTACTGGTATTACAGGCATGTGCCAGAACGCCCGACTGGGTTTGGGTTCTTTATCTCATGAATTTGAAGAATAAATCTATGAACAACACAGGGTGACAGTAAAGTATCAGGATTTATTAGAGTAATAGAAAGCAGAGCTTCCAAAGAGAGAGGGGTCCTAAGGGAGGGATACTAAAAAAAAAAAAAAAAAAAATATATATATATATATATATATATATATATATATATTGTGTGTACATATGTATATTTCTTTTTCTTTAACTCAGTTGTTACATAACTCTGTTCTGCACCTTACTTTTCCACTTAACAATAAATCTTTAATGTTAGTTTATATGAACTTTAGAACCTGTTGGTCTAAACCAATTCCATTTGGTAATTTCAGTTGGGAAATTACATTCAAGTTATAGCTTAACCCCGGGATAACTGATGTCTTTATAATTTTAGGAGCCACTATATCCAAGAACATGAAATGTTTGTGTTTATAACTTCCTTTGGTTCTCTCAAGTATCCATTGTAGAATTATTATTATTTTTTAAATTCAGAGAGTTCAAAATTTAGGTGATAGACTAAAGTGAAAAGTGTCCCTCCTGTCAGAGGCAGATTTCCAGGAAAGGTGGAATTTGACATTCAGGGGTCCTTCTAGGATCCAAAGAGGGGCCTGAACAATGTGTACACATGGTCCTGTGTTTTTGTGAATTTTGCAAAAGTGAGATATTCTTGTGTTCTTTTTCACCCCAGAGGGCATCTGGATTGTGTAAGGGTCAGGCCCATGAGCTCTCATCTGCCTCTGTTCTCTCCTGTCTCTCAGTCCTGTTTTCCTCCTCCGGGGAGAGTGGTAACTGGTGTTGCCTAGCCCCCCGGGCCTCTGCAGAGACACTTCATACATTTTGCAGTTCATGTGTGCTGAGCCACACTCTCCTTTTGTTTATTTCACAAGAAGCAGAATGTTTTGAAATTGTCCCGGACTTTTCTTTCTTTACTAATAGCGTATCTTGGAGGTCCTCCCGTGCCAATGTGTAAGGAGTTTCCTCCTTTTTAGGGCCTTTCAGAAGTCTATTGTATGACTGCCCCATAATCTAGTTAATCATTCTACAATTGATGGACATTTTGGTTATTTCCAGTCTTTTGTTATTATACACAGTGCTGTAGCCAATAACTACCTACATCCGTAATCATTGCACATGTGTTCCCGTAAGCCTGAATGATAAGTGTCTGCACTTTGACCCAGGCATCTGGGCCAAAGGGCAGTAGCATTTGGGCTCAGGCTCTCCTAGTTACTGTGGCATGGCCTTCCCTAAAGGCATAGCCACCAGCCAGGCGGGAGTGGCCCCACCCCATAACCAGTGCTGTGCATTTTCAGACATTTTTCTCTTTGACCTTCTCATGGGTGGAAAGTAGCATTGTACTATATCTGATGTTTGTATTTTGCTAAGTTCTTTGTCATATGTTTAAAGGCCATTTATATTTTCCTTTTTGTGCGTGTCTCTGTCATATCATAACACAGAGCATGGGTTTGGGTCCTTTTTTTCTTTTTTTGGTATCGGGGCACTCGACCACTGGGCCACATCCCCAGCCCTTTTTTGTATTTTATTAGAGACAGGGTCTCACTGAATTGCTAAGTGCCTCGCCATGGCTGAGGCTGGCTTTGAACTCGTGATCCTCCTGCCTCAGCCTCCCAAGTACTGGGATTACAGGAGTGCACTACCACGCCCGGCTGGGTTTGGGTTCTTTATCTCATGAATTTGAAGAATAAATCCATGAACAACACAGGGTGAGAGTAAAGTATCAGGATTTATTAGAGTAATAGAAAGCAGAGCTGCCAAAGAGAGAGGGGTCCTAAGGGAGGGATACTCCAGAGTGACTTTTGTCTAGGGCTTTATATAGGTTTAAGGAAGTCAGCCCCCTTCCCAATCAAAATATTAATCAGGAATTTTTCCTTCTTTTTTTTTTTTGGATACTGGGGATTGAACTCAGGGGCACTCAACCACTGAGCCACATCCCCAGCCCTATTTTGTATTTTATTTAGAGACAGAGTCTCATTGAGTTGCTTAGCACCTGGCCTTTGCTGAGGCTGGCTTTGAACTTGCGATCCTTCTGTCTCAGCCTCCTGAGCCGCTGGGATTACAGGCATGTGCCATGGCACCCACCTGGACTTTTCCTTCTTTGGAGAGGCATGGACCCCAGTGACATAGGTTCTGGTTTAAAAATAGCCTTTTTGTAAGTTTCTTAGCAAATGTCTGCAGGTGCTGTTTGTGCTCTATTGCCCTGGAAGTTGCTACCCAGGGGCCCGACTCCCTATCCTCCCAGCCTTCTCTCTTCCTCCTGATGTCAATATTCTTTGCCCATTTTTCTGCTAGATTTTTGTTTGTTTTTTTATTTCTAGGAGCTCTTCAGCCTTCAAGCAGTGAGCCCTCTGTATGGGAAATGAGTAGGACATGAGATGTCCTCAAGGTTGTCATTTACCTCTTGCTTTGCATAAGGTGTCTCCACCATGCTGGCATGCTTATTTTTTTATACAGTGTCACACAATGCTTAACAATGGGAATACATTTCTAAAAAATGCATCATTTGCAATTTTGTCATTATGTGAACATCATTAAGTGTACTAATGCAGCTCTAGAAGGGCTGGTTCAGTCACTCCATGCGGTCTCAATGCTATCAGGAAACACAGTAAACATGAAATGTATGAGCCTGCTGCCAGGTGAGCTGGCATTCTGTTTTACAGTTCCCTTCTTTTATAAGTAGGAGGACACATTAAAATAAAGATAAAAAAATATAGAGTAGTAAACACATACACCAGTACCATAGTCATTTATTATCGTTGTCAGGTATTGTGTGGGCTGTACTTTTGCATGATAAGGCAACGCAGGAGGCCTGTTTACACCAGCATCACCACAGACCCGAGAGGAATATAGTTTGCTGTAATGCTGCTAGGTGATAAGAATTTCTCAGCTCCATTATAATCTTCCGGGACTCTTGTCATATATGTGGCCCATCACTGATGGAAGTATCACTATATGGCCTGTGACAGGAGGTGAATGTTCCAGGCTTCTCTGTATACCCTCTGGGCTTGTATCATTTCCAAAAGGCTTTTGCCTAAGGGATTTTTCTATGCCCCTTTGGTACCAGGGATTGAACCCAGGGGCACTTAGCCACTGAGCCAAATCCCCAGCCCTTTTTATATTTTACTTTAGAGACAGGGTCTCACTAAGTTGCTTAGGGCCTCACTACATTGCTGAGACTGGCCTTGGTTTCGTGATCCTTCTGCCTCAGCCTCTGGAGCTGCTGGGATTACAGGGCTGCACCACTATGCCCTGCTGTTCTAAGGTGATTTTTCAATCCTTTCAAGGTTTTATTTTTTTATATTGAAATCTTTGACCCAGTTGTAACTTATCTTGTTGTTAGGTGTGAGACAAACAAAAACAAAACAGGGCTTCACAGAGGGCAATGCCTTAGTTTTTTCTAGGTTTCTCCACAGCTGTCCCAACAACTTAATAACCCCTTCCCGCCGCTAGTTTGAGATTCTCCTTTCATTGTGCACCAGTTCTTCCATCTCTTCTTGAGCTTTTGTTCTGTTTAATCAGTTTGTTCCCATGCTGATACCATATACTGTTTGAATTATTGTGACTCTGATATGTTTTAATATGCGATGAGGCAGATTTCTACCTGCTTCCAAAGTTTTCCTAGCTCTTCCTACTTTTTTATTTGTCCACATGAATTTTCAAATTCACTTGTCTAGCTTAAAAGGAATTTCTGTGTCTACATTGAGTAGAATTGTGTATATTTATAAATTAGAGAGACTTAATGCCTTTGTGATTTTTCCGTCCAGAATTTATTGTGTCTTATCATTTGTCCTGGTCTTTTTATTTTCTTTTCTTTTTTGTCTCTCAATAACACTACATTTTTTCTTCATGTAGATCTTGTTTGTTTCTCTTTTCTTTCCCTACTGAGTCAGTCCTTCCTTTTGTACTGGAACTTAACCCAGTGATGCTCTATCACTGAGCTGCATCCTCAGCTCTTTTTTATTTTTATTTTAAGAACAGAGTCTTGCCAAATTGTCCAGGTTGGCCTTGAGCTTGCAATCCTCTTGTCTCAGTGATAGAGCACTGAGTTGTTGGGATTACAGGTGTGCACCACTGTGCCCAATGAGATTTTGTATATTTCCTATTTATTTATTTATTTATTTATTTATTTTTTCAGTACTGGGATTGAACCCAGGGCCTGGCACATGGTAGGCAAGTGCTCTATCACTGAACTACCCCCCAGACCATGTATATTTATTATGAAGTTTATTCTTGGTGTTTTATGTTTTGTGATACTACTGTGAATGGGTTCTTTTATCCTAAATTCTACTGGTTATTGCTTAGAAATATTGATTTTGAACTCAACTATCTTACTAAATTCTTATTTGTAATATTTTCTTAGTTGAACTGCTTGGGCTTTCAAAAGTTTATATTCTCAATTAATGATAGTTTCTTTTCTTTCCTAATTTTTATACCTTTGTTTATTTTTGTTGTCTAGAACTTTTAGAGCAATAATAATAATACTAACAATGAAATGAATATTCTGGTCTCATTCCTAACTGTAATGGGATTCTCCTGTTGCTTTTCCATTAAGTAAAGTGTTAAGTTTTGTTTAAGGAGTTGTCAGCTTATTGCTATTTTAGTCAGGTTTTTG
This sequence comes from Tamias sibiricus, assembly GCA_025594165.1. Classification (NCBI taxonomy): domain Eukaryota; kingdom Metazoa; phylum Chordata; class Mammalia; order Rodentia; family Sciuridae; genus Tamias; species Tamias sibiricus. The sequence continues at coordinate 69,490,475 of CM046657.1, read as the reverse complement.
TTTGAGAGAACTGAATGTCAAGTTTCATCATATGCCTCTTTAATGTCTGGGGATGATTGGATGACTTTTCCATCTGTTCATCATCTCTGCACTCCCACCAAGCCAGGAGCTCTTGAGTGCAGGGATGTGGAACCTGAGTCCCCATTGACAAGTGTGAGGCATTGCTTTTTCTTTTGGTACTGGGGATTGAACTCAACCACTGAGCCACATCTCCAGCTGTATTTTGTATTTTATTTATAAACAAGGTCTCAGTGAGTTGCTAAGCACCTCACCCTTGCTGAGGCTGGCTTTGAACTCACGATCCTCCTGACTCAGCCTCCCAAGCTGCTGGGATTACAGGTGTGTGCTATTGAGCCTGACGAAGCTTTTTTTTTTTTTTTTTTTTTTTTTTTTGGTACTGGGGATTGAACTTGGGGCACTCGACCACTGGGCCACATCTCCAGCCCTTTTTTGTATTTTATTAGAGACAGGGTCTCACTGAGTTGCTAAGTGCCTTGTCATTGCTGAGGCTGGCTTTGAACTCATGATCCTCTTGTCTCAGCCTCCCAAGTGCTGGGATTACAGGTATGCACCACCCGCCCAACTGACCAAAGCTATTTTTAATGAACAAATAAATGAATGGCCTTCCCTTGCCTTGGTGGGAAAAGGAGACTTAGGGGGTCAGGAACCCAGAGGCTGTGTGATCTGGTTGACTTGTCTTCTGGAGCATTTTGCTTCCTCTAGGAACACTGGAGGTGAGGTGGATGGAGGTGAGGCTCTACCCCCACTCTGGGCATGCAGAGGGACCAGCAGTAGTGCCTTTCAATCCCACACATGTTGGCTAAGCCCCTGGGCTTGGCCCTCTTCTGGGGACTAGCCGTAGAGGGACTTGGGCCCTGGCCTGGCTCTTGCTGAGGGTGGTGGGGAGGGGTACCCTACACAGCACCAGTCATTCCATTGGCTAGTCTTTTTTTTTTTTTTTTTTTTTTTTTGGTACTCGGGATTGAACTCGGGGGGCACTTGACCACTGGGCCACATCCCCAGCCCTTTTTTGTATTTTATTAGAGACAGGGTCTCACTGAGTTGCTAAGTGCCTCGCCATTGCTGAGGCTGGCTTTGAACTCGCGATCCTCCAGCCTCAGCCTCCCAAGTGCTGGGATTACAGGTGTGCGCCACCACGCCCGGCTTCCATCGGCCAGTCTTGAGGAGTGGCCCAGGATGCATATGGGGGTGGGTGTGATGCCAACTCTGGAGGTGATGGAGACTTCCTAGAGAAGGAGGTTGATCAGAATGCTAGGAGGCCCCAGGGGCAGGGTGATGGGGGGTAGTTTAGGTAGAGGGAAAAGCTTATGTGTTCAGGACCTGCCAATACCTTGCCTGGCATATGGGGCACAGGGGAGGAAGCTTAAGGATTGAACTCCAACCCATGGCATGAGGGGGATTTTGGAATTTTGGCTTTTAAATTCTTAACGTTTACAGTTTTAATATTTTGGGATTATAATTTTGGGGATTTTAGGCTTTAGGGATTTTGATCTTTGAGGATTTTAATATTTGGAATTATGGCCTTTGGGATCTTGTCTTTTGAGGTTTAAGAGTGGCATTGGAGCCGGGTGCAGTGGTGCACGCCTGTAATCCCAGCACTTTGGGAGGCTGAGGCAGGAGGATCGTGAGTTCAAAGCCAGCCTCAGCAATGGTGAGGCACTTAGCAACTCAGTGAGACCCTGTCTCTAATAAAATACAAAAAAGGGCTGGGGATGTGGCCCAGTGGTTGAGTGCCCCTGAGTTCAATCCCCAGTACCAAAAAAAAAAAAAAAAAAAAAAAAGAGTGGCATTGGCCCAGCACTTGGGAGGCTGAGGCAGGAGGATCACGAGTTCAAAGACAGCCTCAGCAATGGTGAGGCACTTAGCAACTCAGTGAGTCCCTGTCACTAATAAAATACAAAAAGGGGCTGGGGATGTGGCCCAGTGGTCGAGTGCCCCTGAGTTCAATCCTTGGTACCAAAAAAAAAAAAAAAAAAAAAAAAAAAGAGTGGCATCGGGAGCTGAGATTGTAGCTCAGTGGTAAAGCGCTTGCCTAGCACGTGTGAGGTGCTGGGTTTGATCCTTGGCACCATATAAAAATAAAATAAAGGTATTGTGTCCAACTACAACTAAAAATACATATATTAAAAAACTTAAAAAAATAAAAAGAGTGGCATTGGCCAGGAAGGAACACAGAGGGATGCTGATCAGGGCACTGCTCCTGGGCTACTGTGTCTCTGACCTATGCTCATCTATTCCAGGTCTGGACTGAGCCCTCCTGGCTGGGCCTCTGCTGGCAGAAACCATGGCGGAGGGCGGGGATGCGGCCTTGTCAGTGGCCGAGTGGCTGCGGGCACTGCACCTGGAGCAGTACACCGGGCTCTTTGAGCAGCATGGACTGGTGTGGGCCACTGAATGCCAAGGCCTCAGCGATGCCCACCTGGTGGACATGGGCCTGCTACTCCCAGGACACCGCCGCCGCATCTTGGCTGGCCTGCTCCGCGCCCATGCACCTCCAGCCCCTGCACCCCGCCCTACACCGCGACCTGTGCCCATGAAGCGCCATGTCTTCCGTTCACCACCCGTGTCCACCACTCCACCTGAGTCACTGCCCACAGCTGGACAGGAAGAGGTGCCACCTGCTGCCCCACCCATCCCACCCCGCAAGAGCTGCCTTCCGCCTGCCTGCTTTGCCACCCCATCCACAGCTGCCCCAGACCCTGTGCTGCCCCCATTGCCTGCCAAGCGACATTTGGTGGAGCTGAGCATTCCTCCAGTGCCTCCTCGCACAGGAGTCCCCCGCCTGCTGGTGAGGTGAGTGGGTACCATTCGTGTGGGTGGAACATGGGCAGAGGCTTCTGGACCATAGGTGGGCAGTTCATGGCCTTCACACTGGGGTAGAAAGACACTTCAGTTGGTGGGAACAGCCTGTGCAAAGCTCAGAGGAGGGAAGCACTCCAGGTTCCCCCAAAGACAGTGTGGCTGGGTTGGTGGGTGAGGCTTGGGGATGGTGCTGGGAAGGCCGGGCCAGGATGCCAGACAGGTTTTCAGCAAAATGATGGGATGAAATTTGAGTGCCTGGAGCACGATTCTAGCTGCTGTTAGGGGGGTGGGGGGAAGCTGGGAGGTGAATGAGTGGTCCCAGGGCCAGGCGGGGGTCCCAGGTGCATCAGGCTCTCTTGATGCACCTGTTAGAAAGTGAAGATAAAGCTTGAAGGGCCAAGACTGTGGCTGCCTGGATGTGAGCAGAGAGGGTAAGGGGAGCCACAAGAGCCACAAGTTTTCTGTCTCGGGTGGCTGGTGCTCCTAAGGACAGATTTGGGATCTAAAGGTCGAAGTAAGTTCAGGAGAAAGTCTGAATTCAGCAAGGGACCTGGATAATATGAGATACTGTGGGGACTCGGGGCATGTACTGTCACAAGGAGGTAATGTGTGGAGAAAATGGAAAACCTGGGATCCTAGGGTGGGGTGGGAACTGTGCTTGTGTTCCTGTCATACCTGGACCCCCCAAATGTCATAAATCCTTGGACACCTCTGAGGATTCATCCTGCTTACCCTCCTTCCTCTTCAGAACTGTTTACTCTGTGACTCCTCATCCCCCTTTTCTTGGGTTCCTCCTGCTTCTGTGGACATTCTATTCTGTCTTCTTCACATAACACCTTCCTCCTACCATTTTTTGGGTGCCCAGCCAGGAGGGAGCCTCCCCAAGAGGTTTAGGTGTGTGTTCCGTGGGGAAATGGGGATTTGTTGGAGTGCTTGGTTCAAGTCAGGCTAATCTAGGAAGATTTCTTGGGAGAGGAAGGGATATGTAGTCTACTGGTCCTTGTTATTGCTGGATCCTATGTGGGGAATTTTGTGTACATGATTTCATTGATCCCTGCAGCAAGCCTTCTGAGGGATTTGTGTTCTGGTTTTAAGCAGGGACACTAAGGCTCAGCACAGGGGATGGGGGACACTGTCTGGATCCTTGTCAAATGTATTATTCTTGGGGGAAGGCCAGGGAGGTTCTCTCAACCCAGAGAGGAGCATTAAGTCAGGGGGCCTTCAAGGTCAAACCAGGTCTATGGTGGTGTGAAGTTTGGCTGGTGGAAGCATAAAAAGGGTTTGTGCCTTTCCTAGGTTCACACAACTGGAAACTAGAATCTCCCTGCAGCCTGGCTCACAGCCTAGATTGGAATTTCCTAGTGCAGTTATGCCCTCTATTGGCCATTCTTCTGTATGCAGGAGTAATTTTTGTCCTTCAACTCCATTATCAAGATACCACCGAGGGGCTGGGTTTATGGTTCCACTATAGAGTGCTTGCCTAGCACGCGCGAGGCCCTGGGTTTAATCCTCAACACCACATAAAAATAAATAAAATAAAATAATTTTGTCCAACTACAACTAAAAATAAAATAAATAACAAAAAAGACACAGAGAGTTAAATGGTCCTGAGCTCACCACCCCAAATCCCTTCTCCTCACCTTTCTTCCTAACCTGTGTCACCCCAGATGTCTTGGGAAGGGAGACAACTCAGAGACTGCCAGTGGGTGGAATAGGCTGGGGTAAGATCCTCAGAGACCAACATGTAGGCAAATCAGAAAGCAAGCAAGAATGGCTCTTCTTTCCTGGCCTGGCAAGGCCTGGGACTCTCAGAGCCAGGCTCACCATTCTGCCTGGCCTGAGAGGACCCACTTCACCCCCAGAGTCTGCATTCTCTACTATTATTTAAACCTGTGGTGGAGAACTTGCTGAGGGGTCTGTAGTCACCCAGCCAAGCAGAGGGGAAGAAGGGATTCAGACCTTGCCTCCTGCCTCTCAGCTCCTTTTCATAGATGTGAACTCTGAACTTCCCTGTGAGTCGCAGAGAGGTCACTGCTTTCTTTCTTTCTTTCCTTCCAATGACATTTTAATTTTTTTTCATATTTTTTACTGGTGCACTATAGTTGGTACCGGAAATTGAACTCAGGGGCACTCGACCACTGGGCCACATCCCCAGCCCTTTTTTGTATTTTATTAGAGACAGGGTCTCATTGAGTTGCCAATTGCCTCGCCATTGCTGAGGCTGGCTTTGAACTTGTGATCCTCCTGCCTCAGCCTCCCAAATGCTGGGATTACAGGCGTGCGCCACTGCGCCTGGCTCGCTATAGTTATATTTAATAGTGGGATTTGTTATGTTTTCATTCATGCACATGACATAACAACATAATTTGGTAAATATCGTTCCCCAGTATTTCCCCTTTCTCTCACCTCCTCCTTCCCCTTGGTCCCTTTTCTCTACTCTGCTGGTCTCTACAGGGGTCATTTCTGATCAAGGGCCCAAGGGTCACTCCAGAGAGCCCCTCCCAGCTTGCTCTGAGCTTCAGTTTCCCCCTCAGGTATTTGGATGCCTGGAGATATCTCTGGAAAAGGAAATATTTGCCTGGAAGGGGCAGCTGTTAGCTGGAGTCATACTGCAAGGTCTCCCTCCTGTGCTCTAATTGCCTTTACCCAGCCAATCCCTGGTCTTCGTGAAGGTGGATCACTTGTTGCTGGGGCAGAAACTGTTCCCTCGGAAAAACTTCTTTCTCTGCCTCTCTGGGCTTTCTCATGGGCGTGGGGAGTGGGAGAGGCCACTGCAGGGGCCAACCAAAGCCAGGGCTTCCTGGGCGTCCACCCTGTAAGACCTCACAAGACCAGCAGACACTGCTGGTTGTCCCACCTTAGCTTGGGGGGGGGGTGGGGGGGGTGGCGGGGAGGAAGTGTCTGCCCCAGGGGATTCTGGGTGACTTTTCTCTCAGTCAGTGTTTTCAGGAAGTGTGTGTGTTGGCCGGGGCGTCAGGGGGTGGGAGGGGAGAGCAGGAAGCTGGGGAGACCAGGGCTGGATGCACATACACAGACACACACTCACTCACTCTCCCAGACGGATTCACAGGAAAACTCAGAAATATACACACACGCTCAGAGAAGCAATTTATAAATACTCAGAGACAAATCACAGGCACACAGAGCTACACTTGGGCCCCAGCTTCTCCAAGGGAACCCAGCCGCAGACACACCTGGGAAAAGGGCCCAGGCTGTCTGTGAGGCCAGCCCAGACTGACACAGGCTTGTTTGGGCAGGCACACGACACTTGAGCACACACTGAGCCCGCCTGGTCGGAGCCTTGGAGTCCTTGGGCCCAGGACCCAGCGGGCCTCTGAGGGTGAGCGAGGAGCAGCCTAGCTGGGCTGTCGGTGGGTGGGAGGGAGCCTGAGGGCCTGGGAGTCCCTGTCTGTCTGTTTGGCTGTTACCCCCAGGCCAGATTTTCCAGGGTGCTCTGCTCCCCGTTCTCTGTTGGCCTTCACAATTTCCTGTCTTCTCTCAGCTTCTCCACTTCTATCTTCCCCTCTCTTCTCCTTCTCCCCTGGGCTTTCCATGTCTCTGTCTCCCCTAACCTCTTTTCTGGGTCCACTAAGAGCCCATGGTGTCTATTTTTGGGCCTTTCTCAGACTCTGCCCCACTGCTGCCCTGGGGTCTCTGCTCTGCAGGGCCCTGGTGCCCACCTCTTCAGTTCTGGTGTCCACTCCTAGCTCCCAGCAACCCTCTGGCAATTCCCTTGGGGAGGTTGTGGTTGCCTTATCTTACTGTCCCCCTCAAGGTTGCATTCTTCTGAACCCCCACCCCTAGTCCAGCATGGTAGGGAGGTGTGCAGAGGGCTGGCACATTGTTTGTGTGGTTCCGCCCCCTCCTGTCCAGGGTTCTAGTGTGGTGGGTGCCCGTGGAGTGCTACCCCCATGACTGTGGATCCCTAATGAACTCAGCAGCTCTCTGGTCACTGGGGACATAGAGTGGCCTCTAACCTGGGCAGCCGGGATGGGGTGGAGTTCAATATAGTCTGTGAGCTCCCTGGGGGCTAACTTTCTCCCCTTGCTGCCCTCAGGGGCCAGCACAGGGCCAGGCCTGAGAAGTACACAAAGCTGCCATGGAGACAGGCCTCTGCTGCCTTCTGTCCACACCAGCAGGGCTGGCTTGTGGGGAGCTCTGCCTAGGCCTGGCAGTGGGAGGCCACTGAGGGCCCAGCAGGCCTGTGCACTACGAGGAGGGAGGAGGTGTGTTCTGAGCACCACAGAGGTGATGATTTCTGATCATTAAATGTAAAAAGCCCCCAGCAGAAACCTGGCACACTATTGCATAGAAAGTCGTAGGCTTGCCTTCAAGGGGAGTGCCTTGGGCTCTAGCTCTTGGTGGACTGACCTTTCCATGACCGGGATGTGGGCAGGGTAGTGGTCACTCAGTACCCATTCACTAAAGCCCCCTTTGTTGGATGCTGGAGGCAGGGAGAGGATTGGCCCTAGGAGAGGCAGGTTGTAGATATCCATTCTGGCTAGGAAGACTCTAGGAGGGGCTTTGTATGCTGCAGCCTGAGTAGAAGTGAGTGTTGGGAAAGAAGGCCTGGCCTGTGGAGCTGGAAGGACAGAAGCAGCCATGGAGGAAGCAAGAGGCATAGGACTGAGGCTTGGGCTGCTGAGGAGGCCAGGGCATGATTGAGGAAGTGGGCAACTGGGAAAGTTTGTCCCTGTGGATGGGGGAGACCAGGGAAAGAGACAGATGTCCCCAGATCTCTGGGCCTGGCCTTACCTCGCAGCCCTGCTGGTGAGAGTCTGGGGGCTGGGATTGGCCTGGGTCCCTTCAAGGTCTATGTGGTACCTTAGGGGCAAGGTCCTGCTTCCAGGCTGGGGTATAGACAGGGTATGTGGTCCTCTGAGGTCATTTCAATGAGCAGAACAGACTGACATGCTGTGTGATAGGAAGCATGGTGACTGGGTGAGCCCCAAGAAGGCCCTGCACTGGCCTGAAGTATGATGGAAGGCCCACAGTGGAAGGGGAGAATGTGTGCTCTGTACCTTTTGAAGGAAGAGTAGGAATTTGGCCAGACAGGGAAGGGTGTTCCAAGTGAAGGAACAGTGCATGCAAAGATGTGTTTATAGAATGCAGCTCAGTCAAGGAGGTCTGAAATGTGACTGGCCAGTAAATCCAAAGCCAGCCCAAGATATTCAGGCTACCCTCTCTGCAGCCTACCTACCCTCAAGGTGAGACCTGGTTCCTCTGGCTAAAGATCAGTGGAGATTGAAAAATCTGAAGGGGCTGGGCTCTGTGGCACATGCCTGTAATCCCAGCAGTTTGGGAGGCTGAGGCAGGAGGATCACAAGTTCAAAGCCAGCCTCCACAAAAGTGAAGCACTAAATAACTTATTGAGACCCTGTCTCTAAATAAAATACAAAATAGGGCTGGGAATGTGGCTTGGTGGTTGAGTGCCCCTGAGTTCAATCCCTGGTACTTTCCCCTCCCTCTAGAAAAAGCAAAATCTGAAGGGGAGTCAGGGAGTTGGAGGAGGAGGAGGCTGGACAGTTGCCTCTGGCCTAGCCTGTAAGGCTGAGTGTCCTTTAGCCACAGGCAGGGTGAGAAAGCTATGCTGATGATGCATGGTGCTCCCTTATCGAGGTGTCCATAAGCCTGGATGCAGGTCAGAGGGGAAACAGGCTCAGAGGTGAAGTGAGCAGCTTGGCGTCACAGACCGATGATGGTTGAGGTGAGATTCATATCTACTTGGCACCAAAGTTCTGTCCCTTTTATTTATTTTTATTATAGATGGACAAAACACCTTTGTTTTATTTATTTTTATGTGGTGCTGAGGATCCAACCCAGTGCCTCACACGTGCAAGGCCAGCTGCTGGAATTATAGGCATGTGCCACTGAGTTGTAATCCAAGCCCAAAGCCTTCTCTTTTTTTGTGTGTAGCGGGGCGGGTACTGGGGATTGAACTCAGGGGTACTCAATCATTGAGCCACATCCCCAGCCCTATTTTGTTTTTTATTTAGAGACAAGGTCTCACTGAGTTGCTTAGTGCCTCATCATTGCTGAGGCTGGCTTTGTACTCCCGATCCTCCTGCCTCAGCCTCCTGAGCTTCAGGGATTATAGGCATGTGCCACTATGCCTGGCTAAGCCCTGTCTCTTGACTAGAGTGACCACACATCTCATTTTGCCTGGGAGAGGCCCTACTTGTGCCTACTGCCTTGACATGGTTATTAACAGTGCCACTTTTAACTGTCATTATTTCTGGTTTATGTGATTAACGAAACAGTCACTCTGCTCTTTTTTTCTGACTTGGGACCCTCATGTTCCCCAGCTCCTGGGTATAAGGTCTGCTGTGTATTTCCCCTAATTCCATAAGTCAGACTTATTAGGCTGCAGGCCTAGGCTGGGGTGGACCAACGCTGCTCAGGGTGCCCTGTCCTGCTGTGGGCATAGGCTTCACCTGTCTCTTGGCGAGAAGTGAAAGGACTGAAGGAGCAGGAAAGCCAGTGGCCTCAGGGAGGGTGGGGAGCAGCTCCACTGGGCGTCCTGGAGGCTGCCCCAAGGCCCATTCAGCTGCATTTGAGGTGCAGGTAGGCTTCCATGGGTGAAGATGTGGGGAAGAGGGCAAGAGCAGGAGGAAACAGTGAGCAGTGGCCTGGAGGTGGGATCATTGTGTTTGTGCCCTGGAATGGGGCAGAGGCCAGTTGGCAGCATCCCAGCTGGACCTCAGCTGCACTGGCAACTGCTCCTGGGAGACTGGCAAGGGCACTCCATAGGCCCCATTCTCTGTAGAGGGACACTGCCCTTCCCCTGGGGTTTTCCCACATGCTATGCCTTCCGGATACCACTTCTTCTTTCCTCGGCCCAGGCCTGACTCAGCAGGGCCCTGATACTCTGTGCTAGGCAGGCAGGGGTCAGCCAGGAGGCTTCCTGGAGGAGGTGGCTAGAATCAGGCATGGAGGTTTATGAGAAGCCCCTTTGTCTCCCTTCCTGGGACATGGTTCCCTTCCTGCTGGGAGAGGAGCCCTTTGCCTGTGTTCCCCTCTCCCTTCTTGCCATGGTCACAGTGGCAGGCCATCAGAGCTGTGATTTTGTTCCTTTTGGATAGAATGTCAGCTCTAGAGCTGGCTAGACCCTCAACCTAGGTGGCTATTGTAAGGAGACAGGCCTCAGAAAAGTCCTTAGACTTCTCTGGCCTCATTTGCCAGGCTGTCGTGCTGGGATGGGTTCAGATCCCAGCTGTGGGACCAAGGATAAATTACTTAAGATTTCTGTGCCTCAGTTTTCTCATCTGTAAAGTAGGATAACAAGTCTTAAATTATAGAGCCTTTGAAAAAAGTAAATGAATGAATTCACGTAAAGTACTTAGAAGGTGGCTGGGAACACACATATATAGACACACATAATTTATTAATAAGAATTAATTAATCTAGACATTCACTTGTTTACAAATCTCTGCTCAGTTCTGGGGATACGAGAATGAAGAAGGTAGGGTGGAGGCAGGAGGCCTCTGCGTGGCAGACCCCTTGCGGACAGTCAGGACAGGGATGGAGATGGACTGGGAACCAAAGTAAAGGGGCTGATGCCACCTGGATCCCAACAGTGAGGAGCAGTGGGCAGCCTGGCTCTGTTGCCACCCTCTTCCTGTCAGCCCTTAGACATGGGCAGCCTTGCTTGGTGCTTTTGGCATCTGGGAAGCAGCAGTGTGACAGATGGACTTGCCTGTCAAGTGGTCTCCAAGGACATTGTTCTGACCAGCTGGGGCGTGCTCTTGGGCCTGTGGGCACTCAGTCCTTTGGTCCTTTGGTCATCATTCACACTTTCATTTGCTTTCCTTTCAACCCTAATGACCAATTTACCCACCTGCCCATAGACTAGTCTACCTGTCCTCCTGCCCACCTATCTAGTATGCTCTTGCCACCAACTCAGCCAGGCCCTGCCCTGGATGGTGGGAATATTGAGTCACACGCTGCCCCTGCTCTAAAGGGACCTAAGGGTCAAATGGGAGAGCGTCTGATATGGTGCCCACCAGAGGGCTTTCTTTCTTTCTTTTTCTTTTTTTTAAAAAAAATATTTATTTATTTGCTTTAGTTGTACACAATGCGTTTATTTGTACGTGGTGCTGAGGATCGAACCCGGGCCGCACACGTGCTAGGCGAGCGCTCTACTGTTGAGCCACAATCCCAGCCCAAGAGAGGCTTTCTTAAGTTCACCTAAACATTCAAGCTCTTGAGACCACCATGGCCCCCTTGGTATCAGATTCTCAGAGTGGCAGATAGGGTAGGGAGCAGCTTGCCACCAGAGCAGCTGCAGGTCTTCCTCTGCTATGGGGTCCTCGTGACGTACATGCCACATCTGGGGTCCTTGTGGCGTACATGGTCCTCCAGGTGACAGCTTAGCAGGGAGGGGCTGAGGATGAGAGTGGACAGGTGGCCCACGGGAAGCCACGCCTGGCTTAGAAACCTCTTGTCCAAAAGGGCAACCACACATGTGTGGCTTTTAGGCCCTGCCTGGAATGTACCTAGTCACAGGTCACGCAAGTGGGGGAAGCCCAAGCTCTGGCTTATCCCCCAGATTTAGAGTCTACTGACAGTTCCCAATGCAGGCCAGCATTGCCAGTGCAGTGCTGCCTAGTAACAAGGCTGCCAGGCCACCAGGAGTAGTGTCCAGAGGAAGAGGGCTGGAAGCCAGCTGAAGGTCAGACTCTGCCCAGAAGCGGGTGGGGCACATTCGCTTTGGTTATGTACTACAATCGGAAGTAGTTATGTGTCCTAAGAAACACACGAGTTGGAGCGAGGGTTCAGATCTGTCTTAGACACTAGCATAGTAACCATCACAAGGGACTTTGAAGTGTTATTTGGAATGATTTTGTATGAAGCTCATAATGGAGGGAAACACAGGCAGGGACTAGAGGAGCAAGCAGGAGGGCTCAGGGCCGACTTTCAGAGGAGGACTTGGTTAGAGCTGAAGAAATGGGATACAACAGCCCCATGTTGACCCATTCCTGCCCTCCCAGTCCTCCTTGCCTTTGTGGCAGTTGCACACTGTCAGTCATTGCCAGGAATATGGGAACAGACCAGACCAAAAATAATAAAGGGAAGCCGCCCACTCTGCTGCTCTTCCTTGGCTCCTGCAGAACGCTGGCAGAGGCAGGTGGTGGGATCTGGCCTCAGGGCTCTGCACTTGTTCTAGCTGGTGTTGCTGAACATCCTGTCCACTGTCCTGTGACATATCCTGTCTGTCAATCCCCCACCACCCTGCCAGTGCAAATAGCCCCCATTTTATAGAAGAGGAAACTGAGGTTCAAGGAGGTGAGACACTTGTCCCAGAACACACAGGAGCTGAAGAGACTGAGGCAATGTTTAGACCTTGCCTTTGATGCCAAAGACCAGCCAGAAACAGGTGGTGTGAGAGCCCAGGGGGCTCTGAACCCGGCCCTGGAGAGTCAGGCAAGGGGAACGATAGCAGAGATGAAGTGGTGTCATGAGAGATGAGTAAGGTAGGGTGAGGTGAGTTGAGGGGTCTGAGGGTTCCCCGGAGATAGGAATATTGAAGTCTGGACAAGAGAGGAGGTAGCCCGGGTCCAGAGACCCAACAGTTCAGGGGCTCTGGAGTTGGTTTTAAATACTGTGGTTTGTGCCTTTGGTCTCAATGTCCATTTCATTTCTGTCCCATTCCTTTGCCAACAAATGCCTCCCTACCCTTAGAAGCACAGGTTCAGCATCACCTCCCCCAGGAAGCCTTCTCTGATCTCCATTCTGGTCTCCATCCTTCCTCCAGAGTGGACACCCGGTGGCTAAAATATGGAACATTAGGGATAGTTGACCAGCTCATTCAGGTTGAGGAGGGCACTCATTTCCTTTAGACTTTGTGCCGGGAAGGGTCTCTGTCAGGAAAGTAAGGTGAGGGGCTGTGTGAGGAGCTCCCATGGGAGGCATCTGTAGGGCACGGGTGTGCTGCATCCAAGTGAACTCTAGTCCGGCTCCATCGCTTAGTGACACCGAGCGTCTGTTCTGTTCCCAGCCCTCCCTCCAAGGAGGAGTTGTTGCTGCCGCCACTGTCATCCCATCCACAGCCAGAGCCAGAGGAGCCTGCAACCACCATCCCCCAGGGGCCTCCCTGCCCGCCAGAGATCCCTCCGAAGCCTCCCCGCCAGCCGCCAGAGTTCGGTGGGTACTGCAGCCAGATAGGGCTCCTGGCAGGTTACCTGGGATTGGCCCTGGAGAGCATGTTTGGGTCCTGTTTCCCTAGCCTGCCACCAGCCCACTGTGCTGCCTGAGTAGGTCATGGGTGTCCCCGAGCATCATTTTCATATGCAAAATGGAGACTACTTGCCAGGGGTGGTGGCGCACGCCTGTAATCCCAGCAGTTTGGGAGGCTAAGGCAGGAGGATTGCAAGTTCAAAGCCAGCCTCAGCAATTTAGTGAGGCCCTGAGCAACTTAGCGAGCCCCTGTCTCTAAATAAAATATAAAAAGGGCTGGGAAGGGCTGGGGTTGTGGCTCAGCAATAGAGCGCTCACCTAGCAAGTGTGAGGCCCTGGGTTTGATCCTCAGTACCACATAAATAAAATAAAGATATTGTGTCCAACTACAACTAAAAATAAATTTTATAAAGGGGGGCTGCTGGGAGCCGGGTGCGGTGGCGCATGCCTGTAATCCCAGCACTTGGGAGGCTGAGGCAGGAGGATTGTGAGTTCAAAGCCAGCCTCAGCAATGGCGAGGCACTTAGCAACTCAGTGAGACCCAGTCTCTAATAAAATACAAAAAAGGGCTGGGGATATGGCCCAGTGGTCCAGTGCCCCTGAGTTCAATCCCCGGTACCAAAAAAAAAAAAAAAAAAAAAAAAGGGGGGGGTGGCTGGGGAAGGGACTCAGTGGTTAAGTGCCCCTGAGTTCAATCCCTGTTTCAAAAATGTAAAATAAACTAACTAAATAAATAAAATGGAGACAGTGCCCCTGCCTGATCTCCTGGGCACTAGGGGTGGGACACAGCCTGAGTGAGCTAGGCTTCGAGGTCAGGGAGGGCTTCCCGTGGAGCTGGCTCGAGGCTCTGGGGTGGTCTACTTTCCTTAATTCTTGTTGCCTTTGTAGCCTTTTGGGGTAGTCCCTGCTCTGACCTCCAAGCTTGCTGCCTGGTCAGACCTCCCTGTGGTGGCCGTGCCTCTTCTTTGGTATAAATAGCACTTCCTGTCCCCATGCCCTTTTTGAAAGCCAGACTAGGGTGGGGGTAGGAGCTGTGGTCTGGGGGTGGACGTTTTGAAGCCAAGCTGCCATGTCTCAGGAGGGATGGCCAAGCCATTTGCTTCAGGGTCTCCCCCACCTCTTTCTCACCAGATGACTCTGACTACGATGAAGTCCCAGAGGAGGGGCCCAGGGCCCCTGCCAGCGTGATGACCAAGAAGGTGGGCAGGGCAGTGGGCAGGTTGGGCTGCCTGCCTGTTGGTATGGAGGGAGGGTTGCACAGCTGCCTCATAGACCTGGGGACCACCAGAGAGTGGGCTGCTCTTCCTCAAGGGAGTTCCCCTTTCCATTTCTTTGTGTTGCCACGCAGGGGTGGAGTCAAGTGCAGCCCCAGAACGTTGAGCCAGGGGTCTGCTCTGGGGCTTCCGCTCCAGGCTCCAACTGTATCTATATAAGTGTGGCCTGCCCCCTCCCTCTGTTTCGGTCCCTCTGTCTATTTCACTTTCTGTGTTCCCATGCCACCCTCTCTCAGTGCTTGTCTGGTCTCCCTAGTCTGGAGTCTTTTTCTTTCTTAGCTTTCTGTCTTTGTCCCTGTCCTACATCTCTGTCTGCCACTGGATCTCTCGTCCTTGTGAGCCTGGGTCCCGGCATGGTCTTAGCTGGCAGGGATGGGGGTGGGAGGAAGCAGAAGTAAAAGTGCTGAGTTGTGTCGGGCAGGGATGGAGTGGACAGCGGTGCGCGTGACAACCCCCCGGGGGTGTGATGTGGGGCTTGAAGGGAAGCCTGACGCTGAGTGGGCCTGGGGGGGGCAGGAGGAGCCCCCACCACGCCAAGTCCCACGGGCCGTGCGTGTGGGCCAGTCTGCTGAGTGAGGGGGAGGAACTGTCCGGGGATGAGGAGGATGAGGATGACCACGCCTACGAGGGTGTCCCCAAGTGAGTATCTACTCTGGTGGTTCCCCCTCCCAGCCATCCTCTTTCCCAAAGTCCAGCCCAGCCCTCCCATCCCCCCAGCCCCCACCCAGAGGGAGCCTCTATCCACTGCCCTCCGTCCCTCCTCTTTTCCTAGTGGTGGATGGCACACCAGTGGCCTGAGCTTACCCTCACCCAGCCTGACCCCTGAGCTCCCACCACAACCCATGGAGGAGCTGCCTGGGGGCTCCAGCCCCATCACACCGGTCATCAAGGCTGGCTGGCTGGACAAGAACCCACCACAGGGGTGAGTGAGGCCTCTCGGGTCCTGCTGGTGTCCACAGGGGTGGGCGTGTTCCAGGACACTGGTGTCATGGTTCCAAAGACCAGTGGGCTCCAAGATTATTTGAGGGAGACTCCTTCCAGACATGCCATAACCACTGATAATCCACACAACTATGTTTTATTGCTCTTAAGAAGTCCTATTTCGAGTCTGACTCCAGTCACTCTTGCTATAAGTAAAGCCCATCTTGGGGCTGGGGTTGTGGCTCAGCGGTAGAGTGCTCGCCTAGCACGTGCACGGCCCGGGTTCGATCCTCAGTGCGCGGCCCGGGTTCGATCCTCAGCCCCACGTAAACATAAATACATTGCATTGTGCACAACTAAAGCAAATAAATAAATATTTTTTTTAAAAAAAAGTAAAGCCCATCTTCCTTTCAGTGACTACTTGAGATCATTCCTTCCTTTAACCTGGCTGATCCTAACTTTGTGTATGGCTGCTGGGGTAGTGGGGCTGGTGTAATGCTGGAACCTCCCCCTAATGTCCAGTCCTTTGCTCTGTGGTCCTTCTGCCTCTTCTCTCCAGATCTTATATCTATCAGAAGCGATGGGTGAGATTGGATGCTGATCACCTGCGATATTTTGACAGTAACAAGGTGAGGCTTAGATCAGTCCTGACTTGACCCCGCTCAGGCTCGGCCTGGGCTAAACCCTGGTTTTGGATCCATGTGGAGTCTCTAGCTGAGTCCTCAT
Source organism: Tamias sibiricus (assembly GCA_025594165.1). Taxonomy (NCBI): domain Eukaryota; kingdom Metazoa; phylum Chordata; class Mammalia; order Rodentia; family Sciuridae; genus Tamias; species Tamias sibiricus. The sequence continues at coordinate 69,474,555 of CM046657.1, read as the reverse complement.
GAGCGGTGTGATCTGACTCCTTGAACTGTGTCCTCCTGGTCCATGGGCAGTGGTTGGGGTCAGCACAGGGTGATCCCTGATCACTGCCAGAGACCCCTTCAGCCTTCATTTCAGCTGAGGCTGAGGGAAGCAAGGGAGGTCCCGCCAACCCCTAAAATGAAGCTCTTGTCTCTTTCCCAGGATGCCTACTCTAAGCGCTTCATCTCTGTGGCCTGCATCTCCCGTGTCGCTGCCATCGGGGACCAGAAGTTTGAAGTGATCACTAACAACCGGACCTTTGCTTTCCGGGCAGAGAGTGATGGTGGGGAGTGGGAGGGTTTGCATGTGTGAAGCGGGAGAAGAGGCTGGGAGTTTGGTCAGATAAGGAGGAGGAAGAGACATTTGCTCCCCTACCTCACACCTAGGGAGGGAGGGAGGAGAGGGGGTGCTCTGACAGGCTGCCCACACTCCCTGGCTCTCAGAACCACATATTGCCATGTGCAGGGGAAACAGTCTCAGACAGGTGAACTGACTTGCCCAAGCCTAAGTGGCCAAAGCTGGGACAGGGGCCTGAGCTTGTCTGACTCAGAGAAGCCAGGCAGAGTGAGAAGAAGCAGTCTGGGTGGACTTCTGGCAGAGGTGTTTCCCAAGGAGGCTAGGGCTGGGAGACCCCTGGGGCTCTCTGCCAGGCCGAGCTCAGACTTGCCCCTTCTCCTCTCCTTAGTGGAGCGGCAGGAGTGGATGCAGGCCCTGCAGCAGGCAGTGGCTGAGCAGCGTTCTCGGGCCCGGCCGGCTGGTGCTTTTCTGTTGGGAGTTAGAGGCTCAGAGCAGCCAGATCACGCTGGCAGCCTGGAGTTGCGTGGCTTTAAAAATAAGCTATATGTGACTGTGGTCGGTGACAAAGTGCAGCTCTATAAGAATCTGGAGGTGAGAAGGTTGGGTCAGGCCACTGAGGCTCACCCTACCCCATGTCTGGTCCCTCTCCCTGCCCCTTGCCCATCTCGGTCCTGAGCCCTGTACTTGCAGCTCTGCCTTCCCTGCACTGAGCCCAGGATTTTGCCTCCCCTCCTCCTGCCTCTAGTCTCAGCCCTTCCCTGGCCTAGTCCCTGAGTGCTGCCCTCCCATCACTGCCCTGGCACCCCCCCTCCTCATTGCGTCTGGGCCCTGATCCCAGGCCCTTTCCCCATGCCCAGATCCCTGAGTCCCCCCTTATCTCCTTCCTGGGCACTTGCTAGTCCACTGAGGCCTTACTCTCACCCCTCCCTGCCCCGTCAGGAATACCACCTGGGCATCGGCATCACCTTCATTGACATGAGCGTGGGAAACGTGAAGGATGTGGACCGTCGCAGCTTTGATCTCACCACGCCCTACCGCATCTTCAGGTGCGCCTGCCCTCCCTTCGGCTCACCTGCATCCTCGCCCCCGGTGTTCTCTTCAGTATGTGGACCTGCCCCTGCTAGGCAGGCTTCCTTCCCTTCCAGCCCTGCCCCCCCCCCCCCCCCCCCCCCCCCATGCAGGTCCTTTGCTTTTTCTTGCTAAGCTGCTCTGGTCTCCCTTTCTAAGAAGCCTCACTGCACCCTGCCTCCCGCTGGTCATCCCTATTCCCCATGCCCACCGCACTGCTCACAGGTCGCCCCTACCAGCTTTCTTCACCAGCCAGCTGCTCCCCTTTAAGCTGCCTGTCGTGGCCAGCCACGGCGCCGCGGGAGGAAAACTCGGAGGCAGAGTAAAGCTATTACTACTTTTACTTCTACTTTCTTAGAGAGAGCTTAGAGAGAGAAAGAAAGATCTTTCTTCTTCTTAGAGCTTAGAGAGAAAGATTAGAGATAGCTTTTTCTTCTTCTTCTTAGAGCTTAGAGAGAAAGAGAGAGAGCTTGAAAGAGAGAGATTTCTTCTTTAGAGAGAGAGAGAGCTTAGCTTTTAGAGCTTCTTTCTTCTTTCTTCTTTCTTCCTCGGGAGCCTCGGCCTGACTCTGACCAGGAATTACTTCTTCTATCTGGTTTCTCTTCTGTAACCGCTCTGCCTACGTTCTGGCCGCTCTGATTCTTTTCTTCTTCTCCGACCCGAACTCTTCTTCCGACCGAGCGACTGCATGACTGACTGAATGAATTCATTCTTCTCCTGACTCCGACCGCTTTCACCTGGTTATATACCTTTAGCTTTGCGGGTGCCTCACGTGCATTTACAGGTGCGTCACATACATATTATCAGGTGGAACTTATGGCTTCCAGCTGACCGCAATAGCCATCTCCCTAATTGGGGCTCCTTCACTCCCCCACCCAACTCTCTGGGTCAGATGCAGAGCCTTGTGCATGCAAGGCAAGCACTCTACCTCTGAGCTCACCCCAGCCCTGCCCTGCTCTCTTGGCAGTGCTTTTGGCTGTCATGAATGTTCCCTCAACTCAAAGGCTCCTCGTTTTGTCTTGAGGGTATGTTCTAGATGCTCCTCCCTGGTCCCCAGCTGTCCTGCAGTGTCTGTGTCTGTCTTCTGTTCTCTCCCTGAGCAGCCTCACCACTTCCAGACCTTCAGCTGCCACTCTGAGGCACCATGCCGTGCCTGGGTCCCAACCATGGGCCCACCCCTGAGTAGTTGTGTGACCTGGGAGACCACTGCCTTGTCTGTGCCCCTGTTTCCTAGAGACTGAGGACGCTGACACTGTGTGGGAATCGCTCTGTATCACCAGTCTCACCACCACCATCTTTGCCCTTAGCCCAGCTAGCTCTCCAGTTCTAGGCCTGTGCGTCTGACAGCTCTGTAGACACCTCCTTCTGTAGGGACCCCCGATCCTCCCAGGGCTCCATCTCTACCCCTGAGAATCCCTGCCTCTCCTCACCACTGTGTAAATCTGCCCCCACCCCTGTCTTGCCCCACCTCTATCTGTTCCTATCCTTCTGCCCTTACCCTCTTGGCCTGGGCCTGACTGGCCCTCTGACCCCAGACCCCTATCTCCTCACCCTTTGACTGACTCTGCCACTTTGTTCTGTCCACTGTGACCACAGAGCCTTAGCCGTTTTCATTGAAAGCCAAGTGTTTATTTGTTCATTTCTTACATTTGAAGTACCCTAACAACATCTTGGCCTGAGATTTTTGCTGTAATTATTTTCCTTCTTCTTTTTGTGGTGTCACTAGGGATTGAACCCAGGACCTTGCACATACTAGATGAGCACTCTACCACTGAGCCTTATCCTCAGCCATTTTTAAAATTTTACTTCAAGACAGGGTCTTGCTAAGTTGCTGAGTGAGGCTAGCCTTGAACTTGTGATCCTCCTGCCCCAGCCTCCTTAGTAGCTGGATTATAGGCATGTGTCATTGTACCGGCAGTCTGTAATTCTTAATTAGCACACAACTGCAACCACCCATGTGATGTGGTTTCCCCTTTCTTTCTGTTTTACAGAGGCCACTCACTCTCCTCGTTACTTACTGTCATCAATCTTAATTAGGTTGATTGGATGTTTAGCCCAGAGGGCTTCCCCACAACTGCAATACAGGGTGCTCACGGTTGGGTGCAGGCACACAAAGATGGACCTGGCACTTGTCTAGGCTTTGGAAGCTTTAGGACAGGCTTTTGTGCATAAGAGCTGTCTTCAGCCCCTCTTGTAAAGTGGTGCTAACATCCATTACCTCTCTATTGGTGATGCCTTTCTCAGCATGGTGACATGTGGTGCAGAATCTTGAACACACGTGTGGCTTGGAGGTGGTGGTGGCAGCAGGGAAAGAGCCAGGGGGGTAATTTTGGGGTGGGGGGCAATCATCCATTTATTGTCCATCTAGGACTTCCTACCTGAAGAGCAGGAAACTGTGGCAGGGCTCCAGGTATCTGTGTATGTTGGGCCGATGAAGTTCCTTTTGGGCTGGACTCATGGCACTGGAATAGGAAGGAGGTTAAAGATGCGGATGGCAGAGGGGTCTTTTAAAGACATATCTGTACCCTTCCTTTACTCCCACTTCAACACACTACAGGTGCTCGTCTGTGCTGGGGCTGCACCTTGACCTCCTCTGCCTAGCACAGGCCTATCCCTGCCCGTCTCCCAGCTTGTCAGTCTGCCCTCTTGCCCATGGATCCTGGAGTGCCCATGCGTCACCCTGGCTCTCTGCACATGCTGTTCCCTCTCTCTAGAATGCCCTTCCACCACCTCACCTAGCTCAGCCCTGCTCATCTATCAGGTCTTAGCCCATGCCTCATTTCCTCCTACCTCCCTGGGCTGGGCAGAGTCCCCTGGCTCCATCTGTCCCTCAGGTTCAGTGTCCTTTCCTTTGTCACGCCTACCTTCCTCACCAGACTCCCTTTTCCAGGGACTCTTTAAGCCTTGTTCTGCACCCCTCCCTGTCCTCATGCTGTGCCCCTTCCTGCTGCCCCAAGTCCCTTGAGCCCTTTCCCAGCAGTCTCTTACTCCTGTGTTCCCAGCTTCTCGGCTGAGTCGGAGCTAGAGAAGGAGCAGTGGCTAGAGGCCATGCAGGGAGCCATTGCTGAGGCTCTGTCTACCTCGGAAGTGACCGAGCGCATCTGGGCTGCAGCCCCCAACAGGTTCTGTGCCGACTGCGGGGCTGCACAGCCCGACTGGGCCTCCATCAACCTCTGCGTTGTCATCTGCAAGCGCTGTGCAGGTGTGTGTGTGCTAGGGGCCCCAGGCCCAGGGGTAGGGCTGGTGAGGTGGGAGGCAGGTTGCCTGTGCAGCAGGAGGGGCTGGAGTCACTGTTCATGAAGTTGCTCCTTCCCGCTAAGCCCTTCTCACCAGGTTAACCTTAAGTCCTTACACTGCATGGCAGGGGTTCCATTTTCACAACATGGGTGAGGCACAAGAAGGAAAAGGTTTGTTCACGATCACCCAGCAGGGACTGGAGTTGTGGCTCAGTGGTAGAGTACTTGCCTAGCATGTATGAGGCGCTGGGTTTAATTCACAGCATTGCATATAAATAAAGTAAAGGTCCATCAATAGCTAAAATATATATATTATTTATATATATATATACATACATACATATATATAATCACCCAGCAGTTAAGTGAGCCTGGATTTAAGCCCAGGCCTGTTGGGTCTGGTATCCCTGTGACATCAGAAGAGTCAGGGGAGGTCAGCCAGGCAGGTGGGAACAGCTGCTGTTTGTCCAGAGGGGACAGGAGGCAGGAGACCCAGGGACCTGGTCAGGGACCTGATTTGTGGATCAGACTCTGACTGGTGGCTGGAAGCTGAGACAGGAGACCAGTCGGAGGACGATGGCAGGGTTTGGGAGGGAGAGCAGGAGGAGGTCTGGCCTGGAGAAGTGATCTTTAAGATCTGTGTTGTAAAAGTCTGGGTGAGGAGGGTGAGGATGAGAGGGTGGAGCCCAGGTGCATTCACCCCACTGAATTTATTAAGGGGTTTCCCTGTGCCAGATGCTGTGCCAAACATTGGACCCTCATGGGAGCTGTCAGTGCCCAGGTGGTGGCTTTGGTTGACTGCAAGTGGGGATCCTCTGAAGTGGGGATCCATGGGGAGGGACAGGTCTGGGGAAAGCGCTGAGCTCAGGTAAGAGCCCCAAGACCTGTGGGACTTCTAAGGCAAATGTCCAGGGGCCTGGGGCCATGAGGTTGTGGTGTAGGAAAGTGAAGACCCAGCTGGGGACCAGATGAGAAGGGCATCAGGTCATGGAGTCGTGAGGCTGGCTGGAGGGCACAACATAGATGTTCCAAGGGAGGCAGGCCAAGGCCAGAGCCAGGCACTCTTAGAGCCGCCCCAACTCCCCTCCCTGTCCCAGCGGTCCCTATTGTTAACCTGTAGCTGAGCAAGGCTTCATTCCCTGCAGCCCCTTTTCCCCACTCCTTTCATTCCACCAAGATTTACTGAGTTCTTGTTGTGTGCCAGGCTTTGTTCTGTGTGATGAGAATGGAGCCCTGAAAAGGGCAGGCAGGACCCGGGCAGCTTGCAGGCCGCTGCCATTCTAGCAGGGAGGCAGAAAACACAGAAAACGAGAAGTGCTGGGAGTCCCAAGTGCTAGAAAGAGAATGTGCTGTTTGTCCAGGAATCCCTCCCAGAGGAGGTGATGTGTCAGCAGAGATCTGAAGGACAGGAAGGAGTGACCTTGGGGGATTGGGATGGGAGTCCAGGCAGAAACATGGGGCTGGAGGGCTGGGGTTGTGGCTCAGCGGTAGAGCGCTCGCCTAGCATGTGCGTGGCCTGGGTTCGATCCCCAGCACCACGTAAAAATAAAAAACGCATTGTGTACAGCTAAGGCAAATAAGTAAATATTAATAAAAAAGAAAGAAAGAAAGAAAGAAACATGGGGCTGGAGGAAGCATGGGGTATTTAGATTAGTCCGGGGCCACTGGAGTTTGTAAAGAAGAGATTTGTATTTTAAGGCCATCTCACTGCAGGGCAGAGTAGAAAGTGGCCTGACAGAACCAGCCCAGTGTGAGTCTAGGGGCGCAGGGTGGTGATGGGATGGTGGGGTGGGGGTGGCAGCAGGAGTCCAGGTGAGAGTTGCAGGGTGCAATGCTGTGACGTGGGGAGCAGGGGTGCATGGTCAGATTCCAGAGCTGTGCCGCAGGTAGAGCCTCAGACCTGAGCCCTGGGGCCTGCAGGGGTAGGTGGTACTCACATGAAGGGGAGGGCCCATATGACCTGAGTCTGGCCCTCTGTTTACAGGGGAGCATCGTGGCTTGGGTGCTGGAGTCTCCAAGGTGCGGAGCCTAAAGATGGACAGGAAGGTGTGGACAGAAACACTCATCAAGGTGGGGAAAGCCCCTGCTTGCCACCAATACTTGGGATTTTCCCCCCTCAGCTGCTCTCTGGGTCTCCCAGCCCCTGTCCTCATCTCACTGACCCTGGCACCTTGGAGCTAGGGAGACCTTTGTGATAATGTAATGAATGGGTGGGGATCTTAGAAAAACTGATTTTTGGCAAAGTCAGCAAACTAGCCAGTGAGCTAAAAATGTGTTTACAGTTTTCAAGGGTTGTTAAAAAAAGAAGATGTAACAGAGACTGTATAAGCCTGTAAAACACAAACTATTTATTATTTAGCCATTTTGGAGGATTTGCTGAGCCCTGATCTAGTTCAACTATCATCCCATTGTACAGATGTGGCAACTGAGTTCCTGGATGGGTGACCCTGGGCCTTCTCCTTCACCTCAAACACTCCCTCAGAGCCTCTTCCCCTTCATTTTATCTGAACTCATCCACACCAGTAGGATATGAGGAGGCAGGCTTTGGGATACACACGGATGTAAACATTTGTTTCAGTGTAGTTGAAGCTCCCAGGTGTCCAGATGTGTGGTAGTTGCAGTGGAGAACATGGAGCAGGAGGCTGGACCCCCCTGGGTCCTCGTAGGGCATTGCTGACAGCACCAGCCAAGCCAGGAACTTCAAAGCAATCTGGGTGTCACATCCATTTGCTATACGTCCTCACCGTGTGTTTGGTACATAAGGACCTTACAGTCATTAATTCATTTGACTTTCAAAACAATCCTGTGAGTTAGGATTAAATACTCAGTATGCAGTTGAAGACACTAAGGCTCAGGGAGGGAAATAACTTGTTAAAGCACAAAGCAAGTCTGTAGTGGTAGGGCCTGTTTCTGCTTTTTCTCTGCTGTGACTCCAGCACCCCACATAGGACCTGAGAAAGGGGAGGAGGGAAACCAAGGAGATGGCTGTGGAATGAACGCTGAGCACAAGGGAAGAATGAACTAGTTCCCCAAATGCCGGACCCCTGCACTCCCCTAGAATTTACCCCCACAACACCCAGACAGGAATGTCAAGACAGGAGATGTTTCCAAAACCCCTGCCCATCCCATTGGTTGACAGGTTTGACACCACCCCCACCCAGGACAGCCTCAGGAATGCAGAGTTCCAGATGTGGGGCTGGGTGGGGCAATGGCAGGGTCCCCAGGGACTAGGCATCAGGCCTGGGGGCGTTCACCTGTCAGACTGTCTGCCTCTTGTCCTGATGCTGAGCTGAGGCACTGGCTTGGCGCCCATGGCTGGGATGGGGGCACTCACAGCTCCCAGCAGGCCAGGCCGCTCACCCTTTCCCCATTGGGGAATGGGGGAGTGTCCTGGCTCTCCAAGGCCACAAGCTCAGGAACACCCCCAAACCCCCTTGGTTGCCCCTTCTGACCTCTTGCCCACACCCACAGCTCTTCTTACAGCTGGGCAATGGTGCTGGGAACCGCTTCTGGGCAGCCAACGTGCCCCCCAGCGAGGCCCTGCAGCCCAGCAGCAGCCCTGTCGCCCGGCGGCACCACCTGGAGGCCAAGTACAGGGAGGGCAAATACCGCCGCTACCACCCGCTTTTTGGCAACCAGGAGGAACTGGACAAGGTTAGGGCACTGTACCTCTCGGGCCCTTGAGCCCACCCTATTGTCCCTGCTTTGTCAGGACCCCTTGTCTAGTTATCCCTTGTCTTCCTGCCACTCCATTCTTCTGTCTCAACCTATCTTTTCTACCAGCTTAGAACAGTGAGTTGGTAAATGGGGAAACTGAGGCCCAGAGGGAAGAAGGACCTAAGGAAACATTAGGGCCATGCAGGAGGAGCCAGGCCTTGGGCCTGTACCATGTCCCTAGCATCTGTCTGCCTCCTCCTGATTCCTCTGTCTCCCGCACCCCGTCCCATTCCCTCTGAATCCTGCCAAAAGGAGTGAACTTGATGGGGATGCTATTTCCTGTCAGGCTCATGAAAAACAGCTGGACTGCGCTGACCCACCCCTATCCACACCCCATTCAAGATGAGGCCCCATATGGGCCCCAGGCCCTGACAGGCCAGGAGCCAAGTCTTCTGTCTTGATCTGGCTCAGCCTGGGTGGGAGGCAGCTTGCTCAAGGCAGGGGGATGCCATTTGTGACCTCTGGTCATCTCTCAGCCCCTCCCCCAACCAGCCCCATCCCAGCAGGCTCAGTCTAGCTCTAGAAGCCCAGTGGGAGCCAGGCCTCCACCTCCCAGGGACCCAGGCGTCCTGCCCCCAGCCCAGCCCAGTCTGGCCTGCAAGCCAGGAGGGCGGCAGATCCCATTGGTTGGGAAGTCCAGGCAGGCGAGAGGAATTCAAATGTGGGAGGAATTAGCTACAAAGTCCCCCTCCGCCCCTCCGCAAGGCAGAGGGAGCTTGAGATCCTCCTCCAAAGGCTGACCAACAGCTGTGTCCCAGGGCTGCCACAGGGGTGAGGCTGCTGCTAGGTGACCTGTGCCCCCCCTCCCCTTGTTGTTTCTGTCTCTTCCTCTGTCTTACCTCTGTTCTCTTTCAGTCTGAGGATTCTTCCAATCTGGAGCCCCCCAGACCTCTCCTCTCCTCTCCTATCCCCCATCCCCGCTCACTCTATGCTTGAGCTCACCCTCCCTCCCTTCTCCCAGGCCCTGTGTGCTGCAGTCACCACCACAGACCTGGCGGAGACCCAGGCGCTTCTGGGCTGTGGGGCTGGGGTCAGCTGCTTCTCAGGGGACCCACAGGCCCCCACGCCCCTGGCTCTCGCCGAGCAGGCTGGGCAGACACTGCAGATGGAGTTCCTTCGGAACAACCAGAGCACGGGTGAGTGGCTGATGGGACAGTTCCCCTTGTCAGATCCTCCTGCTGACAGGGACTGGCCCTTTGAGGGTTTTGTGGGGGTGGGGGTCCACCAAGGACCAGAGGCTTGATGTACAAGCTTACTCTGAAGCTGCCCTCACAGGTCCTTGAGGCACCCTGGGGCAGCGTGTGTGATGTGGGGTGTGTTTGGATTTGTGTACACTTGTGCTTCATTATGTGTTTGTTTGTGTTTCTGTGACTGTTATGTATTTGTGTGCCCCTTCCTGACTTGCAGGGTGGGTCCTTCAGGGTGGCATCTGTGTGCCAGGGCCTGCATGCTTCAGAGCTACTCTGGGTCTGTTTCCTTGCCTGGGGAGGGGTGTTGGGGGCTTTGGGGTTTGCACATGCAGTGTGTGTCTGTTGCTGTGTAGAGGCAGCGTTGCATTTGTGTGTGTGTGACCTGCCATGGCAGCCCTGTCCACTGTTCTGTTTGGGTGGAGCCCAATCACAGACCTGGGTTGGGTCCCATTTGGCTCCCACTCCTGTGGTGGGTGAGGAGGGGGTGGTGGGGGTGAATGGCGCTGGTCATGGCCCAGGCCTGGCCTCTGGGGCCACATCCCAAGACTGAGGGTGGAGCTCAGTGGCTGGGGTTCTGGGCTCTGGGCCATGGGCGGGTGGGGTATGCTGGGTTGGAGAAAGCCCAGGTGTCCAGGAGGCATAGGAGACCACCCAGCTGGCTTGGACTGGAGGAATTGGGACACCCCCCACCACACACTTGCATGCTGACCACTGGGAGCAAGGCTGGAGCCAGGCTGCTTTGCTGGGCTTCATGCTGTCTGGGACAAACCTATCTCTAGGATTTGTTATTGAGTTGGCCCAAAGCCCCCCTCATTCTAGTGTGCCTGGCCTTGTGCCTCCAGTAGGGAGTGTGAGGGGGGCTGGGAGTCAGGCAGCCTTTCTAGGAGGATGGGTCCTGGAACTAGGTTTTGGGAATGGAGTGGAATTCCCACCCACAGGTAGGCAGAGGCAGAGAAATGCTTATACAAAACCTAGGAGGTATGAATGAGAGCCTGAAAGTGCTGGTCAGGGAGCTGGGGGGCTGAGCTGGGACTTGAATGTGAGCCTGGGTGCCCAACCCAAGAAGCCACCCTCCTGGATGGCCAGCATGACCAGCCATTCTTTCCCTTGCTACAAAGAGGTCCCTCGTCTGGACTCGATGAAGCCCCTGGAAAAGCACTACTCAGTTGTCCTGCCAACTGTGAGCCACAGTGGCTTCCTCTACAAGACTGCTTCTGCTGGCAAGCTGCTTCAGGATCGTCGTGCCCGGGAAGGTGGGTGACGTTCCACACCCCACCCTGGCCATAGCATTCTGGCATGGCTGCAGGCCCAGGGAAACTGGAGCTGGACAGTCTGGTAGACCCATGAGGGTGCCAGATAGACTGGCAGAGTCACCTGGAAGCCTCCCTGGATATGTTTCTGGTACATAGTAGGTGCTTAAAAGATGGGCTCATGGGGGGGGGGCGGTGGCATGGCAGTGCAGAGCAGGTCACTGCCAGAGTTTCCTTTCCACTGGAGAAGCCTGTACTCAGCCTCTAGGTGTGGCTCCGTGCTGGGCATCTGGTATTTGGAGCCTGTGGATGGTAGAAAGTTTGAGGACTAACTTGAAGCTCCATCCTTTTCTCATCTCAGCCTTCCATTTACTCCTCAACCTTGAATACAACCACAGTCCTAACCACATCCCACAGTCGACTGTCCCAGCTCCTTACCTTGAAGACCCTCCCCCCCCGGGCCATCCCTCTTGGCCTCCTTGTTATTTCTCAGCCATATTAACTTCTGCCAGGACCTTTGCTTTTGCTGTTCCCTGTGTCCTAAATGCTTTCTGCAAACATCTGCATGATTAGTCACTTCGTTTGGGTCTCAGTTTAAATGTTACTCCTAGCTGGGCATGGTGGCTTACTCCTGTAATCCCAGCTACATGGGAGGCTAATGCAGGAGGATTGCAAGTTTGAGACCAGTCTGGGTAACTTAGAGAGACCCGGTCTCAAAATTTAACACAGGACTGGGGATGTAGCTCAGTGGTTGAGCACTTGCCTAGCATGCATGAGGTTATGGGTTCAATCACCAGTACCACAAAAAAATTTTTTAAAATAAAAAATCTTCTGCAGAGGTGTTATCCCTGACCACCTTATCCTGTCTCTCCCTTGACCTGACTTTTTCTTTGTACCACTCATCTGACAATGGTTTGTCTTTTAATAAAATACATTGTATAGACTATAGCCCCAGTGCCTAGGAAGTGCTCAGTGCCTAACCAGTGGCACTTGGCACATGTCTGCAGATGAAGGGAAAGGCAGTGCTGGCACTTTGGGAGGGAGTATCCTGGGGCAGGCTCGTGGACACATTGTCCTCAGTGGGCAAATGTCGGGCCCTCCTAGACAAGATGAGAGACAGATTCTGCTGTGGGAACAGAGACTGTTACTACATCCCTCAGCACCTCCTCCAAGAAGCATCTCTGGGATGAAACCCTCCAAATTCAAACAGATTTCTTTGGGACTCTATGTTGTTCACGACCTCACTGCCCCTGGTCTACCTCCCTCTGTCTGATAATGTCATTTATGTAACTGCCTGAGTCATCCTTTTTGCCTTGGGTGCCAGGAAGCTCTGAGCCACGGTGAAGCTCAGTGCTCAGAACTGTACAAGCCTGCATGGCCTTGACATTCTGTTCTTTCCATTACCTTTCCTGGTCTGGACTCCTAATTCCGTTTCCTTTATGGGGTTCCATTGGTCTCCTCAGATGTAGGAAGAGGCAGTATATGGAGTGATAGGAGCTTCTGGCAAAGCAGGGAGGGGAAAGGGATATAGAAGGCTTCCTGTGGTATTTGGGCATTGGGTGGAGGCAACAAAGGCTGGAGGTGGGCAGAGAGGTGGGCAGGTCAGACCCGGCAGTTCCTTGAGTGCCAGGTTGATGTCACAGACTGTTGTGGGGAATGGTTTTAAGTAGAAGAGGCTGCTGGAGTCCCGGGGACCAATGAAGAGGATACTGTAGAGATCTGGGGGAAAAGATGAGGTGTAGGCTGGGCTGGGGCATTAGGGCTGCAGAAAGGGGAATGGAATGGGGGAGATGGACGTGGGGCAGGTGGGAGTAGGGACCCAGGGAGCATACAGAGATGGTTTTCAGGTGATATGGGGGGTTCCCTCATGGCTTCTCTGTATAACTTCTTTCTAGAGTTTAGCCGACGCTGGTGTGTCCTTAGTGACGGGGTCCTGAGCTACTATGAGAATGAGCGCACAGTGACACCCAACGGGGAGATTCGGGCCAGTGAGATTGTGTGCCTGGCAGTGCCCCCTCCTGACACTCACGGGTAAGCACCCCTGGCCAGAATCACAGACTGTTTGTGCTGTTTGGTCCAACCTCCAACTGGGGAGACAAGGAAATAGGCCTAGAGAAGGGCAGGACCTGTCCAGGGCCACACAGTAAACTGGAGCTGTACAAGTGCTGACCCAGGCTCCTGAGGCTGTAGCCCAAGGCTTTTCTACCACCTCTTAAGGGGCCAGGGGAAAAGCAATGATCAGGGCAGTGGGGGTGGTGCTGGAGAATGGTAGGTGTTGGGTGGGGGGTAGGCTTGGGTGAGGTGTGTGAGTCCTGGCCTGTGTATTTTCAGCTTTGAGCACACCTTTGAGGTGTACACAGAGGGAGAACGTCTGTACCTGTTTGGGCTGGAGAGTGCAGAGCTGGCTCATGAGTGGGTCAAGTGCATTGCCAAGGTAGGTCTGTTTAGCAGGGTCAGTGTCTGACAGAGGCAGGGTGGGACCTCCTGGCTGATCCCATGAACCCCAGCTCCCACACCTCCAATGGGGCAAGGGCTGGCTGAAGGGCAGCCTAGATGATGGGGAACAGACCTCTCAGGCCAAGGGCTGGAGATACTCTGTAGCCCTATGGTGGGACATTAGAAGAACTGTGCCAATCCTACAGGCTGTGGGATCAGTGTCCAATGAGCAGCCACCTTAGAATGGACAATGCTGCGTCTGTAGGAGGTCAGGGGAGGCTTCTTAGACCTAAAGGTGTGCAAGCAGAGGCTGGAGGGAGAAGGCAGGGGGTCTCCAGAAGAGAGCTCTACCTTGGGAACTACAGCCAAGTGCCCTCTGGGGTCCCCTGTGTTGTGAGAGCCTAGGACTCTTTTTTATCATTCACTTGTTTTTTGGTCAGTGGCTGGGCCCTGAGGATCAGTGCTCTTGAGTCCTGGGGACCTGATGAGCCACTTGCTCTGGCTCTTCAGTAGCTCCCATGTGGGTCAGGGAGACAGATGGGTCCAGACAGCAACAACAGTGCAGTCAGTGCCAAAGCAGAAGCCAGAATGCTTTGGCACTGTGGAGGCCCAGAGAAGGGACATCCCTGGTGGTGTCTGGGAAGGCTTCCAGAGAAGAATACATCTGAGTGGATGTGAAGTGAGGCATGATACCAAAGCTTCATCACTATGTTGCATTCCTCCTGGAAGAGAAGAGGAAGAAGCTGAGTGGGAAGAGGGCTCTTGCTCCAAGCTATGGAGCTGGGGTGGCCTGGATAGGCAGTGCTGTTGGCTGATGAGGCCTCCTGTGGCCATCTTCCTCACCAGGCATTCGTGCCTCCCTTGGCTGAGGATCTGCTGACCCGGGATTTTGAGCGGCTTGGGCGTCTACCCTACAAAGCTGGCCTGAGCCTCCAGCGTGCCCAGGAAGGCTGGTTTGCCCTCGCTGGCTCTGAGCTTCGTGCTGTCTTCCCGGAGGGACCCTGTGAAGAGCCACTTCAGCTACGGAGATTGCAGGAACTTTGTGCGTGGACTTGGGCCTGAACCCCTAACCTCAAGGGCACCCTATCCCAGGTCCCAGCCCCTGCCTGGCAGTCTGAACCCTCTCCTGGCTTGGCCAGAAGGAGCCAGCTCATCCTCCCTTGTCTTCTCCTGCCCTTGGGTGCATCTTATTGGTCCTCCAGGTTGGCGGGTGAATGCTGGGGGGGTGTGCTCAGAAAGTCTCCAGAGGGATCAGGTTGAGGATAATGACCTCGGACTGGGCCTCACCTTAACTGGCCTCTCCACAGCCATCCAAGGTGACAGTGAGAACCAGGTGCTGGTGCTGGTGGAGCGAAGGAGGTGAGTCACTGCTGCCCTCAGGGGCTCTTAGAAGGCTGAGGGGGTGTGACAGGCCTGGGAAGAGGTGGGACAGGAGGACAGACAGAGGTAGGGCAGTGATTGACTCCCTGGTCCAGGACCCTGTACATCCAAGGAGAGCGGCGGCTGGACTTCACAGGTTGGCTGGGGGCCATCCAGAAAGCAGCAGCCAGCTTGGGGGACACACTGTCTGAGCAGCAGCTTGGGGACTCGGACATCCCTGTGATTGTGTACCGATGTGTGGACTACATCACGCAGTGCGGTGAGCCCCTCCCCTATTGCTCAGGCTCCACCCCTCAGATACCCAGGCCCCGGTGGCCAGGATCCCTCTGAAGTAGCTGCATGTCCCTGTCCCTCCCCAGGCTTGACCTCTGAGGGCATCTATCGCAAGTGCGGGCAGACGTCAAAGACACAGCGACTACTGGAGAGCCTGCGGCAGGATGCACGTTCTGTGCACCTCAAGGAGGGCGAACAGCACGTGGATGATGTCTCCTCCGCACTCAAACGCTTCCTACGTGACCTGCCAGATGGGCTCTTCACTCGTGCCCAGCGGCTAGCCTGGCTAGAGGCCTCAGGTGAGCTGCAGCCATGCCCAGCTTTGTCCCCTTATACCTCTGAATTCCCTCCTGGTCCCCATCGTGCACTTGGACTAGGCATTGCCTCTGCTGATGGGCTCCAGCCCCACTTTCTTCTGTTGTCACTGCACAGAGACAGGCCCCTCAGAGATGGGTAGGTAATTCCTCATCTTTTCTGAGTGCCTAGCCTGCTTTGACTTGGAGGGTCAGGGAGTGCTGTCACCAGTGTGAGAGGCAGAGCTGCCAGAGGGTATGACGAGGAGGTGGCTACAGGAGGTTCTGACGCAATCTGTCTTCTCCTGCCAGAGATTGAGGATGAGGAAGAGAAAGTCTCCAGGTACCGAGAGCTCCTGGTGCATCTGCCCCCTGTCAACCGGGCCACTGTGAAGGCCCTTATCAGCCACCTGTACTGGTGAGGGGTGATACTGGTGCAAGGCTCTGGGGGGATGGGGTGGAGAGGATTCCTCTACTCCCAGCCTGGTTGACTGTCCTCCCCTGGGAACCAGGTAGGCCTGGGGACTGAGGATTAACTATAATTTGTCCTAATCTCAACTTCCTGTGGGATGGGAGAGTAGAGGATTTTTCAGGGTACCTTGTCTAGATTTCCCAGCTGCCCAGCTCTACTCCTTGCCAGGACCCAAGACATGTTGTCCCCTTCTACCCTTAACTAGGGGTCCACTCTGACCAGGACCTTCCTGGTCACTCTAGTGGCCAGTCTTGGACCTGTCAGGAACTAAGAAGATGGGAAAGGGAAGTTCTGGGCTGGACTCCTCATGCATGGCCTCCCTCCTCCCCTCTCCAGTGTCCAGTGCTTCTCAGACACGAACCAGATGAACACACACAACCTGGCTATTGTGTTTGGGCCCACGCTCTTCCAGACAGATGGGCAGGACTACAAGGCTGGCCGGGTGGTAGAAGACCTTATTAGCCATTACGTGGTGGTGTTTAGTGTACGTCCCCAGCCAGTGGGAAGGGGGGAGTGGAGGGCTGAGCCTCTCAGATGGCAGTAACCATTTTGCTTTTCCCTTTCCCCTTCCCAGGTGGACGAGGAGGAGCTGAGGAAGCAGCGGGAGGAGGTCACTGCCATTGTGAAGATGAGAGTAGCTGGCACTGCCAGTGGGACCCAGGTAGAGGCCAGGGCCTGGGTGGGGCCTCAGGCTAGCTGCCTGTACCTGCTCCCCAGACCTCCATCTGAGCCCTGTCTCCCTGCAGCATGCTGGTGACTTCATCTGCACAGTGTACCTGGAGGAGAAGAAGGCAGAAACAGAGCAGCATGTCAAGGTGGGGGCTGGGGACCTAGAGGCCTAGGGGCCAGTAGAGGTAGGCTGGGCTAGGGGCAGACCTACATTACCAGGGAGCCCAGCTTCCATCCCAAGGAGAGCCCAGTTTGGGACTAAATCTGACTGGTTCTGGGCCTGTCTTTTCCCCTGCTCATCAGTACCCTCAGAGATACTTCTCTGCATCCCAGGTCTCAGAAAACCCTGAGAGGGGTGGGTTTTGGCCCTGAATCACACAGTAAGGTGGTAATAGAGCAGGGGTTGGGGCCAGGGTAGGCTGATCTTCTTGGTCACTGCAGATCCCTGCATCCATGACAGCTGAGGAGCTTACCCTGGAGATCCTGGACCGCCGGAATGTGAGCATCAGGGAGAAGGACTACTGGACTTGCTTTGAAGTCAATGAGAAGGAGGAGGCAGGTAGGTGGCCACCAGGACTAGTAGGACACATGGTGTGGTCCATCTCATCTGGTCTGCAGCCCATCTGTCCTCCTTCCCTTGAAGTATAGCAACTATGGTGGTGAAAAGGGTTGTGGATGACACCTGTTGCTGTGACACACTGATGAAGACTGTGGTTTCTGTGATGGTGGTGACAGGGAGCTGGCAGGGGTTGAGGTGAAGATTGTAACAGGGCTAATAGGAGGCTGATAGTGGAGGGGGTAGATGTGTCAGCCGTGACGATGTTTTCTCAGATGTCAGAGAGTGGTGCTGCTTGCAGAAGTGACAGTGCTGAGTTTGATAGTGGGATTGTGGGCCACACCATTCTTGGTGGTGAGGAGAGTGGTGAGTGGTGATGACCCTGCAGGCGGGGTGGGGTGGTGGTGGTGGTGTAGGTGAGGGTGGCTGTGATGGTATGGAGGGCCTGGGTGGTGCAACGGGGTGAGCAAGGGTGGTCGTGGCATCAGTGGAGGTTTATGTTTTACTGGGCTGAGGGGTCAGACTTACCATCCCTACCCTGTGGGGGTCAGTCTGGTGTGGATGGAGATGTTAATCCATTAATCCTATGAGCACACTGAGAAAACAGAAAGCCACGTTAAGGGTACAGAGGAAAGGTCCAGAGAGTCATCCGAGCTTATGACAGGGTCTCTGGCTTTGGATTCTTTAAGCCAGGTATGGAGGAAGAGGAAGTTATTTGGTGAAGATTGGGGCGGGGGGGAGTGCTCCCAGACAGCAGGAACAGAACAGGCAAAAGCCCTGCATGGGCAAGGCCCGGCTTCTCCAAGGAGATGGGAGCAGTGAGGGGTGCAGCTGGGGGCGGGGCTGGAGATGGAGGCAGAGGTGGTTACGCAGGTCTGACCATACGAGGCCTTGATGCTGGGGGAGAGGTGGGGGCAAGAGAAACGAGAACACATGCAGGAGGCCACTTTAAAGGTCTTAGTATTAGTCTTAAGAAGATTCCAGTAATGTGGACAGGGTGGGATAGTGGAGAGGGACAGAGCAGATTTGCCATGCTGAGGGTGGAGGGAGCAGGGGAGTGTTTCTGGCTTGAGTGCTGCTGATTACCCTGACTTGCACACGTGGGGGATAACCATGGGCTTGGTTTTGGTCACAGTCAGGAGTGTCCAGCCAGGAGTGTGGTTGTGTGGGGGGTGGTCGTGGTGGTGGTTTGTTGTGCTAGTGGACAGTGGAAGTGGATGATAGATATGTGCTCACATCTGGCTCTTGGTGGTGTCCAGCCATGTGGTGTCACTGACAATGGGTATGACTTTTCCCCAGAGCGGCCCCTGCACTTTGCCGAAAAGGTGCTTCCGATCCTGCACGGGCTGGGCACAGACAGCTACCTGGTGGTGAAGAAGCACCAGGCCATGGAGGCCATGCTGCTGTACCTGGGTAGGTGGGGCTGGCAGGGCGGGGCAGACTGGACGAGTTTCTCTATCCAGAGCCTGTGGGGGGGACCTGGTAGCACCAGGGAGGAGCAGCTCTGATGCAGAGCACAAAGTTGGTGACCCTATGGAGGCAGGATGAGACAGTTTCCTTCATGTGAGGATCTGGCTCTGGAGCATGTGGATCTGGGGGTGTGGGTTGGTGCAGCTCATGCCCACTCCAGTCCTCTCCCAGCCAGCCGTGTGGGTGACACCAAGCATGGCATGATGAAGTTCCGTGAGGACCGTAGCCTCCTGGGTCTGGGGCTGCCCTCAGGCGGCTTCCACGATCGCTACTTCATCCTCAACAGCAGCTGCCTGCGGCTCTACAAGGAGGTCCGGGTAAGTGGAGCTGTGGGTCTTGCTCTGAGATGGGCGTCTGCGTCCTGAGTGTGCTCAGACACTCATGCACAAACATGCGCCTTGGTCTGCAAGTGGCAGTCTCCCTACCTCGGGGTCTTGGGATGTAGCACAGCAGTGGGGAGAACTGTAGACTCCCAGGGGTCCTCCTGCTGAAGCCCTGGGTGGGCACTCACTGTGCCCTGTAACCCACTAAGCCATGGTACCTGGATGCCCTCATATCACACACCTGCTCTGTTTCACCCGTGCCTGTGCCTGTCACAGCACCCCAGGAACTTGCTACATGGTGACAGTCCCAGGCTGTGATTTAGGCCTGCCTTGCCAGGTCAGAGGCCTTCTAGCCCTCTCTGCATACCCGCTCCATCTACATGCTGGGTGTTGTCCCAGACCAGACGATATCTAAGTGGCCCCCAGCTTCTGCACATAAATACTATGCCCCTGTGCATCAGTACACACACTGTCCTGGTTCTAGACCTTGGACGACTTTTTCCATAACCCTTGATCCTCTATCAAACAGAGCCAGAGGCCGTGGAGCGGGGCCCCTGAGACCGTGAGTAGCTGTGTGCTCTTAGCTGCCTTACACCACCTGGGGGCCAGGCAAGCTGGATGGGAGCATGGGAAACTGCAGGGCTCCCAGCTGTCTTCAGGCATGGTTCCCTGCCTCCTTGCCAGTGTACACTGGCCCCCCACCCTGGGACCCATGGCCCAAGCTTTGTCCTTAATTCCTAACTCCGCCCCAGGGTCCTTTCCCTAAGATAGGGTCCCCTATCAGTGTGATGCTCTGTTATAATTTTCTGTAGGAGCCAGTGTAGAAATTATGGAGCAGTGATGGAGACCCCAAAGCTTGAATCACGGCTCTGATCCTCATCTCCCATTACCTTGGAGTCTCTCTCTTTCCACCCTGGGCTATCAGAATGTCCTGGCCATTTCCTGATCCTAACACGCTGGGGGTGGAGGAGGGGGATGAGAGAGGCTTGTAGGCATCCCTGTCTGTGTGGTTATGTCCTCTGCAGCCCCTTGTCTGGTCACTCAGCTTTCCTTCGCATACCCCAGGGAGAACAGAGCTCTCTCTACCCATTCCTTGGGGCCTCCCTATCCTTAGTGGGATTCTTCTGTCTAGGAGAAGGTCCAGCTGAGAATCTGCCTCCCATCATGCCCCTGTGGGTCCTAGCTATGGCTCTAGGGACACACAGCATAGATATTCTGCAGAAGTGGGCAGGAGAGGCATGGTTCCAAGCCCAGTGGTCTGGCTTGAGTTCCCACAGCTGTTCCACCAGTGTCTTTACCCTTTTCCTGCCTGTTGCATCTCCTGAGGACATTTGGACAGGCCTGGCTGCCATGGATGGAGCAGGACCCTCACCTCCTCCTTTTTGCATGTTATACCTGGATTAATATAGTCTGGCCTTCTGCAGAACACCTCCTCTTCTCTTTGCTGCCCTCTGTGATCACATCTTCACTTCTGAGCCTATCTGCCCTTCCACTCAGTCCCCTGTGGTTCTGGATGTCACCTCCCTGGCCCCTCCCTCGAGATGTGCTTAGTGAACACCATGGAGCAGAGCAAGACCATCAGTGTGGGCAGAAGGAAGGGAGAGTGTCTGAGGCTCCTGGAAAGGCAGCTGCTGGTCCCTTCACGTGGATGGGAGAAGGTAGGGAAGCTAGGAAAAGGGAACAGATCTGATGTTTATGAAAAGCCAGGCGTGATGCCTCCCCTTCACATCCTGAGACATGTGGCCCACACTACTGTCCTGTGAGGAGAGGGGTATTCTCTGCCTTACAGGTCAGAAGACTGGCTTTGGGTGACTTGCCTTAGCCACCTCTAGGTGACAGAATGGGGTCCGAGCTGTCAGAACTCATGTTTTGTATTCCTGGAAGTTTAGGAACTCAGGACATGGCGGGGAGGGCTGTTCAGTGATGTTCTCCACACCCCAGGGACAGCCAGTGCATCTGGCTTGGCAGAAGCTCTGAGTGAGGTGTGATTTGGCCACTGAGGTGCTGGTAATTCTAGTATTAATTGGTTTATGGGGCAACAGAATATTTGAAATTAGGACATCCCAGGTGAGCCAGGCTCCATGGACACCCAGGGCTCATCCTGGGGTCTCCATTGTTAAGTGCCCTGAGACATCAGGAAAGGAACATTCTAGAAAGATCTTGGTTCTAACAGACATTCTTGAGCATCAGGGGTGAACTTTGTTCTCTGCCTATGACCTTGATCCTCAGAGGTGCCAGAAATCTGAGGTGTTAGCTGAAATTCTTGTGGGATTTATTCTCAAATGGAGATTGCACTGACTGATAGTCCCCTACCCCACAACCCCCCTCGGCCTTCCTGTCTCGGCCTCCCTCCCATGGTCTATATGTAGCCACACTCCCCAGATTCCAAGGAAGTGCAGGCCTGAGGATTGTTTTCAGATTTTCAGGGAGCCACAGCCTGATTACCATGCTTGGGACGGTCATCACTGTCACACCATGGACCTGTACCTTCCACCCCTGACTTCTTTTACTCCCTGCTCCTAGTTCTTTTTCCCTCCCACTCAGCATGGTTCCCTGTTTACCTGTGGCCGTGTTTCCCCACAGCCTTCCTCTGTCATGTCAGAGCCTGTGTTTTGCCGGCCTGCAGCTCACTCTCCATCATGGCCTGTCTCGGTCTTCCACACCCACTACCAGGAGTCTCCCAGTCTGTAGGCTGATTTCCTCAGTCCACTGGCCTTTGCTCTCCATGTTCCCCTTCCATCCTTGCTGTTTTCTCCCCACACCTCATTTTCCCCACATCTACAGCTTCATTCTCCTCCCTCCTGCTCAGCTTCCTCCTTACCTGCAAGCCCTGCTCATCCCATGTGTAGAGCCGGGTTTGTTCCAGGCCCTGTTGAGTAAATGGCGATTATCAGGTGAGGTGCTGTCTATACAGGACATGGGGCTCCTCGGTAGGCTCTTGGTCATTAGGGAGTTCCTGGAAAGTCCCTGTTCAGGCCCTCGTAAACCATACAGGATATGTGGACAGCATGGAAGTCTCTAGTCCCTAGACAGCCCACCTTTTTTGTGAGTCCACCAATTCCTGAGTTTTCCCAGCGCCCTTGGTCGTGTCCTAGTCTTGTCTTTGTTCATGCTGAGGAGCCATGCCTGGGGGTGGCTGGGAGAATGGTGGGAACAAAGTGGGGGTGGCTCAGTGTTGGACCCCCAGTTTTGGTTGTAAGTGAATCCTCCTGCCCTGCCATCCATCCTGGTGCCCCTGCTGGCTCCACAGGTGCCTGGCATGGGGAAGGCTTCAAGCAAATGGACTCCAGAGCAGGAGGAAAGCTCATTAGCTTCATCTCCAACCAGCCTCTTCCTTGGGGGTCATTGCTCTCATCCCTTTGCCTCTGAGCCAGCCTGCTCCTTCCAAGCCCAGACCCATATGCAGAGGCGGGCCCAGATAGGAGCGAGTCAATGATCTGGTGCCCCTCCCCAGTACATTGGTCTCTTGCTTCCTGTCCTAGACCATTGGGAAGTTCTCCCTCTGGTCTACTGAACAGTCATTCTGCTTTGGCTTGAGTCATGAGCTCTTCTCCTGGAACCAAAGAGCTAGTAACTGCTGATCCTCAAGCCTTTTGTTCACACGGTCAACCCTGGAGCCTCTGTGGGGCAGGGAGGGGTGAGGAATGAACAACCTAGACAAATGTAGACACGAGCAGCCGAGCAGCCGACTGAGGCACTCGCATCATGCCTGCCTGTTCCTGCTTGGTGCTGGGGACGATGCTCAGCATTCTCCCTCGTGCACCATCTGATTCAGGCGATGCTAGAGTAGATTCTTCACTCTGCAGGGTAGCAGGGTAGGGCTGGGACTTGCAGTCCTGAACGTCCCAGCTGGGCTGGCTGCCTCAGGGACTGAGGGTTGACTGTCTGACGCTGCTGTAGGGAGAGGCCAGGGGACTAAGGCTGGATTGTGAACAGGGAGGGTTGTGGCAGGAAGTCTCCCTGGAGGAGGTGCCCTGTGCTGGGGTGCAGAGGGGGCCGGGGAATGGGAGGAGGGTGGTGCCTAGGCTGAAGATCTGTCCCTGTGCCTGCTGGCCCTAACTGGAGTGCCCTCTCTTCTCCCCTCCCCCACCCCAGAGTCACCGGCCTGAGAAGGAGTGGCCTGTCAAGAGTCTTAAAGTCTACCTGGGTGTGAAGAAGAAACTCCGGCCACCCACCTGGTGAGCTGGAACTGGGGTGACAGGCCTGAAGCTGGGTCCTGTGAGGGCTCAGAACTGATGAGGAGGCACAACTGGGGGCTTTGAAATCAACAGGGTCATTGTGGTGGTTCTGAAGTTGTGGTCCCCTTGGCCAGCTGTATCATCTGGACACACCTTAGAAACACAAATTCTCAGGTCCCTCCTGAGTCCTGGATTCTAGGGGCCCAGCACTCAGGCTCCTCACCCACCCCAACCCCTGGGATTGGGGATTGAACCCAGGGGTGCTCTACAACTGAGCTACATCCCCAGCCCTTTTGTTTCGTTTTGAGTCAGAGTCTCACTAAGTTGCTGAGGGTGGCTTTGAACCTGTGATCCTCCTGCCTCAGCCTCCCAAGAGGCTGGGACTACAGGCGTGCACCACCGCGCCCAGCAGCACTGTTTTAATTAACAAGTTGTCCAAGGAGCTCTGGTGCTTGCTCATGTTTGAGAGCTACTGGCCTGGATTAAAATCCTGTCACTGACTCTCTTTGGGGCCTTTCTGTGCCTCGGTTTTCTTAGCTGTGGAATAGGGACCCCGAGGGTACACCTGTTCCTAAGGGTGACACCTGTTCCATAAGGGTCACAGTCACCAGACTTGGTTTTCTCACGTTTCTCTTCAGCTGCTGACTGTGCCTGGCTGTTTCTGGGTCTAAGGCAGGCCTGGAACAGGACATCAGTAATTTTTTTTGTGGTGCCTGGGCTCAAACCCAGGGCCCTGAGTATGGTAAATAAGTGCTCTACTCCTGAGCTATGACCCCAGCCCAGGCCTCTGGTGGAGAATGGAGAGCCCAGGGCCTAGTGCTTAGTGGGGGCTGGGAGAAAAAGAGGCAGTGACCAAGGTGTGCTACTCTTTTGAGGAAGCTGTAGGCTGTCAAATGACCCCACTCCCTCCACCCCTCCTCTGCAGCTGGGGCTTCACAGTGGTGCACGAGACAGAGAAACACGAGAAGCAGCAGTGGTGAGCACGGGCCCCATCCTGAGACCCCAGGCTGAGGAGGGGTGGTAGCATGGGCCCCTCAGTTGAGTCTCCCCTCACTGCCAGCTCTGTGGCTTGCTGGGAGACCCTGGGCTGGGGAGATGGGCAGGGTAACTCCCCTTCAAGCCAGCCCTTGGCAGTGTCCAGACCTGTGCCCTCCCTGCAGGTACCTCTGCTGTGACACACAGATGGAGCTCCGGGAGTGGTTTGCCACCTTCTTTTTTGTGCAGGTACCAGGGGCGGGGGTGCGGGAGGCTCCCCTGTAGATAAGTGTGCATTTGCTTCTTTCAGGCCACCCACTGCTTCAAAGAGATTTTTTTTAAATGTTTGTTTATTTGCTTTAGTTGTACACAATGCATGTATTTTTATGTGGTGCTGAGGATCGAACCCGGGTCGCGCATGTGCTAGGCGAGCGCCCTACCACTGAGCCACATCCCAGCCCTCAAAGATTTTTAATTGCTCTTAATTCATTCACCTGTGTGTTCAGTAAGCCCTTCCTAGTGCCTGTGTAGTCCATCCCTGAACCAGGCCTGCTAGGGACAGCACAGAGGCACCTGCCCTTGGGGCATCCCCAGGCAGGAAGAAAAACAGACCCAGAAGTGATTTGTTATATTCTAATGCGATCTGTGTTGTGGTGGGAGAAGGAAGCCCAGGAACCTAACCTGGTGGGCATTGAGTGGGAGGGGGACTTCAGGGAGAGGGTGTCATGGGAGCTGAGTCTCTGGGCATGAGGGAGGGTTCACCAGGAAAGGAATGGCTTCCAGGCAGAGGGAACAGTGTATGCAAAGACCTGGAGACTTGAAAGAGAAGTACAGTTTGTGCAGTGGGGTGTAAAGGGAGAAGCCAGGAGGGTCAGAAGTTGGCCCTGGAAAGGGAGTCAGGAGCAGGAGCTCCAAGAGCCTTGAAGGCCACATCCAGATGCTAAATTTGACCTAGAAGGTAATGGAAGAGTTTGAAGTGAGAGAGAGGTGTGTGTGTGTCTACACGCAGTCCTCTGGACGTGTAGGGGAGAAGGACCTGAAGCACGGAGCCTGGGGTAAGGAGGCGAGGGAGTTGGCTGCTGTAGTGGCCCAGATAGGAAGGAACAGGGTGGTGATGACCCCTGAGCCAGAGCAGGGACAGAAGCTCCTCAGATTTAAAACAGATGAATTAGAACAAGGATTTTCACCTGGGACCTCAGAATGGTTTAGGGAAAAGGGGAATGAAACTACTAGAACCCTGGGTTGAGTTCTTTCCTCTACCTACATTCTTTTTAGTCCTGAGCTTCCTGGTAGTCAAGGCCTAAGGGGAAATAGTAATTCTGTAGTTCTTGGTTTCTGCTGAGGAGGCACAAACATGTTTCTATTGGAGAAATATTTTCTTGGTGCTGCATTCTTGGAGAGGTTTGTGGATCTGGAGATGGGAGTCAGTGAGTAATGGATCTGGCTGTTCACTGGGGATATGGTCCTGTTCTGCTAACAGCTGCTTCTCATATCTGCTGGGATCAAAGCTGAGGGTGTCACCTCAGATCATAGCTGGAGGCTTTTCTGGGAAGTGTGGGTGGATCTGGAGCTGAGTGGGTGAGCTGAGGCGTGGCCCAGACCCCAGCAGCCCTCCTTCCCTTTTTCCCAGCATGATGGCCTGGTGTGGCCCTCAGAGCCCTCGCGTGTGTCCCGGGCAGCCCCTGAGGTCCGGCTGGGCAGCATATCACTCATCCCCTTGCGTGGCAGTGAAAATGAAATGCGCAGGAGTGTGGCAGCCTTTGCTGCTGACCCCCTTTCTGTGAGTGACTCTTCGTCCCTGTGGGCAGGGGGCTGGGGACCTGGCTGCATGCCTGCCTTCCACCCCACTCTTCATTATTTGAGTGCCCTTCAATCCCTACCCTCTATCTCAGTAAGTCCAAAAGCCCCTCTACCTGGCCCTGGGGATACCAGGTGCTGAAGCTTCTGTGGCCACCCCTCCATTGCTAGCTGCTTGTTCCCTCCACCATCACAAAGCACTTACAGAATCTGGGCTTCTGTGCTTCCTACAGCTCCTCCGCAATGTCTGAGCACTCCACCAGCCTGGCTGTGGGACTGACTCTGCTGCCTCGACTGCGACCAGGAAGCCTTCCTGTCCAGACACCCTCATGCCCTGCATGCCTGGTGTGAGCCAGCAGGGGGCGCATGAGGAAGCTGTACCCCACATCCCGCATCCTGACCACAGCATGGGGCTTCCTGGCAGGGGTACTGGGCCTCAGGGTCTGCCCAAGGGAGGGACCCTTCTGTCTTTTCAGGTGTGCAGCCCTCCTGGCCTAGCTTGCTCACCCAAGTGTCACCTCTCTTGAGTTTGTGGGGTTGGAGAAATGGGCAGAACCAGGAACTCTGGAGGACATCAACCTTTCAGAGGCTGGAGGCCCTGGGCCCCCGCTGGAAGGGAGCCTACCAGCTTGCACAGACTCCAGAGCCCCAGGAAGTGGGGGCTTTAAAGGAGCACTCAGCCAGACAGGAAGGGAACTCTTAGGGAAGTTTCTACAGGGCCGAGAGCTGAACTTTGGGGACATTAGCCCCCTTTCCAGTCTGGGCTTCCCCACTTTGGGTTTTTTTTTTATATATAATATAAATATATCTGTATATTTTACTCTGTGTTGCTGAGGCCTGTGATTGTTTGGGGAGATTGTGTGTCCTGGGGCGGGGTGGGGGGCAGTTGGTCTGGAAGCCCAGAGGTGGGTGCCTAGTGCTCTGAGGCTGGGAGCCTAGACCAGCTCTTTCTGGACCCTGAGCTATTTAGATGCTCTTACCTACCCCAGGCCAAGCCCTGGTCTGGCTCTATGCCAACCCTTGTCCCACTGTGCGGCCTGAGACCCTGCCCCTGCTGCAGTCTGAGCCAGGGCCTGGGTATGCATGTCAGTGACTCAGGGAAGGAGGCACAAGGCCATGGATTTGCAAAAGTTTTAGTAAACTCAGAAGGAGAGCCTCAGATCACCCTTGGCCCCTGAGCACACTCCTCCAGAGGTAGGACTTACCTTGCTGCAGGGAACTGCCCTTGTTGGGCACTGCCTGGCCATCTCCTCCAAGCAGACAAGGCCTTAACCAGCAGGGAAAATAATAAGCTGTTTACAGACAGATTTGGGACTCTCTGGGAAGGTGCCAGATACCACATTCCCGCCTCTCCTAGAGCTTCATTATCAGTGAACAGACCTGACCTCCCAGCCTCAGCCAGTAGAGCTGGGCAGAGCTGATCAAGAATGGGCCACATGATCTCTGACTCTCTCTTTGTCACTCTTTTGACTTGGAAGTGAAAACTGCCCTTCCTCGCTCTCCTGAGTCAGCCTAGGGACCTTA
Source organism: Tamias sibiricus (assembly GCA_025594165.1). Lineage (NCBI taxonomy): Eukaryota > Metazoa > Chordata > Mammalia > Rodentia > Sciuridae > Tamias > Tamias sibiricus. The sequence goes on along the minus strand of CM046657.1, from coordinate 69,447,433 downwards.
CTAGCTGGTGGAGGAGGCAGAGGGACAGGCTGGGGAGGCCTGGGGGCCTGAATCCTCAGCTACTGTCACCTTCAGTCCCTCCTCCTGGGTGAGGGGAGGGCTGTGTGCCTAGCACCATGGAGACCAGCATCATGACAACACAGTCTGGGTGGGCACAGCTTTCTTCTCCCTCAGTGGGGAAGCCTGGGTTTCCCCAGAGTTCCATAGAGCCTCTTGCTAGGTCAATACTGCCCTGGCTTAGGGGCTGGCTGCAGGGGCTGCTGTGGGCCACCAGGGGGCAGCCATGGATTGCTCATCCCTGTCTCTGAATAGGCTTAGGTTTTGCTCTGCTGGGGAGTGGAGCAGGACCCAGCTCTGCCTTTGACTGCAGGCTGGTGATATTCTGGAAGGTAGCACAGTACAGGAATGTGTTTTGAAACCCTAGGGCTCTAAGAGGAGAAGGGAGCAGCCTTGGACCAAGCACCTACTATGAGTCTATACTACTGCTGTGTGCTCCGTCTCTTCTTGCCAAGGAGGAAGTTAGGCCCCAGAGAAGAGGGGCAGCTGACTCAAGCCAGCTCTCTTGAGTCAGGCCTAAGGACCTCCCTGACCTCCACTGGAGGAGTCTCTCTTGGCTCCGTTCCTGATTCCAGCACTGTTTCACCGTTTCAGGAGTGGCCCTGTGTGCTCCTGAAGGAAGGGGATATGAGCTGGCAGGAGTCAATGACAGCACAGGCTGCTTTCCCTTGGAATGGGGGTTGTACCCCAACAGGAGCCTTCAGGGCCTCAACCTTAATGACATGTGCCTGTGACAGCAGTGATGGGTGGATTAGAGCAGAAGGCTATGCTGATCCTGTCACAGGAATTCCTAAAAAGGAGGCTTCTTGGGATCTGGGTAGTTTGTACACTTGTTCAAGGTTGTTTGGGGTGAGGGGTGAGCGATGAATCCAGAGCTAGGGGTGGGGAGCTGCTCTTGAGATGGGTATTCCTGGTGGTTGATGTAGGGAGAGGAGGACAGGGCTAGAGGGCCAACCCATGTCCAGGCATAACCCCAGGGGACCACAGGAAGCCCTGGGAGAGAAGGCTGTGGACAATCAGAGGCTGGGTAGTGAGGGCATTGTAGGTGGAGAGGAGGCTGAGAGGGAGGAGGCAGCTGTGAGGTCTGTGTCCTCCTCCTTCCAGCTCAACCCTCCTGCCCTACAGTGTCCAGCCTCTGGACCCGAGGAGCCCTCAGGAGACTCCTTGGGCTCGCAGGAAGTGGATGGGACAGGGGAGGAGAGGAGCTGGGCCCAACCTCCCACTTCCCTTCCCTTTGGGCTCAGGTGGCCTGGGACTACACCCCCTGCCCACAGCTTGCTGTCCCATTAAAGCATGAGTGTGGATGCCGACACTCCCATTTATAAGCTGAGTGGCTTCATGGGAGCTACTTAGGGCTCTGATCCCTGTGGGTACTTGGGAGATATGAATAGTGGCTGCCTCCTAGTGGGTTCTCAGAAGGATTAAATGAGCTGATGTGTGAAGCACTAGCACTGTCCTTTGCTGGTCCTCTTCTCAAATATGTCTAATATCATGGCATCCAGAGTCCTTTCTAGGCCCAGTATTTTCATTTGACAAACACTCATTGAATACCCACTGTGTGCAGAGCTTCCCAGAACATATGGTGGGGAACAGATGAGTAAGTAGGGTTGGGGTGAGAGCCCTTTGGTGGGGGATACTGATCAGGGAGAAGCCTCTTGAGGAATGGGAGTCTAGAAGGACAGACTGTTCTTATAGGTGGAGCTGAGAGGGAGAGAGCTCTCCAGGGGAGGGAATGGCTTGAGCAGAGGCAAGTCCACACGGCTGGAGCCCAGTGCCCCTGGGCACCCCGGGCCTCTCCTCCACAGCTCGACTGTTGGGTCTTTGCTCTATCCCCTGCTCTGAGATATGACCACATCCCAGCAAATGGGCCCCTTGGGATCTTCCCCCGTCAAAAAAAAGAAGGCCTAGTTCATATTCTCTTAGCCATCTCTGTGACCTGAGTGACCCAGGCCCTGCTCTGGGGACTGACCATCTGCTTCTATCATTCATACAAGTACAGCTGGAGGGAATCACCCAACCTCTCCTCCAAGAACACCTCCTCAGGAAGCTCTTCTGGATTGCTCTTCCATCCCACTGTACTCTGTACATATGGGGTGGGGGTGGGGGGCAGGTAGGCCACATGTACCCAGTTAGGGAATGGCCCAGGAAAGAGCTGTAAGGAACAGTAGCTCCAGTCAGCGCAGGCTGGCCTAGCCCTGGCCTGTCCCCTTTCCCACACCACTTTCAGCCTGTGGAAATTTCCACACTTTCTCTGCCCTGGTTACAGCTCCTACTGCTGTATTTATCACCCTGGAGACACAGTGGCACAGGCGCACACATGCACACTCACACACTCATGCTCTGCACACACGTGCCTATGCACCTCAGCCTGCACTTTCGGGTCTGCAAGTGCATCACACACACACACACACACACACACACACACACACACACACACGCAGCATGTGGAAGAACACCCACACACAAAGAACTCTCTAGGAAATGTGCTCCCCCTCCCTCCCTCCCTCCCTCTCTCCTCCTCCTCCTCCTCCTCCTCCTCTGCCCGCCCACCACCACCCGCCTCCAAACCCTGAAACCAAAGAGATGGGCTGGCCGGTGCCTCCCACCTCTTGTCAGCTGGGAAGCATTTTCCCCTTGGTGACTGTAGTGTGCCCCCTCTCCCCAGTCCTCCCTGCCTTCTCCCTCTCTGCCACTTCTGCACTCCTATCTGTCTTTTCTCCACATAAGTCACTCTGAGTTCTCTCTCTTGTCACTCTTTTGACTTGGAAGTCGCTCTCCTGAGTCAGCCTGGGGACCTTACTAGCTGGTGGAGGAGGCAGAGGGACAGGCTGGGGAGGCCTGGGGGCCTGAATCCTCAGCTATAGTCACCTTCAGTCCCTCCTCCTGGGTGAGGGGAGGGCTGTGTGCCTAGCACCATGGAGACCAGCGTCATGGCAACACAGTCTGGGTGGGCACAGCTTTCTTCTTCCTTCAGGGTTGGGGGGCCTATTGGAGGAGCTGCCAGGAGGCCTGGAGGAGGTAGCCTTGTACTCATGCCCAGAACTGGCGGCCATGCCTGCCTCATCCCTTACTACCCCAGGACACCTTGACCACCTTGACCAAGGTACATTGTAGCTTCTAGTGCTACAAGTCCAAGGGGGCTGAGAAGTCCTCTCACAAGCTGAACTCTAGACCTGGGGCCAGAGAGAGCAGGGGCTTGCCCAGGGTCACAGAGAAAATCTAGCCAAGCTCTTGACTCCAATCTCATTTATTTTCTGGTCTCCTGCTTGCCGCTAGTCACTGGAGGCAGCGAGGTCAGTCCAACTTTGGTTCCAGCCACCTGAGAAGTCTCCACCTAGCCCTTTGTGTTGGCAATAATGATGATACAAGTGAATACAAGTGAGCGTGCTGGTCAATCATGGGAGTGCACCACCTCCTCCTGTGCTAATCTTTGCATGTGTCATTCTCAGAAGAGGATCCATGAGGAAGATGACCAGTGAGTGGCCTAGTGAGGCCAGGAACACAAGGCCTCCCCTGATGGAACTGGAGGACCCGAGCTTTGACTGGTGCATGGTACCCTCTCCAGCAGGTGCTGTTCTCTTAATGAGCAGCAAATGTCTTCATTTCTATCTTGGTTACTAGAGAGAGTTCATGGGGGAAGATCTGGGGCTTAATCTGGATCTGACCTTAGGGTTTTTCTAGGAAGATAGAGAGGAAACAGCCTTTCTCATGTGGTTAGATCTAAGGAAGAGGTTTTTTTTTTTTTTTTTTTTTTTCCTCAGTTCAACAATGCAGAGATGTAAACTACCAATCCCCAGGTCCTCTCAGAGCCATGTGACTGACCGGGCTGGAGCCTGGGAATACAGGGGGAAGGCCCCTGCCTCCTGCCCGGCCTCAACTTGTCTCCCAACCTTGACGGAACACCCTCACGTTGCAGCTGGCTTATGTAATCACTCAAATATAGCAGCTGCCTTTATCCCACTGAGTCACACCCCCTCCATCCCCCACTCAGGTGCGGGGAGTTAAGGGGGAGGAGTAGATCTGGGCTGAGTGGGAGGCGCAGGGTCTCCTGGCAAGGAGAATCCTGCTATACTGGATTGGAGGGTGGTCGTGAAAAAGCTTGAGCTTCAAGGAGAGCATTCCTAGAATATAAAATTTCAGGGGCACTTCTGCCCTGGCCCATGGCCACTGAAATTCCACATTCCTGGGGATCCCTCCCCAGCATCTCAAGCTATACCCAGTCTTCTTTCCTAGGCTTTTGTCCCAACTGGAAGAGGTGAGAGAGAGAGTGTAGATTATGAAGAGAAGGAAGAAGTTTTGGGGGAAGTAGCCAGGAGTTCCTGGTCCTAGGCCCAGGCCTGCCTATCACTCACTTTGTGACCTGTGCACGTCTCTGACCCATTTCCCTATCGGTACCATGAGGGATTGAATTCTACTGGCCTTAGCATCTGAATCCTATCTCTGGAGATGACATCAACTTAGTGTTGGGTCCAGTTCCATTCCATTCTGACTTCCCTCTTTCTGCTCATCCCCAATCTAGCCACATGAGCACACTCCCACCATGGAACAGGGTAGGCAGGAAGCACCACCGAATTCTGAGCTGAGTGACTGAGCAGCCTCTGGATGCCTCTCTCCTAACACAACAGACTGCCTCAGCTCCCTGCCCAGCATGATGAGATCACAACCCCCACCTAGGATCATCCCTTCCCTCAGAGGACAGCACCAACTGATCTCGGAACCTGAAGCTGACACATGATTATTCAGCCCTGGTTCTGAGTTCCCAAAGCCTTCCAGAAAGAGAAGGCGAAAAAGCTGCTCCACCTTAAAGCTATTCTAGAGGCAGTGATGACCTTTCATTTCTTCATCAGCCAGTGCTTTGTCATCCATGGTGAACGGGGCCCATGCTTACTGTAGGAGTGCAGAGGACTGTGCCAAGCTCTTCTTGTGAACATGGTGCTCTTCCAGCCATTGTTGTTGGAGCCACAGGTGGCAGCTTCCCGACTGAGGGGAGGGGGAACGATGCTGTAAGTAGCTCCCTGCTCCACCTGCTCCTCCCCCTCCTGGGCTCCTGTTGCCAAGACCCAGATGTGGGCCTACCCTGGCCACCAGCCAGAGGGAGTCACCCAGGAATGTTTAGGCCAACCCTCTGTGAAATCCACATTCTGCCAATTACCAGGCTTTCCCGAGAGAGCTTAGGGCTGTGTCACCCTCTGCAGCCTCAGCCTGGCCAGGGAAGAGGCATGGCTACAGAGCAGGTCAGTGGGGGCCCTCCACACGACCTGCACTCCCCCACCACCTGCAGCCTCTTATTGAGACCTCACTCCTAGGTGGTCCTGGGCTGAGGTCTGACATGCACCATCTCATCCCCACATTTCTCTCTTTCCTTCCCTCTGACTCCTCCACCAGCATTTCTTCCTCAAACCTTTTGAGGCTGCCCAAAGTCAAGGGGCTGGGACTGAGCCGACTAGAACTTTGGTCTGTCCTCAAGGAAAGCAGCACCTAGTAGAAGAAATGAGATGAACCTGAGCATGTGGGCAGTGGTGAGGTGGTGGGACAGATGGCAAGTTCAGCCAAAGGCTGCCCAGCCCCTCAGCCCAGAATCCTGGGGATGGTGGGCAGGGTGTATGCTGAACTGACCCAGGAAGGGTGGACCAGGATTTGGGGCTGGCACAGAAAAGAAAGATGAGGACAAGTCAGCCTGAGAAGAGAAGCAATGTACAAAATCAAGGAGACATCTTAAATGCCAGGGTAAGGAGGTTGGCTTTGGTCCTGAGAAGGGTTTTGAGGAGGCATTACACGACCACACAGGTGTCTTAGGACGATGCCATCAGGTGCAGAATGGATGTGGGATAGAGGGGCTGGACTGGGGTAGAGGGCCAGGAGGTGACCAGGGGAAGGGGGAGCAAGTGGGTGCCAGCAATGGAGGGAGTGGAAGATGTGAGAGAACCAAGGCCTTCTGGACACACTTGACACAGAATGTGGAGGGCAGGGAAGAGACCAAGTGACTTTGGAGTTTTCATAAGTTTGTGGGTGCCTCTGATATAGGCCAAAGTTGTGTTGCATGTTTAATATATGAGTGGGATATTCCCAGAGACCAGGAGGACCTGGGCTTTAGGAAACAAGAGTTTGTATGTTGGGGGAAGATCCCTTCTGGTGGGGTTGGGGTGGAGACTGAGGAGAGACAGGGCCTATGGTCCTTAAGAAGCACGGTATTGAGGGCTCGAAGAATGAGCCAGCGAGGGAGATAGAGGAGGGGCCGTCTGGAAGGTGGGAGGAAAATGGTCGCTTGTAGGAGGGGGCGGGGGCGGGCGCTGAGAAGTCGCCTTTTTGGGCAAGGAGGAGGTAGCTGGAGCCTGCGGAACCTGCAGTCCTCCCAAGGCAACGAGAGCGGCGAGGAGGCCGATTCCAGACTTGAGCTCCCGGCCCCATCACTTTGCGCAGCTACTCTGCTTCCCTCCAGCGTCCTGACTCCTCCCACTCCCTTCTACAGCGCCCCAGCTGGCGGAAAACCGAGTCGGCTGACCTCCAGCGGGCAGCGGGCCAGGGCCTGTGAACGAGGCTTACATGGCTCAGCACCCTGGAGAGCAGCCTGGGGGGGGGCGGGGGGGCGGGGCCGACGCCGAAGCTCGGGAAAGCAGGTCTTGGACTGTGGCTCTCACCCCTTTCTGCACCCCTATCCCGGCATCGCCCGGCAGCTTTGTGCAGCACTCCACCTGGGCAGGCCTCCTGCACAAGCTTAGCTTAGCTGTTCCTGTCCTTCCCAGTCCCTACACCAACACAGGGCTCTTATTCCCTTGGCTCCATCAATTCCACTTCTGCAGTGGAGGTGAGGGACAGCTATTTACTGGGAACTTTAGAGACATCTCTCAAACCTCACAACCCTCCAGGCTTGGAAATTGTGACCCCCATATTTCAGGTGAGAAAACTAAACTGGAGTTCAGAGAAGTGAAATCACTTATCTAGGCATGTGGCAGAGCTGGGATTTGAATCCTGCCTACCTTGCACTGAGTCTCAGAGTCCCCGTTAGGCCATCAAAATCCTGGACCTTCATTTTGTTCCTGCAGACCCTACTTCTGGGCAACTGTGGTATCTGATGTGGCATTAGGACGGGGAAGAGACCCCTCCCTCCATACTCCCAGGAGATTTCTAAGGTTGAAGCCATCAGTGTCTCAAGGGTGGGAGACCATAAAGGGGGCTGAGGGCCAGGTGAGGCACTGCACCTGCTCCCACCCTTGCCCAGGAGGCACCCTTCTTTGAACCCTTCAGACTCAGCCAGTGAAGACTCCTCAAGCCAGTGAAGTGGAGCTGTGAGAGACAGAGACTCGCTGTGGTGGGCTGGAGTCTCAGAGAATGCCTTCCCAGCTGGCAGGAATGGTCCCAGGATGGGTCAGGCTAAGAAGCAAGTCACAGCTCTGTGTGGGCTCAGCTGATTCAGGACTAGCCTGGCCCTTATTCCCTTGGAGTGAAAAAGCAGTTTGGCCAGAGACCTGTAGTTCTGCCTTCTGGGGGCAAAGGCCACCTCACATTTTCTTCCCTGATGTTTCCTAGGCTAAAAGACAACTGCTTTCTGCAGCACTCCGCCTGGACAGATCTCCTGCACAAGCTTAGTTGTTCCTACCCTCCCCCCCACCTCCCCCCACCCCATGCACGCACAGGCCCTTCAGCATGGTTTCCATTTAGTCTCACAGGCTTCTCTGCCCCTGCCCCCGGAATATACCCCTTCTGCCTTTAAAGACACAGCTCAGATCTTCTCCCCGAGAAATGCTTGCCAACTCCCCTGGCTGGGTCAGAGGTCATTTCTGGGCTCCACAGACCTGTACTTCCCTCTGTCACAGCCTACAAGTCTGGATGCTTCTCACAGGCAAGGGACAGTCTGAGCTGTACCTGATGGGGTTGACCAGTGGTAGGTGTTTGCCAATGAATGACTAAATTAATGGTGGAGCCAGGGCTCCACACTCCCTGCCTGCCCCCACCCCCCAAGAGTGGAGCTTTTCCTCCTACATACAATAGGAGCTCTGCTGGGACAACTCCTGACCTGTCCCACTGCCTGGAATGCTCCTAATTCATTGGGTTAAAGCTTTGTCCTGAGGGGTCTTCTCTGAGGACAAGGCAGAGGTACAGGGTGCCTCCCCCATGCCTATAGCCTGGAGGTGAAGGCCATGAGGGGCATACTGTGGCCTGGGTGCTGGGTGCCCAGAACTTCTAGTAAAAGTCCATGTTCACACATTAGCTCCCAGCTAAGCAGAGCCACCAAGAGGGGTCTTTATGACAAGATTCTGAATCCAAAGACCACCAACAAAAGAACCCCCTAGGCTGCTGCGTACCATCTCCAAGCTGGGACGCACCCTAGGACATGATACAAACACAGAGGGGGTAGTGACTAGTCTGCAAGAGGCCCGGCCCTCTCAGACTTGAGGACAGGCATGTCCCTCACCCTGAAGGACTCTGTGATGGGGCAGCAGAGGTCTGGGTCATGTCCTCCTGCCCTTCAAGTCCCCAGCTCATGACTGCAAATCTCTTACCCTCACCCTCTGTCTCTCCCCACCTCTACTTCCCTCCCTCCCTCCATTTCTGCCTCTGATTTATTTTTTTTCCCTTTTCCTATGGCTTTGTTCCTCTGTGAGTGTGTGTTTTTCCCTGTGTCTCTCTGATCTCTGTATTTCCATCTTGATGTCTCTGAGGCTATGATCCCTCTCCCCTCTCCTTCTTCATGTTTCTCTCCTCCTTCCTGTGTCTCTCGGTCTCTCCTCCATGTGTGAGTCTTTCTTCCCTCCCTCCAGTCAGTCTCCCTACCCCTCCCTCCCTGCCTCTCTCTCTCTCTGTGTCTGGGCCTCTCTCAGTTCCTCCTCCCTCCTCCCTCCCCTTCTGCATTATCAGACCTGCTCCAACCTCCTCCCAGAGCCGGCGAGCAGCCTAGGCAGTGGCAGCGGGAGAGGCGGGAGAGGCGGAGCAGCCGGGGCAGCAGAGCTGGATTGGGGTGTTGAGTCCAGGCTGAGTGGGGGACAGGCTGTCGCTCTTGGTCTTCGTGCCTGCGGGGGGCGCCCTGCCCCAGAACTCTGGGCAGGGGGGAACAGGGCAAGGTGCCACCTTAGTCTGGCTGGGGAGGCAGACGATGAGGAGTGATGGGGCAGGCATGCGGCCACTCCATCCTCTGCAGGAGCCAGCAGTACCCGGCAGCGCGACCGGCTGAGCCGTGAGTACTAGCGAGGGGTTGGGGTCTAGGAGAGCGTCTGAGAGGCGCCGCAGACTGGGTCCTGGGAGTCCCTCCAAGGACTGGGATTGACATGGAGCTAAGCCACGTGGGAGGATCGATCCTGCTCCTGGGCACCTAGTGGCAGGACTGCAGCCTCGTGGGGGCCTCTGTGCAGGGTGGGGATGCCTGGCATCCACCTTGGAGGTGTTGAGGCTGGGGTCTCTTTGAAGGGACCGCTGGCTGGGGGAGGGGCTGGTGATGAACCTGGACCATCCCCTGGGGGTCTAGGATCAGGGATCTCTGCCAAGGAGTTCCAAGGAGCTCTGGAGCTGAGAGAATGGTTCAGGACTCTGGAGAAGGATAGTGCCTTGGACCACGAGGGCTGTGTGTGTGTGTGTGTGTGTGTGTGTGTGTGTGTAGGAGAGAGTAAGGAAGAGAAAGAATATGCATTAGGAAGAGTAGCCCTGGAGCAAGAGAGCGTCAGGGGTAATTAGCCTTCATGGAATTGGGAATTAGGGTTCAGAGCCACCACTTTGTGCAACTTTACCACAGAGCATCTATCCCAGGACTGGGTGGAGGGAGCTACAGAGCTGGTTGGGACGAAGCCCCTGCGTGCCAGCCTCGTGTTTGCCCATGTGCAAAGGGGTGCGTATGCAGATGGAGGGTGGACTCAGTGGAGGTGCTTCTCCAAGGGTTGCTGGGGTGGCAGGCAGGTGATTGTATGTGTGTGAGTGTGCATGTGTGTGCATGCACGCATGTGTGCCCAAGTCAGAGGTGTTATGCCAAGCTATGTGAGTGTGTATGCGTGTGCATATGCATGTGAGGTGTTAGGGACATGCTGGGTGTAGAGGGTCCTGTAGGGTTCTGGGGTCCTTGGTGTTTGGATGTGAAGCAGCTTGTTGGAGTTTGGGAGTGCCGCGTGTGACTGTGGGTGTTCATCTTATGTGTCTGAGTGAAGACTGGTGTGTATGTGTGTTTAGGTTGGGTTTGCTTGTTGGTAGGCGTGTTAATATGTGTGCTATGTCTGTAAAATTAGTGACTCAATACATATGTTGTTTGATCCAGTGTGCGCATTCCTGTTTGCGTGTTATTTGTTAGTGTGTTGCTGTGTGTAGGTGGGTGTGTGTAGTAGCACAAGTGTTCAGGTGTGGGTGTGTGAGCATGGTGCCAGTGTGCATCCATGTGTGTGTATCTTGGTGCTTCTGTGGCTGGTGTGCAAGTGTGTGTGTATATAACTGTATATGTGTGTTCATCTGAGTGTGTGGTGGCTGTTTCCTTCCCTTGGTGGTGGAGGACACGGCTGGGACACTAGCCTGCTGAGGCAGGAGCGGGTGGCTGAATGTGTGACCATCTCCATGAACCCAGGACAATTCATTCTGCACCCTGTGGGGAGATGCCGAAAAGAAATAGGCAATAATGGCTGTGTCCTCTGGGGCCTCCTAAGCTTCATAGACATAAAATAGCCAGCGAATAATTAAGCAGTAAAGATCAGCATCAAACTAACAGGTGGGGTGGGTGCGGGAATAGCATGAGCACAGGCCCTGGTTGGGACAGACACGTGACTGGAGCGGCGAGGAAGAGAAGAGGGCCAGGGAAGTGGCTCTGGGCACGCTGGAGCCGCGTCCTGTGGATTTTGAACCGGCCTCTTGAGCTTTGTCCAAGTGACCCCAGGGAGCCTGGGAGGGTTTTACACGTGGGAGGGATGTGATCAGATCTGGGTTTTAGAAATCTGCCTCAGGGTGGGGATGGGGCTGTGGCTCAGCGGTAGAGTGCTCACCTACTATGTGTGAGGCACTGGGTTCGATCCTCAGCACCACATAGAAATAAATAAATAAAATAAAGGTTTGTGTCCACCTACAATTAAAAAAAATATTTAAAAAAGAAAGAAAGAAAGAAAGAGTAATCTGTCTCAGTGGTGCTGACAAGGTTGAACTGGAAGAGCAGGATGGGACCAGGAGGCCAAGGGGCAGACCAGGGCTTTCTGAAGGGAGGTTTGGGGACCTGGGACAGGCTGGACAATAGGGGATGGAACAGGCAGCATTGTGGTTGCTCAGGCTTTGGGTGGTGGGAGTGGGGGGAGCTTCAGAGAGACAGGATTGCAGGACAAACAGCTCTTGGCAGGTTCAGGTCAGCTGGGTGTGGGCTCAGGCTGTGGACAGACCCTTGAGGAGTTTCTAGATAGGACACACGGGGTCAGAGGTCACAGAGGCCTCTCTTGGCAGACAGAAACAGGCTGTCAGCCTCCTCTGGTTGCAAGGCTGGGCTGAACCCCTTCATCAGCCCTGACCCTCAATATCCTGCTCCCTCAGGCCCTGCCTAGAACTTCTTGGGCAGCTGAGTAGGGTAGCTCACTCAGGGTTAATTGCTGTTATGCTCCCTGCACCCCCAATTTCCCCCTGCCCACCAAGCAGCTCCTGCAATTCTTCCTGCTTCCCACTCCAGCCTCCTGTCCCCAGGGACTGCTGATGGCTTGGCTGGGATCTAGCCAAATGGTGTTGGGGGGAGAGCAGAACTCCCGGCAGTACCCCCTCCAGTCTTAATGGACTGGGAGTCTCACCCTCATCCATGCTGCTGTCAGGCCAGGCCTGCTCTCCCCAGACTTCTGCTGCTTGGGCCTATAAAATCTACCCACTCAGCAGGGTTCCATGACTGCATTCATTCATTCATTCATTCATTGCACAGGGACTCCCCAGTGCCTGCTTGGCACCCACTGGGCTGGTCACTGGGGACACACAGAAGACACAGACCCTGGTGTCAGAGAGCACCAGTCTATTGAGGGAGTCAGGAGTGGAAATCCACAACCCCACAGTGTGAGCAGTGCTAGACCCTGTAGGATGGGTAGCAATGGCCCAGGCGAGGAATAGCAGAGGGAACAGCATGGAAAAGTGGGCAGGTATGAAAGAGAGCAACATGATCAGGGGACAGAAGGTGGAGGTTGACAGGAGCGAGAAGGGACATTGAGAAGAGGAAGAAAGAGAAGAAGGGGCCAGATTCTCTAGGGTCTCCAATGCCATGCTAACGGCCTCGGACTTTTCCTTGTAGGAAAGGAGCTGGGGAAGGAGTTTTGAATAGGCTGCCTCCCTTAGGAAGCCCTCCTGGGTTTTGCCCTCCCTCTGACCTCATGGCCCACCCTGAGGTCTCTGTCCCTGAGAATATAGGATCAAGAATGTGACTCCACCTTGGCCTTCCCCTGGCAGGTCCCCTGTGTGGAACACCTTACTCAGCCTGTCACAGAGTTCCTCAAGGGCAGGAGCTGCCTCATCTGCCTCCTCTGGCTCTCCCAGCCTCTGAGAGGGAGGAGGTATTAAGAGCTACCTTCTAGCAATCACTTCCCTCCTGCCTGCTGTGTGCCTACGGACCTGTCCAGTCCCCTGCCTGCACACCCTGGGGACAGGATGCACCTTTATTCCTGGTGCCTATGTCTACCCTGGGCCTTCTCTACAGGGCCTGGCTGCCTCACCTGGCCTGGCCTGGCCTCACATCCTTTCTCCATCGTGGGTCGCTGTCTTTCTCCCAAGCAGGGCCAGGCTGGGGCATGATGATCCAGGAGTGGTTCAAACGCATCTTAGTGGGAGAAATGAGCAGTTTTTATTTCAACTACACACAGAGAAACTGAGGTAGGGCCAGGCCCTGATTCCTCTCTTTATCGTGATCACAAAATAATGATAAAGAAGCAGGCATGGGCTGGGCACAGTGGCTCATGCCTGTAATTCCAGCTACCTGGGAGACTGAAGCAGGAGGATCACAAGTTCGAGGCCAGCCTCAGCAACTTAGCATGATGCTGTTTCAAAATAGAAAGGGCTGGGGATACAGCTCAGTGGTAGAGTGTCCCTGTGTCTGATTCCCAGTCTCTCTCTCTCTCTCTCTCTCTCTCTCTCTCTCACACACACACACACACACACACACACACACACACACACACACGGCATGACTTGAACAGGGAGTTAGGATAGACAATAGGAAGAACTTCCTTCCTGAGCAGAAGGGCTGTGAAATCCCCTGGCTGCAGGAGAATGGGCTGTGAGGATGAGGGGTAAAGTGTCCCAGGATAGGAGGGGAGTGGGAGACAGAGGTGCTGTTCATCCCTGACCCTCTTGCAGGGAAGTGGACTGAGCTAGGAAGAGGGAAAGTTGGGGGTTCATTTGTTCATTCAGAGCCATTTGCAGGCTGCTGCCCAGAGGAACATGGTGGCCCTGGGGGGAGATGGACAGAGCCACTGATCATGTAGGGGGACGCTGTCTCCCCTACCTGTGCATGTCAAGGGGTGGCATTCAGGAGGAGGTGCCCCTGGGACTGTCCTTAGAAGGGAGAGTCGCTTCTGGTTGAATTGAGACACAGCACCAGGAGGACGAACGCCATGTGCAAAGGCCTGGAGGCCGAGCTAGCGTGGTTTTATTTATGTCAGGACTGTGGGAGTTCAGAGTGGCCTGAGTATGAAGTTCAAGGCTGGAGGGAAGCACTGGGCAGAGATGGAATGGGACAGGCATGGGTAATTCAGGTTAGACTATAGGAAGCACTTTCTGTCATGAAAGTGTCGCCAGCAGCATTGACAGGTGGAGATCCTCGTAAATTTGCAACATCTTGGTCTCTCTGGGTGCCTCTGGCAGGGGCCTGCCAAAGAGACCATCCTACTTGAGAATGGGTATTTACTGAACAAGCAGAGAGACTCTGGAAATGAGGGACAGGCAGCATTTGAAGAATATCAGTCCCTTCCAGAAAGTGGCATGCAAATGAATGCAAAGTAATATGCAAATCAGCCAGCCCAGGCTTGGCAGCTTTGGCTGGGAGAATGAGACATCACCCCTTCCATGTTGGCCTCCTCCCCCTCTGCCCCAGCCTCTGGCCAGCCAGACAGCCTTGTCTGCTGCTCTGAGCACCCCAGCTTGTCTGAGCCATGAGACTGTGGCCTCCAGGGTGGGGCCCACAGGCTCCCTGTCAGCACCCCCAGCCTCTGGGGAAGTAGATATATTTAGTAACAGAGATGTTTTCACACATTTATCTCCCATTGTTCAGCTGCCTACTCCCTGGGAAAGGCCAGGTCCCTAGTGATGTGACCCACTTCTTAAAGTCCCCGAAGTCACCCTCTCACTGCCCTCCTTGGAAAACAGGAGGCAACTGGGGCTTTGTAAAGCAGGAGGGATTTAAGTCAGATATCTAAGAGGACTTCCTAACAGTGTAGCTGATGAGATGTATGTGTGCATCTGGGGTCTCACTCTTTGGATGGCTACTTTGGGTTCAGAGGAGGCTTTAAAGATAGAGTAGAGAAGGTGGCAGATAGGCAGAGATTCGTATTTCAGCTCCAGAGTTGTGACGTCCTGGGCAATTGCTTAACTTACCCCTGAACCTCATGCTGCGGAGATAATCCTATCTTCCTGGTGGGATGGTTGTGAAGGAGCTGAAGTACAGAACTTAGCGCCAGGCATGCAGCAGGTGCTCATAAAGGTTAGCTGCTGCCATTATGAACCGCCCACACTCACCTACACTTTTAGAAAGATTCAGTGGGGGCCTGGAGGGGGAGCGACCACAGCTAGAGCCCAGAGACAGTCACTGTGTGGGAGAGACGAGGAGGCCTGAAATGGAGCGCTGGTGGGTATGGTGAGAAGCACAGACGCTCTGTGGGAGGGGCCAAGGTGTCTCAGGGACATGGGACCACCTGGCTAGGCTGCCCCTCTCGGGTCTGAGACCAGTCTCCGGGGAGCACAATGGAAGAAAGGGTTGAGGAGGGAGGGGCCAAGTGTGTGGCCACGCCCATGGCAGCTGTGAGTCATTCTGGGAATTGTAGTCTGGCATGAATTGGCAGGAAGTATAACTTTGTACTGCCTCTTGCCATTCAAATCCGCACCCTGCTGCCGGGGCTGGCTGGCCGCAAACCCTGGTGAGTGTTGGGGGATGAGCATCCAAAGGTGAAGCAGCCTTGACCCCTTTCCTCAGGGATCCCCCTGCCTGCTCTTTGGGGGTATGTAGGTGGGAGCAGGGATGAAAGGATTAAGCCATAATTATGACTCCTTGCATATTCACAAAGATGTTTACTGCTGCCTGAGCCCCGTTTTCACATTCATGATCTGTTTAATCTTCACCACAAACCTAAGAGATGATGTTTTCTGGATGAAGGAGTAGAGGATCTCGCCGGGGGTGGTGGTGGGGTGATGGCAGAGAGGTGCTCAGCCAGTGACGAGTGGGGCCAGGCCAGACGCACAGGTCCCTCAGCCTCCAGAGCTCCTGCCCTTTCTGTGGACTATATTGTCCCATATGGCAAAGGCCAGGCCTAGAAGAACAGGTAAGACATGAACTGTTAAAATTTTGGGTGAGGCATCTCGGCAGAGCAGCAGCTGAGCAAAGAGCTGTTCAGGGTACAGAAGGCAAGGTCTGGGCTCTTCAGGATGCAAGGTTAGAAGGTGGGCTGGCCAGATTCCAGAGACCTGATTCTACACTGGGAGTTTGGACCACCGGATCCACCTGAGGGTTTTGAGCAAGGGTCAGACCTGGTTAGAGTTGGGCTTTGGGGGAATTGATCTTGCAGCCTGGGATGAATGGATTGAAAGGAAGAAACCCAACGCATCTTAAGGCTTCTGAACTTCATTCTTGGAGGACCCAGTACTTTTCCCTGCTTCCTCCTCTTCCCCTTCTTCTTTTTCTTCTCCTTTCCCCTGCTCCTCTCCATCCCAGCCTTGGGAGTGATGACTGTGTACCATAGAACTGTGCTGTAATACCACATGCCTCCAGCAGGGGCTGCTGCACACAGTCCCTTCCAGCCTGGATTTTCCTTACCAGGAAGGGCTAGCTGGAGAGAAGCCTGCAGGAGGATCAGAGGAGCAGGGTGGAGAGAGCAACCCAGTGCTCCTTGCCTCCCCTAGGCCCAGGATGAGAAGGCCCTGTTATATGGAGGGGAATGAAACCAGGGACACGCTGGACCTTACACAGCAGGGGACAGACACACTGGAGGAGTTGAGCCAGGGGACCACAAAATTTTCTTCTCCCAGTTCTGGGATAGGATAAGATTTGGAAGTGGATTTAGAATGACATTGCTTAGGGTCTGTGTTTTTACTGGGTCATGATTTGCTTGAGATTTGCATGATACTAAGATGTGGGGTGAGATTGGTTGGTTTATTTGTCTCTGAGTATGCGTGTGTTTGTGTGTGTACCTGAATGTGAGTTTCCAGTTGTGCATGTGTGTATACAGCTCTGAGAAGGTGTGAATGGGTGGATCTGTGTATAAAAGTGTGGACATATTCATGTATGTGAGCCTGTGTGTCCATTTTAATGTCTGATCAGTGGTATGTGGTTATGTGCGTGAGCGTAGCCTGTGTGTTTGTACATGTGCACAGAGTGTTGCATGCATGTTTTGTGAAAATATGTGGGTGTGTACCTCTGTGTGCACAGGTGCCTGTGTTTGTGAGTGCAGGAAGGAGAGGATGT
The DNA here is from genome assembly GCA_025594165.1 of Tamias sibiricus. NCBI lineage: Eukaryota > Metazoa > Chordata > Mammalia > Rodentia > Sciuridae > Tamias > Tamias sibiricus. Next base: position 69,430,788 of record CM046657.1, on the reverse strand, counting down.
GTGTGAGGCCCACACACCTGCTCTGCTGATCCTGCAAGGTCATGCCCAAGGTTTGGCTACTCATCACTTTCTTCCCTGGGTCCCGACTATCTGAAGATGCAGATGAGTGTATGTGAACTTGGGTTGAGGATGTTATCATGCCCCTTATCCACGTGTGAGGCTGGGCTTCCTCAGGGGACTCTGAGACCCCTGCCAGTCTGTGAGAGTCTTGGAGGAACAGTATGTCTGTGTTCAGGCTCAGGTTGGGCCATCCAGGATCCTAGGCAATCAGATTGAGGAGCTGGACGTGGCTGGGGAGTATCTTGGATTGATTCGCTAGAGAGCCCTGCCCCATTTTATTATTATTATTATTATTATTATTTTGGTACCGGGGATTGAACCCAGGGATGCTTAACCATGGAGCTACATCCCAAGCCCTTTTTATTTAGTTAGTTTTTATTTTGAGACAGGGTCTTACTTAGTTGCTGAGACTGGTTTTGAACTTGTGATCTTCCTGCCTCAGCTTCCTGAGCCTCTGGGATTACAAGTGTGTGCCACCACACCTGGCTCCACAAAAACTCTTAACGGTCACACCTGCACCCCACTAAGAGTTTCAGGATCTCCCAGCTTAGGTCTCTTGTTGTATAGAAGCAAATGCTGCATCCAGAGAGGAGCAATGATTAAGTCGCCCAATAGGACCCAGGATGAGACAGCAGGGCATGGAGCAGAGAGAGGGACCTGCCTGGCCTGGAGGGCCTGTCTCCCTCCAGCCCTTCAAGCAGGTGGGGAGCTCCATGGAGATCAGAGTCTGGGCCCAAGGCCACCTGCTCTACCTGGTGCACTTCCATGCCTTCTGGCCTCAGATGCTGCCTTTGAAGTTTCTACCAGAGCTTTTGCATGCTGTGAGATTCAGGGGACTGGAGTCAGACATCCACAGAGCATGGAAATTCATGGAGAGGAGCCTAGTGGTGGGCGGGGCTGAGGAGGGCCCTCAAAGTCTCAATTGCTTCATCTTTGAGCTGGTCCTTTTTAGGTTTCTGCGGTTCTATAACATTCAAGACGTCACCTATGATCTCTCCTGGGGCTCTGAGCACTGAGAGAGAGCTGGGGCTGTGGGGGAGCTTGGCTTAGGGTGAGGGAGGCAGGACAATGGCAGGGGCAGGGGCTGCCTTGGGAGGGAGGCCTGAGCTTCCTGTCCATGCGGGGGACGTGCGCAGGGGCTGGACCAGCTGCTTCGGGGGGCTGCAAGTGAGTCTCCCTCCTGAAAAGGAGTTGGTTGCAAACTCCCTGGAGTCAGGTTTAAGCTGTAGCTTCCAGAGGCCCTTGAGCATGGGAAGGTTTGGGTCCCCAGGGTGCTTCCCCAGGCCAGACCACCCAGCTGGAGCAGGGACATCCCCTTCCCTGGGGAACTGGAGAGAGCACTGTCTTCCTGGAGGGTTGGGGCTGGAGGGGGGGGCTGGATGCCAGGCACACAGGCAGAGTTGGGCTGGGGTTGCATGGGGAGGGGCACACCCTGAGTCGTAGGGGGCTGGGGGTGAGAGGCCAGGCACTGGGGGCGCAGACACGGGCTCTGGCTGGAGCAGAAAGGGAGGCTTCTTGGCGTTGGGAAATGGTGGGCACTGGAATAGGAGAGGAGAGAAGGCAGAGGGGTCCACACCCTCCCCAGGCCAGAGAATTCCCAGTCATCTTAAAGCTCTGAGTGGGGTGGGATTTAGGGCCAGATGGAGAGAATTCATGTTTACCGAGTGGCCTTTATGTTTTAAAAATCACCTTTTTTAATCACCTCAACAATTCTTGAAGGAGTCAGTCCCTTTTGTAGAGAGGAAACAAAACAAATGACATTCAAGTGGTTTAATTGAAGGCAATTTGATGAAGGAACTATTAGAGGTGGGGAAGGATCGAGGAAGCCAATAGGGCATATCAAGGTACTTAATTTTGTTTCTTTCTTTCTTTCTTTCTTTCTTTTTTTTTTTTTTTTTTTTTTTGGTACCGGGGATTGAACTCAGGGGCACTCGACCACTGGGCCACATCCCCAACCCTTTTTTGTATTTTATTAGAGACAGGGTCTCACTGAGTTGCTAAGTGCCTTGCCATTGCTGAGGCTGGCTTTGAATTTGCAATCCTCCTGGCGATCCTCCTGCCTCAGCCTCCCAAGTGCTGGGATTATAGGCGTGCACCACCGCGCCCGGCTTCAAGGTACTTAGGACCAGCCTCAGAGAGGGGGTTGGAGGGACCAGAAGATAGGCACAGGTGCCCAAGCTGGGGCTTTGGAGAAGGGTCTGCCCTACCAGAGCTGTGGCTGAAGCGGGTGGGACTGTGGGGGGCAAATACCTGAGCCCTCTGCTCTCCTGCCAGCCTCCAGGGGCCACCCAGAACTGAGCAGGAAAAGGTGGAGATTAGATATAGAGGGAAAAATGAATGATGGGAAAATGAAGTTCAGAGAGGGTGCAGACTTGCCCAAGGTCACATATCTGGTTGATTTCAGAGTTGGTGCCAAAGCCAGGCACTGCCCGTTTTGTCATATTGACTAACATCTATCTGATGGGTGGCCAGGCACCCAAGAGCTGCAGCTGCTTTTTTTCTTGGTACCAGAGATTGAACCCAGGGGTACTTAATCACTGATCCATATACTCAGCCCTTTTAAATCTTTGTATTTTGAGACAGGGTCTTGCTGAGTTGCTTAGGGCCTTGCTAAGTTGCTGAGGCTGGCTTTGAACTTGCGATCCTCCTGCCTCAGCCTCCTGAGTTGCTGGAATTACCACACCTGTTTCTGCCTCAATGCTTCTTGAGGGCTCCCATGTGAACCCAGTTGTCCTCTGTCAGCTGGAAGCTGCTTCCTGACCCGACCATCCTGCTCCCTATCTGTGCAGCACTAACACTACTGAAGAATGTCATTATCAGGATCAGTCAAAGTGCTCTGGACCCCCACCATGCCACCTATTCATCCGTCCCACCCATTCTGATGCTGTCCTGATGGCCCTGGCCCTGTACTTGTCCCTCTGGCCATGGAGATGGACCAGACAATGCTTGCTCTCCTCTTTGTTAAAGAGAGGCACACAACCAATCTACTTGTGTGGTGAGGGCTGGGGTGGCTCACGAGGACACCTGCTGGGGAGGCAACACTGGATCTTAGCTTGCAAGAATGAACGGGAGCTTTTCTGGTGGAGAAGAGGAGGAGTATTCCAGGGGGGAAGCCCCGCGAGGACAAAAGGGTATAGAACAGTGAGCAGGCCAGGGTGGCAAGTGCAGGGCTCCTGGGCTGGAGGAGGGGCCCAGTGGTGGAGAGGAAGGCCTGGCTCACCTGGAAGAGCAGAGGAGGGCTTAAGCAGGGTCTGGCGTGGTTAGCTTTGGGCTTAGGTGAATCAGGGAGGCCAATGAGGAGGTGGTGTGGAGACCCAGGCAAGAGTCAGTAAGTCCACTCCACGGGAGCCGAGGACATGTGAGTGGCATAGACAGGCCAGAGGAGGAGTGACAGTCCCCACCCTCAGCTCATGTGTCTGCCCTCCAATGAAGGAGTGCCTGGCATCTCTAGACCCTCCCCTGTGGACATCCCTCCCTGTCTCCTGCTGCCTGAAGCTTCCACTCTTAGAAGCACCCACCCATGGCACACCTAAGCCCACCCCTCGCAGCCAGGACCTGAGTGCAAAGCTGCGCCACTGCTACCTCATCTCTTGATCACGCGCGTGACCCTTCCATTGCCAAGTCCAGAACAGGTCCTTCCTTGGAAGACCTTCCTCTGGACTCCGTCCTGGACCGCCATCTTTTCTGCTGTCTGGAGCCCCAGCTTTGGGCCTCCCTGGGAGATGAGTCAGTGAGCACAGCCCCCTCGTGGTGCTGAGTGGGTTAGGGACTTTGGCCCAGACAGCTCATCCCTGTGCTGTGTGCTGGTGGGGACCCACTTTCAGCCTTCATGGGCCTTGAGCCCTGACTCATTATCAGTGATAATTAGCATCTCCCGTGCAGCCTCCTGCCCCACTAAGTGCTTGGTGATCATTTGGTGCTATTGTGGGCAACTGGATCCCAGCCCCAGCTCCCTGCCCCAGGATGCTCCTCCCTCCCAGCTGCCTGAGCTAGAGGACCAAGTGTCCTAACCAAAGACATCCAACACACAGACTCAGTCGCAGGCCAGGCAGGAACACCAACACTGACGCAAATGCTGAGAGGAGCAAACTCAACAGATGAGAACTCCCCACACAAGAAGCAGACCCCAGCACAGGGGCGTGGGGAGGTCCTCCACACGCACGACACAGACATCGGTGTGCCCAGAGCAACAGGCACAGGATGAACCCAGAAATTGACCTGGAAATAAGAGAAATAGAATGAACACGAGGTTACAGACTCAGAGGTGCAGCCCAGGCACCATTCAGCACATGTGTGGTGCACCCGGTAGAGTGTTCGCACCTGACCTAGGTGTACTGCCACCAGCATCGCCAGACAGTGCTGCCTGGGCTTCCCCGCGGGTGCAGCATCCCTAACTTCTGGGCTGTTGCATATGCTGTTCCCTTTGCCCTGCACACTCTTCCTCGAGGCCTGCATCCCTGTACCTGGCCAGTTCCTGCCATTCCTTGGATCTTGGTGTCCTTTCTTCCGGGGACACTTCCCTGAGTCTGGGTAGGGCCTTTCCACACTCCCCAGCCTTGGAGTTCTCCCCCCACCCCCATCATTGGCTTTTCCAACCAGTCTTTGTCAAGTTTGGGGGTAAAGGATTTCTTTTGCCTGCTCCCAGGGAGGCGGTGACTGTGGGTGTGAGTGGCCATTAGTGCCAAGAAACTGGACAGAGACCAATTTTGGAGGAGTGAGTCAAGAACAGCAGCGAGGAGCCCTGCTGTGCAGGGCCTGAGAAGGCCACAGCTGGCACGGCCGGACACCTCTGCCTCATGTTCTCTGGCTTTGCCTGAATTTTTATGTCTCATTCAGGCTTACTGCCTGACCCAGATCCTTCCCTCCCAAAGCCATGCTCACTTACCTGGGTGTGCCTTGTCTCTACTTGCTAATCCCAGTGAAATCCTCACCAGCCAGGACCTGGGGCCAGAGGTCCCTGCACAGGGCTTCCTAACCCATGCTGTTTAGTATCCTAAGGGAGGTGGTGGGGGGAGTGCAGGACTGGGGACTGTCTCTCTGTTCAGATCTCAGCTCCGCCACATCTTAGCTCCAGGAGTCGTGTAAGTTCTGCCACCTTTGTTCCCTCCTCTGTAGAAGGGAGATGAACACAGAGCTCACCTCATTAGGGCTGCTTCAAGGATTAAATGAGACAAAGTGTGTAATGTACCTGGGATGCACTTGAGCTCCCTCTCTGGGCTGCCAGCAAGCAGGGAGAGAGCTAATGAGCTCAAGGATGCGCAGGTGTGCCCGGGAGGTGCCCAGTGACACTTCTAATTGGCACCGAGTGAAACAAACATTTGTTCATGAGCACCCACTGTGTGCACCGGTGGCTGCTGTTCTGCCCTTCAGTGGCTAGCAATTCTCCTCAGCAAGGCCAACTGCAGGGTCCAGAGGGGGGGCTTCTCTTTTTAAATTTATTTTTGTATCTGTTTTAATGAGGTATATCTTGCCTATAATAAAATCACCAATTTAAAGAGTCTAATGAGTTTTAATAAATATATACAGTCATGTAACCACCACTACAATTAAGAATTTTTATCATCCCCCAAAAGTTCCCTTGTGCTCTTTGTGGTTAATCTCCTGTGAGTGTCGGGGGTGGGGAGATTAAATTCTTACAGAGCTGTGGGGGTGCTGGGTTATCCTGGAGCTAAAACCCAGACACAGAACAGAGCTGCTTCTGGCATGCTGGGATATGCCAAGGAGCTGCTCACCCTCTCTGGGCCTTGGTTCCCGTAGGCAGTCCAAGACAAAGAGGCCAGGCAGGGGAAGGGATTCTCAGGCCATGGTTCCTGACAGCAGGCCCTGAATGGGAGGGTTGACTCACCTGGAAGTGGTGGCTTCAGAAATACACAGAGTGGGTGACAGGGAGTAGAGTGGGTGCTTCCACAAACCTGCCCCTTCTTGGGCCAGGTGTGCCCTGTGACCCTGGTGAAAATGGTCTCATGTTGGTCCAGACTGGAGCAGAGGACTGACCGAGATGACAGCATTCCTCTCCCCCAACTCAGAGACCATAAGCCCCACACTGTGGATTAACAATTCCCTGAAAAGAAGGGGGGCCCTTTTGTTCCCCAGTTCTAGAACCAAATATTAAAGCAATTATGTAACTAGCAATAAATTACTTAAAGTAGTGACTCACTCGGCTTAATTAGAGCGCGAGCAGGGAGGGATTAAGGTATTTTTAGAGTGCACACCTCGCTCCCTCCTGTGGGGGGAGGCCTCTGCGCAAGGTGGGGGTGGAGAAGGGGCTGGGAGCTCATGGAAGCACCCCAGGTGTCTGCCAGGAAATGGAAGCTGATCCTCAGCCCCACTGAGGACTTAACTAGGAGAGGCCAAGTCAGAGCGGTGGCAGGAGGGATCTAGATCAGACTCAAGGAACACTTTCCAGTGATGCTCATTGGAGAACTAGGGCAGCAACACTAGATTATAAACTTGTGGAGGGCAGGGACTAAGTCCCAGGAATAGGCCAAGAAGAGACTAAGAAGGCAGATACCCTCTGTGTTTGAATCCTGACTTTATTGTTACTAGCTGTGTGGCTTTGGGCACTTTATCACCCCAGGGCTTTCCATCTTTACCACTATAAAGTAGGCACAACTATGTCCTCCTGCATACACCTTGTAAGGATTGAGTGCTTGGTAGGTGTAAAGCAGACCCCAGTGCTGACTCTGCTAGACCCAGAACCCTTTGTAGGCAGGGTTAGGTCTTTTTGGGTTTTTTTGTTCACTACTGTCTCCTTACCTTCATTCATAGGACTGTACATAGTATGTGCTCAATAAATGCCTTGTGTGTTACTTTCATTCTCCTGCTCCAAGTAAGTTCCTTTTTGTGGGACTTTGTGAGTGAAGAAAATAGGCTCTGTGTGCGTGCGCGTGTGTGCGTGCGTGCGTGCGTGTGTGTGTGTGTGTGTGTCGGGGGTGGGGGTCGCCAGTGGGAGTCTGACGTGTCTCCTCCAGGCTGGGTTCCCTTGGGAAAAAAAGCCCGACTTCTGGAGACGGTCGGGGAGGGTTCAGGACCACGGACAGCTCCCGCATGCGTTGATGAGGTGCTATGCGGGAGTAGCTGGGATGGGAAGGAAGATCTGCTTGTTGCCGACTTCCACGACCCAGGTGGGGAGAAGGAGGAGCCACCAACCCAGTGTGTGAAGGGAAACCAGGACCCTCACCCACCATCCCTGAGGGCTCAGAGGATGTGGGAATAAGTGTGGGTAGGGCATCCTCAGAGGCTTCCTGGAAGAGGGGATAGGACTGGCTGCAGAACATCCAAGCCTCTGTAAAATGGGCAATAATTTTGATCCTGTAGGAGTTCTAAGATGATTAAGTGAATTACTTTTTTTAAGTTTTATTTTTTTCTTTTTATCGGTGCATCATAATTACATGTAATAGTGGGATTTGTTGTTACATATTCATACATGCACACAATAGAACAGTATAATTTGGTCAATTTCATTCTTCAGTACCTCCCCTTTCCCTTCCCTCCTCCCTTCCCTGGTCCTCTACTCTATTGGTCTTTTATTTTCATGAGCCACCCCCACCCTCACACATACACCTTTACCCTTATATCTCTCTAGTTTCCACATATGAGAGAAGACACATGAACTTTTTTAAAAAAAATATTTATTTGCTTTAGTTGTACACAATGCAATGCATTTATGTTTACGTGGTGCTGAGGATCGAACCCGGGCCGCGCACGTGCTAGGCGAGCGCTCTGCCGCTGAGCCACAACCCCAGCCCAAGACACATGAACTTTGACCTTCCGAGTTTGACTTATTTTCCTTAACGTAGTGCTCTCAAGTTCCATCCATTTTTCTACAAATAACATAATTTCATTCTTCTTGGTGTCTGAATAAAACTCCACTGTGTGTGTATACCACATTTTCTTCATCCCTTCATCCACTGATGGGCACTGAGGCTGGTTCCATAACATACAGCGATGCCTGGTGTATGCCTGCATATATCAGGGGTACGACATACGAGCTGGATTCCTCCCCCTACCCTCCATCCCTCCTCACACACCCTGTGACACAGGAGGAATATGTCCTTGTCCTATTTGAAAACTCTGGGACTGAGCACCCACTCACAGAGGCTGGGAGGGACGGTTCCCATCATGGCTGACCTCTGCAGCTGGACTGAGCTGGATGCAGATAGGTCCCTGGGAAAGAGTCGGGGAAGGTTTGTGCTCTTCCTCCTTACTGGGGCTTTGGGAGAGTGAGGGGGGCATGCAGTCCCTTCCCAAGGCCTCAAGACTTCTGTCCCCCATAGCCATTCTGATCAGCTCTGACCAACTCTCCTCACACCTCTCTGGCCTCCCAGGGCTCAGGCGATGAATTAGTGATGACAGCATCCAGCATTGCTATGACGACGGTGTGGCGCTCTTAGTCTCCGTTGGGTGTGGGAGGCAGAGGCCAGAGACCCCTTTGGCTCTGGGCCTTTGTAGTGGTGTGTGTGACAGGCTGGGGCCAGAGGGGTAACAGGCAAGGGGGGTGGAGGGAGCATGGCCAGGGCATAGGGCTCCTTCTAAAGTGGACGAGAGTCAGTGCAGATTGTGAGAGCCAAACGGACATTAGAGTGGGTCATTTCCTAGCCCCCTTCCTTCCTTCTTTCATCCCTCTCTCCTTTCCCTTCCTTTCACTTTAGAAGGAACCCTATTCTTGTTTGAGCCCTGGAGCTGCCTGCCCTTTCTTCCACCGCGGGAATCAGGCCCACTCGCCCTCACCCTGGGGAGGTGAGTGAGGTGGGGCAGCCATATCCTGGCTTAGGCCTCAGGGAAGGTTGTGGGAAGCACCAGGAGCTCTGCAGAGGCCTGGCTTAGCTCTGCTGGGGGCTCTGCTGAGTGAGGAGGAGGTTCTCCTGCAGAGAGGAGAGGCGAGGTCCAGAGGTGAAACAGCTGGGATAGGGAGCAATGGAGCAGCCCTAGGGTAGCCGAGATCTGTAATGGATTGGGAGAAGTGAATGCCACAAGGAGCTTGCAGATTGTCCCACAGGCAGAGGGGCCCTGAAGATTTCTGTGGTTGCTTGTTTGATTTTTATTTTATATATATATATATATATATATATATATATATATATATATATATATATGTGTGTGTATATATACATACACATATATATATATATTTATTTATTTGTAGGTGACACAATAACTGTTATTTATGTGGTGCTGAGGATCGAACCCAGGGCCTCACACATGTGAGACTAGTGCTCTATTGCTGAGCCATAGCCCCAGCCCTGCTTGTTTGATTTTTAAATGGGAGGGTTCACTTTAGAGATGGGAAAACTGAGGTCCAAAGAAGCAAAGTGACATGCTCAAGCATGTCCTTAGAGACAGCTGAGACTACAGGCTCTGCTCAGGTCCTGCTGGGCCCCAGCTAGGATCTCTTGCCCCAAACATAATAACCAGAATTTCCCCAAGCAACCACTGAGTCCACAAGGTGGGGACAGCCATGGGTGACTTTGCTCTCAGTTTGAGTGGAATTTGCATAAGCCAGGCTATGTTGAGGCCCTTCCTGCTTGTGTCAGTCACACTGGTCTGGGTGTGTGGTGATGGGGTGGGGCATCCAGGAAATATCTGGGAGTCAGGGACTTAGCTAAGGTCTCAGGAAGGAGTTAGGGTCAGAAATCAATTCAAATTGGGTTGGGGGCTCTCAGTCCAGAGCCTATGCTACATACCCTCTTCCTCCCACTCCCAGAGATGGCTGGCTGAGTTGGTCACTTGTAGGAGGTAGGTGTATCCCTGAGCTCCTTAGACTCTCCTCAGGGCTCTTCCTGGCTCCAGGGATTAACATTGGACCCTCTGTGCTGAAGCTTACCTGGGAAGAAAGAATCTGTTAGCCCCATTGTCCTGATGATGAAACTGAGGTCCAGGGTAACAGTGACTTTATTAGGGTCGCAAGGGGTCAGTGACTGGGCCGGCCCTGGCTGCTTGTCTACACTCCCCGCCCCCCACCCCAACCAGCAGCTCTTTCCCTGCCTCTCCCCCACCCCGCAGCGCAGCATTGCTGGCCTGCCAGCCTTGATGGATGGCCCCGCAGTCCAGCTTCCCTCCTGCTCCTCTCCGGATGCTGGGCTGTTGGTCTCCTAATCACCAGTTCTGCCTGGTGGCCGCCAAGACATCCATCTCCCCCTAAGGCCTCAGCACAGGTGACTTTGGTGGGGGAGAAGGGGACACAGCTAGTCCTCCTACACTGAGGCTGAGAGTTCAGTTGTAGTCCTACTTTAGGGGGCCCAACAGTTAGGGAACAACCTGTACCCTCTTGCTGGAGTGCCAGAAATCCCTCTGGGACTTCCCAAGCACACCTATACATGCACACCACCAACGCTCAGTAACACTAATAAAAGCTTCTATGTATCAAAATTGTATGTCAAACATTGTGTCAGAGCTCTGTGTGTCTAATCCTCTCATGATATTGTTGGGTAGTATTGATAACCCCACTGCACAGTTAAAGAAACTCATGTTCAGAGAGGTTAAGTGACTTGCACAGCACACACATACAGGAGATGAAGGGGCTGGGATTCGAACCCAGACCTGTATGGCTCACACACTGCATCTGCAACTCGCGCTCCACTGACAGGCCCATGCATGCAAACACATCTGTATGTCTGCACATGGACACATTGCACACGTGTGCGTGCATGAACATGAGCTCCCATGTTGGCCCTTGCACCACCTTCCACCTGGGCCAGGTCCCTGAGGAGGGAAAAGAATGCTGGGCTGCAGAGGAAATGAGGGGACACTGGGCATCATTCCCAGGCTGCTCCCAGACTCTCACCCTGGCTGTGACACTGGACAGCTGGGGGGCTGCCTGGAAGAGGCAGCCTCCAGGCACTGGGAAGGGGAAGTGGGGTGGCAGGTCGATCATCCCTTCAGCACAGCCTTCCAGGAACTGGGGCCCAGGGGAGTGCCGCACCGCTGGTCGATTTTCTGGGCTGTGGCCCAGACCCAGAGTACAGCACATGGGGCGAGGCTGGTGGGCAGCACCCGCCCTCCCTTACCCGCCCCATCCTGCCCTGCCTTCCACTGCCAGCCCCACACCCTGCCTCTGCTCCTCCCATGCCCACATGAGCCACCAGACTCAGAAAACCAAACTCCCTGATCCCAGGCACCCACTGCACACTGCTATCCAGCCCACTCTACCCCAGAGGCAGAGAGATGTCAGGTGGGAACCACGAGAACCACCGATGGTGGTGACAGTTAGGGATAGTGCAGAGAGGTGGGGTGAGCGCATGGCCCTAAAAGACCTCCATGGACCATGGAAATAATGAATGTAAAGTGCTTCACACCACGGGGCACATAGTAGGTACTTAATTAGTCTTCTCTTATTCCTCCCTGAGAAATATGGAGAGACGGAAGCTGGTGGGAGTGTGGGGGACACTTCTGAGGTCACTGAGCTCCCAGAGTCTGCTACTGGTGCCCAAGATAGGGTTAAAGGGTTAGCACAGAGAGGTGGGGTGGGGAATGGGTGGAGGAAGGTTGAGATTAGCATCTGAGTCTGGCTAAATGCTGTCACCCATTCCGACATGGGGAAATGTGGTGTCTGATGCTAAGAGGAGTGGTGGCCAGAGCAGAGTTTAAGACCCCCCAGCCCAGGTTACCCCCAATCCTTCCTGAGAGAGTCCCCTGAGAAGACCTGCGTGTCCCCCTTCCTAGCCACCTCCACCCTGGTCTCCACAGAGCCCTTCAACATGCACTGGCCTCAAGAGACCTGGCTTTAAGTCCTGGCTTGGTGCCTGCTGGCTGGTGGTGATAGTTAGGGCAAATCAGTTCTCTCTGGGGACTCTGTTTGCTCATCCGTACCCCAGGTGTGCTGAGCATTAAATGAGATCTTGCCTGTCAAGTGTCTGCCACTTCTCTGGTCCCCAGGGGCCAGGCTGCCCTGGCTTGCCCAGCGCCAGCCTTCCCTAGCCACAGCCCTGAGATGGACATCTGTGGTCCATCTCCCCACCCGGCTCCTGCTTCATCCTTGGGTCCTCGGTGTCCTGACACAGGACCTGCTGTAGAGGGAGAAGTGAACACCCAGGGCTGGGCTCTGTCCCTCATCAGGGGATCCCATCTTACCCTCTACCATGTCATTCACCCTGTTAGGGGGACAAATGTGCCTTTCTGCACTAATTTACTTAGTTCCATGGGCAACTCAGGAGTGGGCTGACTCCAGGTGGGACTGGGGAGGAGCCCTGGGCTGGCATTCTCAAAGCCTGACTTCCCATGGCTGTTTTAGATACTGCCTCACTATATAAATTTGGGCCAGAGACATGGGACCCCTCTCCTGAGGCTCTGTGTCTAGGTGAGTCTGTGTCCTGGGTTATGGGGCACAAGGCTGTGAGGTCCAGCGGGCAGATCTAGGAGGAAAGGCCAGGACTGGGGCCAGCTCAGGAATCCAGTGGCCTCAGTGTCCTTGTCCTCACATTTCTGCCATTTTGCCCCTGCTGCTGACAGCTCTGCTCCCAGTTCATAAGGACCCGCCTGCCCCTCTCCCTTCCTAGTTCTCTCATCCTTTGTCACTGCCTCTCTATTGCCTCCCACCTCAGGCTCATCTCATTCTGTCACGAGTCTGTTCATCTCTGTCCCTCCCCTTCGACTCTCCCGGACTCGCTGGCACGCCCTCCCCACCCCTTGGGGATGGACGCGGGGCCTCTCTGGGAGTTGGTCCTTCTCAGCCACTTGTGTCTCTGGCTCTCTCTGCGACTGGCCAGCTCTCAACTGCTTCCACCTTCCACATTCCACCTTCCTGCACCTCTCTGACTGTCTTTGCCTTTTATAGTTCCAGACTCCCTTTGTCTGGTCCTGCATGTTTCTCTCTGCCCTTATCTCTGGGTCTCGTCTCTCGGGTCCTGTCTGGTCTTCACCTTCTTCCCCTTTGCAGGCTCAGGGCATCAGGTCCAGCCCTCTACCCCAGAGAGTGCTTGTAGTCACCCTCCTCCTTCTTGCTGGCTGCCTGCAAAGCCCCTGACAAAGCCCTCTGTCCCACACCATGCCTCTTGCCTCCCTTGTTGCTAGGCCCTGGGCTGGCAGCACCTGGCTTCCATAGCGACGGGTGCTTAGAAACAGAACGCCACATCTTAGTCCCACCACAGGAGCCTTTGCCTATCAAGTGACTTTGGATCAATCAGGAAGTGTGGCTGGGCTCCAGGCTGCCTCCGGCTTGGGAAGGAAAGAGAGGAGGGGACCTTGGCCTCTGCCTTCTGGAGCTTGGGAACTGCTGGGATGTGAGGAGCTGCTCTGGTGTGGCCCCAAAGCCAAGTAGGTGGCCAGGAGGAAGGCCCTGGATTCTTCTCCCAAGAGTCAGTCTGCCACAAGAGAGTCAGCTTGGAAAGCTGCCGGGGCCAGGTGCAGATGGCTGTTCTGCCATTTCTAACTGTGTGATTTTAGACAAATGACCTCAGTCCTGGAGCCTCAGTTTTATCAGCTGCAAAGTGGGGCTAACATCATGAAGTGTAAATGAGAGAATAGATCAGGAGTGCCTTTGCTTGGAAGGTGGTCACCAGAGGCCGTGCCCCTTCCTTACCCTGAAAGGTGTTTCATGGGCATGGAGGGGGCAGGTATCTCCAGCCAAAGGGATTGGAATAATCAAGGGTGGAGGTGCTGGAGTGCATCTCACAACTGCAGGGATGTGTAGGGGAGGACCAGGAGCCATATCTGGAAATGGTGCTGTCAGAGAAGCCCAGCTGAGGGGCTTGTGGAAGAGGGAGAATACATCCATGTCTCCTGAGGGGTGTGTTGTTGCTATGTTCAAAGGGCTGGGCTTGATCAAATTCTCCAGCAGTTAGTGCATTGGTGCATGCCTGTAATCCCAGCTTCTCAGGAGACTGAGGCAGATGGATCACTAGCTTAAGGTCAGCCTGGGCAACTTAACAAAACTATGTAATACAAAATAAAATAAAAAGGATGGGGGTGTAGCTCAGAGGTAGAGTTCCCCTGGGTTCAATTCCTAATACAAAAAGAAATTTCCTCTAGCATTTTGTTCTTGGGGTTGGGAACCATACTGGGGTCCCCTAGCCTATGCCTATGCTGCTCCCTGCCTCTACCTTGTCACAGCCCCAGGACAGCGGCTTCTACTGGTTATTCCTCCCCTCCAGGCCAGCCCACAGAGGTCACTGTGACCACATAGCCAGAATCGTAGGAAAACGAGCCGTCCATGGAAGACCTCAAGCTGTCTTGGTACAGATGAAAAAGCCGAGACTCAGAAGTAAGAGAGGCTTACATGATCCTGGCCCCCTCTCCATTAGACTTGTCTTCTAAAATAAACAATGGGACAATGGGGAGGGGAAAGAGGAGCAGGCAGGCTTCTTGGAAGCATGAGGGCCAGCAGGCCTATGTCGCCTGGGCAGCCAGGAAGGGGTCAAACATCTCTATGCCCAAATCATGGGCACTGGCTCTGCTGGGGACTCTGGCCTGCTGGGGACTCTGGCCTGCTGGGGAGGAATACAGCAAGCTCTATGTTTTTCTGAGCTGCATGCGCCTACTTCTGTGCTAAGGGCTTATGGGCCTCCCCGCCATTTATTCTTCATAATCACCTTCTGCGGAAAGACAGTTGATTCCTGGTTCAGAAATGAGTAAATGGGGGCTCTGGGGGCTGCTTGTTGAGAGTTACATAGCTGCAGAATGGTGGGGCTGGCCCTGTTCCTCCCTGTCCCCACTCTCCAGGGCTGCCCATGGCATTTCCTGGCTTCCCCAACCCCTGCTCTCAGGAGTCCCCACTGTGGGCATGTGCAGAGTTTCCTGGGACCCGGCCCTTCCCTTATATTCACAGAGGCTCAAGCCCACAGGCCATTGGTTCTGAAGGACACGGAGACCAAGGTGCTAGAGTCCTGGAGTCATGACATCCTGGGTGGTTAGGATAATAGAACTTTGGCCTCTTGGGCTCCTGCACCCTGAGGACCCCAGGTTCTCGAATTCATACAGTGTAAGAAGCACGGACTCTGAATAATAGGACATTAAAATGGAAAGTGATTTTTTTTTTTTTTTTTTTAAGAACATGAGGCTCTGGGAGTTCTTGCAGCCTTGGCCACAGACTGGGGCTTCTGGGTACGATGGTTTCTGAGTTGGAAGGGAGCTTTCAGAGCACGGGGCTATAGGTTCCTGTTGCTTAGATTTCTTCCCTTGGTATCTTTGATGGGCTCAGCTCTGAACTGCCCTGGGTGTGTGTATATTGAGGGGCACTAGAGCTGGTGTCTGATTGCAGCCTGAGGTACCCCTGGAGTAGAGCCAGCCCAGGAATAGCTGGTGGTTGTGGGGACTGGGTAGCTTGATGGGTAGGGCTGGGCAGTCACCCTTGGCCAAGGACCAGCCTGCCCTGTTCACCCACCCAGCCTGCCAGCTAGGGCTCAGGAGGAAGCATCTCCTGTGGTACTCCTAGGATGGGAGCCAGAGCTGCCCCTTCCTAGTCCTACAGACTGAAGGGCAGGAGGAGCCAGACTGGAGGGGAGGAGACGGGGCAGGAAGTAGTAAACCTTTATCTGAGCTGGGCAGGAGCTCCTTCTTCCCACATATACCCAAGGCTGGAAATGTTGCTAGGGCTGTTTTGAACCCTGGGGTCTACCTCTCTGTCTGCTCGACCGACTCCCTTCCAGCTTCCCATGGGGATCCATGGTTCAGGAGATTCAGGGTTGACAGGATGGTGCCATGAGAGGAGTCAGGCACAGCCATTCCACAGGGAACAGAGCTGTCTGGGAAGGGGGTGAGCTTCCTGTCCCAGGAAGTATGCAAGCAGGAACTGGATGGCCAGTCAGAGTGACTTCCAAAAGGGGTTCAGATGGGGGAGGAAGGAAGTCTGGAGGCCTCTTCTTTCAGACAGTGAGGTTTTGTGTGATTGTCCTAGGCGGCCCCACCTTCCAGACATCCCTGAGCCTCACAGAGGGGTTGTTACACTCTGGGTTTTGCTCAGTACTCTGCCCTACTCCCAGGTCTGTCCCCTTCTTGCTGTCTGTGCCTAGCCGCATGCTGGGCATGAGCACATGGAGCTGAATCAGACCCAGTCTCTGCTTAGAGGAGCCCCAATCTGATGGAGGGGAGAGAAACAAATAAGAGTCGGGTAAATCCCACAAGCCAGGGAGTTAAACCAGGCTGGCAGGAAGGTTCTACCATGATTCCTGATGTATTTTTTGAGCAATTCTTCTAGGTGGGAACTTCTAGAAGCTGGGGACACAGCAGTGAGAAAAACAGGAAAAAAGTCCTGTCCCCTGTAGCTGACAGCATCGTGGGAGGCTGAGCACCTCTAGAAGGAGGAGTGCTAGAGGGGTGGGAGTGTGGCCCTCCAGGCAGTGTGGGCAGGGGGAGGGGAGGCCTGGCCTGGGCTTAAGGCTCTGGAACAGCTTCCAGGCTGGGACCAGGGTTCCCACTGTGACCTGTGGGCAGCGGGGAGCCATGTTGGTGTAAGTGAGGCAGCACTGGGCATAGAACAGGTGACTCCAGCAGGGTGGGCAGTGAGGAGGAGAGAACTAAACAGGTGTGCCCACCTGTGCCTCTGTATGTCAGAGCCAGGGGCCTGTGTCCCCTGGGTGTGGGAGAGGTGGTTAGTGGTGTTGTGAGTGTGTCTGTGTCTGTTGAAAGGCTCTGATGGTGTATGGGGGTGTGTCTATGAGTGTGTGGGGCCTGGCCTTGTGCAGAGGAAGGATCTTGGGGTTTGTGGATGATGGGAGCAGGTGGTAAGGCCTAAGGTGTGCCAAGGTCTAGTCCCCAGACCTCAGCCCCGTGCTAGTCCTGCAGGCCCTGGACTAGTCCTAGACTAGTATCTTATGGTTTCCTCCCTTTGAAGGGCCATAGAGCTGGCCATCTGCTGCAAACAAGGTAAATGTAGATACAAAACACATGGAAATGATGAGACGTGTGGTGCACCCACCCCACGTGCCCTCATCCCTGGGCCTCAGTTTGCCCAGCCTGTGATCTTCCTGACTCAGAGCTGATGCCAGGGCTCTAGGAGAGGCCCTGCCCACCCAGAGCCGAAACCCATGCTGTCCCCAGTACCTCTCTCTATGAGGGCTACCCCTCCATCTGCAGCCACAGCCAGTGGACACACAACCCTGGACCAGTGGCCATGGGCAGCACCTCTGTCAGTTGTGAACTTGAACACAAACACGCTTGTGCACATATTCACACATAATGTATGCATACAGCATACTGGACACTTGTGTATACACACAACTGCACATACACATACACGCTCGTATAGACACATATGCATGACTGTACACACACACAAGTTTGGCTATATAAAGGAAGTATCACACACCCTCCCAAAGATACAAACTAACTTACTTAGGGCTGGGGTTGTGGCTCAGCGGTAAAGCACTTGCCTAGCACATGCGAGGCCCTGGGTTCCATCCTCAGCACCACGTAAAAATAAATTTAAAAATAAAGGTATTGTGTCCAACTACAACTAAAAAATAAATATTAAAAAAAGGATACAGGGGCTGGGGTTGTGGCTCAGTGGCAGAGCGCTCGCCTCACACGAGTGCGGCCCGGGTTCGATCCTCAGCACCACGTAAAACATAAATGCATTGCATTGTGTACAACTAAAGTAAATAAATAAATATTAAAAAAATAAAAGATACAACTTACACATTGTGCTCACACCCTCTCCCACTTTCCTACTTATGCTCACAGACCTGGGTGCAGAGCCTTACACACATGAGCGCGCGCGCACATGCGCGCGCACACACACACACGTGCACACACACACAGAGCTTTTGAAAGGTGGCTGGCCCTCCCCAGGTGCACCCCCACACCCACACCAGGAATAAAGAGTTGAGGACAGACTCTGTAGGCAGAAGCTGCAGAAATGTCAGCTTCCTTTCAGGAAGCCTATAGGACAGTTACTGTACAGAACTCCCAAAGAGGACAATGGGCTCCACCCCAGGTCATGGAGTGACGGAGCCACAAACCCTCTGCTGAGGAGCCTCCCATATTGAAATCTGGTCCTTTCTCATAGTCCTTGGGCTGGTGTGCCTGGATCCTGCTTCCCTCCACCTCAGCTGCCTGGGCCCTCAAAGACAACCAGGCCAACTTTGCAGCCGCAGAAAAGTCTGAGGTTAGAGAGGACCGGAGCCTTGCCTGAGGTCACCCAGGAAAGGCTTGGATTTGAACCTGGGCTTTTGGGTTTGAACATGGTCAGCAGTAGGAAAGGTGCACGTCAGGAACAAGACAGGCTTGCAGAAGCAAGATACCAAGATCATGAGGAGTGGAATTAGATTTGGAATCTATTGAGGGTCTGCCATGCCCATTGTGGGAGATGGAGAGATGCTGAGATAGAAAACCATCTTTTACTTAATGCTACAGTGTTCCCAGCCCAGGCAGGACTGTGGGGAAATTCAAGGAAGGACTGGAAACAGCTCCTGACCTTGTGGAGGGCTGGAGATGGGTGAGACAGGAAGAGGGTCTTGTCTACTGGAAAGTTCTAGGTGGTTCTACTTCTCATTGGATCAGAGTTTTCCTCTTGTGTCTCAGAAGATCTGACTTTAAAGTTCTTTATCCTCAGTACCTGGTAGGGAGTAAATTCTCAACAAATACTTATAACATGAATGAATGAATAAATGCTTGATCTTGACAGGCAAATGTGCCCTTGGAAGGGCATTCAACATGGGAGGGGAACAGGTTGAACAAAAGCAAGGAGGTAAGGCTGGGCATGGTAGTGTATGCCTGTAATCCCAGCAGCTTGGGAGGCTGAGGCAGGAGGATCACCAGTTCAAAGCCAACCTCGGAAACTTAGCGAGGCCCTGAGCAACTCAGTGAGACCCTGTCTCTAAATAAGATATAAAAAAAGGGCTCAATGATAGAGCACTTGCCCAACACATGTGAGGCCCTGGGTTCAATCCTCAGTACCACATAAAAATAAATAAATAAAATAAAGATATTATGTCCATACAACTACAAAAAAAAAAAAAAAAAAAAGGGATGTGGCTCAGTGGCTAAGCGCCCCTGGGTTTAAGCCCCAGTACCAAAATAATAATAGTAATAATAATAATAATAATAACAATAAGCAAGGTACAGCTATAGGAGTCAGGTATGGCTGATGGCAGGAAGGGAGGGGTAGGAGGAGCTCACCCAGGGATGAGCCTTGTGTGCTGTGCTGAGGGGTTCGATGTTGGAGACCATGGGGAGCCCACTGCTGGTGCGAGCAATGGGTGTATGTGGCCCGAGCAACTCTGCCCTGGAGGGCTTCAGTTACACGCCAGAGGCTTCTTAGAGTCAGAGCACTGGGTGTGGAGTCAGTAATCTGATCCAGGTTTCTGCACCGACCAGCTGGGCGATCTTGGACAAGAGTCTCTGCCTCTCAGAGCCTCGTTTTCTTATTTATAACTTGGGGCTCAAGCAGTGCCTCCTAAGGAGAAGCTCTGTAAGTGCAGGGCCCACCAGTGGGATTATGATTATGTCATTACTATTAGGAACAAAGCAGGGTTGGTTTTGGAAAGGGCCTGAGGTCAAGGGGGCCCAGGACTCAACTGAGTCATCTTTTCCTGAAATACCCAGTCTGGGGTAGCTGTGCCACTCCAAGTGGCCCCTAAGGTTAGAGGTGGTACAGGGACTAGGGGCATAGGACCCTCAACCACTGCATTGTTGGGTTCCTAAAGAGAACTGGGTAAATCCATTTTTCTTACCAGCCTTTGTTTAAGAGGCAAGGCATATTTAAGGCACAGACTGGAGACAGATAGCCAGGATTTGAATTTTGGCTCCACTGTTACTAGCTATGTGAGTACAGGTAAGTTAGTGTCTCTAGACTTAGTGCCTCCGTCTTCCTCATCTGTAAAATGACTAATAATAGATCCTGCTTTATATCATTGTTGAAAAACAAAATGTGAGACACATAATAAGTACTCCATAAATGTCAAAGCTTCCCAGCCCCAGATGTATACACTTAGCTCTCAGGGGCCAGCCCCGATGCTTGTCTCCATGGAATGGAGGTTGGCCAGGGTTGAGACGCATCTAACCCATGACTCTCAGACCAGGCAGCAGATTGGAATAATCTGGGAAAATTAAAAGTATCGGGGATGGGGGTTCTAGGCATCAACCTTTTAAAATGCTTCCAAGTGATTCCAACATGAGCCAGGGTGAGAAGCCAGCATAGTATCACACAATATAGAGTTGGACTGGGGGCAGGGACCTGTTGGGGAGTAGAGGAATACTAACCTTGGAACAGGGGTCACTTCCTAGCTGTGAGAGCTTGGCAAGGCCCTTCCCCTGGCAATATGGAGGAGCTTTGGTTGCTTCCACTGGGATGGGGCTGGTTGGGGAATTTCAAGGATTTATGAAAGGACTCAATATCCTATTAAACTCTAAAAGAAATAAATATGGTTGTTTATTGAATCTAGTATGCTAACATGTCACAGATGGGGAAATTGAGGCCCAGAGAAGTACAGCAGCCTGCCTGGAATCACCCAGCAAGTCTATGTCAGAGTTAGGACTCAAATCCTCTGAGGGATCTTTGAATCTGTAAAACAGACACAGAAAGAATCTTGAGTTAAGGGAGACATAGAGCATGTATCTAGGAGTCTAGTCATTGAACTGCAGTATGAGAGACTCAAGTAAGATTTAAGAAATAACTCCTCAGTAGCAGAGTGATGTGGAGGCCCTGTTTAGAGTGGTAGCTGTGCCAGGCCAGGGTTGGTTCTTGATTATAGGGGCCTCTCCTAAGGAACAAGTAGCTCTGGCAAGTAACCTATAACAGATACCTCCTGGGCACTGGCATTCTACCCAAGCTATCCAAAACCCAGGACTGAGCTGGTGACACGTGCCTGGGACTTGACAAGACTAATTGTGCACTGGGGTTGGGGCTCAGACTTAGTCCTCACCATATCCCTTACATTGTTCCTCCCCTTTTACAAAGGAGGAAACTGAGGCCTCTTTTGGGGCCCAGGCCTTCACACATCTTAGCTTGTGTGATATTTTCCACAGTGTTAAGAAGTAGGACAGGCTGCCCTATTTTAAAGATGCAGTAAAATACTTTGACTTGGTCCATGTCACTTATTCTCCACCTCTCCCCAAGATCCCAGACATGGTTCCCAGCAAAGACACAAAAAGGGCTGTGGAGATGACTATGGTAGTAATGGGGAAGGTCTCCTGGAAGAGGTGGGCCTCCAAATGGGCCCTGAATGATAGACAGGTTGAAAGGATGCCCAAAGGCCTGGGGGTTGTGTGGCATGGGCAAACGCCTGGAGGTGAGAATGAGTGGGTCGCTGATCTGTGTGGAGAGGGTGGGAGCAAAGCTGGGTGAGGGTGGGACTGTAGAGTCTGGCATGTCAGGCCGAGGGTTTGGGCTTTATTGTGCTGGTTGTAGAGAGCCACTGAAGGTGTTTCAGTAGGGGAAGAAGCATATTTAGAGCCCTGCCTCAGAAAGGTGGGGCAATGCTGTCATGGAGGGTCACCCTCTGAGCTATTGGGACAGCCAGGACTTTGCCAAGCTGGTACCAGGTGCCTGGACTGTGTCCAGGACTGGGCTCAGTGACTCAACGTTGAGGAAATCACTCCCCAGGGGGAAAGGGCTCAGATGAATCATCTGAGGGGGGAGTGCTGGGAGGCTGGGGGCTCCCTGAGTCACCCTCCTGGGGTCGGGAGGGGGAAAAAAGTGACAGAGAGAGGTCGGCAGTGCAGTGGAAAGGATTCAGGTCAGACTACAGCCGAGGCCTGCCAAGGGGCTCTGTCTGCCTTCTCATCCTTCCGGACTTGATCCTCCTGGCAGTCCTGAGCAAGAGATGGGAAAACTGAGGCCCAGAAAGGTGGGGAGAGGATCTGACCAAGGTCATTCACCATGTCGCTGGCAAAGAGCCAGATGAGACCCACACTTACCCTCTGTTCAGGCACATCCCACCGCCTCAGATGCTCTCACGGAAAGTGGAGGCTAGGAACCGTGTTGGTCCAGGCAGGGAGCTGACCTGGGCTGTAACCCACCAACCCCCTCTCAATTCCGCCAAGCCGACTGCAACTGGGGCCGGGCTGCGCCGCTGCGATGAAACACCAGGGGGCGCAGGAGTGTCACGGCTGCCGCAGGCGCCTGAGCACAGAGGCCGCTCTGCAGAGAAACACGCTCCCGGCGTGCGGGTCCCACCGCGGAACTGCGGACTGCGTGGCCCTGAGGCTTGCACCCTCTCCGGGCTCCCGGACGCCGATGCAGACCCGCCTGCCACTCCTGGGGGCTAGGTGCCCCCACCCCGCACTTAGGAGTGGTGCGCCTATGTGTCCGTGCGCACGTGTCTCCCTCGCAGATTTGCTACTGCTTCAGGGCTTGTCCGTCTTGGAGCGACCTCTAAAATTCTCCCTGACTTCCCTCTTCCTTCTGGGTCGTAGGAAGAGGAGCAAGTCCAGGGCTCCAGTATAGTGTCCGCGACCCCTTCCTCCTCTCCCTTATTCGCTCCCACCCCGACCGCGTTTGTCTTAGCCACAGGGCTCTGGCCCCGCCCAGGACTCGAAGTATAGGGGAGGGGATGTGGTCGGGGCACCAAGCTCTGAGAAGCGACCCCTGAGAGAGAGCGAAAGGAGTGGTGATGGGGCAAGGGAGGGGAGCGAAGGCTGAGAGCCGGCTGCCACGAGGGGATCCTAATAGCCGATAGGCTGAAAGAATCGAGGGAGGGGAGAGGTAAGGGAGGGAAGAGCCGGCAGGGGTCTTGTGGGGTCCGAAGATCCCACCAGCTGAGAGGTGCCGTCCTCTGTTGCGGGGGAGGAGGGCGGGGCTGGGGCGGTCTGGGGGCGGACCGGGGGCGGGCCGGGGCGGGGCCGGGGCGGACACTCCCGCGGACCGGGCGAAGCTGTCGCGGACGCGCTGACCGAGCGCAGCGGCCGGGCCGGCGGGCGGGCGGGCGGCTGCGAGCATGGTCCTGGTGCTGCACCACATCCTCATCGCTGTTGTCCAATTCCTCAGGCGGGGCCAGCAGGTCTTCCTCAAGCCGGACGAGCCGCCGCCGCCGCCGCCGCCGCAGCTATGCGCCGACAACCTGCAGGTAGGGGGGCCCCCCCCATCCTGGGAACAGCGAGAACCGGGTGTCCGGGGCCGGGTCCTCTACCGGGTGTGTAGTCGCCAGCCCCACGGTCCCCTCTCCCCTGAGCCCCCTGAACCCTCCTCAGGGAGAGGACCCCTCCCCTAGTTCTGATCCCCACTTTTGTGCTAGGACAGCAGCCCATATCCGGAAGGAGCCCTTGAACCCCCACCGTTCAGTCTAAATGCCACCCTAGACTCCGAGTGAGTCTTATTTGGATTCAGTACTCCACCCCAAGCACCAAACTCCTAATTCACATTGGGACCCCAGGCCACACAGCTCTACTCAAGCCTGCGACACCTACCCCCAGACTAGTGGAGGACCCCTTCCCAAACCCAGAAACCTCCACTGTACATACCAGACTCCTGGCACACCCAGACCACCTGAATCCCTACCTGCCCTGTGGCCGGATCTCAGAGTTGGTGCCTCACCCCAAGACCTGGAACCTCCACTCCACAGCCTCAACTGTACCCCCGGACTCCCACCCAAACATCTAGACTTCAGTCGTCAGCCCAAACTCCACCTCAGGGTCCAAAGCACCTTCCCTTTGGGCTTCTCTCCTCTGTGGAACTCTCCCTCCACATTCCTTCCCTCTCTCTTGTATAGAACCCTCCCTAGTCTTTTCCTGCTGGTCTCCCCCTTCTCTTGTTTCTCTCTGGGTTTGGTGGTCCTACTTTATTTTCCAGGTTTCTCTAACTCTTGGGCTCACTCTCTTTCTGCCCCTCTGCTTCTCTCCTGTGTGCCCACCTCTTTGGGTCTATTCATCTCTCCAATTTCTCTAGGTCTCTCTTTATTCTAGGAACTCTCTTCTCTCTCTCTCCCTGGTCATTCTTCCTCCTTATGTGTGCCTCAGCTTTGGGATGAAGAGAGGGAATGTTCAGAGGACAGGGCTGCTGTCCCAGGACCTGCAC
Organism: Tamias sibiricus; assembly: GCA_025594165.1. Lineage (NCBI taxonomy): Eukaryota > Metazoa > Chordata > Mammalia > Rodentia > Sciuridae > Tamias > Tamias sibiricus. The sequence continues at coordinate 69,406,844 of CM046657.1, read as the reverse complement.
CCCTCCCCATGTTCTCAGGCATGGTACTACGCGGGCTCCGGTAGAAGGACCTAAACATGGAGTGTGCTGCCCTCGGGTGGTGCCCAGAGATCTAAGGAGGGTGGAGATCACGTGGCAGCACACTGGCATTGGTAACTTATAACCCCTTCATCCCTGCTGTGCTGGTCTTGACCGAGGCAGCTGGGGATTTTGGAATGGGAGAGACAGTCATCTGGGCTGGGCGAGTCTGGGGTGTATGTGTTTGTGTGTGGCATGGGCTGGGTTACATGTGTTGGTGTGCCTTGTGTGTACTCGTGTGTTGTGCCCTGTATGATCATGTCATCATGAGTGGGATTATAGTGAGTGTGGGGATTGTGGGTCTTTGGCATTGTAAGCTGTGTATGGTTAGGGAGGCAGTGTTTTGGGTGTGGAGTGGGAGCTGGGTGTGTGTTGTGTGTCTGTCATTGTGGAGTGGAGTTGTGGGGCAGCTTGCATAGGGATTGCATGTGTGGTTGTGTATGTTATTGGCTATTGTGTGTAGCCAGGAAGAGCCTTGGTGGGGGCCTGATGGGTTTTCCTGGATGTTTTGTCAGAGAGATGCTGGGGGTGGGTTGTGTGTCCCCATATGTATTAGTGTCTACCTGATGGTTTAGAGTCACTGTGGTACAACCTGGGTTTGCTTGGGGAACACATAAGGACCTGTGTGTTGGTGTTTGTGTGTTGGTGGTGGCTGTTTGTGTAACCCTGGACAGGCAAGGCTGCAGCTAGAGCCAAGAGGTTGGTGGACTGAGCACAGGGTGGGAGGGTAGTAGGAGGAGGCAGTGTGCAGGCACTGCACACTGTGCTGAGGGGCTTTGTGTGCCCACAAATGTGTGACATTTCAGTGTGACATCAAGTGTTCGTATTATCTATGCAGGGTGTGTCTGCATGTGCCTCGTGTCTGGGTGGTGTGTGTGTGTTGAATTTAATTGGATGATGTGTCTGTGGTTGGGGAGGTGAGTATGAGGTGTGTTAGGTGCCTGGTGGGAGATGGAGTGTGAGTGTGGCATTCAGTGTGGGTGTGTGAGCTGTGTGACTTTTCAGTATGAGGTGTGGAATCTGTGATCTTTTCTCGGTGTGAGCTGTTTGTGTGTGGTGAGATGTGAGGTGTGTCCAGTGATTAGGGGTGTGTGTGTATGTATGTGTGTGTGCACACACGCGTGTGTGTAGGGCTGTAGAATATGCTGCAGGGGGTAAGGAAGGTGTGTAACATGAGAAATGAGGCATGTTGTGTTTGGGGTGTGTGTATGGAATACAGTAGGTGCCTCATAAATGTGGAGTGACGTGTGTTTACTGGGAGGGCTTGGCTGCCATCCTGTCCCTCCCTCCTTCTCAATGAGGTCCCTAGAGATACCCTCCCATGCCCCGCCCCCCCAGGCTGCCCCTACCCTTTGCCCTTTATCCTCCTCACTTTGACCAGAGCCTTTGTCTTGGGTTTCCTGCTGAGCAGGCGCTGGACAGGCGGGCGATGTCACAGTCCGGGAACCTTTGTTCTTTTCCTCTTAGCCTGACTTATGTTTGGGGCCAGGGCTTGGAGGGTGGCGGGAAGAGGATGCACGTGTCAGCAAGGTCACTGTGTTTACTACTACCTCGCCATGCTACAGAGAAGGGAGGGGCCAGTGCAGACCATGAGGCCAAGGTGTCTCTGGTGGCGCCTCTTGGTGCCCAAGCAGTGCAGCCCGGGCTGGGCTTGGAGTCCGGCAAGTCTGCCAACCACACACTTAGTGCTGTGATGGCCCAATACCCTTTCTGGCTTATATCTCCAAAGCACCCCTTCTCATGCTTCCCTCTCCTCTTCCCTTCTCCATGTGGCTATGGTCCCCAAGGAGGGTCATTAGGCTGGGAGACAAACAGGAAGACTTCACTCTCTCTCCACTTTTGTTGACACCACCCCCCACCCCCACCCCACCCCCTGCCTATGTCTAATGGAGGAGAAGTAGTTCCTGTCCTTATAGATACCCTTATCTGTAAAGGGAGACCTGAGACCTGATCACACCTTTGGGGTGGAGACCTGAGACCTGATCACACTTTGTAGTCTGATGGGGGAGATCCCAGTTAGTAGAGGATGCAGGTTAGACCATCCAGAGAGGCCATGGAAAACCTTCTGGGTGTCCTCCCAACAGGTATTTGAGGGCATCAGTGTCCAGGACTCCTTAAGTTTGGAGGCCCAAAGACAATCAGAGTCAGTCAGGAGAAGCATTGGGGGCAGGGCTTTAGCTTCACCTTCCAGAGTTTGTCTGAAGGGAATGAGCTTGTGTGGGTCCTTGAAGGGGTGTTGGGGTGGGCAGGGAAACCCAGCTGGGGCTGAAGAAGATTCTGATCCAACTGGCAAAAGGAATCTTTTTTTTTTTTTTTGGTACCGGGGATTGACCTCAGTGGCACTAGACCACTGGGCCACATCCCCAGCCCTTTTTTTTTTTTTTTGTATTTTATTAGAGACAGGGTCTCACTGAGTTGCTAAGTGCCTCGCCATTGCTGAGGTTGGCTTTGAACTCGCGATCCTCCTGCCTCAGCCTCCCAAAGTGCTGGGATTATAGGCGTGCACCACCGCGCCCGGCTTGGCAAAAGGAATCTTGAAGCCAAGAAGTGCTGTGTGGCTCTGAATGGCTAACCCTGGGCCTCCAGCCTTCTCAAGCTTTCAGGTCACCTTGTCCCATCGCATTGTTTTTGGGCAGAATCATTGTCATCATGGTTGTCATCGTCATCATCATCATCATCACCATCATCTTTCAGGCATTTCTTTCCAACTTCCAAGTCCCTTCCACAGATGTCTCCTTTGACAGATGAACTCATCCAATTGCCTAAAAGCATTTGTGGAGCCATGCTCTGTACCAGACAGGCACAGATCTCAGTGCTGGGGTCATAGTGGTGACCAAATTGGCCTCACGGAGCTCCCAGCTTCTGTCTGCAGCCACACTGCCAGCCCTTCAGGCCTTGGGCAGCTGGCTTTTCCCTTCTGTTGTTTCCTGCCTAAACTGTACCCAGTTCTAATGGGGCCCTAAGTATGCACCCCATTGGGATCTGACTCCTGCCAGAATGAGAGCTTTTCAGGGGCTGGGGCTGGGTCTCCTGTCTTTGACCCCTGTGTTCTGAGCTGGGCTTGGCAAGGTCCAGGAGCTCCTTTCTGTCATCAGATGTCTATAACTGCTTTGTAGTATTGGCAATTGTCCAGCTGCCATTTAGGGAAAACTGAGGCCCAGACTTAAGGCAGCATCCTCATAAGACCCTCTTTTTTTAATATTTATTTATTTGCTTTAGTTGTACACAATGCGTTTATTTGTACGTGGTGCTGAAGATCGAACCCGGACCGCGCACGTGCTAGGCAAGCGCTCTACCGCTGAGCCACAATCCCAGCCCATAAGACCCTCTTTTTACCAGAGACCAAGAGAGGTCAGATGACTGGACCAGGGCTCACAGAGAGGTGGCAGGGCTGCTACCATTATCCAACTCTCCTGGCCGCCTGGCTGGGCTCTGGCCCCAGCACCATGCTGCTCCCTGGCTGGCCTCTGTGCTGCCTGTGGCGGGTAAATGATTATTAATGACCCCCCTGGCAAAGAGACAGGAAACGCTTCCCAGCCACAGCTGGGGAGCTGCTCCCTGCCAGCCTGACATCCATTCCCGCTCTGACCATGGTGTCGGCCCTGATACTATCGCCATTCCTCCTCAGCCCTCTTTGCTTCTCCTGCCCATCAATCTGCCACCTCCATGACCTTGACCTCCCAGGGGTTAAGGACAAAAAAAGGCAGAACTTTCTTTTCCACATCCCTGTCACTCACCGCCTTCTCCAACCTGACTCGTGGCTACCTGCTTTCTTGCCTCCAACGAATCAGAAGCAGCACCTCCTCCAGGAAACCTTCCCTGAACACATGGCCAGTCCCTCCAGGTGCTGCTAGTGTAGGACCGGGGGCACTGAGTCACCCTCATTGCTGACTCTGTTCTCACTCAGCTTGCTTTGGTGGCTCTGAGGCTGGCCTATCCCCAGACGCTGCCTTAGGACTGGCCTATGGAGGATGTCCCCAGTGCCTCCTCTAGGAAGAGTCCAGCCCAGCCCAGGAATCTCACCTCACCTAAGCACCCCTGCCCTGCTGGTCCAAGCTACACAGAGTGTACCACCAGACCTTCATAGGTGGACATTAGTGAGCACCTACTATGCTCCCAACAGGAACAGTGGGTAGAGATGAGCAAGACATGGGTCTTAAAGTCCTCTACACCTTCCCCCAAGACTTAGTCATCAGCCCCAGGCAGGTAGCTCAGACTAGGTGCCATGGATGAGTTGTGGTGGGAGCAGGGACGAAGGCTGATGCTGGTAGCATGAGTGGTGAGGACAATGATAGAGATAAACTCAGGGGCTATAGTGGGACAGAGCCTGGGCCCCTAATTCAGCCCAGAGCAGGAAGGGAAGAGCAAGTTGGAGTGCCTCTAAGAGAGGAGACAAATCTAAGCTGGGAGCTAAGGAATGAGCCTGGAGAAAGTTCTGGACAAAGAGAAAAGGAGATTGGTACTGTGACGGCTTGCTGGTGGCAGACAAACTGAGGAAAGCCTGTGTTCCTTGGTTCCATGGTTCTGGGATGGAGCTGGGTCTTGGACTGCCAAGGTGGGACAGGGTGGGTAGGGGGAATGTGTGAAGCATCAAGAGGCAAGGGCTGGTAAGGCTGGTGAGGCTGGCATGGACCAAACTGTGCAGGACTTGTAAGCCATGTTAAGAATGCAAGATGTTTTCCACAGGGAAACAGCACTCAGGGAGGGGTTGAAAGAAGGGAGCTGCCCATCAGGCCTGTGTGTGAGGAGCTCCCTGGACCATGGGTTAGAGGCTGAGGTGAAGCTGGTATGGCCCAGGGCAAGGGGTGGTGAGGCCTGGAGGGAAGGAGCTGAGGGGTGGAGGGGAAGGGAGGCGACTGAATGGTAAGAGACAGGTGGGAGCTGATCAGTTGCAGAGGTGGAAGGTCTGGGAGCAGAGTGCCCGTGCCTCAGGTCTCGGTGGGCTCTGGGCAACCTCTGGGAGGTGTGGGAGGGAAGCCAGGGCCTGTCCCTCAAAGAGCTGAAAGGTGTCTGGAAGGCCTCACAGGAGGTCATAAGCTTTGAGGCTATAGTTAGCTCTGGACCCTGCTGTGTCTTTACCTGTACCACAGGGAAACTCGGATCTGCCCTGAGTAAAGAGTGTTCAGAACTCAAAACTTAAAGCCATCTGTGAAATGTAATAATACAATTCAAATCCAAAAATGTATAAGGATATTCCAAAAATGAGTAGAAATGGAAATTTATGAAAATGCTGAACACACATGATCCTCCTAATGTAAATGGTAAGCCTCAGCTGCTTCCCTGGACTTTAGACCTGGCTCCCTTGAATTTGCTGCCTCTGCTGTGGCACCCCTTGGGTCAGGGCCTTCTTGTTCAGCTCTGGGGAGCCTGCCCTCCCTCTCCTTCTAGTGGCTTCAGGGGACAGGCATTTTGCTTTTCTTGTCCCTTACCCTGAGGGAATTGGCCCTGTGCACCCCCATCCATGGTTGTCTGTATATAGGTGCCCTGGGAGGGGGCAGGATGAATCAGGTGGGGGTCTGAAGCAAGAGCCAGGGGAAGTGAGGGAGGATAAAAGGGGAAGTGAGGGAAGCTGAAAGGGGAAGTGAGGAAGTGAGGAGCACCATCACCGACACAAATGCTGGAATTTCAGAATTTGCAAGTTGCGAATTTCTGGATCACCTCCCCAGCCCAGCACGCTGAGGGCCAATCCTGCAATTTCAGAGTTGGGCACCGCTTGGCTTCTCGCTCTCTGGTGATCTTGCACAAGAGCACTTTTTTGTGCTACGTTTTCTCAACTGTAGAAGGAGGAAGTTGGGGGTTAGTAGCTCCGAGGGCTGCCTGAGCTCTGGCTCTAGATAGGGTGTGTGATTTGAGAATCTGGGCTTGTGGGTTTGGGGCTGTCTCTGGGAGGATGCTAGCCTTCCGTGACTCTCAGCTCCCAGCCAGGGATGGGTGGGTGTGTGGTTGTGTGATTCCAACATTTTGTGACTTTAAGATGCTGAGACTCTGGGAGCTGAAGATGCGGACATTCTGTGCATCCAGAATTCTAGGATTTGATGATTTGATGATTCAATGATTCTAAATGGGGCTGCTGGGAAGAGCTGCAGCCACCTGCCTTGTTAATGTCAATGTTCAGTTATTAAAAACATAACAAGAAGCAATGGAGACAGATATCTTGGGATGGTGGTGCCCCTAGCCCCACCCCAGTGAGGGAGGGGAGGGGGGTGTGCTGGCATTAGAGGATACTGGAGACCCTTTCAACCTGGTCATAAAAGCGCTCTCCCACCACAACAGAACTGGTGCATGTGCATGCGGGAGATCTGCCACCCCCTAAGCTTACAGGGTTGGGAGTCATTTCTGTCATCCCCCTGCCTCCATTCCCCAACCATTTCAGTGTATGGCAGAAAGGAGCACCTTTCCTCCCAGCCCCCAAAGTCTCTGGGCAGAAATGTGGACAGTAGAGGAAGGAGAGGCTGGCTCACCCGCCTTCCACAGCAGCTGGGCCTGAGGGGAAAACAGGACATGAGCACTTCCTGGACACAGGCGTGGAGGCGCATGAACCCCTGCATGTCAGGGCCCCAGCACCAAGGGCTTAGACAGGGCAGATGCCAGTTGGCTTGCATATAGGCGGAAGAGGGAAGACCCTGCTCTTGCCCTGAGGGTCAGAGGGCCTGGAAGAGCTGGTGGGTCATAAGCCCACCGCCTAGCCTAGCCCAGGGCTGGCACAGTTGTTCAGTATCTGACTGCTTCTTTCTGTTCCTCAGGACCCAGGTGGGAGCTGGGGAGGGGAGAATTTTGGCCTTCTAGAAGCTTAGCACAGTGGCACACATCTGAGGGCTTCCCTAGTCTAGAAGATTCCAAGCTGGCCCTAGGGCACGCTGTATAGCAGAAGAAAAGGGGCTTCTTGATTTGTAGGGTGCTCCTTGTTACTCCCAGTCTCCCCCTTTCCCCTGGGACACCTGAAGAGCAGGAGTGGAGGCAGACTCAGGTTTGCAGGGTGGAGTCCCTGTCTGTCACCCCCTCATCTTTCTCCTCCCACTGGCTAGAAAGCAGGTGGGGTAGGGACAGCTGCTCCCTGTCATCTACAAGGCTCCATTGTCTATCATCTCCTGACTTGGTGTCAGGACAGGGTTTCCAGCTGCCATACCCACAGCATGCCTCCCGGGGCTCTCCTCTCCCCACTCTGCTTCCCTTTCTCCTGCTGTCCCATCCTCCCTCTCATCTCCGCCTGCCTGCCCTGGGGCTCCCTCCCAATCCCTGTAAGTCTCCATCTCTGGCTCTCTGAGAGTTTAAGTCTGTCTTTCTTTCTTTCTTTCTTTTTTTAATATTTATTTATTTGTTTTAGTTGTACACAATGCCTTTGTTTTTACGTGGTGCTGAGGATCTAACCCGGGCCGTGCACGTGCCAGGAGAGCACTCTACTGCTGAACCACAACCCCGCGCCCTTAAGTCTTTCTTGAAGGATAGTTGGACTTGGAAGGGCCTGAGGAGATCACCAAGTCCCACCTTTTCTTCAGATGAGGAAACTAGCTCAGAGAGGAGAAGGTTCTGTCCCAAGTCACAGCAGGCTGTGGCAGAGCTCAATTCTGTGTTCCTTCCACTTCTGGGTCACACATGCACCCTGCCCATAGTATCAGGTGTCCAGATTTTGAAGACTGACAGTGCTAGGACCAGTGGGGGTGCTGAGCATGCAGGTACCTCCTAAAGTGCAGTGGGCTTCTCTCCCCAGCCCTCCCCCACAGCCCTGAGCTGTTCTTCCTTCCTCTTTTTAACCCAGAATCCTCCTTCTCCATGGGTCTTGCTGCCTGGCTGACCTCTACCTTGGGCAGCTTCTGCCCTTGGGACTCAGACCAGAGCTCAGGCCTCCATGACTAGAATGGCACCCATGCACACAGACACACAGACACATGGAAAAGTGTATACAAATCCCAGATGAAAACCTGATTGCAGTTAGGAGGCCACCCTGGAACCCAGCATCCTCTTCTTCCTGTGAGGCCCCACATGCCTCCTCTAGGAAGCCCCTCAGGACTGCCACAGACTATCTCCATCCCACTATCTCCTTGTGACAGCTGAGCTCTAAGAGCCTTGGTTCTTTCTCCTGAGTGCAGGGCTGATCCTCCCCTTCAGTCCTGGGGCCCCTCCTTCAGTGTCTCCAGGAGGTGCTCAGCTTCCTGTGACTGGGTGGGGAGAGCCCTGAAGTCCCCAGAGGATGGTGGGACAATAGGGAGGCGGTGACAGATGAGACATTGAGTCTTTCCCAAAATGGGCTCCACCCTATTCGCACCTCCCTGCCTGGTGTCTGGGGCACAGCCCTGACCTGGGGGTCCCTTTGCACTGGGGTTCTGATCTGAGCCCACAGTGTAGAGGTTTGGAAATCAGAAGCCCTGATAGACTCAAAGCAGTTCCTCAACTGGACACCTTGGTGCCCAGGTCTCCAGAGCACCAACTGAATATTGGTGGGTTGCTAGAGAGTCCTGGGGCACCTGGAGGCAGGGCATGAACTGGGCTTCTCTGGTTGCCCTGGAGGAAGGTAGGAGAGTGGCCAGCACTGAGGCTGGGTGTGGCATGAATGCCAGGCTGATGTCCCTCCTCCTCTCCACCTTCCCCACAAGAAGTTGGGTGAGGATGGCGGGCAGGGCCTGCAGCTGGCCCCTGGGCAGGCCTGTGCTGGGAGCAGCAGGAAGCCTGAGGGGAGGCTGTGGATCAATTGCAACTTTCCCTGCCTCCTCTCCGGGGAGGGGAGGGGTATCCAGGGCAGCGCAGTGGGTAGACCATTGGGAAGAAAAGGCTCATGTTTTGTGGACAAAAGGGATGACCTTGGGGTCAGGTGGTTATCTGGGCCCTCGTCATTTCCTCCACTGGACATAGCTGGGTTAGTGGGGTCATCGCACAGAGGGAAGGAATGGGCCAGAGCCAATGCCTGCCAGGCCCTATGGTTGTCAGGCACATGAGAGACCTTATCATGCCCCGGCTGCAGTCAGTCCCCTGCAGAGTTCCAGCCACATGGCCACAGTCACCTTGGAAGATGGCCACTCCTAGACCATCGGCTCCCCCACGGCCACACAGTGACTCTAGGGCCTAGCTGCAGATGCAGCTAAGCAGGGAGACCCCGTAGGGCTCAGGGACGTGTGAGACAGCCAGACACCCTGCCACAGCCACTGCACACCCATCCACACACCAGGTGCAGCTACTGCCACCCTACAGCCACTCAAGGAGAGCCATAGATTCCAGCAGCCATGGACAGGTGTTCAGGGCCTGGTCGAGAAGAGGGGGACACGAGGCAGGGAACTCAGAAACCCCTTCCCATGCCAGACTGTGCCCTCCCCCCAGCTCACCGAGTGCCTGAAGCTGTTTATTTCCTAACGGGGATGGGTGTCTCATCCCCCTCCCCCCTCCCTGTCCCCACCACACGCTTCCCAAGCTGCCAAATCAAATCAGCCCCTGCACCCGCGCCAGGCTGGCATGGCGGCCAGCAGCTGACGGGAATGAAGCCAGGCTCAGAATATCCCGCCGCCTGTCCGATGCTGGGCACGCTTGCTGGTGGGGGTGGGGAGGGGCAGGAGCCTGCAGCCAGCCCCTGGGCAGTGCCTGTCAGAAAAACTAGTTTCTGGAAGCTGCTTGGGTGGTGGGCTTCAGAGAAAGAGAAAGTGGGTCCCTGTGTGTCTGCCAAGGCCCGTGGCAGCGTCTCCACTGCCAGCTTTCAAGGAGCTATGGAAGTGATGGGAAATGGGGTGGGGTCTAATGGGAGCCCAGAGGACTCCGTGTCAGGCACTGGGGGTGGCGGACGCCACGTGAAATCACATTCCTTTGGAATTTGCAGGACCCCTGGGCTGGAAGCCTCTTGGTTGCCTGTGAACCAAATGCCCAGCCCACTGTGGAACCTCAGAGACCATGCAAGGAGGACAATTTATGGATCCTATTTCAGGGATAGGGAAGCTGAGGCTCAGAGAGGGCTGGTGGAGTTCCCTGGAGAGATGTGGAGGGGCCTCAGAAGGGGTAAGGATGTGGTCCTTTCCACTCCTTGGGAGTGCTAGGCTAGAAAGAAAAATCATGGCTCTATTCTCAGAGTCCGGAAGAAGAGAGTACAGGAGAGCCAGAGAGAGCAGATTGTTACCAGGGAAGGCTTCCTGGAGAGGAGGCTACCTGTGGGCTTGCTGGGAGGGCAGGCTGGGGAGAAGGGGGAAACGGCCCCGCAGGCCTCAGCCCCTGGCCTTCTTGTCTCTGCAGCCAGCCAGGACCCCCTTGCACAGGAGCCAGAGCCCCCAGGGAGTAGAGACGACCGACTGGAGGTGAGAGCTCAGTGGAGGGAGGAATGGGTGGGCTTGGGGGAGGTGGGGGCGCAGGCTAGAGGGCAGTCTGAGAACTGCCCCTGCCCCTGGGAGGTCTGGGAGGCTGGAGCCACATCCCAGTCCCAGCCCCAGCCCCTCCAGTCTAGGGTCATCTTACACCAAGACTATTTCCCCCAACTTTCTATATTCTCAGCCTGGGGTTCCCCAGTCTTTGAGGAATCCTCCTTCCCTCAACTAACCTGGGAGTCATTTCACATCCCTCCCTCACTCTGACTTCTCTGCCCTGAGCATGTCCTGAGCTCCTCTCTCCTCCATTCCTCCTGCTGCTGGGTCCCGTCCCATCAGCTCCCCTGGACTCACAGGTGGCCTGCTTTCAGTTACTCCATCTTCCATATGGGTGCCAGAGGATCTTTCCAATACACAGACCTTACTTGTCATTCTCTTGCTCACAGATTCTCCGTGCTCCCACCCAGGGCCCTAGAAGCCCCAGCTTGGCCACAGTCCCCTAAAGGACTCCTGCCTCCCCCAAACCATTGCTGCTTGTCCCTTCCCTGCCTCAGCCTACTAAATCCGTCTGGGCTCTGCTCTAGCCTCCCTCCTCCGGGACATCCTCCCTGCCCCTCCATCACCTCCAGACCCAGCTGGCTCACACTCCCTCCTCTGAGCTCTCTCCTGCCTGGCAGTCGGATGCTGGGGCATCCTGCTATCTGTTTCCCACTGTGTGTGCCACTAGCACCCTGTTTTCTCCATTACAAGACTCCATGTGTGTGTCTGGCTTATCTTCTCTGCACCGTGAGCTTCTTGAGCCTGGGCCTTTTTCATTCCTGAGTTCCCACTGTGTCAATGGGTGCCTGCTACAGGGCTTGGTCAGTGAATTTCCACTGATAGGAGAGTGGCCAGCCCCAGCCCCTGACCATGCCTTTGGGGTACCTTGAAGGAAACTTCCATGTTCAATGAAGAACAAAAATGTGTGTGTGTGTGTGTGTGTGTGTGTGTGTGTGTGTGCGCGCGCTGCGCGCCATGTGTGAGAAGTGGTCCAGAGTCAGCTGACATGTCCCAGGGCCAGCTCAGAAGAGGAGGAAGCTGTGGCCTGTGTGTCAGCCTCCTCTAGTCTGGGTGCATTAGATAACTCTCTCATCTAATTCTCACTACACCCCTAGGAGGTAGCGCCTGCTATTAGTTCTCTAGTTTGGGGAAACTGAGGCCCAGGGGTGTCCCGAATGAGTCAGGGCATTGCTGAGAGAGGGGAGATGCCCACCCCCTCTCTGTTCTCAGGTAAGGTGGGAGGGAGATGCAGCGCAGTGCCTGGAGCAGGAGGGGCTCAGCATGGGTTTTCTGCTGTCATGGGCTGAGAATGTCCCTCCCTATGGGACTGAGCCTTGCAGCTGGGAGCTGGTGAAGGGAGACAGGGGAGGGCCTGGAGAGTCATTATTAATTTATTTATTGTTATGGCATTCCCCATGGGGCGGGAGCTCCCCCCAGAGCTGGGACAGATGGTGTTCCTGGGAGCCGGCAGAGTCTCAGCAGCCTCGGCCAACTGCCAGGGAAGACTGGATTTGTCATCTACCCAGGAAGCCACTAGGGGAGGGGGATTTGGAGAAGCTGAGACCCTCCTGGGTGGTGAGGGCTGGGTCCTGTGGGAAGGAGCCCGGCTCCAGGCTCTTTGCCTGTGCCTCTGTGCAGGGACTCTGCCTCTGCTTCTGGCCTGCTCTAGCAAGTTCTGACCCTTCCCTACTTCATCAACCTCATGGTCTCCAAGAGGCCTCCTTGATCAGCCCATTTGTTCCCATCCCTGAATTCTCTCTCTGATTCTCCTTTGTTCCTTCTGCCTCCTCCCTCTGAATCTTAGGCCAAGAGCACATCAGCTCTCAGCTCTGTCCTGCCCCCAACTGCACAGCCATCCCACAGATGGTCAGTGCTGCCTGGCCTCCTGGCAGGGCCTGCTTTGTTTCTGGGTCTGTCAGCACCCCCACCCTGAGTGCCCAGGCCCATGCTCAGCCCTGCTGGGGAAGAGACAGGATGCTCTTGGGGATTCCCCAGCACAGAAAGGACAGGCCTGGAGAGTGGGGACCTGAGAGTATTGCTTAGATTATAGAACAGCTGGAGGGAAAAGAGAGGGTGGGGAGCATGCTGAGGTCCCTCCTGTCACTTGGAGGCTAGAGAGACAGATGGCCTCATAAGTGGACAGACTATGAGTTAGGTAAGCGTGGGTTCAAGTCCCAGTTTCCCCACTTCCCAGGTGTGTGGATTTGCTACTTTGCCAGCCTAAGCATTAGCCTCCTCACCTGCAAACAGGGATGAGATCCTCTATGGGCAGAATCACTGTTACTGGGCCTTAGTACACAGAGCTGTCAGGAGAAGTTACAATAAGTGAGTGTGAGTGCCTGGCCCAGCGTGATCTCCTCAGAGAGAGCTGCCCTCTCCTTGTTCCCCTCCAGGGTAAGATCCTTGGAGCCAGGACTAGGCTTCAACCCCGTGGGACAGGGCATGCTGTGGGGCTGGGCTGAGGCTAGTGGATGTTCTACGGGCATGGCACATTCTCCTGGTATTTGCTGGGCAGCAGCCAGAGGAGCAGAGCTACCAGCACCCATCCCTTCCCAGCGGGTATCGGTTTAGCACACCCTCCTGGGATGGCTGCCTGGCCCCTGGCCAGCTGGCTGACTTGGAGGAGGGGATCTTCCAGCAAAGCCTGGGATCCTGAGGGAGAATCCTCTGCATCGTTGCTCTCACTGGAGGTTGGGGCTGAGACAGTTCAAGCTGGTCAGCCAAGAGCCCAGCATGGATGTCCTTTCTATGCTGGGATGGGGGCTGGGGAGATGCAAACGTGGACAAGGACAATGTCCCAAATGCATGGAGCAGCACTGGTTCTTCTATTGCTGCTCTTAGGATAAGTAAAGACCACATCCCTTGGCATGGCATTGTTCCCCTCACCTGCTGGGCCCCTCACGTCCACTCCTTGCCCCCAGACAGCCAATGCTTTGGCCACATGGCCATACTCACTCCCCAGCACACACCAGCTCTTCTGACCCTTCTGTCTGGAGCCACCTTCCCTTTTTCTCCACTCACACTTTTCAAGGCCTAGACTAGATGTTACCTCCACTGTGAGGTCCTCTCAGACTGCTCCCTCCACATCAGGCTGAGTCACTTTGCTCCCTGCTCTGGACACTCACAGCTCCCAAGATTCCCTGGGGTTACCCACAGGTGACTTATTACCCCATGTGATTATGGGGGTTGTATATCCTTTCCCATTTGATTGTGAACACCTCAGTCTCCTTCATCTCTTTTGGGCTCACATGGGGCCTGACATAGGCCTAGTATACAGTTGGTGGCCAATAAAGACCTCTTTTTTAAATATTTATTTATTTGCTTTAGTTGTACACAATGTATTTATTTTTATGTGGTGCTAAGGATCGAATCCAGGCTGTGCATGTGCTAGGCGAGCGCTCTACCGCTAAGCCACAACCCCAGCCCCATAAAGACCTCTTGATTGAATGAGAATGGCTGTGAGTAGGATTGGAATAGTTCAAAGAAGGGGGCTCAGTTGTTGTGTTGGGGCAGTCTTGGAAACTTCTTGGAGGAGGTGGCCTTAGAACTGTGAAGGATGGAGACAGTCAAAGCCATGTATCAGTGAGGCCCAAGACTGCCTGGGCAGGGGCTGGGGATATAGCTCAGTTGGTAGAGTGCTTGCCTTGCATGCACAAGGCCATGGGCTCAATCCTGAGCAACACACACACACACACACACACACACACACACACACACACAAAGATTGCCTGGGCAATCAAGAGGTCAATGTGGTCAGCTTCTGACAGGACAAACTAGGGGTAGCAAGGACCAGCACAGGACTGGGAACAGAGAGAAAAAATCCAGAATAAAGACTTGGCCCCAGATGTGCCTGCGGGAGGCAGGCTCAGTGCCTAGAAATGAACTCCCAAAACCTCTGTCTGAGTTGTATGTTGAGGAAGGCTTGGCCTTTGGGTCAGGAGTGAGACTGAGGCCACCAACAGTGAATGAGTGGGTCTGGGTGGTGGGGTAGCACGGTAGGTGAAGCTCCACCAGGGAGTCATACAGGTGGGATGGCCACTTGGGGTGGAGAAAGGCTTCTCGGCCTGCGGGTGGGTGGGCAGGCTGCTGCTGTGGTCTCCATAGGAGAAGGCTCTGTCAGTGGGGCATAGGCTCCCAGGCAGGGGGCGCTGGGTGAGGCTGGAAGGGCCACTGCAGGTGGCACTTTTCAGGCCCTAGTTTAAAATTCTTGAGTGAATGCTCCTGGCCGCCAGCTGTGCCTGCCTCTCCTGGATTCCGCACATCAGTAGCAAGTGGCCTCAGTGATGCTCTGTGGCCTCTAGGGAGCTGCGGCCAACAAGTTGGCCATAGCATCTGGCATTCTTGGGAGCCCTGAGGTCCTGCCATCTGTCTGGGCCCACCTGTCAGGCTGCACAGGCCCAGGGTGTGCCGGGACTTGCGGCTGGGGGCAGGGTAGTCTCAGCTGCCGCTCCAGCCTGTCTGTCTGTCTGCCTATCCATCTGTCTATACCCCTGACCGACTGAGGACAAGGATAGATGGTGTCACAGGTCCTGCCATCCGCCTAGTCTCAAGGGGGAGGTAGTAAGCTCCAGGACTTACATGAGAGAAACCATAGTCTGAACCAGGCTGTGGGCAGGGCTAGGCCCAGGGAGAGGAGCCCCTCTAGAGCCTGCAGCAGACCACCGAGTGGGGCAGGGACCCACTCAGAGGTGCACAGCAGGTCTGAGGCAGTGCCAGCCAGAGCTGTGGCCCAGAGATGAGGTTCCTCCAGTGGGCCCCTCCCCCACTGTCCTGCCTGGCCCTTGGCTGTAAACACAGAGAGAACAAGTTCCGTTTCCCGGGAAATATTTATCTCAGGCCGTGTGGGGAGCGTGTGCACTGGCCTCCTCCTGTCCTTCCTGCAGGCTGACTGGGGCAGGAGGTGAGGGCCCTTGGCAGCTGAGGAGCCTTGGCAGCCCTGGAGGTTATCTGTGGGGCCGCCAGCAAGGCCAGGGAGGGGCATTCCCTGAGGACCCTGCATGGGAGCCTGCCTCTGACTGCTGCTGGCTGGTGAAGGAGACCTGTTTTCTCCAAACCCCACAGATGACCTCCTACTCTCTCAGGTTCCTGTGCTCAGCCCTGTCAGCCCTGTCTCCTCCAGGTACCATTCTCTAAGAACTTGTTCCCGTCTGGTGCTCCCACCTGGGATGCCTTTCCTCCTCTTCCTCAGGCTTCCACTGGGGTGACTCCCAGCTCTAACTCTCTACCCCTTTGTCCTCCATCCACCCCCCACCTTCCCCTCCTCGGCCTTCAGCTTCAGGCTGCATCCCTGCTGGTCTTGGTAAAGCTGTTCAGGCAGGGTAGGCAGCTTCTTCCAGGTTGCCTGGGAGCCTCCCCCTTGGGAAGCACAGGCCTGGGCACTCTGAGACTAGGGCAAGGGCCAGAGGTTACCCTCCTTTGCCCATCTCAGTGTGACCAGCATGAGCCTGGGCACTTGGGGGGATCCAGGTGGGTCGAATGGGGGATGGTGGAAAAATCCCTTGAGTCCTGCCAGGATCAGTACTGAGACAGAGGCAGCCGGGGTTCCTGCTGGCCCACTCCTGGGCTTTGGACTGTATATCCCAGACTAGACCAGGCCTGAATGGGCCCTGACAACAGGAAATCCTTGAAGGAACAACCAGGAGCTGAGGACTCTGAGCACAACAACAGGAAACAGGCTTGACACAGGGCAGCAGCTCTGTGACTGTGCCCAGCAGGGGTAGGGGAGGGGGGGTGGAACCCAGGGTGACGCTGAGGGTGACACTGAGACACCGATTGTGAGACGGTGGGTATTCTATTGAGTGTGTGACACTGAACTTGTGACATGTTATATCAAGTATGTGACCATGACCTAGGATGCTGTGTGAAGAATAGGTTAGTCATGTGACCTGGGTGTGTGGCACTCTGTGATGGTAAATGTGGGAGACAGTGGGTATGCCACCAAGTGTATGTCACTGGGGGTGATGATGGGTGAATGAAGGGTGTGACATGATGAGAATCGAATGCAATATGCAGTAACAGGTGTGGCTTCAGTCTGGAGCTGGAGTGTCTGACACTGAATGGTGAGATTGAGCACAACCCAGGGATATGATTTAGTGGGGCTGGGTGTGCAAACATGGTGTGACAACTGTGTGGAAATTGAGTATGTGATGCACATGGCCCAGAGCCTGACACTACATGTGTGAGGGTTGTGACCATGTGAAGTGTGAGCACACAATGCCATGTGTGACACTGTTGTGGGAAGACACTGGTAGGTTCAGGTGGAGAAGCAGTATGGTCTGAGAGATGGTGTTGAATGGCGGCTCTGGCTGATGAGTATGGGAGGACATGTCGGGGGCACAGCGAGGTCACTAGGTCCTTTAGAGGCTCCTCAGAAATGGACAAGCTTTGTAGATGTTTGTCAGGTAAAAATGACAGGACTTAGCTGGGCGTGGTGGCGCACGCCTGTAATCCCAGCACTTTGGGAGGCTGAGGCAGGAGGATCGCGAGTTCAAAACCAGCCTCAGCAAGGGCGAGGCATTTAGCAACTTAGTGAGACCCTGTCTCTAAATAAAATACAAAAAAAAAAAAAAGGGCTGGGAATGTGACCCAGTGGTCAAGTGCCCCTGAGTTCAATCCCTGGTGCCACAAAAAAAAAAAAAAAAAAAAAAAAATAGACAGGACTTGCTGATGACCAAGAAGGTGAGCAAGAAGGACAAACTGAGGATGGACAATTCCCAGGTTTTTGACTTGAAAAACCAGGTGATGGAAGATGGAGATGAGCAAAGATGGGGATGGTCAGGGGGTTAGTGGGGACAGGGGGAAGGAGGCAGAAATCAAGAGGCCTGCTTTGGATATGTTAAGTCAGACATGCAGATGAAGCTGTCCAGTGGGCAGCAGGGGCCAGGCTGGGCATATATATAGGAGTCCATAGGTGTGGGTAATGTTAATCTGTGGATCTGACTGGGATGATCTAGGGAGAGAGCATTGTGACAGAAGAGGTGGGGACTGAGAACTGAGTCCTTCCCACACACTCCAGAGTGCAGAGAGGTGATAAAGGCAGAGGAGCCACCAGGGAGGCGGAGGAGACCAGGAATGTGAAGTGGAGGCCAAGGAGGGAGAGAGGTTGAAGGTGGGGCTGGGGGTAGTCGGGTGTGGATGCTGCTAGACCCTCAACTGAGGTAGGGGATGGAAGCCTGTCCCCCATGGGCCATGAGAGTGTGCCAGGCTGGTAGACCTACTTCAGTGACAGGTGGGGCCAGAAGCCTGACTGGCCTGGGTGGGACACTGGGTAAGAAGGGAAGCCATGAACACAGACAACCTCTGGAGACTCTGGGCTGTGAGTGATGCAGAGAAGGGGTGGAGTCTCTGGAAAAGGGGTGGGGTCAAGGGAGATTAACATTTTTTATTGTGGAATATTTTAAACACATACAATACTGGAGAGAATAATACAATAAGCTGTCCTATTCCTATCACCCAAAATCAACAGTTGTCAAGATTTGATATTTATTTTATTTCTTCCTCACTTCTTCACTTATTTGTTTCATTTTTCTTTGCTTAAGTTTCTTTTAAAAATGTTAATTATGGTAAAATATATGTAACATAAAATTCATTATTTCAACAACCTTTTCTAAGGGTGCACAGTGGTGTTAGTGTGCTTACGTTGTTCTGCCGCCAGTCTCCAGAACTCTTTTCATGTCCTGAACTGAACCTGCAGCTATTGAACAATACTGTCCCTGCCCCAGGGCCTGGCCACCACCAGTCTACTGTCTATCTCTAGGAATTTGACCTCTCCAGGTACCTCATGTAATTGGGATTATGAAGTATTTGTCTTTCTGTGACTGACTTCTATGTTCACTTAGCATAGGTTCATCTGTGTTGTAACATGTGACAGGATTCTCTTCCTTTTTATGGTCAAAGAATATTCCATTGTATGTATCGACCACATTTTGCTTATCCATTTGTCTGTCCATCAATGGACACTCTGGTTGCTTCCATGGTTTATCTGTTGTGAATCAGACTGCTATGAACATGAGCCAACAAAGATATCTTTAAGACCCTGCTTTGGGTGTATACCTATAAGCAGAGTTGCTGGATCTTATGATAATTCTATGTTTTATTTTTTTGAGAAAGGGTCATACTGTTTTCCAGGGCATCTGCACCATTTTACATCCCCACCAGCAGTAGACAGGTGTTACAGTTTCTCCACATCTTTGCCAATTCTTGTTATTTTCTGGGTCTCTTTGATGGTAGCCATCCTAGTGTGTGTGAGATGGTCCCTCACTATGGTTTTGATTTGCATTTCCCTCAGGATCATTGATGTTGAACATCCTTTCACATGTTTGTTGGCTATTCATATATCTTCTTTGGAGAAATGTTTATTTAACTCCTTTGTCCATATTTTAAATTGTATTGCTTTCTTTTTTGTCATTGAGTTGTTAGGAGTTCTTTATATATGCTGGGTATTATCTTCTTATTAGATAAAGGGATAAATGGTTTTAAAATATTTGTTCTCATTCTGTAAGTTGCTTTGCTGAAATACTTTAAAGCATCATTATGGAATAATATCATTTCATCAAAGGTGTGATGAAATTATTATTATTACTATTATTATTTGAGTCTAGGAGGTCCTAGATGATGCTGAAATGTGATAGTGTGATGCAGAGCCAGCATGGTACCAGCATCTGATGCTATGGGTGACACAGTGGCCTTGGGATTCTGATGTAGGATACTGAGAATGTGGGACACCCTGACTTAGGGTGATAGTGATGAATCACTCTGTGTGGCCCTCTGACCCTTGATGTGGGGCTCTGTGGAATGATTTTGTGTTGCCAAGCATGTGGGGCCTGCTGTGTGAAGGTGACAGTGATCATGTCCTTGTGTGTCATCTTGGGGTGAATAGTATGACACAGAGCAAGACACTGCGTGGCAGTGAGAGGGGCTGACAATGTGCGGTGGGTGACAGGAGCACATATAATTTGAGTGTGATCAGTCCCAGTCTCAGCTTCTGAGTGTCAGAGGGAGGTTGGACAACAAATGTCTGCCAGGGACAGAAACAGTGTGAGCTGGCATGAGGCCTTCTCCCTTCCCTGGACACCCAGGAAGTTTTTCCCAGGGGCTGGTGGGAACCCTTGATGGGATAATACGGTAGGTGCTGATGGGCAGGGCCCAGGGTGTGGGGCAACCCTGCCTGGGCTCTGACTGTGGCATTTTATCTTTGGAGCCTCAATTTCCTCAAGCATCAAATGGGGCTGTTGACAGGACTGCACAAGATGGTGCTTGTGATAACAGCCCCTGAGGCCTGGCAGGTGCCCTGTGGTCTCCTGGGGAGCAGCCCCCTCCAGACCCTGCGTGCCAGGTGTCTGGATGACAGGGGCAGCAGTGGGAGCACACGCGGGAGTGCTGCATGATGACATCCTCCTCTCCTCTGCCCAGAGCCCTCATCTCTCACCTTTCCCGCCCTGTTCTGCCCCTCACTCCATGTTGTCCATAATCCCCCCCCCCCACTCGCTCCTGCACCCTCCTCTCTCTCGTCAGCCTCCAGCCCAGGTTCCTGCAGCCTCATTCAATTAGGCCCATGCAATTAGCTCAAGAAAAAGCCCCATAATTTGGTTAATCACACCAGTAGAAGCTCTGGCCCTGGTGGGGACGGGGAAGAGGTAAGAGGGCCATACCAACAGCTGAGGGCATGGGTCTCCAAGTGCCAGTCCCTGAACCCCTACCACAAGCAACCCCCGCCCCCAGGATCCATTCAGGAGCCAACAGAGTTCGGACGCCTGGTCTTTCAGACGGCAGCTACAGAGGCCTTGAAACCAGAGTCCCTGGGGAAGGTGACCCTGCTCCTCTGTAGGCCTGTTTCCCATTTGGACAGTGAGAGCTGGGTTGTGAGTCTCGGATCACCCAGCCAGTCTCAGCATCTCTGCCTGTCAGCTCCAGTTCACCCCCTCCATGGCTTCTGTAGGGCCTCCTGGGCCTTGGGAAAGGAGGGTAGATCAAGGGGACAGAGCCCCAGGGGAAATTAAGAGGGATGGGTGTCCTCAGAGTCCCAGCTGGAATGTGTCCGCTCAGTTCCAGAGTCAGAGACCCTCTACACTTGGAGGCGGGAGCAGGAAGAAAGGGAACTGCCATTTCTTGGTCACTTACAAGGCCATTGCCTCCTAATGCAGCCTATAGCTCACATAGGGGTGCCAACAGAGATGGAATGGCACTGACATTTAGCCCACTCCCCTCATCAAAGCTTGCCCCTCAGGGCTGCCTTTTCTCAGAGTGCTGGGTCACTTCTTTCTAATTAGCACAAGGTGGCCTCGGCCCCCTAAAGCGGCTAGCTTAGGTGATACTTGGATGGCTCCAGTTCAACCTAAATTTTACAGATGAGGAAACTGAGCCCAGGAAATTGAAAGACTTGTCCAATGTGTATGATGTATGGTGGGGCAGGGAGATGGACCCAGATCTGAGGGAGGTGATGAAGGAGGTGACAGGGTGCCTAGGGAGGAGAATTTTATCACCCAGTTACCAACACTGTCAGCCACACACTCATTCATAGACAAGACCAGCCACCAGCTGCATACACCAAGCTCACATCAGTATCAATGACCTGATTCACACACACAGGGACATAGGCAGTGAAAGCCACGTGCAGATGACTGGATATGGACGTGGACTTGGGTTACTCACTCATTCACACTCTCAAACTGTCTCCCACAGAAGCACAACCCATATGCTTTCACACAGATGTTTTCCTAGTAACCTAAGGGACACATTCTGCTGTGGTCACATGGCAGTCCATAGGGACACACCATTATGGACCACATGTGCTTAGATCACCAGCCAAGCAAAAACTCTCCACAAAGTAAGAGAAAATGTCAGTCTGGATGAGTATACCCAGAATTTTGCTCTCAAAAAAGCCACACAAAAGCTATTTTCATTTTCATTTCTAAGATAAAATTCATTTTCAATTGTGTATAAGGTCTGAGGACAGATGGAAGGGCATCATCCTTTCAGGGTTGTGGGACTCTAAGAAATCTGCACAGACTCAGACACAACAATCCCGCTAAAGTTCCCAGGCTTACGTTTATCCGGCCCTGGCTGTGTGCACGTGTGTGTGTGAGCACGTGCATATGCACACACGTGAAATTGCTCTGGCTTCCAGGCTCTGGGGATGCAAGGAGGGAGAGTAGGAGAAGTTCCAGGGAATCCGGATGTTTGTTCTATGGCTCCTGGGCCCTCCAAAGGCAAATAACTTTGGATGCCAGCCTGCCTGCCCGGATGGGCGGGGTGGGGTAGGGCGTATGAGGAGCCTGCCTCTGTCCCTGGAGCCCCTCTGGCTAGGACCCTGTGCAATGACGCAGTAACCAAGGACTGTGACTAGCTTCCCATGGGCTCTTAGGCTGTTACCTCCCCCACTGGGGCCTGGTTCCCTCATCTGAAAAATGGAGGCAGAGGGGAGGTGGGACTGGGTGGGCTTAACCCTGGTGACTGACTAGAGAAGCCCCTTGGGGCAGAGGGTCCAGAAAAGAAAAACCAAAGCTGGGGAGGGGTCATGCAGAGGACCAAGAGGGTCCACGTTCAGGGCAGGGAGTGAGCCCCAGAGCCTGCAGTGCCTCCCTGCCAAGCTCTCTGGCAGAGGACTCTGGGCCTCAATGCCCACATCTGCTCTAGGATCCTGCAGCCTGGCCCCTGGCTTGCTCTACCAAGGCAAGCAGGGGAGGGAGGAGGTAGGGATGAGTCAGGGAGCCGGGCTAGGGGTTTCCCAGAGGACCAGATCAGGGCTGGGCCTGGAAGGATGGGAGAGAAAAGAGGACACCATGAGCAAGAAAGTGGGGAGCAAAGGCCCAGTGGGGAGAAATGAAGGGGTGAAGAGAATGAGGCAGAGGGTTGGGCAGAGGCCCAAGCATGCCCACGCTGGGCTGAGGTAGGGAGTCAGATGGGTACAGCCCCTTGTTCCTTTGCTCCTCTGAAAGAGTGCAGGAGGGCTTTACAGGCAGCTCCCAACAGCCCCAAGCCAGAGCCCATGGTGGGTGTGATGAGCCCTGGCAGTCTCATGGGAAGGCAGGGCATAGTCACATATATGTTTTTTTTTTTCTTTTTTTTTACAGGGGATTGAACTCAGGGGCACTTGACCACTGGGCCACATCCCCAGCCCTTTTTTGTATTTTTATTAGAGACAGGGTCTCACTGAGTTGCTAAGTGCCTTGCCATTGCTGAGGCTGGCTTTGAACTTGTGATCCTCCTGCCTCAGCCTCCCAAGTGCTGGGCTTACAGACATGCGCCACCGTGCCCGGCTGCATTTATGTTTTAACAAAGCACTGCCAGGAGTCAGGCGTGGTGGCACACAAAGACTCTAATCCCAGTGGCTCAGGAGGCTGAGGCAGGAGGATCTTCAGTTCAAAGTCAGCCTCAGCAACTTAGTGAGGTCCTAAGCAACTCATTGAGACTGCATCTCTAAATAAACTATAAAAAGGGCTGGGGATGTGACTCAAGTGGCTAAGTGCCCCTGGGTTCAATTCCTGGTACCAAACAAAAACAAACAAAAACACTGCCAGGGGTAGGGCAGCCCCAGAGAGGCCACTGCCCTGGGGAACACAGTCGATAGGAGCTCAGAGGCAGGGGCATGCTTGAGATGAACCCTGCCCAGAAGATTCCTCACCCAACTCCTAATAAAAAAGGGCTATTTTTAGGGACAATAAAAGTACTCAGACATTCCTGCAGGGGGAGGGAAGGAATGGGAAGGGTAGGATCAGCGCAGAGGGAGAGAGAGGGAGGACCCCGCTTCTCCCCCAACTCTGCCTTTGCCTTCAAGGGCTCCGCCCCAGGGGCTTCCCTGGCTGGCCCTGCCTCTCCAGTCTTGTCCCCAGGGTCCCCTTCTGGCTCTCATGTCTGTCACTCTGTTTCTGAATTGGTCTCTGTCCCTGTCTCTCTTTCCCATACTCCCATTTTCTCCCTCCCCTGGGATTTGGGGAACAGCTGGGTTGGGCCAAACTCTGAGGATGGAGCCAAATACAGTCATGGGACAAAGCAGTGTGGCGCTGCGGGAGAGACACCCATCAGAGAAAGGCAGCGAGAAAGGCAGTGTGGCGAGCCCAGGGAGGCCCAGGGAGCACAGCACAGAGCCAGGGTGAGCTCCCCAGCAGGCATCACCAGGCAGCCAGCTGCCCTGTGCCTGCTGCACCGTCCCAGAGGAGGCCAGCATTAGGCCCCCGGCACCTTTACCCACCCCCTCAACCCCTCCCCAGGCTTGCTCTTTCTCCCTGCCCTCTGCAGGCCCACACTAACCCTGAGCCAGGCCAGTGCCATTCAGCATTTACCCCCATGTGGGCACGGTGTCTGGCACAAGGGGAGACAGAGACCCTGAACCTGGCCCAGAGGAAGACACTCCACCCCACCCCACATCTGAGAAGAGCTCATCCAATCCCCTGGCCAATACATGGTGTCCAGGGGTCCTGAAGACAAATTGCTCAGGAGGGAGGAAGACTGGTGTGGCTCAGAGGGCTGGGCTGGGGCATGAGCCTTCTCCCCCAGGGGAGAACCTGAGCAGGCCTTCCCTGCCTTCTCTGGCCTTAGTCTACCCCCATCAAGCTGGGGCCTGGGCTCCAGGAGGCCTGGGGCCTGTTGACTGTGGTCCTCTGGGAATTCTCAGGAATCCTGGGAGTAGGACAAGTGACCACCTGGGTGGGAAGTCTTCCTGGAGGAGGTGATGTCACTCACTTACTCACTCAGTCATTCTCCTGACCTGCTGCCCCCACTCCTTCTGCACTGGGAGATGATCCCAGTGCAAGAAGGGCCTTCTGGCCTGCACAGACACCCCGGGAAGGTTGCCAGAAGCTCTCAGCACAAGGTGCCCTCATTCCTTTGGCTTTCCTCTAAGACTGTTGCCACACCAGCCTTGGGAGACTTTGAGAGAGCTCATCAGTTCCCCTGCCTGGGAGTCTCCAGGGGTCAGGGGCCCAGCCTTTGATTCACTGATAGTGTGCACCCTTCATGGCTCAACAGCCCTGGGCCCCCAGCAGTTCACAGGTCAGCAGACATCTGACTTTTGTGAGGGGCTAGGTGATGCTGGGGACCTGCAGAGGAGCAGGGCCCAACCTCCCCCTTCCAAGAGCTCCCAGTCTGATGGGGGAGCCAGGTGAGAAAGAGGGACAATATGTTGACACACACTGTGCTGTGACAGGGGTGCACAGGGCCGTGCGGGTCCTAGGTGGGAGGGTGGGTCTGCCTGAGAGGGAGCAAAACCCAAATCTCCCTAGGAATGGGGGCGCTCAGGGGAGGGGGTCGTTCATCCATCCATGGATCAAGTCCTTCCTTTGGCTGTCATTCCCTCTTTTCATGTGAGGCTCTGGACTTGCTTTGTCCAGCTCCTGACCCACCATGGAGGCCCTTCGAGGGGGTGAGGCAGAGGAAGCCTCATGACGCCGAGGTCATGGAGTGTAGGGCCCGAGGATGCCACTCCTTGCTTGCACACTCTGGAGAGAGGGCAGCCTCCCTCCTTGCCGCCCAGGCTTCTCTCAAGGCAGGACACTGGCTCACAATGTGGCTACGCTTGCCTCCTGGTGTCTGGCCCCCTGTGCCCAGCTCTGCCTCCTTGGGCTCCAGGCCAGGAGACAGGAGAGTTAGAGGCAGCAGTGGCGAGGGACTGAGGAGAAGGTGGGTGGGAGGGATGGGGTCACTGTTGTTTGTCATGTACATGACACAGCTGAAGGTGAGGAGGGGCGGAAGAAGCCCTGAGCCTGATCTGACATCTTGATCTGATCTCTCACTGAGGTCATCTCCTTCCTCCATGTTGGCTGCTCTCTTGTCCCCTCCCTCCTTGCTGGTCCCCAGGCTGGGGACTGAGTCAGGCCTCAGAGAACTGATTGTTCAGACAACCCCTGCCTTGCCTGCCCAGCTACTTCCCCCTTCTCGCCCTCTCCCCCAACACAGCCTAGCCCTTGATGGATCCAAGGGGGCCTGGGACCATTGGCAGGAGCTAGAGAAGCTGGGACTGGCATAGGGTAAGAAGCCCAGAAGGAGCTGGCCATGGGTGTGGAAAGGAAGGATCCAGCAATAGCGCCAAGCTCATCAGGGAGGCGGGACACACGGGAGGCACCAGGACAGGCACAGGTGTATTCTACAGTGCACGTGTCTCCAGTGTGGCTCGGAGGCTGGAGACGCGGCCCTGTTGGAGTAACAACTGAAGCCGGAGTCTGCAAAGGGTGGGCAGGAGGGAGAAGGAGAGGGAAGGGGACAGAGAGGAATAGGGGGGTGGAATGAAGGAAGGTGGGAAGGGGAATGAGAGGGGAGGAGGGAGGCAAGGCCTCTGGCGGGTCCTTCTCCTAGGGCTGGGCTGCAGGTAGCCCCTTCCATGTGCCCTGTGCCCTGTTGCCCACCACCCCAATTCTCTCCTTCCTCACCCTCTGCCTCTCCCTTGCTTCAGTACCTTCCCCATGAAGTCCACTCCTGTGGGGCAAGTGGTGTAGAGTTATCTTCAGAGGTTGGGCTGCCCTCGCCTGAGCAAGTCTCTCCCTCGGTCCTTAGCTCCTTCACCTATAAAATGGAGTGATCAAAACAGGTCTCCCCAGGGCTCCAGGAGGCTCTGAGATCATGTATGCCAGTGGACCTCAAGATGTGGTTCCCAGACCAGCCACAGCACCGTCATCTAGGAATGATGGACCTCATCCCAGACCAACTGGGTCAGAAACTTTGGGGACAGGGCCCAGAACTCTACATTTTAACAAGCCTTCTGGTGATTCTGGTGCATGCTAACATTTGAGAACCCCTGGGGGACACTGTAGCTATAGTAGGTGCTTGAGAAAGGTGCTTTCCCTTCCTCTAGACTGCTTCAAACAAAGCATTGACATCTGAGCTAACCCAACTGTGGCCTAGGTCTCTGTCCTGCCTCCCCCTTCAGACTAGCTCTCTCAAGCGTCACCAAGCCTCTTCCCTCTCCCCAACACCTGGTCCAGCTCAGCCTTGCTGTGGGGAGGTTTGGAGGTACAAGATGTTAACATGCATAGAAGACTCTTCTCTGAGTATTTCAGGCACCAGTGCCTGCTAGAGGCGGCTCCTTGGGCAGGTGGCAAGCGTGGGAGGGTGGGGAGAGAGGGAGGAGGAGGAGGAGGAGCTGCCTTGTCCTGCTTCCTTGTCTTCTGTCTCCCTGGCCAGGCCTGCTGTGGGGCTGTGAGGAGCCACAAAAGACGCCTGGGGTGCTGGGCTCAGTCTGGGGTCCAAGGCTCAGCCAAAGGGCTTCTCTGGTCTGACCCTGGGGAGGCCTCCTCTGGGGGAGTCCTATTGGTTCCCCTGACCAAACAGCTACACTTGCTACTTGCGATGCTGGGCGCAGAGATGGGCATGTTCTCTTTTACCCTTCAAGGGCCCCATTCTCTGGAAAGATTAGAGAATGTGTATGTTTCTCATCAGAACAGGAGGCAGGGCGCACCCCCGATTTTCCCCGTCATGGTCACCTTCCTGAGCCCCACCTGCATTCTGCAGGGGGTCCATTTTGGGTCAGGTGCTTTCTCCTCACGTTCTCAAGATGACTGCTTGGAGGTTTGAGGGAGGAGTGGGCAGGAGAGATGGGAGCAGGCAGGGATAGGGAGTATGCAGGAGAGAGAGATGGAGAGTGGGAGGAGCAGCCATCCAGGAGGAAGAAGGAGGCTGTGGAGGTGGGAAAGACTCAGAGGCAAGACAGGAGAGCAGCATATGGTAGAGATGGTCGCTGGCCGCGGGAATCAGAGAGAGGCAGAGAGATCCACCCAGAGAGATCGGGAGAGCCTGGCCCAGAGGGAAGGAGAGAAGAACAGAGAGGCAGCAGAGCTCCACGGTCCTGGGGATCTTGAAGGACATCACCACCCTTTAGAGAAGAGGACACCGAGTTTCTACCCCAGGCCACGCAGGGGACCCAGCACAAGCAGAGTTGGATGAATCAATATGGACAGTCCCAGTAGCACAGCTTGAGACACAGGAGACACTTGACTCTTGAGCTTGGTGTTATTTCTTCCTTGGAGGCCAGCATGAGGGCCACTGCAAGGCTTCATTTTAGAGCAGGAGGCATGGGGTCCAGATGCTGGGCAGTGGGGAGGGAAATAAGAAGGTTTGTGGATATGGGAAAAGACATAAAGACTCATGGGGATGGGGACAGGAGGGCAGATTGTGACAAAGGCCCTGAGCCTCAAGAAGGCCACCAGTCCCTGTGCTCGTGGCTCCCAAGAAGATGAGGCCAAGGTCTCTCTCTGGTTTCATATAATCTTAGCTTGTAAGGAATTAGAAGTATTCATTACAGACCCTCTCCTTGCTCCAGTGACGTGCTGGTCCACTGATCCAGCTCCAGGATAGGCCCCAAGCCTGGCTTCAGGGGACCCCTGACTCAGAACAGCCTCCGCTCCCTTGGGACCTGAGGAGAAAAGATTGGTGTGTGGGCATGGCGCTGTCTGCGGTGCTGACGGCCCTACCTCAGACCACAGAGCAGCAGGTGTGGAGCTGGGAGAGCAGGAAGGTTCCATCCCTCTATTCATCTACCCATCCACCAGCCCACCATCTACCACCCACTCATCCACCCATTTTTCCACTCACCCACCATTTACCCATTCATCCCTCCACCCACCCAGCCATCCTCATTGAATTAAACTACAAAACCATAGAACTATATGCAACCGAGCTGGAAAGGCCCATTTTGACTAATGAGGAAACCAAGGTTCAGAAGAGGAAAGGGGTGTGCTTCAGGCCACACAGAGCTTCTGTCGTCAATCTGGGACAGAACTAGAAATTGCTGTTCTTTTCTATACACCACAGATTCTCCCCTGGGGTCTAGGAAATTGCCTGGTTCCAATATTTACACTGCTGTTTGCTCAAGAAAGCTTTAAGGACAGGAGATGTGACTCCTTCACCCCACCCTGAGCCTGAGTTCTGTGCATGCATGCCTCACTGCTTACTTGTGTGTGCATTGGACATATGGTCACATTTCTCTGTGTGTGCATGCTTGTGTGAGGGTGTGCACACACGGGCATGGGCAGAGGTGTAAACATGGCAGTATGCATTTATGTGACATGTGTGGGTGGGCATGTGAGCAAGAATGACTGTGGCTGTATTTTTTCTTCCCTTCTCCTTTCAAGATTCTTGGGGCTCCAGCTCAGACTTGAGCCTGGCTCCCCACCTGTGTTTCCAGTTCAAGAGCATCCCCATTTTCCATTTGTAGCTGCTTCCCACTGATTTCCCCTCCTTGTGTTCCTGCTCCAATTCTCCCCAAGTTTTCTTTCCTGCTCCCCCACCATTATCCTGCCCTTGCCCTGAGAAGTCATGGAAAATTGATCAATCAGAAGAAAGGCCAGACAGGCACCCACCAATTCCAGTAAAGGACAGTTCAGGGTACCCCCCAATCACAGCAAAGGGCAGATTGAGGAGCCCACCAATCAGAACAAAGGACAGATCATTCTCTCTAAGCCCCCTGAGGCAAGAGACAGGGGTTGGGGTGCCGAGCAGGAACCAGATGGGGGCCAGAGGTCCAGAGATTTGGGCTCTGGATCTGACTCTGTCCTGACCAGCTAGATGATTACAGATAGGTCCTTGCTTCTCTTTGAGTCTCAGCTTCTTCATCTGTCAAATGGGAAGACTGAACTGTCTGAAGCCTGTGACTTTGAAAAATCTCTCCTCCCATTCAAAGCTTACTCCATTGCTTTGGCTTCTGTCCCCAAATTTCCCCAGCAAACCCATGCTAGATGTCACTGAGGGCAGAATCTTTCAGAGGTCGGTTTGGTGACCCACACGCCACTGCCCCTTGCTTCCAGGCAGGAATAGTTCTACACTAGCACCAGCATCTGGGGCCCTGACCTTGGAACCCTGGGGAGCCTGCTTCTGAAAGACTATATTTTGAGATTTTCTGGGGCATCTGCTCTTTCTCCCTCTTGGTGTTCAGCTTTGACCTTGGAAGGCCACAGTAGCCTCTGTGTGTGCTGTGTGAGCAGGTGTTACTGAAGCCCTTGCCTGTGAATCCCTGAGACCCCCTGGGTTGGTGTGCACACACGCCCAGAGGGCTCAGAGGCACATTGGCTTTCTGTGGAGGAGGGCATCTATGGTTGGGTGGTGCTGAGGGTGTGTGAACTGTTCTGCACAGCTCCTAAGGGTCACAGGACAAAGGATTCACATTGGGGATTGTGTTGTTTGAAATCAATGGCTTCCAGCGTCCAACGACAGACATCTCCTGACCAAGATGTATCTTCATTCTAGAGCAGGAGGAAGGATGAAAGGGAGGTTCAGGGCTGGGGAAAGCAATGCCTAGTGGGCATTTGGGCATAAAGTTCCCTGCTGTCCCTCTCCTCCTGGGAACAGGGGATTGGGTGGGAGTTGGGGAGAAACTGAGAAGACCCAAGTGTGAAATTTGGATCCAAAGCCTAGAACCTAGGCTTCATTTAGACTCCAGAGCAGTCCCTCCCTCTGCAACCTTTCTCATAAATGGGCATTCACCCCATTCTTGCACAGCCTCAGAGATGGGGAGCTCACTTCTTCCATGTCTCCTGGTGGTCTCTGCCTTTGTACTATTGGTCTGCTGGTAGGAGGGTCTTTTATCCCACTAGACAGATACCAGCCTCCTGTGACATCCTGTGGGTCCCCAGGGGTTCAGTCCTCCCAACATGGAGTGTCTGAGAATTTGGGGTTGGAGACTGATAACCTTGAGTCTGCTCTACTAAGCCTTCTTAGATTATCCAGTCTTAGTCAAATGCAGGGCTTGGTTTCCAATTCCCTCCTTACATGGATCAAGTCCTCTGGAAGAGTCTCATCTTGTCCTTACCTTAGTGTTCGTTAACTAAGGATGGTGTAACCAGACTATAGAAGTGGCGGACCTGTCATCTTCCTTATCTGGGTTAACAGATCTCTATTAATATGGCCTATAATCTCAGCAACTTTAGTTTTACAAGTCATACTTAATACTGTGGGCTCATGTTGAGTTTGTGGTCTGCTAAGACCCTCAATCTCATGTCATTTTTACATGAATGGGAGCCAAAGCGTGCCTCCTTCATCCTGCAGTTAATCACTTTGCCTTTTGAACACAGACCTAGCCATCCACAGAGAAGACATCAGAAAGGACTTCCAAGGGCTGGGGAGAGGGCATGGCTGAGTGGATGCTGTGAGTCACCATTCTGCTTTGGCCCTGGATCTCCTGTTCCATTACCTTTCTCTTTGATCCCTGTGGCTCTGGCCAAGTTAATAGAGCGAGAAGCAGGGACCTTTGTTGTCTCCGTTCCGGCTCCCCAAGGACAAGGCCTGTTTCTGAGATGGGAAGGCTGCGCGGCAGTCAAGGCTGACATCTTCCCTCCTCTGGTTGCAGGAGTGACCCCAGTGAGCCTCTCCCAGGGTGTGAGCCTGGGTGCACCTCTCAATCCAGTCCTCATGTGGCTGTAAAATGAGACCTGCGCCCTCCTGGGAAGAACCAGTGGCCCATCTGCAGGCAGTTCTTGGCTAAGCGCCTACTCAGTGCTGGACACTCCCTGAGGCCCTTTTAGTCCTCAGTTTCGTTTTTATTTTCATTTTTTATGTGCTCAGTTTCAGTTTGTCTTCATGTCAGCCTGTAAGGGGCAATAGCCACAGTTGCCCCCTATTAACGGATGGAAGACTGAGGCTCAGTGATTGAAATAAGACAAGCTGCTGATACATAGTGAGCCTGGTATCAAGTTTAGGTGGGTTCATTTTTTTTTTCTGGTTATTTACTATTTTTTTAAATGTATTTTTCCTACTCTTCCAGAATTGTCCTCAACTAAAGGACAAGAGACCTGGAAGATACTCTTAACTCACTGGGAGGCCTTGGCTAAGTCCCTGGCCCTTCACCAAGCCTCGGTTTCCCCATCTGTAAGACAAGGGACTTGGACACTCGATGGTCTTAATGTTGTTTAATTCTGAGATCTTAGGATCTGGGGATTCAAGTGTCTGAAGCCTCAGGCTCGGGTCTGAGCTGGGGGTTTGTGTTCACAGCCCTCTGGGCACAGCCCTCTGGGGCTGCCCTGGCCTGCCCAACAAAGCCCTCACTGCCCTCTTCTCTCTTCCAGGATGCTCTGCTGAGCCTGGGCTCTGTCATCGATGTTGCGGGCCTGCGACAGGCTGCCAAGGAGGCCCTCTCAGCTGTGCTCCCCAGAGTGGTAGGTGCCCAACCTTGCCCCGCACTTCCCAGCCTACCCCAAAGCCTCGCACAGGGTCAGAGAGGAGGGGAAGAGGGGGCCCTTCCCAGAGGACCCTCATGGGGACCTGGAGGGCCTGGGTGTGTGTCCTGAGAGGGCTTGCTGGAGGAGGAGGGCTGCAGCTAACACCAAAGAATGAGCTTGCTTAAGAATCCCACAGTATCTGAGCCAGAAGGGGTCTTAGATGTTAACTGGAAAACCTGTCTCAGATAATGGAGGGGATTCACTCGGTAACAGGACATGATGGCATCTGGTGGGTTTTGGAACATGGCGTAGGAGGTATTGAGAGTGGGCATGAAGAACTTTCTGGATGCCAAGGCTTAGAGGTGCTAGAGGGCTCAGCTTTGATGACTGGATCAGCACTGGGTTGAACTGTCCTTCCTGGAGACAAGAGCCTGGACAGAAATGACCCTTAGGAATCTTTTAGCTTCTCTCTGTCCCATCCCAACACTATGAATGGGGTTGCAGATTTGGGACAGGTAGAGGGTGGTAACCATGGTCACATGGGCCCTGAATGCTTTGTTGGGGAGATCATGTCCCTCTTTGGTGGCCACAGGCCTCTCCCAACCAGGCTTTAATGCCTACTGTTCATCTCGTAAGAAGGAAGGTAGATAAACTGGCTGTTGAAGCCCAAATCAGCAGGGTCTCAGTTGTGCCAGACAGAGGAAAGTAAGGGACTTTTGGAACCTGGAATGGGGGTGACTGATCCAGCCTAAGGAGCATGGAAGACTTCCTGGATGAAGAGATGCCCAAATTGAGTCCTGATGGCCTTGAATGTCCTCTCCCCTACTCTCACCCCCAGCCAAGGGCAGCCTCTGTTCTGGGAAATAGAGCCAACTCAGGATGCGACCTTCTTGCCCCGCCAGAGCCCATTGTCCCTGAATCTGCATGATGGATGAACCACCGGAGGCCCAGAGAGGGAGGGCACTTCCCCCAAGGTTACACAGCATGACAGGAACAAATGGGACTTGGCACCTAAGCACCCCCATTCCCTCTCCTCAACTCTGCCTTCTCCAAACCTCCTAGAAGTTCAGTGCCCAGGAGGAGGGCTAATGACTGAGCTTTATTGAGCATGAAATTGGTAGGAAGTGGGTGGTGTGTTGGCACCCAAAAATAAATCCTCCCAGAGAGGGATGGGATTGAGGCAACATCTGGCCTGGGGTGGAGGCACATCTGGAAAAGGAGGGCTAGGGGAAGCTGGCAAGGCAGTGTCCACAGGCTGGTCCTGAGGGCCTTGAGTCTCCCTTGGGAGCAGGAGGAGGACATGACTGGCTAGGTTTGCACAGGCCGGGTGCCCTGGTGGCTGTGCTGGCATAGATGCCCTGCACTGGATTAATTGTAGTCCTAAAGCCCGGGGCTGGGTGACAGCTGTGATCCAGGCAAGAAGGTTCCTGGGATAGGGGAAATGTCTACCCTGGTCCACCCAAGAGACCTGTCATGAGCTAGGGAAGCCCTGACTTAGGGAGACCTGGCCTGATTCCAGGGAGGGGCTTGGCCCACAGGGAGGTAAGGCAGGCGAGGTCCTCACTGCAGGGAGGGTGGGGAGATGGGGAGGGGTCTCCCTCCGCCCCAGGGAGGATTGCTGCCGGCACCTGGCTTCCTCATCAGCACCCATTGTGGCAGGCAGCCCCGATGCAGATGGTGCTGATGTGTCTGAAACTGTTCCCTCCTTCTCTCCAATACACTCAGCTAATTTTAACCCGGAGGGCTGAATGAGGGGGTGGGAGACGCGGACATCCGGAAGTGAAGCGAGGCTGTGTCCCCCTCCACCCGCAGGATTACCACCCTCTCTCTGCGAGGGACGACTCTTTGTGTGCGCCTGCTGGGCTCTCAGCCTGTTTGGGCCAATACCTCTGTCCCCTCGTGGCTGCAAAAGAGAATGACTAGAGGAGCAGGTGGCCTCCTTCCCAGAATTCTTTTTTCCTGAACTCTTGCCTGGAGCCTCATCCCAGGAGGACAAGGGGGTGCCGGGTCTTGCCGGTATCTCTCTGTCACCTTGGGCTCTGTCACTCTCATTTGCCACCCCTTAACCTGGAGATAGTGCTGGGGCATCTCTTGTGGCCTGAGAGAGGGGGGGCTGGATAGGGTTAGCCCAGGGCAACAAGAGTGCGGGGCTGTGGCCCCTCAGTCCTAGAGGCACCGCTTCTGCTGAGAAGGGTCCCACAGCTACTGAGGGTGGGCCTTTCATACCAAGCACCCTGTCACCTTCTCCTGAAGCTTCCCTGATGCCTGCAGCAGAGGAGAGCCCCCTCCAGCCTGCCACAGAGAAAACTGCAGAGTTGCACAGTCGGGCTGTGCAGAGTGGCTGTGGGCAGGGACCCCTAAGGGTCGCAAGTTTCTGCTCAGAGGGAATGTGAGGTTTTGCCTGTGGGTCAGTGAGAGTGACTTCTTCTGTCAAGAGGTGGCCTGCAACAGAGGCCCAGTGCTGCTCTGGGCCCGTGGGGGAGGGAGGATTGAAGAGCTGAAGACTTGACAAGCCTCGAGCAAGAGCTTTGATCTCACTCTAGGGAGCGATCTGTCCAAAATACAAATCTGCTCATCAGGTTCACTGCCTGCCCCGCCCCCAGCTCTGCTGTTAAGGCCCTTCAGGCTCACCCGAGCAAACCCCTGGGCCTCTGGACCTACCTACACACCTGGAACTTGACCCAAGAACTGGTTCTCTCTCCCACCTCCAGTCCCCAAATGTGTCCATTTCTCATTCAGTTACAGCCTAAAGCTCTCTTCCTCCAGGAAGCCCTGCTAGGTCCCCCAGAGGATGGGTGCAGTGCCCTCTCTGCTGTCTCCTGGCTTTAGTCACAATCGTGTGTGTGTGTGTGTGTGTGTGTGTGTGTGTGTGTGTGTGTGCTTGTTGTTTGCTGAACACCTGAGGCTGGAGTCAGGCAGGGAAGTATCCAGGGTGGAGGTGATTGGTTTGAACTCAAGCCGTTCAAACTCTTTCCCCAGCATCTTGGATTTAGGGTAATTAGTTAGAAAAGTTGGCAGATCCATGAATCAATCACTCTCTGCCCAGAGCCCCTTCTGAGAGGAGAGGGTGAGGCCCTCGGTTTATAAGGGTGCTTTTGTACCCTGGCTGCATGTTGGAAACACCTGGAGAGTAAAAACAAACAAAAATGTCAGAGCCCTGGTCCCAGAGAACCCATGACTTTGCAGTACCGACCCTGTGTACAGACTGGGGCTGGGCAGCTGGAGGCCTCTCCAGACGGCTCATGAGTGCCTTTTGTCTTAGGAGACTGTCTACACCTACCTGCTGGAAGGGGAGTCCCGGCTAGTGTGTGAGGACCCTCCGCATGAGCTGCCACAGGAAGGGAAAGTCCGGTAAGCCATTCCCTGCACACCCTTCGCCCTCTTGCACTGCTGAGGATTCTCAGAGTGAGAAGGCCGAGGCTATGGCGTCTGTGAGTTTGAATCTATCCCAGCATGCCATGAGAATACAGAAGAGGCAGCATTCCGTGGAGGGCTCTGGAGCCCCCCTGCCTGGGTTCAAAGCCCAGTTCTGTGTTTACTGAGTAATGCTGGGCAAATTACACAACCTTTCTGTGTCCAGTTTTCTTTTTGTTACATGATGAAAACTGTTGTCCTTACAGGGTTGTTGGGAGTATTAAATGCATTTAACACATGTCAAGCCCTTAAACCAGCTTGATCCATGATGAGGGCTATCTGTTTGGTATTATCATTATGATAGAGGATCAGAAGCAGGGATTTTAGGATCAGGGCTCAGTATCCTATAGTCCCCTGATACTTCTGAGCCCACTGAATTCCGCTTCTTCATTTTATAGATGGGCAGGAGACACACTTCAGGCCACATACTAGGTGTGAGGGCTCCTTGTTCCTGGGTCTGCAGGGGTCAGTAAGAGGAGGAAGTACTGATGGCAGAAGTGCAGGTGCTGAGGAGGCTGGCCCCAGAGGACTCGATGTTGTTTCCCAAGAATGGAAGAAAGGGCCATCCCGTGGCCCAGGGAGCACTGGGCTGGGAGGTGAGGGCAGAGTGGGCACTGGTGGGGGTGTTCCCAGGAGGCGGCTCTCCCCTGGTACCACGTGGTTTCAGAGAGTACCTGAGGCTTCAGCACGCCATTCACGGAGGCTGGGGGAAGCATTTGGTCTGGAGATGTTGACTCCTGGTCCTGAGGTCCCTCCTGGTACCTGGAACCCTGGATCCTAGGACGGTGGTCTCTCCCTGCCCCCCAGCCCACGGAAGCAGCTGGATTTTTCTCCTATAGGCCAGAGCCTTCCCACCTCCTGTCCTGTCCTTGAGCTCCTTGGGGGTGGGGGGTAGCTGTGACACTCCCTTTTAGCTACTTCTGGCAATTTTTCCCTTCAAGGACTGTGTGAAAAAAGCCACCCACTGTCCCCTTTGGCCTCAATGTCCCATCTGTAAAATGATGGGATATGACTAGAAAGTGTTTGGAATCTTAAAGGAAAAAATGCTGTAAGGGGCTTGGGTGTGGTTCAGGGGTACAGTGTCTGCTTAGCAGGCACAAGAGACTGGGTTTGATCCCCTGGGGGGGATCAACTAGCTCCTCCCACCTCTAATTCTAAAGAACTTTGTCTGATAAGAGCTTAACTCCTCCAGGAAGTTTCCCCCAAGCAGCCAGGAAAGGCCTTCCTGGGAGGGATGTGGGATGACAGGCTAGGGGGGGGGGGGTGTCCTGAGGGCTTGTTCTGCCCCTTCTGGCCTGCAGCACCCGCCTCTAGCTGCTTGCCCCTGGGGCAGTGGGCAGCTCTGCAGTGCAGGCATCTCTGGGGGCCCCAGGTTCTCTGTGCCAGCAGCCATTCAGCATCTACCCCATAACCACCCCAGACCCAGTAAAGCCTTTGGAAAGGGAGGGGGGTGGAGAAAGGCAATTAAAAGTGAAGGCTTAAATGCAAATAGCCCAGAGCTTGTTGGAGATTGGGAAGCAAGTGCCTGCTGGGACACAGGGGTCAAGTTTCAGGAAGCCACCAGGGACCAGGGAAGGAGGAAGCAAGAGGGTGAGGATAGAGGTACCTCAGGGACACAGAGATCAGCGTTCATTCAGGTTGGCAAGGACCTTGGTTTGGGGGTGCAGGCTTAGGCCTCGTGCTCTCTTCCAGAATCTTTGCTGCCCACCTGCGTGTCCAGCATACAGGGTCGGGTGTTCAGCTCACCTCTACCTCTAGGAGTGAGAGGCCCAGGGCTGGCTGCTTTTCCTGCACTACCAGCAGGACCAGGGCTTTAGACGTAGGTGTGTGTGGAACAGGCAGGCACCCTGGAATGGCAGCCAAACGCGCTTGGCGTCTAGTTCACCCCTGCCTTGCTGTGTCCCACCTATGTATTGTCTTAATGATAATGGGTGCCAGTGCTTAGGACAGTGCCCAGCACACAGTAGGAGCTCAGGGATGTCTGGTTGCCCAAGTTCCACCAGTGATTAACTTTGGGTGACCTTGAGAAAACGACTTTCCTTCTGGCTTCAGTCTCTTTTTCTGAGAATCAGGTGAGGCTGGCTGCAGGTTTTCTCCAGTGGTGCTCTGTGGCTCTGGTCCCATCAGGAGGTGGAGGCACCTGTAGGTTGAGGTGTGGGTGGTGGCGGGGGGGGGGGGGGGGGGGGGGGGTGTTCCTCCAGGAAGCCCAGGACCGCTGGTGGGGCTGGCAAACAGCAGCTGTGACACGGAGGCTGAATCATAAAGGCAGATAAGACCCTAGGGGAAGGGGCGGAGAAGCGGCTAAGGGTGGCAGCTAAGGGTGGCGTGGGGGAGAGGCAGGGTGGAGGTGGTCTGGGCAGGAGTGAGCGAGGGTCCCCTTAGAGCCCCGCTGCCCTACCTGTCCTGCCCCCTCCCACCTGCAGGCTCTGGGATGCCCTGCTTCACCCCTCAGGCTTCCTTCCCTCCTGCTTTCAGAGGCTGCTTTTCCCCTGCAGGATCCTCCATTCCTCACCTCCACCTCAGCCAATCCCATTTTCCTTTGGTGGCCCAGCCAGAGGCCCTCTTCCACAAGCCTGATCCACAAGTCCCCAGTACTGAAGAAGATCCAATCTTTTTTTTTTTTTAAATATTTATTTATTTACTTTAGTTGTACACAATGCAATGCATTTATGTTTACGTGGTGCTGAGGATCGAACCCGGGCCGCGCACATGCGAGGCGAGCGCTCTGCCGCTGAGCCACAACCCCAGCCCCAGAAGATCCAATCTTAAAAAAAAAAAAAAAAAGGATCTGGTCATAGTGGCCTTCCTACGGATGAATCTGTCCACAAGGAGAGTCCTGGGCTGGAAGTCAGGAGAACTGGAATCCAGGACACACTGCTGCAATCACAACCCCATGCTCTCTCCCTGGTTTTATGTTTTTTGTTTTTGCTTTGTTTTTCCGATGCTCAGTATGGAACCCAGGGCCATGTGCATGCTAGACAGGTGCTCTACCACTGAGCTACATCTCCAGCCCCCATGCTGTCTCTCTGGACCTTGTTTTACCTTTCTGTGGTAAGGTTGGACATTCTGTTGTCATGGGCTGGTTCAGCTCTGAATTTTAGGGGCTGCAAGGGGCCTCAGGGATGGAGAAGAGAGAATTCTGGGAGGCTTCACCTCTCTTTTGTGGGTGCCCCCACCCCAATCTTCTAGCCTGTTTCAGTCTCCAACCTGCCACCTTCATCTTCTCATTTGCCACCCTAAAGCCTCTGATCACATGCCACAGAGCATGGGAGATCTCAGGCCCTGCCATTACCATTAGAGAGGCTCAGGGCCCAGCTTTGAGAAATCTTCCTCAGGGCAGACCTGGTCTCTTCTCACTGCACAGTTCATCTGTCCCTCTGGTTTGTCTGGAAAACACAGGGACTTCTCTGTTCCCTTCTCTGGATTCTCATATTTTGGGGAAAAGAGAGGGAAGACAGGGTCCAGATCCGGGCCGGGATCATAATTTGTCTTCAAGAGAGAGATGAAAGGTCAGAGAGAGGTTGGTCCTCAGTGAGAGTGGGAGGGCCAAGTGAGGGGGGCAGGGACTCAGTAAGGAGAAGGGGCCTCAATGAGAGATGGGGGCTCGGTGAAGGAGCGGGGATCAGGGAGAGCATGGGGGTGGCACTCAGTGGGGAGGATGGGATTGTTGATGAGATGGAGTTCAGTGGGGTACAAGGCTCATCAAAGTCAGGCTTAGTAAAGGGCTTGGGCACTCAGAGCTGGGGCTTCATGGGTGAGGGCCAGGTAGGGGGTGGGTCTTGATAAAGGAGTGGGGCTTACCCTGGAAGAAGATCAGAGAAGGATGTAGGGAAGGAGACCTGGGCATTTAGCTCTTTCCAGGCTATTGACCTTACCAACAGAGAGCTTTTCCCTCTATTCTTTTTCCATTAAACAAATAGTTGTTAAAGGGACGGAACTGTCATAAAGTCCACGCCTGTTCCTCTCTCCACTCTGCCCATCTGTCTTTATCTTTAGAGGGGAAGACCATGACCACTCTGGAACCTAGGGCTGAGTCATTGGTCTTCAGCCTGGACAGCTGGCCCAGGGGTGTGGAGTCCCCCCAGCCCCAGCATCAGCCTGGAAGATGGGTTGGGGGACTGGAGAAGGAGAAAGGGAGGAGCTGAGGAGGAGGCCGGGAGGGTCTTCATGGAGAAGGACCTAAACAATATGAAAGCCCCACTCCCACATGATGGGGGATACCTTGCCTTGGTAGACTTTAGGGCACCTCAGGGACATCCAGGGGAGGTTTTCAGGTAGCCTTAAGGGGATCTGGGGTCTGGATCTCATTGAGTGAGGGCTGGAGTTCATGAGCCATAGCACAGAGGAGGAAGTTCTGTGCAGAAAAGAAGAAAGGCTGGGAGAGATCCTTTCATTGGGGTCCCTGTGGAGAGGCTGAGGCAGCCCTGGGGTCTATGGGTCCACCAGGGGAGGCTGCAGGACTTACCAGCAACGTAGGACTTGCGCCACCTTGTGGCTTCCTGTTAACCAGAATGTCAAAGGCCAAGTAGCTGGGTGGGGTTTGGCTGAGGGTCACTCCTGTCCCCATGAAGTCCCAACCTCCATCAGTTTAGTCCATTGTCCTTCTGCCACCCTAGCTCCCTGTTCCTTCCTGGGGTGATTTCAGGTAGTCAAGATAACCCAGAACTGAAGCCCAGCACTTGTGGAGACTCAAAGCTCCTGGGGGGTGGGGAGAGTTAGAAGGTGAGAGACCACTGTTTTTTGTAGATTCTGAATTGGTCAAAGGGGCCAGTGGGGAACTAGTCTGTGTGATCCTGAATGAGATGCTCAACCTCTTTGGGCCTTTATTTCTCTAGAGGCTGTGACCTCCTGATCTTGTGACTTGCAGGCTGTCCCCTCTTAAGTCCTCATCTGACTTGTATTAGATTCCCCTTAGTGATCCCAAATGCAGACACCAGAGTCCCAGTCCCCTAAGCTTCTCTTCCGTCCAGATCAGACAGTTCCTATAGAAATAAGAAGATAGCATGAAAGATGAAGAACCCAGGACAATTCATCATTGAATTGAATCCAGAGGCCTGGGGGAAGGGTGGAATATATGGTGGAGCAGAGAGAAATTTATTCTTCCCACAATGGACTTCCCCTGCCTCAGTTCCCACCATCACACCTGGGCACTCATTGCTCGTCTCCTGCTCACCTGTTGCAATCCACCAGTCTTTGGGATGGTTCAACCTAGTTCTGGTGCCAATTGCCTGCAATTATTAGCTATGTGATCTTGGACAGGTACAGGGCTCATCAAAGTCAGGCTCTCTGTGTTTTAGCTTCTCTACCTGAAAATGAAATTGATGGTAATTTCTAACCCATAGAGCTGTTGATAATTCTAAGTTAATCTCTGTGAGTTGGTTGAACTGTGCATAGCACAGATTAAATGTCCATTCAACTCTAGTGATGATGGATGCCTGTGGAGTCTTGCTCCTGTGCTTTGCACCAACTTCCTCTACAGTTGTTTTCTGAGGTCGTGATGGGGAGGGTTATACTCTCCTCCACCTCCATTCTCCCAAGGAGGCTCAGAGAAGTTAAGTCATTTGCCTAAGGTCAAGTAGCATCAGGCACAGGGTTTGACCCAGGCAGCCTAGCTCTCAGCCAGCTGATGCCCTCCCTGCTCTCCCCATTGCCTGGGGCTCCACACTGGGCTCCACACATATGCCTTTCCCACATCTACCAGCAGGAGGCACCAGAGACCAGACTGTGGCTGCCTATCCCTGCACCTGGGGCCAGAGTCTCGACCCTCAAGGGACCTGGTTTCATTGTGTCCTCCTCTATTCTACCCTGAGGCAGATCAACCTGTACAGATCCTCGCAGGTGTGCAGGGCCCACCCTGCTGTACAGGTTGGGTCCCCAGGCTGGGTCTTGCTCTGCTTTGATCCCTGGACTGAAAGGTGGGACCGTATCCTCTTTTCAGAGAGGCTGTGACCTCCCGGAAGCGGCTGAGCTGCAATGGACTGGGCCCCTCGGACCTGCCAGGGAAGGCTTTGGCCAGGCTGGTGGCTCCGTTGGCTGCTGACACCCAAGGTAAGGGCGGGGAGCTGGGCAGGGTAGGGAGGGCTGTGGTTCTGCTCCCAGATCATGTATGTCTTCCGCCCGTCCTCACCTCTGTCTCCTCTCTCTTGCTCTGTTCTCCAGCAATCCCTCCATCTAATTCTCTCTCTAATGTGCTACTAACCTCCCTGAGCCTCAAGTTCCTAGCTGTAAAATGGGGACAACAGTACCTATCTTGAGGGGGCGTTGCGAGAAGCAAATGAAATGGCGCATGTTAAGGGCCTGGCACCTGCTAGGGCTCAGTGGACAGTGGCCGTGGTTACTGCTTATGCCCATTGGCAGATGGGGCTGTAGTTGTTGTCATGGTCTCTGTCACTTTCTCTGTTTCTGTTTCTCTTCCTCTCCATGCTCCCTGTCCGCCATGTCTCTCTCTGCCTCGTGTCTCAGTCTCTCCAGGTCTCTGTCCTCTGTCTCGATGTGGAAAGTGCACAAGACTGGGAGTCAGGAGACCTGACTTGCTGTGTGACCTTGGGCAAGTCACTTCCCCTTTCTGGACCTCAGTTTCCCAATGTGTAAAATAGGGGTGCTCATCCTTACCTTCCTCCCTCCCTCCCAGGGTTGCTGGGAGGATCACAAGAAATTTGTCAAGTGAGGGGGTTTCCTTCGACGCAGGGGTCATTGCTGTGGTTGTTTTTGTCGCTGGCTCAGGAGCCCTCTCTCTGTCTCACTGGGCCTCTGGGTCTCCCTGTGTCTCTGTCCAGGCCTCTCTCTGTCTGTGTCTTTGTCTCCCTCCCTGGGTCCCCGCTCAGTATCTCTGAGCCTCACTGGCCCCACAGGACCACCTCATTGCCCTCTCCTCCTCAGTGCTGGTCATACCGCTGGTGGACAAGGAGGCCGGGGCTGTGGCAGCCGTTTTCTTGGTAAGAGCCCACCCAGATGGCTGTAGGGTAGGATGGGGGAGAGGACAGCAGGGGAGGGAGCAGTGGGGGGGTGGTGTGTGTGTGATGAGAGGAGCAAACTGGGGTGGGGAGAGGGGAGACGGGGTCTGAGAAGAGGCTGGGGCATCTCCCACACCCCAGCGGTACACCCCATCTTGGATGGGCAGAAGGAATTCTGGGTTCCTGCCCCCATGGAGTTGCAAAAGCCCAACCTGGGCACGTCCCTGGCTTGTTTCTTCTTTGGGATCCTCCTGGTGGCTTGGGGACAGTGTCCAATAGGGCAGAACACAGTGAGATGGGACGTGACTGACAGACACTGAGGCAGGACCAGTGGACGTGAGAAGCTGAGCAGCAGACACTGGGAAACTCAGTCAGTGACAGGGGTGGCTGGAACCAGGGCTCTTGAGGAGAGGAGGCCCCTGGGGTGAGGACCCCGCCAGGCCCTAGCTAAGGCTCAGCAGAAATTGGGCACCAAGGGGACTGCTTGCAGGGGCCATCAAGGGAGATGGGGAAGGGTACTCTGTGGAAGTGGGGGATGAGAGGGGTGCACTGCAGGGTGGAGCTGGGCAGGGGACCTGGTCAGGGCTGCCCTCTGCCTTCTGCTGCCCCTTGTGGAGGAGAACCCAGGCTCCTGCTCCACCTGGGGGTTGGGAGGGTGATGAAAGAGCCCTGCAGAGAAGATTCTGCCTCTCGTTCAGCCTCTTCTCCCATGTGGAGTTGAGGGTTCAAAATCCGCGTCCTGTCCTAGGGGAGGAAGGGTTAGTCTCCAAATTGCCATCACTGGAGGTCTCTTCCTCCAAAGTG
This sequence comes from Tamias sibiricus, assembly GCA_025594165.1. Lineage (NCBI taxonomy): Eukaryota > Metazoa > Chordata > Mammalia > Rodentia > Sciuridae > Tamias > Tamias sibiricus. The sequence goes on along the minus strand of CM046657.1, from coordinate 69,364,226 downwards.
GCTGCCGCCTGGGCAGATAAATTAGCTTGCCTTAGTGTGCATGGGGGACTCCTCCCGAGCTCATTAAAATGGAATTAAAGGTTCTGAGGCTTCTGACCTTTCCCAAGCTGCTGGGGGAGGAGAGGGTGGTGGGAGTGGGGGGGCGGCCTCCAGGGGAGGAGAGGAGGAGGACTTGGCTTGCTCTCCTCGCCCCATCTGCCCAACTGAGGGAGACCAGGCCCCTCCTTGGCTTCTTCTGCAATCTGCTCCCACCTCCAGCTTCTGTTCCTGCAGGGATTGGATCCACTGTTGGCAGAGTCCTCAGTGGGCTGCTTCCCCATCTCCTTTGCGCCTGTCTGTCCCAGAGCTGGTGGGTGTGGGAGCACCAGGGCTAGAGGCAGTGCAGAGGTGTGGGGTGGGGAGTGGTCACCTGGCCCACCTCCTTCTATGTTGAGGGTCTGGGGTCCCAGGCTCCTGAGAAGTTTCACAGACCCTCAATGGAGTCTGGATTGAGGCCATGAGGACAGGGAAGGGGTGCAGCTTTGGAAGGGGAAGACATCCCGCATGACTATGGTTAGCCCAGGAGTCCAGGCCTGGCCCTTCTGCAGAAGGAAAGGGGTGTGTGTGTGTGTGTGTGTGTGTGTGTGTGTGTGTGTGTGTGTGCATAGGAGGGCGTTGAGATCACATCACTTAAATTGAACTCGCTCAGCAGAACCCTGCTCTAGGCCACATCCCAGGATGGGTGCTGGAACAAATGTATCTGCCTTCTAGGAATTTTCGGTTTGGAGAAAGCCAAAGATACCCTTGAGCCACCACAGATCAAATAAAATTAGTGCTTCCAGCAGGTGTGTTCTGGTAGTAGAGGCTGGAGCAGCCAGGGGTGTCTTACAGTGAAGAGAAAACTGAGAGGTGCTTTGGGGGCATGGATAGGAGTTTTACAGACTGAGAAGGGAAAGGGTTGTCCATGTAGAGGGAACCCCATAAGCAAAGGCAGGGGGCAGCGTGTAGTGTGTTGGGAGAAGAGTATGACCCTGCAGAGGTAGACATGTAGGGTATACGCTGTTGAGGAAGATGCTACCCAGGGTTTTGGCTTCCAGAAATTTTCCATAACCATTCTCTTACCTCCTCAAATACTCTGGGCAGAGAAGAGTTCTTAAGTGGTATTTGGATTATTCACCTTCTGTCTCTCCTCCAAGTCTGCACCTTCCCACTCAGGTAGAAATGCACTTTTCTAGGACATCCCTCTCCCCAAGAGATCTGAGAGCAGAAGGTGCAGAGGATAGAGGGATACTGCAGGGACATATCTTTGGGAAGGCTGAGTCATGAGCTCCTTCCTCAACAATCCCCAGTCCTCTCTGTGGGTCTCTGCTCTTTGTATTCATCAGTTTACCCATCTGTCCAGCCCCTATCCCCCCACCCCCTCATCCACCCATCCATCCATTGAAGAACTATTTCTGGAGTACCCACTAGGTGCCAAGCACTGTGCTAGGCTCCAGGAACACAGATGTGACCAGACAGGCTCTGCTTTCACAAGACCATAAAGTCTGGAGGGCATGAAACAAGTGAACAAAATAAGGATAGAAATGCAAATGATGCAAGTACTAGTGAGGAAACCAGGAAGCCCTGCAAGGAGTATTGGGAGACACAGTCAGCAGAGGGCTCGCTGCGGAATAGGCCGCCCAGGTGCAAGGCTGCAGGGCTCCGTTCTGGCCCTGGCAGCTCACAGTTCAAGGCGCCTTGGTTGCAGATTCTTTGTGTAGGAAAGTCTCTGACTCTGTTCTTCAGTTCTGGATAATAAGTCCCTTTGAGGAGTGGGCGGCCCTTGGTCTCTGGCATTTGATGCTTGATTTGTGCTCGATCTTTCCCCCAGCTGTGCCTGCCACACCAGCTCCTTGCATGGAGATGGGTGTTCGTGCCACTAGCCACGTGGAACTTGGTGAGGGTGGGGAGCTAGCTGCTGCTCTGGGCTTTTAACTCTTTCTACAGCCCCAGTGCCCACTTTTGAGTGTTCCCCTGGGGCCCAGACACCCTCCCTGAGTAGCAATGGCAAGTGCAACAAAAGGCCACATGTGTGTTGGGATGATTGTGTTTGTGTGTGAGTGTGTGGGGGGGGGCATTAGAAGAGTGTGCATGGCTCTTGGGTGTATGAACTCAAGTTTCTTGTGTACTGGTGTGAATATGCACATGTGGGTGACACAGACGCTAAGTGGGGGTATGGGGATGTGTCTGTGACTGCACTGTGTGTGTGTGTGTGTGTGTGTGTGTGTGTGTGCACTTCCAGTGAGTATGAATGAGTATGAGTGTGTGTGTGTGGGGGGGGTGAGGTTCTTCAGGAAAGTACATATGTGTGTTTGTGCATAGGCTGGGCAGGGTGGGATGAGGCATCCCAGGGATGTGTGCTGGGGTTGGCAGGGAGGGGGCCTCCATGATCCCTTCCTTTTCCTCAGTCTTTCAGTCTCCAAGCTCTGCATCTGGGACCAGGCAGTTTTGGCAGCCCAGGAACTGGTTGCCCCCACAGCCCTAGAGGAGTCCCAACCTTCCCTTTTCCAAGTCTAGGTGGAAGGAAAAAGAAGGATGCCCTCCTCCATGCACTAACAGTAAAATGCCAGCATATTTATGTCAACCACATGCAACTGAATCCTGGCCTTACTTTCTTTCTTTCAATCCTCTGTCCTGTGGGAGCCATGGGGTGGGGGGTGTCATCCATAGCTTAAACTTTGACACCATCCTTGGCCAACCAGGTCTCTTCGAGGTCTTCCCACCTCCAGTCTTGTCTCCCCTAATTCATCTTCTACTCCATTGACTATGGCCCCTAGGCTAAAGCCCAATTTCTTAGCCTGGCCTTCGAGGCCTTTCCCTACCTGGCAATGTGGACCCTCGCCCTGCCCAGGTCCTCATTTCTCACATACCAACCAGACTACCAGGACAGCCTCCTGCCTGCAGGATCTCTTCTGTGGTTCTGCTTGTCTTACCCATGCTTCACTGTCAATACAGGGAGCCTCCCAGATGCCCTTCCCCTGAGCCAGGTTGTCTGCCTTCTCCTTCTCCCTCAGGTATGGGTTCCACACCTTCCCTTAAGTGCATCCCCCCCAAGCTTCCCACCCCCTCAGGTTTCTCCATCTGCTCCTGACAGGGGACCCACAGAAGAGGCATGCAGGGGCTGCTGAGTTTGGGGAGGGGCGATGGAGGAGGAGTCCCCAGTATAGGCACTGCAGGGAGCCCCACAGGAGGTGAACCCCTTTGAGTAGGCAGGAAACTGGTGAGGCAGGTGGGGAGCGTTGCTGGCAGGGCCTGCAGTGGGCCTCTAGACTGCCCCCACTCCATTTTCCTCTTCTAGCACCCAAACAGGGTGGAGGAAGGGACTCCACAGAGTGTGAAAGATGGCTAAGGGGAGCCCTGGTGACTAGCACAGGGAACTTGGAGAGGGACAGGATAAAAGGGGCAGGGAGTTGGTGAGAGGATATCTGGGAAGGGAAGGTGTAGGCAAGGAGAGGTAGGGCAGGGCTGTCCCAACTCTGCCACTTTCTGCTTTGTGACCTTGGGCAAGTCTCTAAACCTTCCTGGGCCTTGGCTCATCTGAAGCTTGCATCACACAGTGGTGAGAATCACAAGTGAGGCAAAGCACTTCATCAATCCATTTATCCACCCTCCCCACACCCAGCAGATGCGTCATGTTGAACTCCTTCCTTTATTCCATACTGAGGGGTGGCTCCAACTGGAACTCAGAAAGAATGGAGCCTGGAGGTTGAGGCTAATACCACTAATTCTATAATCAAGGCCTGAAGGACTCCATGGGTGGAAGATAAAGAGGGTTTAAAGTTCATCTCCCTGATACAGTACACATGGTCTGTGCTGTCCATCTGACTGTGATTTTCCTTGTGATGGGACAGTGCTGATGGAAAGTCATGGGATAAAACCAGAAAAGTTCCACTCTTTGAATGTGCTTCCAGCAGGAGGGGATTTTCCAAAAGCTACCTGCATGGTTAGAAAAACTGGGCTCATCACAGAGGCCCACAGACTGGAGTGTGTATGTGTTGATGGGGACCAGTGTGTGCTGGGCATGACGAGGGCACTCTGGAAGAGACAGTCTGGGAAAGGTCACAGGGAGTTCTCCTCTTCCATCCCTCCAGGTACACTGCAGCCAGCTGAGTGCCAGTGAGGAGTGGAACCTGCAGGCCGTGGAAAAGCATGTGAGTCCTGGGGGGTAGGGCCGTGGGCGGATGTGGGCTGCTGAAGATCCTTATTACAGCTGGTGGGGAGTTGACTTGGCAAAGGAACTGGACAGAACTGGGTTCTAGTTCCAGCTCCACCACCTTTGAGCTTTGGGACCTTGAGCATGTCACTTAACTTTTCTACGCTCCAGTTTCACATGTGAAAATGCAGATAATGATAGCGCTAACCTACCTAGGGTAGTGGTGAGATATCAAATACCATGTACATAACTTGGGAAGGACTAATTACATAGTGAAACTGAGGCTCTTTTCGGCATGAGATTTTAGGATTTTGTGACTTTAACAAAACCTTAAGAGTCCCCATCGGTGCTAGAGACAGAGAAATCTGACTTTGTCCTGTCTTGAAAGAATCTGAGGGCTCAGGATGGAGACAGACCCTATTTGTTCATTCATGGAGGGACACTCCCGGGGCAGTGCAAACGCCTTAGTGTGGCACGCTGAGGCGGAGTTTTTGGGCTGGGCGGGGCAAACGCCTTGAGGCCCGCTGCGGCAAGCGCGGTGAGGGTGGGGCCAGTGGCGCGCTGACCACTCGGTCCGCCCCAGACCCTGGTGGCCCTCAGGAGGGTGCAGGCCTTGCAGCAGCGCGGGCTCGGCGCGGCCCCTGCAGCGGTCCAGAACCCCCCAGCGGTGACAGCAGAAGACCAGAAGGACGGGATAGAGTACACCGACCACGACCGAAAGATCCTACAACTCTGCGGTGAGGGTCCAGCCTGGGCAGGTCGGGAGGGCGGGGCAGGTCGAATTGGATGGGAGGAGTCTGCGGGGTGGGCGGGGCCTGAGAGGCGTGGAGAGGCCCTGCCAGAAGTTGGAGGGGATGCCTGTGGGCTGGGTGGTCAGGTGGGGCTGGAGGCGAGAGCGGAGGCGGAGCCTTGCGTAGTCCTGGACTAGTCGGTGTCTGAGGGGCCCGGACCTGGCCACCGAGGCGAATCCGGGCCTTCTCTGACCCGCGCCCTGTCCATGCAGGGGAACTCTACGACCTGGATGCCACTTCCCTGCAGCTCAAAGTCCTCCAATACGTGAGTCCCTGAGCTCCCATTCTCCTCACTGTCCTGGCTCCCTGCAGGGACCAATTTCCCCTAAAGCTCTCCATCTCAGTTAATATTGCATGTTTCGCCCCTCCCTTTCCTCCACAAGCGTGAAGAGCCTCCAAGAGGCGAGAGGGTGGGGTGGGTGGCTTCAGACCAACCGTTCCCTGTCAACACTTCTCTCTGTCCATCACCCTCTCAGCTTCAACAGGAGACCCAGGCATCCCGCTGCTGCCTTCTGCTAGTGTCTGAGGACAATCTGCAGCTTTCCTGCAAGGTGAGGGTCCAGGTCCACTGTGGGTCAGAGCGAGGGACCTGGGTCTGCCTTTCCACTAACTGGTCCTCACTACTCGATTTCTCAGGTCATTGGAGATAAAGTGCTGGGGGAAGAGATCAGCTTTCCCGTGAGTCCCACCTGGGTCCCCTGTGTTGGAGTGAGCAGAGACTGTTAAGATCTGCTAGGCAGTTGCAGCGGGGAGGGGGGTTCTGCCCGAAGGAACTGAGGTCCTCTAGAATCTCTGGGAATCTGGTGAAATTAATCTGAATCTTGGGATCTGCTTAGAATTATAAGGTATCTCAATATGTTATGATCAGGCTCCATTAGAACTCTCTTATCATCTACAGGAAGGCTTACATGAGGACCAGCTCAGTTCTAAAATACTCTGTTGGAGTATTTTTAGATATGAATCTGTTGAGATCAATGAGAATTCTTGGAGTCTGCTTATTGCTCCCCTAATTTGGGAAAAGCCTAGAGTCTTCTGTAGATGATTCTGCCAGACCTCCCCCCATCTCTCTGCTCCTCAGTATTAACTCCATACACTATTTGGACTGACTGAAGAGTTCATTGAAACTTTCAGTCTTGAAAATGGGGATGGGTTGAGATCCCCTGACCTGGGGAGAGCTGGCCCCTGACAGCCTTTCCTCACTCTTCAGTTGACAATGGGACGCCTGGGCCAGGTTGTGGAAGACAAGAAGTCCATCCAGCTGAAGGACCTCACCTCTGTAAGCCATGGCCTGACTAAGCCAGGGGAGGGGAAAAAGGGAGGACCCCCCCGCCAGGGTCTCTGGAATAGGGCAGCCTAGAAATAAGAGAGACAGGACCCAGAGATTTTGTAGCATGCCATCCCCAGGCCTGTTGGGGAGGTGGTGGAGGGTGTATGACCCCCTTCCCTGCCCTGACTTACTCCCTCTCTCCTCCCCTTTGCAGGAGGACATGCAACAGCTGCAAAGCATGTTGGGTTGTGAGCTACAGGCCATGCTCTGTGTCCCTGTCATCAGCAGGGCTACTGACCAGGTGGTAGCCTTGGCCTGCGCCTTCAACAAGCTTGGAGGAGACTTGTGAGTCTGGGTGGGATGATGTGTATCAGGAGCTGGAGCTGAGAGGTGGGGCAGGGCTCTACTAGGATAACAGTGTGGGAAGGTCACTACACAGTGGGTATGTTATCCAAGCAGTACTGGGCTGAACAGTTTGTCAGTGCAAGACTATGAGATTAAAGGTCTGCTAGACCTTGCAGCTGCTGCTGGCTGAGGCACAGGTAATCCCTGACTCCCATCACCTTTTTGACTTGGTTAAAGCCATGTTAATATCCAGTCTGATTCCCCCTCCCTTTGCCATTGCTCCCCTTAGGTAGGAGAAGCACCTGGGCAAGAGCAGGAGGACACCCAACTAGGGCAAGTCTCTAGTCTGAGGGAGGAGACTTGGCCTTGGTCTGGGTAAATCCCCAATCAGAAGAGGGATTTACAGCTCTGGTTTTAAGAAGCAATACTCTTGTCAGTGCCATGGGGGCACCTATAGTCCCAGCACTGGGGAGGCTGAGGCAGGAAGATAGCTTGAGTCCAGGATTTCAAGGCCAGCCAGGGAAACACAGGGAGTCCCTGTTTCAAACAAAAACAAAGCAATAGGTTGAGGATAAAACCAAGTTTTAGTCTGAGAAGTAGAGCCTTCCCCTCAAGGAGCCCTCAGTCTGAGGGGGCAGGCAGGCAGTGGAGCAGCCCCAGTGGAGGAGATATATGGTTGGCTGGTAGCTGTCTCTATGGGCTTTCTGGGGGCACAGAGGTAAGGAGAAATGGGGAGAGAAGCCTGTCTTCCCTTCCCTCTTCAGTGACCCCACCCCCTCATCCAGGTTCACGGACCAGGACGAGCATGTGATCCAGCACTGCTTCCACTACACAGGCACAGTGCTCACTAGTACCCTGGCCTTCCAGAAGGAGCAGAAGCTCAAGTGTGAGTGCCAGGTGAGCAACCTGCCTTTAGCCCCTCCTGGGGACCAGTTCACCCAGCTCTCTCAGGCCTAGAGAGCCATTCCCTAAGGAGATGTCCATGTCTTCCTGGACCAATGGCTGCCCTGCCCTGCAGCAGCTAAATAACCTAGTAACCTGGAGGCCTCTTGAGAGGTCAGTAGTTTCCTCAGGCCCAGCCCAGCGCCACAGGCTGCAGGCACTGATCGCCCTCTAGTGTTCAATGCGGCAGTTAGACAAGAGATATCTAACCACTTTCTCTGGGGCTATTTCTCCACTTCTTTATTTATTAGCCAAATGACATATTAGACACTGTCAGATTCTAGCCTGTCCAGAGAGCCCAAAACAAGGAACGAGACGCCCCTGGGAATTTTGAAGTGGGGGACTGGATACATGGACCTCAACCCACTATTACTTCCATTTTCTCCATTCCAGGCTCTTCTTCAAGTGGCAAAGAACCTCTTCACTCACCTGGGTGAGTGCAGTGTCCTCCATGTGAGGCTGTCTGGTGAGGAGGGTGGGAGGGCTTGGCTTCAATACTCCAACCTGGTGTCAACACTGTCCTGTTACTCTCCCTCCCCCAGACGATGTATCTGTTCTGCTCCAGGAGATCATCACAGAGGCAAGAAACCTCAGCAATGCTGAGATGTAAGTGAATCTACCCAGGGGGCCGGAGGGAGAAAGTTCTGGGCCTCAGTCCTCATTACCTCCTTTCCTTCTCCCCCTCCATGCCTTCTTGTGGGACTCCACGGCTTTTGTGTGTGTGTGTGTGTGTGTGTGTGTGTGTGTGTGATGCCGGGAATTGAAGCCAGGGCTTTGTGCATGCAAGGCAAGCACTGTACCAACTGAGCTATATCCCCTGTCCCACCACTGCTTTTTGACTTATCCTTTATTTTGTACCTACTGTAAACTCCATTGACAACAGAGCCAGGGCTAGTTTTGCTTGCCATGCCCAGCTCTTATCACAGTGCACTGCACATAGTAGGTGGTCTTTTGAGTAGACAGATGCCAGGAGCCAGCCAGACCTGAGGGGGTTTCATTCCAGTGCATTCCTGCTAGTTCTCAGAAATCTGGTCTCCACTCAAGTCATAAGAAGAGAGGGTGGTTGGAGAGGGGTGTCAGGGCTCTGAGGACTACCCTATCTCCCCACAGCTGCTCTGTTTTCCTGCTGGATCAGAATGAACTGGTGGCCAAGGTGTTCGATGGGGGCGTCGTGGATGATGAGGTGAGGGATTGTGTGGTCCTGGGCGGCGGAGGAGATGCCCATGAACCCTCAGGGGGCACTGAAAGCAGACCCGATCTTTGACGGTCCCCTCGGCGGATAGGCCCCTAACAATCCTTTCTCTTCCTGTTGCGACAGACATACGAGATCCGCATCCCGGCCGATCAGGGCATCGCGGGCCACGTGGCGACCACCGGCCAGATCTTGAACATCCCGGACGCGTATGCCCACCCGCTTTTCTACCGCGGCGTGGACGACAGCACCGGCTTCCGCACGCGCAACATCCTTTGCTTCCCCATCAAGAACGAGAACCAGGGTGCAGCCCCGGGGCCGCGGGGCGGGGCAGGGGCGGTCCAGTCGGGAGGGGCCTGAGCGGGGTGGGCGGGGCTCGGGGAGGGCAGGTCCCCGCCCGGGCCCCTCCGCTGTGGTTCCTAGCCCTTCTCTCTTCCCCAGAGGTCATCGGTGTGGCCGAGCTGGTAAACAAGATCAATGGGCCCTGGTTCAGCAAGTTCGACGAGGACCTGGCCACAGCCTTCTCCATCTACTGCGGCATCAGCATCGCCCATGTGAGGGGGCGGGACAGGGGCGGGGCCGAGGAGGGACCCCTCACCCCCAATTCTACTTTCCCCACGCGCTCACTCTCCCTGCTGGGTCCAGAGGGTTCATTTCCTGGGGCGGGACTTAGATCCTTGCTGCTGGGGTGCCGCACAGCCTTCAGTGCGTGCTGGCCACCTCTAGGCTTAGTTTTCAATTGGGGATACTATTTCTTGCCCTGTCCACGTAGCCTCCCAGGATCATGAAAAACCCTGGTTGCCCAAAATCTACCCCTGTTCTCCAGAAGCAACCTCAACCCAAATCCCTGGTTAACCTCTTTCTGACCGATGTTGGATCTTATTGTTGGAAGTTCTGGCCTGGGAATCCAACCCAGGTCCCTGGCATTATTCCCCTCCTTGCTGCTCTCTCCCTTCCATGGGCCTTGGTATTCATCTCTGGAGTCTGGGCCAAGCTCTGGAGGGGTGCAAAGTGCCTCAAATGTTAACAGGACTGGAGAGGTGGTTTTGGGAGCTCTGAATGTAAATCAGAAGTGGGGCCTGTACTCTGGCTGGAGCTCAGACTGGGGTCCCAATGGGACAGGAAGTGGGGCATCTATCTGACCCCTTTGTACCAGTTTTGGGTATTTCAAGGATTTCACTTGTCTTATTTGAGTCCTGTCTTTCTCTCTCTCTCCCCTCAGTCTCTCCTATACAAAAAAGTAAATGAGGCTCAGTATCGCAGCCACCTGGCCAATGAGATGATGATGTACCACATGAAGGTGAGGCTTATGTGGAGTTTCTGTCCTTCTCAGGGTCCCAGGGCCATCTGCTCCTCTACTCTCCTTCCCTGCCTTTCAGAATCTTCAACAGCCCAGGTCTGGGCTGGGCTTTCTGATTGATTGATGTCTCCTAGAGTGGAGAAGACAGACCCAAAGCAACACCTGGCCCCCTGCTCTACTTAGGGGCAGCCTCCCCAACCCCAACTTATAGACCTTTTAGCTGTTTCTCAGTTCAGCCCCAAGGCTGCAGGTATCCTACAGGCAGGATTGCACCCAGGAAAGAACTTGATTCAATCAAGTATTCCCCAAGTCCAGGGAGTAAGTCCCATCTTGGGAATTACTGAAGGCTGGGAAACCCACCCAGGGCTTCTCCCCACCACTTCCCTGGGTGTGGTAGTCACACAGCCTTGGGCAACCCTAACTGCTGATAGTCTACCCCATTCACAAGGCCTGTGTCAGAAAAGCTATCCTAAGTCTTAGTTCACAGTATGTGATAATCATTGTTCATTTGGACATTTCTTCCAGACTTTGTGAACAGGCTAAAAACAGTCATATGATGGTTTGAGGTTAGATACTAGGAAGGTCTCCCAAGAGAAGGACTGCTAGGTTAGTGTCTATGAAAGGCCACCATGGGTTGAGATACAACAAAGGGAATCCCCCTATCTTTGCAAAGGATAAGATATCTGTATAGGTAAAAGGTGGTCACAGGCAGGGAGGGGGCTTGCAGGGCTGGGTGGGGAGGGTAGTGATCTGCTCAGTCACAGTTCATAGGGTAGGGGCTCAACTGGGCTGCATTCTGCGTGAAGGATCCCCCACCTGCCATGGGAATTTGAGAGTAAGGACACTGGACAGAGAGAAACCGTTGTCTGATGCCCTGGATGGCTTCTTCTAGGTCTCTGATGATGAATATACCAAACTTCTCCATGATGGCATCCAGCCTGTGGCTGCCATTGACTCCAATTTTGCCAGTTTCACCTACACCCCTCGCTCTCTGCCCGAGGATGACACTTCCATGGTGAGCTGGCCCTCCCCTGCTTGACTGGGAAGTGGGAGGACTTGCAGCCAGAGATTTAAGTTAGACATGCATAAGAATTTCCCACAAAGGCAGAGTGGTCAAGAAAGGCTATGGAGGCTCCTTTAGAGATGGAGTGGCCATGTGCTTTGTCATCATGGGGCTATGGGGCTGCCCAGGACCCAGGGGCTGGACTGGATGATCACCAACAACAGCTCCAGGACCACTGATACCCTGAGCATGTGGCACTGGGGGTTTGCAGCCCCTGCCCCATTTTTCTAAGATTTTAGGTAAGCTTGGTTCCAAGAGTTCTTAGTTCTAGGGCCCTGAGATGTCTAAAAGTTCACAGATATGAGAATGCTTGGTTCAACAATCTTATGATCCTTTAATTTAGATTTAAAGTTATAAGACTCCAAAATTTTGAGTTAGGACTTCAAAAAGGTCTTAAGCAGGAGCTCCATCTTGATACTGACAATTCCTCTGATCCTTCTCTTCCATTTCCTCCAGGCCATCTTGAGCATGCTGCAGGACATGAATTTCATCAATAACTACAAAATTGACTGCCCAACACTGGCCCGGTGTGTACCCCTAACCCTCCCCTTGGTGCAGACAGCCCCACTCTCACCTCCATGGGTCTCTCTGAGTATGACTGCAGGAGGCCCAGTCTCCTAGGGTTGGGGTGGATGCATGAATAAGATGCAATCTGGATCATAAATAAAGAAAGGCAAGCAATGGGGCAGAGCAGAGCCCAAAGGGCTTCCTAGAGGAGGAGAAACTGAGGCCCCTCTGCTGCCTCCTGTCCTCTCCCAGGTTCTGTTTGATGGTGAAGAAAGGGCTACCGGGATCCCCCCTACCACAACTGGATGCACGCCTTTTCTGTCTCCCACTTCTGCTACCTACTCTACAAGAACCTGGAGCTCACCAACTACCTCGAGTGAGTGGCTGCACCTCCCCCACATCTGGCAGCAGCTGGGGTCCCCTCCCCTGGGAGAGGGAAGCACCTCCTATGTGGCAGGCCCTGTACCTGCACACTCATGGGGTCTTCTCAGCCCAGGGAGGAAGGGTGCCTAGCCCCCCTCTCCAGGAGGGACTGGCTCAGAATCAGTGGATAGTGGGCCTGATCCCCACCTGGGTCTGCCACACTCCAAACCAGTGCTTCTTTCCAAGAAGGAGACCGGGGTGTCCCAACTGCCTGTTTGGGTGGCTGCTGGACGCTTCCCACCTGTCTCTCCTCTGGGGGCTCAGAGAGGGAGCTCTGGGTGACCTTTCTTCTTTCTGGCTCCTAACCAGGGACATCGAGATCTTTGCCTTGTTTATTTCCTGCATGTGTCATGACCTGGACCACAGAGGCACTAATAACTCCTTCCAGGTGGCCTCGGTGAGACCTGCCCTCCCCAAGCAGGAGCCCACCCTGGTGTCTGGGAGGAGAGATGGGGGCATGAGACCGGGAGCAGTTTTAGAAGCTGGAAAAGGCCTTCAGGGGATTCCCTGGGCTCTCAGAGAGGCAGGAGCCCAGCAGCGGGTGGGAGCAGACACTGCTGAGTCTCAACTGTGGCGGGTGCTTGGACCTGAATGTGAGGAATGACTGGAGTTTTCCTGGGCTTTTCCAGAAATCTGTGCTGGCTGCACTCTATAGCTCCGAGGGATCTGTCATGGAGGTATTGTCATTCTGCCCTGACCCTCTCGGCTAATCCCCATAAGGCTAGTTACTTGCAAAGTTATAGACTGTGACCCAGCACCTCCTGTTCCCAAACCAGGCTCTCTAGACAGGCTGTGGGAGCTGCCGCCACTCCCAGGGCAAGACTGGCTCATTTTCCTAACTGGGTGTGGGGGTTTGTGGGAGCAGATGGGGTTGTGAGAGGGGCTGGAGGAGCTGCCTGAGCCAGGTTTGCAAAGGGACCACTGTTTAGTGTGCTTCCCTTTGGCTGTGTGGGTCAACCCTGGGCCCCTCCCTCGCAAGCCTGGGATTGCTCTACTCCTGTGCAACTCAGCCTTCTTAGCTTTGTCTTTTTTTTTTTTTTGTACTGGAGATTAAACCCAGGGGTACTTAACCACTGAGCCACATCCCCAGCCCTTTTTTTTTTTAGATTATTTATTTACTTATTCATAATGCACAAGTATATCATCTTTTTACATACAACTGTTTGTATACAAAGTATATAAGTACCATTCAGAGCTTTAATCATGCATTTAGGATAGTGGTATCCATCTCATTCAACCACCATTTCCCCCCCCCTTCTCCCCCCCCTGCTCCCTCCCTTGCCCTCCCTTTCCTTTGACCATTCTAGTGTTCCTCTAATCCTATGTACCCCCATCCAATCACACTGTGAACTAACCTTATATCAGAGAAAACATTTGGTGTTTGGATTTTTGAGATTGACTAATTTCACTTAGCATTATATTCTCCAACTTCATCCATTTACCTGCAAATGCCATTATTTTATTCTCTCTTATTGCTGAGTAAAATTCCATTTTGTATATATACCACATTTTCTTTATCCACTCATCTACTGAGGGACATCTAGGTTGGTTCCACAACCTAGCTATTATGAATTGTGCTGCTATAAACATTGAAGTGGCTGTGTCACTGTAATATGCTGTTTTTAAGTCTTTTGGGAACAGACCCATGAGTGGGATGCCCCGCCCTTTTTTTGTATTTTATTTAGAGATGGGTCTCACTGAGTTGCTTAGGGCCTTGCTAAATTGCTGAGGCTGGCTTTGAACTCTTGATCCTCCTGCCTCAGCCTCCTGAGCCATTGGAATTATAGACATGCACCACCATGCGTGGCTCAGCCTTGCCTTTGATTGTTGGGTCTGGGTTTTTCTACCTCACTTGGGGGCTCCTTGGATCAGGGACCAGGTCTGAGACATCTCTGAGTTTCCTGCACTTGACTTGGGACTTGGGTCAGGTGGGAGCCAAATCTCCAAGGTCACCTTGCCCTAGGCTTCCTCCCCCAACACCCTTCCTCCCCCAACACCCTTCCAGAGGCTGCCCCTGTTTTCACACTCCCAGAAATGCATACAGTGCTCACCTTCTCCCAGGAGGCCTGGTAGCAGCCCTGTTTGTGCCCTCTGTCCCCTGGGCTCAGCCAGCTCCTCCTCCGAGTGACAGCCTTTCAGCATCTGGAGACAGGGCCTTGCCCTCGCCTCCTCACTGCCTTTCCTTGTCAGCAAACAAATGTTTTCTGCATGAATTAGTGTCTAGGACTTCATGGAATCCTTTCAAAAATTTTTCCAACCTGTGATGCCCTTCAAGTTTACTTTGTTGGGTCTCTCCATGTGACAGCTGAGGAATCTGAGGCATGGAGCTGGACAGGGACTTGCCCTGGGTCACCCAGAGGGTTGGAACAGCTCAGAAAGGGAAGCAGGACTCCTGAGTCCCCTTTCTACCTGCTGTGCTGAGCTTGGAGCCCAGGGCCTTGCAGGTTTCTACTGCCTCTCTTGGGGTCGGGGTGTGGGGAGCCCTTTGCCCCAGCCGTCCCTCTCTCCTCTTCCCCCAGAGGCACCACTTTGCTCAGGCCATCGCCATCCTCAACACCCACGGCTGCAACATCTTCGACCACTTCTCCCGGAAGGTGATGGGCGGGGAACAGGGGGCAGGGGTGGGTCCAGCAACTGGCCCAGACAGGAGAAGGAGCTGTGGGTACTCCTCAGGGGTGAGTGGTGGGTGTGTCCAGCAGGAGGCCATGACTCCCCTCCCCAATCCCACCCCAGGACTACCAGCGCATGCTGGACCTGATGCGAGATATCATCTTGGCCACGGACCTGGCCCACCACCTCCGCATCTTCAAGGACCTTCAGAAGATGGCCGAAGGTGCCTGCTATTAGCCCCAGGCTCCTAGCCAGAGAGGGATGGATGATCCCGGTGTGGAACTGCCTGGGAAGCATCCCCAGGGCTCAGACACATTCCCTTTCACCATTGGCCCTTCCCTGGCAATTTGGTCCCTCCCGGAAGACCCAGAACTGGCCCCTTGACTCCCATTGGGAAGGCCCAATTCCCTGGCTAGCTTTGGGGTGGGAGGCTTGTTCTCAGAGGGTACAGGGAGGCTGCCCCGCCTCCCCTGAACCCATGGTCCCTCAACAGTGGGCTATGACCGAACCAACAAGCAGCACCACAGACTTCTCCTCTGCCTCCTGATGACCTCCTGTGACCTCTCTGACCAGACCAAGGGCTGGAAGACCACCAGAAAGATCGCAGTAAGTGATCCCCTCTCTGCAAAGGTATAGGCTGCACATTCTGCCCAGCTCTGTGACCCTGCTGCAGCCTCCCTGTGCTGAGTTCAGCCTGGCTATATTTGGGGGAGACAGAAACCTAGACTACTCAGGGTGATGGGTGAGGAGATTCAGGGTGCACAGCAAGTCAGGAACTGACAAAAGGTGGGCCAGAGCCCAGGATCCACCCCCTTCTAGGACCATCCCATTGCCAGGCTTGAGTTGGTAATGCCAGGCTCTCATTGGGACTGGATCACCGGGTTTCAATTTGCTGCTGGGGAGCGGGCTTGGGTGGATGGATCCCACCCACAGTAGGTAACGAGAACATTGTCTTGCAGGAGCTGATCTACAAAGAATTCTTCTCCCAGGGAGACTTGGTATGTTCAGGTTGGGGGAGCACTCCTGGCCTAGGCTGGGAGGGGATTGGGTTAGCCTGACCCTGGTTCCTGATGGAGGAACAAGAGGGGCAGGCCTGATGCCTTGCTGCCTGCAGGAGAAAGCCATGGGCAATCGGCCAATGGAGATGATGGACCGGGAGAAGGCCTACATCCCCGAGCTGCAGATCAGCTTTATGGAGCATATTGCAATGCCCATCTACAAGTGAGTGAGCTCGTGGGGATGGCTGGGGACTGTCTGGAGAGGGTGGTGCCGAGTGGGGCCAGCTGTGGACGAAACATAGGTGTTGAATTTGTCCTTGCCCAGCTCCAGCTAGTGCACAGCTGTCTCCTGCCTCAATGGGCCCTTCATTTCATTCTTGGCCCCCAGTTGAGGGAGACCATCCTGCTTTCCCATGCTAATCCTACAGCTCAGACCCCTGCAGAAATTCTGCCTGTGGCGTGACTCTTTATCTTTCTTGCTGTCTGTGTTGATTTTTAACCTCTAACCTTGCTCCATCTCCAACTCCCCCAGACTTTTGCAGGACCTGTTCCCCAAAGCAGCAGAGCTGTATGAGCGTGTGGCCTCCAACCGTGAACACTGGACCAAGGTGTCCCACAAGTTCACCATCCGTGGCCTCCCAAGCAACAACTCGCTGGACTTCCTGGACGAGGAGTACGAGGTGCCCGAAGTGGACGGCACTAGGGCCCCTGTCAATGGCTGCTGCAGCCTCGATGCTGAGTGATCCCCTCCGGGACCCTTCCTGCCCGGCTCTTTTCCCACAACCCTCCACCAATCTGGCCTGATGCGCCGGGAACTAGAGCCATGGGTCCTGGATTCTAGGCCAGGATATGCCATGTCACTCTTGGCACGTGTTAACTTTCTTGGGCCTCAGCTTTCTCGTCTCTAGAGTGGAAGCGAGACTTCCAGCCTTGCCAAGACTTTGTAATTTGTCCTCCAGGAGCGCAGGGGTGACCAATGAGCAATGAGCCCCGCTCTGCACCTCTGACCATACCCTGGCAAGTCCTCCCCAAACCACTCTTTCTCTGAACAGTCTGGATGATTCCTTCTGTGCCCCTTTCTTGCCTCATCAGATCTGTGTCCTTCTCCCCTGGGGGCCCCCACCCCTTTGGGGTCTCCAGGATCCTCGTCGAAGGGAAAGGTGGGACTTCTCCATGAACAGAGCAGGAAAACAGTCACTAGCTCTGCTATGGGCAGAAATTGAAATCAACACAGGGTAAAGGTGCCTCTGAGGACCACCCCTGTACTTGAGGTATACAGAGACCCCAGAAGGAAGCTGCCAGAGGGAAGCTCAGTGTTCTGGGGAGGGGATTTAGGCAGAAAGCTGATAAGAACAATGGGCAGGAAGGATCCCACACTGGGAGACAGGACAGATGTGTCAGCCATGCTTTCTCCAGGCTGTGTGACCCTGGGCAAGTTCCTTTCCCTATCTGGGCAAAACAGAGAATAAGACAATCTGTTCTCTAAGATCTCTTTTAGATAAAAGTCTCCACAGCTCCAAGGAGCACAACAGAGGATGTGAAATGTCTCTGCCACCCTAGGGCCCTGAGTTCCTCAATGTCCCCTGAATTCCTCAGTGTCCCCTGAATATCCCTATACCCCTTGGCCTGAGCCCTTCTCCCATTTCTGCAGCTGGAGAGGGACCTGGCTTCACCCTGACAGGGTTTCTCTCCTCTTCAAGGCCATATCCACCTGTGCCCCAGGGCTTGGGAGACCCCCTAGGGCCAGGCCTCTTGCTTCAGCCTGGCCCACTGGTTTCTCTCTTCTGTTTTGTTCTGTGTGTTGTGGGCGGGGGAGGGGCCACCTGCCTTACCTACTCTGAGTTGCCTTTAGAGAGATGTGTTTTTCTAGGACTCTGTGCACCTGTTGTATGTGGTCCCGTGGGCTGACCGCTTTGTACATGAAAATAAATCTATTTCTTTCTACCAACCCTCCCCCGTGGGACTGTGCAGACTCTGCATGGGGTGGAGGAAACAGAAAGGTGAATGTCTCTGAGACTCCCCCCAGCTGCCAGAGCCCCCACCTGGTGCTTAGCCCTTCTTTGGGGGGAGTTATAGACCTGTTGGGTTACTCCCTGTGCCAGCCCTGTGCCCGCTGGTGCATGCTCAGGGGCGGGCTGCTGATGGTGAAGCTTGGACATGGAGCAGTGAAGGGACACATCAATTTTTAGAAATCGTAGAGTACAAAGAGAAGCTGATGCCATCAGGGAGACTGCCTGGAGGAGGTGGCCTTCTACACCTGTGTGGGCCTGAGACTCTGAACCTTGCCCTAGCTTCAGGATGCCTACATCCCTGTTAAGTCCCACATCCCAGTTTCCCTGTGTCTTGTCAAAGGGGTTCCCCTGTGTTGAACTCCACCCCAGAGCCATCACTGGGCTGTGTCTGTGGAGTGAGTCCCTGCTCACCTGACCTCAGCATAGGTGGGAGAAGCCGAATCCAGGCTGGGGGCCATGAGGAGGCGCCCCTGACACAGTCTCCAGGCCTGTCCCCAACTGGCCTAACCTCTCCTCTGTTCATCTCTTCTTGACTAGTCAAGGTCGGGCTGTGAAGGAGGAGATAGATGGGCCATCCTGTCCCCACAACAATCCCCTGCGATGCTCGTCTTGCCGATTGCCGCCTATGGGGGCATGGAATCAGCTTCCCTGGGCTAGATGGTCTCAGGGCCTCCCACCTTCCCCTTGGGGCATGGGTTCCCTGCTTTGGGCTCCCCCACTTTGGGATCCCACACTGTCTTCATTTTCTCACAGCACAGGACTCAGGACTGACCAGGGGCTCCCAGGCAGGGGTAGGGGTCAGTTCCTGGCCTAGGCAGGCAGGGGATGACTATTCTAACGATGCCCAGCTGACAACAGAGTCTGCGTAGGTTGGCAGCTGCTCTTCTGCCCTTGACTCCCACCCCACCCTGAATGTGCGCATGTCCTTCTTCCATAAGGAGAGGAAACAACCTGAGTACACTGCTTAGGTCCTTTGCTGACCCCTCAACCCCACATCTGCTGTCCATCCTCAGCCCAGTTGTCCTTTGAAGACCATGATGTGACACAACCCTCCTTGTCACCAAATTGAGTGAACAACCCACAGATGATTTCCTCATGCATGCAGGACCCTGTGCTGAGGCCCAGAGCTAACTTTGTTCCTGGTCTGGAGGGTCTCATAGCTTGATGGAGGATCCAAACTCAAACACAGGCTGTGACGAGCCTGTGGATGCTGGGCTGTGGGGCCTCAGGCAGGATCATAACCCTGGGAAGAACCACAGTGAGGTTTGAAGAAGATCAGGTGCTCTCCTGCAGGCACAAAGGACGTGAACTGCATAGTGAAGACGCGGGAAGGGAGCTGTGGCCTGCAGAGGAACGGACAGTGGGAGGGAGTTGAGGCCAGCTCACACCCAAGGGCCAAAATGCCAGGCTGTGGAGATTGCTTCTCGTCTCTGGGCCAAGCTTTTGGTGGGAGAGGGACTCCCTCTCTGTGTTTCTGAGTGCTCCAGAAAGTTCCTGCTGGAGAGTAGTGACTGCAAAGGAGGGATCATTCTATGGCTGCTGTTCTGCCTTGGGCTGGGCGAGGAGAGGACCTGTGAGAGGTTGGATTGGCAGGACTTGGTGACTGGGGGTGGGTGGGTAGGGGTGCAGAGAGGACTGGGAGGTGCTCTGGAAGGTGGGGTCCATGCCCTCCCATGAAGAGCCTGGGTAGCTGCTTAGCACCATCCTCATGGCACCCTGGTGTGGGGTGGAGCTTCTGGCAGGGCATGGGCTCTCTGGAGAGGTGGACTGGGCAGCTGTCTGGGTTGGTCAGGGCAGCATCCAGGAGAAGAGGCAGAGGACAGATAGGGGGAAGGCTACGCGTCTGGCCAGAGCCTGTGGGCAGCCCTTACCTCGCCAGCTGGGAGAACACAAGTCTGGCCCCACTGGCTTCTAGTAGCTGCCCTGCCCTCCCAATTTAATGGTTTCATTTTACATTTTATTTAAACTTCACAAGGGTTTTGTGTCATAGACACTATTAGCCCATTTTGTAGCTTAGTGCACTGAGGTTCAGAGAGGTTAAGTAATCTGCCAAAGCTAGGAAGTGAGCCTTGCCTGTCTGCCTCCCCTCCAAGGGCTCTTTCTCTGGGATAGAACAAAGTGGCTAAGGAGGACAAGGCCTTCCGTCTTCAGTCTCTGCATGACTGTCATGGGGAGCAGGGTGACAAGCAAGTGGATTGAGCCCCAGAGCAGGAGCTGGGATCAGAAAAGTACACTGGGGGGGGGGGGGGGGGGCGTGGGGGGCAGGGAGAAAGGGGAAGTGGTTTATGGTTTGTAGCACAGCTCATGTCCAGTAGGTGGCACCCAGCCTTTGCAATCCTAATCTCCCCAGGGATCAGAGAAGGCAGGGGTGTGTTGTTGAGCAGGCCTGGCTCCAATTCACCCCTGTAAGCCCCTTCAGACTCACACACACAGTGGCATTCCCACACACACACGGCCTCATGTGCTCATTCTTTTACACAGACTCCACTACACACACTCGACACAGCCTACACTCTATACAGACTCCCCAGGGAAAATGGGAAATGCTTCCAGGGGAATACCAGCACCTGTAGGTGCTCTCTGAACAGGACAGAAGTCCATCAGTTGTACCTGAATTGGACCCTTTGTCCCCTGGGGGTGTCTACCAGCTGAATAATCTCCCTCTGCAGAAGGTCCCTGGGAAAACAGGGTCAGCCTTGTGATTAGGCATGGGCAGAACTGAGGCCACCCACCCATCTTGTGTACAAAATAATTGCAAGGGAGCATTGGAAGTCTTGTCCTATGCTCACCAGGTGAGAGAAGCAGAGCAGGACAGGAGGAGGCTGGGGGCCCTCAGAGGGTCTTGAAGTTTGGATGGGGAGGTTAGGTGGGAGAGGACGTAAAGGACACTGCACACAGAGCAGAAAAGCAGGCCAGGAGGTGGGGACTTGCAAGAGGCTGTGCAAAAGGCCTCGGTCCACCCTCACCGCTGAACCTCCCAGGGCTCAGTCTTCTTGAAACAGGAGTGAGTGAGGGTTGGGGAGGGGGACGGGGAGTTTGGAGTGAGGGTCCTGGGTGTGGGGAGGGGAAGTGAGCCATGGAACGTATGAGGTGGCCAGATGGGGTGGGATTATGTTGAGAGAGGATGGTGAGAGGGTTTTGTTTTTATTTTTACCACTTCACTGTGGCCTCCTAGGATGGTCCAGGTCCAGGGAAGAGAAGGCATGAGATGCTGCCTCTGAGCAGGAGCTGGGCCCCCACAGGGAACAGGGAAGCCCTCAAGGCCAGGACCTGGACCATACCTGGGGAAAGAAGGGAGTATTGGGTCAGGGAGAAGGGGTCTGGGAAGGAGAGGATGAGACAGCCTGAAGGGTGTGGGGAGGATCAAGTATGTCCAGGGAGGCCTCTCACCTGACCAAAGTTCTCACTTCTGGGTTCTTCCCTGAAACACAGAGCGAGAGACTGGCACCCGCACTCCTCGGCTCTGTTTGCAATCCCTCTGGGGCTTTCTCTTCTCTCCTGGCAGGATGAGCATTAGGATTCCTCACTGGTCTTAGTTTTCCTGTTCGTAACCATAAACTGGGAAGATGAACCCTACTGGAGACCTTGAGGTTATAGGAAGGTGCTCTGGGGGGAGGCTGCCTTGTTTTGGGAGTTGCGTATGAGTGAAATCTGGGTATAGATGGCCCAGGCAGATTGTTCTATGAGGAAATACCAGGATGAGTCGATACAGGAAGCAATGAGCCAAATTTGGAGGTCAGCGGGTCAGATGTGAGAATGGGCAGTGTGGTGACTTCCTGCCAAGATGGCTATCCATCTCAATCCCTAAATTGTCCCTGGAGAAACCACAGAACTGAGTGGGAAGAGTGGGATTCTAGGAACGAACAACAGCACCCTGGGGTGGACTGGGGTAGGGAGAGATAAAAGTGAGGAGCTGGGTTGGAGGAGAGTACTAGCATCACCCATGCTGCCTTGGACAATCACTGCCTGCCCTCCCAGCCCTGCACCTTCAGGGAGATGCCTCCTCTTGATAGTGCTTCCCTGCAGGAGGGTCCCAGTCAGAGAAGGTGCTTGCAGAAGAAGGTGCCTGACTGTGTCTGTGTGGTGCCTGGTGCTCACCTGCTTTATGTCAGGACCCCAACACAGACCAGGGCCTGCCTTCAGCTCACCCCCAAACCATATTCCCAGTTGGAATCACGGGGTCCCCAAGGGAAACACTGGCCGCCTGGTTGAGAGCATACACCAACTAAGCAACACACATCTGAGGGTGACTTGCTGGAACAGATGGGTTCTGCATTTAAATGCTTTAAATTTACTTAAGGACGTAAGAGAAGATAATAGCAACATGAAGTAAGAATAAGAAAGCATTTGTAAAAAATAAAAAGAACCAAGTAGGGGCATCAGGTATGAAGTAAAGAAGGCAACAGATGAAATGATCAGTGAATTTTGAGAATCAGGTGAGAAAACTCTCAACATAGGCAATAGGAAATGAATCAAAAAATAGGGTAAGAGAAACAATAAGAGATGTGGTGGACGAAAGTAGAAGTGTCAACATCCAGATAATAAGCTGCTCAGAGGAGAAGGCAAAAAAACTGGAAGACCTAAGATAAAAATGGATCAGAGAATGTCAATCAAGGGAGGTAAAGGAAAATCATAAGCACATACACAATTTAAGACAAACAATACAAAGAGAAAATTCTGAAAAATTTCCCAAGAGGAAATGCAGTTCACCTGAAAGGAGAAGGAATCAGGTTTTCATGAGAGTTCTCAACCACATTCTTTGCTGGTTGGAATGCAAAAGGGCAAAGCCAAAGAACATGTGCACGTCCTCTGAACTATGTGGTCTGTGCACATACAGAGTATCTGAAAAACAGACCATCTATGAGGCCACATGGGGGACTAAAAACTCCAAAGAATAAATGTGCCACAATGTTTTCTGATCATAATACTATTGTAGGTATTAAAGGACATTGATAACAAACTACTGGCCAAATTTGCATGTATTTGGACATTGGTTTGCATATTATTAAATTATCCATGGGTTAAAAAACTATAATGGAAATTATGAAATTCTTAAAATTAGATTATTAAAAAATGTTTACTACACATTCACATTTGTGAAATGACCAAAGCCATTTCAAATAACAAATGAATGTATTTTTTTTTTTTATCTTTAAATTCATTTGTCAGGAAAAGAAGACTCTATGGGCTAGGGCTGTAGTTCGGTGGCAAAGCGCTTGCCTAGCATGTGCAAGGCACTGGGTTCAGTCCTCAGCACCACATAAAAATAAACAAATAAAATAAAGGCATTCTATCCATCTACAACTACAAAAAAAATTTTAAAAAGAAGACTCTAAAAACAAGTGAAATAAATGAGCTAAACACTCAACTCAAGAGGCTGAACAAGAGAGCAAAAGAGCAGAAAAAGAAGAAAAAAAATAAACATGGGGCAGAAATAAATAACCTAGAGAATATCAGCAATAACAATTAGAGAAGGTTCCAAAGCCAAATGCTGTTTCTTTGAAAAGATTAATAAGATTGACCCTAGCAAGATTAATCACTAAAACAAGCACACACAAAAAGAAAGATGAGAATGTACTAAATATAGAACAAACCCCAGACAATATTTAGTGAATCCAGAGAGGTTAAAAACATAATAAAAAACATAATAAATTCACAATAGCCAAACTATGGAACCAGCCTAGGTGTCCACTAATGTATAAATGGATAAAGAAAATGTGGCATATATACACAATGGAGTTTTATTCAGCTATAAAGAAAAGTGAAATTATGTCATTTGCAGGAAAATGGATGGAACTTAAGACCATTATGTTAAGTGAAATAAGCCAAACTCAGGAGGTCAGGGGTCATAAGTTTTCTCTCATATGTGGAAGCAGGAGAGGACAAAGGAAAGAAAGATGTTGAGAGGGGATCTCATGAAAATGGAGGGGAGATCCGTAGAGGGAAGAGACTAGGGGGAGGGACAAGGGAAGGGTACAGAGAAGTACTAGGGAATGATATCGTCCAAATTGTTTTGTTACACTGTGTGCAGGTACAACTACATAACAACAAATCCCACCATTATGTACAATTATAGTGCATAAATAAAAACATGAGAAAAAAAAGAGGTAATAAAAAAACATAATAACTACAGATTCTTTTGAGGTGCATAGGCATGATGATTGGGTGTTTGCTCCATTGTGTGAGATGTACCTCCCTCTACCCCCTGCTATAACAGCTGCACATTGCTAGTCCCATGAGAAGAAAGAAATGAAGAATTACAATTTGAAAACCTGGATGAAGTAGATACATTTCTAGAAAAATAGGAGATTTACAGGATGTAAAACTTGAATAGATCAATGTGTATTAAAGGAATGACATTGTAGTTAACAGCCTCCCTTCCTCAAAAAATTCCTCTTCCAGATAGCTTTTCAGATGAGTTTCTAATTCATATAAAATGTTCCGGAAGAAAAGTTAAGCTGCCAGCTCATTTAATAAAATTAACCTGTCCTTGATTTCCAAATGAGATAATAATGCAAAAAATAGATAATGCAAGATTAGCTCAGTTTTGCCTTTGAATTTAGATGCAAAAATCCCATATAAAATACTAGCTAACCAGATGCAACAGAATATTTTAAGATGCATCAAAATCAGATGGAAAAATTTCCATCTCAATAAACCTACCAATGTAATTCACAATATTAATAGACTTATTGAGAAAAATCATATGATTCTTTCAATTGGTGTGGGAAAAGTATTTAATATAGTTAATATTAATTTGTGCTTTTAAAAAATTCAACAAATTTGGATTACATGGGGATTAACTTGGAAAAGGTAATATTCCAAAAAATTTCAGCAATCATTGAAACCATTTTAGTCAATATGTTGTTCTTATGAACAAAAATAAGGCAGGAATGGCCACTATCACCAATACTGTCTATCTCAGGGCTGGAGGTCTCAGTCAATGCTCTAATGAAAGGAAGAGAAGAGGTGCATATTTTGGAAGGACCAGATGAAACTGTCATTTTTCACAGATGATACATTCCGCTTGCTAGAAAACAAACAGAAATAATAGACAAACAGAACTGAGAGTGCATCAATGTTGTTGGTATTAAGATAAAAATCAATAGCCTTTGGTAAGAACCAAGAAGAAAACACAATTTAAAAATAAGGGCTGGGCCTACTCAGAAGGTCAAGGGTCATACGTTTTCTCTCATGTGTGGAAGCTAGAGAGGAAAAAGGAAAAGATAGTTGGGGATGGATTTCATGAAAATCAAAGGGAGATCAATAGAGTAGATTAAAGGGACCATGGGGTGGGAAGAAGGTAAGGAAAGGGGAAATACTGGGGAATAATATTGGCCAAATTATATTGTTACACTGTGTGCATGTACAACTATGTAACAACAAATTCCACCATTATGTCCAACTATAACATACCAATAAAATATATGTAAAAATTTTTTTTAAAAAAAGGGCTGGGGAGGGCTGGGGTTGTTGCTCAGTTGTAGAGTGCTTGCCTAGCATGTGTGAGGCCCTGGGTTCCATCCTCAGCACCACATAGAGATAAATAAAATAAAGGTATTGTGTCCATTTTTAACTAAAAAAAATATTTAAAGAAAAAGAGCTAGGGATATAGCTCAGTGGTAGAGTATTTGTCTAGCATGTGGGAGGTCCTGTGTTCAATACCCCATACTGTGTAAAAAAAAAAAAAAGAAGAAAGAAAGAAAAAGAAAAAAAAAAGTATGCCACTCACTATAGCTATAAAACATCTTAGAAATTAACTTAGGCAAGAATACAATGCAATCTTCTTTAGGACAGAATCTTGAACTCTGATTGGAAACGTAGGAGATTATTTGAATAATGGAAAAGCATTCCATACTCTGGATGGGATGATTTAATATTGTTATAAATTAATTATCCCAAAAGTAATCTAAATATTTGATACCATCCCTATTCAAATTCTTGCTAGATTTCTCAAGCCTCTTAATAAACTCCTATAAATATATATATACAGAGAAAGAAAAGTCTGTGAATAGGATGTAATTTAAAAAGTGATTACTGGTACATGACAAAGGAACAGAACGGGCCAAAGGAACAGAACAGAGAGTTCAGAGAGGAGCATACATATAAATAGGAATTCCATGATACTACACAATAAAAGTGGGAGCAGAACCCAGAGAAGTATGGATTGTTGAGAAAACTCACCAGGATATTGAAAAAAAAAAAAAAAAAAAAGAAAGAAAGAAAGAAAGAAAAGAAAAAAACTGAGCCAGGCACAGCAGTGCATACCTGTAATCCTAGCTACTAGATAAATTGAGCCAGGAGGACCACAAGTTCAAGGCCAGCCTGGGCAACTTACAGACTCTATTTCAAAATAAAATAGCCAGGAATGTGGCTCAGTGGTACAGTGTTTGCTTAGCATGGGCGAGGTCCTGGGCTCAATCCCAGTGCTGCCAAAAAATAAAAATAAAAGAAAGAAAGGAAAGGAAACTGAATCAGTACTTAACATCATATATGCAGTGGATGCCACATGGACTACAGACAAAACATGAAAAGTAAAAAGTATTAAATTAAGAAAATGTAGTCGAGCTTTGTGAGCATTGAGGACAAGCTATAATGAAGAACAATTTGTGAATTAAATTACATTGAACTTGTAGATTTCTGGTCAGTGACATATATCATGGATAAAGTTAATAGAGAGCTGATAGAATGGGAGAAGTTATTTGCAAAGTTTAAAATTGACAAGGGGCTAATGTCTGTAATATATGAGAAATTCTTGTAAGTCTACAAGATGATAGCAACCCCAGTAGGAGGAAATAGAAAAGAGAAGGGGGGGGGAGGGAGAAATCACCGGAATAAGTAATTTATGGAAAAGGAAACTCAAAGGACTTGGAAAGGATGCTCAAACTTATTGGTTATCAGAGAAACAGAAATGGAAAAAATAAAGCTATTTTCTATCTATTAGACTGGCAGAAATCAGAAAGTCAGATGTCAACTGTGGACAGGGGTGAGGGAAATTGGAGCATTGACACTGTCATTGGGAATGAGGATGGATGCAGCCCTCTGGACAGCAGCCTGGTGGTACTCACTCAAATTAATATGTGTATGCTCTGTGACCCACAGTGCTACAGTGCCACTCCACTCCTGGCTATGAATATTTGTAGCCCAGAGAAACCTTGGGCTACAAGAATGAGGATGCTGACTGCAGACCCAGTATGTTGTTGGGAAAAATGGGGTGTATGTGCATCATGGAGTCCTGTGTAGCAGGGAGGGGATAGTGAATGTATAGATGTACATATAGCAACATGAATCCTAAAAAACTATTATAGGGAAAAAAAAAAACGGAGAAAGAGAGTGAGATTTATCATACGGTACAATTTACATAATTAAAATGTAGGTTTTCAGAATTATGACTTTCACCTTATAAGATTCCCATGAGCAAAAGGTTAGACACAGATGGGCATGGCGATATATACCTACAATTCTGACTACTCAGGAGGCTGAGGCAGGAGGATTGCAAGTTGGAGGCTAGCCTGAACAACTTAGTGAAACTCTGTCTCAAAAAGGAAGAAGGGTCTGGGGGTGTAGCTCAGTGTTAGAGCACTTACCTTGCATGTATGAGGCCTTGGTTTTGATCCCTAGTCCTGCTTGAAAAAAAAAAAAAAATAAAAAAGAAGAATAAGAAGAAAAAGAAATGTCAGACATTAAGTTCATGATTACTTTTGAGGAAGAAAGGGAAGAATGGGGGATAAAAAGGAATAATTAAAATAATATCAGGGCCTTAGATGGGCCAATGATGGGTCAATGCAGTGAACTCTGCACCTGAGGTCCAGAGAAACAAACAAGGTACACACCGGAGGTGAACGGGCCTCCACCAGTCTTCTCCGATTGTTCTTGTTATAGAACTTTTCTGCCTGGGGGCAGAGAGTTGAAGACAGTGCCTGATTCCTGGCCTGCTGAAAGCCTCTATCAATACTTACTGGGTGTATGAAGGAAGAAGTAGATGGCCAGGCAGAGGAACACCAGTTAAAAGAGAAATGAGCAAATGACTGAAGCAGTAAGTCCAGGAGTGAATGGGTAAGTGGGCCACTGAAAGAATGTGTGGCAGCATGACTGGGTGAGTGGATAAAAAGGTAAATAAATGATCAGAGGGTTCTGGTGAGCCAGTGTGTGGATGAATAGGTGAGTAAATTCATGAAGAACAAATGAGGGAGGTTGACCCACTTGCCTGGACCTTGGGGATAGCTCACCAGAGGGTGACACAGTTGATGTGGCTGAAGGTCTGCTGGGTGCACAGAAGGGTCACGGGGCTCCATGCCTGCACCCTGGCAGGAGAAGTTGGTAACCACAAAACCACCCAGGGTGGAGGGGTTAGTCTCTCTTGGGAAGACTGACAGGGCCTGGATGGAGGCTCTAAGGCAGGTCTGCAGGGAGAAGAATGCAGCATCCCAAGCCTGAGGGCCACCCCTGCCTGCACAGCTGTTGGGCAGAAGTCCCCATCCTCCCAGGTACCAAGTAAACACAGTCCACACCTGGGGATACCACCTTCCTGGGGGCCCTGCAGCAGTCCTTCTTCCCCTGCAGAGCTGAGATCCTGGGTCAGGTAAAAATGCAGGGCCTTGAGGGAAACACCTCTTAAAAAGCTCCTGAGAACCTTTGCCTGTCCATGAACCTTGGTTCAGCTCCCAGTTCAGGTGTTGGGTGAGTTGATATGGGTCAGGAATGGGCTTGGAAGCCTGACTGGGGTGGGGGAGAGAGAATGTTGTATTGGGGGGATAGGAGTGGGGAGAGGCAGGGCAGGGTTCCCCCTGTGAGTGCTCCAGGCCTCCTGGGCCATCTCCCAGGCTTCCTGAAGCCCACATAGGCGTCATCCAAAGTGTGCAGAGCTGGGATCACGACAGTGAAGCCCCAAGCTTGGGGCAGAAATGACCTGAGCTGAGCCAACCTGTATCCCAAGCCTGAACTGAGGATTTTCCTGTGTTTATCTTGTTTATTATCAGCAATCCCTTCAAATGAATTTGAAAACAGATACTCACAGGGGCCATTTAATCTACCTAAGGCCACCAAGCAAGGAACTGGTGGTGCCTGGACTCAAACTTCAAAGCTGTGCGTCCATCTCCTCCCTCAAAGTCTGTGCCCAGTTCCTACCCAAAATAGTACCTGAGGCCAGGTGGGGCAGGTGGTCCTTGGGCTGGCAGAGTATCTGTGCCAGCTGCAGCCAAGTGGAGCCACCAAGACTGCCAGGAGCTTCCTCATCTCTTTAGTGTTGGCTGGAAGAAAAAAACAATCTCATAACTGGGAGGCCCTCCCAAGAAAGAGCAGGTAATATTGTCCCTTTGTTGGCAAGAGAGACTGAGGCCCAGAAGCTCAGTTGGCAGGAACTCTCACGATAGTGGGGCTTAAAGAACACACCCAGGGTCATCTGAGGAAACTGAGATAATAAAGGGACAAGAACTCCTAAGATCACACAAAGATCCAGAGGCAGAGCACAGCTGGGTATCAGTTGCCACTTCCTGACCCACGATTCTCTCCCCTGTTCCAGGGACAGCAGTGTTTGGTCTCTCGAGTCACCAACCTTGGACCCCACACAGCGTTGGAAAACTAAAATGATATTTTCCTGGTCTCCATTACAGTTTGGGTTTCTTGTACAGCCTAGTTTCCCTCAAGAAGCTGCCCCCCATAAGATATGGAGGGGGTAGGGCATCATGGGCATTGATGACTGCATGCAGGCAAGGTAGAATCATCTAGAAAGCTGCTGTGATGAAGGTGTCTGGATATTCCATGAATACCCAAGAGGAATTTCTAGGATCTAGCGCCTCACCTAGGTGCTAAAGTTATAGGTGGTAGGGTGGTGAGATTGTATCCACTAGAAAATTCTTGAGGTGTGGTTGGGCATTCTGGGCAGCCACATTGTCCCTTACTGTTGTCTTTGGGAAACACTGAACCTGGGTCTCATCTCTTGCTTAAACCTGTGTGGCATGTACAACTAAGGATCCTAACTGGGACAGTTTCTCTCAAATTGAATTGGATGCCATTATCTGTCCCCTCCAATAAAACCTGAGCTCTTTGACGGGGGACTGTTTGTTTATTTCTGTTTCCGTAGCACCCAGACAGAACACCCGATGGTATGCACTCAGCAAGAAAATCACTGAATCCTTAAATGAAATGTTAGTCGCTACTATTACAAATCCAATCAGAGAGATTATATCTACAGAGGAGCCTAGGGCTGGCCTGCACATCTTCAGGAATATCTCAGTGGCGATCATGGCCAGCAAGAGTCACTCCATTCAACTGAAGATAATAGTCTGCTCAGTAAAACCAGTCTGCATATCGAACAGTCAGGCCTCCCATCAGAGGAAATCATGTTCACAGTGGAATCATGCTTGCGTGACCAGTCCTGAACATCTATCAAACCAAACTAGCTTCCAGGACACCGCAGGCTCGAGGATGCAAAATGATTTTCACTATGAATGAGGCTTATAGGTAGAGGAAAAGAACCAAAATTTATATGACATTGCCATCAAATCAATTTTAAAAGATCATGGATGGAAATTCTCCTTAACGAAACACCTGCCCCTAAACACCTGTTTTCATCTCTTCATGTGATCTGTGATTCCTTATCTGAGTCCTCCTAGTGATCAAAACACAGGACGCCAATTTTGTGTTCTTTCTGATTCTTTTCATAGCATTTCCCATGACGCCTTCTAAGTTGCTAGATGAGCCTCACACGGCCCCTCCTGCTGGATGGCAGACAGCCCACCAAGGGAAGCCGGAGGCAGCAGAACACGGTGGTGAAGGGTGTGGCCTCCAGTGTAGGCAGGCCTGGTTCAAACCCCTGCTCTGCCATTTCCTTGCTCAATTTGTGCCTCAGTTTTCTCATCTATGAAATAGGAATAACGATAAACCCTCTGCAGGCTGTCGTGAAGATGAGATGAGCACAGGCGTGAGGGACTGCCTGCTGTCAAAAATACAGGGCTTTGCAAAGTGCATTTCTGGAAAAAAAAGAGGGAGAAGAGCTTCATCTTTGGGTAGAGATGTCAGAAGGGACATCCCAGGAAGAAAAGATTTGACTCAGAAAGGGCATAATAGTCTTGAGTTCCAAACAGAAGAGTCTGGGGGCATTCCAGAGGTTGGTATCATTGGTTGTAGGTTGAATGGTGGCCACCTCTTCCCCCAGTACATATATTGAAATCCTAACCTCCAGTTCCTATGTAGGTGACTTTTTTTTTTTTTAAATAGGGTCTTTGCAGATGTGATCACATTAAATCCAGTGACTGATGTCCTTGTAAGAGGAGAGGGACACAGATTCACAGGAAGAAAGCAGAGATTGCAGTGATGCTGCCACAAGCTTATATGATCTGAATGTGTCCCCCAAGATTCATGTGTGGAGATTTGAATGCCCAGTGCAACCATGTTGAGAGGGGGTCCTTTTGGTCACGAGGGAGGTTAATGTCATTATTGTGGAAGTGGGTTCATTATTGCAAGAATGTTGTAAAAGCCAGTCGGCCCCGTCTTGCTCTTACACTCTTGTCCTTCTGCCTACAGCCACGGAATGACGCAGCATGAAGTCCCTTGCTAGATGCCAGTCCCTTGATCTTGGACTTCCCAGTCTCCAGAACTGTGAGTCAAAGAAATTTCTGTTCCCTATAAATTACCCAGTCTCAGTTCCAGGGCAGCACAAAGCAGACTGAGATGCGAGGCAAGGAAAGTCAAGGACTGCTGCCAACCACCCAAAGATGGAAGAAGCGTGGAAAGATCCTCCTTTAAAGCCTCCAGGGAGAGCATGACCCTGCCAACACGGTGATTTCAGACTTTTAGCCTCTGGAACTGTGAGAAATAAATAGCTGTTGTTTAAAGCCACACAGTTTGTGGTTACAGCAGCCCTAGGAAAGACAGCGAGTGAGGCAGGGGAGGAGTCCCTCAGGTCACAGAGCACAGATGGACTGGAGGGAGCAGGAGAAAAGAGGACCGTCATTTTCCAGCTGTGGCATCCTGAATGCAGATGGCAAAACAGTTCAATCACTGAAGACCATTTGGGACAAGTGCACAGAAGCTTGGCCCCCTGTCTCATAGCGGATGGCCCTCGGTGCAACCTGTACTTTCCACTCCAGACAGCCAAGGCTGGAGTTACCCTGGGCCACCTTCTTCCTTGGCTCTTTCCTCACCCCTTTCCTCTTCTGCTTGTCTTATCCCCTTCCCAGGACTGCCAATGAACACTCTCATCTGTCAGCTGTGTAGTCATATGTCACTCAGAGAGTGGTCATTGCACATTTCCCCAGGTCCAGCCCTGTGCTAGCTGTTGGGGTAGGGGTGGTACAGAAAAATTAAGGGAGCGATCCTGCCCTATGGAAGCTCACAGTAACCTGTACATTAGCTAATTGATTAATGAACTAATTAGTTCAAGACAAATTTATTTGGACTGCTGAGGATTGGACCCAGTAACACTCTATCACTGGGCTACATCCTGCCCCCCCCCTTTTAAAATATTTTTTTAGTTGTCAATGGATATTTATTTATTTATTTATTTATTTATTTATATGTGGTGCTGAGGATTGAACTCAGGGCCTCACACATGCCAGGCAAGTGTTCTACCACTGAGCCACAACCCCAGCCCATCCTGGCCCTTTTTAAAACTTATTTTGAAACAGGTTCTCACTAAGTTGCCCAGGCTGGCCTCAAACTTGTGATCTTCCTGCCTCAGCTTCCCAAACTGCTGAGACTACAGGTCTATGCCACTGTGCACAGATAGTTTGGCACATTTTTTGAAGACATACTCTGTGCTACTCCTGGCCAGACTTCAAAAAGTTTGCAGAGGTAAACAAAACCAGGAGCCAAGTTACAGAGCAAAGCATCAGCTTACCTGTTAATGTATAACTGGGTTATGATTATTGCAAGAGCTCATTTTGATTAACTTCAGTCTAATGACCTAGAATACTGGCTCATATTTGCTTTCTTTTCAGATATAGGCTGTCTTCCTGGTATGTTTATGAACTGAGGATGACCCAGTTATTGCTTCCCCTGCCTCAAAACTGCTGAGACTACAGGTCTATGCCACTGTGCACAGATAGTTTGGCACATTTTTTGAAGACATACTCTGTGCTACTCCTGGCCAGACTTCAAAAAGTTTGCAGAGGTAAACAAAACCAGGAGCCAAGTTACAGAGCAAGCATCAGCTTACCTGTTAATGTATAACTGGGTTATGATTATTGCAAGAGCTCATTTTGATTAACTTCAGTCTAATGACCTAGAATACTGGCTCATATTTGCTTTCTTTTCAGATATAGGCTGTCTTCCTGGTATGTTTATGAACTGAGGATTGGACCCAGTAACACTCTATGAACTGCAGCATTTGTACAAACAGTACAGGTTGCCTAGAACAAGGACTGCTCGTGGAGGAAGAATTTAAACTCATAGAGAAAAAATTAAGCTAGCAATTTAATCCTGATGTTTTATCAGGGGTACTAATTGATCTTCTGTATTTTAAAATGGGATGTAGCTATCCTGAAATTACATCAGACAGAATGTTAAGGCTTTCTTGTATGTTTGAGTTCTTCCAGAGAACAGAAACAATGACTAACTATCCAAATGCCTTCAGGATTTCTGACCTTGTTATGTTTGTTGTATTTATCTCCTGGAATTCATGTGTGTACTACTCCATTTCCAAAGCTTTTAGAATGGCTTGGAACAGTCTATCCTGATGTTAATAATCCTGAATTTGGCCATGGGGCTAAAAAGTAGGTATACCTGTTTTTACTGGTTTACAATGACTTTGACTCCCTTTGGCACAATATCACCTCCTGTGAGGGATTCTGAGTGTCTTCATGTGATTAATTTATTTTGGAGAATTATCTTTTGCTACTATCATTGGTAACATTGGTTCTATGATTTCCAATATGAATGTAGTCCTTATTAAATGGCTCAACTACCTGTGGAATAACAACGACAAAAGCAGTTGACAAGAAGGAAGTCTTGAGATATCTACCTGATAAACTGAGAGCAGAAATGGCCATCAATGTTCATTGAAACACATTAACAAAATTTTTCCTGACTTTGAAGCTGGTCTGTTGGTAGAGTTGGACCCCAAGTCTATGGTCCTGAAGATAATCACAGTTGCAATCAGGGGATATTCGGTGAGGGAGGTACATCATCAGGGAAGGAAAACTCACCGTGGTGGCAGATGATGGAATCACTCAGTTTATGGGGTTGAGTGTTGGCAAGTCCTTTGGGGAGTTCAGCATACTTAACATTAAAGGCAGAAAAACTGGCAACCAGAGAGTGACCTCCCAGTGCTTGGGAGGCTGAGGCAGGAGGATGGCAAGTTCAAAGTCAGCCTCAGCAACTTAGTGAGGCCCTAAGCAACTTAGCAAGACCCTGTCTCAAAATAAAATATAAAAAAAAAAAGAAAGAAAGAAAGAAAAAGAAAAAGTATTTGCTACTCAGACTTGTTCTGTCTGTCAAAGATGACCTCATGGAAGCTGTCTGAGTACCTAGATACTAATCCTTCTAGAAGAGAAAGGGAAGCAAATCTTGATGAAAGAGCTACTGGATATAAATATTGTAAATATCAGAAGTGAGCCTACAGAACTGGACGAGAAGGTCATCTTAATGAATGGGTCAGTATTCCTCCTACAGAAAAAGTTTGCCTGAATCCTGGCTGAGTATGAGTCAGTGCAGGAGAAACTGAAGCGAAGATTCACCAAGGTTGAGAAATTTCTGAAACTGCTATTAACACAGAATGTTCAGCTATGGAAGAATCTGGAGTGAAAAGTGGGCTCCGAATGCTCTGAATCTACACAGGACTGAGAAACTGGTCATTGACAAGGACATACCTCATGATCCTTTTGGTCATGTGCCTAAATACAACTATAATTTGGAAAATGTACTTTGGTGCAGGATGAAGGTCCACATGCTCATGTGACATACTATGATTAAATAATCATTGTATCTTGGGAATTATTTTACAGTAGATAACGTGTAAGGACATACACTGATTAATTGTATCTTCTGTTTTGTAAACATAAACTCCTTTTATATAATAATTTTATAAAAGTGGCCAAGTATTCCTCCCTTTCAGCAATGTGCATTGTTGAGGAGTAAAATGAATTCAGAATGATTGGGAATTACCATGGACATCATATTCAGGATACCATATTTAAAAGAGTTAGAATACAATTGTATATTTGTACAAATATATATATTTTAATATTCAAAAAAAATATATTTCATATGTATATATGAAATAGGGGCATCATGCTGTCAGACTGACTTCGTTTTGAGGCCTGCCTCTACCATTTACTAGTTGTATGACTCAGTAAATCACTTAATTTTTTTACATCTTTATGGAACATCTGTAAAATGGGGTTTATACCCCTGTCCCTAGGATGTTATACAATGTGTGATATGACACATGTAATGTCTTTAATGCATGTAATGCTGTTAGCACACAGCATTGCACATAGTCAGTGCTCAGTAAAAAGATACTATTATTGGTTCTCTATGTAAAACATATCATATGTCATTTTATCTGATTTTAACAACAGCATAAAAAGAGAATGATTATAACTTATTTTACAGTGCTGTTATATCTTATTTTGCAGGCCCATTGCAAAAATATCATATCTTATTTTGCATCCCTGTTGATTCCAAACCCAACAGCCTTTCCCCCTCTTTGGTATTGTTTGAGTGTTCAAAGTTCCATATTCAGGAAAGCTAGTCTCCTCTCTAGTTTCAGGCCTATAAATTCTGATTAGTTTAACCCAATCATGATAATACCATTCCCTAATGGAATGATGAAGGCAGTCACATGGTCCATTCCTTGCCCAGGATGTCCTGGTTTTAGAACTATTTGTTCTGTATTCCAGGAAATCCTTCAGTCCTGGGCAACTGCAAAGATTGGGTACCTTACTAGCCTTTGGGACCTGAGAAGAGTTCTACAGGTTTGTGTGCAATGGGCATATAGAAAACTTTTCTTTTGCTAAGAATAAATGGTGAAGACATATTTTGGAGGAAACGCCCTTCTACTGGATGCCTTTGTTTCTATGTGTTATATTTGGAGCTGCTGGAGCCATTTTGTGACCATGAAGGAGATAAGCAACATGCTGAAGATGGCAGATAGAGAAACAGAAAACATTGGGGTTCTTGAAGACAATTTTGTGCTGGAAACACTTAACTCAGGAATTCTTGTTGATAAAGAAACAGAAAACATTGGGGTTCTTGAAGACCATTTTGTGCTGGAAACACTTAACTCAGGAATTCTTGTTATAAGAGTAATAACCCATAATACCTACTGATATCCATTACTTACTTGCAGCCAAAAGCATCCTGATGAAAAATGGCACCCAGCTGAAAAAAGCAGAATGAGGTATGAACTCATCTCCATCCTAGTATTCATATCAATACGAAACCCTAGGACAGAAATAAATATAAGCTCTGAGAACAATTCCATTAATCTAAGATAGCATTTCTCAAAGTGTGCTACTTCCCTGGGATGCTTTCTGCACAAAGGAATCCATAGTCAAATGGGCTTGGGAGACACAACTTGCTATCCTCTTACCAATACATATTCATCTTGGGAAGGAAATTCTATTTATCTGGAGTTAATTCAGAGTCTCTTCAAATCATTTCAATGTGGATTTTCATTTTGTTTTTGTTTTTGTGAAGTCCCTTCCCTCTGAAGATCGCCCAGCTATTCCAAGGAGCACAGTCTGGGAACTGATCTAACAGTCACAGAGACAATCTGGAGGTGAGCCTTCATTCAGCACCAGGCCTGGATGGAAAATTACTGTCTTGGTTTGCCTGTTGTCTGATGTGATGATTAATAATGCTTCTTCCACCCATTAGAGTCCCAGTTTG
The DNA here is from genome assembly GCA_025594165.1 of Tamias sibiricus. Lineage (NCBI taxonomy): Eukaryota > Metazoa > Chordata > Mammalia > Rodentia > Sciuridae > Tamias > Tamias sibiricus. The sequence continues at coordinate 69,327,774 of CM046657.1, read as the reverse complement.
GGATCATCAGCTCAACCCTGGAGGAAGAGGAGGGTTGGATCAAGAAAGAGAGATGTGGGAGCAGCACCTGCCTTGGAAACAGAGCAGAAAGCTGTGGCCAGAGTGCCTCTGTGACGGAACCAAGATGGTACCACATGTTAGGAAGAATGACGGCAGGACAGAGTGGAACCATGCACACACTATGCATACAGAAAGGAGGGGAGAGGGGGCCTCAGTAGGGAATGGTCACTCTGGGTGGCAGAGACTTGCAGGCTGAGGAGATAGGGAGCCACCTCTGGTGACCTGGCCCCCATAGCTGGCATCCTGCCCAGCACACCATTTCCTAGGTAACAAGGAAACAGGGTTTCCTGATGCATCACCTGGGCAACAGAAACCCAGATGTGTAATGGATCTGGAAAGAGAGAGCCCTAAAAGTAGGGAAGGAAGCTCCTCAGGCCTGAGTTTGCTCATAATGCCCCCTCCAGCTATCAGGGCTTTTTAAAATTTATCATTTATCATCTGCCTCCCTCATTAGAAGGGAAGCTCTTGGAGTTCAGGTACTGAGTGTATTCTGTCCACAGGTGTATGTATCCATAGCCCCTAAAGCAGTTCCTCATCCACAGTAAAGGTCCAATAAATATTTGCTAAACAAATGAATCTGAGAGGGAGAACATATTTCTCTAAACCCCCTTCTATGGAGGATCAAAAGAGCATTAATACTTAATGAGCCTCACTGGGTGCTTGGGGCTTGCCAAGCAGTTTATCTCCTTAGCTCTCTTGCCTCTCAATGCTAATGATAAGCCAACACATCCTATTCATCGTCTGAAGCCTGTTCAAGCCCCTCATCCTGCAGGAAACATTCCCCATGCAAGGCCCTTCCCCTTTGTGGAGCCTTTCTGCGCTGTGTTCAATCCTGCACTTCACCACATGCTGCTGTCACTCCCTCAGACCACCCCCGGCCTGACTGGGAACACCTGAAAAGAGGCTGCATCTTTGCTTCCAAGTCTCCCCACAGCACCCAGAGCTGATGGAAACCAACCAATAAGCCCCTACATAGCCGTAAATGGACAGGTTTATCTTAACACTGCTTCCAGCAATGACTTCCACTTGGAACATTCTTCTGGCTGTCGTTCTCGCTGTCCTGTGGGTTCTCAGGAATGCTTTCTGCTCCAGGATGACAAGCAGGTGATTGTTTAAGTAAGCAGAGGTCTGGAGGCAGGCAGCCCAGGACTGGGCTGTGCTTCTGAGATGCCATCTGAGGCTGTGACTTGCTGTGGCTTTCTGCTCTGCCACCCTCAGTGGACTGGCTGGTTGCCTCATGGTACAAGATGGCTAAGGAAGCTTCAGGCTTTGTGTCTATATTCCATGCAGGAAGATGGGAGGAAGGGAAAGGCCAACACAATGTCTTTTTGCTCATGAAAGCAAAAGATTTCCCAGAAATTTCTAGCAAACCTTTCCTTCACTTTATTGGCCATGCTTCGTCATGTAGCCGTACCTAAACAGAAGAGAGTCTGGGAAACCAACTATTTAGGTTCTCTGGCCTCTAGTTAAGGGGATGAAGAAAAAGTGGTCTGAGAATGTGATAAAAATGTATTAGTCGGGGCTGGGATTGTGGCTCAGCGGTAGAGCGCACTCACCTAGCATGTGCGCGGCCTGGGTTCGATCCTCAGCACCACGTAAAAATAAAGGTATACAACTAAGAAATAAATAAATAATTTTTTTAAAAAAGTGTATTAGTCATTCAGCCGTGATTGCTATACACTCTGTACAAGGAAGAAAGAGAGAGAGAGAAAAAAAAAATCAGGCTTGTCATTAACTCTGACCATTCTGAAATCTTAGCATCTCAGGTGGGACCCAGGTTAGATTTATTTGTCCCTGCAGAGACATTGTAATTTCTGGACCATACAGATAGTTACAGATACAGAGTGCACAGTCTGTGTCCTTCAGTACCCCACAGTCTGGTAGGGAGGGGTGAAGGACTGGCAGAGGTAGAGTAATCATCCCAATGCTGTGTGCTCTGATGGTCTGTGTGTGGAAAGAGGTGGAAGGAGAAGTTAAATTCACCTAGTGGGGGTAGTTAGGGAAGGCTGCCCAGAAATAGTGACATATGAGATTGAAATGGTAGTTAAACATAAGTAGAAGGAGCTGGGAAGAGTCCTCCAGATAGAAGCAGGTGCATGGGCAATGATGTAGTGGTGGAAAGAGAACACGGGACATTTTGGGAACTTCGGAAAATTCTTTCACAATATAGTCTTCCAAGACCATGATCATCTTGACTTTCTGCAGATCGCTCTGGTCCACTGTGTTGAAGTCATCAAACCAACTGGATCTAGTAATCAGGAATATGGCATTACTCTGAATATTCTAATAAGACACATGTGTCAGAGGATGAGAGATAAACCTTACAAAGATTCAGGAACCTACTATGTAAGTGAAGGTTTTAGGAATCCAACTTTGAGATATGCTGGCATTTCCCTTCTAAGGTAAAGAACAAGTTATTGCACCATATAATTAAGCAAGATATGCATGTCAGTTGGGGTATTTGGATTTGGGATGCAGCGTATGTCACGTGGAAGATTCTATTTCAATACTAAGTAGTTGGAATTCTAACAAAGAGAGAAAGAGCGCTTTGCCTGAGGACGAGGTTACGTGGCAAGCTGCTCTGTCACTTTACTGCAGTGTTAGAAGGATCCATGGAGATAGGAGGAGTCTCTGGCTAGCTTCCATGGGAGATGCACGGCATAGACCTCTAGCTTGACCATGCCTTCTGCATCAGAGAACTATGCATTCAAAGAGCAGCTTCTGATGTACTGCTGGGCCCTGCAGAGATTGACTGAGGGACAGACATCAAGTAATTATGAGACTGGAGCTGTCCATCATGAGCTGAGTATTTACAGCCATCAAGTCATGATAAGGTCAGTCAGGCGCAGTAGCAATCCATCACGAGATGGCACTGGTACATCCAGGCCTGAGGCGTAAATGAGTTACACAAGCAGGTGGCTCAGAGCTCTGTCATGGAATCTGTTGCACCTGCAGCTCACACTTAAGGCCTCCTGGGGCTTCTCTATGACCAGATCATGGAGGGAGAAAGCATCCGGCCTGGCTTACACATGGGTAGGCTCATCTGCAGGTTGATGTGAGTGGAAAATAGACTACTGCCACCATAGCCCCAGGTGGCACAGAAAGGAGATGCTACTAGTGGATGAACAGCAGTGCATTTAGTTGTAAGTATTCTGTGGGGTGAGAAGTGACCTAAAGTAGAGATAGGCTCTTACTCCTGAGCTGTGGCTGTCCAAAGGCCTGACAGCTGCCTCGATGGAGGACAGGGGTAGAGGCATGTGGGTGGCCCTACAGGGAGTGTGCAGATGTTTGTGCTCACGTCTGTGCTCACTAGGAAGCATCCATCTCAGGAAGTACTGGATAGGATGGTGGACAGGACAACTTCTGGCAGCCAGCCTCTGACTTGGCCAGTGCCAGCAACCGACCAACCCATGAATGGAGGAATCAAAGTGGACTAGGTACTGGCCCGGCGGTGTGGCTCCCAGTCACTGAAGCCAATCTTGCAGCTGCCTCCACCAATTACCTAACATGCCAGCGACAGAGTCCAGAATGTAGCTCCATCCCTGGAGAAGAGCAAAAAAAAGTGGGCTAAAGCACAGACCCTTCTAACATGAAGGGAAGGGATTCTTGCCGATCAACTCTGTTTTGGCCTTGCAGTGGCTCTGCCAGGATCGTGTAGAGTTGACAGTGTTTCTGGTAGGTAGAACTCTGCCTCTCATTGGGGCCCGCTTGCAAAGGTGTGGCAAATAGGCTCCTTCTCACAGAATCCTCTATAGAATTTCACCTAGAATTAGCACTGAAGCCAATCTTGCAGCTGCCTCCACCAATTACCTAACATGCCAGCGACAGAGTCCAGAATGCAGCTCCATCCTGGAGAAGAGCAAAAAAAGTGGGCTAAAGCACAGACCCTTCTAACATGAAGGGAAGAGGATTCTTGCCGATAGGAATTTAAAGTCACTCTGACTCTGGTTTTGCCTTCCTTGCCTTGCAGTGGCTCTGCCAGGATCGTGTAGAGTTGACAGTGTTTCTGGTTTCCTGGGTCAGAACTCTGCCTCTCATTGCCTTAGCCTAAGGGCCCCGCTTGATGGTGACAAAGGTGTGGCAATAGGCTCCTTCTCACAGAATCCTCTATAGAATTTCACCTAGAATTAGCCTGGCCTGAAAGGTTTAGGGAAAGTTCTAGCTTGTGGGTGGGGTGCTAGCCTTGACCTCGTGGGGGTCAAGATTCTGTCCCACTGTTTTGGAGGGTGTGGAATATGGACTGAACCAATGTTTGTCACGGGGGACTCTTGTCTCCACCAGTTGGAATACAGAGGTTCAGGAACCAAAAGGTGGATGGAGAAGCCACTCCTCTTATTATCATGTCCAGTGACCCAATTATAGTTTTGTTTTGTGTTTCTACAGCTTAAGGCTCTGGTGGATGGAGAAGTCTTAGTTTCTGAGGTGAGGGGCATCTCTTCTACCAAGGGACAGGGGAATTCTCCATATGACTTGAAGCTACAGCTGCTTCCTGGATGCTTTTGGGTCTCCATGCCAGAGGTTCAGAGGCAAACATGGATCTACTCTGCTGGCAGGGTGTAGGCAACCCTGATTTTCATAAAAATCTAACCCTGAATGGGGGCAAGAAGGAGAAGGTTTGCAGCTCAGGGGATTCCTAAGGTCATCTTGGTGCTTCTACACTCTGCAATGACATGAATGGGCAATTGAGGCACCCCTGGCTTGACAAGGGCAAGGCAGCCACGGGCTCAGAGCCTTCTGGGGTAAATGGCGAGCAGCTAGACCGGCTAAAGTGCTGGGTAAGCAAAGGAAATTCAGAGTGGGCAGTGGCTAAGAGAAATGGTAAGTATCAGTGAGGAAAATGGAAATTAAAACTCCACTGAGTTGGGCATGGTAGTGCACGCCCGTAATCCCAGTGGCCAGGAGGCTGAGGCAGGAAGATTATGAGTTTAAAGCCAGCCCCAGCAACATAGTGAGGCCCTAAGCAACTCATTGAGACCCTGTCTCTAAATAACATATAAAAAAGGGGCTGGGATGTGGCTCAGTGGTTAAGCACCCCTGGGTTCAATCCCTGGTACAAAACAAACAAACAAACAAAAAATTCAGAAACCTCCACTGAAAGACCACTTCTGCCCATCAGATGAGTAATAATCTCTCTTGGTAAGGCCAAGAGGAAAAAGCACGTTCACTCAGGCTGGGAGAAGTAGAAAATGGTATCATCCTTGTGGAAGGCGAGCATGGCAACTTCTAGCAAAATGACATGCATTTCTAGGAATCTGGTCCAAATATCCCCTGCCAAAAGCTGAGTTGACATTGGCTCAAGGCCGCTCACTACAATACTGTTTGTATTTGCAAAAGACCAAGTGGAATGTCATCAAGAGAGCCACACTCCTCTATGGCAGCTCTTGGGAAGGGGTTGGAATCTGGACAGAACACCAGGTGATTTGTTTGTTTCTTGCTAATGTGCACTGAGGGCCTGCGAGGTGCATGCTGGTTTACACGCGTTACTCCATTCAAATGCTTCAATTTGTACCAGCAGTCCTAAACACAGAACCTCATGAAAACATAACCCCAATGGCAGCAATTCTCTATGCACAAGGATATTTACTGAAATATTTTTAAGAATTTTAAAAAACATTTTAAAAATTGTGTAGTTATGTGGTTTTTTAAAAAAATCCAAGCAGAAGAGAACAGCATGTAATGTAGAATGGTATCGACAATCTGCAGCTCTACACCTCCCTCCTCCAGGCTGGTCTCCAGGGGCAACCAACCCCTTTGAAGAATTCTGATTTTATGTCTTTCACGGGGTCACTTCTACATCTTTAAATAATGTGTTGTGTGACTCTGAATTCATCAGGTTTAGATATCACACATTGGCACTTCTAGTTCTAGGTTAGACCAGGACCGCTTCAAGAACAAAAACCACTTCTCTTCAAGACCCAGGACCTGGCCTCATTGAGACTGGCAGGCAGTGAATGTTAAATAAATATTTGTTAAATAAAGGAACAACCTGAATGGTCAAGGAAGAGAATGGCATTTGAAGTATAGAGAAAAGCAGGGGCAAAGACAGAGGCTCCTTCCTGACTGCAGAATCCTGAATCTAACACAGGATGGCTTTGTCCCCAGCTAAAATTACTTGATTTGCACACTCCCTTGCAGCTAACAGAGACCAGGTGATTCTGTCCTAGCCAGAGAGAGATCAGTAAAAGTTGCTGGGCGGAGCCACAGGGAAAGGTTTTCAAAAGAAACCCAAGGCCCTTGGTACATCATCTGGTCCTTTTGTCCTTCTGAATTCTTCCTTCCTGGAACAAGAATATGAAATTTGGAGGCTTGGCAGCCACTTTGTAATCACATTCTGAAGACAGAAGTACTAAACAATAAATGGAGCTTAAGTTTTGAAGATTTTTATTCAATTCTCCATTAGCCCCAGACTGCATATCTCTAGACATTATATGATCTGATCCTAACAGTGCTGTTATTTACTTAGGACCATATAAACAGGCTTTCTGTTGCTTGCTGCCATTTGCCTTCCTAACTGAGGGAGATGGAAAAAGAGTTGCAAAAAGTTGACGATACAAGGATTCATTATGCTCTTCTACTTATGTTTATTTCTAAAATTATCCACAATAAAAGGTTTAAAAGAACTATGGAAGTGAAAATACACATCCTTGCAAATATGATTTCCAAAAAGGAGTTCTGCAAGTTATGTTTGTGAGACATAACCAGGTTGTGTTATGTAACACCAAAAGTAAGGCTTTTTTTTTTTTTTTAATGGTACTAGGGATTGAACCCAGGGACACTGTACCACTGAGCCACAAACCCAGACCTTTTTTATTTTAAATTTTGAGACAGGATCTTGCAAAGTTGCCAAGGCTGGCCTCAAACTTGAGATCCTCCTGCTTTAGCCTCCCAAATCTCTGGAGTTACAGGCATTCACCACTGCGCCAGACTAGTAAGACTTTTAAATCTCTAACGAGTCTGTGATTTAATTGCTTGCCTCATCAAATTTTCCTTTTTTAGCTAGGAGGGGATCATTGGCACGGCACCTTCCTCCATATACACAAGGTGAAATAAAACTACATTGCTGGATTTTGTATTTAAATAAAGAATCTGAGAACTTTATTTCATTTAAATTAACTGGGAGCTAAGAGCAGAGGTTGATGATCCCATACTGAGCTTGAATGTAAGCCAACCAAAAGAAGGTGAAATTAACCTTCATGCACAGGATGCTTCTCGGGCCCACTTGACCCCATCAGTCCAATTGCCATTGCTGCAGCAGTCAGGCTTGTGTAGGTGGCACAATGCTGTTCCTCAGCTCTATTGTGTTTCTCTCTCACTTTCCACTCAGGGCTTCTCTGAAGCCTCAGTGGGAAATGCCCATGGGAGCTCACAGGCACTCAGGCACAGGAGCCCTAGTGTGGGCAGAACTAACGCCCCGAAGAGCAAAACTGACTAGTGGAGGATGAGAACCAGTGGACCAATCTCCCTACTTCCATCCTGCAGGCATACAATTCTGAGGTGCCCTCAGTGATGTGGGACCTAATAACTCATGAGCCCAGCCTTGCCCCAGCTTACCTCCTTTGAGTCCAGCACCCAGTTCCTGCACAAACCAACTCATCCCTCATTCATTTGGGACTTCTCCAATTTTAGCAGTGAAAGTCTCACATCTTAGGAAACGCCCCAATCCCCAGCAGACGGGGATGGCTGGCACAGTACAAGTTCCTCACTCTTGCACGCTGAAATCATCTCCCAAATGAGTTTCCTGGAGGCAGCTCCTTGTCTTGGACACTGTTTTTGAAAGGGAACCCAGGCAATGACAGACAATTTATTTGGGTCTTGCTTATCTCTGAGATGTTTCTAGCCAGCTCAGAAAAGGGCATCAAGTAACAGCTGGCTAGATCATCAACAAGGGATCTGAAGCAAAAACCTGCAGTGCTTCTTCCTGCTGTCGTGGATGGCTGTTTTTTGTTTTGTTTTGGTACTGGGGATTGAACTCAGGGGCACTCGACCACTGGGTCACATCCCCAGCCCTTTTTTTGTATTTTATCAGAGACAGGGTCTCACTGAGTTGCTAAGTGCCTTGCCATTGCTGAGGCTGGCTTTGAACTCTCTTCTTTTTTTTCTTTTTTTTTTTTTTTTTTTTTTTTTGTACCAGGGATTGAACTCAGGGGCACTCAACCACTGGGCCACATCTCCAGTCCTTTTTGTTTTGTATTTTTATTTAGAGACAGGGTCTCACTGAGTTGCTAAGTGCCTCACCATTGCTGAGGCTGGCTTTGAACTCGAGATCCTCCTGCCTCAGCCTCCCAAGTGCTGGGATTACAGGCATGCGCCATGGAGCCCTTGTCAGGCATTCTTGAGAGCACAGGTGGAAATTCATCTGTGAGCTCACCAGCAGTCAGAGCAGATTGAAAGAGCTGTGTGCCTCTGTCTCCTGGAATGAGTACTTCTAGTTTCTGGGTTAGACTTGTATCTGATTCGAAGCTGAAATGTTTTCTTTCGGTTCAAATTAAGGCCCAGCTAAGTGAAGTTTCCCTAGAGGTTCCAAGAGGCAAAACTCTGGACCAGTGAAGTGTTTCCCACCAGAAACAGAGAACTTCTGCCCTCTAGAGGATAAATATGTGTATGTTGCTTCATAGGAAGCTTGAGTGACTTTTTCTGAACGTCTGCAAGATTTCTTCTTTTTCTTAAGGGAAAATTACTACTGTTTGATCTTCCAATTTTGCAATCATGTAACAATTTCTTCTGTTGTTTGAGTGAGAGACTTCCATCCCTGTGCAAAAGTCCAGTCACATTGGGTTTGAATTGGTACTAACGGAGAGGTTGGGGGTGGGCAATTCTAGATTTTGGAAACAGTGGATATTTCAGCTTGCTTAATTGGGAGGGCTGGTCTGTATATCCTACTGACAAAGAAATGAGTTTGATATCAGCGATAGCTTGGAATTAATTAGGCCTATTCTCTAGATTTGCAGAAATACAGCTATAATGTCAACCAACTTCTGTAAAATTTCTATTTATATTGCTTTCAAGATACCACTGAGAGCTTATATAAATCTAAGATAAAGGGACTCAATGTCTCCCTGAGGGAAAAATTAAGAAACCAAGCCACACCTCCAATACTTCAAATGTGCCAGCACTTTGTGAAAAGCCCTCCAGGGTGAGAGAACAATAAAATAAAACTTTCCAAATAGCAGAACATTGAGTTTACAAAGAACCTGGACTGTAAATGGCATTTTATAATTTATGTTAAGACATTTAAAAAGATTAAAGAAATTAGTTTCAAAAGCATGAGTTTTTTTAAACAGTTTCTACTAAAACTTCCAAGTGAAAAAAAAATGAAACTACTCAATTGAGTATTAAAACCTTTGGGTAAAAGGTAATTTTCATATTCTTTTAAGAATAAAACAGAATGGTAAATGTGTAAATAACCTTGAGTAGGTTGTTAATACAAATTTAAACACTATCCTTGCTTTCAAATCTAAGCCCCTTTTTCAAAATGTTTTTGGATGGGAAAAAGAGAAATATATAAGTTCTGGTTTAATGGCTTCAAGGTTCCTGCTGAGTAACAAAATAAATATGCAGATGAGTCCCCATAATGTGCAATTCACATTAGGTCAAAATTGGCAGTTATAAAGATTTTAAGAAACCCTTCAATACTGTGACATTTAATCAAGGTTTGGAGGATTCTATTATAGTCATCCTTGGTATCTGCAGGGGAATTTTTATAGAACCCACCTCTGACACTAAAGATGCTCAAGTCCCTTATATAAAATGGAGCAGTATTTTCATTAGCCTATGCATCCTGCGGTCTACTTTTTTTGGTGGTGGTGGGTACTGAGGATTGAACTCAGGGAACTTTACCAATGATCCACATCCCCAGTCCCCATTTTTTAAAAAATTAATTATAGATGGACACAATACCTTTATTTTATTTATTTATTTTTATGTGGTGCCGAGGGTCGAACTCAGTAACATGTGCTAGACAAGCGCTCTACCACTGAGCTACAACCCCAGGTCTCCTGAAGTAGGACAGAAGAGGCTGGACACCTGAGGAATTTTCAGGAAGCAGGTTTATTGACTGCAGGGTTCAGAGGTGGCTCTTGCCTAAGAATTCTTCCTCTGAACAAAGATTTTGGAAATTCTTTGAGCTTAATATCCAGTGGGAGGAGGGCCTTGGAGGTTTTACATGACAAGTGTTCTCTGTTCCATCCTCTAGACCAGACACAGGTTTCACAAGCTTTTACCAAGAAAACAGAGATGATATCTTTGCACAAAACAAGCTTGCAGACTAACTTACACCTTTTGTGTGCAAACCCGGCATTTTCAAAAAAGAGGAAATGTCAACCACAATAACCTTTGCAGACATCCTGCTGATCTCACAAGAGGAGAAGCTTAATTATGGCAAGGGTCTTCTGGGTGGGGGTCTCTGGCCTGCTTCACCCCCAGCCCTTTTTATTATTTTGAGACAGAGTCTTGCAAAGTGACTGGCCTTGAACTTGCCATCCTCCTGCCTCAGACTCCTGAATCACTGGGATTACAGGCATGTGCCACCCTGACTGTATACTATTTGTCATCTCTAGAATGCTTATCATAATACAATGTAACTGCTATTTACGTAGCAGTTACATTGTATTATTTAGAGAATAATTACTAGAAAATATCTGTGCACTTTCAGTTCAGACATTTTTTTTTTTTTCATCATTTTTGTGTGTACATGTATGCACATGCTTTCGGTCTCTGTTTCTCCCTCTCTCCCTTCCTCCTTTCCTTTTTTTTCTTTTCTCTTGTAATTTTAAACTGCTGCTGGTTGAATCCACAGATGTGGAAACCACAGTTATGGCATGCCGACTGTACTCAATAAAATAAATATAAGGAAGCCCTTGAACTATGCTGTTAATTGACCCGAGTGCAACTTTGGCCCAGGTGCTTCCCTGAAATTGTGGTTTGTGGGATTTCCTTTGGCGGTTCTGGCCCAGGACACCCTGACCCAGGTATAAATTAATGAACACAAAAAGTTTCGGCACAATGAATTCTGTTGGGAATCCCTAAGTTTCCTCATTTCCTTTCCGGTTTCCTTTTTTCTAAAGTCATTTGGTCGTTAAGAATGTGGAGACTCTATGGGTAAATGACAACATGTACACCAAACACTGACATTGTTCTTCAGCTTCTTAGTTTAAGTCTCTTTCAGGGTGTTTTCCCCTCATTTTATCTTGATGATCCACCTGTTTCACAAGTCAAGGGAAACAAGGTACTGACCTGCTGCGGAAAGTTCCAGATGAGTTTTCAAAGACCAAACCAGGACCCTCTGATATTCAGCGAGGCCATGGTTAAAGGTGCATCTTGCCCCCTGGTGGCTGCACTTGCTTACTGCAGACTATGAAATGCTAATGAGCAAACTTAGCTGCCACACATCCTGGAGGAGCTGCTAAGTGTCTAAGTCTTCAGGGAAGGGTTGGACGCTTCAGCCTCCTGGTTCAAAAGAACACCAGAGTATTTTCTAACCTGTACTCAAAACTTCTCTGTGATTGGGACCTCTGCTACCCTCTCCTGCACACAGCCACCTCAACCAGCCTATCCCCCAAATGCTTCTCCCTCTCTCTCTCTTTCTCTCTCTCTCTCTCTTTTCATTTTCTAAGGAAATACCTGGAAGCATTTAGTTGTCTTAATTCTAAGAGAGAAATGATGGCTTCTGCTGAGTCTGTATCTGGTATTTTAATTAGTTCAGCTTTCCCAATGGCACAGACCAGAGACTTTTGTGGCCCCACTCTGTGGTATGGGCCTACTGGGAATATCTGCTGCTTCAGCTCAAGCAACTCTTACCCCAGCCCTTGGACACTGTTTGTCCTAAGGATGTAGGTTTGGTTTGACCAAGAATATTACCAGAATTCTACTTCAGTGTGTGCCCCTGAGAATGAGCAATTTCAGGAGGAAGAGTGTGTTCTAGAAACCGATATGTATTTCATGTGATCCTTCCCAGTTGAGGGATTTGTTTCAAATGAGTGTAACAGAAGCCCCCTGAGCAAGAGTGGGGCTGGGCAAAGTAGATTATCTTTGAAATTTGCTGCTCTTTTGGAATTTGCTGTCATTTGGAGCTGGGGAGGAAAGAGAAAAGAAGGAAGTAAAAGCCATCAAATCTGGCCAGTGTACAGCCTTTATCAGATGGAGTTCCACCTCCATCTTGTAACAGTGTCTCTTGCAACAATGGCTTTTATCAATTAGGGGTTTTACAGGTGGAGCTCTCAAAACAAACGGATGCAGCGTGGAAAAGTAAATAAATACAAATTAAATGTTAACTCATGTGTTCTTATATTCTTTGTCAGGGCAAACCCTTTGATAAAATAAACTATACCTTGAATTTTAGTTAAAAGATGACTAAAAATCTTCTCCCTGATTTTACCTAAGTGGAAAGTAAAAATGTAAATGTGGTATTTAATTTCTGAAAGATGTTGACTTTAATTTTTAATCCTTGGAAAAGACAAAGCAGAATTTCTAACTTTTCCAATTATTATTACTTGTACTGATATTCAAGAGTATGTAAATGTAATCATGAGTATTCAGCTAGTTGATTATTTTAAATATCAGTATTTTATAAAACTAGTTCTTGTACTATTGGAACTTGTATAATATTGAAAATTATGTACATCTAGAGTTACTCTACTTAAATGGATAATGTTTTATTACCATATTTCTTTTATAAACTTTTATAGTCAACAAAGATTGGTGTTTATTGTTAACTTAGTATATTTTTTCTAAAAATCCGTAAATGATTCTGAACCATAAATGGTGAAATTTTGAGTTAATAAATTACTACTATTTGAGACTTTTAAAGAAATTAAAATGCAGAGAAAATAAGGAATGTGGTAATCACAATTGTCTACCCTATGTATCATTTTCTATGTATGGGCACATTTGGTCTTTGAAACATTCAAATCAGGAGGATAAAATTAATTGATGCATCCATAATGTGACTTTGTAATGTATTTAATCTTATCCATGATATTTTAAAAAAATAGATATTTTCATTTAAACATATTGCCACTGGGCACTGTGGTGACCTTCTGAAATGAGTCTCAGAACCATTTGCCTGGGGAGGCAAAGGGGAGATACTTATCCTTGACTCCTGTCCTCCACTGGTTGAGAGTTACCTCATGGAACTCTGACTTCCCCACACTCCTGGGTTGCCCAGGTATGACTGCAAAGTGGGCTCTCCCCATGTCTCTTTATTAAGGATACCTAGAGGCAGGAAGCCCCTGAGGTGAAGGGCATCCACAGGAACCAGGGTGGACCTTTCTCTTCCACAGTGTCTGGAAAGGTCAGTGAGCTGAGAGAATGTGTTTGATAGACATTCTTTTGTGTGTTGAACACAAGGTATTTGATACAAGGTACCTTCAAGTTAATGATTTAAAAAACAAAGATCTGGGGTAATGCTGTCTGCTCTCAATACATGTAGTAAAAATTCTTTATTTTTGACTCAGATAGCAAGCATGTTGCCTCTCCTGAATTTGTAGTCTCACTTCTCAAAAGTCTGTTTGCATTTGTATCAGTTCTCAACTGTTTTTGAGTACTTCCTGACTAAAGAAAATTGTAAAAAAAAAAAAAAATCCAATATTTTCTTGCTAATTGCTGTAGGAAAAAACGTTTGTGTTTGTTCAAATTCATATGTTGAAAATGTAACCCCCAGTGAGATGTTATCAGACAGTTGGAGTTTGGTAGGTGATTAGATCACAAGGGGAGAGCCCTCCCAAAAGGAATTAATGTCCTTATAGAAGGAAGCCTGGAGAGCGCCTTCTGCCATGTAGGATACAGCAAAACGACGGCTACCTATGAGCCTGCAAGCAGGCCCTCACCAGAAACTGGATCTAGGGCACCAAATTGATACTGTGTCTTTTGGCCAAGAGTTCTAAAGATTTATTTTTAAACTTGGATTACCTTCGTCTATTAATAGTTGTAAAGCCTTATTGATTCATAAATGTTTTTGCGGCTCACATTTCTTAGAGAAGATAGTGAAACTTCAAAATGGAATTCTAAAAAAGACAAACTGGTTAGGGTTGTACAGAAACTGGGCTGGAATGGCCAGGTACCCATCCCGTAGCTCTTGTAGCGGGGCATCTACTGCAAAAGAAAGACCAGGACTTTCCCCAAATGATCCAGCTGGGGAGTGTCTATACCATTTCGAGTTACTCCCATGGCCACTCATTGGCAGAGCATTTGTAGGCCAGATAATGTTGTGTCTGTCATTTCAAAGCACTAAAGATGTGCATCAAAACATTCCATTCTAGGTGCAATCTACCAACTGACCTCTATAGACTGAGCAATGGAAAAAACTGTTGACCGAGACCCTGTGTTTATCAAAAGAATACATCACTGAACTCCATTGGAAGGCACCTTAGCAGCCTTGCCAAAAATGGCTCACAGGCTGTATTAGTTAGGGTTCTCCAGAGAATAGAATCCATAGATTCATTATGGGAATCAGCTCATCCAATTGTGGAGGCTGAGAAGGCCCATGGTCTGCCTGGAGACCTGGAAGAGCAGGTGATATAATTCAGTCTGAATCTGAAGGCCTGAGAACCAGGGGAGCTGATGGTGTTGACTCCCAGCCTGAGGCCAAAGCCTTAGGACCAGAGAGAAAATTTTTAGGGGAATGGGGGTTAATGTAAGTTCCTGAGTCTGAAGGCCTGAGAACCAGGAGCTTCTACATCCAAGGACAGGAAATGATGGATGTCCCATCTTAAGGAGGGAGGAAGAGTTTGCCTTTGGTGTCCACCTGTAATGGTAAGGACAGACCTCCTTTACTCATCTACTCAGACAATGTTAATCTCTTCAAGAAATACCCTCACAGACACATCCAGAAATAATGCTTTTCCATCTCTCTAGGCATCGTCTTGGCCAGTCACATCGACGCATGAAATTAATCATCACACAGGTGCCAAGACTTCCAGTATTGCCACCTGTGTTCTCTCTGGGAGAGCGTGTATCCTGTATCCCACCATTACAGCTTATTATGAATCTCTTTTTCTTAAACACAGGGATCAATAACAGAGAGGGCATGGAGAATTATTTGACAGGATCTACTAAAGTTGAACATTATATACACAGTGGGCCCTCTTTCTTTTCTTTTTTCTTTCTTTCTTTTTTTGTTTTGTTTTGTTTAGTTGTTGCTGCCTGAAGTGATTGCCGCTTAGAGCAACGAAGCCGCGGGAATAAGTTCAGAGGCAGACTGGAAACGAACAGGCTCTTTATTCTGGTACCTTCTCTCTCCGGCTCCAACAACAACTCCCGCACACCAAAACCACACACGTCCAACCAACCAACCACCAATGGTGCTGACCCGATCCACCAAGTCCCGGCTCAAGTCTCGCGAGATCCCGGCCAAGTCCCGCGAGATCCCAGGCCAAGTCCCGCGAGACCACTGAAGGCAGCAATGCCCGAACATCTCCATGGCCCGCAGCCAACCACAATCTCAGCCATCTCCCCAATCAGGGCTCCTGCATTTCCCCCCTTTTGTTTTAAAAGAGGGGATGCTCTAGGACGTCCATGTGCAACCAACATTCTTACCCGTCATCGGATAATCAAGGCTGTGCCCTTGACTCCTGTCTTAGGTTGATATGTTGGCCACATGAGACTGTCCCGTGCGACTGTGCCTGTCTTATGTTTTCCCCCTCTGGGGATCTTACCCGTCATTGGCTAACCAGCCATCCAATGGAGCCCTTCAGGATTGACTGTGTATGATAACTAACAGCCGTCCAATTGCCAACCAACAACCAATGGCGCCGACCCGATCAACCAAGTCCCGGCTCAAGTCCTGCGAGATCCCGGCCAAGTCCCGCGAGACCACAGAATGCGGCAATGCCCGAACATCTCCATGGCCCACAGCCAACCGCAATCTCAGCCATCTCCCCAATCAGGGCTCCTGCAGTTTTGTTTATTTGTTTTGTGGTGCTGGGGATCAAACTCAGGGCCTCATGCATGCCAGGCAGACACTCTACCACTGAGCCACATCCCCAGCCCAGGGCCCTCTGTTTATATGACAAGTTCTACATCCATGAATTCAACCAACAGCAGATTGAAAATATTCATAAAAATAACTGCAACTGTACTGAACATGCATGGACTTTTTTTCCCCTTTCCATTATCCCCTAAACAATATAGTAAAGCTACTGTTCCCATAGCACTTGCATTGAATTAGGTATTATAAGTAATCTAGGGACGTGAATAGGTTATATGCCCATACTACATCATTTCATACAAGGGACTTGAGCATCTGCAGATGTTGGTGTGGTGGGGAGAACTAATCCTCCAGAGATACCTATGCACAACTCTTATAAATAACTTGTCTTCAGCAAACCTACTACTAGGTATATACTCAACAAAAATGAGTGACGTGTATAACAATGTGTACACATGCGTACAATATATACAATGTGTTCATTACATACATAACATTATTCCTAATGGCCAAAGTTTAGAAAGAACAAAAGGCCCATCACCAATAGAATGGGTAAATAAATGTTCACATATTCATAATGGAATATAATAAAGCAATAAAAATTAATGAAATGCAGCTATATGCGATAACATGAGTCTTACAAGTGTAATTTTCAGTGAATGAACCAAAACATGAGACTATATCTCATACATCTCCATTTATATGCAGTTCTAAATCAGGCAAAATTAATCTCTAACTAATTGAAAGCTTAATTAATTGAAAGCTAGAATAGTGCTTACTTTTCTAATGCCCCCAGGGTAGGGGGTCCCAGAAGATTCTGGATCACTAGTAATGTTCTGTTTCTTTTTCAGGGTGATGGTTACACAGGTGTGATCATTTTCTTAAAATCCATCAAGTGGAACATCTATGATTTATGCACTTTTCTGTATGTAGGCCATGCTTTAATAAAATATTTTTAAATAATATTAAAATATTTTTTAAAATAGTAAAATATTTTTTAAAATAATGCAGTTCCCAATCTCAGGGTGACTCCAGATCCACCTCTTTGGGGCTAAGTCTTAGTTTTCTCATTCACAGAATGGATACAATTTATTTATTCAGTAAAGATTTCCTAAGCTCCTACTACATGCCAGGCACAGTTCTGAGTGCTTGGGATACATCAGTGAAGTAGCATACAAACATCCTTGTCCTTGTGAAGCACAGATTCCAGAGTCTAGGAAAGACATTTATAGCATTGAAGATAGTAAATGTTGGAGTGACAAGAAAACTTAGAGGACAGGAAGGATCAGAAGTGTGGAGGGGGGCAATATGAAATAGAGTAAGAAATATATGTGTAATGTTTTAGATTGCGAAGTGCTAAGGAAGAGCAGGAAAGAGGGATGGTGTGCAGGAGGGTAGTAATCCAATTGTACACAGATATGGAACATCTCACTGAGAAGGGGTCTTTGAGTGAAGACCTGAAATAAGCTTTGTAAGTTGGACAGATATCTAGGGGAAGTGCCAGGGAGCAGGAACACAAAACAAAAGCCTTGAGGCAAATGTGTGCCTGCACAGTTGAGAATTATAAAGAGGGCAGTGTAGCTGGAGCAGAGAGAGCAATTTGGAGAGCAATAGAAGATGAGATCAGAATGTTTATGGAGTGCCAAATTGGAAGTGGCCTTTTTAGGCATTGGAAGGACTTTGGCTTTTAGCCATTCACATATCTGAGCAAAGAAATTGTATATTGTGTCTTGAGTTCATGGGGTTACTCTGGTGGGCAAGAGCAGAAGCAGGGAGCCCAGTAGCCTCAGTTGGGGTTCTGTGAAAGAAACAGAAGCACTCTAGGTACCTCAAACAGAAAGGGATTCAATAGAGGGAATTGGAGTCCTACAAAATGTTTAGAAGGGCTAGAGTAGAAGTCAGACATCAGCACAGGCTTGGACTTCAAGGTCACATAGCTGTAACTAAAAGCTGTGAACTGAATTTCTCCAAGAAGCCACAGTTATTTTGAAGATCCTGCAGACTGTTTGACCTTGGCTGAAAAAATATTGTGGTTCCGGAGAGATGGAATGTTACAGATGAGAGCCAAAGTTATCTCAGACTATCTGTAGTTCCTGTTAATAGTTGTTTACTACGCATCTCTGTATCTGACCATATATCCTTGTGACTACTAGATGAAACACTTGGTATATATCACTGGCCTCTGGCTAAGAATGTGATTACATCAGAATCCTACAAAAAATATTTTTTTCCATTTTTCTGTAGCCCTCCCACTTAATGAGCCCCAATGTATTCATGAGTTTCTTCATTCTGACTTTAAAAGTTCATGTAACTGAGACAATCAGGGACCAGAACAGGGGCCACAAAGTTGGATAAACTACCAGGTCTTAATTCATAATCTATTACTTACCCATTCTCCAACCCTTTCAGTTTTCTTTTTTGTGGTACTGGAGATTGAACCCAGAGGTGCTTTACCACTACATCCCTATCCATTTTTATTTTGAGACAGTCTTGCCCAATTGTTGAGGATCTCACTAAATTGCTGACCTTGAACATGGGATCCTTCTTTCAGCATCCCAAGTTGGTAGGATTACAGGCCTGCACCACCATGCCTGGTCTTACACCACTCTTTCAACAATGTATGGAATACAGAATGTGCCTTAGCCGGGCGCGGTGGCGCACGCCTGTAATCCCAGCACTTTGGGAGGCTGAGGCAGGAGGATCGCGAGTTCAAAGCCAGCCTCAGCAATGGCGAGGCACTTAGCAACTCAGTGAGACCCTGTCTCTAATAAAATACAAAAAAGGGCTGGGGATGTGGCCCAGTGGTCGAGTGCCCCTGAGTTCAATCCCCGGTACCACACAAAAAAAAAAAAAAAAAAAAAAAAAAAGAATGTGCCTTTATCCACTCTCCTTTTTTTTTTTTTTTTTTTTTTTTAAATACTAGGGATTGAACTCAGGGGTGCTCTAACACTGAGCTATATCCCCAGCCTTTTTTAATTTTTTATTTAGAGACAGGCTCTCCTTAAGGTGCCCAGGCTGGCCTTGAACTTGAGATCCTCCTGCCTCAGCCTCCCAAATCCCTGGCATCACCATGCTGGGTTCACAAATATGACTATTCCAATAACTAATAAAATGGTGAAGAAAGCACACAAACACACAGAAGTACATTTTCAAAATCCGAGATGGCTCTCCGACCTTAGGGGTCTGTGGAAAGAGAGTGAGCCACGGGAATTCTTTATTCTTATATAGGGGACACACAAGGGGAGGTTCCATGGAACATTCTATCCCAAACAGGGCAAAGGGGTAGGATTACAAGGGAATAGGTGAGTGTAGCTTAACCCTAGCGTGTGATGCCTACTCCTGGAACCACGCCTCATTATCAGAGCAGAGGTAATGTCCCAGTCACTGCAGAATGCAATAATTGTTCAGAACCCCTTGCTTCAGGACTTAAAGGTGTCTGCATCCAGAGAAGCTCCCGACACCCTGGAATTATAGATATGTGCCACCATGCCCAGTTTGCATTCTTGAATTGAACAAAAGCCATACAAAATATCTCACTGAAGTGGAAATAATTGCTCATGTTGCAATACAACTTATATGTTACATAGATGGCAGACTTAAAGAATGCTTCAAAAACCTTCTTATTGACCAGGTGTGGTGGCAAGCACCTGTAATCCTAGCAACTCAGGAGTCTGAAGCAGAAGGATTGCAAGTTCAAGGCCAACCTCAGCAATTTAGTGAGACCCTGTTTCAAAAAATCCTGGGTTCACTGCCTAGTATCAAAAAACAAAAACCCTTTTCACCTGGATATTAAATAAACCATGTAAGGAAGATGTGAGAATAAGAGACACAGAACCCTATGCAGATTAAAAGTGAGAAAAGAAAAATTCTGAGATCAATCACAAAGGCCAGAGACTAGAGAGGGAAAGAAATAAGGAAAAGCAGGTGATCAGTTAATAGCTGCTGTTAAAGAACCAAAAAGACTGTTTATGTTGAAAGCTTAAATCCCTTCATGGCTGACCACTGGGGCCACCAAACCCTGTTGACTTACAAACCCTCCAGACAGTTAACCCCAACCACTTCAGAAGCAGGTGCTTCTATGAATGGCCCTCCTGTCCCAAAGCCTTATCCTGCCCTTCCAGAGCCAATGAGGGTCAATGTAAACCACTTGGGCTTTCCTTCCTTAGAGTTTATACAAAGATACTCTTAACTCTAGGTCCAGTGGACATGTTTCCAATTGCTGCCTAGTCCCGTTGCCAATGGTTTTAGTTACTTGTCCCAGACGGATTTTTGTTCTGTTTAGTATTTGTAAAGGCCCAATAAACCCCTATATTTTGGAAAGTCCCTCAAGTCTCAAGAGTTTTTATTAGATATGGAAAATGACAAAAGTAGTGAGACCCAGGGAAAGGGGGGTGAGAAAGAAAGCCATACATTGAAAGCATTGATCCTTTCCCAATACAGTTCTTTCCAGGTGATAAAACAAACCCTGAGGAGGAGGTGTCTATCAAACCTGGAAAGGCAGTCTCTGGGAAGGGGCTGAAGCATTAACCCTTCTGCAAACAAATCCTTCTCAGGTACCAACAACTGACCCCAGGCCCTCCATCAGGTCCAGTACAATAAATTCCAAAAACTGACCACTGACTCCAGACACCCTCTCATTACACACCACAAAACAAACCCTAAATCCCTAAGCACTAAACTTGACAAACAAACCGCAAATTCCTGGGTGCCCAAAAGAAAATTGATATGCTCACTAGACCACCTGTCAGAATAACCTATATAAGACCAGGCCCTTTCTTTGTCCAGGGGCTCATTTTCCGCCAGGAAAGTGGGTCCCACCACGGCATCATTTCATCCCTGCATCCCCTGCTCCTGTGTGAAACTTCATTCCTGAATAAAGCACTGAGCTGGTTTGTGAAGTTTGCTTTCATCCTGATCTTTTTGCACTAACAGCTTTGGTTTGACAAAAGCTAGAAGACATTGTTTAAATAGCAACAGCTTGAGCAGGTAGCCCACGTTAAAGCTGAAGCAATACATCATGGTTGCCTCAATTTGTGTTTCAATCACAATTGGCATTAAAAAAAAGAATGTTAAAAAATGGTTGTTTTTCTCATTGGTAAATTGCTCGTTCATATATTATTCTAATTTTTCTATTTAAAAAGATCAATTTGCAGACATTCTTTACATGTTATAAATCTCACATAGATCCATTTCCCAGTCTACTTCTGGCATTTTGTTTCTGGCATCTTTTGTTATTGAGAAGTTTATGTGTTTGATTTTGACTCACTTTACTCACTGTGTAAAAGGAGTTTTGTCCTACAGAAAGCATTCGCCTGGGATTTATCAAAACCCAACATTTTTTTCATCACAACTGTTTTTTTTCCTGCTAAAATTGATGAAGAATCATGAACTTTTAATGACCCCTGCAGGCCAAATGATAATTAGACACTCCTTCCTGAATTAAAAACAATAGGATTTCTTTTAGCCAATGAAGTGCAGAGCCATGAGCTCTATCTTATCTGGAAGGCCAGCTTTCACCGCTTACTTAGCATAACCCTTCCTAGCCCTTCAAAACCCCTGACCTGACCTGAACTGCTATTGTTTAAGTTATATATCCTTGCTTCTTATTTCTATTTTATTTATTTTGACAATTAGTTACATAACTTCTAAGAGCCTCAATTATATAAGTGGGAAAGAGTCGAGCTTACCTTATGAGGTTATTGTAAAGATTAAATTAATAAATATGTAAAATGCTTTGAAAAAGAGCCTGATATCTCAGTAAGTACCCAACAAATTTTGGCTATTGTTATTACTATGTCAAATTTATTTGTGTTTCTCTTTATAGTTTTTGTTTTTTGGTCTTAAGATATACTTCCCCAACCAATCGGTTTTATTACAAATTTTCCTCCTCTTTTCTCTTTTCAGGTGCCTGGGAAGCCCTTCTCCAAGCTGAAGATGGCTGTGTGACTTGCTTTGATCAGTGAGATATTATAAAAGTTATGACATCACTCTTGGCAGAAGTGATAAGTTCCCCAAATCCAATCACCCATTCGTTGCATTCCCTTTTATTTATGAAAGAACATCCTATGGTGGAGCTGCTAGCCTCTTGCATTCCTGATGACTGAGCAAGGCCTGTAGGGGCCTGGATTAGGCATGGAGAGGAAATAAACCTTTTTTCCTCTTGCTCTCATGTTAAAACAAATATTCTTCTATATTTTTATAACAGTTTTAGAGGTTTATTTTCACATTTGGATCTTTATTTACATTCTTTCAGATTACTTTCATGAATGGTGTGTTTGAAAAAATAATAACAGACTTAGTTTAAAAATCAAATTAGCTGGGGCTGGGTTTGTAGCTCAGTGGTAGAGCGTTTGCCTTGCATGCGTGAGGCCCTGGGTTCAATCCTTAGTACCACATAAAATAAATAAGAATAAAGATATTTTAAAAAACCAAATTAGCTTTTACTAAAACCAGGCAACATCTCATTCTACAAAATAGAATGGGTATTCAGCCAGGCACAATGGCTTAAGCCTGTAATCCCAAAGATTAGGGAGGCTGGAGCAGGAGGATCACAAGTTCAAGGCTACACTCAACATAGTGAGACCCTGTCTTATAAAAAAAGTTTTAAAAAATAAATAAGTAAAAATGTAGGGGGTGGGCTGGGGATGTGGCTCAGTGGTAGAGATCCCCTGAGTTCAAGCCCCCAAGTACCAAAAATAAATAAATAAAAGATATCCTGATCAGCTGAACAGCAGAGGGGGTTGGTTTTAAAGGCAGGAAAGAGCTAAAGAAAGCAGAAATAAGGAACAAAAAAGTGGATTGGTTATTTGAAGTTACTTTCCTCATAGGATTAAAAAAGTGGACAGTTCTTCATCATGCTGGGTCAGGTAAATTGGGCCCCTTCTGACTGGTTACTGTGAATCTCCTAGATTTTGGAAAACTGGCCCCTTTCAAAGTTCACTTTGCTTACAAGACACCTACCAAGAGTGACTCCATTCTGGCTCATCTGGTCCCTTGGGGTCTAGTGCAGCAGCTTAGTCCAAAACAATGACCTTCTATGCAATGTAGGGATCTAATCCAATTTCTTATTTTTTTTCTTTCATTTTTAATGTAGACAATCAGCTATTCTAACTCCATTCACACCCTCATGTTTCCCCCCATGATTTGTGAGGCCGCCCCTGCCATATACCTTGCGCCTGTGTTTGCATGAGTATTTTCTTAACTCTTTGTTCTCTCCAATGATCATTTTGATGTTACTGCACCATTACACTGTTTGGTATTACTTACCATGTTATCATAGTTTATCTCAGTAGCTGGTAGTCAAGGGCAGTGTAGTCTTTCAGGCATGGAATGTGGGGAATGAGGAGTGAGAAAAGCTCTGTGCATCTTGACTAAACCCACCCTTGGCGAGGACAGTGCCTAGACTTCCCAGCTCCATCCACACCTCACAACAGGCTTTTCCATTTTCTCAGAGATGATCGGAGTAGGCAAGAGACAAGGAATAGATTTGAGAACTATTATTAAAGTTAATTGACAGGACTTGATAACTGCATGCATTTTTGGTATAGTAGTATAGAAAGAGGAATTTATCTAGGACAGGCCTCATATTTATGGCTCAGTCAATCAGTCCCGCAAGCGTATCTATAAAAATATGCAATATGAATTTTCTCAGCTATAAAAATTCTGGCATCAGATCTAATGCCTTAGGAGAGTTTCTTGAACAAATAATACAACCTACAGAGAAACTTAGTCACAGAAAGCAAGATGTGATTATGAATGGTTTATTTCTTTAGCTTATAACATTAATCACAAATTGCATTTTTAAAAAGACTGCTACTGCTGACAGTGCATGCAAATATTGATTTGTAACCATAGCGAAGTGTCAAGACACCAGGAACTTATCTCAGGCAATAAATTTTAAGACAAAATGCTCACTATTGTAGTCGGATTTAGTAATTTCCTGATATGTCTGTGGGGGGCATGAGCACTAAAATGGACCACAGAAAAGATCCTATCCTTCCCAATACTGCTGCTGTTGGAGAACCTACTCAAGTCCCTGACTCTTGGCCTTCCTCCAACATCCTGCTCACAAATTCCAGGCCAGGGGCTACAGCTCAGCAAGAAGCAGCAGCAGCAGCAGGAACACAGGACCTATGGGAGGGAGAGAAGGAAAGGTTTTCATGTGGAGTTTCTCCAGACATAGCCTCTTAACTTTCAGAGCTTCACCTACAGGTCAAAACCCTAGAGGGTGGGCTCTAGGCACTCACTAAACCTGTATAGATTCTCCTCTTGTTTTCCCAGGATTCTTGAAGTAGTCAGAAATACCAGGGAGAAAGTGATTAGAGGAGGAAAAGGAGAGGTACCAGGGAAGGAAAGTGAACAAATTATGTTACTCACATATACAAATATGATATTAATAAATCCCATTATCATATATATTACAATGCACCAATAAAAATGGAAAAAAGAAATACCAGGACAGAGAAACTGCAAGGACATCCTTTCAGTTCTTGAAGGGATTTCCAGAGTGTAAGAGCTAATTTGGTCTTAATTTCTTGGATGCTTAGTCCCTCTGCAGCCCAGATCCACTTCTGGTTGGACCCCGGGCCTCTCAATAAAATGTAACTTACTGCAACATATGTTGGAACCTGATTCAAATCAAGCCTATGGCAGGCCCTGAGTGCAGGTAAATAGAGGGACAAAGTCTCCAGGCTGTAAGCAAAAGATTACCATATAAATGGTAAGCCACACTCCATTATGAGGCAAAATGGCTGCAATGTGGACAAGGTTCTCCACGGGGAAAAAAGAAGGTGTTTGTTGAGCAAATCTATGTGCCAAGCAATAAATCTTTAAAATCTCATAATTCTCACCGTGATATTACTGAAGTGTTTGTTGTTTGTGACCCATTATTCAAATGAGGAAATTTAGAGGCAGATTACTTAGGCAACTTGCTCAAAGTCATAAAGCTAGTGCTGCTGAGCCAGATTACCATTGAGGTGGTCTGAGTCCAAACCTATGCCATAGAGAATGGTGCAGGATTTAATTTTCCTTGAAAGTATCAAGGAAGACTTATTATTGGAAATGATGTTGGAACTAGGTCTTGAAAGACAATCACCATGTTGAAATTGGTAGTGTCTTAGCTTGGATCAAATCTGATATGTAGTCAAAGAAGAGAGACTTCAGGCCACAAGGAATGATTGGTATAAATGCATGGAGACCTGAAAGCCAGGACCACTTGGGAAAAGATGGGGAAAGCGCTCATGGTGGTGCTTTTTATCCCTCATGAGGCTGGGAGTGGTGACAACTTTCTTGGTGTTCTTTGTAACCAGTTTCAACCATTATTGATATGCTTTCTCTGAGGTTCCTATCTCCTGATTTTACCAACTCTACCCTTCATCACTCCAGGTACTGTCCCTCAACATGTGGTCTACTATGTGGACTACTTGTATTGATTCAACGTGACATGACTGCAGCCATCTTGAGTGGTAACTGCCACGACTGCTCCAAAGTAAGCTTAGTTTTCTTACATAGTTTCTCAGCAAACTATATGTAGACAGAGTCATTAGAGCAGTCTGTGGAAATTTACAACTGGCTCCTGGCTCCAGGGAAGTGCCTAACACTTTGATATTAACTTAAGATAAATCAAATACATTACAGCCAGGATGAAGCAACTTTTGGAGGGGGTTGAAGGAGGACTGGGAATTTAACCCAAGGGTAATCTACTACTGAGCTCCATCCCAGCCTTTTTATTTTTTATCTTGAGACAGGGTCTTGCTAAATTGCCCAGGCTGGTCTACAACTTGCAATCCCCTTGCCTCAACTTCCTGAGTAACTGGGATTACAGGAGTGTGCCACCATGCCTGGCAGGATAAAGTCACTTTTGTCCTAAACCATATATATCCTTCTTTTTCTGACTGAAACTGTTCAGATCCAAACTGGTCTTGCTGTTGCCCAGGACCATGCTTCCATCAGTGAGTGCCCCAATAAATTGTACTCTGCAGTTCTAGATCTGTCTGCCTCTCTTTCTTTAGTCTTACAGTGTCTTAGGCTCATTCCCCACATACTAGGGATGAGTTTTTCTAGAACCCACTTGTGCAAAATCTTCTAGTTCTTCAACTCCTCAAAACATCTGGCTCTTCAATCTAGCCAATCACTTTTGTGGAAATGTCCTGGAACCTAATTAACTGTTAACACTTCACACTTGAAATCTCAAGGTCCCCCATCCTGTTTTCTGACCACACCCCTCAGTCTGTCCACCTCTCACTCTCTTCCCCTCAGGAAGAGACATCTCATAGACAGACCCAGTCCCCAGCCCCTCCATCACCACAGCCACTCACTCAATTCAGGCACCTTCAACTCTTGCCTGGATTACTGCAGCAGCCACGCCCTCCTGCCTGGAACCAGCAGGCTCCTGACTCCTCTGATGCTTTGATATGGCCCCTGACACACCAGTACATTCCCTGGCTCATTCCACCTGGGGTCCCACAAGTCTTTCTGACGTTTCTGCACAGCAGGGGAAGTTGGAAGTTGGCTGGACTAGAAATGGCCCCTTGTCTCTGAGCCTGAGTAGTCCTGTCCTTTTAGGAACCTGAGACTCTTCAGCAGTGGACTGGAGGCCCATTGTTCTCTGCCCTGGGGGCTTCTGGTGTGGAGCACCCTCTTCTATTTCATGATGACCCCACCAACCCCACCTCCAATGCAGACCCAGACTCACCTGCACTGTTGAAATTGATGTATGATTTGCTGTGAACTGAAGCAGAATGAGCATAGACGCAATTGTAGTTACTCTTTAGTCTTTGGGGACTTTCGAGGGAAATTTCATTATAATTTTTACCAGTTTGTTTTACGGTGACCTTCTTATATACCTCATACCCTGGTATTAACACTTCCTCTTCATGAGGATAGAGAGAGAATGCTTTGATATAAACACCTAAACAGGTTCTGATGACAAAGAGCGTTCCATCTTTAAGAAATGCTGGAGAAACAGCTACATTTCTATTCAAAGATGATGAAGTGAATTGCCCAAATCGTACACTACCAGTCCCTTTGTAATAAAATTTGGTACGAGAGCCTCTAAAAACTTGGTCACACTGGTGTGTCCTCAGAAGCTGAAGAGCTCTTGTCAAATAATAATGGAAGGCCTTGTACTGAAATTTCTCTTGTTCTGGATTGTATTGTCTTACAGCTCGGTTAAAATCTGTGGCAATTTCCCCGGTATAGGCCACTATAGCAGTTCCATGGAAATCATTGAAATTTTCTGGATAGTTTATTTTGGACTTTATTTGCTTCCATTTTTCCTTCGCCTTTTCCCATTCATTTTTAAATGTTTTATTCATGCTTAGTTCTTCTTTTAACAGCTGGGGTGCCTTTTCCTCCATTGCTTCGATACAGCCCTCATACTGATCATCAAATGCGTTTGTGGCCATGTCAAGGACCGATTGGCTGGTCACCTGTAGGGAAGTAGAGTCTTTGACTAGTTTGCTGAGGAACAAGCATGTTGGGATGGTGTCAGAACCCACAAAGTAGGCTTCTTACTCAGCCTGAGATTTCACATATTCGTATCACAGGGCTCATATGTGGAGCATATATGAACACATTCTTATTACACTATGAGTGTTATAAAAGGAAAAGCTGAGCTTTATGACTGTTTTATTTACTTTCTGCCCACATCCCACACAGTGTGTGGGAATGGGGTTCCCCGTGATGGAATGGGATGGCTGAGAAATAAAAGCTAGGAAAAATAGAATGGCAAAAAACCCCACAAAAGTAGTTTCAAAAGTGGGGACAGGACAGGCAAGCAGACTAGACAAGACAGATTCCAGCTTCTAACACAAAGGAGCCCGTGCCTGCTTTATTTATATTGGAAGACATCAAAGAAATTATACAGAATGTTCTTCACAAAATAGGATAAAGGTGGGGGCAGGTGGGCTGTTCAGTTCCTAATGTTAAGCCCATCTCTGGTGCTACTATGAGGGACCTTTCTAGCAGAGCAGAGGGGAAGGTCACATGCATTGGGTGGTCTGTAGTCTCTGGAGAGCCCCAGGAAGTTCCCAATGCCAGGCCTATCCCTTCCTGACTTCCATGTGGAGAGAAGATCCTCATGTATTTCACGGATGGCTTCCTGCATTTACTGATACTATTTTTAAGTTACTTTTCAGATTCACACTCTCTCACTGACTCTAGCCACAAACTCAACTCTGGGAACTATCTTGTCTTAAAGATATGAGAGAAAAAGCAAGGTCAATAGGATGTGGGTGGAGAAAGTGTGGTACATATTACCTGCTGTGTTAGCCAACAAGTTAGTATGAAGATGTAAACTGCCATGTCTAGAAGCAATGTTATCTTCAAGTTCACAATTTAAAAACTGCAAACAAACATAAGAACATGTAAGTGAGATGTAAACAGTTTCATTGTGTTTTGATGCCTCAGTTCTGTTAATGAATCCCTATTTTTAATCCGGAAGTCCAGGTTCCTGTTTACACTGTTTCTTGAACAGCTTAATCAGGATTCCTTGTAAACAACTCTACCACGGTCTTGCACCAGGGAGAAAGTTGTAAGCTGCCTGTCATGGCCAGCCACAGCGCTGCAGGAGAAAAACTCGGAGGCAGAGTAAAGCTATTGCTACTTTTACTTCTACTTTCTTAGAGCTTAGAGAGAGAAAGAATGATTTTTCTTCTTCTTAGAAAGAGCTTAGAGAGAAAGATTAGAGATAGCTTTTTCTTCTTCTTCTTCTTCTTAGAGCTTAGAGAGAAAGATAGAGCTTTTCTTCTTAGAGCTTAGAGAGAAAGAGAGAGAGCTTGAAAGAGAGAGATTTCTTCTTTAGAGAGAGAGAGAGAGCTTAGCTTTTAGAGCTTCTTTCTTCTTTCTTCTTTCTTCCTCGGGAGCCTCGGCCTGACTCTGACCAGCAATTACTTCTTCTATCTGGTTTCTCTTCTGTAACCGCTCTGCCTACGTTCTGGCCGCTCTGATTCTTTTCTTCTTCTCCGACCCGAACTCTTCTTCTGACCGAGCGACTGCATGACTGACTGAATGAATTCATTCTTCTCCTGACTCCGACCGCTTTCACCCGGTTATATACCTTTAGCTTTGCGGGTGCCTCACGTGCATTTACAGGTGCGTCACATACATACTTATTATCAGGTGGAACTTATGGCTTCCAGCTGACCGCAATAGCCATCTCCCTAATTGGGGCTCCTTCAGAAAGTGCTTCTAACATCCCACCCCCAGGAGGGAGCTAGTTTTGAAACCATGGATCCTGATAACAGGAAGAGCTATACATCATGCAGAATTCCAATGAGAGAAATAGATCCTATGGTAGCAGACCCTCCTTAGGACTTAATATTTTACTCCCCCTTAGAAAAACATCATGAGTCTTTTCATAGATGCTTTTAAAAAAATTCTTCTCTAAGTTTTGTTAGCCTGACACTCAAATTCCCTAATTTCAAGACAATACTTCTAATATTTCTTTTTCTTCTTCTTTTTTTTTTTTTTTTTTAGGTAAGGTCTCACAATACTGTCCTGGCTGGTTTTGAATTCTTGGGCTCAGGCAGAGCCTTCTTCCTCAGCCTGCCAAGTAGCTGGGACTACAGATGAAATAGATATTTTGTTTGTTTGTTTTGTTTGTTCTTGCAGTTCTGGGATCCAACCCAGGGCTTTGCACATGCTAGGCAAACACTCCACCACTGGGCTACAGCCCCGGCCCCTAAATCAACACTTCTGAATGTGTCCTGATCTTGTCAGCTTTCACCACCATCAGTACTACGATTTGGTTATGGTTTGTCCTCCAAAGGATCATGTGCTAGAGGCTTAGTACCCAGAGTGGTAGTGTGGAGATGCGGAATCTTGAAGAGGTGATCTAGTGGGAGGTAATTAGGTCATTGAACACATCACCCCTGGAAGAGATTAATGCAGTTTTTTTCAGGATCCCACTTAGTTCCTGCAAGAGAAAGTAGTTATGAAAAATGCAAGCTTGGCCATTGGATTTCTCTGGCTTCCTTTCTCACCACATGATTTCTCTGCACATGGCACATGGCTTTTCGGCCACAGAAACCCTCACCAGCTGCTGGTGCCATGATGTTTAGACTTTCTAGCCATAGAATGTGAGTTGAATAAACATCTTTTTTTAAAAATTAAGTATTTCTTTATCAAGTATTACTATAATTAGTGAAAAATTATTACTTTGAACTTCTTTTTGAGGGGTGGAGATATACATGTTCAGTGAGGCAAGTCAAGGAATGAGGTATGATGATAACACTGCTTCGTTCTTTTCTGCTGTGGTTCTTGGCAAATTATGAAAATTGTCCTCTACACTCTAAGCCCATTGTGTTAATTTCCAAGGAATTTTGGCCTGGTCTTGACAGTTGACAATGCTCTACCTAGACCTCAAGAATGGGAGCGAGAGGGGCTGGGGTTGTGGCTCAAGGGTAGAGCGCTTGCCTAGCATGCATGAAGAGTTGGGTTCAATCTTCAGCACCGCATATAAGCAAACAAACAAGCAAAGGTATTGTGTCCATCTACAACTTTTAAAAATATTTTTAAAAAAGAATGGCAGTGAGGGGCTATAAAACATGGTTAGCTGTGGCTCCTGGCTCTTCTTCCTTACCTTGGTTCCCAATTCCCTGAGCCTTTAGGAAACACCCTTGAAATAACAGACTTATAACAGAGTTCAGTACCCCAGTGAAGACAGTCCCACCCTGTATTCATTCTGGATTAAAAAAATAGAATTAATGATTAGCATAAACTAACTATAATCAACTACTTAAACTAAGAGTTGACCTCAGGGTCACCTTTGTTTGCATACAATAACCATCCTCATGGACATTGAAAAACTTTCTTCAACATGATATCTGGATGGAATGAATCTAAAACAATTTTTCATAGACAAAAATTATGCTACAGAGACCAATGTTTACTTTGTTTATGAGAGGCAAAACATTTGAGTAAGGGTACCTTTCCAATTTCTTTCACTGTAGAAATTCAGGAACGACAAAGAATCTTATGCTTTGAGAAGATACTGAAGTTTATGACTAATTCTAAAAATTCTTTTAATATTTGAGGCAATCTTTATTTTATAGAATTTCCCCCAAAAGAAGCACTTGGGGAGCTGTAATTGATATGAACATATTGTGATGAATTAAAATAGTGTTCCAAGATCTTAGCATATCCTGATGTAAGAGCCCGATTAAGGAGATAGCTAAGATGGCGGCTAGCTGAGAGCCATAAGAGGTGTTTCAGTATTTTCACCTGATATTCATGCATTTATCTAAGAATCTTTCTATACCCGTGAACACTATGTGATGCACCTGTAAGTTTGAACTGTTGACACGTGTATACTTGTTAAGGCAAAAAGTATTTAACCGAGTGAGGTTGGCTAGAGGGGGTGGTTGGAGTTGGAGAGGTTGTTGGAGCCGGAGAGAGAAGTTAGAAGAAGCAAGAATAAAAGAATCTATTCATTTCCCGTCTGAGGGGGTTAAAGTATTTAAAGACTCCAACATGCTTAACGTGAAAGGAGCTTGGGGCCCATAGGTCATTATTGCTTCTTTGAAATTTTTTATTGTTTTGAAGTCTAAGGATTGGTGGCACCTCTGCCCATTTTCATTTTCAAATACTGGCAGATCCCAATGTCCCTGTGGGTTTTGACGTTCAAGGGCGCGTAAGCGCTCAGAAAGGCCATTAATCTCTGCTTCAAGGGCACGCAAATGCTCAGAAATACACCTCATGGTTTCTGTAACTGATTCAACCCATGAGGGAGCAGAGGGCACAAGTGGTTCCTCTACTTGACGGTCCTTTCTGGTCTTAACTGACTCAGCGGAGGAGGCTGTGCTTTCATGGTTATTTGACTCCTCTCCACTACTATTACTTTCACTGGCAGTAACATCCTGAGTCCCAGGTTCAATTGAGAGCACGTATTCTTCAGCTATCTCTAATAAATCTCGGATAGCTTTAGCAGCTCGGATCTTCATCATTTTTGAGTTCACATCAACACTATCCTTACTGTTCCTAACTGACTCAGCGGAGGCTATGCTTTCATGATCACTTTCCTTCTCACTATCAACTGAGTCAGCTATATCAAAGAATTCTTCCATAGCCTTTATCACTCGGGTCTTAGTTATTTTCGAACCCATCTTTAGAGACTTCTCAGTTCTTACCTGCCGATTCCAAATTCTCCATACGAGCCACCACTTGTTGCCGCCTACGGCAATTGCTGTCTGCAGCAACGATACCGCGGGAGAAAAAATTTGGAGGCAGACTGGAAATGAATAGATTCTTTTATTCTTGCTTCTTCTAACTTCTCTCTCCGGCTCCAACAACCTCTCCAACTCCAACCACCCCCTCTAGTCAACCTCACTCGGTTAAATACTTTTTGCCTTAACAAGTATACACGTGTCAACAGCTCAAACTTGACAGGTGCATCACATAGTGTTATTCTTAGATAAATGCATGAATATCAGGTGAAAATACTGAAACACCTCTTATGGCTCTCAGCTAGCCGCCATCTTAGCTATCTCCTTATTAGGGCTCTTACATCCTGAATGGTCTATTAAGAATGGTATGCTCAGAACAAATACTTTTTTTTTTTCTCCAAATTTAACCTTGTCACAGAGCAAACCCCAGTTCTGGAGCAACCAAAAATATGGGAGTCAAGTTTGAACAAACCACACTCTGTTTTCTTTGATTAAATGACTAATAATATTTTATGGGTGTTATTTTTCTAAAAATTGTATTTTAATATGGAAATTTTTGTATTAAATGCTGTTAAACCCAAACAAGTAACTAAAATGAGATTGGAACTAGAAACTGAACATTTCCCTTTAATTATAAAAAAAGTAATTTTATTTTTTCTCTTTGGTGATAAGTGCATTTTTTTTTTTTTTTTTTTTTTTTTGGTACCCAAAGGGGGATTGAACTCAGGGGCACTTGACCACTGGGCCACATCCCCAGCCATTTTTTGTATTTTTATTAGAAGCAGGGTCTCACTGAGTTACTAAGTGCCTCGCCATTGCTGAGGCTGGCTTTGAACTCGTGATCCTCCTGCCTCAGCCTCCCAAAGTGCTGGGATTACAGGCGTGCGCCACCGCGCCCGGCATAAATGCATTTTTATAGACTATAAATTTTGAGCTTAGCATATTTTGATTTTATGTGACAATTTAGCTTTCTTCACTAGTATTATATGGTTAAAGACTTATGCAAAAGCCATATATACAAGGTACTATCATTTGGATCTTAATCATCCACCAAAGTCTCCAGGGTTAATTAAGGGCTTGGTCCTCAGTGGATGGCACTACTGGGAGCTGGTGGAACCTTTAAGAAGTGGGCCCTAGTGGAAGGAAGTGAGGTCCCTGAGGGTTTGCCCTTGATGGATATTGGAACTTTGGCCCCTTTGCCTCTGTTTTTGCTTCCTGGCTGCCATGAGGTGAGCAGCTTTGTTCTACACGTGCTCCCCGCTATACTGTTCTGCCTTGCCACAGGCCCAGAAACAATGGAGCCAGCTAGCTGATTATGGGCCATAACTATGAGCCCAAATAAAACTTCCCTCCCTTTAAATTGATTTTCTCAGGTATTTTGTCAAAGCAATGGAAAACTGATTAACATGCATGGATGTTCAACTGAAATCTATTACAAAGTGAAATATATTATAATTGTAAAAACTGGGAGTGTAGCTCAGTGGTAGAGTGTAAGAGCCCTAATTGAGGAGATAGCTAAGATGACGGCTAGCTGAGAGCCATAAAGGTGTTCAAGTATTTTCACCTGATAAGAATCTTTTATAGCCGGGCGCGGTGGTGCACGCCTGTAATCCCAGCACTTGGGAGGCTGAGGCAGGAGGATCTCGAGTTCAAAGCCAACCTCAGCAATGGCGAGGCACTTAGCAACTCAGTGAGACCCTGTCTCTAAATAAAAATACAAAACAAAAAGGACTGGAGATGTGGCCCAGTGGTTGAGTGCCCCTGAGTTCAATCCCTGGTACAAAAAAAAAAAAAAAAAAGAAGAGAGTCAAAGCTAGCCTCAGCAATGGCAAGGCACTTAGCAACTCAGTGAGACCCTGTCTCTAAATAAAATACAAAAAAGGGCTGGGGATGTGGCCCAGTGGTCCAGTGCCCCTGAGTTCAATCCCTGGCACCACACAAAAAAAAAAAAAAAAAAAAGGAATCTTTTATGCTCGAGCTTACAGGTGTGTCACACAGTGTTCACGGGTTTGCCTGAGGGTTTGCCCTTGATGGATATTGGAATTTTGGCCCCTTCGCCTCTGAGAAAATCATGGCAGCCAGGAAGCAAAAACAGAGGCGAAGGGGCCAAAGTTCCAATATCCATAAAGGTGTTCAAGTATTTCACCTGATAAGAATCTTTTATGCCCGTGAACACTGCGTGACACACCTGCTGGGAGTGTAGCTCAGTGGTAGAGTGTACACTCCCAGTTTTTACAATTATAATATATTTCACTTTGTAATAGATTTCAGTTGAACATCCATGCGTGTTAATCAGTTTTCCATTGCTTTGACAAAATACCTGAGAAAATCAATTTAAAGGGAGGGAAGTTTTATTTGGGCTCATAGTTGTGGCCCATAATCAGCTAGCTGGCTCCATTGTTTCTGGGCCTGTGGCAAGGCAGAACAGTATAGCGGGGAGCACGTGTAGAACAAAGCTGCTCACCTCATGGCAGCCAGGAAGCAAAAACAGAGGCAAAGGGGCCAAAGTTCCAATATCCATCAAGGGCAAACCCTCACGCAATGTTCACGGGCATAAAAGATTCTTATCAGGTGAAAATACTTGAACACCTTTATGGCTCTCAGCTAGCCATCATCTTAGCTATCTCCTCAATTAGGGCTCTTACAGTAGAGCGTGTGTTTAGCGTGTATGAAGCTCTGAGTTCAATACCTAGCAGCAAATAAACAAAAACACCTGGTTTTTTATGTCTGAATATTATGAATCTATGAAAAAACCTTCCTTTAGAATATTTAAATTTTAGCCAGAATGTGGGGCACACCTGTAATCCCAGCTACTTGAGAGGCTGAGGCAGAAGATCACAAGTGCCCACTTGGACAACTTAGCAAAACCCTGTCATAAACAAATAAATAAATAAAAACAAAACCACCTAAAAATAACTGGTATTTATCTTAGTGGTATAATGCCCTTGGGTTCAATCCCCAGTATCACACACACACACACACACACACACACACACACACACACACACAAATCCAATGTAAATGGGTGAGATCAGCACACATTCCCTAATAACAATTTAATTATTTCATCATCTTTTCTTATACTTTGATTGTTATTTTTTTACATTGTTAATTGAATCAGTATTTTAAAATTGTATAGCATTAAAATAATAAATATTTGTATTTATCCAACCTCTCTTTGTATGATGTTAATTATTTAATTTGTTACATTATATTTCTATCACTTTTTTGATCTTCAGGCAAAGTTATAAAGCTTACATATCTTCTTTAAGGAATTTCAGGACCCTTGCTATCCTCCTTAAATTCCTCCAAAATTCCTTCTGGAGGAGGATTTGGAGTGAATCATGAGTAGAAGAAACTCCACTAATGAAAAAATACTTTGCTTTGACATCCTACATACCTTAGAATCATCCAGCAGCTCCTCCTTCCTATTCACAGTGGTTCTGGAAGTTCAATTGCCTAAGAACTCCTCTGGGACACTTGTTAGCAATAGAGATTTCTGGACCCCAGGCTCAAAATTACATGAGTTCCCTAGTTGATTCTGATGGGGATGCAGTTGGCTTTTTTTTTTTTTTTTAATGTTTATTTGTTTACTTTAGTTGTACACAATGCAATGCATTTATGTTTATGTGGTGCTGAGGATTGAACCCGGGCCACACACGTGCGAGGCGAGCGCTCTGCCGCTGAGCCACAACCCCAGCCCAGCAGTTGGCTTTTTGAGAAGAACTGACAAGCATGAATTTCAAGCTTTTCCTCCTCCCATCCCTCAGTTCTCCATTTGGAATATAAGTTTAACTTTGTCATGCCAGGAGCATGGTTCAGTTCCCCTTAAGTTTTCAGTTCTACACTTTCCTCTTCCACAGTTCCTCAATGTAGTTAGTCCAGATATCTGTGACCTTGTGACCTCTTCCCTACTAGACAGCTATGTACGACCTATGACTGGCTCTGCTGACCCTCACACCCAACATGGATTGTGCAGTAACACATCTTGGTCATAGCCCTTGGCACTTATGTTTTCTTGCTTTAACCCTACCAATTAAAACTGTTCTCAGGAAACCTGTGTGGATAACTCCCTGGATCCCAGTAGAGACATTGACCCATAGTCTCCCCCTACCATGCACACACACTCTGCCTGCACTCCTTGACCTTGACCTCCATGTGTGTGGCTTTCAGGTGTGTATCACCCAGGGCCCACAAATAAAATCTTTCTTTCCATCTTGTGTCTCTCCTAATCATTGAAGTAGTGCTCTCCATCTTAAAGATCCTAAATTAAAACAAAGGACTCCAGGCATATGGACTCCTCTTTCATTAAACATCCAAGCTCCTGTGTGCTAAACTCAGGTGCTTGACACTGGGAAATGAAGTCTCTGGCTCTCAACTCTCAGTCTCCATTTAAGGTTCAGCTGGGATGCTAGAAGTTGATGTGTGTATGAATTTGGGAGGGAAATAAGGAAATTAAACATATTCTTATTCTGGCTTGAAAAATCTAGGTTTGACTAGCCATAGGAAGGGAAAGGCCCTTTTGTATAAGGGACCGAGTGGAACACAGGTACCAGCAGTGCTGCCTCAAGGATCTGGGAGCAAAGTGTATGACCTTAGATTAAGTTTTTAAGTGTTTGGAGGGTAGATATACTACATGTCTGTCCTTC
Source organism: Tamias sibiricus (assembly GCA_025594165.1). Classification (NCBI taxonomy): domain Eukaryota; kingdom Metazoa; phylum Chordata; class Mammalia; order Rodentia; family Sciuridae; genus Tamias; species Tamias sibiricus. The sequence continues at coordinate 69,290,980 of CM046657.1, read as the reverse complement.
AAGATGTTTTCCTTTTTCCAGAAATGACCGCAACTCCCTACCTGGGATATTTTTTGCCCAGAATTGACTTCGTAGCATTGAATTTTGACCCATAACCCCCCATTACCACAGTCATCCCAATCCTCAGGTTTTCTCCCAGCCCAGTTCTATTTCTAGTCTCTCCTCAGGGGACACTCCTAGATACCTGAACTCTAGAGACTCTTTCCTCCTTAGAGTACAGGGTCTTGCTGTGTGTCCCAACTGAATACAAATTCTTGAGCCCAAGTGATCCCTCTGTCTCAGCCTCCAGAGTAGCTAAGACTACAGAATTGTCAGATACCTTATCTCCTGCTGATCCTGGGTGATTCGGTCCTCTTGGTCCTCTGACAGCAGTGCCTGAAAAGGCAGTGCTGTGACCCTTTTATTGAGAAAGTTGTACTTTCAGTTTCTGATTGGATTGGAAAGGGAAGACAAATAATTTGTGAACTAAAAGTTTGTGTTTTGCGATTGGAACTTTTACTTTCTCTATACCTAGAAGGTATAGACCATTATGTCCCCCATCACATGGGATTGGGATGTGTGGATGTGCATATTTTGCAAGTAGATCCTGCAAAAAGCAGAAATTACTGGTTGATCTTTGCACCACACATTTGGTTTTACAGATTGCTTGAGCCATTTGTGAGGATTAGGTCAAAGTGAAGGATAGAGAGATGAGTGCTTGTAAGATCACATTCACATCCTTAATCATTGCTTACTATGAATCCAATGCCTGAATACAGTTTGCTCAGAAACTGGCTAAAGCATATAACTGCATCATTGATGTTGTACACAGTTTCCTTGGGAAACTACCAGTTTCTCCTGGTCTTAGATCCTTGTAATAAACCAATTCATTTCCTGGATAAATGGACCCAGCCTTCAGGTGACTTTTAGATTAAAAAAAAAAACACCACAAGCCGGGCGCAGTGGCGCACACCTGTAGTCCCATCACTTGGGAGACTGAGGCAGGAGGATTGCGAATTCAAAGCCAGTCTCTGCAATGGCGAGGCACTTAGCAACTCAGTGAGACCCTGTCTCTAATAAATACAAAAAAGGGCTGGGGATGTGGTCCAGTGGTCGAGTGCCCCTGAGTTCAATCCCCTGTACCAAAACCAAAAAACAAACAAACAAAAACACCACAACAGACCATACTGCCAAAAATCTAAATTCCCCTATTCCATCATAGGTAGAAAAAAAGAGGCTCCATAAAAACTAGCTTGGACTTTTTGGGCATTGAGTTTTGTAACTGAACTGACACAGAAATGGAACTTGGAAGAAAGTTTGCACATGCTGGAATATGGAGGCAAATCGTTTTCTCAGATCTTACAAGTGAGAAACCTGACTCTTTAATTGTTTTTGAGACAGGGTCTTGCTGTGTGGCCCAGGCTAGCTACACATTCTTGGGCTCAAGTGATCCTCTGACCTTAGCCTCCAGAGTAGCTAGGTCTACAGACATGTGCCATTATGCTTGGATCTACCTAACAACCTTGATGCTACAAACTTCAATGTCTGGTGCTGAACTATTCTTTATGAATGGTGCCAAAGTGTTGCAATGATATTCTATAATCCCATAGAAGTATTTTGGACAAAAGCATATGATTGCATGACCCCAGCAATTGGTATTGAATTAAAGGCACAAAATCCTATTGGCAATATAAAGCTGGGTGGTCTGTGGGGAGCAGGGGGAATGCAAATCTGAACATTAGTAAGGAAAGACTTTATTAAGAAGGACTATTGCACTAGGGAGATGCCTAAAGCCTAAGCTGGAAACCTCTCAGGAAGGTGAGCAAAACTTTTTCTCAGAGGCCATGAGAAAGAGGACAGTGACTGTGAAACAAGGAAGGAAGTGCTAAAAAATGCTGGTGGAGGAAATTTAAAACTTAACAACCTGCATACAACATTGAAAAAACTGATGGTGGGAGGCAACAACACTGTTTGTGGCTAGGCATGTGAGTTGGGGGAGAGGGCTTGGATGGAACAAATTTTAGTGTGGGAAGTTCACATCAAATTCAGTTCATGCCTAGTCTGTTCTAGTCAGCATTAAGTTTGATCGGCCTTGTCCGTGCATCCTCTTGTTCAAGACAGGCTCAGAGTGACAGTCCTTTACATCTTAGGGTGAAGGAAAATAGATGCAAAGTAATTCTCTTGGCGACATTGCTCCTGGAGGACCAACTGGAACATCTTTGGGCATACTGGCAAAAATGCTTCAGATCAGGCATTTAAAAAGTGAGATGACTAAAATGATAAAGAGAAATATGAATATAAAAGTGTCATATTAAAGTCAAATCAAGCAGTTGAACCCTAAGGGCATCTAATCTAGTGCATTCTAAGAGGTGGGTGGATGAAAATCTTTCTGGGGCACTTGACCACTAAGCCAAATCCCTATTTTGTATTTTATTTAGAGACAGGGTCTCACTGAGCTGCTTAGCATCTCACTTTTGCCAAGGCTGGCTTTGAACTCACGATCCTCCTGCCTCAGCCTCCCAAGCCTCTGGGATTAGAGGCGTGCACCACCATGCCCAGCTGAAAATCTTTTGACCATGCAGCACCACTTGTCTCTTGAAACTAAGATATGGATGCTTTTGTGTTATTGTCCATACCTTGCCCTTGATTACCTTTCTTCTTTCTTTTCTTTCCTTTTCTTTTTGGTAGTAGGGATTGAACACAGGGTGCTTTACCAATGAGCTACATCATCCCCAACCCTTTCTACTTTTTATTTTAAAAATAGGGTCTCATTAAGTTCTCCAGACTGGCCTCAAACTTGTGATCCTTCTGCCTCAGCCTCCCGAGCTGCTGGAATTACAGCATGTGCCACCATGCCTGACTTGTTTATTTTTCATATAAGTGCATGCGTGACCCAAGCATTTTGCCAGACTTCCTAAATGACCCAAAGCATCTTGGTCAGGTGGAAATCTGGTCCATGCATGGTCTGCTGCAGTTGATGGGGCCTTGGAAGTGTATATCAAAGGCTCTACCTTGTAATATTTATTTAGATCTTGGGAAAAAGGATCAATGACAAGGCAATCTAGAGTCCTTAGGATCTGAGCTGTGAGGTTTGGGGGATTTTGCTTTGTTTTGTTTTTTTGGGTACTGGATGAACTCAGGGGTGGTTTACCACTGAGTTATATTCCCAGTCCTTTATATTTTTTATTTTGAGAGAGGGTCTCACTAAGTTGCTGAGGCTGGCCTTGACCCTGCAATCCTCTTGCTTCAGCCTCCTGAGACACTGGGATTATAGATATGCACCATTGTACCTGGTTAGATTTTAGTTCTCAATGATGCCAAGTCAGGATGGAGGGAGAAAAACTGGAAAGTTAGTTTGGAGGGTAATAGACATAAATTAAAGGAAACTGGAAGAATTGAAAATCTGGTTAAGTGTTAACAATTTGGGCATGGCAATAGGATTCAGTCCAATTTATAGGTAGATAACAAATTTGGTTTTTTTTTCCATAGTAGAAGTCAATTATATTTTTACCAGATAAGACAGAGATTGTATATGCATTAGTCATCTGCAATTTGCAAATGGAAAAAAAATCGTAAACACAATTAATGGAAGCAGAATCTGATAACCCAGAAGGATGTGCCACCATTTTCTATTGAATTTTATTTTTAAAGTCATCCCTTCTGATTAAAGATGATCTCAAAGAACATTATCTTGATTACAAAATAAGATTGGTCTCACTAGATTTGGCCTGATTACTTACAAGTTGTAGCCAGAAGGGCTATTTACCATATAGGCTTTTTATTTATTATTATTATTTTTTTTAATTTTTAAGTTGTAGATGGACACAATACCTTTATTATATTTATTTTATTTTTATGTGGTGCTGAGGATCGAACTCGGTGCCTCACATGTTCGAGGCAAGTGCTCTACCATTGAGCCACAATCCCAGCCCAACCATATAGGCTTTTCAAATACCTGTGTTTTGTTTTATGTGTATGGTACTGGGGATTGAACCCAGGGGTGCTCTACTACTGAGCTATGTTCCCAGTCCTTTTTGTTTTTCATTTGAGACAGGGTCTTGCTAAGTTGACCAGGCTGACCTGGAACTTTTGGTTCTCCTACCTCAGCCTCTGGAGTCACTAAGATTACAGGCATGTGCACCCAATTACCTATCATAGCTTATAAAAGCTATCTGCTTTTTTAATAATACAATTCCTCAATGTGGCAAGAATAAGTATATTCATTAACAGACCCAAATACATATAACATTACATATATTATTTATGCATATATGTGTATATATACATGGCTTAGCAATTAATGTTCAGTTACTAGTTTATCTTACTTAGAAATGATCTAAATTATCTGAAATTACCTAAATTAAGTGAACTGGAATTCTTAAAACTTTTGAGTAAGTTTTTATGAAAATTGTTTTTTTTTCATATTGAAAGCAGTAGTATTCTACTATCTGGAAACTTTAGGAATATTATGTGTGTTTGTATGTGTGTGCTTATTTATCTCTAAACCAATCAGAGTAAACTGCTTAAAGAAATTTATAATCCTATTTAGTAATATCATCCACAGATGGGAAAATATTACACATATGTAACATATACAGAGGTATATACATAAATATACAGGTAGACACAGAGAACATACAACTTCAATTCTAAAATTCTGGCCATGGGTTAAACATAAAACAAGCTGTCTCTCACATCCTGTTCTTGCCCCATCTTTACTTTTTTTTTTTTTTTTTTTTTTTTTTTTTTTTTAACTGGATATGTTTCTACCAGATGGGGTAAACTTACTGTGAAGGCTGAAGTTTTCCCACCGATATTTGTGGAGAAGACCTATAAGATGGCCTTTACCCTGGTGTTTCCAGGGAGGGACTGTAAAACACCAAGCAACTGCCTAGGAATCTCCAAAACCCATATGAGTGGATAAAACAGTAGGCCTATTTGCAATTAACTTTTTTTTTTTTTTTTTTTTTTGGCTGGGGTGGGGAGGGTACCAGGAATTGAACTCGGGGTCACTTGACCACTGAGCCATATCCCCAGCCCTATTTTATATTTTATTTAGAGACAGGGTCTCACTGAGTTGCTTAGCACCTCATGTTTGCTGAGGCTGGCTTTGAACTCATGATCCTCCTGCCTCAGCCTTCCTAGCCACTAGGATTACAGGTGTGCGCCACTGCACCCAGCCAATTAACTTTCTTTGAGTCCGATTACCCTTGGGGCCCCTGAACTCCTCCAGAGCCCCTGAGTAAATTTTGTGGGAGAGATTTTTTTTCTACTTCTTTGAATAATAAAAAAATTAGCATATCATTGCTTGAATGAGATCTTAAGTCACAGGACTCAAGAGCCCCTTGCAGAATCAGCCAATTTGGAAAAATCCCAAGTTCCTCCAAAGAGACCATTGAAATTCTAAGTTACTTTTTAGTAAAATTTTGTCGTCTTGGAGAATTAGATGGAATTAGAATAGCAACAGAGGAGCAAGTACCCTTTGAAGGTGAGATGTGGGAGACAGAAGTCAGACTGAGTTCCCATGATACAAAATGAACACCTGTGGGTGTGGTGCTAAGGGCCCTGGGGCCAAGGTTTCCCAGGAAAGACTCAGAATATTTAATTCACTCAGAAAGTCAGAAAGAGAAGACAGAGAAACAGAAGGAGAGGACAAAGGTAAGGGGGAAATAAACTCAAGTTCTTACTGTGCCATGACAGACATTTTGACTTGTGACCTTAGAGTCTGATTTCCCCAGCAAGGAAGGACGCAAAGGGTCCAAGAAGCTGGCATTAATATCTGAAGGAACACAGTTGGGGCAGAGAGAAGGTTGACATATTAGCTGAATCATGGCACCATTACCATCAAGGGAAAGAATCACACATTCAAGGGGCTGGGGTTTAGAGCGCTTGCCTAGCACATGGGGCCTGGGTTCGATCCTCTGCCACTGCAATGTGTACAACTAAAGCAAATAAATAAATATTAAAATATTTAAAATAAATATTAAAAAAAAAAGAAACATCAAAGACAGCATCAGAAAAAAAAAAAAAAAAAGAATCACACATTCAAGTTTACATGGAGGGCCACTGCCACTGCAATCCAGAGATGCTCAAAGCCTAAGCCAGAAACCTCTCAGGGGAGGGTGGGCAGCAAAAGAGTGTGGGATACATGACTATGGGATAAGGAAGAGGGGGACTGCTAAAAACTGCTGGGAGAGGGGGTGTCTTGAGACTTAATGAACTGCATCAAGCATTGCAGGCCAAGGCAGGCCATGTGGTTTGTAGTCAGGCCCATGTGGGGTGTGGGCCCAGATGGAGCAAGACAAGTTGCAGCGAAGGAAGTTCATGTTCAGTTCAGGTCAACCCCAGTCTGACCAACCTTGTCAAGTGGTCAGGTTTCAGCTTCTCCTTATCGAAGCTTATCTTACTAAACTGGCCACCTGCTTTCAGATTGGCCCCACATATTATCCAGTGACCATTTCATCCATCAGGATGAATGAGGAAGAGATCATCATTATTTTAATTTAAGAAGGAGAGGAATTATCATCCACAGATGATAATTCATCATCCACAGATATCATCCACAGATGATAATATCATCCACAGATGATAATTATCATCCACAGATGATAACAGGCATGGTGGCGCATGCCCGTAATCCAGTGGCTCAGGAGGCTGAAGCAGGAGGATTGCAGATTCAAAGCCAGCCTCAGCAACTGCAAGGTACTAAAGCAGTTCAGTGAGACCCTGTCTCTAAATGAAAAATATAAAATAGGGCTACGGATGTGGCTTGGTGGTCGAGTCACCCTGAGTTCAATCCCCGGTTCAAAAAAAAAAAAAAAAAAAAAAAAAGAAAAAAGAAAAAGACTGGGCCCTCCCATGAGCAGGGGCATGTCAGTTTAGGGGAAGCCTTTGTGCTTACATTCTTCTAATGCTTGGCTGAAAGTAGCATACAACACAATACAACAACGGGGTAAACAAGATAGATGTTTGTTTTTCTCTCACACAAATGGGTCAGGAGGCAGGTATTGGGGGCAGGATGGCTGCTCATAGAGACACCAAGGGCCCAGGCTTCAATCGTCACGATTACTCCATCCTATGGTGTGTGGGCCCTTATTTCATGGGCAAATTGGGGTTTCTGTGTTCCAAGATGCCTGATGAGGAATGGAAAATAAAGAAGAAAGAATGAGCATTCACCATCTCTTAACCCATATGTCCCATTGTCCTCTAGAATTAAATACTTGGGAACGGGGGCTGGGGCTGTGGCTCAGCGGTAGAGCGCTCGTCTTGCATGTGTGAGGCCCTGGGTTCGATCCTCAGCACCACATAAATAAAATAAAGGTATTGTGTCCACCTACAACTAAAATATATATATATATATATATATATATATATATATATATATATATATATATGATCATGAGGCTACTGGAGATGCTGCCCTGTATGTCTCATTAGCTCAAACTTAGTCACATTGTACAGGGGAAATTGGGAAATACAGTGTTTGTTGTGGCGAAGAAGAATGAGGAAGACCATATGCCTAGATGAAAATGCTATTATTATGGAAGTAAAGTATTGAGGGATACCAGGGCTGAGACCAGAAAGAGGCCATTGAGGCATTTGCCACAAACACAAAATTTTAAAATGCTCAGTAACCCAGATAAATACTCGAATTGCAGTATTTTTTTCATCAGTTGTAACCCATGAGGAATGTTGAATTAGAAGGAGGTTATGTACCTGTAGGGGCAGGGAATATATAGGAAATCTCTGTCCTCTTTGCCCAATTTTGCTGTAAACTTTAAACTGCTCTGAAAAAATAAAGTCTATTAAAAAAAAAAAAAAAACAATCTGGGTACAGTGGTGCATACCTGTAATCCTAGTGAATTGGGAGGCTGAGGCAGGAGGATTGCAAGTTTGAGGCCAGCCTCAGCAATTTAACAAGGCCCTAAGCAACTTAGTGAGACCCTGTCTCAAAATAAAAAGGGCTGGAGATTTAGTTCTGTGGTAAAGTGTCACTGAGTTAAATTTTCAGTGCAAAAAAAAAAAAAAAAAAAAAAGCCAAACAATAATTGCATAAAGCATTACATATAGGTCCTTCTCCTCTCTCAGAGACCTACTCTTCCTTAAGAATGTCCCCTTTCCCTTTTCCTATCCCTTCAATAAATTTATGCCTGTTACTCTGAGCAAAGTATCTATAATATTTCTGGCATGATTACAAGAATTGGAGTTTGAAGAGGTGTCCCACTGCCTCAGCTTTGTAGCAGACCTCTGCCCTGTGACATTTGGTGTTTACCACCTAGTTATCATCAGTTACCCCAATTATTTTCTGTTATTTTTTTCCATTCAACCTTTTCTGAACTTCTCTGCTCCGCCTCAGATTCTTGGTGCTAGAAGAAAAAATCTTAAGATCATCAGTGGTTCTTTGACTAGAGCACACTCTAGTAAGGATCAAAAGATCTCTTGATTGGAACTTAGATGCTGTAGTCCTCAGAGGTAAGAGTTGAAGCCTTCATCCTCAGTTCTTATGGGGGGCAAAGCTCTGGTAATTGAAGGGTTCTTGGTAAGGGCAGTACATGTGTAGAATCTGAAGGACAGTAATCATGAGGTTTTGAACCCCAACACCCGTTAGGGTAAGGAGACCTCTTTCTCTTCCTCTTTACCTTCTCATCTTTATGTTTGCATCAACAGATCCTCATTGTGGGAAATCACTAAGGCTCAAATAAGTGGGAACTCTAATTCACATGTAAGCATGATCCCTGCCCTATGTAGGTCTCATCTGGTCACCCATCCACTGCCATCATGGACTTCTGGACTGCCCTGATGCTAAATACCCTTAATTGTCCAGGCCCCATCTGATAGAGAACAAGGACTTCAGTCACTCCCCACCCTCGACTTCACCCTATCTCAGCAGAAAGCACCTAGATCTAATTCATGCCCAAATGCCCTAAAAGAATTTAGAGACCCAAGTCTTTAAGGGGGTGGTGTGGGGGGGGGGGGACAGCTAGTCAGGCATGAACCAGTTAGCAGGGAAAAGACAATGAAAGGTGACTGGAAACCACAGGGAGTCTTATCTCATGGGTAAGCACCTGGAAGATGGGGGGGGCCTAGTATGTCAAAACCTCCCCAGCCATAGTTATATCCCCTTTAAAAGAAAAGCAAACTATTATTTCAAGATCATGTCACCAGGTGACCTGGGCCTTCCCTTATCACAAAACTATTGCAACCCCCAATCACACTGGCAACAAAAACATCAAGACCCTCACAAGAAAGCTTCAAAGGGTAATAAACTGATTAAGGGGGGCAAGAAAATAAGGCAAAAAGAGGGGAACTCAATTTTCTTAAAAATCTCCAATTCTGTGAACACTGCACCATCCTCTCTTGGAGGCAGTTCATGCAATTCCTATGCTGTCACCCAAAAGTCAAAAGGTGGACCTGGGCAGGACTCTCTGGGAACTTCCCTGGAACTCCCAATAAAAACTGGAGGGCAGGAGGGACATACCATCCTTCTCCTCTCTGAGATGACCCACTCTCTCCCTTGAGAGTATTCCTTTTTCCCCTTTCCCATCCCTTTTAATAAACTCATTCCTGTTACTTTGAGAAAACAAATATAGAATTGTATTGTTGAATTTATATAAAAACATGATATGTTAGTAACAATGGCACAAAGGAGGAGGGAGGGAACAAAGCTATATTTGAGCAAGAAAATGACGTTAGATGGTAACTCAGATCCAAAGGCAGAAATGAAGAGTATTGCCTGGGAGTGGTGGCACATGCCTGTAATCCCAAGTACACTGGAGTTTGAGGCAGGAGTATTACAAGTTCAAGGCCAGCCTGGGCAACTTAGCAAGACCTTGTTTCAAAAAAAAAAAAAAAAAAAAAAAAAAAAAAAAAGTGTGAGAGGGTGCCTGGGGATGTAGCTCAGTGGTAAACCACCCCAGGGTTCAATCCCTAGTACTGAGAAGAAAAAGTACTGAAAATGGTAAGCATGTAGCTTAATATAAAAGACTGTATAAATACATTTCCTTCTTCTTATAGATTCTCTAAAAAACATAAGATTGTGAAAAGCAATAATTGTGACACTGTATTGGGTGTTAAAGAGAGATGATAAATATCAATGATGGCTTTGGGACCAGCTGCAGCAGCAGGAATTGTAGCTCTTTCCTAATCTTCTCACACTAAGTCTTTGCAGAGATGGCAGCTGCAAAGACCTTGTGACGGATGGGATTTAACAGAGGGTATTAGAGGATCTCGAGTGCTATACCTCTACCCCATGCTCTGGATCCCTGCCCAGTCAACTGACAAGCTGTGCAAACCACAAACCACACACCTACATATGCACCACCCAGGAGCACAGGGAAGTTAATGCCCTGTGGAGGAACTTTTGACCAATGGCAGACAGGACTCAATAGATCCATGCTTTTCCCTTCCATTCATTAAGCAGCTAATATTGGGTTGTGCTTCAAAAGGGTTCTAACATGGTCATATGGGATAGCAAAACTAGTCACTAACCCAGGGCACCTCAATAATTCACCCCTATATTGGTGTTCCCGTTTCCTACCTTGCACTCTATTACATGCTCTTATTCCCTGTTATCAAACACCCGAATAAATTAGAAACGAGGCTAGACAATTTGTTTGTTTAAGTACAATCTCAAGTAATTATCCAATAGAGGAGTTATGAGAAATAACATCTTGCAGGTCTGAAAATGTTTCTATTCTACCTCCCACCTGATATTGATTGGCTAAATGTAAAATTATTGATTGAAAGTAATTTCCACTCAGAAGTTTGAAGGAACTATGCAGGTTTCTTTTAATTTCTGAGCTATTCATGGAAAATTTGGATATGGATCCCATTGGATTTACATCTTTTGGAGGCCTCTATTTCCCTTACTTGTGCTCCCCACTGGAAGCTTTCAGAATCTTATATTTTATTCTTGGATTTCTGAAATGTCACAATAACATATATAGATGTGAATCTTTTAAGTCTTTGTTCTGGGAAGTTGGTGGACCTGTTTGATGAGGATACTTGGTTTTTAACATCTTGGAAATTTTCTTTTCTTTTCCTCTGATGATTTCTTGTCCTTCTTTTTCTCTTTTAATAAAATATTTTTAATAGAGGTTGAACCTTCTTGGATTGATTCTCTATTTCTATTATTTTTTTTCATGTTTTCTGATTCCTTGTCTTTGTTCTACCTCCTGGGAGATTTACAATGAATTTATCTTCTAATCTTCTATTGAATTTATTAAAAACTTGGCAAATATTTTTAATGTGCAAGACTGCATTCTTGTCTTCTGACAAGAAGTACAAACCTACAACATTTTAAAGATTTAATTATTTTTTAAGAGAAGTTTTAGGTTCACAGAAAAGCTGAGAGGAAGGTGCATAGGTATTCCATGTTTCTGTGACTGCTACACTTTTTTGTCCTCCCCCATTGCTAATGTCCTCATCAGTTCCTTTGCTTTATATTACATCTTGTTCTTATGTGTATATATGTATATTCTAATTTGTTATATATGACAGCAGAATGCATTACAATTCATATTACACATATAGAGCACAATTTTTCATACCTCTGGTTGTATACAAAGTATAGTCATACCATTTGTGTCTTCATACGTGTACTTAGGGTAATGATGTCCATCTCATTTCACCGTCTTTTCTACCCCCATACCCCCTTCTTTCCCCTCCCACCCCTTTGCCCTATCTAGAGTTCTTCTAATCCTCCTGTGCCCCCCACCCCCAAAGCCCATTATGAATCAGCATCCTTATATCAGAGAAAACATTCTGCATTTGCTTTTTGGGACTGGCTAACTTCACTTAGCATTATATTCTCCAACTCCATCCATTTACTTGCAAATGCTATGATTTTATTCTCTTTCAATGCTGAGTAATATTCCATTATGTATATATACCATAGTTTCTTTATCCATTCATCTACTAAAAGGCATCTAGGTTGGTTCCACAGTTTAGCTATTGTGAATTGTGCTGCTATAGACATTGATGTGGCTGAGTCCCTGTAGTATGCTGATTTTAAGTTCTTTGGGTATAGACCAAGAAGTGGGATAGCTGGGTCAAATGGTGGTTCCATTCGCAGTTTTCCAAGGAATCTTCATATGCTTTCCAGATTGGTTGCACCAATTTGCAGTCCAACCAGCAATGTATTAGTGTGTTTTTCTCCCCACATCCTCTTCAACAGTTATTGTTGTTTGCATTCTTAATGGCTGCCATTCTGACTGGAATGAGATGAAATTTTAGAGTAGTTTTTATTTGTATTTCTCTAATTACTAGAGATGTTGAACATTTTTTCATCTATTTGTTGATTGATTGTATATCATCTTCTGGGAAGTATTTGTTCAGTTCCTTGGTCCATTTATTGATTGGGTTATTTGTTTTTTTGGTGTTTAGATTTTTTCGTTCTTTGTATATCCTAGAGATGAAGCACTAATCTCTAGAATATACAAAGAACTCAAATATGAGTTTGCAGACTTTGCTCAAATGTCTATCCACTTATATTTAACAATAAAACCATGGGGAGTTGACTTGGGGGCTCTGGGTACATGGACTGGATTTATTTATTTGCCCTTTACCTATGTGATCCAACACCCAGCTAGCCAAATGTGGACATCTTCTTCCTAGAGCCAATACACGTTAGTGGCTATTTCTGGTTCTGACTCAGCTGCATGGGCTACAAAGTTCTTTTCCAAGAGAAAAGCTAGGGGAGATGGGTTGGGTCAAAGCATGTCTTCTTTAAATGAGTTAAAGTAATGTCAATATGTGACCAGGGCTCAGATATTTTTGGAAGATCCTCTTTACCACACTTTGTCATGTCATTCCCAATTACTTTTATCCATTGAAGGAGAATTTTCATTTATGGCCTTGTTCTCGCAAATCTTTTCCATCAAAAAAGTAGCTTACCAGATTTTGGCTTCTCTTAGTCTGAGAGATAAGAGTCAATTTTTAGCTCAATGAACACAACCACAGTCAAAAGTTAGGAAATATTTTCTAGCTTAAGGAATTCAGAGACTTGCCTGGCAGGAGCCCTCTTCAGTATTCTCCATGTCACATGGTTAATGGCAATTCATGTTTGTTGTTTTTTTTTTTGGGGGGGGGTTGCTACCGGGGATTGAACTCAGGGGCACTCAACCACTGAGCCACATCTTGTGTTTTATTTAGAGACAGGGTTTCATTGAGTTGTTTAGTGCCTCATCGTTGCTCAAGCTGGCTTTGAACTCATGATCCTCCTGTCTCAACTGGCGTTCTTTTTTTTTTTTTTTTTCTTTTTTTAAAATCAGTGACTATTGGACAGGAACTGCTTAAGTAACTCTTCTTAATGGTCAGGTTTCATTCTAGAAGCTGGGATTGTACTTCTGCAGATAACATTAAGTAAATAGTAGAGAGAGGGTATCCAGATAGGTTGAGAAATAGGGCCTCTTACTGAATATCTAGAGGAGAGAAAAGGCAATTTTTTTTTTTTTTTTACTAGAAACTTTGAACACTTCTCAATCTCTCTGATCCTGGTTCTGAGATGAAAGAGAATGTGACTGCACAAAATGTTTATAGAGTATCCTTTGTAACAGTGATAAAAGTCAGAAGCAGCATAATGTCTAAAACCAGAGAAGCAGTTAGCAGTTGAATATTATGTAGTCTTTAAAATGATGACTATGCAAAAATGTATGTGCCTATATTTGTATATGAAAGTAAGACTATAAAGGAACAGAACTAAAAATAGTTTTGTGTTGGGATGTTTGGACTTAGGAGTAAAATTTAAATTATTTTCTTTTTTATGATGTTTAGAGTTGGTTCTTTTACAAATACCAAAAGCTTAGCTTTGCCTTTATCTCTCTTCCACACTTGCTCAAAGTTTTTGACAGATAGACAGCCAGCAAACCTTAATTCTACACAGAAGAAGGAAACCACAGGCAGGGGGTTTGGACTTCTTTGAGGTTTGGCTGCATCCTCTGAACTGTGGGTAGCACAGTGTTTTTTTTTTTTTTTTTTTTTTTGACTGCTTCCTCTCCTTTTCCAACTTCAGTCTTCTAATAAAACAAAATGAGGCAGATAATATCTTGGCTTCCTACCTGTAAGTCTGCTAACTGGTAGCTGAGGGAAGTTTTTCTTGGGAAACTTGATTCCCAACCTCCCTGTGAGTCTTTGGGGGTCTCTCCTCCCTCTTCTCTCCCTAGGTACAACCTTCCCCTCCTTTTAGCTGCAGAAATGCCCTGGCTAATCCCAGCCCTTTCCATATACATTTTTAAAGCATCAGTATCAAGTTCCATGAAATCTCTGTTGGGGTTTTTATTGGAATCACATTGAACTTGCAGATGAATTTAGGGGAAATTGACATCTTTATAATTTTTCTCTGTAGAGGTCTTGAAAAACTTTTGGTAGATTTATGGGTCTTTAGGACTTGATATTCTCTGATATACCTATATTCTTTTTTGTTTTAATTATATTTTCTAGCTGCTTCCCGCTAGTGTATAGAAAGAGAACTGACTTTGAGGATCAAGACAACTGACTTTGAGGATCTGATATCTATAAACAGCTACAAAATTTCTCATAACTTATCAGCACATTTGTTTGGGTTTGTTATTTCAAACAGTGACATTTCTATGCCCTCTTTTCCAATACTTTGACCCTAATATCCTTTCTTTTTGTTGTGTTTACTGGCTAGAATCTCCCACATCATATTAAATAAAAATAATGATAACAGCCATTCTTGTGTACCTTTCGTGGCTTTAGAGGAATGTTTCCAAGTTTCTCCATTTAGAATGAGGCTTCTTTGGGTGTTTAAGAAAAAGCAAAAATTTAAAATTAAATAATAGAAGGAAGACTAATAGAGTAGGTAGAGGAATTGGACAGGGGAGGGAGGAGGGAAAGGAAGGGGGTAGTACTGGAGTCTGAAGTGGAGTAAATTATACTATATGCATTTATGACTATGCCAAAATGAACCTGACAATTATATATAACTATTATGCACTAATAAAATGTTTTTAAAAGGTACAAATTTTCTATTCTATTCTTATTTTTCTGCAAATATATATCATGATTGAGAGTTGAATTTTTGCAAAGGATTTTTCTGACCAATTGACATTAATATGTTTTTTTTCCTCTCTCTCTCTCTCTCTCTCTTTTGACTAGTTAATACAATGATTTACATTTGGGATTTTCTAATATTAAACCAGCTTTGCATACCTGGGTTAAATTCAACAAAGCAACAGGCAATTATTTTTTTGTGTACTCTTGAGTTAGATTTACTAATGGTTTAAGAATTTTTTTGTATTCATATTCATGAATGGACTGGGTCTATAATTTTCCTTTTTTGAAATATCTTTGTTTGATTTTGTATATCATGACTGAATTAGCCAGGGTTTCCAGAGAACTAGAACCAAAAGAATGTGTTTACAAGGAGGTACATAGGTAGTATGTAGGTAAGTAAATGGATTGTAAAGAATTTGGTTCATGTGAATATGCAGGTGGGCAGGTACCCAGATCTTCAGAATGAGTAGGCAAGCTGGTAACCCAGGGGATCCAGTGGTTTAGTTTCAGTCTGAGCCTGAAGTCTTTAGAACCAGGAGAGTGGAATGGTACAGTTTCCTGTTCAATGTCCATCATTTTTCCTAATATCCAAGAGATCATATTACTTATTTTAAATTTATAGACTTAATTTTTTTTCTTTTGTGGTGCTGGAGATTGAACCCAGGACCTTGTGCATGCAAGGCAAGCATTCTACCACCCGAGCTATATCCCCAGTCCAAATTCATAAACCTAATTTTTTAGAATAGTTTTTGATTTACAGAAAAATTGAACAGATAGTGCAGAAAGCTCTGTATTCTCTACACAAAATTTCTTCTATTACAAGCATCTTCCCTTAGTTTGTATATTTGTTTCAATTAATGAGCCCTTACTTACCATGGGAAAGAATTCAGAAGCAGACTGGAAAATGAATAGGCTCTTTATTCTTCCTTCTTCTAACTTCTCTCTCCGGCTCCAACAACCTCTCCAACTCCAACCACCACTCTAGCCAACCTCACCCAGTTAAATACTTTTTGCCTTAACAAGTATACACTTGTCAACAGCTCAAACTTATAGGTGTGTCACATAGTGTTCACGGGCATAGAGAGATTCTTAGATAAATGCATGAATATCAGGTGAAAATACTGAAACACCTCTTATGGCTCTCAGCTAGCCGCCATCTTAGCTATCTCCTTAATAGGGCTCTTACACTTACTGATGCATTATTATTGACCAAAGTCTACAGTTTATTCAGACTTCCCTAATTTTTACCTCAGGAGCTTTTCTGTTTCGGGTTCCCACCAGGATATCTTAACATATTTTGTTGGCATGTCTCCTTAGGCTCCTCTTGGCTGTTTTACTTTCTAAGATTGTCTTTGTTTTTTATTGCCTTGATAGTTTTGAAGAACACTGGTCAGCTCTGTTGTAGAAGAATGCTCCTGTCCCTGTCAGTCTCCAGTAATTTTCTTTGCTCTGAAGTCTACTCTACCTGATTTTGTTTTAGTCAGCTTTTTCTCTGCTGCAATCAAAAAACCTGACAAGAGCAATTTTAGAGGAGGAGAAGTTTATGTAGCACTCAAGGTTTCAGAGGTCTCAGTCCATAGATGGCCAGTTCCATTCCTCAGGGCCTGAGATGAGGCCGAGCATCATGGCAGAAGGGTATGGTGGAGAAAAGCACTGGGAACATGGCACCAGGAAGCAGAGAGAGAACTCTGCTCAATAAGGAAAACACATAAATCCTAAAGGCACACCCTCAGAGACTACCTCCTCTAGTCACTCCCCACCTACAGTCACCACCAAATTAATCCTTATCAGGGAATTAGGGCACTGAGCAGTTTAAACCTCTCATAACCCAATCATTTCACCTCTAAATTTTCTTGCTTTGTCTCACACATGAGCTTTTGGGGGATGCCTCATCTAAACCATAACAGATATTAATATAGTTACTCGACTTTCTGGCCTCCAATGTTTCTCATGAAAAATGTGTGACCATTTGAATTGTTTCTCCCTTGTAAGATGTCATTTCTCCTTCGCAGCTTTCAAGATTCTTTCTTTGGCTAGTCATGGTGACACATACCTGTAATCCCAGCAACTCAGGAGGCTGAAGCAAGAAGATCATAAGTTTGAGGATAGCCTGGGCAATTTAGCAAGACCCTGTCTCAAAATAAAATAAAATAAAAAGGGCTGGGGATGTAATTCAGTGGTAGAGCACCTCTGAGTTCAATCCTCTGTACAAAAAAAAAAAAAGCTTTTTTTTTTTTTGTCTTTAGTTTTGGGAACTTCAACATGTATTGATGTGGGTTTCTTTAGTTTTATCCTGTATGGGGTTTGCTTAACTTTTTAACCATGTAGATTTATGCCTCTGGCCAAATTTGGAAAGTTTTCAGCCATTATTTCTTTACATATGCTTCAACCCTACCATTTTCTTCCTCTCCTAGAATTCCATGACACAAATGTTAAACAGGACATCTTTTGTGATAGTCTCACAGAGCCCTCAGGCTATGTTAACATTTTTTTCAGTCTGTTGTTCAGATTGGGTAATTTCTTTCTTTCTTTTTTTTTTTTAACATTTTTTTTTTTTTTTTTTTTAGTTATAGATGGACACAAGATCTTTGTTTTATTTATTTATTTATTTATTTATTTATTTATTTATTTATTTATGTGGTGCTGAGGATCAAACCCAGTGCCTCATGCATGAAAGGTAAGTGCTCAATCACTGAGCTACAACCCCAACCCCAGACTGGGTTATTTCTGATGTTCTGTTTTCCAGTTCTCTGATTCTTTCTCTGTCCCTTCCACTGTACTGTTGAGTGTGTGTCCACTGAGTGACTTTAGTCTCTGTTATTATACTTCTCAGTTTTAAATTTTCCATTTGTGTCTTCTTTATATCTTTACTCTCTTTGTGAGATAGTCTGTTTTTTATGTTTGAAACATGTTCATAGTTGCTCATTAAGGCACTTTTATGATGCTCTTTTGAAATCTTTGTCAGATAATTCTAAAATCTCCATCACCTTGTTATTGGCATCTGTGGGTTGTGTTTTTTTAAATTCAGTTTTGGGATCTTCCTGGTTCTTGACTTGTATTGTGGATGGAATGTTTCTTTCTCCTTAGGTTCACTTGTTGAACCTCTAACTTCAATGTGATGGTATTTGTATGTGGGGCCTTTGAAAGGTCATTAGGTTTACATGAAGTCATGAGGGTAGGACCCTAGTCTGATGGGTTTAATGCCCCTATAAGAAGAGGCACCAAAATGTTTGCCACAGAGGGCCCAGTGAGAAGGCGGTCATCTGTAAGCCAAGGAAGAGCACCCTCACCAAGAACCAAACTGGCCAATTCCTTGATCTGGAGACCTCTCAGCCTCTAGAACTTGAGAAATAAATTCTGTTTAAGTACCCAGTCTTGTTATGGCAGCCTGAGCAAACTAATATAGGATAACAAGTGATTTTCTATTTAAACATGAAAAATATAGGCATTATGAGACTCAGGATCTTATTTAAACCTTCTTTATCAGCTGAAGTTTTTTGTGACATTACTCCAGCAGTAGGTGTGTGAGGGCTGTTACCACCTCATTATTGCCAGAGGCAGGTAGAAGTGCAAGTTCCTCACCCAGCCTCCAGCCTTCACTCCATTTACATGAAAGGAGGAGGGCTCCTCACTCCTGCCACGTGGGAATGAGATACAAGCCCCCCCCCCCCCAAGATCTCCCTAGCACTAGCAGTAGGGTGGGGGGAGCCTTGTTACTGCTCAGGATGAAAGTCCCAGCTCCTAACTTAGCCTTCTCTGACGTTTCCCCAGCAGGAAGCTAGCTGGGTGGAGACCTTCACACCGGCTTGGCCTTTGCAGGCATGTTTTGTGTCTGGCAAGAGTACAGTAGTTCTATGCTGCTGCTTTCCTGGTCCTCTGGCTAGACACAGCAGGCTTCAGTCCAGGCCTTTGGGGTCTGTGCCATTGGCATTTCTGGTATACATGAGGTAAAAAGAAAGTGAACTCATCACTGGGTCATTCCTTCCACCAAAGTCCTTACCTGGTCTGCCTTCTTCTTTACTTCTTTCAAAGTCTTTTATTTATTTTACATAAATGAGGATTTAGCTGTACTTATAGGAGGAATGGAGAAGATTACACCTACTCCATCTTCAGGGAAATGGGAGACCTATATATTGAGTTTTTAATTATCATTATTTTCTGACTTGTTCCTAAAAAGTCTATTTTTTCTTTATTTCCAAGTATGCCTGGTAATTCCTTATAATTACATAATTCTTATTTCCTGCACATGTTTTATAGCATTTCTGTTGCTTAACCAAAATTATGAAACAAAATTATAAACCCTGACAAAGCCATTACTGAGATTTCTTTTGAATTTCTTCCTTTTTTATGATTTTATTCTTATAATTTTATTAATGATGTATAAATGGTTGATGAAGAGGTATCAGCAACTTGACTGACCTAAATTAACTATTCTGCGGAAAAAAAGTATTTATATTATCCAACTCCCCAGTGATTGCTCATAAACTGGTTAAAAATGTCACCTTGGACCCAAGTTTACACAATAAAAAAATCTAACTTTTACAGTTGGCCATTATATCTTCAAAAAAACAAACACACACACAATGTCACATTTCTTCAATTTTAAAAACACTTGCCCAAATTGCTTGCTGGCATTAGAAGCACAGGAATGACAAAGTAGTACAAGATAAAAATATCTGTGAAACTGTCCATCAATTAATGCTTCACTAAAGGGCAGGACTCATACTGATGTATCAAAAGTACATTTTGAAGAGTCATGGAACAAAATATCTTCGTTCATTTCTTAAGTTTATTGCTCCTTTAGCACATTAATAAATCTTATGGTCCATGTGCAACATCTTAACGTGTGAGTTATGTAATTCACTGTAGATAAGGATAAATCAATTGCAAAAAATACTAGCAATCTCAGTCCTCTCTCTTTTTTTTTTTTTTTTTTTTTTTTTTTTTTGGTACCGGGAATTGAACTCAGGGGCACTCGACCACTGGGCCACTTCCCAGCCCTGTTTTGTATTTTATTAGAGACAGGGTCTCACTGAGTTGCTGAGTGCCTCGCCATTGCTGAGGCTGGTTTTGAACTCGTGATCCTCCTGCCTCAGCCTCCCAAGTGCTGGGATTACAGGCGTGCGCCACCACGCCCGGCTCAGTCCTCTCTTTTTCTGCTCTGTTGACCTGGACACAAGTGCATACACCTGGAAAAAAAGACAGAACCCTGCAGTATTTCCACAATGATAATAATTAGCTTCTCTTGCAAATAAAAATAGCCCACGGGGCCTAAGACCAGTCACACAGAAAAGGGCAGGCAGCTCCTTTAATAACAGCAGCGGTTCTCTGGCCTGTCTTCCATCATCATGAAGGTGGTCATCTCTACTGTTGTGCCACCCAGGGGGTGGCAGTGGACACTCTTGCACAGAAGACAGACTTTGGTGGCTTTCATCTCTGCAGGCCTGCTCATTCCAATATTTACAATGCATTTGAGTCACCTGTTCCGCTGCACATTCCCATCACATGACAACCAGAGCATCAGTAAATTGTCACCCTGACTGTATGTGAGCAAAAGTCTTGGCCTAGTTTGAACTCTAGGCGATTAATCATTCAACAGAAGTCTGTTGGTGGCACATTTTGGGGAGGAGGGCCCGGATTGGCCATTTTTTCTGGTTCTATCTATCTTTCCCCCTATTTTCTCATCCACAACTTCTACTTCTGTGCTATTCTTCAAAGTCTCTAGAATGAGATTAAGGTCTGTGATGAGAGTCTGGACATAGTGAAATCCAGCAATCATGGAAATAGGTGAGAAACCCTGTTCATCTTTCTCCAAAGAAAGAAGTCCTATTCCAAGTTTTGCATACTGAAGTGATATTCAACTAGGCATTTATGCTACTCATTAGGCAGTGTTTCTTCCACAGGATACACCCATACATCCATGTCATTGTCATAGTAATACATCATCCTGGGGGGTTAAGTTCTGTTTGATATGGCCGATTTGTCATTTCATCATGCTCTCAGTAACCATACAAATAATCAAAGTTCGCTTGAGGGGCTCCTCTGCCTTGTCCTCTTCCTTACCCTCTAAAGGGACCTCAGATACTATCTCCTCACTCCTCACACTGGATGTTCACATTGATCATCTTCCTTTTCTCTGTTTGTCTTCCAACCTCTCTTTCGTTGATGGCTTGACTGAGCCTCATCCTCTCTGACATTTTCAACAGAACCATCTAATTGTGTTTCTTAGTTTTTTTTTGCTCTGTTACTTCTCTATTCAACCTTCTCTACTTTTTCTTTTCTGATTTGTGGCTTCTTATTTCCTTGGCTGTTGACACTCTGAGACTGCAAAAAAGGTTTTTTTCCAGTGTTCACTAATTCTCTTGGTATTAGTCAATTTGCTATACCACTGAAATCACCAGCCTTGTTAGGCTTCCTTGTCTTGAGTTTTCTTGCTTTTATAACTTTGAGAAACCAAGCTCAGCTGCCACCTTGCCAGGCCACACGCAGCAGCTGACTCCTTCCTTCTGAATCTCTTCTGATGTCACTTCTGCTAGTTCTTGCTGATGGTATCTTATTTCTTTATGTGGATATTTTTCCTTTTAATTTTATTTCTAATACTTAAAAAGTTTTTTTAAGTTGAAATATAACTTATAGGGGCTGGGGTTGTAGCTCAGTTGTAGAGTGCTTGCCTAGCACTGGGGTTTGATCCTCAGTACCGCATCAAAATAAATAAATAAAATAGATGCAGTGTGTCCATCTACAACTAAAAAAGAAAAGGAAGGGCTGGGATTGTGGCTCAGCAGTAGAGCGCTGGCCTAGCATGTACAAGGCCCTGGGTTCCATCTTTAGCACCACATAAAAATAAATAAATAAACAAAAGAAAGGTATGTGTCCAACTACACCTAAAAAATAAATATTAAAAAAAGAAAAGGATTGTCGGGACCTTACACTGTCTGCCTAGGGGATGGAAAGGCTCTGGCTTTCTGGCTGATTGCCACATTACCATGCCCTGTTACCTGACCTAGGCTAAGCAGGGGGCGTGGCTGTGAGAACCAGAACCGCCCTGCTGGTCACTGATTGGCTATGGCCCATTATAAAGCATTGTCCACCTTTTCAATAACCGAGCTCCTGCATTGACTGACTGGACTCCCCGGTATGTTCCTGTGTCCTTTGAGGGCGGGGGAGGGAATTCCGGTGGCCTTCACTTTCCCAATCTAGCATCTTTGTTGGGGTAGGCCTCTCCGGCCTCTTTTGTTGGACAAGAGAGGTCCATCCCGGGTACGGAGGGGGGGGGGGTCGCTAAAGACCCCAACCCCTTATATAATTTCGCGACAAAGGATTATAACATATCACTAAAGTTCATAAATTTTCAGCTCTATAACTTCATTTCACCTGTGGAATGATCACCCAGATCTAGATAAAGAATATTTCTGGCATTCCAGAAGAGTCCCTTGTGCTTTCTCCCAATCGGTAACTACTCCAAAAGTAACCACTCTTCTGATATCTGTCACCATACATATGTTTTTAGTATTTTTGAATGTCATATAAATGGAATCATAGAATTTTAACTTTTTATATCTAGCTTCTTTCACTTAATATTAAATCTTTGAGATTCACTCATGATTTTCAGGTATCATGTT
The DNA here is from genome assembly GCA_025594165.1 of Tamias sibiricus. Lineage (NCBI taxonomy): Eukaryota > Metazoa > Chordata > Mammalia > Rodentia > Sciuridae > Tamias > Tamias sibiricus. The sequence continues at coordinate 69,268,364 of CM046657.1, read as the reverse complement.
TGTAGTTCATTATTTCTCATTGCTGAGAAATGCTTGTATCCTAAGTCTGTCCCACAGGTCCACTTGGTAAAGACTTGGTTCTACTGTGGCACTATTGGAAGGTGGTAGAGCCTTTAAGAAGTGGGGCTTAATGGGAGGTCTTTAGGTCACTGGGGGTGTGTCTGCAAAGGGATAGTATACCCTGGCCCCTTCTTTTTCTTTTGCTTCTTGTCCATTAGGTGAGCAATTTTGCTTTGCTATAAAATGTACTGTCACATGTCCAAAGCAATAGGGCCAATCATGGACTGAAACCATGTGCCAAAGTAAATCTTTTCTCTTTTTAAGTTGATTATCTGAGGTATTTGTTATAGTAGTAAAGAGCTGACTAACACATTTTCAGATCTATTGCATATTTGTATGCAGTATATATGTATATTGATGTTAATATATGATATTTCAAGCTGGGTATGGTGGCACATGCCTGTAATGCCAGCTACTCAGAAGGCTGAGGTTGGAAGATCACAAATTTGCCTGGGCAACTTAGGGAAATCCTGTCTGAAAATATAAAATACAAAGAAAAAAGGGCTGAGATGTAGCTCAGTAGTAGAGTGCCTCTGTGTTCAATTTCTGGTGATATATATATATATATATATATATATATATATATATGTATATATATATAATTTAAGCAGCCTAACATGATTCATGTATCCATATGTTGCAAATATCTGTTCCTAGTTTATATTCTCCCTTTTGCTCTCTTAATAGTGTCTTTTTAAAATATTTATTTATTTATTAGTTGTACACAATGCCTTTATTTATTTTTACGTGGTGCTGAGGATCGAACCCAGGGTGGCGCACGTGCTAGGCAAGTGCTCTACTGCTGAGCCACAACCCCATCCCCATTAATAGTGTCTTTTGATGATCAGAAGTTCTTTTTTTTTTTTTTTTTTTGATACTAGGTATTGAACCCAGGGGTGCCACTAAACTACATCCCCAGCACTTTTTGTTTTTTATTTTGAGACAGGGTCTCATTAAGTTGCTGAAGCATCTTCCTGCCTCAGCCTCTAGCATCACTGGGATTATAGGTGTGCACTACTGCAGCCAACCAACAGAAGTTCTTAATTGAAATCAAATCCAATTTATCAACCTTTCATGTTCTTTTTAAGAAATGTTTCCATCTGTATTTTTCTAGAAACTTGATTGTTGCTTTAGTTTCCACATTGAAGTCTATGGTCCATACTAAATTAATTTTTGATAATTGGGGAAAGGTGTCAAGGTTTATATTTCTCAGCTTAGTTATCTCATTAATGCATTTTTAAATTTTTTCCCATATTTTTATTGGTGAATTATAGTTGTACATAATGATGGAATTTGTTGTTACATATTCGTACAGGCACACAATATAACAATATAATTTGGCCAATATTATTCCCCAGTATTTCCCCTTTCCCTCCTCTCCACCCTCTTCCCGGTTTTTTTGTTTTGTTTTATTTTGGGGTACTGGGGCTTTTCCTCTATTCTACTGACCTCTCTTGGATTTTCTTGAGATTCCCTCACCTTTCATTACCTTTCTCCTCTCTAGCTTCCTCATGTGAGAAAACATACAACCCTTGACTTTCTGAGTATATTATTTCACTTAACATGATGGTCTCAAGTTCCATCCATTTTCCTGCAAATGACATATTTTCACTCTTTTTTATGGTAGAATAAAATTCCATTGTGTGTATATACCACATTTTCTTTATCCCTTTGTCTGTTGGTGGATGTCTAGGCTGGTTCCATAGTTTGGACACATAGGTTTGATTACATTGTCAACTGTGCTGCTATAAACACTATCTACCCATTTATTTAAAAACATTGCTGATAAACTGGAGTGTAGCCTTTGTCATAAATCCCACACATAAACATATATGTGGGTCTGTTGGTGGGCTTTCTATTCTACTTTTTAGGTTGATTTGTTCTTTGTTGCTGTTGTTCCCAGAGGAGCAATAAAAAGTTGTATAAAAGAAATGTGGATAAGTCCTGTGACATTCTCTCTGAGAAGCATTTATCTCCAGGGTCTTTTTTTTTTTTTTTTTTTTTTTTTTTTGGTACCAGGGATTGAACCCAGGGGCACTTAATCACTGAGCCACATCCCTGGCCCTTTTCAATATTTTATTCAGAGACATGGCCTTGCTAATTTGCTGAGGCTGGCTTTGAACTCATGATTCTCCAGCCTCAGCCTCCCTAGCCTCTGGGATTACAGGTGTGTGCCACCATGCCCAGCTCTTCCATGGTCTTACACATGCATGTTCACATTATGTGCTCACACTGAAGTTTTTAATAATGTGGGGAGATGCTTACTTGCAAAGTGCAGAGGATAGAATATAAATTTAACGTGTAAAACTGTTTAATAGTAATAATTACTAGTAGTTAGCATTTACCAGGTCAGGTGCTCTGCTAAGTGCTTTACATGTATTAACTCATGTAATCCTCACAACAGCCTTAAAAGATGGGGCAATTTTGCTCCCATTTTACAGATGATGAAATGGAACACAGAGAAAGTGGAATTGCCCAGTGACACAACCAATACACAATGAACCTAGAATTCAAACACAGGCTGCCTGGTTTCAAAGCCCCTACTGTTAGGTAACCAAAAGTACTTAGAACAAGATACATGCTATTTTTCTCTTCCTTACCACTCTTAACCCTTCTATTAGGGCAGAATTCTTTTCCAGCCTCCAGGCCTTTTCATTTATAGTTTAGATAGTTTCTTCTTGACTTACTGCTCAGTTAGTTGCTCTTCAACTTTGAACTCAGCCTAAATGACCCTTTCCCATGGAGGCCTGTCCTGACTTCCTACACAAGGCTGGCTTCCCCTGAAACAATCTTACAGCTTCCTGTCCTGTGCTTCTCCTTTCCAGCACTGGGCACATTTTTATTCACATTTTCTTGGATGAGTTGTTTAAATAGCTGTCTTTCCTGTCCCTTTTCCTCTTCTACTGTGGACTCCATGAAAGCAAAGTCTGGGTCTGTCTTATTCACCTTTGGATGCTCAGAACAGTGCCCGACGAACAGTAGTGCATGCAAGAATCCTGTTGTGTAGGAGGACCACAAAGAGGCCAAAGGAGGCAGAGCTTGGGGATCCCTTTCCCTGTGTTCCAAATTAGATACAGTGGAAGGTGCTGAGACACATACCTCTGAGTTCAAACACTGATTTTGTGAGCTGTGCAAACTTGGACTATATATGACCCTAACACTCTGAGATCTGCTTTCTCTCCTATAATAGTGAGTTAAGAATACCACCCCAGGCCTACAAGTGTTCCTGACACATAGTATGCATCCAGTAGCTACATAATTTGCTGAGCATTTTTAGAAGAACTAAATATAAATTTTCAAGTTTCTAACTCCAATGTATCTGTTTTATTATTTATGAAATTATTAGATAACAAATAAAATAATATTTATATCTCTTAGGATTATTGTGAGGATACAAGAAGATAACCCACACAATACACAGAGCCCAGTGTCATTTGGAGTAAATGCTCAGTAAAGCTTAACTGTGCTTCTTATTTTTGTAAGTGAAGCACCTTCTGCAGGGCCATGCACGCAGTAAATACTCTGTAGATAGATGGTGCCTAATAGTACGAATTGGCCTGGGCCAGTCATGCCCAACTGCTTAGAGGATAATGCTGGGCCCTTGATCCAGGAACAATTCTGTTCCAGAGTTGGTGCTGTGTGATCACCACCCAGTGGTTGCCATCTCCTACTGCGGCATCAGGCACAAATAAGAACTTGTTCTAGCTTTCCCCTTTCTGGTTCCATTAATACCTTAAGAACACTCCTCCCAGCAGAGGGAAAGCCAAGATGCTAGAGGGGGAAAAAAAATTGACCAAATTACATTGTTCTATTGTGTACATATATGAATATGTAACAATGAATCCCACTATTATGTATAATTACAATGCACCAATGGGGAAAAAAAAGTGAGGGAAGGGGCTGGGGTTGTGGTTCAGAGCGGTAGAGCGTTCGCCTAGCACGGCCCTGGTTCGATTCTCAGCACCACATAAAAGTAAAGGCATGTGTACAACTAAAACAAATAAATCAATATTTTTTTTAAGTGAGGGAAAAGAAAAGAACACACCTCCCTCTGCATTTCCTTAGGAGACAAGGAAGTCTGGAAACAGAAGAGGCAATAGGCTTGAGAGATAATTCCAAAAGGTGGATTCACTAGGACTTGGTGACCACTTATATATTCACTAGGGAAGGCAAATGGATTTGTCAACTAGGGACATTTAGCAATGTCGGGAAATGTTTTTGGTTGCCACAGCTTGAAGGAGAGAATGTACTGGAATATAATGTGTAGAGACCACTGATACTGCCAAATATCCTACAATGAGCAAGACTACCCCCTCCCAAATTTCTAGTCCCAAATGTCAATAGCACCAAGGTTAAGAGACCCTGGTCTAGGATGATTTTCAGGATCTTATCCATGCATTCCACATATCAGGAAAACTCATGAAAGTACTGTCATCTGAGGGATCGCTAGTGCCCATCTCAACAATCAGGTACATCTGAAGAAGACCCTAGGCAGGAACTAGCACAGCCTATAGAATTCACTAAAGTCATAGAAGGGAAACATTATTGCAGATCATTTATTTCTTTAACTTTTGTTTATAATCACAATGTATATCTTTCATACTATTGCAGAGAGGGTATAGGTATTAATCACCTTGAAGGACTTAAACATGACATACATCTCATTAGCTAGAAAGTCTCAAAATGGGTCACATCATATAGTTCAATTAGGAGATCCTCTGGTTTTCTATGCAGGAAAAAAAAAAGCAGTAACTGAACCAAGAAAAATTTGTATTTTTCATGCTTCCCAATATTTGCTATAACAAACTTTAGTAACAATCAGATCTCTGTCCTTCCTTTTGTATCTGTCTACACTGAAGAAAATAGACAATCAGAAAGCAGGGGAAGACTACATTCACAGGGAACAGCAGGAAACCAAGCAGGAGAATCAGGCACTCAGGATCTTCTTTTGTGTCTGGAAAGGGAAGAAATATTTCAGAACATAAATATTTCAGAATATATTTCTCAGATCTTTCCAGTTCCACTCTCAATAAACCAGGCAGAGGGCCCCTGGGACCTTCTCCTCTAGATTCCCAGCTGGAATCCCTTCCACCCACCTACCAGACTTTCAGAGACACCTAAATGATTCCAAGTACATTGTCCTTCAGTGCCTTCCCTCTCTATTCAAAATTCCAACCCCCCAAAAGCCTCAGATTGTTGCAGTTGTCAAGCCTGATGAGCCACTAAGTCTCCCACCTCCAGGTGTTTGTGCTTCAGGCTGCCAGCCTTCAGCTCTGAGTGACATTGCACTTGGGTGCTTCCCTGTATAGAGAAGCCTTTCCTGTCTGGGCCTGGGGCTCCTCTGGTTTATTTTTCTCCATCCCTGAAGGTATTTCTGATCCTAAAGACCAATAATTCTTCTTCTGCCCAATATTGCTTTGCAGAACACGAGTTTTACTCCTACACTAATTAGCGTTCCTCCTTGATGAATTCTAGCTTCTTCATTGGTATTTGATAATAATCATTTGATTGGAATGCTCAGCAGTATCTTTCCTCTGCTGGTCTATTGACCTGACCATCTTTTTTTCCGTTACCATCTGCTGTGGATTTTGAAAGCTTGCAAAGTAGCTTGGGAATGTGCCAAGCTCCCCTGGAAAACTTCTTTTGGTTTTTATTTTCCATGTCTAGAGTGCTACTATTTTTTTTCCCAGAGAAATTTTGGAATAAATGACCAAGGAAATATCCTAGAATGTAATCAGAACTTGAAATTACCCCACCTTTGAAATCTCAAGTTCCCCCATCCTGTTTTCTTTCTTTTTTTTTTTTGGTACCGGGGATTGAACTCAGTGGCACTTGACCACTGGGCAACATCCCCAGCGCTTTTTTGTATTTTATTAGAGACAGGGTCTCACTGAGTTGCTAAGTGCCTCTCCATTGCTGAGGCTGGCTTTGAACTTGGGATCCTCCTGCCTCAGCCTCCCATGTGCTGGGATTACAGGCGTGCGCCACCGCGCCCGGCTCCCCATCCTGTTTTCTGACCACACCCCTCAGTCTGTCCACCTCTCACTCTCTTCCCCTCAGGAAGAGACATCTCATAGACAGACCCAGTCCCCAGCCCCTCCATCACCACAGCCACTCACTCAATTCAGGCACCTTCAACTCTTGCCTGGATTACTGCAGCAGCCACGCCCTCCTGCCTGGAACCAGCAGGCTCCTGACTCCTCTGATGCTTTGATATGGCCCCTGACACACCAGTACATTCCCTGGCTCATTCCACCTGGGGTCCCACAAGTCTTTCTGACGTTTCTGCACAGCAGGGGGAGTTGGAAGTTGGCTGGACGAAATGGCCCCTTGTCTCTGAGCCTGAGTAGTCCTGTCCTTTTAGGAACCTGAGATTCTTCAGCAGTGGACTGGAGGCCCATTGTTCTCTGCCCTGGGGGCTTCTGGTGGGGAGCACCCTCTTCTATTTCATGATGACCCCACCAACCCCATCTCCAACACAGACTCAGACTACATGAACCACTTGGGGAAATAGTGGAGATTATGACATATATTTTATTTTCAAAATTAATATTGTTGTATTTTTCCTAGCCTTTTAAAATAGGGTGACATTTTGAAACACTTTATAGCCTGAAATCAGTCAGCACTTTGTCTTCATGTGGACCCAAAGCATATCCTTTAATACAAACTCCTAAGAGGACTCTGATGACAAAGCCTGAGCCTTTCCATTAAATTATGGTGGGTAAGTAGCTATTTGTTGAGAAAAAGATGTGAGGTAAATTGCTCAAAATGTACATTTCTTCTCCCCCTGTAACTTGGTGTGAGAGCCTCTATAAACTGTGCAACAATTTCCTGTAGTGCAAAACTGAAAAGCTCCTGTCAAGTAATAATGGAAAGCTTTGAACTGAAAGCCATGTGGATTTTGATGGAATTCTCCCACAGATTTGCTAATTCTGTTGCAGTCTGCCCAGTCCAGGCCACTGGAGCTGTTCCAAGGAATTCATTGAATTGCTTATTCTGGTTTTGTTTGTTGCTTCCATTTTCCTCTGCCCTTTTACATTCAGTTTTAAATTTGTCATTTGCTTCCAGATCCTCTTTTGACAGCTGAGGTTTCAATATAGCCCACATACTGACTGAAATGTTGCCAGCCACGCCTAGGTCTGCCTGGCAGGTCACCTCTGAAGAAGGAGCAGTGTCCCTTGACCCCTACACTGAGAAGCCAGCATGTGTGGGAGGCTGCTCAGAGCCCATAGCATGGACTTCTTGTTCAGCATAAATTTCACATTTTCCTGTCAGAGCTTATGTATGAAACATGTTGATTGTCCCATGAATAATTAAGTGTGTTATGGCTGTTATTTAGATTTATCATTTAAAAAAAAAGAAAAATATTGCTATTTAGGATCCACAATTTCTAACAGACCTTAGTCATCTCTCTACCCAAGGCTCTTCTTTTCTCATGAGGTATGGAGAAAGAGTTGCTGTCAGTAGAATGAGGATCCAGGGGTGGGAACATTACCTGTGCCATTAGCCACCAAATTGGGACCCAAAGTTGTCTTATGGCTAAAACTGATGTCATTTACTAGTTGAACAAGCATCTCACAGAAGGCTGTGACAGTGAGGTGAATATCAGGTGCATTGCTAGTGAGTCCTTTCTGTTCTGGGGTCTGTCAACTACCATTTTCCGGTCCAAACCCAGATTTGTATTTACACCTGCATCCTGGACATCTTCAACTTTATGTAAGACCCAGCAGGAAGTTTTTCAATGGCAGATCCTTTGTTTTGTCCAATGTGTCCCACTATTGTGTTCAGACAAGTTGCTTTACCTTGTAGTTTCTTCTTTGGAAAATATAAACCACATACCTCCTAAGGCAATTCCAGGAACTGCTTCTTTCTGGTGAGTGTTTTCCACTTCTTCTTGCATAGAGCTTTTATTAAATGATAGATTCAGCTGGGAGCTGTGGCATACACCTGTAATCTCAGTGACCCCTGAGGCTGAGGCAGGAGGATCACAAGTTCAAGGTCAGCCTCAACAACTTAGCGAGACTCTATCTCAAAATAAAAAATTAAAAGAAAAAAAAGGCTGGGGTGTGACTCAGTGGTTAAGCCCCTCTGGGTCCAATCTACAGTACCCAAAATAAATACATAAGGCTGCAAATGTAGTTCAAAACATCCCTGGGTTCAATCCATGGTACCACAAAAAAAAAAAAAAAAGAAGAAGAAGAAGAAGAAGATAGGGTCTGACTGCCATCTTTAAATCTGTGGTCCTGTTTCTTAACACAATCTGGCATAATTTAATCAGAATGTAAAGCACCACAGAACCTGAGAATGGTAGAAGAGACCAGCATGATGAGACTGAGAATTTGTGGCAAGCTTCTTCACTGTCTGAACTCTCCCTGTTCTGACTCCATTTCTGAACTGCAATTGTTATAAAAGTCTTTATTATTGCAGGTAGACATCATAAACTGAGGCTCTCTACTTGTATCTTTCCAGTGTGACCCATAAAAAGATCAAGTTTTCTCTTTTTATCCCTAGGCTAGATTGACTTTTCATGGGCCTTTCCCAGACCAACCAAGGTGATTTCCACTTCTGAAGATTTCATGTTAGGTCACATGTACCTGGATTGTGAAGTCAACTTAAAAAAATAATTAGTGGCCGGGTGCGGTGGCGCACGCCTGTAATCCCAGCACTTTGGGAGGCTGAGTCAGGAGGATCGCGAGTTCAAAGCCAGCCTCAGCAATGGCGAGGCACTTAGCAACTTAGCAACTCAGTGAGACCCTGTCTCTAAATAAAATACAAAAAAGGGCTGGGGATGTGACCCAGTGGACGAGTGCCCCTGAGTTCAATCCCTGGTACCACAAAAAAAAAAAAAAAAAAAAATAGTATAGGGACTAGAGTTGTGGCTCAGCAGTAGAGCACTCACCTAGCACATGCGAGGCCCTGGGTTCAATCCTTAGCACCACATAAAAATAAATAAATAAATAAGGGTAAAAAAATTAATTGGTATAAAAAAAATAGAGTTTCTCCTTAGTACTTCTTTGGACCACATTGTCGTAAAATATCCAGCACTCCATTTTTTCCTTATTAATCAGGATTAGTTATCCCACCCACAGTGTAACCCACATCTCTGCCTGTTGGCTCAGTAGCATAAGGAGATCAAAATGGTGGCCAAGCAGTCTCAGCTTTCAACTTAATGAGACCACAACTGTGTTTCCTATTGGAAACATTTTCTCCTTTAGAAACTAAGACTTATAAATCTGCCAGGGACAACATTGTGGGAACAAGAAGCCAATATTCTAATTGGATTATTGGTATTTGTGGAGGTGCCGCTCCTACCCTCTTTCTTCCTATACTTATGTGTCTTAGCTATAGAGAAAACATCATATGTTGGTTGCTAGTTTAAAGTATGTATTGCTTCCAATATTGTTAAGGTGCTTTCATCCTGCTGGCAACATAACGGGTCGTTCTGTGATTAAGCCAGCTGTTTGTGAGTGATAACATATATTTTAAAACCAAAAAGTTCCATGTATAAACCTATTCCCACTTTGTTTGCAGTGGCGGGGGGTATTAGGGATTGAACTTAGGGGCACTTGACCACTGAGCCACATCCCCAGCCCTATTTTGTATTTTATGTAGAAACAGCGTCTCACCGAGTTGCTTAGCGCCTCACTTTTACTGAGGCTGGCTTTTGAACTCACAATCCTCCTGCCGCAGCCTCCTGAGCCATTGGGATTACAGGCATGTGCCACTGCACCCGACTGCCACTCTTCTTTTACTATAAAATTAGCTTCTTACCCTAGGTACACGGATGACTGCACATATGGTGCAAAGCTACGTCGTGTACAACCAGAGAAATGATAAGTTGTGTTGTAATTGTGTACAATGAATCAAAATGCATTCTGCTGTCATATATACCTAATTAAAATAAATAAATTAAAAAATTAGCTTCTTGGTTAAAAATAATATTGTATGGGGTATCATAGTAGATGATATCTTTGTAAAGTTTTGAATGAAAATTCTAACTGAAGCATTGGGATCAAGGAAGAAAATTCTGGGAATATATCTATTCCTATGGGGATAATTTCTATCTTCATTGAAGAAAGAGTTCCTATGAAATTGGTCTACCACCAGATGCCTAGCTAGTCCTGCCAGGACAACACCATATTGGGTGTTGGCAGTTGGGCAAACACCAGAGCTGAGAGCCTGGTGATGAGGGAATTACATGTGGTTAAGTTTGAGCACATTACGATCTCTTCCACACACCCCCTTATATCTGACCCGTTGAGCTTCCCCTGAGGTGGATAGGAAAAGAAACCATCTGACATGACTAGTTATCTTGCCCACCTGATTATTGAGTGACTCAACTATAGTGGATGACTGACTCTGTTGGGCATTTTTGTGGGATACAACTGACTTTGCCCATTCCAACAGACCCATCTACATCCCTTCTGCAGGCCATCCTTGTCATGAGCCTGACCCTGTGGATGGTTAAAGAAAAGACAATAAACAATGAATCCAGTAACCAGTGGGGGAATTCAGCCATTTATTAAGTATGTCTACTTTAAATATAAGGAATTAGGGAAATAACTGCATCTGTTGAATCCACTGTGGCGATGGACTGAGGTCAAGTCTCCGTTTATCACATGATTTCTGTAAGACCTCACTCTGACCAACAGACCCAGTTGGCATTTTGTACCCCCAGCAAATGGCATCAACACAGAACCAGTACTAATAGTTCCCAAAAAGTGTGTGTATTTTCTCTATCAATGCAGCCACTTTAGCAAGAGTCTGCAGGCCTTCTGAGGGAGGCTTGAAGAAAAATTTGTAATGTTTACTTGTGGCCATAACACAGGGCCCTTCTTTAATGGGACCTGGTCTTCCTCTCACTCAACAGGTTGCAGGCCTATGAACTAGCCTTGTTTGATAATTAGGTATGAAGCGGTAAATCCACTCTATTGACTTGAGTCAGGCTGTCTGTCTTCTAATTATATAGATAAAGCCACACCTTAGTAGACAGCCTAACTGTTCATCCCTAAGAATCTCATGATCAATTAGTGGCTACCACAAATTTCTTAAAGTCAAAGCACTCTAATAACCCTTCTGTCCCTGAAACCTGTCATGTTAATTCACCTGCCTGGACTCCAAAATTAGGAGACACTGCCTAGCCTCTGCTAATCTAGAATCCTGTTATTCCCACTGGAATTAGGAAGCCCAGTTCTCAGGTGGGTCTCCCACTACCACCTCTAGTATTGCTTTTCAGGGGTGCCCATTACCTATGCATAGCTTAATGCCATGGCAAATGGAGACCCCTCTGAGCCATCCCAAGATGGTGACTGGGGATGGCTGAGGAAATTGCATATTTACATCCACATTGATTTTTCTGTCTCCATGAGATGCTAGAGTTTTGACACCTTAACCTTATTGGCTGTAGACCATTTCTAGGTCCAAGCTTCAGTAAACTAAGTAAGCTGACAGAGACACTTGTGGGCATTCAAGGTAAATACTATAACACAAGTCTATGTAAATATACTCCTGTTGATATATTTCTTTTTCTTTTTGGTACTGGGGATTGGCCCAGGGATTCTTTGTCACTGAGCTACATCCCCAGCCCTTTAAAAAAAATATTTTGAGACAAGTTCCCACTAAATTGCTTAAGCCTCACTAAGTTGCTCAATCTGGCTTCAAACTTGTGATCCTCCTGCCTCAGCTCCCTGAGTTGCTGCGTATACAGACATGTGCCACCATACCCAAACTGTTGATATTTTCATACCTATCAAATTTACATGCCATCTTCTTTTTTTGGAACCACTTAGAATCCATTCCGCACATGCTTTCCAGCATTAATGCAATAGTCCCTACTCATTCTGACCTTTGAACTAGCTAACCACTAAAAGAATTCAAGCTTAAAACTTTCAAAATAACAGAGGCTGAATTTTTTTTCAGTACTGGAGATTCAACCCAGGGGCTGTCTACCACTGAGCTATATCTACAACCCATTTTCTTTTGCTTTTTTTAAATTTTAAGACAGTGTCTTGCTAAGTTGCCCGGGCTGGCCTCAAACTTGCATCCTTGTGCCTATCATCTGAGTAGCTAAGATTCCAAGCAGCACCAGAGGGTAAATTTTTCAAAGTGCATCTAAGCTCCTGATAGGCAGGACACTTCTCTTTGGGCTCATAGTGATCACTTCATGTAGAATAATCCTTCAATTTCTGACTATCAAATCTTTCGTGATTATTAGGAAGAACTCCAACTTTCCCCTCAACTGCAAATAAAGGAAATAGAAGTGCTCTAGAGGAGGTAATGCTTTAAAACAGAACATAGCAAGTCAGAGCAGGAAAGCAGAAAAGTCATCCTAAGGGGAAGCAGGGAATCACGCCAGTGATTCAGATAACATCCCATCTTCTTTTGGGAGTGAGGTCCTGAGTGTCACTGAGTGTCCTGCCCACCTCTTTGGGCCTGAAACCATGAATTATTCAGATCATCAGATCCCCTTTGTTTTTAATTCATGCACACCACACAAACTTCTAGTTATAATTTGGCTCCTTGGTTAGCTTTCCTACAGGGCAAAAATGCTCTGATCAAAGAACATGAGCACCTAGAGGATCCTGCAGAAAGAGTATAATTGTAAACTAACAATCTGGCATGCTGTTGGTGTGTTTAAATATAGCAGAGGTTGGATAATGAGAGTCCACATGTTAAAGATGATTCTAGGTTTCTGAACTTCCACAGCAAAAGGAAATGCCTCTATTGAAGACGGATCTGGGTTTCTAAGCCCACAAGGCAGAGAGACTATGCTACATTGGCCAAGCTTCTAATTTAAATTGCTCAAATATGTTGTCTTAGGACAAAGAGTCTGCCAGAGTCACTGACTTTCTTAGTTTTATTTTGGTCTAAATGAGAAGAATCATATATAGAATCTTCAGACTCTTCTGCAGAACAAAAGGATGTAAGTTATTTATATACATTTGGGAGTTGCAGACACCAGGTACAGCATACAGTTTCCCATGACAACCAATTATGCAATGCTTTGGGAGGTGAAGTTTCCCACTACGGGAAATAATGCTAAGTTTTTGAATACCTAGTGTTTTTAAGGAGAGTTTTTTGATCACCTTAAAAAAATCACCTTTTTTTAGGATATAAAATATTGAACAGAATGGCTACAAATAATAATCCTCGTAAGACAGCTCGAGTCCTGTGACTGTTCTTGCCTTCATCCTTCTCTAACAAGGCCTTGGGAATGGTTTCATAGCTCTGAATTTTATCTGTCTTGCACCTTAATAACACTTCTCTCCCCAGAATGTCATTTTTTTCTAACCACTGAGAGATAAGAAGTTTGCAGTATTTATCTTCAGGCAAGATTTTATTAGCCAGAACTCAATGGATAATGCAAGGTTTGTAGAAACCTAGGAATTAATAAATTGGATATGAAAATAATACACTGTAAGAAAAATATATAACTCATCTATCACCCAGCATATGAACCATCTCCTAAATCAAGACTAAACTTTCAGTCTGATTTCTTAGTCCTTCCAGAAATTTCCCCTGACCCATGTATCCACTTTGCCCTCACTCCCAACTCAGGCACACCATTGTTTTCATGGGAGTTCTCCAGAAGCTGACTGCAAGGTCAAGTACAGGGGGTGCAGGGAGTTTATTTTGGAGGTGCAGGGGCCACCTATGGCAGAGATAGACAAGTGACCTAAAGGAGGTAAGACAACCAAGAAAGGGTGTGTTAGTAAGTCATCTGCCACAGGGAGCTTCATCCCAGGAAAATTCTGGTAGAAGGTGTAAAACATATACCTTACAGGGGGCTGTGGTAATTTTTCCAACAACTCCTACCAGTCATTGGTTGAGTACACCCCAGAGAATGTTAATTCCTCAGAGCTTCCAGCATGCAGAATTTGGGTGGGCAAGACAGTGTGTGCCTTGAGGGAATGGAAGAAGGCTCCTCTATTTGGACGAGTTAGATCAAAGTGCCCTCCTATGAGCAGACACAGCCCTTGGGGACTACAACCTGTTAAGAAGACCACTTCTTTGAAGGAGAAAATGGAGCTCCTCATGAAGTAGATCCTCCCATGTGCACATGGTAGGGAGTGAATTAGGGACTGGGCTTTATCCCTGTTGTATCCCCTGGAACAGGCATTGTTAGGCAGTGCACAGACTGAACAACCATACCATGGCAAACCTGCCTGCTTTGATTATTCCTTTCCTCCATTGCTTCAGAACTTAAACATAGAAGAGCTTTTCAGCAGATCAGATAGTAAGTATGTGAACTCCTCAGGTATCAACTCCTTAGGCATCTATTTGCATGAATTAATGTGTTTTGAGACTAAAGTAAACGAAAAAGGTAGGTGTTCCAGAACCAATTGGGAAAAAAGACAAGAAAACAGAAAAGCAAAAGTGACGTATTTATCCATGCTCCAACTGTTCCTAGATACTTCTCCCTGTGGGGCTATAGAATATTCTCCTCCCAACTTCCAAGATGATGGAACAGGATCCCTGTGTAGACTTGACAGGCCCAGTACCCATTTTATTGCATCTTCAAAATGATATAGGAAAAGATGGTGGGGCACTCCTGTAATCCCAGCTACTTGGAAAACTAAGGCAGGAGGATTGTGAGTTCAAGACCACCCTGAACAACTTAGCAAAACACTGTCTCAAAGTAAAAAATAAAAAGGGATGGGGATGTAGCTTAGTAGTAGAGTGTTCCAGGTTCAATCTCCAGTACCCTTATTCATGCCCCAAAAAATGATAAAGGAGAAGGAGGTGAAAAATTGAGATGAAATGTTCTACCCATTGGCCAGAGCCAGTGGTGGAACCTAGAAGCAGTCTGAATGTGGACTCCCATGTGCCATTTCCAAGTTAATATCTGTTCACTGACTACATACAATGTGAAAGTTCAGTGAATTCTTTTTTCTTTCAACATTTTAAGTTACATTTATTTGTTTTTAAAATTAATTATAATTTCACCTAAAACCACTCACTGTCTCCAAACTATTTTAATGTTGGCTGTGTTTCTTTTTAGATTATCCTTTTTCATTAATATGCACATACAAGTTTTGTGGAGTCATTATTTTGATATTTCCATAATAGTCCAGTACCTATGATTTAAACCTGCTTTGGGTTTTCACTATTGTTAGGAATGTTCTATAAACACCTTATTTTTAGACATTTCTCCATAACAAATTAGAAAGCTACTAATCATTGGCCATCTTCCACATTTCAAGCCTAGAAAGTCAGACCTTCCTGGTTTCTAGCTTTTGTACCCTATGTCCCCACAGTAGACTTTGCCCCACTTGCATTTTTAGGCGCTACTCCAGGCTATGGGGTGATTCCTGCCCTTAGGCTCGAGATAGCACTTCTCTCTCCATGTTCACTGGCACTGCAGCCATTGCTTTGTTTGGTACTTTCCGTGCACTAGATACTAAGGCAGGCTCAGGGACCTACCGAGAATGAGACAAGTTCCTGTTCTCCAGTATTTTCTCATCTTGAAGTTTCTGAGTGCTCTTTTTCATACCCACACCCATCATGCTGAACTCAAACTTAATCTTTAGAAGTTTCATCAGAGTCTAAATGGACTTGGGGAATTTAAGAATCATGACCTTGCTCTGAAAATTACCCCTTACAAAGGGCATCTATTTTAATGACTTGATTGCATGGGTTTCGCTTCCAATAAAAATCTGACTAAAGGAAAGAGGAGGTGATTGACAGAGGGGACCTTGAATAGGAGCTGCAAGAAGAGTGGGGAAATAGAATATTCCTGCTAATCAATTGTCCTGAGGGACTGGATTTCACCATTTTAACAAGAGACTATGTTCAGGCAGCCAGCAGAGGTGCCCCAGGGTTCAGAGGATTATTACATGATATGATTGCATTTTAGAATTTTTAAAGGGATGTTATATCACCATTTGGAATATTTCTGGCCAAGTATAGAATTTGATTCTTCACTCCCACACCACTTCCCCAGACATCAACTTTTCCCTCATCTTCCCCTAAATTCTCATTTTCAGAAGATAACTTAGGTAACTTAGACTCCAGTTTCTTATTCATAGATCCCACATATTCTACAGTTAAGAGCTGCCAGGTGTCCTGATTCTTTCAGAGCTGTGGCTTTCCTTCTCTTGAAAAAAATATACTTCTACTTTCAAAATGAACCATGACCTTGCTCTGAGAACTACCCCTTACAAAGGGCACTTATTTTAATGACTTGATTGCATAAGTCAAAGTGAATTTGATGGTCATTTTGGGGTACCCTCGATTACCCGCATTTTACTTGTTGCAGACTCTCCTTAATCTCCAGACCCTCTTAGCTTAAATTAGTAGTGTTAATGAGTATGCTGATTTTGACATATTTCAGGGAACTGTTATCTGTTCTTTTATCCAGTCAGGAAATTTGAATCCTGTTCCTATCATGCTTTCTGCCTCTCCCCTCTATCTGCACCTAATAAATCTTATCATGTCCATCCTTGAGCTCTGTGAATATTCATGTGGTCGGGTACACCTTCTCAACATGCAAGGCTTCTCTGCCTTCCTTTCTGCCATATGTGTTTCTTTTTATCAAAGCAAGTCTTCCAAAGGCTCCTTGAGTCCCAGTAGTAGCCAGGGGATATTCAACTCTTTCACTCTTTAGATCAGAAGGTTGAGCCCATCACACTCCTTCAGTTCACACTCAAAAAAGTTTCTCATCTTTTTTTTTTTTTTTTTTTTTTTTTTTTTTTGTACCAGGGATTGAACCCAGGGGCACTTAACCACTGAGCCACATCCCCACCCTTTTATTTTATTTTATTTTATTTTTTTATCTTGAGACAGAGCTTATTAGGTTGCTTAAGGTCTTGCTAAATTGCTGAGGCTGGCCTTGAACTTGTGATCCTCCTGCCTCAGCCTTCCAAGCTGCTGAGATTACAGGTGTGCACTGCTATACCCAGCTTCCCTTCTTTAATTTACTTATTTATTTTCTTTGTTCCAATTCCTTACTCCCCAAACTAGGCAACTTCTCTAATATAGTTGATGTGTAGCTTTCTGTTTGTATATATCTTATAAAAGGTATTGTGTTAGGTACATGCATTTTGTTTATGTGAATGGCCTTGTGCCAGAGCTCATTATTTCTTTTTTTTTTTTTTTTTTTTTTTTTTTTGGCTAACCACTATGTTTCTAGGATCTAACCACAGTGCTGGATGTATACTTAGCTTACTGCTTCTTACTGATATGTAATGTTCCAGTGGATACGTCCCCCACATTTTACCTATTTAGTCTCCCAGTGATGGGTAAGTAAATTGCCTCCAACTTACCATTTCTTAAAAAACAAAAACCTTGCTATGAGCACCCTCATACATCTCCCATTTTGACATGTGTGAGACTCTCCCTTGGAGGCCCAAGAGAGAAATAATTGGGTAAGAAGGTACATGAGATGTTTATTTTAATGAGTCCTGCCAGGTTTCTGTCGAGAATGGCTGTCCCAGTCTGCTCTGCCACTGACAGCATATGAGTGTTCCTCTGTTACTGCACCCCTACCAACACTTAGCATTAATTAGCTTTCTAATTTTTGCCAATTTGAAGGATAAAAATGATCTAACTCCTGATTTTAATGATACAATAACACATGGCCATGCTGCAGATGGAGGCTTGGGTTCTCATTGACTCAACAGCCCCTCATGTCTCACACCTACTCAGCAGTTAAATTCTCTCCATTTATTGCTGCACATCTCCCCAAGTCATTCCCTCTTTTCTTTCCCTTTGCCATGATCCAGGAAAAATATTTCTCCCTCACTACTGCAATCAGTAATTTATTTAAGAAATAATTAGTATTTGTTTCTTAGTGTTCAGATTCTAAGCCATCAATATGTTCTCTATCTGCTACCAAAACAATATTGCAGAAGCACAGCCCTTTGAAACAGAAATGAGAAAGTTAAGAAATAATAATGGTGCAAATTCTTAACCTAACACTCTGGATCAGGGGTTTCTTTCTAGAAAGGTTCTTAAAAAATTATATACATATATATAATTATATATATATATAATTATATATATATATATATATATATAATTATAGTTGTACACAATGCCTTTATTCATACGTGGTGCTGAGGATTGAACCTGGGCCACGCACGTGCTAGGCAAGCACTGTACTGCTGAGCCAAAACCCCAGCCCCTCTAGTAGGAACCTTTTAATCTAATGAAATAGTAATTGATTAAAACTATCATTCTTATGTAAATCTCCGTAGAGGAATTTCTAAAAGGTGATTATCACACTCTGAGAAAAAGGAACCTGGAAATCATGAAAGAGTCATGAATATATCAGCTTGGAATCCATTCCTTTAAGTCGGGGGAAGTCAACAAAACCTTCTAATCATTACCAGGTGCCTCCCTTTCTTGTGTTTCTAAACTTTGCACTACCATCGGTCTTAGGATTCTTAAATTAGATGTTATGAAAATCAATACAAGCTAATTAGGCCAAAAAAGAATCAGGGAATTGAAAGGAATAGTAATTTATTATAAAAATACAAAGGCATCTCACAGAACCCAAGGAGGAAGTGCTGCAGGTTCTCAGGAGGGGAATGTAGTAGCTCTTAGTGTAAATTGCAAGATCTCTCCATTCATTTGTCTCAGTCTAGCTTTCCCTGTTTCTCAGCCTTTGTGACACAGTCCTGAAGATCCCAAGTGTAAGTGCTACAGATGTCACAACCCACAGAGATCAACTCCATTTTCTCTTGGCTTCGGGATTATCTCACTTTGCCAAACTCCCTGTATTTCTGTCACCTAAGAGATCTGACTAATGCAGAAATTGACTGCAGAAATGAAGCACTGCCAGTGACAGACTAACATTTTGTTTTTTAACTGCTAAGTGGAGGTGGAAACCTTCATTACTTAGTCCATGAACTGTCAGACCTTGAGGGCTTAATATGCAAAATGGATGCAGACTGTAGCCAGGGATTCTGGGCTTGGAGCTGGCTGCAAAATCACATGTAGCCGAGCATGGTGGTGCAGCCCTGTAATACCAGAGACTTGGGAGGCTGAGTGAGGCAGGAGGATTTCAAGTCAGAGGCCAGCCTCAACAATTTAGTAAGACCCTGTCTCAAAATAAAAAGAACTGAGAATGCACACCCCCTGAGTTCAATCCCTGATTTAAAAAAAAAAAAAAAGTTATATGTGACTGGATTGTCACTCACTAGTGAGTTTGAGTGGTGTATGGATTATGTTCATGGGCATGCGGAATTGTATAGATGAGACAGGGGTGTATGCTGAGCAGCACAGGGTAGGCTGCATGAACATGATTATTTCCGTTTCGCTAACATTCCTTGTGTGAGAAGAACTTGAAGTATATCATTTGTGCTCAAACTCGGCTGACTAGAACTCAGTCCTATGGCCACACCCTCCCACAAAGGAGGCTGGGAAAGAGACCCCAGATGTGAGCCCAGGAAGAAGATAGAAATTGGATGACTATCTGGTCACTCTCTGCTATTCCGGGCTTCTACTTCCCCCAAATGGCTTCAAAACACTTTAGATTCTAGAAAGCCTGGTCTGTTCTCCATATCCTTTCCACTTTTCTGGGTAGCAGAGTATCCCAGCAGAGCCTGGGCATAAGAGCCTAAAACTCCCTTGCACTTGTCCATGTACATGAATTCATTCTACCTGGTAGAGCAGGGGATCCTTTATTGTTGAAGAAGGAGGGATAGTGTCCTCCCTGGGAGAAAGAAAGATCAAGAAATAAAGATCCACATGGTGTTTATTCCCCAACTAAATCAATGAATTGTGCAGCCTACTGAAGAATTAGATTTCTAGGCTAAGAAATGGAGAAGAATCTTCCCTGTCTAAACTCAGGGCAATAAATGCTTATTTTTATCTCGGTCTCAAAATGATGGGATGGGGAGGGGATGAAGAGAGCAGGAGAAATGCCACTGTAATCACAATTCAGAGCACCCAACCAGAGCTCATGCACAGCTCCAGAGGCCTACTCATGGGTTCCCATCTGTTTTGGGGTTGATGTATGCAGACTGTTTATCTGTCAGCCAAAAACTGTATAAATATGATGGGTAGAGGTAAAGGGGAAGAGTTAGAACGTATAATTAAACCAACTTTAGAATATGATTTTTCAAAAAAAAAATGCAGGCCGGGCGCAGTGGCGCACGCCTGTAATCCCAGCACTCGGGAGGCTGAGGCAGGAGGATCGCGAGTTCAAAGCCAGCCTCAGCAATGGCGAGGCACTTAGCAACTCAGTGAGACCCTGTCTCTAATAAAATAAAATAAAATAAAAAAGGGCTGGGGATGTGGCCCAGTGGTTGAGTGCCCCTGAGTTTAATCCCTGGTACAAAAAAAAAAAAATGTAAATGTGTAATTTCAACCATAATTTTATCACCCCAACATGATATTTTATTTATTTATATTTCTTTTTAGTATTTATTCCTAAATATTAATACATTCACCTTTTTTTAGCATATTCATTGTTTGAAAGACTACATTATGCCAGGTGTGGTGGCGTATGCCTATAATCCCTGCGGCTCAGGAGGCTGAGACAGGAGGATCGCAAGTTCAAAGCCAACTTCAGCAAAAGCAAGGCACTAAGCAACTCAGTGAGACTCTGTCTCTAAATAAAATACAAAATAGGGCTGGGGATGTGGCTCAGTGGTTAAGTTCCCCTGAGTTCAATCCCTGGTACCCCCCTGAAAAAAAAAAAAAAAAAAAAAAACGCCAAAACAAAACAAAAAAACCCTACACTATAACTACTGTCACAAGGAGACTATAGAAACATGACAACTAAATATAATGTGTGTGGCATCCTGGATGAGAATCTGGAACAGGCAGTTCAGTTTAAAAGTAAGAAAATGTGAATAAAGCATGGACTTTAGTTAGTAATAAGGTATCAATATTGGTCCATTAAGAGTAAAAAAATGTACCACACTAATATGAGATGTCAATCAGGGAAAACTGGGCCCAGGATATGGGAATGCTCTGTACTATCTTCTCCATTTTTCTTCAATTCTAAAACAGTTCTAAAAAAAAAAGTCTATTTTTAAAAAGACTACATTATTATTCCCTTCAGTAACTGTTTTTCTAGCATTAGGCATTCATGCTGCTTCTGGTTTTCCACTGTTAAAAATAATGTTCTCTGAACATCCTGTACATTGACCTTTAAATGAATTCAAAACCAGAGTCAGCTTCAGATAGAACTGAAAAATAGGTAAACTCCAGGGATCGCTCTTTAACCTTTTCCAAACCCCCGATGACAGGTTTCCCCTCTTTTCAGCTTCTTGGGCTCATCTCCCTACACCTTACAGTACTTAATGCCACCTGCATAATGAGTAGATATTCCAGCTTCTGTCTCTATTCTGGTCTCTAGAATGAATCCTGACCTGAACAAAAGGTATTTAAACAGTTTTAGCCCAGTACTCCTCAAGCCAGTGAACATGTATGAAGCATCCACAGTGACGGGTAATAGGCGTTCTCTATGCAAATACCCACATCACTTAGGGTAAGAATATCTCATAAAGTTCTGTATATGGCCACATGTAAACTTGAAGTTTTGCATTTTAAAAGGTGAACCCAGTTTCATGCTATGCATGGGGCTTTTTTCTTCAAATAGTTTTCCTTAGTGTAGAGGCAATGTCCAGAATCTAAATAATGAGCATGTTTTGGCTCAGCATGTATCAAGAATGAAAAATTGTTATGTGCAAATCATCATGATACAGTCAGAAGAACATTCTAATTTATTAAACTTGTGTCCCTAAGCAAAATTAAATCGTTGTGCCAAATAAGTATCAGACCATGACTAAGTCCTAAGAGAAATAAGCCAGTGGATGATAAATTCCCCTCTTCTGATGGAAAAAGCTTTGGGAAAGAGAGCCCAGTGAGAGGCAAATTCTGATTGATTGTCAGGAGTGGTGGGAGTGGGATGGACAAGTGGATGGCAAGGACTAGAGAGGATCCTGTAAAATGTCTGAGCCCCGGTCATAACTCAGGTCAATGTGGTCTACACTACATCCACCCCATTGGGAATATCTCTTGGTCTCAGCCCTTCTCCTAAGGGTTTCTCCACAACAGAGAAAAACAGGAGACCTACAGAGCTGAGCCATGACCCAGGAGCAGCCTTTAACAGCATGCTCATTGTAAGTCACATCCATCTTTCAATGAAGCACGCACAGGGTTTCTGCTAAAATGCAAGATGGTACTATATTGTTGGACTCCTTTTCTATTGCTTTTCTTTGAGTCAACTCTGCTTCTTTCAACTCTGATTCAAGCTAGAAAACATGTTTGTGTCTTTTCCCACCTTAGAACCTGTTATGTGACAGAAAATAAAATAAAGATTATAAGCCCACAGCAAAGAGAAAACAAGTGGGGGGTATCAATGTAAGAGAACTTTAACACATTTCTAAGAGAAAGGGGTGGGCGGAGAAGTAGTCAGAGGTGAAACAGATGCCAGAAGCTGCTGCCTAGAATGTGCAAGGGGGTGGGAGAGAAAGTTGAAAACCCTAAGACCCAGAAACACCAGGCACAGTCACAGGGAGGAAACACCAGGCACAGTCACAGGGAGAAAAAAGAGACACACATGAAAACTAGGAAATAAGTGGAAGTTTAGCAAATAGAGCACTGCACCCCTCTAGCGCCCTCTCCTGCCCCAGCTGCACTGGCCAGTGGTTACTGGATCTGCCTAGAAACAAACCCCTATTAGGAACAAACCCAATATAGGCTCATAGAGTCCCAGTAAGGTGTTTATGGCTTATTCCTCAAATAAACAACGAAGTATTGCCAGACATCTGAAAGCCTGAAAGAAGAAATAGTGATGGAACAAAAAGATGATGAAAAAAAAAACCTGCTTTTAGGAACTAAACATCTAATTGATAAAATAAATAACCCAATAGAAGATGGAAAACATGAAAGATCATTTTGAATCCCCCTCATTTGTTTATATGGTTTCCTGTTTAAAGTCTAATAAAGTTTCTGTGAATATGTAGTGCTGTACACAATGGCAGTTTTGTACATGCAAAAAACCTTGGATATGTTCTGTTTTGTATGCCTAGCTACTAGTATTGTTATTTGGCCACTTTTCATTCAAAGTAAATAACAGAATTATTTGTAAAAAGAAAACACGAGGGGAAAAGATTAGCAACATTAGTGTAATAGAAAATACAAATGGATAAAAATCGGGGTGAGAACTTATCCAGATGATAATAGAGAAAAATTGACCAGAGCTGAAGGACACAAATCACAAAATAAAAAGATCTGTAGCTCAGTGGTAGAGCACGTGCCAGCATGCACGGCACAGCCCTGGGTTCCATTGCCAGTACCCAGGGGTGGAGGCTGGTCTATCGAATTCCACCCATGTGAATAAAAAGAACCTACATCTTGATAAATTGTTGTGCGATTTCAGAACACCATGGGCAAAGAGAAGACTCTAAAAGATTTCATAGAGGAAGACTAAAAGGTTATTTCCAAATTAGACTTGAAACTTGGACTCGCATGAAACTGTGAAACTGTAGTCTTAGGTGCTAGAGACGATGGAATAATACCTTTGGAGTCTGAGGGAAAAGGTTTCAATCTTTAATTTTATAACCCACCATTTTTTTTTCTGTCAAATGTGAAGGTAGACTAAAATCATTTAAAGACAAACAAGGAACCAGAATTTTTGCCTCCAACATATCCTTTAGGAGGAAGGTACTTGAGGATGCACTCAAACAAAACAAGTGAGTAAACCAACAAAGGTGAAGACTTGGGACAGAAGCCAGCAGGAAAATGAAAGGATGAAGTCTCATGGAGAGGATCCCTGATTGGAGTGGAAAGATGGGGACTCAAGCAGGGACCAAGCTGGGGAAAATGTGGATTCAAGAAACTGAATGTCCTTGGGAATTTGGAGAAACTTGAGGAGGTGATAAAAAAGCCAAGTTCCTTTCTAAAAAACCATTCTCTTCCATATCTAAAAAATTTCTTCAGGGCTGGGGTTGTGGCTCAGTGGTAGAGCGCTCACCTAGCACGTGCGCAGCCCGGGTTCGATCCTCAGCACCACGTAAACATAAATACATTGCACTGTGTACAGCTAAAGCAAATAAATAAATATTTAAAAATTTTTCTTCAAAAATCCTTCCTTACAGCCGGGCGCGGTGGCACACGCCTGTAATCCCAGCACTTTGGGAGGCTGAGACAGGAGGATCGCGAGTTCAAAGCCAGCCTCAGCAATGGCGAGGCACTTAGCAACTCAGTGAGACCCTGTCTCTAAATAAAAAAAATACAAAAAAGGTCTGGGGATGTGACCCAGTGGTCGAGTGCCCCTGAGTTCAATCCCCGGTACCACAAAAAAAAAAAAAAAAAAAAAAAAAAAAAAAAAATCCTTCCTTACAATTCTTTGCTTTTCACTGTTTCCATTTTAATAGGTTCTCAAGAATTGGCTATCCCAACACAGCCTGTTCAGAAATAGGGCCACGAGGCCTGAAGCTCCCTCCTTGGCTCATATTTACAGAATTGATTCCTGATAGAGATTAACTAACTGGTGACAACTGTAGGCAGGTGGGGTGTGGCTAGAGGAGGTAGGTCCCTCAGGACATCCCTATGGGGTATATATTTTGTCCAGGTTGAGCAGAGCTCTCTCTCTGCTTCCAAGTGCCATGTCCCAGGCTGCTTTCCCTTGCCACACATTTCTGCCATGATGTTCTATCTCACTGGAGCCCCAAGAAATGGAGCAAGCCTTCTACAGACTGAGAACTCTGAAACTATGAGCCCCCAAATAAACTTTTCCTCCTGTAATTGTTCTTGTCAGGTCTTTTGGGCACAGCAGCAGCAAAAAAAAAAAAAAAAAAAAAAAAAAAAAAAAAAAAAAAAAAAAAAAAAAATTGACTAACACATTGGTCAAACCCCAAAATATAAACTTGAGGAACAAGCTTGGGGAGGAAAGATACTATCAAACATAGAAAATGTTTATAAAAATAGGAGAGTACTTGTAGAAAGTGCGGAGGATATTTATAGAAATTCAGGGTGGCTTGGTAGATAAGGATAATGCTACAGAAGATGGAAAAATATAAGTAAAAGGTTGAGAAATATTAAAGGGGCCACACTGAGCAGAGAGGAAATCTACTGTATTGGAAAAAGGGAAGATACCAAGCTTAATTAGTGGAAACAAAATGAGCAAAATCAATAAATTCATATTTTGTATACTGGCCAGCAAGTCCCTTCGAAGAGTGGTTAACAGGGAGAAAAGGGCTGCATGTTGCTTGGAAAAAAGTGAGAAACAGTCTGAGCCAGCTGCATCAGGCTGAGTGAGTGCAAACAAGTGCAAAGTCAGTTAAGGTAAAAGAGGGAGACAGTGCATCAGAAAAAGAAAACAGTAAGTTATAAGAGAAATGTCAAGCAATTAAAAATAGACTCTTCTACATAAGAAGAAAAAGAATCAAAGAGTTATGTAAAATAGGTGAGGGAACGAAAAGGAAAAAAAAAAGGATATGAAAGTTTATCTAAGTTCAACAGTGTCTTAGAAATAAGAGGCATGCATCAGGTGCAAGCAAAGAAAAGCAGCCCTCTGCCAGAATCCTGTCTTGCCAGTCTCTGTCCTTTGGTTCCACCTGGCCGCATGCGCAGTGACAGGGGCTGGAGCCCGCGGGGCCAGGCCCTTCTCCCCCCTGGGTTGGTGTAGTCCTGCTCGCAGGTTTGGCAGCAGTGCCAGATGACGCCTCCATGATTATGGTGAGTGAGGACTCTGGGGGTTATGACACTGATGGGATGCAAGAACCTCAGGACCTGGTCGCCCCCAAGTGGCCGGCAGGGTCTGATACTCAAGCACGAGACTGCGTTTGAGACTAAGATCTATCTGGACCTAAAGCTGTCCTCACCTGCGATTATGGATCTACAGAGTTGGGAGAGAAATGTTGCTGAAAGCAAGAGATCGGCAAAATAGGTGAAAATAGTAAGCTCTGTAAGCAGAGACTTGGGGTTTTGCTAATGCTGTGTCTGGTACCTGTAACTATAGGTGAACAAGACTTTGGATGTGCTGGGGAAAAATAAAAATCAAAGGACAGCAGGAAAAACAGACAGCCCAGCCCAACACCAGCAAACCACCATCTCAGGAGGAAGAGAACACTCAGTGCTTATTGGATGGTGATGGGCAGGTCTAGTGTACCTGCTCAGCTAGAGTATGAGGGCACTTGCGCTGTCCTTGAGGTTCCTCTGTCCACAGAAGTTAAGGGCGAGGAGTTTGTGCTTTCCTAGAAGAATCCATCTCCCACACTTGTGGGACGCCCTGCTCTGTCAGCAGGGCTGAGCAGGATCCCAAACATACATACTCTGGACAAGAGCTCAACCACCCCTCCTATGAACACTGGCAGCTGCTCCATCACTCTGTGCCTTGGGGCCATCAGGACAAATCTCACAAGGCCCTTTGACCTTTGCATGTAGCCGCCTCTTTTATCATCCCTTATTCCGCAGCTCCAATCACCATTCAGCTTGTACATCACCTTTCTTGACCCCATCTTCCCTAACTGCTCATCTCCTGAAACTTTCCACTATGCATCCCCAAACTCAAGGTCATGCTTCAACAGAATGTTCTGCATCCTCACCCTCTTTCTCAAATGTTTTCTTCATCCTTTTGCTCTGGAGACACTTCTTTCTTTGCAATTCTCTCAAGAGATAGTTGCTTGTTCTCCTACAGCCTTGTACCACTGGGCCTAGATGTGAGTTACAGGCTCCCCTTGTTCCTCATGGCTAATACCAAATGCCCTCCCTCCTCCCTAATATGAAGAGACAATGCTATCCACAATCCCTCTGTATGCAGGATCTCTGCCCACTTCCCCCAGGCTTTGAAGATTTTAGCCACTGGAACACTCTGTTCAACACTCCAACATCATTCCAATACTACCACAATTTCAAGTTTCAAGTATCCTATTCTCTGTCCATACCACTTTCCTAACCCAGGTTCCCTGGACACGGGGTCAGTCACAGAAAAGCAAATGTGCTGATGTTTTACTGGGAAAAAAACAAGAATGAGGGCAAAGGGGCAGTTGGGCAGGGAGGTCGGGATGGCAAAACTATACAGTGTGCTTTACTGAATGGGCAGCATCTTCATGGGAATATCCAACTGGGTTGCTCGTAGGACCCCTACAGAGAGGTCAGATGGAAACACTGCATCTATAAACAATCCAGCAGGAGGCCATTTATCTCCTTCCCTTCTCATTCTTTTTCATGTGCTTTTTTCCATTGGCCAAAATCATCCCCATGGAAAATTAATTCCTCGCAATGTGCAGGTTGTATAATTGGCCACTCTGGGAAGTCACTGGGAAAGCCAGAGCCTTCATGGTTCCAGGTATGACCTGGTGCTAGAGCAGCTGTGGCTCCTAAGGCAGGGCAGTGCTGAAGCCTGGTCCTCAACCCTGAGGGCAAGCTGAAGTGACCAGACACTGGAATGAAATGGGCCATCCCAGGGGCAAATTTAGCCAGAATAGAGAGTAAATGGCTCAAGCCCTGAGAAGAAGGAGTGGGCGTGTCAGTCTAAGCACATCTGGGTGCAAATGAACCGGATCTTGCACATCTGTCCTTTGCACCATGTGGATCTGTTAGTACCCATTCATACCTGGATCTTGTTTAAGAAAAAGTGTTGCTTTCACTTTTTCCCCAAGAAATGAAGTTTAATTCTTCAAGCTGATTGCCAGTTGTAAAATTCTAAAAAGGACTTATGAAAGCAAGTTAAAACCCTTTATTACAGCTGGTTGTAATTGATATCCATGTCCATAATTGATAGCTACCATCCCTACCAATCATTGTAGGTTTCCCCTGGTGTTTGGTCACCATTTGGCTGGTCTGGGTTACTGGCCTGGTAGTCTGATCCAGACTTTCAGCCCTCTTGTCCTGTTCTCATTAGGCCACAGTCACTGCAATTACCCATTCTCAGTTCTTATTGGTGAGAGAAGCACCAAGAAATGCCCCAGTGAATTCCCTAAGTTTCAGACATACTCTTTCTTTCTCTATTATGAAATGGCAACCTTTGCTGTTCACATGAGTCGGGATTGACTACTCCTGCTCATACAGAAATTCCTTGCTTTATCTGCTAACCCATTGGCATGAGGAGCCCAGAGTCTCCAAACAATGGTCACAG
This sequence comes from Tamias sibiricus, assembly GCA_025594165.1. Taxonomy (NCBI): domain Eukaryota; kingdom Metazoa; phylum Chordata; class Mammalia; order Rodentia; family Sciuridae; genus Tamias; species Tamias sibiricus. Next base: position 69,240,265 of record CM046657.1, on the reverse strand, counting down.
CTTCCAGTTCCAACACACACACACACACACACACACTACACACACACACTCGAACAGGAACTTGTTAGGGCAGGTTACTGGAAACATGAATTTCACAGTGGGTTCTTGGTGAGCAGGGGGCAGTACTTATAATTACCCACACTTATGTATTCTAGCTATTTGGAGAGAGAGAAAAAAAAGCCACCCCATACCAACAATGTGCTACTGAAGAGATTGCCAAGATGAGCACCTTTGCCAGAGCTTGAAAGATGCATTTTAGTTATTTGACCACACTCTCATTTTATTGGTCCTTTTGGAGGATGCAAAATCTTGATGGATCTTGAAGAATGACTTGGATTATTGTAAACATAATCAGGTAGTGAAATCAACTGTAGGTGTAATATGGATGTGATGTCTTTATTGAAGCTCATATAGCCCCTGGCATCTGGAAAATGTTTTCTTTACAACTTAAGAGCAAACTGCCCTCGTGTGGCATGACAGCTATACTCCTTTGCTAATTTACTCAAGACTGTATTAACTACCTGCTTTCTGACATAATATAGAAAGGGCCTCAGTTATCTTTATAGCTCACAGATTGTCACGCTGGTTCATTACACTAATGACATTATACTAACTGGACCTGATAATCAGAAATATCAAACGTTCTAGATATTTTGGTAGAATGTATGCATTCCAGAGAATGGGTGATAAATTCTGTAAAAATTCAGAAATCTGACACATAGGTAGATAAGTTTCTAGGGGCCAAAGGCCTGGGGCATGTTGAAAAATGGCTTTTAAAATTAAAGGTTTCTTTAGCTTGCATTGTCCACCATGAACAAAGAGGCACAAAGTTTGGTAGACCCATTTGGATTTTGGAGGCAACATATATTACATTTGAACATGTTGTGCTAACCCATTTACTAAGAAATCCACAAAACTTGCAGAGTGGGAGCCAGAGAAAGAAAGTCTCTGTAGCAGGTGCAAGTTTGCAAGCTACCCTTGGGTCATGAGACCCTGCAAACTTCATGGTATGGGGAGTATCTGTTGCAGAGAAGTCCTTTGGGGAGCCCCTGCCATCCCTAAGAAGAGAATCAGCACAGAACCTTAGAAGTTCAGAATAAAACCATGCCCTTTCCTGCTGACTGTTTTCCATTTGAAAAGCAAATCTTAATTGCCACTGGGGTCGAGTAGAGTTTAAATATAAAAAAATGAAACATTAAGTGATGATACAAGTAGACTTCTGCTTGTGGTGGGAAGCTGTCAGCTTAAGATGAGTTTGCAGTCACAGAGAACTGTCAACCACAGTAATGGCTAAAATAAGAGGGAAGCTAAGGAGATGTGACACAGGACACCATAGACTCTGGTATAGTTACTTATTGCACCATTGGCATCCCCTTTGTAGCTTTTATCCATGCTGTTAAATCTACCCTGTTAAATATGGCAGCCAGCTACAATCGCTGTAAGAGACTTAATACACAGGAATCTCTGTATATTAAACTATTCCCCAGCGGTAATTGATATTATTCTTTCTCTTTTACTATGCCCCCTGCCTCCCACACCTCCATTCCAGCACTTCATCTCATCTAGCCTGCCTTCCTGGTGTGATTCAGACCTTCATCTCTCAAGAGACTGAGCTCTTTGTTGCTTTGTCCTTGTGAAGAGGTGGTTGCTGCCATTGCTTGTCCACAGTTATTATAAGGCACAGAAGTACCATGGAATCTCAGCATTACAGACATTCTCCCCACTGTCCTTATCATGTGGCAACTACCCTAGCTCATTAGAATAATTCAGGTCAATCACCCTATCAGCATAGTTTTTAGTGCCAGTTGATCTACAGGCATAAGGATCTCAAAGTGACCAGTCCGTGGTCATAGATTCAGATTGACTGGAGTCTTTATTGTGCCCCACTTTGTGTGGAAAACTCCCCTCCCAGGTCCCAAGACCCCAAATCCAGCAGCCTAAGGTTAAGGAGATGAATGAACATTTGGGGTTGGTTACTGGAGTGATGGTGAGAGGGTCAATCTTTATCTTAGTCCATTTTTATGTACTGCCTATTAGTTTAGTGAATGCACTTCATCCTGGAGGACTGTGCCTCGTCCACACAGTACTGTCCTCAACTTGCACCTTAGCTGAGCCTTTGATAAGCCATTTCACCATTGTAAAATGCCAGCTGCTTTCAGGTATATATGGTTGGACCAGTGGACATTGTGATAATTGTATACACCTCCTTTGCAATAAAACGGGTCCTTCTGTCTGAGGCAAGATTATTCAGGATCCCATGTCAGTTGATCAGGCATCTTCTAAGCTGGTGTAGTAGACAGTGGTACTGGAAAGGCACTCAGGACAAGAATGGCAAATATTTAAGAGTAGGTGTCAATTTCAGTAAGGGAAAATCACTTCCCCTTCTACCAACAGAGACCCCTAGTAATAATCTTGCCACTGATAAGCTGGCTACTGACCTAAAGGAATGACAACATCTCAAATGTTCAGCATCAATCACTCCTGCAGACACAGCAAGCATTCATCAGTAGTAACAGCCAGAGCAGCCTGGTTAAGACCCTGTGCTGTTGGGCTCAAGCATAGCTTCCATCCCTGCCACGGTGGCTATTCCTTCCTGGGCCTATTGTGACATAAGGCAGACCTGGGAGACTTTTTTGAGATGAATCATTCTAAATACCTGGTTGAGGAGTGTTTTCTCTGTGGTGGATGCTACTCTGTAGTAGACACTGTCACAGTATTAACACAAGCCACAAAGTTCATTCACTTTGTATCCACTTCCATAGATCCATCCCCAGGATTCTTCCCCTAGGCCACTTTGTCTCCAATTTTCTAATTTTGATCTTTCTAGGCCCCCAACCAACCAGCTAATTATTCTCCATTGCCAGGGAGTTCACATATATCCTTACCTTCCAAAGCATCAATCAAAGGGCTGAGCATATAGCTCAATGGTAGAGCACTTGCCTAGCATGCATGAGGCCCTGAGTTTAATCCCTGCACCACTAAAAGAAAAGAAAGTGACAATAAAGTATATAACTCATTGCTCCTTCTTTCAGGGCCACCTTAGTGAAGTATTAATGTGGCAGTTGTCTAGTTTTGGCTGGAAAAACAGGTCCACCCAACCATAAACCGGATCAAGTTTTTTCTCCTCTGTCAACTGGTTATTAAAAAAAAAAAAATCCCATGAGGCTGCATGTGTGAATTAAGGAAAAGGCATCAACATCAATAAAAACCAATAAAAACCAGCCACTCCTTTATATAACTTACTCATACCTGAGAATCTGCTCTGGACTGATCCCATTTCCCCACTAAGTGGCCAAGGAGCTTCTGGGGCAGCCTGGACCCCTCCCCCCCACAAAGCCCTGTGTTTCCCTAGGGCTCCACTTAAAACTAGCATCCTTCTGAGTCACTTGATAAATGAATCACAGCAGTTTTCCTAAGTGTGATGTATGTTTTCACCAAATCCAAAGAAGACCACACAAACACTGCCTCTTTCATGGTGGTATGGGATTACCCAGTGCAGTACATTGTACTTTATTTTGGAAGAATGTTTCAGGGTTCCTCAGACTACTGGACTTTCAAAAATTTCATGAATGTAATATACCCCTGAGTCTTCGTATGGTTTATTTTTCACCCCCACCCCTGGCATATGTGTGTCTTTACTAAGAGCATCTGGAATATTTGACACTTTCTCTTACCCAGCCCTAGTCAGCATGATGCTATCAGTATAGGGGACCAGTGTTATGCTGTGGGGTATAAAGAAGATTCAGGCCCCTGTGGGCTGTCTTTTGAGAGAGAGCAGAAGATATGATATAGCTTTGGGACAAGGCAGTGAATGTGTATTGATGTCTTTGTCCTGCCAATGTGAACTCCTTCCAGTGATAGTGATTGAAAAGAACACATCTAACAGATCAGTAGCCACAGTGAACTATTTCAACAAAGACAGTATCTGGCACAGCAGCTACAATTGGGGCCAAATTACTTGGCAATTGTCAGATTTTTGTTTGGTTGGGTGTGTAGTTGTAACATGTTTTAATTTTCATTTCTCTAAAACTCATAAAACTCATCACTTTCTATATGCTTATTGACCATTTGGATTTCTTATTTTGTGAGTGCTTGCTCAAGTCTTTTACCTACTGAAAACATTGATTTGTCAGGTTTATTTTTATAGTCTAGGTGGTTAAGGACTGAACTGTAAACTTGCAAGTTCTGTGCTGAAGCTCTAACCTGCGATGTGACTGTATTTATGGGAGGACCTGTAGGAAGTAATAAAGGCTATGTGAAGACATAGGGTCTGGTCTTAATCCAATAGGCTTAGTGTACCCATAAAATGAAGAAGAGACACCTGAGCTCTCCCTTTCTCTGGAAAGGTCATGGGAAAAAAAATGTGATAAAAAGGTGACTATCTACAAGCCAGGACAAGTGTCCTCCTTAGGAACTTAATTTGCTGGCAACTTGATCACAGAGTTGCAACCTCCAAAAGTATGAGAAAATAGATGTGTTCTTTAAGCCATCCAGTTTGTGGTATTTGATTATGGCAGCCCGAACAGACTAAAACACACTGCAAGCCTTTTGTTAGTTATATCTATTGCAAATATTTTCTCACATCTCTTCATCTCCCTGCCAGTTGTAGAACAGCAGATAGTCACCAACTCTCACCCCAAAACTTAATGACTTACAACAGTAATTATTATTTTGCTCATGAATGTGCAATTTGGGCAGTGTTTAACGGAAATGGCTCACACAGCCATTTTGACCTGGCTTGACCGGGGCTGAAGAATCCACTTCCAAGATGGACCACCCATCTGGTCCTGCAAGTTGGGGCTGGCCATCATCTAGGAGCTCCGGTAGGGCTGGAGGCCAAGGAACTTGGTTGCTCTTTACATGAGCTTCTCTTTGGGTCTGCTCTGACTTCCTCATAGTGTGGTGGCTTCATTACACATGCAAGTGTTTCCAGAGACAGGAAGTGGTAGCAACTAGTTTCTTAAGGGCTGAGCCTGGACACTGGCATAGGGCCACTTCTGCCTTATTCTACTCAAGAAGTCACAGCACCTTCCCAAGACAAGGGAAATTTGTAGACACCACAACATCAAAACATTTTCTGGATTCCCAACCCTTTCCTATATAGGCCACAACAGCAAAAGAAAGGCTCTGCTACAAATTAATCACTTTCTTGCTTCTGTGTCCAACTCCCAGGAGAGTCTCAGGTCTTCTCTCCACCTATCCCAACTCCTCAAGGACATTTCCTCACCCTCAGATCTAGCTTGTTTTTCTCATCTCCAGAGCTGAAGATCCTTCTGCTACCCACTATACCATCACGACAACCAGTCATCTATATCAGCTCTGCCATAGGTACATTTTAAATTCCCTGACATTGCTTATGAGGGGTCTGCCTGCCTTTGAGCCCCACCTACCTCCAATCCATACATTCTTTCCCATGCAACCTGAGTTCTTCACAGCCCAGAACAGTAGATTATCTATAGAATCCACTATATTACTATAACAACAACAATAATAAAAATGTCATAACTTAATTTTTTTTTTATACCTGCTCACTTCGATTGGAAATGCCAATCTTTTAACACAGTAGTTTTCGAAGATTTCACTCAGGACCCATTTACACCCTTAAAAAGGTTAAGATTTAATGTCATTAATAACTTTTACAACATCACTAAAAATATTTTAAAGCAAAACTGGCCTTTATTTTTTTCCTGCTAGCATGTGGCCGGGAAGCGCATGGTGACTCCTAGTCTGGTTAGGGCTGCTGCTTGGTTCGTGCTGATTTCCCAGCAGTTTTCCCCACACCTCATTTTGCACCACCAGAGAACTGTCAACCCAGTGAAAAGGGCCAAATGACATCAATACTATTAGGAAAATAGTTTTGACCTTGTAGATTCTCTTCAAAGCTTTGGGAGCTCCCAGCCCTTTAAAGACCACATTTTGAAAACCACTGACTTCTCAATTCCTATATATTCTCTAATGCCTTCTTAAATGTTTCTTCTCCTGGGAAGCTTGCCTCTAGATCTCCTGGGGAGCTGCTTTCCCCTCTGGGCAACCATAGCACCCTGATATTGTATCCATTCAAACATTTATCACAAAAAATTATAAACTTGTCTCTTTGACTGTTTTCCTTTGTAAACACAGAGCCTCCGCAGGATAGGCACTGTTTGCTCATCTGAAAGTGAACGAAGCTGAAATGTTAAATGCAATCTTGCTAAAGGCCTGAGGATAACTCATTTTCCAAAATGCTACTTGTTCTCTAAGGCTCAAAGACCCCTCTTACTTGTTTCCTCCCTTCCTTGCCCCCAAACTCCCTCTAGCTCTGCCCTCTTAGACTTCTGGGCTCTGTAGTTCAAGAGAAAGAGACCACTTCCTCCCTCCACTCCTCAGCACCTCCCAACTCAAGAAGACAACAGAACCCAGCACAATATTCAGAGACCAAGATGCACACAGCAGCCTCACTGCAGATGGAGATGGAGGGAAGGATTCTCCGAGAGCAGTTTCAGTTGAATGGAAGAGAAGGACACAGATCACACTGGGGTGGTGAGAAAATGAGAACTGAGGAGTAGAATGTAAGCTACTTTTTTTAAAAAAAAATTATTTATTTATTTTAATTAAGTACATATGACAGCAGAATGCGTTTTGATTCATTGTACACAGTTGCGGCACAACTTTACATTTCTATGGTTGTACACGATGTAGCGACGTACCGTATGTGCACGCATACATGCACCTAGGGTAATGATGTCCATCTCATTCCACCATCTTTCCTGCCCCCATGCAGCTTCCCCCCCCTCCCTCCCCCTTTGCCCAATCAAAATGCCTCCATTTTTCCCATGGCTCCCCCCTCCCCATTATGAATCAGCATCCACTTGTCAGAGAGAACATTCAGCCTTTGGTTTTGGGGGATTGGCTTACTTCGCTTAGCATGATATTCTCTAACTCTATCCATTTACCTGCAAATGTCATAACTTTATTCTCTTTTAATGCTGAGTAATATTCCATTTGTATATATACCACAGTTTCTTTATCCATTCATCTATTGAAGGGTATCTAGGTTGCTTCCACTGTTTAGCTATTGTGAATTGAGCTGCTATGAACATTAATGTGGCTGCATTACTATAGTATGCTGATTTTAAGTCCTTTGGGTATAGACTGAGAAGTAGGATAGCTGGATTAAATTAATTCCAAGTTTTCTAAGGAATCTCCATACTGCTTTCCAGATTGGTTGCACCAATTTGCAGTCCCACCAGCAATGTATGAGTGTGCCTTTCCCCCTACATCCTTGCCAACATTTATTGTTGTCTGTGTTCTTGATAACTGCCATTCTGACTGGTGTGAGATGAAATCTTAGAATAGGTTGGTTTTTTTTTTTGTTGTGTGTGTGTTTTGTGGTGCTGGGGATTGAACCCAGGGCCTTGTGAATGCAAGGCAAGCACTCTACCAACTAAGCTATATCCCCAGCTGCTTAGAGTAGTTTTGAAAGGGGAGTTACTATTTTGAAAAGCCCAACTTAGAGGAAGCCGGGGCATAGGCTCCCTGTGCTAGAGTAGTGAGCCTGTTCTAGGCACTCACTGCCCTCTGAATGCGTGGCCTGGTGCCATAATTACGTGATTCTTCCTCTAGAGGGCAGGATACCTTTCAGGATTCCTGTCCATGCCAACATCCAACACAGTAGCTAGCACATAGCCAATGAATAATCAATCAATGAATGAACAATGCTAAGCATTTTGGTAATCATGGGGATATACTGCTCAGCTCTCAGATCTCCCTTTGATGAAAGACTTGCTGCCCAAACTCAGAGATTGTAGTTGTCAGCTCTTCTGGGGCCTGTACAAGCAGCCATTTCTAGTTATTGAACTAGGAAGGGACAGGAGGACATAGGCAGGGGGTACAAAAACCTCATTATTTCAGTGTGACTCAGAACCACTCTGACAATCAATGCTCCAGAGTGACTCTGGGTTGACCAAGACTTGGCCAGGTCTTTATCACAGTTCATTTTCTTCCCCTGCCCAATCCTGCTTCTCTTCACAGGTGTTGATCCCTATAATCATCTTGTACCCCCAAATCCATCTCAGCTTCTGCCTCCAGAGAACACATCCTGTGATAAGAGGCAAAATAGAGTACTGCATCATCCAGGCCAGACAGAGATGGGAGGTGGGGGAAGGAGTGCTCCCTCATTATCAGGAATATGTGCTCTGGAATTTTAACTGCACCTTTGCTTTTTTTTTTTTTTTTTTTTTTTTTTTTTTTTTTTTTTTGTGTGCTGGGGATTGAACTCAGGGCCTTGTGCATGCAAGGCAAGCACTCTACCAACTGAGCTATATCCCCAGCCCTGCCCCTTTGCTTTTTAAGATTTTGTTCTTCAGTCATCTTTCTAGTAAAGTTATATTTGAAGGTTGTCAAATATCTCCGATGAACAAAGGAAAAAGGGATTTGCTTCATGCCTGTCCATCAGAGAGATCAGAGCCCTTTCAAGCTTGGAGAAGGGGCGGTTGTCCCAAGGGCTCTCAAATAAGAGCCAGCTATGCAATGGAGCATCTGGGAATTCTTCCAGCCTAGAGTTTTCCCTCCCCTCTTTTCACTTGTTTGTGCCTTTGATTCAGTTATGTGGGAGCGCACCCTTGTGCCCCAATTTGCAATGTATTACATTGACTTCAATTTTGATGATCCTTGTGGTTCTCTTCTTCTGTATCTCAGGCAAACTTCAGAAATGTCTGTTACATATGAACCTTTGGTTTCTGTAGTGGTTAAAAGTCTGGGCTTTGGGGCGGGGGTTGTGGCTCAGCGGCAGAGCGCTCGCCTCGCACGTGCGCGGCCCGGGTTCGATCCTCAGCACCACGTAAACATAAATGCATCGCATTGTGTACAACTAAAGTAAATAAATAAATATTTTTTAAAAATTAAAAAAAAAAGTCTGGTTTTTGGGCAAGGTATGGTGGTGCACATATGTAATCCCAGTGGCTCAGTAGGCTGAGGCAGAAGGATCGAGAGTACAAAGCCAGCCTCAGCAAAAGTGAGGTGCTAAGCAACTCCGTGAGACCCTGTCTCTAAATAAAATACAAAATAGGGCTAGGGTTGTGGCTTAGTGGTTGAGTGCCCCTGAGTTCCATCACCAGTGCTCCCTCAAAAAAAGTCTGGGCTTTGGATTCAGACTACTAGAGCCCTGATTTTGTCGTTTACAAGCGGGGGTAACACTGGCCAAATTACTTGGCCTTTCCACAATGGGTTTTCTTACCTGTCAAGTGAAGATACACCTTCCCCATAAGATTGTTGTTGGGGTGCAAGGAACATAGCATGGTCAGCAAAAAGAGAGTCTTGCTCTTAGTAAGCACTCAGTAAACACACACTCACACACATTCATTGGCACATGGACAGACAGAGGGCCACCGCTGAGCATTACAGTTTTCAATGCCAGGGTTCACCTGCCATCCCTACCCCAGGCTCCACACTGCCACACTAAATTGGAAAGGTAGAGAGACACTGCTGCAAGAGTCATTGTAATTTATTACCTTTTTACATCAACATGACCAATGTGGACCAAAACCAGGATGGCTGCTTCTTCTGGAACCTGATGACCCAGAGAGCCTTCCTTCTCTCCTCCTTAGTACCAAGGTTTCAGAAAACAAGCAATGAAGAAGGAAGTGAGGAAAGAAGAAAGGAAGGAAGAAAAAAAGGGAGGGAGAGAGAAAAGAAGGAAGGAAAGAAGGGGAAAAGAAGGGGAAAGGGCAGAAGAGAGGGATGGAGGGCAAAGGGCTCAGCTTCAAGCCCAATCAGGGGGCAAAGGATAGTAGATGTGGACCCAGGGAAGACACAATACAAAATCTTCATGGTGAGAATAAAAGGAAGCAGTGGAGTCATTTAGTCCTGGGTTCAAATTCTTGTGCACAAGAAACTTTCTGAGAGAACGTTGCAAGTTGCTTAATCTGTCTTAAGCCTGTTTCTCATCTTTAAGCTCCTTTCCCTTTACACTTCAGCCACACTGAACACTCAGTTCCTCAAACACACTGTGAGGTGGGGAGCATTGCACTCTTACCTCTGCAAATTTGCACATGTCCTCCCTTTACCCAGTATGACCCCATTCTCCACGTGCAAAACCCTACAGCAGTGAGTACATCCCCTTTCATCTGGTCAATTCTGGCTCTTCCTGCAGAGCTCAGAATCTTGTCTCTCGGGAAATCTTCCCTGACCCTGCATCCTATTGTGGGCTCCCAGGGAAACCGGAATGATCTAGATGGTAGTGCTTAGCATCCTGTGTTGATATTGCCTGTTGGCTACACTCCTCCAGAGCTCCATGGCTTGTTCACAACTGTGGTTTTGGTACCTAGTGCCCCAGGGGTGCTCAATAAATGAGGCTGAATATTGTTGAAACCTTGTAAGCTTTAAAGTTGAACAGAAGCCCAGGATGGGTATTCAATGACTATTTGTTGACAGGAATGAAGTGGAGTAGATGGAAATAATGAAAAGGCCGATTTCAATTATATTTAGCAGCATTATTTTAAAAGTCCACAAGATGTCAGTGTTCTACTCAAGAAAAAAATAATAATGTGCCAGTCTGATTCGATTAAAAGTGTTTCCTCTCTGATGCCAGAAGTTAGTGAATATTAATATAGAGCAATAGAGATTATGAATATTAATATATATATTGATTGATTGATTGAATTGAATAGGTAATTGTGTGTGTGTGGTACAAATTTGAAACATACAGTGGAAAGCAAACTCTCCTTTCTTCCTATTTTTTTCCCTTGTACCCCAACCCATTTTTATCCACCCAGGGGCAATGATTTTTATTATATATCATATCAAAACATTCCTCATTTTACACATGTGCAGGTAGAGCTATATTTTAAATTCCAGAATTTTGATATGGTCAGTTGCCCCCCCATTGAGGTTGTACCTATTTACACTCCAAAAATACAAGTGTCTTTTTCTCACAAACTTGTCACAGAATAATTTTATACATATAAAAAATATTTATATATACACAAACACACAAATATAACATATACAATATGTTTCCCAATGTGAGAGGTAAGATATATCAAGTTGTAGTTTTTTGAAACAGTCTCACTGAAATATAACTAATTTCATACAAATTTCATGTTTAAAGTATAAATTTGATAGTCTATCATATGTACCCCCAGGAGCATTTACATAGATAGCTGATGCAGGTAGATTACTTAGCATAGTGACCAGAACATAGCAAATACTTAATAAAACTTGCTGCTATTATTATTAATAAATCATTTCATCTCAGTTATTCCACAAAAGACTGGACATGGAGACTGGAACAAAAGTTCCATGCCTTCAGAGCCAATCTACTAGTCCCTCGCCACAAAGCTAAATTTTAAAAAGTTCTAACGACTGCGGCTCAGTGGTAGAGCTCATGCCTAAAATTTGAGGTCCTGGTTTTGCTCCCCAGTACTGCAAGACAAAAGAAAACAACAAATCAAAATCTTTCACTCACAAAGACTAACCAGATTGGAATATTTATCTGTCATTTTGATATTTGAAGGAATATTATTTTTTAACCGTACATTTTCTTGCTGTTAACTGACTAGAATTTTTTCTAGAAAAAAAATGGTTTTCAAGGACTTCCACTGAAATGTCCTGAGAAAGTTTGGGGCTCTAGCCAACACCAGTCCTACAAGTATAAGATTTCTTTGAGAGCTTAAGTGTTTAACTTTTTTTAAAAGTAAATTTCATATTTTGATTAATGCTATAGAATGACCTTTGAACCTAATGCTGCCCACCCATAATGTGGAACAGAGGCTTTGGAACAGGCAAGGACTGGCATCTGGGAACTGTCACTCACTAGTTGCATGACATAGACAAATCACTTAATCTCTCAAATTTCAGCTTCTCCATCTGTAAAAGCAGGGTGGTGGAGGGATTTCCACCTTGTGATTATTGTCAGAATTAAATAAGAATACAAATTCCTTCTCTGTGCCAGACACTGTGCAAGGTACTTAGGATAATAAGTACATGGACCATACCTAGTCTGTAACAGCTCCTTAGTTTCTGTGTCTTTCATGACCTTGACACTTTTGAAGTGTATGTGGTCTGCAGAGTCCTGAGATTGCTCCTAACACTTCCACATCTGAGTCTATGTACCTTGTCTACAACCTGAGTGCCAGCAGAACCTATGAATATTATATATCTCACTCCTGTGATTACATTATTTATTAATTTGACTTTGACTTATTATATGGGAGATTATTTGGGTGGGCCTGATCTAATCAGGTGAGTCCTTAAAAATGACTGGGCCCCTCCTAAAGTCAGACAGCTTGCTTACAAATGTGACTTGATCTACAGGAGGTGGTCCTATGGCAGATATCTGAGAATATCTTCTAGGAGCTGAGAGAGGTCCCCAGTAGTCTACACCTATCAACAGAATGGGGACCTCAATTGTACAGCTGCTAGGAAACAGTATCTACCAATGACCCAAGGGAGCTTAAAAAAGTACCTCTCTCTAGTTTAGCCTCCAGGTGTGAATACAGCTGGCTGACACCTTGATTTTAGCCTTGTGAGGCCTTGAAGAGGGGACTCGGTTAAAATATGTTGGACTCTAGACCCATGGGAACTAGGAGATATTAAATTGTTATTAAATTAATAAATTCATGATGACTTGTTATGTAGCAATAGAAAATCAGTACAAATATTACATCAGTTATTTGTAGAACGCCCTTCAATATGGGTTTGTCTGATGTTTTCTCATGATTGGAGTGGGGTTGACAAAATGCCACAAAAATGATGTGTCTTTCTGGGTGCGTCAAATCACATGGTTTATGGTGTCTATGTGTCTTATTACTGGTGATGTTTGCCTTGATTATATGGTTAATTTGGCATCTGCAGGTTTCTCCACTGTAAAGTTTTTGTAGTTGATAAATATCTCGCAGGAGATATTTTAAGACTATACAAATCCTGTCTCTCCTTAAACTGTTACCCAACTAATTCTAACATCATCTGCAACTCTTGTCTGGAAACATTTGTTACTATGGTATTTGCCTAATAGTAATTCTTTATTTCCCTCCCCCTTCAACATTTATCAATTGAACTTTTACTGTAAGGTAGAGCTATCTCTTCTCCTATTCCTTCCTCATTTATCTATTTATTTATTTGATTATTTATATCAGTATGACTTCATGGGTATTTGTTTTACTCTGTGGATAAAACCCTTACACTATCATTGTTTTTCAGACAATTGTTCCCAGTTTATGTCATTAGGAACTCCTCAATGTTGACTCCTGTGGTTCTTCATAAAGCTGCATATAATTTTTTAATTCTTAATTTGTTCTTTTTAGTTATACATGATGGTAGAATGTATTTTGACCTATCACACATACACGAAATGTAATTTCCCATTCTTGTGGTTGTACATGATGTGGAGTTACACTGGTTGCGTATTCATATATGAACATAGGAATGTTATGTCCAATTCATTCTACTGTCTTTCCTAGTTCCATCCCCCCTCCATTCCCTTCATTGCCCTTTGTCTAATTCAGTGAACTTCTATTCTCCCCAACGCATCTCCTGCCCTGCCTATTGAGAGTTAGCATCTACATATCAGAGAGAATATTTTTGGGGTTTGGCTTATTTCACTTAGCATGATAGTCTCCAGTTCCATCCATTTACTGGCAAATACCATAATTTCATTCTTCTTTACGGCTAAGTAATACTCTATTAGGTATATGTACCACATTTTCTTTATCCATTCATCTGTTGAAGGGCACCTAGGTTGGTTCCAGAGCTTGGCTATTGTGGATTGATCTGCCATAAACATTGACATGGTTGCATCACTACAGTTGCATCTGGTTTTGAGTCTCCCTTTGCTTTCTGGCACATAAGATGCTCCTGGCTCATTTCATATTTTCCTTACCTCAGGCCTGAAAAGAACCATTTTTCCAAAGGTAGTTGGTACCTGACTTATTAGAGAATGATGTTTAGATGTGTTTGGTTTTTAGGGTGCTGTTGCTTTTAGATCCTCTTATAACCCATACATACTTACATATCTATATTTCTATATTGATCTATCTGCATATTTTAAAACCATGAGTTTTATACGGATACCTCTGATTCCAATCCAATATTGCAAGGTTAATCTTAGCTTTTTCTATTTCCTTATTTATAACTTCCTTTTCCACAGTGAAAAACCAGGCAACTGTCTATTTACTCCTTTGTGCTAAAATGTGTGTGTGTGTGTGTGTGTGTGTGTGTGTGTGTGTGTGTGTTTTTATTTTTTCAGGAAAAGTGTTTTCCACAGAATGGGTGGGACAGAGTGGTCTTCAAACCCACTCAAGAGGTAGGTAACTGCATTGATTCTTCACTTTCTGCCTCCTCCTGAATCCCACCCCAGTCACCTAATTGCAAACTAAATGAAACTTGCGTTCTCTGTCCTCCAATCCAAGAGCTAGGTGCTCAGGCCTGAGGTAGAGTAAATGGAACCTAACATAAACCTCAGCTTTCTGATCAGACCAAAAGGAAGCTATTTTGGGGTGAACATCTTTTACAATGCTAGCACTAGTTGTCACCTCTAATGTTGTTTGAAGGTTGAAATAAAAGATATGGTGCCTTTTGAATTTTTTTTTTTTTTTTTTTTTTTTTTTTTTTTTTTTTTGTGGTACCGGGGATTGAACTCAGGGGCACTTGACCACTGGGCCACATCCCTATCCCTTTTTTGTATTTTATTAGAGATAGGGTCTCACCGAGTTGCTAAGTGCCTCGCCATTGCTGAGGCTGGCTTTTGAACTCGTGATCCTCCTGCCTCAGCCTCCCAAGTGCTGGGATTACAGGCGTGCGCCACCACGCCCGGCTTTTGAATTTTTTTATTTGAATGCTAGCACCATGACTTAACGGTTTTTGAATTTATTGTTTTTATACCTTTATTTTATTTATTCATTTTCATGTGGTGCTGAGGATTGAACCCAGTGCCTCACACCTGCTAGGCAAGTGCTCTACCACTGAGCTATAACCCCAGCCTCTTGAATTGGTTATTGACCATCTAGAAGTCACTAAGTACCAGCTGATTCTAATGAGTGTTTCCATACTTGCTGAATGCCTCCTACACAGACATTGATAGTTAACCTCTGTATCCTTACCAAATACTGAGTACCCCTCACAGACATTTTCTATGACACTCAAATGAGGAAATCCATGAGTAAGTGCTTAAAAATTATGCCATGCTAAGTAAGCTGAAAAGCCCTGGGTTGTGTCTGCAGCAAGAGAGTTTGAACTCTGCACACTGTGAGGTGAATTTTGGGAGGCAGAAGTATTCCAATACTGCTATTGTAAATGGGGTGGCTAACAAGATAGGATATCCTGGAATCTATTAACATAGGAAGAGTCTATTAAATACTTTAAAAGCATTCATTCATTCATTCAACAGCTATTTGCTACATGTCTAACTAACCCACCCGAAAGTAAGAAGTACCACCTCTGCCCTGAGGAAGTTTAGAATAGGAGTATGATGCTGGCCCAGAGCAGAGAACATAATGAAAGCAGCCATTTCTTGAAGACCATTTGTGAGCTAGGTACTGTGTTAGGAGTTTTCTACATATTATTTTATTTAATACAAACAACCATCTGGACTATCAGAAAGTTAAAGGAATTTGTCTAAGGTCACACATGTAGTAAATGCAAGAGTCAAAACTAAAATCCAGGTCTGCCTGAAAGCATGTTCATTTCCCCTAAAATGAGAGTAATTCATTCTTTGAAGAAATATTTATTGAGTGCCTCTTTTGTTCCAGACATTATTCTGGGTGCTAGTGATACAAAAGTGAAGGGGGAAAAAGTCCCTGTAGCATGGTGTTCACGTTGTCCTGAAAAAAAAAAAAAAAAAAAAAGAATAAATATTTAGTATGACAGGTAGTGATTAAATGCTGTAAAGAAAAAGAAGATAGGAAAGATGGGGCCAGGTTGGGTTGCTATCTTTACTGGAATGATCAGGGACATCTCTGATAATGTGAACTACCCGCAGATCTAAAGGACGTGTAGGAGAAAGAGACAGAACTGGCACAAAGACAACTTTCCTTCTTTGCCTACTGTGGGTTCAGTTTGGGAAAAAAAGGAAGAGATAGGGTACAGGTGTTTGTGGAAGCATGGGCTTGGAGTCGGAAGACATGAGTTTTAATCTAGGTGATTTATTGGCGAATCATTTCACTGTTGAGCCTAAATTCTCTTTGCTGTAGACGGGAATAACAGTCCTTGTCCAGCTTCCCACATGCAGCCACCACGAGGATCAGATGAGACAGCCTATGTGAAAACCCTCTGAAAATGACACAAGTTGGAAGGCAAGATCAGAAGTCAACTCTTCACCCGAAAGGCAGTGCGCCGTAGGTAAGTAAATTAAAGGCGTTCCTATTTAGGATGCCGTTTCCCCAGACATCTTTTTGAAAAGTCGCCCAAACGAGAAATGAAATAAAAGAACTAATCCTAAGTCTCATAGCTTCTACTGAAGCCCCCTGTTTAATTTAATACTGGTAAAAAATTGCATCATGTTGCCGGCTGCGGTGGCGCACGCCTGTAATCCCAGCACTTGGGAGACTGAGGCAGGAGGATCACGAGTTCAAAGCCATCCTCAGCAATGGTGAGGCACTTAGCAACTCTGTGAGACCCTGTCTCTAATAAAATACAAAAAAGGGGCTGGGGATGTTGCCCAGTGGTCGAGTGCCCCTGAGTTCAATCCCCGGCACCAAAAATAAATAAATAAATTAAAAATTTAAAAATTCCATCATGTGTTTCAACTAAACTAAGAAAGAGGGGCTGGGATTGTGGCTCAGCGGTAGAGCGCTCGCCTAGGGCGCGGGCGACCCGGGTTCGATCCTCAGCACCACGTACAAATTAAACGCATTGTGTACAACTAAAAGCAAGTAAGTAAAAATATTTAAAAAAAAAAACTAAAAGCAAGTAAGTAAAAATATTAAAAAAAAATAAACTAAGAAATAAGTTCTGAGACGAGAATCTTCTAACTCTAATTGCCACGCCCCATCGTAGCCTTTTTCTTTTCGCCACGCCCCTCCCTCTGAACTCCATTTCCCCATATGCCCCGGGTTCCTCTCAATATGCCGTCATTGTGACGCAATCCCGCTGCCTTCTGGGAAATGTAGTTTATTCGTTCTCCGGCTGCGGAAAGATCTAGGGCTGTAGACTACCACTCCCGTGAGGTAGTGCGCAGCCCCACCCCGTTCGCGGCGTCTTCGAAAGCGCCGCGGCAGCCATGTTGGTCGTGGCCGGCACAGGGGCCGGCACCAGGGGGTTATTGAAGCCGCTGTCATGATGCTGGGGTCCCTAGTGTTGAGGAGAACGGCGCCGGCGCCGCAGCTTCTCCTCCGGCTGCTCAGGTCCGTATCGCTTCAGAGCCACGGATATGTCTCTGGCCGGAGCGTAACCACCTGGGGACGCGGGGAGCCGCAGTGGCTGAGAGCGGCCGCCGGGGGGCGCCCCGGAACATCTTCGGCATTACTACCTGGTCGAGGGGCAGCCACCTGGGGGCGCCGGGGAGGATGCACAGAGACCCAGTGCCTGGCTGCTGCCCCATATGGACGCGTGCCTACCCCCGAAGAAACCCTCCCGGGACAGGACAACTGGAATGGTGTCCCTAACAGGGCCGGGCTGGGCATGTGGGCCTTGGCCACAGCGCTGGTTGTTCAATGCTACAGCAAGAGTCCGTCCACCAAAGGTGATTATGGGGCCAGGTTCAAGGAAGGGACATGCGGGAGGAGTGTCCTGACTCCGCATCTTTGGAGGGTGGAGGTAGTTATCAGTTTAGACCTGCATATTCTCAGTTTTGGAAGGACCCAGACATTATCTGGTTTCAGGGGCAGAGTGTTGCATTGGAGAGCTCACCACCTCGGAATTCTATAATCTCCCATGATAGGTCAGCCTCTTCTCTCTTTGGGCATCACTTTGTCTGTCTGTACAATGGGGGGCATTGGACTAAACATCTATTTACAGCATGGTCTTTTTATGCGCTGATATTCTCTTTCAAAACGTCTCCAGGAAGCCACAAGCAGTTTTAAGGGCAAGAACTAAATGCTGTAGAGAAGTTGCCTGCCTACAATGGCCTGAATAATTCCAGTGCCAGTTTGATCCCTTGCTCCTCTCTGGCCTCACTGTCTACACATATAATGAAGGATGGTTTCTCAGTACTTACGGTACTGTTATTTTGACTCCTCTTGGAGTGTGATGGCCTGGGTCTATTAGTCTTAGGGTTTTGCTGTGCCTGTTCTCAGACTTGAGGCAATCTTGCCATGTGAGGCAGTTGGCAGGAGAAGGAAGTTGGATCCCTGGAGAGCAAGAGCAATAGGGTTGTCAATATGGCTGACCCACAGTGGCCTCCCAGCTGGGTGCATGGAGCTGAGCAGGGGCCAGGAGAGTGGGTGGAGAGCCAGACTTCTCACCTGCCTGAGCTCAACCACTCTGGTTCTCAGTTGTTCTTAAGAAACATACCGAGACACGTTATCCATTGATTTATTCCAAACTCTGAGACCTTGGAGCCAAATTGGGGACTGCCAGGACTTACATTTGTTTATTCAGTAGGATGTGGCCAACTGTAAAGGAAGTGTTTTGAAAAGGGAGTGAGAGGACACTAGGGATCTTGTTTTGGGTCCAATTCCCTTGTGAATATGGACTCTTGCTCTTTCTCATTGACCTCAGCTTCCTCTCTAAAAACTAAGGGCATTGAAATAGACTCTAAGGGCTCTTCTAGCTTAAGCAGCCATGATTCTGTAATTTGTCACAATTTTGGGTGATACTTTCTGTGTGCCTAGTTTTGGGCTAGGTGTATGTATGGTAAGTTCTAATTTAACACAAAGTCAATTAAGGGGATGGTGCAGGTAGTTCAGTGTGCAGAGCTAGTGAGTGGTGTTGTGTGTTGTTAGAGGAGCAGAGGGCCAGCAGGGCCTGGAAAGCCTGCAGGATGAGGTGGGAGATGAAAAAGAGAGTGACATTGTAAGCCCCTTGAGAGCAGGGAATGCATCTTACCTTCTTTTTTTAGGTTGATACTACCGAGGTTTTCTAAGACCTATGCATTATTTGTCCACCAGTGTCTGGAACTTAGTGGGTACTTAGTAAATGTGTCTTGAGTTGGGTTGTATTCCATGGCAAAGGCTTTCGTCAGTAGTTGGTGTGTGCAGTAGCTAGCAGTGGCCAGTGGATGGAGGATGAGGTCTTTGGAATGAGGTGAGAGCAGATGGAGTGGGATTTGGATTAGTTTGGGATTTCCTCTGTATGCAATGGAGAGCCATGGAAGTTTCCAGGGCAGGGAATGTCCAGAGGCCAATGTGTTTAAATGAACTGGAGGAAGGTGTCTAGAGACTTGCCTAAGAAGTTCCTGTGAATTTCAGCAAGAAAATTCAATAATAACAACCCAAACCATGAACAATTCCAACCCTTCTGACTTGCCAGCTACCCTGTCCCCTGACTCAGGGTTTTGAGCTAAATCCCTCAGTGCTGTGTAGTAGAACTAATTGGACCCTTTAAAACCCAGGAGGCCCTGGTTTTAATTGGCTTATTCCTTACTCACTCAGTCTTTGGAGAAGCTACTTTTATCTGGAGAGTGAAGGGAGAATGGGTAGAGCCATCTTTGAGAAAGGGGTATTTCCCTTCTAGCTGGAGACTATCTGAGCATAATTTGGTGTGTACTTGGAGAACAGTCATGTAAGGTAAGCAGGAAAGACCTGGCCCTGAGATCTAGGCCAGGAGGTAGGTGGAAGTACCAGTGTCTGAACCGAACTGGTTTTCATATGCATGATAAGCTGGGTATCTTATCTCTTATGCAGATAAGGAAACTGAGGCTCAGGAGTTGACTAAAACAATAATTGTTGGAATTGGGACTAGAGCCCAAATCTTCCATTTCCCACATCTCACTGGGTGACTTGTGGCTGGATTGAGAGCTCCTGAAGCAGAGCTGGGTAGGAGTCAGTCCAGTGGCTCAGAACTAGGCTGGGCACAGAGGACTCCATGGGCATTTGATATTGGAGTATTTGAAAGAGTTTTGCCATTACTGTTGACTTTTTGAATTTTTCCAAGTCTGACAGTTCTTCCTTGTGGCCACAGGGTGATGCCAACAGCCTGCCGGCTGCTTAGCATTGCTGTTCTGCTAGGCCTGGTGAGTGTAAGAGCTCTGACCCCTCTGCTTTGAACTTCCCTTCTCTGGGCTTGACCCCAGAGAGTTTGCAGACTTTTCAACCATAATTTCATCTCAGCATCCTTGTGAGGCTAGTCTGGGAAGCTGTGGTTTTGAGAGAAAGGGACTGCCATAGTTACATGGTAAGTAGGTGGCAAATGGGTTGGGGCCAGGTCTCGTTGACTCCTAGTTGAGGCTTTCTCCATTTGTAGAGTGGCCTACACCCTTGCCTGCTGTTCCCCATTCTCCTCCCTCCCTTTGGTTTTGTGACCTGTGACATCAAGATTCAGAACTGGGCTAAGAAGTAGGGAAAGAGTGAGACAAGGTCAGGGAATGGTTAATAATAACAACTATAATAATAGAAAATATACTTTCACAGAGTTTTAGAGCTATGAAGAGCAAGGGAATTAGCATGCTAAGTATTTACCCAGGTGAGATGTAGTGCTAGCACTTCACCTACATCCCCTGTATGGTGAGAGCAGGGGAGAGTTTAGGCTCTATTAGAGAAAGGTATGGAAGTCAGATTGCTAACAGTGGAGCCCATGTGGGGGGGGGGGGGGGATGATAAGCATGTCTTCCTGGGCCCTCGAAGCAGCCCTGAGGAGTAGGTCCTGGCCAGGCATCTGATCAGTGCCCTTTCTCTCTTCAGATGCAGCCCTGATGGAAGCTGCCCGTGCCAACAATGTTCAGGAAGTCAGCAGGTGAGTGTTGGCCCTTAGGCCTTGCTATCCCCCCAAGGAGGGGCTGAGCAGGTGAGCCCCTTACTCATGTGATGACTTTGCCTTGGCAGAAATCCTCATTCTAAGCTGTGAACTGTCCTCTGTGATTTCCCTGTAGCATCAGAGTCATCTTGGCCCAGGGTCAGCCTTTACAAATTTTAGGTAGGGAGGCAGCTCCCAAACATCTCTGAATCCTGTGGGTTCTTCTCTGGATCATCTAATTTGTTTTGTTCCTCTGTGGAAGGGGCACATGTTACTGCTTGCTGCCTGGATGGGGTGCAGGTGGGCACCCATGGAGAGAGGCTTGTGGATTTAGAAGGGAGCTAGGGCTAGAAAGGCCTGTCTGCAGGGCTGGGGTGCCCATGTTGGGTCCTGCCTGGGGAAGACTGCAGTTCTCCAGCCTCACTGACTCAGCTAGTCCTTTGGGACCACATGGTTTTGTATTTGAGGCTTGTCTTATTTTTAAGCACAGGGACAGGACTCAAGGCTCATCCTGGTGCCAGGGACAGGGCAGAATATGTCCTGGATAGTGCTGAGACTGGGGACAGCATAGAGCATCAGCTAGAGGCCATTGGTTAGGGAAACTACTGACCCCTTCTGCACCTCATCTTGACCTCTTTTGGCCCTTTGAGTAGAGTTAGGTGGCCATAGGACACCCCCTTTTCTCTACCATCACATCCAAATCTTAGGAAGTTAGATGTTTGGGGCAGCTATCACTGTACCGCAGTACCACTGACACTTGGTGCTCTTCCCACTCCAGCAGCTCGAATATATAAGAGAGTGCTGAAAGGCAGCCACAGCCCCACCAAGACTTACTGCTTTGATTCCCTTTCATTTTATCTGCAGCATTATTATTGATTCTCAGGGGTGCTTTTGAGTATTAATGTTCAAAGCTTAGTTTTTAATAAACCACTTTTGAAAGTATGGGCTGGGAGTTGTTTTGTAGCCAAATAAATATGATGGAGCAATAGTTTAATAAACATGCGATAATGCATCTTAAAAAACCAAGCACAGATGTCATCTTGTTATTATAAGAGCCATTCATAACTGCAGGCTGTGTGTGGCATCTCCATTCCCCTAGAAACAAATGAGCCCTGCTTCATTCTGCCGCATTAGAAGGGAAGCGAGGGGGTGGAAACTGGCCCTTGCTGACCCTGGAATCACCTGTTGGTAGCTGCAAGGTGCCTGCTTCCCCCTGGTTAGCCCAGAAAACTATTCTGAACATTCATTCCTGGTGGATAGTGTCTCTGGGGGCCTTTCATGTAGGTCCCTAGTCTCTAGGCTGCTTTTCTTCTGCTTGTTCCCTGTCTCCCTTGGTCAGGATGACTCAGGATCTCCCTTCACTGCATGTGAAGAAGTCAGAGATGAGTGAGACACCAATCTTTCCTGCAGCCCCTGTCTCACACAGAACCACAGAGCAGGGACAAAGGCAGGAGGCAGGCAAGCCTGGCTGCCTGCTGGACCAGGGGAATCTGTGTATCTTGCCAAGGTGGAACTGGTGCAGGGTGTGGGAAGGATGGAAGGTGACTTGAGAGAGGCTGGAATGTGCACAGCCCACCCTGCCCAGTTTGAGGGTTTTCAGACCCTCAGTGGGGAGACATGGGAGGTTTTTGAGCAGGGAACTGACCCTCTTCAGTTAGGACTGTTTCTGAGAGCTAACAGATGAACTGAAAGGGGAAAAGCTGAAGGCAGCTCTGTTGAGAGACAGATTAGTAAAACAGACTCAAGGTGATAAAGGCCTGAGAGTACATTGTTCCTGTCTCACCAAAGCAGTTCTTAATTCCAAAAGGATAATTGACCTCTGCTGGGCACTATAGGTAGTGTGGGGTGAGGGTGGTAATCTGGCTGTGGTCTCAAAGAAACAAGACAAGTAACCCACCAATTACAACTTTTCCTGCTATCAGGACAGGTACTGGAAGAGGTAATTATAGGGATGGCCTGACTGTCCTCACTAGAAGGAAACCTTGAGTTTTACTCAGCCTATCTGTGCCCTAGACTCTGCACAGTTGCTTCATGCAGCTACTTATTTCTTCCTCTGTGCCCTGACCCTTAGCTCTGCCCATTAGATTGGCCTATAGCAGAATAATCTTTTTTTCTAATTTACACATGATTGGGTCACCATATATATGATTGGTATGGTCAGTGATTCAGTATTTGGACTTAAACTCAGATCTAGTGAATAATATTATGCTCTTTCCATGCCATCTTGGAATTCTTGCTGTGTATGTCTCTCCTTTGACCTCCATTCAACTCCTTTCTCCATTCCAGAGCCTCAGGAAAGCTCTGGATAGGTACTGTTTAGGAGGAAGTGCTTCATCCTCCTCTTTAGAACACTCTAGAATCTGTAGTCCCTGGGCCCTGGATGTGGGACCTCCACACAGTATCTCTGTGCTCAGTGCTCATTACCCTCTGCCTGAGTTCTGGCAGCCTTCAAGGCTTAGTTCAAGTGCTGCCTCCCTGTGAAACCTTTCTGGATTCTTCTCAGCTGGGTGTGATGTCTTCCTTCCCCTACCCTACCATTCCCTCTGATCTGGAAGACTATGAGGGTTGGCTGAAAAGCACCATGCCAGTATGTAACAGGAGGGAAATCTGGAAAAGAAGTTGGAGGTCAGGGTGGAAAGGCAGGGCTGAATGTCAGGACTGAGGGGCAGTTAGTCCACATAGGAAAACGAATAAGGTCCACATACTGACCTAATCAGGAACAGATCCCAGATCCTCACAGAGCATGTGACCATCAAGCCAATCTTCTGACTGTGGCCCTGATGTGTGGGCACCATTGACTTGCTTTGTGTGAATCTGGCTAATGGCGTGTGGGGTTGGCAGAACCTACCACTCACCACACTTTTGTTAAGAGTTTTGTGGGCTGCATTTCACTTTAAACCACAGGATTGTGTTTCTCACCATGGTAGGAACAAAGTCTGGTTCCCTAAAAGTCTCTTTTACTGTATGCGCTAGCACAAGAGAACTCACTTGCTTTACTCATTTCAGTGTAACTGAAGCAAGAGGTCCATACTCACACTGGTTGCCTCCCCACTGGTTGCATGACAGGGAGGCTGGGTCTCTTTGCCCTTTCTCCTTCCTTCCCTCCCTCCTCCCTGGGGCATGTAAAACCTTGTAAGTTCATCTGGCCCTGGCACTTCAGAAGTGGAAGCCTGGCCCCTATCCTACCTGTTGACAGTGAGCAGGTGGCCCTGCTCCTGTGCGCAGCCCAAAACTGAACCTGGTTTCTGAACTGAAGAGCCATTCACCCAAAACGGAGGGCACATCTGTCTGGGCTCAGGCTGAGCCATGTGAGGACTGTCAAGATGGGAAAAGTGAGGCCTCCTCTTTTCCAGCGGAGATCACATTTCCTTCTGATCAAACCAGTGAAAAACAACACCCCTGCCTATTTTCTTCTACTAGCAGTGGAGAAGCTGGGCCTCTGCTAAGTGCCTGAGTTGTTTATCAGCCCAGCCTCTGATGCAGGAGACTTGGTGTAGTATTAGTCTTGGACCTCTACCCCTTGCCCTTTCTCTCCAGGGTCTATCTGTTCATTTGATAAACATTTTTTGAGCATTTACCATATGTTGGGTCCTCTCCTTGGCACAGGGGATACCCAAGCAGGCATGATTCCTGACCTCAGTGACAGATCCTGGGATAGACTTTGGCAAAAGTGTGATCTGTGCTAGAGACAGGAGAGTGCAGGGACTGCTGCAGTGCAAAGGTGTTCCTAATCAGCCTGGGGCATTAAGAAAAGCTTCCTGGAGCAAGTGGCATGGTGATCAAAGTCTTAAAATATCAATAGGGTTCAGCAAATAGAGGGGGAAAGGCATTCCAAGCAAAAGGGACAGCACGAGTGGTAGCACCAGGGCAAGGAACAGCCAAGGGGTGTGGGAAGGGGAAACTGTGCATTGTTTGCTGCCTCAAGATCACAGTCTGAGGCTGAAGGGACTGGAAATAGGTAGGGAATCTGGTCATGAAGGGCATTGATTGACTGGCCCTTAGTTGCTCACATGTCTAGCATGTTCTCTGTGCCTACCCCTGAGGTGAATTTGGGGGAGGGAGGGAGCAACTGCAGTGAAGAAGGAAAACCAGTTCCGCCTTAGAGAAGCTTAAATCTCCCTTGGTAAGAAAAGGGGACATGAGTAAAAAATTATGAACCAGCAAAGCAAAGTGCAAAATACCTAACTTGCATGAGTCTAAGTCATGTGGAGATTATAATAGCTAGAACCTGTGATTGTAGAGTTATTATTACTAATAATTATTAATTTATGCAACCAATGTCAATGAGTGCTTATTAGGAGCTCTAGGCATTGGCTGAGTGCCGAAGATACAGTAGTGAACAAGACCAGTACAGTCCCTGTCTTCTTGGTTCTCACAGTCCAGTTGGGAGCCAAATGACTCTAAGTATGTACTTCAAAAGTGAAATACAGTTTATCTTTTCAGTAAATGGTACCGGGACAACTGAATAGCCATATGCAAAAGACTACAGCTGGACCCTAACACCGTATGTAGAAATGAACTCAAAATAATTCTTGCAACCAGAGACATGAAAAATTGTGCTGTATATGTGTACTATGAATTGAAATGCATTCTGCTGTCATGTATAACAAATTAGAATAAATAAATAAATTTAAAATTAAAAAAAAGTTCATGGAGCTAAATGTAAATGCTAATGCAGTAAAAAACTCTTAAAAGAAAACATAGAATTAAATCTTTGTCACTTTGGGTTAGGCAAATCTGCCTTAGATATGGTATCAAAAGCACAAGCAACCAAAGGAAAAAAAAAATTGGACTGCATCAAAATTTAAAACTTCTGTGCTTCAAAGGCTAACATCAAGAATGTGAAAAGAAAAGAACAAATAATAATAATAAAAGAATGTAAAAAGATCCTACTTGGGCATGATGACACATGTCTGAAACCCCAGCTACTCAGGAGGCTGAGGCAAGAAGATTGCAAGTTCAAGACCAGCCTCAGCAATTCAGAGAGACCCTGTCTCAAAATATAAAGAGCTGGTGATGTTGATCAGTGGCAGAGTGCCCCTGGGTTCAGTGCCCAGTACTGCAAACAAAACAGAAGATAACCTACCTGGAGGTAGGACATGGACAAAGGATCTGAATAGATGTTTCTTCAAATATATACAAATAAACAACAAGCATGTGAAAAGATGCTCAACATCATTCGTCAGGGACATGCAAATAAAAACCACAGTGAAGCCGGGCGCGGTGGCGCACGCCTGTAATCCCAGCACTTTGGGAGGCTGAGTCAGGAGGATCGCGAGTTCAAAGCCAGCCTCAGCAATGGCGAGGCACTTAGCAACTCAGTGAGACCCTGTCTCTAATAAAAATACAAAAAAGGGCTGGGGATGTGGCCCAGTGGTCTAGTGCCGCTGAGTTCAATCCCCGGTACCAAAAAAAAAAAAAAAAAAAACCACAGTGAGATACCATTTTGTACTCATTAGGATGGTATAATAAAAAAGATTGACAAAAGCAAGTGTTGGCGAGGATATAGAGAAATTGGAATATTCATACATGCTAGAGAGGGGGTGTAAAGATGGTATAACCACTTTGGAAAACAGCTTAGCAGCTCCTCAAAATGTTAAACATAGAGTTACTTTATGACCCAGCAAGTCTGCTGTAAGTATATATCCCAAAGAAATGAAAATATGCACATTAATGTACTTGTACATAAATGTTCACAGCAGCATTATTCCTAACAACCCAAAAGTGGAAAACAACCTCAAAGTCAGTCTGTTAACTGATGAGTAGATAAATAAAAATATGATAAAACCATATATCATAATGTTATTTGTCAATTCCAAGGAAGAAAGTACTGACATACAGCAAAATGGATGAACCTTGAAAGCATTATGCTAAGTGAAAGAAGCCAGTCACAAAAGCCTACTGTCTTGAAGTCTTGGACTACAGTAACAGAATGTCATAGATTGGGTGGCTTATAAACAATAAAAATGTATTTCTCATGGTTCTGGAGGTTGGAAAGCTCTGGTAGATATTTTATCTAGTGACCACTTCCTGCTTGACAGATGGCCGGTGTACTGTGCTGTCACATGGCAGAAGGCATGAGGGAGATCTCTGAGGTCTCTTTTATAAGGTTACTCATCCCATCCAGGAGGGTTCCACCCTCATGACCTACTTAACCTCTACAAGGCCCCACCTTCAAATATCACATTGGAGAGTAGGTTGTTGCCTGAATTGGGGCTAAGGGGTCACAAACATTCTGGCTATAGCAGCCATATATTTTATGATCTCGTTTATGTGAAATGGTCACAAAAATTCATGGAAATAAAGTGATAGCTGAGCGGGGTGGGAGATCAGAAAAAGGTACTGAGGAATTACTGCCAGTGGGTCCAGGATTTCTTTTTGGTGTGGTAAAAATGTTCTGGAGCGAAATTGTAGTTGTGGTTGAACAATTCTAAATATACTAAAAACAATCCAATTGCACATTTCTAAATGGGTGGAATTTGTGGTATATAAATTATATCCCAAGCCGGACACGGTGGTGCACACCTGTAATCCCAGCACTTGGGAGGCTGAGGCAGGAGGATCACGAGTTCAAAAGCCACCCTCAGCAATGGCGAGGCACTTAGCAACTCGGTGAGACCCTATCTCTAATAAAATACAAAAAAGGGATAGGGATGTGGCCCAGGGGTTGAGTGCCCCTGAGTTCAATCCCTGGTACCAATAAATAAATAAGTAAATAAATAAAATCCCAGTTTTTTTCTTCTTAGTAAAACTTTTTTTAAAAAGTGAATTACAAGACACTAGGGGATCCAACCTTTAATATGGGAGGTTGGAGGCATAGTGTGTATCAGTAGGGAAAGTTTTTGAGTAAATGAGATGGAGGTTAACTCTGAAGAATGAAGAAAAAGAAAGGTGGAAGGAAGTTTAGTTAGAGGGAAAAGTAGGTACAAGGTCCTAAATCAAGAAAAGATGTGGAGAAATTTAATTGAGAGAGGGCCAATATGGTTGGATTCCAGAGAGCAAGGGGGAGAAGTGATGTGAAATTAAGTTGGAGAGTTAAGCAAGAATCAGTCTCTAGACCATGTTAACAGTTTTTATTTTTGTTCTAAGTGGACTACCTCTGAGGAATTTTAAGCAAGTATGTGCACGTGTGAGAGAGACTAACAGACAGGTACACATGATGTAAATTATAACTGTTAAAGATCATTCTGTTTGCTTGGTGGAGACCAGATTGGTGGAAAGCCATGGTGGAGGCAGTAAGACTGGTTGAAAAGCAACTGGAATGGTCCAGACAGATGATGTGACTTGGACTAAGATGTTAGTAGCAAAAATGGAAGTTATCTGGACAGAACTTGATGATGGTTAGCTTAGTGTCTGTGCCTTGTACAGTACCCAATAACACAGTAAGTATTGTATGGATGAATAGGATTGGATATGGTGAATTAGGGAGGAGAAAGTGTTAATGAATTTCAGTCTTCTGGCTTGATCATCTGTGTAGATGCTGTTGCCATTCACTGAGATGAGGATCCTGGAGGAAGACTGGGTTGCGGGTAAGGGAAGGATTATGAGTTCAATTTTAAACAGGTGGAATTTAACATGTTGGTGAGACAGTCAAATGGAGATGTCACCTAGGCATTGAATTATGGGTCTTTTGACTGTTCCCATGATACTTACCATGCTGCCTTTCAAAATCTTAATTATCAGTTAAGAGATTCTTTTGATGTCCTATTTTGGTTTGGGCTTGATGGTTTTCGAAAATAAAGGACTTCATAACAGCATAAACTGGTTTACTAGATGGCTTTGGGGGGGAAAATCTGATTGGGTTTACACTTAGGAAAAAAGAAAGAGCCTGTGTTGAGGGGTAAACACATTTATTCTAGCTCTGCATCCAGAGCTTGAGTTGGTTCTTGTCCCCAAATGCTCCAGCTTGAGGCACTTGCTGTCCATGTGCAGGATTGAGATGTCCAGAATGTGTTTAGCTACAGCATAGGTAAGCGTTCTACACATTGATCCGAGGATTTTATCTAATTAACAAAAGCCCTGGCTGGTAAATGCATTTGGCTGTCTCTGGGCCTCAGAGAGGCTGTCTGTTTATCGATTGTTATATCGTTTTTGGCTGGATGGGAAGATATTAATGATGGCATCAGAACAACCAAAACATCCAGCTCTCTTAATCAGTAAATATGTAAAGTCCTTGAGCCTTGCAGTGGATTAAAGCCTTTGTCCTAGGCTAGACCAGAGGTCCTATAATTTGATGTTTTTAGTTAGAGCTTCTTAAGATTATTACACAGGTTTTTTAAAGGTAGGGTGTAACTCACAGGTTTTTTGTGTTGCGGGCTGGGTGCTGGGAATCAAACTCATGGCCTTGTGCATGCTAGGCAAGTGCTCTACTATTGAGCTATACCCCCTCATCCCCACCCCCGCCCCCATGCAGGTTATTTGAATATCAACTGCCCTATGGCCCAACAGCCCAGAGTTGTATATTTGGTAGAGCCTAGGAACTGAGAACAGCCAGAGCCTTTTGTGATGGGCTTGGCATTAGCAGGATGTCACTGAAGAGGAGCCTAGCCCTGGGCTTGAACCTCCAGTGTTGGTCCTCTTACTTCTGGACTGTGTGACCTTGGGCTAAAATTTTAACTTCCTCAGAGGCCTCCACTGTAAACTATCTTTGATGATACCTGTCTGACCGTCCTCCCAGGATCTCTTGAGAGTTCCAGGCAGGTGAACAACTTTGTATGGAAAATTACTCCTGCCTCCAGGTGCCATGCTGTATGCCTGTAATCTCACTCAAAAGGCTGAGGCAGGAGGAGCACAAGTTCAAGGCCAGCCTTAGCAACCTGGGTTAAATCCCCAATATGACAACAAAAAGAAAAGAAAAAAATCACTCAAGCTTTGGGTCATCACTGTCAAACCCAAATTCTTGTGGGTTCCCATAGCTCCTTGTACTTCCTCTGTGAGAATGCTTAACACCTTCTGTTGAGATGGGTGGTTTCTTTTCTTGTCTCTGTCAGTACTGTTGCTATGTTGGTCAGCACTGTGTGTGTAAATAATTAGCAATGAATTATTGAATACTGTTGAAAATGTTTTGTAAATGGGAAAGCATATACTTAAGGTAGTTATCACAATTATAATAAACTGTAAACAGCCAGGGAGAGTGGCACACTCCTGTAATCCCAGCTACTCAGGAGGCTGAGGCAGGAGGATACAAGTTTGAGGCCAGCCTGGGCAAGTTGGTGAGACCCTGTCTAAAATAAAAATTAAAAGGAGCCGGGCGTGGTGGCGCACGCCTGTAATCCCAGCACTTTGGGAGGCTGAGGCAGGAGGATCGCGAGTTCAAAGCCAGCCTCAGCAATGTCGAGGCACTTAGCAACTCAGTGAGACCCTGTCTCTAAATAAAATACAAAAAAGGGCTGGGGATGTGGCCCAGTGGTCGAGTGCCCCTGAGTTCAATCCCTGGTACCACAAAAAAAAAAAAAAAAAAAAAAAAAAAAAAAAAAATTAAAAGGGCTGGGATGTAGCTCACTGATAGAGTACTCCTGGCTTCAATTACCTGTACCACTAAATAAGTAAACAAACCTGTAAACAAACAGAGAACTAACCTCCCTTGGAAGTAGCAAAATATAACAATGAAGTCATTTAATCGTTAATGAATTCAACAAATAACACCTACTATGTGTGGTACTCTGCTAGATGGATCAGTCAGGGGTTAGCCAAAAATATGTACAAACCTTGCTTCACAGAGCTTAAAGCTTAGTCAGACACATCCTACAAATGTGAAGTTGCTACTGTAACAAATGGAACAAGATTGCCTCTCCCCAGAGGG
Source organism: Tamias sibiricus (assembly GCA_025594165.1). Lineage (NCBI taxonomy): Eukaryota > Metazoa > Chordata > Mammalia > Rodentia > Sciuridae > Tamias > Tamias sibiricus. Next base: position 69,209,661 of record CM046657.1, on the reverse strand, counting down.
ATCTTGGGCTCTGAAGTGAAGGATGAGGAAGAGTTTCCTAGGTGAAGAAGGGTAGGAAGAGCTTTCCTGACAGAAGAAGGCTTCGTTTACTAAAACCCTTGTGGGAGGAGGAAGCACAGCAATTGCAGGGGACTAAAAAAGGCCCATGGGACTACAGAAAGAGGAAGGTGCCAGGAGCCTAGTATAAGCAGGCGGGATAGGACATGAGGCCACTTGGAGGAGCTTTGTCTTTATTCTGTCAGCAGTGGAGCTGAGTTAGAGCTGGGGGAGTGAGATAGTCAGCAGCCCTTCCAATTGCTGAGAAACATCAGGAACCAGTGTGAATACCTGCCTCCATGTATGTGCCTGCGACCTCTTGGGCATGGTTTTGCCCCTCAAGGCAGTGTAGGCTATAAAGCTGCGACCCCCTGCCCCCCAAGTCCCAGCAGAGGGGTGGTTGCTAGGCTCTGTCTCCTTACTACCATTGCTGTGGCCCAAGAGCTGCTGTTATAAAGTCTCAGTTCTATCATGGCTATAATGCAGATCCTGCGAGCAGGGTTGAAAAACAGTTGGATTTTTTTCACCAAGGAATTTTCCTGGAAATTGGGGCAGATAGACGTTCAAGATGACTGAAAACAGTCAAGCTAATGTGTTACTGGGCTTACATCAGCTGCTTGCCTCTTGGTTCCTCTTCTGTCTCTATCCTGTTAGCAAACCCTTCTCAGAATGTCTCCCTTCTCAACTATGAGCCCCTTCTACATCTTGCTTTCTTTATCCTTCACCCTTCTGAGCAGGGGTCCTAGGAGCAGAGTCCTCTTCTGAGGCAATGCATGGCACTTCCTTGTGGTTCTGCCCAAGTGGCTTTTGGCAGGAATCAGTGGTAAGTACCTTGGAGTCTGACGAAACAAGATTTGAATCCCAGCTATGCTATTGGAGCTATGCTCCATGACCTTGGAAAAGTTGCCTGATCTCTATAATCTTAGATTCTTCATCTACATAGTGGGGATGATGATTGACCTACTTCACACCATTGCAGTGAGGAGTTAATGAGAAAATGCATAGAATCTACTTAGTACCATGCCTAGCAGATAGCAGGTATTCAGTATATAGTAGGTGTTGTTATTTAGTGTTTTTAATCACACAATGTTTTCTCTCTAATTAGTAAATTTAAGATAATGGGCAGAATTTTCTGTTTTATAAATTTTCTGTATATTCAGCTTTTACTCAATACATTTTTGAGCTTTTAGTGTGAGCCTTCAGAGACACCTCCCCAAATTGATGACCACAGGTAAGTGAATATTAAGATGGGCAAAAAAAAAAAAAAACTCACACAGAGCTGAGCTTGCTTAGTTTTACCACTGCTCTTACCACATATATTTAGAATTTTACTTAGTGTTTATAATATATCTAATAACAATTTCGGACATATTATTATATTTATTTATATGTAATAACAAAAAGTTTTTAACAATTATGGAATATTTTAATAACATTGTTAATATTACAAACAGTGGCTGCTATTTTTGAATGACTTCTTTGTGTCAAGCACTAGGTAAGGCCTTCATCACTAAATCCTCACAACATCTCTACATTATAACAGCCCACTTCACAGATGATGAAACCAAAGTTGCAAAAAAAAAAAAAGAATCCAAATTAAAAAAAAAAAAAAAAAAGTTACCCAAGTTGCCCACTTAAGTAATCCGTCCCTTCATTTTAGAGATAGGCAAGAGAGGCCTACCCAAGATCCAGTTTCCTCTTAGACTCTTAGATAACTTTTAGCTAAAGGAAAAACCATTTCTGCCTGGCTTATTGGGAATCCACTAGGGTCCTGAAGAGAAACTGTCAAATCCAGACTCCTGGTCTGTCTTGCAATTCAGCTTTTCCACAAATTGCCCCTAACTCTCACCAGCCACACCTGGCCTTCTCACCCTCCCAAGAGGAACCCTCATTCTGGCTTCTCACTGAGCCAAATGTAGACTGCTGTGAATTTTTGCAGCTTCCAACCCGCCCCATCCTGCTATCTGTCTCAATCCCATTGGTGCTTCATTGCCCACCTCAAGCCCTTCCTCTTTCAGAAACCTTTACACTAATAATAGTTGCTGTTTTCCTCTTTCAGAAACCTTACACTAATAATAGTTGCTGTTTATTAACTATCTGCTCTACTTGAAGCTGACTGTTAGATACTGTATGTGTATTATCTTTGTTCCTTGCCACAGTGTTGTGGAACTGATTGTGTTTTGTCTGTTTTACAGATGAGAAAATTTAATGCATGGGTAGATTAGATTCAGTGCCTTCCTGTAGCCTCACAGCTAGTCAGTGGTAGAGTTGTGATTTAAACACAAGTATGTGCTTTTCTCACTGCAGTTCACTGTGTGTTGATCTTTTCTTATCAGAATTCCCATAGACCCTAGAGGCTGAACTATACAGTATTGTGTTTAGATTGCCTTTTTGCCTATTTCTAGTTGCTCATGCTTGTTTCTCCTCACCTAGGCTGTGAACCCTGTCACAGCAAGGTGGATGGCACCATAGCACCTGCTTCCGCCATAGCATGTTACACTTGACTGGCTGGGCCTCAGAAGGCACATGATACAGATAGTCTGACTCTACCCGTTGATTGATCGGTTGATTGAAACGTGTTTATTCTCCAAAAGCTGCCCAGCAGGAGAGCACAGCTCTAGGCAACAGCTGGGCAGACTGACTGGTCTTCAAGAGCCTCCATTCATGTGGATGGGAGGCCCAGGAAGGTTGCATAAGAATCCTCTTTGAGACTGGCTGAGCCTTCCATCTCAATGCTCTTTTGTTTGGGAGGATAGCACCCAGGCCTCCTGGGAAGTCTGTGTGTTTGACCAGCCTTTGCAGATGGACAGTGAGCAGTAATAGGAAGTGAAGCACAAACAATTGAGGGAAGCCCCTGGACTTCCCAGGGGCTCAGAATCCCGCAGGCAGGGCAGGATCCTTTCCCAGTTAATATCCATGGTCTAGTCATATCCTCTACCTGGGTCAGACAGAATCTCAACACTTTGTCTCCAGCATTACTTCCTCTGCGTATTCATATCCATTGGTAGCGTCTCTGATGATCAGCATCCAGCCCTCTTGGGCACCTCTAGGTCTGAGAGGTTCTCTGCCTCCTAAAATAAGTAGATTCTGATTGAACATGCATTCATTCATTCTTTTTTTCTTTTGAAATATAACATACCAGCAAATTTGCCATTAGAGTATACAATTCAATGATTTTTTTTTTTTTTTTTTTTTTTTTTTTGGTACTGGGGATTGAACTCAGGGGCACTCGACCACTGCAACATCCCCAGCCCTTTTTTTGTATTTTATTGGAGACAGGGTCTCACTGAGTTGCTAAGTGCCTTGCCATTGCTGAGGCTGGCTTTGAACTCACAATCCTCCTACCTCAGCCTCCCAAGTGCTGGGATTACAGGCACAGGCGTGCGCCAATGCACCTGGCCCAATTCAATGAATTTTAATACAAGATTGTGCAACTGATAGCATGGTCTAATTTCAGAAAATTTTATCACCCTCCTAAAACAAACAAACAAAATCCAGTGTCATTAGGAGTCATTCTCCATTCTCACTATCCCCCAGCTTCTGGTAGTCACTGGTCTACTTTGTCTCTATGGATTTGCCTATTCTGGACATTTCACATGAATGGAATTATATAATATATAGCTTTTGTGTCTGACTTCTTTCACTTAGCATAACATTTTCAAGATTCATTCATGTTATAGCAGTACTTCATTCCTTTTTATGGCTGAGTAATATTCCATGCATGGCTGTCACATTTGATTTGTCCATTTTTCACTTGCAAATGTTAAGTTTTAAATTTTTAGCCATTTTGAATAATGCTGCTGTGAACATTTGCATACAGGTGAATGTGTGGTTTCATGTCTTTTGGGCACATACATAGGTATGGTGTTACTGGGTCACATTGGAACTCCGTGTTTAACATTATGAGGAACTGCCAAATTGTTTTTCTAAAGTGGCTGCAACATTTTACACTCTCAAGGCTAATGTAAGAGGGTTCCAGTTTCCCAAATCTTCTCTAACACTTGTTCCATCTATATTTTTTATTGTGGCCATTCTAATTTGTTTGAAGTGGTATCTTATTATGGTTTTTATTTGCATTTCATTGATGGCTAATGTTTGGAGCATTTTTAATAACCTTATTGATCATTTGTATATCTTCTTTGGCATTTATTCATTGTTAATGGCCTGTCATGAGCAATATACCTCACGAGGCATTGGGGGGGATACTAAATATGTATCATGATGATCTCTGCCTCTCAAGGAAGAGAATTATATTTAGTACATGTAAGAAGTTAGGGCTTTGTCAACAAGGTGACCTTTAGTCTGGACCTAGAGATAGAGAGTATTTGGACATAAGCAGCGGCTTTATGGAAAGGTTTTTCTGGGTAGTACTAGTAACTTAAGTTAAGGCACCTTTTATTTAATGGAAAACTGCTTTATCTTGTGATGAATTCTGAAGTAATGATGTGTGAAAGCAGCTGACGTAGAATTTACATGGTGGGCTATCATCACATGTTCGCTCCATCTGTAACTTCCCTCGTTTGGTCCCAGCACTGTCCCCTAGGACTACTTGGCTCTGTTTGCCTGTTCCTGACCTTTAAATACTAGGAGCTAGTGCTCCAATTTACATGAGCCTGATTCCCTAAACTATGTTTTGGTGCTCTCTCTGAATTCAGTGTGGTGTATTGGTTGTTGTGAGGACAGGGCAGTTATGCCTTTGCTAGAGATCTTACACTTCTATTAAAATGGCCTGAGCTTCCATTTGCTTTTTTTGGCAGCTGCACTACATTCCTAGGTTCTGTTAAGCCTACTGAGAACCTGGGCTGCTTGTATTCCATGAATCAGATTTGTTTGTCAAGCTTGCTTTAAGCCAAAGGCAAGGCCACTTTAAGATATGGTTTTGTCACATGAATATGAATGTGTTGGTGGTAGTATGGAGACTGCCAGAAAGAAGGGTAGGTTGGGCCTTTTTCATCCTGATACTAGAAGAATCTCTTTCAGGGGAGAAGTTTCTAGGAAACAGAATTAATTAGAGTATCTCTACCTGCAAATAACCACCTTCTCACTTAAGGCTTTCCCTTCTTTATTTTTTTTCTGTCAGCTATAGTCCCATCAGACAACTGTGGTACACTGTCCCATCCTAAATTTGGGAAGAAAGGAAAGACATAGGCTGGTGTGCCTTGAAGGCAGTGTGGGTTCCTTAAAGAGTATGGGCTGCCATCCCAAGCTGCCACTTACTAGTCATGGAATCTGGGTAGTCACCTACCCTCTGTGAGATGTAAGCTTGTTGTCTAATTCACAGGATCAAATGAGATCATAAATGTCAAGTGCCTGAGGCATAGCAGGCAGCTCAAGAAACATAAACTCTTGAACCCATTCATTTGAGAGCTTTGCTAGACATTGAGTCAAGCATGCTACTGTTCTTTTTTTAAATTTTTTTAATTTAATTTGTTATACATGCTTTTAGAGTGCAATTCTTTTCATATTACATATAAAGAGCACAGTTTTCTAAGTCATTGGTTTTACACAAAGTATTTTCATACCATTTGAGTTTTTATATATGCACTTGGTATATTGATGTCCAACTCCTTCTGCCATTGTTTCTATCCCCTTGCCCCTTTCCCTCTCCTCTTCCCCCTTTTTTCTATTTAACATTCCTTCATTCCTCTCATCCCTCGTCCCTTGCCACTATAATTCATTATCATCATAGCAAAGGTATCAATCAACCTTTGGTTTTCTGGGATTGGCTGACTTCACTTAGCATTATTTTCTCCAACTCTATCCATTTATCTGCAAATGCCATGGTTTTATTCTCTTTTAGTGCTGAGTAGTGTTCCATTGTGTATCATGCTACTGTTCTTGCTGATCCTATGCAAACATCTCTCAAGCATTCTTGACACTTACTACATTATTTGGGTTTTTCTTTTTTTTCTTTCTTTTTTGCCATTTCCTCTCCCCCAGCTCAGCCTCAGAGCTCTGTGTGGGCAAGGTTTGGTTTATGTCTGGTCTGTTAAGGTGCCCTTCGTGCCCAGTACAGAGGCTGGCTTCAAGAAGATGTTAACTTGAGTTTTGTTGAATGAGTGAAGGCCAATCTTTGCCATCCCCCCAGGGGCCAGAAATTACGATTGGCTTAGCACAGTCTATTTACTGAAAAATCTCATGGGTTCTGGAACTTGACGGTGGTGGCTCAGGTGGCTCAGGTGCTTACCCACATTGAGAAGTTTGAGCCACTACTGTGTCTCACTGCCCTCCGCTCCAGCCCAGAGCCACTGTGGGGCCAGTAGGTGGCGCCTATAGTCCTTTCCCATACCTCAGTTGTCTGGACAGACCTTTCATTTTCCCCAAGTCACCAAGGTAACTGCTGACTCTCTGGGACATGCAAATAGTCCTGAGCAGAAGTACCCAGGTGAGGGTGCCCTGAGTTACCATCTCCCCTTTATGGCTTTGGATAGTTGGATTTTCGTGTTTTATTCAATCCCAATCACTGCACATCTGACTAGGAATGCAGAGATGTTTGCCCTAGAGGATCCCAGGAGATCATTAGAGGAATCTGTGCTTCTTCCCATCCTTTCTGGAACAGCTCTGCCTCCAGGAAGTTATCCCTGTGGCTCTGTTGCTTTGGCCTGTGCTCACACATGGACCTTATATTTCAGCTGTTTGCTGAGTGTGTAACTGTCCATCAATGCCTCTACAGCAAGGAACTGCAGAATCCATCAAAATACCCTTGGCACCCTGCTCAGAGCCCTGTAACAAACAGTCCTCAGGAAAAGCTTGTGGAATGAATAGATGAATGATAGGAAGAGGTACCTCAAGAAATTGATCTCCACATTGAAGGGCATTCCACAAACAAACTTGCCTTTGCAAAAAAAAAAAAAAAAAAAAAGTCATTATTATGAAAATTTCAGAAAGGCTGAGGAACTATTCTAGATGAAACTGAAGACACATGCAGTGTTTGATCCTGGCTTGCATTTGGATCACCAGGGGAGAAATTGCTATACAGGATATCTGCATAATTGAAGATATCCGAATATAGGAGTATATTAGGTAAAAATAGTGCAGTCATCCTTTGGTATCCATGGGGAATTGGTTCCAGGGTCCACCGTGGATACCCAAATACACGAATGCTCAAGTCTTTTGTATAAGTGGCCTAGCATTTACATATGAACTCCATACATCCTTCCCTATACTTTAAAATCATCTCTAGATTACTTGTAATACCTAATACAATACAAATACTGTGTAAATGGTTGTTATATTTTTAGGGAGTAATAATGACAAAAATATCTGTATATGTTCAGTACAAATGCAGTTCTTTTCTCCAAATATTTTCTATGTGTAGTTGATGGAATCCATGGGGACAGAACCTGGTATACAGAAAACCAACTGTATATCAGTATTAAAGGTTTTGAATTTTATCATCATTGGTTTAGTGGTTCTGTAAGAGAATATTCTTGTACTAAGAAATACATACTAAAGTATTTTGGGATAAAGAGACATAATGTTGCCAGGCACGGTGGTGCACACCTATAATCCCAGCAGCTCAGGAGGCTGAGGCAGGAGGATTGCAAGTTCAAAGTCAGTCTCAGCAATGGTGAGGCGCTGAGCAACTCAGTGAGACCCTGTCTCTAAATAAAATTAAAAATAGGGCTGGGGAAGTGACTCAGTGATTGAGTGCCCCTGAGTTCAATCCCCAGTACCAAAAAAAAAAAAAAAGAGAGAGAGAGAGAGACATAATGTTTGAAATTCATTTTCACATGGGCCAGGGAAAGGGAGAAAAGGAGTGAGTTAGAAAACGAATGAAGCAAAATGTGAAGAAGAGATGAGTGAAGGATATATGAAGGGCTTTTTTTGTGTGTTATTTTTGTAACTGCTCAATAAGTTGGAAAAAAAATTTTAATCATCTGTGCTCTTTAATGAGTACCAAGTTTCTAGAAGAGAGATGGGTCAAAGAATGGTCATCTGGCATTGGTCTTTATTCAGTTAACCCAACAAGTGTTCATTGGGGCTGTGACTCAGCTTCTCCACTGTGTGACTTTGAACAAGTAGAACAATTGTTATCACAGCAGGTAACATTTGGAAAATATAAGTGGCTTCATGTATATTATTTTCTTTTTGGTCATCTCAGCACCCTTATTGGTGGGTCTGGCAGGCTGATAAGGTGAGATCAGTGAAGTTCAGAAAAGTTAGATGACCTGCTCACAGTCACACAGTCTGCCAGAGACAAAGGCAGACTTCCTGTCCGGGTCAGTCTTTTCCAAGAGGGAGACCTTCTGAACCAATTTGTATGTACAAAGAAAGAAGTAGACTGATTCTGCAGGTCATTCCTTAAGTTCAGAAACTTATGTGATAGGAAATAACCAATTATGAAGTGTTTGGGCATATTGCACCTACATTTGTTATAGATGCTATGTACATACAAAACTCTTTCCTCCCTCACTGTTTACCCACTTCCCTGAATGTAGCACAGCATGACGGAGTGCTGGGCAGCAGTCTCACTGGGAATAAGAGCATCTAGAGAGCTTCCTAGAGGACGGGTCCTGAGCTGAGCTGCAGAAGAGGGTGCTCAGTTTAAGTAGCCAATGTGAAAGAGGCTGGAGAGGCTTTGTAGTCATATCACCAGGCCCCCTGCCTAAAGTTCCCTGCCCCCAGCCTTTCCTGGCTGGGAGATAAGGCACAGATGGAGGCTGCCTGGGGATTCTAGCCCCGGGCATCTTGCCTCTGCTCAGACAGTGGACCTGGTGCTGTTATTACTGTAAACAGGGCCTTCTGCAAGGCTCCAGCCAGGGTCCTGTTGACCAGATAGTGATCATGATTGAGTCTGCATGGCTCAGTGCTTCCAGGCTTCTGATGCAGGTGGGACAGGGCTCCCAGTGCTTCAGCCCCTCCCCAGCTGCAGCTGAGGACCGGTTCATGCCAAGGATTCGGAAATCAGTTGGAACAATGCATGATTGAAGTTCACTGGCCGCTTTGTATTGATTGGTCATAAAAAAAAAAAAAAGAAAAAGAAAGAAAAGTCAAGTGGTACCTCCCTCTCCTGAGTGGAAGAGCTAGTTAGCCAGAATTACTTAAAACTGCCCAGGACTCTTTCCCTCCCTCCCACAAATAACAAGTCTGAGGGTTGTCCTTTCTTTGAAAGTCTTGTTGAGTGGCATGTCTACTAGGAATCCATTTCTCAATTTTCATTTTCATACTACATACATTTAGAATCATAGGATTTTAGAACTGTTAGGATTTCAGAAATAATTTCATTCATTTCTCTTGTTTCACTGCAGAGAAAAATAAGATCCACAGAGACAGATTTATCCTAGGCCACACAGCTAGTTACTTATAGAACCATGACTGGAATCCATGACCTCCAGCCCTCAGACCTGTATCCACAGGTGTCCTCAGCCCTGAGACTGAAGAGCTTCCTAATCTACAGAGGAGCCTAAGTTCTTTGGAAAAGGTAGACATACTGTTATGAGACGGGTGGTTTCCAACACAGGCCCAGAAGTATTGGTGCAAGATTGATGTAGGCAAGTGCTGTGGATATACGTTCATTCACACCCAAGCCCTCCTGTGTGCCGGTTGCCATGGCCGGCACTGGGATCAGGTCCTCATTTCTAAAGGGACATGCTTGCTACTGGGCGAGTGATGTAAGTGAACAGCATGATGAATGTATTGATACAGGTTAGCACAGGGGATTGTGGCAGCAACATGGCCATTTTAGGCATGAATTCTTAGAAAGTATAGGATTTTTTTTCCCCTAAAAGTTATTTTTTTAAGAAAAGTAAAAGTAAGGTCATTGTTATAAAAACAACTGAACTTCACACAATACAGCAGCTTTCACAGCAGAAAGTGAAAGTTTGACTCAGCTCTCCTTTTCAGATCAGAGGTGATAATTTACCTCTTGGTCTCTGGCCTGCTGGCTCATCTGGATCCCTGCTGGCTAGAAGCAGCCTTCATGGTTTTCCTGGGATTTTTTTCCTCTCCTGTGAAATCTTCAGCCCTTGGGCTAGGAACCCTTCCTTGTTCTGCCACTGCTCTTGATTGGGGGATTTTAGACAGTTCTTTTCTCCATACACAGATAAGTTCCAGCTTGTGCTGTATTCCAAGTTCCTTCGTATATTATTCTAGTTTACTCTGTCTCTTTTTAAAGATGGTGTAAACCCCAATTGGAAAACAGTAATGGTATGGGCTCTTCTATTTGTACAGTGCTTTATTGCATGCCAAGTGTTTTCATACATTTTGTCTCATCCACTCTTCATGGCACCCCTATGTGACATGCAGTAAGACTAGTGGGATCATCTCCATTTTTTAACAGATGTGGAAACAGGCTCAGGGATCAGTAGCTATAAGTTACATGAGGGAACAGAGTGCAGTTCAGATTGGGTAGGTCACTCGTTTGTCCCACAGCTTCTCATGTAGTAAGCGGCAGAGTCTGAATTTGATCTTTCAAAGATCTTCCCTGGGCTACTGCCTGAGAGATAAGCAAAAGCTGGGATCCACCTCTGGATTTCTTCTGTGGTTTCCTCTGTTCCCTTGAGCCACCTCCAGTGAGATTCACCCGTCACTGTCCTGCCAAGCAGGAGAGCTAGTTCATTAGGGAAGGGCCTTCCACAAGTGTGGAGTGAGCCTAGAAAGGCCTGCTGTACCACCCCCACTCCCAGCCCCAGCCCAGGTTGCTCTGCCCTGAGTGGCAGCCTGCATTAAGCATTCTACTCATCATCTCAGGGATGATGGAATCCTAACCTTTTCGGAGACACCGTGCTCTGTCACAAGCATTGCTCTTTTTAAAAGAGATTAATTCACTTGCCGCATTTTGTCCATTGGTGAAAATCACAGGGGAGAGCAAGGGTGGCTTTCTTAAGCCTCAGAGGCCTTTCAGCCATGCTCAGCAGGCTGCCAGCCCCAGCTGCCTGGGACTTTGAAATGACTGCCTGCTGGGCATTCACTTGCAAAGCAACCAGTGAAATGGGGGAGACCTGGATTGTGAAGTCCTAACTTTTGGGGCTGCTCTGCACAGAGGGGAAAGAGGGGAAGGGCCAAGCTGCTCTGTAAGAGGAAAAGTTGCTGAGGTGGTGGTAGAGTTAGCTGTGGTCCTTCCTCAGTTTATCAGGTACGCCACTCCTTACAGAGTTCTACCATGTGGTATCTCTGTGGTGTCTCTCAATCCTGACAATTACCTTGCATAAGTCTCCATTTCATAGCTAGTAAATAACAGAGCCAGAATCTGGGCTCCAGCCCTTGAATTCCAGGGTTGTTGATTTTTTCCATTACATCTCAGGCCTAAAATGTAGCAAAGAATAATGCTCAGCCAGGAACCTGGGCAGGGCTTGGAAGCCGGAGTCTCACAGAAGACCGTGGTTTTCCTCCTGTGAATGACCTCACAGGTTTGTAGAGCTCTTTTCTGAGTTTTTCAGTGCTGTTTCCTAAAACTCTTGTGGATTTGGCAGGAATTGTGATCCTCAGTGCATCTATGAAGAGACTGAAGCTCAGCAAGATGATATGCCTTCTTAGGCTGTTAGAATGATAGGTGGCAGAGCTGAAACTAGAACCTAAGCCTCTTGACTCTGTCCTGTGTTCTTTCATTGAAATGCTAGCAAGTTGAGAGAAGCTGCTCTGCCAGCTGTCCCTTTTCTTAAAAGAAAGCCCTGCAATGTACAGAAAAGAAGGCCTCCAAACACAAACATTCATATCAATAGCACAAAATTCCTGGTGATCATCACAAATTAAAACAATAATATAATACCTTCTGTATACATTAAGACTGGCAGGAAGCTGGCTGCTGGTAAGTATTGGCAGGGAGAAGTGTATACAGGAATACCCCTATCCTGCTGGTGGGAGGGCAGACGTGGCAGCTGTCCTAGAGAGGACCCTGGCACTATTTAGTCACATCAAGTACTCACACAGCCTATGACCTAAGGATCCCACTCCCCATACATGTCCTAAGGATATACACAGTTCCAGAAGGGGACATGTAAGAGGATGTGCTTTGAGCATTGTTTTTGGTGGCTGGGAGATGGTGGGTATCCCTGGGATAGCACAAAGGAAATATTTGGTGAATTATATCATCTCCTTTTCCCCATTTTCTACTCATCCCCTTTCATTTTTTTTTTTTTAAATTTTATTTTTGTGCTATTGGGGATGGAACCCAGGGACGCTCTACCACTGAACCACATCCCCAGCCTTTTATATTTTTTACTTTGAGATAAGTTGCTGAGGCTGGCCTTGAACTTGCCATCCTCCTGCCTCAGCATCCCAATTTGCTGAGATAACAGGATAACAGGAGTGTGCTACCACACCCTGCTACTCACTCCCTTTCAAATGCAGCCTGCTTAAGCTATTAGGATAATTTTATAATTGCTTTTGTCTGAAAACCTTGAATGACAGCTTCATTGTCTTTAGTAAAAGGCTAAAGAATAACAAATGGGTTTCTTCTTTATTGCCAGCTTCAGTTGAGCAATGGTGACTGATTGGGACCTGTGTTGAGGAAGGCTCTTTCAGTGACTCCACAAGAAATGGCCATTAGTAGGGGAGATTTGTGATATCTGTCTTAGATGCAGGAATGCTGGACAGTAGTATGCTGTATCAATGCTTTAGCCTGCATTTTTATCTTAGGCCCTAATATTGACTCCATGGATATTATATGTAAAATAATAATATTTGAATGTGTGTGCACTCCTATGCACTTTTTTATAGAGAAATTTGATTGCATTCTCAAGAGTCCACAGCTCACAAGAGGTTTATGCTGGCTGCCTGACCTCCTAGCCTGGCATTTGAGGACCTGTAACTGCTCTACTTACTTCAACAGCTGTCTGTTTCTCTGCTGTGAACAGTTACCCAGATGGATCTGTCTGCTGGTCACTGAATGTCCCTACCCTGTTTCTCTATCATATCCTGTTCCTTTTGCCTTGACTATTATTACTTTCTTCCCACTTCCCTACACTTCCCTACTCTTTTCAGCATCGTTCTAGTCTTTCCACTCAGAAACCTCTTATTTTCTTCAGCCTGTCCTGATTTTCTGATCTTTCTGGACTGAGGACCAGAGAAGTGTGGCCTTCCTACAGCATCATAGTTAGGATCAGAATTCCGTCCAGACTATGAAACTTCAGAGCAACGTATTTCCATGGTACCATGTGGTCTGCTGACCTAGGAAGAGGAGGTTTTATGCAAAAAGAAATTTTTGTCTCTCAGAAAATTCATCTCCAGGGTTCTTGGCCTAATTAACATCCACAGCCACAGGAAATTGTTTCCTCATAAAAGAAGCTTAACCGTATGTGGTATGAGGCTCTAGGCCTTCATCTAAAGAAATCACCAAACCAGAGATGAGAGATGAGGGTTTCTCCACCTCCTGTCCACACTATCCCCTCACAGTTTGAGACCCAAGTGTATCATATCTCTTGTAGAACCTCATATACCCCTGGCCTTGTTCTCTAAGTGAACAGGCTGTACCTCTGCCTGGAACACTTGTTCCTATTCTCCTTTATCATCACCTCCACTGAGAGGTCTTCTGGTCACCAAGGCTAGGTGGGCTTACCCTGTTGTGCCCCTACAACCTTTAGGCCCCATTTGTAGCACTCTTGAGATGTGTAGTCTGTGCTTGGTGGGCTCTCTCCCTCTCGGGCAGTAACAACACCTGTCTCGGTCACTGCATCAGTGGAGTAAAAGACACTTGGCCCTCAGGGGCCAAATGAGTGGACAGATACATGGTGTTTCTTACCATCCTTCCAAGCGTTGGTTGCTTGCTTCCTTCAGCTGTGTAGACATTTTATTTGGCTTGGTCCAGAGGAGCATTTACTACAGATTGTGGTACAAGAATGGTGCTAGGACTCAGACCAAAGCCTTTGGGCTCTGCCCAGTGCCCGTTTGGCTAGACCCATTGCAGTGCAGACAGCCTCCCAGCTCCGTTAACCCTCTTCTACTCGTCCCTCATAAGGACATCCTGCCTAGTGGGTGAATCATACTCTCAACTTTCAGTCTCTTCTCCTCCTGGCACTAGTCCTTGATTTCCTGCTATGCGGAGTCTTCCCTCCACTAGCTTGTATGCTTTCCTAGAGCAGACTCCATGCTTCACCTCACCTGAATCCAGCACAGGAGCAAGCACATGCCATTGGTTTGCTAAAAGCAATTTAGGCTTTGCCATTCTTGTTACATGGAGCCAGTGTGTCTCTGGAGAAAAGGTGGTGACGCTTCGTTCAGAAGAAGACCACCTATAAAGTCATTACCAACGTGGGTTCCAGTCACTGACCTGTCCCTAAACTAGCTGTGTGACTTTAAGTGAGTCATTTCTCCTCACTGAGTGTTTCTTTATCCATGAAAGAAGATTATTTTACCCTCCTTAAGCTTATGTGGAGAGCAAAGAACTCATAAGTATAGAGTGCCTGGGGCAGTTCCTGCTCCTACAAGGTGCTGAGTAAGCAATGGTTCTGTATATTCCCCTTCTCTACCCCACATCATAGGGCCTCCTGTTTCTGGAACCCAGAATTCAGACTTTTAGTGGTATACTTTAAAACCCTGAGTTTGTTAATTTACTTGACAATCAATGAGCTCCTGCTATATGTCAGGTGATGGTGCATAGATTAAAATAAGTTCCCTGTGGGCTCTCTTAGGAACCTGATCTAGCATTTCTATTATTCTTCCCATCTTTCCTCAGGCTGAAAGATTTGCAGTTTCCAAACAGCCACAATACAGATAAACTTGAGAAATGTGATCCATTTGTAAACTGGGAACCACCTAAATAAGACACATGGTTAGGCATTCTGAGTTAGGCAATGTGGAAATTAAAGGGATGGAGGCAGAGCTGTGGCCCAGGTGAGCCAAAGAAAGCTTCTCAGGAGAAAGTCCACAGGCCAGGTTTGTGTTGCATGGCATGAGAGCAGGATTTGAATAGGCAGAGGCAGGGAGAGAGCCTTCTGGACCAGGGCAATGGGAGTATCAGGCTATGAACTAGGGAAAATACTTTCTTTGCTCAGAGGAGCAAATACATGGACAGAAAGAAGTAGTAAGGGAAGTTTCAAGTGAGGGGAAGAATGAATAACTGAGTCAGAGAAGCTGGGATTAGGGATTTAGTTCTTAAAGGCCTCTTATTACTAGATTCATCCCACTTCCCTGCTTGTTGACTGTATCATTTTTTTCTGTGTTATTTCCACTTAGGTCCATGTTAAGCCATGAACTGACAATTTTCTTGTGCCTCTTTTCAGGCTATTGTCAGAAGGTGCAGATGTCAACTCGAGGCACAAACTTGGCTGGACAGCACTCATGGTGGCATCCATTAACCGAAATGACAGGTAAGAATCTCCGTCCATACAACCTCCCTTAGCTAGGTCTCTGCAGGCTGTTTCTGACCACTCTCTTGCCGTTGCTTCCCCCTTGCTGTCTTCTCCAGAGGCAGGGACGTGATTTGGAGTCCCAGGTTCCAGACTATACCTGGTGTATTGGACTGGATAGTGGATGTGGAAAGGGAAGGTGTGACTTTGGATCTTGATTCCATTAGTACTTGGCTTTGTGACCTTAGGCAAGTCATTTGCATTATCCTAGCATCCAAATGTTTGAAAGCCTGTTGTAAACGGTTTAAGTGTATATGTGTTGGTTATCATCATGTTCTTACTTCTATAGTCTGTCCATGTTAAGAAGTCGGCAGTTACTTTCTCTAGCAAGGGCTCTACCAGGGGCTTTTTCTTTGGAGGTTCTGATGGAAACTAGGAAATGTAGGGGCCTTCCTTTCCTCCTGTTGAAGGTTGTGCAACTTTCCACCTGTACCCATTCCTTTAGGGTTGTAGCTATTGTGTAAACATCAGAAGTGGTGTATCTTGCATCAGGAGTTATCTCTAATTTTCACAGCCACCCCATAGAATATGTATTGTTATACTCATCTCCAAACTGAGAAAACTGAGCCTAAAGAGAAAAAGTGATTTGTTGGAAGTCATACAGACAGTTCTTAGAACCTGGCCTGCAAAATAGGTGTTGTATACTTGATCTCACTGCTGTCTCCTGCTGCCACAGCACAGACTAGTGCTAAACATTGCCTTTCCATCCCAGTTTGTTCTGATTTTTGCTCCAAAGTTGATATCATTCTGATGGCATGAAGCCTACATTCACTCTAGCTGTGATTATACAAAGGAATTAAGTACGAAAGGTGCTGGTCACAGTGACGTGCACCTATAATCCCAGCTACTTGGGAAGCTGGGGGCTGGAGGATCCCAAGTTCCAGGGCAGCCTGGGCAACTTGGACCCTATCTCAAAACAAAAATTATTTTTAAAAGTTCAAAAAGGGATGCTTTCAAAGGAAACAGACTAGGCACTTTAGTAGCAGCCACTGAAATTGAAGGTTGGTGGAACCAATTTTAATTCTCCCTTCAAGGTCTTTCAGGCCTTTTTCTACCAATATCTGCTACCTTTGAAAGGGTCCTAAATACGAAGGAAAGCTGCAAAACTTGAATTTCAGAGTACAGGGTGATCTGTCTCAAATTGATCTAGAAACTTAGCTATTCTTGAAGTAGATTTTTTTCTCTGTTTCTTCTTTTTTTTGGGGGGAAAGGGGGGTGGGTACTAGTGATTAAACTCAGGGGCCCTCAACCACTGAGCCACATCCCCAGCTTGTTTTGTATTTTATTTAGAGACAGGGTCTCACTGAATTGCTTAGTGCCTCACCATTGCTGAGGCTGGCTTTGAACTCTGATCCTCCTGCCTCAACTTCTTGAGCTGCTGGGATAATAGGTATACACCACTGTGCCCAGCTCTTTCTCTGTTTCTTTATCATGAACTTCTTCTCAGTCACTGAGTTTTCTTATTTGCTGTCATTAGCTCCAAGCACTCACTTTTTCTTTAAAAGATAATTGGTATATTCTGGAGGTATAGCTCAGTGGTAGAGCACATGCCTAGAATGCTCAAGGTCCTGGGTTCAATCCCCAGCACCACCAAAAAAAAAAAAAAAAAAGAGATAATCTGTGTGCAACAGGTTATAAATGGTAAAGTGTTATTCCTATGTTAGACTTCTCTACACATAAACCCACAGGTGTTTATTCTCCATCACTCATTCTCCACCCCAGCCACCAGTCCTCTTCCCCAGCTTTCAGATGTCTCCATCTGCAAGGAGTAGCTGATGATGAAGGAGGAGATATGTTCCCTTCTGGGTATAGTATTTTCAGAGTTGAGACTGAATAGGAAATAACACTACACTTAAGAGTACTGTCAATTAGTGATCAGATAACTAGTAGATGTGCTTTTGGGGACACTTCTCTCTGAATCTAATGAGTTGTTGGTTTAACTGATTGCTCTGTCTTTATCCAGGGGCATTAGCAAATCAGTGATGCTTGTTGAACAAAGTGAGAATGTTGGCTTATATTTATTTGCTTTGGTTCCTAGGACTAATTACTAATTTTTAAAGCACTTCATGCCCTCCTCTTACTTCCAGTATCCAAGAAGAACAAAGTTTTATTGAAACTGAGCATATTCTTGGGTTGAGTTTTTAAAAATATTTTTTGTAGTTCTAGATGGATACAGTACCTTTATTTGATTTATTTATCTTTATGTGGTACTGAGGATCAAACCCAGAGCCTCACATGTGCTAGGCAAGCGCTCTACCACTGAACTACAACCTCAGCCCCTCTTGGGTTGAATCTATTTATTCATATTACAAAACTTTTGGGGGCCCCTACTATTAGGTACTATTGTAGGTACTTGAAATAATGTCAGTGCTAAACAGACAAAATCCTTGCCCACATAGAGCTCATTTGTCTGTTGGTGGTAGTCCTTGGGTGGAGTGAGGCATGAGAGGACAATAATCAATAGGTATATGCTGGGCTCCGTGGTGCACGCCTGTAATCCCAGCACTTGGGAGGCTGAGGCAGGAGGATCACGAGTTCAAAGCCAGCCTCAGCAATGGCGAGGCACTTAGCAACTCAGTGAGACCCTGTCTCTAATAAAATACAAAAAAGGGCTTGGGGATATGGTCGAGTGCCCCTAAAAAAAAAAAAAAAAAAAAAAAAAAAAAAAAAAAAAAGTAGGCATAAAGCAGAATTAAACTGTTTAAGACATGAAACTATAAGAAGTGCCATGGAAAGAAGGAAATGTAGACCTTGTGAAAAAGGGAGTACCAGGAGTACATTGGGCAGGGTGAGTAGGCCCCATGCCGATTGTTTTTCCTTGTTAGAATTGTACTGATTCTCACAAAATCAATCCCCAAATCATTCTGGAATCACATTGGCCCGACCTGAAATGCCACCGGCTTTTGAATTGGGTTTGGATGAAGGGAAGGTAGAAGGGCAGCACCCCTTGATTTGAGGCTGAAAGCAGAAAAAACTTTACCTCATTCAGAATGTTGGCAGTCCCTGAGCTCGAAGAAAGACTTGTAGAGTAGCCCAGTCACCTTACCCTCATGTTCCTGCTTAGGTCCTTAAGGATATAAAATACAGTAGCCTCAAATCTTTTAAGGTTAACTTTTTACAAACTTTATTTCTATATGTATATGTTATTTTATTTAGTTTTGAATAGGAAATACAATGCTACAGTATTCAATTTTTTAAAATGCAGAAACAACTTACAATTTATTCCCTTGTATTTCTAAAGAGAGTTTGAAGTGACTTAAATAGAAGTAGAAATATACACAAGAGAGTTAAATATGGATGAAGAACAGAAATCATATTGGTAAAAGGAAAGATAATTGTATCAGGATTGAACAAGAGGTTTTCTTTTCCAAAAATAGGTTCATTGCTTTTTTAAAAACAGTATAGAGAAGAAAGTTGCAGTCACCTGAATTTGCTCTTCCTAGAGATTGATAATTACATATTATGGATGTGTGTTATAATTTCATGTAAATGGTACTATGCTGTACTCACTGTAAATTAGGTAATTAGAGAAACTGAATATTAATCTATATTGAAGTTTTCTGACATGACAAAAAAGGGTTACAGAGTTTTGGTTCTTGAGGAAAGAACTTTGTTCTGACATCCTTTATATTATCTTATGCATCCAACCAACATTTTTTAGAACTATCCTGTGTTAGGTGCTGATGTGCTTGGCCATGGGGGCTTTCAGAGAATAAGCAGCCACAGCCTTTGCCCTAAGAAGCTTACTTCAATGACTGACATGAAGGACTGGAGTAATGTGGCCATTGTCCTCAGTAGCCATTCTGCCAAAGATTTACCAACGTTCTACTAGGACAGCCCTTTCGCCAGCCCCAGTAACAGCTTGGGTGTAGTATTGACTCAAGCATCAGTCATTGAGGCCTGGCCCCTTTCTCCACAGTGAGCCCTCCATAAGCCTCATGCCACAAGGCACTTGTTTAGCCTGAGTCTGGGTGCCTCATTCTGTATTGCACTCTGACCTACCCTAGCTAAAGGCTAAGCCACAGGGTCCCAGGATGATCATTGTGACTTAGCATAGCCTTCACTGGCCAGTGCAAATATACCCAGCCTTCAGCTAAATTCAATTAGTCTTTTTTTAAGAAGAGAAAGAAATCCAATTTTACTAAACATGGACAGACGGTGGAAGGCACTTTGATGTTACAACCTCTCAGTGATGCTTTACTTAGTCACAAGTTCATAAGCAAGAAGGCTTAATTATTTGGGAAAACACAGGATTAAAACTGAACACAATGACAGTATCCGCTCTCGGGCGACTTGATTCGAACTCAGGCACCCAGTTCGTGTGTGGTGCAAACTTTGATGTATGCTATGACAAGCTGAAAGTCATGACCCCCTTGGGGAAGCTCCTTCAGATGGCATTTGCAGGATGTGTAGGCGGAGAAGCAGGGTCTGCCAGGCCTGTTTGCTCAACTTTGATGTCCAAGCAGCCACAGGCCCCACTATTTGCTCTTTTACTGGGGGATGGATTGGGAGCCTCCTACCTTTCCCGATGGACAATGGCCAGCAATGGAGTGTGACGACTGTTGACCATTCCAGGAACCTGGTGGACCAGAACAGGGCTTTGGGAGGTGCAGAGCCCGGGGGGCCAAAAGCTGTTTGTAGGACAGTCATTTCTCCAGATGTAGCTTTCCTCAAAGCCCTAGTAATGGTTGGGTGCCTGTAGTAGAGATAAAAATAGTCTTAGGAGTTTTTTTAGCAGATACCAAATACTGCTGTCCAGTAGCCCTAGGGTATTTATAAATTGGAAGTTTAGGTCTTTCCTATTCCCTTCATCAGAGCATATGTGCAGGGAATAGTGGTATAGAAGAAAAGTAGTATGATTCAGGTCCAATTTCTAGTACTTCAGAAAAGAAGTTTCAAAATACATTATCTGATAAAGGAATAGTATCTAGAATATATTTTTGAAATGAACAAATCAACAATAAAAAGACAGTCAACCCAATTTTTTTAAAAAACTGAGTGAAAGATTTGAGCAGACGTTTCTCCAAAGAAGTAGATGGCAAATATGCACATGAGATGACATTCAACATTAGTAGTCATTAGGGAAATGCAAATTAAAATTGCAATGAGAAACTACAATATACTTACTTTAGTAGCTAAAATTTAGAAAAGCTAACCATATCAAGTCCTGACAAGGAGGCAAAACAATTCTCATCCATTGCTGATATGAACGTATAAGGGTATAGCCACATTGAAAAACACTTTGGCAGTTTCTTACATAGGTAAAGAATATACTCACCATGTAGTCTAACAATACCAACTCCTAGGTATTTGCCCAAGAGAAAAAAGGCCTGTATGCAAATATTTATTGCAAGTGTCCATCAGCTGGCAAATGGACAAATTGTGGTACATCCATACAATAGAATAATACTCAACAGTAAGAAAAAGCAGCTATTCATACATACAACAACATGGATGAATCTCAGAAGCCTTATACTAAGTTGTAACCAACACAAAAAGCTATCTACTATATAATCCCATGTATTTGACATTTTCTGGAAAAGGCAGTTCTCTAGAAAAAGAAATCAGATTAGTGATTGGGTTTTGGAGTAGAAGGAGAGAATGTTAAGGAACTTTTGGGGTTATGGAAGTATTCCAGTCAACCCATACAACCCATTTCATGCATGGTACAAACTTGGATGTGTGCTCTGATAAGCTCAAAGTCTTGATAATGATGGTGGTTTTATGATTTTGTATAATTATTAAAATTCATCAAGTTATATATCTTTAAAAGGATGAATTTTACTATGTATGTGATATTTCAATAAACTGACTTTTATTAAAACAATTTGTAAAAGCTGCCATACCTCTCCCAACTTTCATTATTATTATGACCAGTGGCATACTGAGAATTCATGTTTGTGGAATCAAAATTAGTTCATATTATTAACAGGCACCTGGAATGTTTTCAAATCTTATTGTTGATGGTAGCTCACATTAGTGTACTATGTATTCTGATTGTTAGTAGAGAATGAAGATTTGTGAATTCACACTATCAGTGATGTCATGAAGTATAGACTGATGATAGTGATAAATTTTATCTTACAAATTATGTACAATGTGCATACATAAATTCAGAAAGTTTATGGTTCTTCATTCCAGCAAGGAGAAAGTCTGGGGTACAGGACTGCAAGTTTGCCTTTCTCACATCATTATTGGGCTCCTTACCTTTAGGCTGCCAGCAGGAAGACCCCTATCTTGTGAGCTCTGTGTTTCAAGAACCAAGATCCATAAAGAGAATGGTGATGTGGGGACATGCAGGTTTGAGGCTACCTGGGCTTACTGGTTGCTTTCTCAGGCTCCTGCCTTAGAGAAGGTGGGAACTGCAGGCAAAGCATGAAGCACCAGAACTATTTGAAATTCCCCATGAGAGTCTCCCTCCCTCCTCCTGCTTCTGCTCCCGGAGTACATTTCATCAGCATCGGAAGGACTGGTTCCCGGCATTGCCTTCCCTGCTTGGCCCTGGTCCCCAAGGAACTGAGCTAATGAGTGGATAACACGCATTTGCCAAGGCCTTCCTGGATGTGGTACCTGGGCTTTGTTAATTTTAAAATGCTGCCATCCTTGGCTGAAGACCATTTAATTCTCTCTCATAGCAGTCCATTTATTTTTAGCATTTGCTTGTTTTCCTTCCACTTTACCAAGAGGAGAGGAGCATTAAGCCCTGTCTTTAAGAAACCAGTAGCCCAAGCCAGATTGCTGTCCTGCAGGAGAGGTTCTATGGACCTTTTTTTCTGGGTCACAACAGCTCCACAGGTGACCATGAAACCAGAGCTGATGCTGCCCTTGCAGCTAGACCTCTGTTAGCCTCCCTGGGAAGCTCTCCCTTATTTTTGGCTGGCCAGAAGCAAAGCAGATAGGGCACTCCTGCACCTGTGGTTGAATGTGGATTCTTAGGGAGCCTAACCACATGGAGGTCCTACCTTAGGGGTATAGAATCCACAGCCTATTCTCAGCCTGATTTCATGCAGCAGAGTGGTGCTTCCTTCTATCCAAGGAGGCAGCACTTTATGCTTTCTGATCTCTGGACCATTTGCTGATGGTCATTGATTCGTGCCTTCTGTGTGTCAGGGCCATTTGAGTTCTTCCTGTGGTGGCTGTAATCCTGAGGGCAATCCTGAAAGGGGGAGGTATTATCATTCCTGTCTTATAGATAGGGGAAATGAAGCTCAGAGATGTCCAAAGTTGTCCAGTAAGTGAAAAAGGGAGCCAGGATTTGATTGAACCCTAAACTCTTTTTCTCACCACTGGACTACACTGCCTGTCTCCACAAGGGCTGGGAGGAAACTCATGGATGGGCCAAGGGATGCTGAGACCAGGAGTCAAGTCAGCTTATTCAGGGTTTCTTGATGACCCACTATGTACTGGATGATTTTGAGAAATCTAAAAACAGACCACTCTCATTCTCAAAAAGCTGATAGAAAGAGATAAAACAAGTCCCAGTTGGACCACAGAATGTGGTAGAATATGGTCAGTGCCACAGAAGAAACCCCATAGAGTGCTGTGGGGAGATAGTGCTGTATAGAGGTGACACAAAAGGAGTCCCTTTCTAAAGAGTTGGACCTTAAAAGATGGACAGAATTTTATTGATAAAGGTAGAGAGTAGAGGGGGAATTTCTGGAAGAAGGATGAGTATAAACACAGGCTCACAGGGTGAGAAAGCAGGGAGAGCTAGTAGGAAGACCTGTAGGGTTTGGGGATCAGAGAATGCAAAGGAAAGACTTTAACCTTGGCCGCAATCCTCTCTGGCTGTGACAGTCTAGCATGTGGAACAGTTGTGGGCTCTGGAGCCAGACTTCTGGGTTCAAATATAAGCTCTACCACATACTAGTTAGATACTTTGCAAAGCTCTTTCACTTTTCTCTGATGGTTTCCTCAGCCATAAAATGGGGGTAATAAGCAGATCTACCTCAAAAGACTATTTTGAGGTTTAAATGTAGAGATACATGCAAAGCATTTAGAGTGGTGCCTGCCACACTGTAAATACTCTTTGAGAGTTTACTACTTTAGTTAATAGTAGCATAGTACTATAGTGGTAGAGCCTCAATTATTATTACTGATACTGCTGCCTTTCTGGGGTGTGGGTCACCCCAGAAAGAGGTTAGTAAATAGCCTGCAGATAAGCCTACCTTTAATTAAGTGGAGGTGTTACCTGTCTCTCATCAGTAACTCACAGGTGATTCAGAACCAGTAGGGCTTTGCTTATTCTTCTTTTTCCAATCCTTTTTTTTTTTTTTTTTTTTTTTAAATCTAAGAAGTTGGGCCTAGAACATGGGACCCCTAAGCAGGGTGGCCATCTGCCCTGAAGCAGGACTGTGCCCAGTATTTCCCAGCAAGGAAGGGTGGGTGAGGGTGCTGGCCACATGCCCAGAATGCCAACATCATGCCCCTAGAAAAGTGTACTGGGTTTGACGTTTCTCCCACCATGGCTGCTATGGCCAATTATCTCTGAGTAACAAAGAATCATTTCTAATCCCATTTGGAATCGTTGTTCATGATAATCCTGTTTTGTAGTAATGATATTCCAATTCCAGCATGCACCCGTTTCTAGTTTGGCAGATGCATGCCTTGACCTCAGGCAACCCAAGATGCTGCTCCCTGGAAAGCAGTGCCAGCTCATTTGCCTAAAGTGACAATCTCAGGGTATCCCTTCCCCCACTCCAGTGCCTTATCTTGTCCTGGGGTTCTGTGTTCAGTGTTTTCTTCATAGAAAGTGTCGGTTGGGGACAGGAAAGCATCCAGTTCTCATCTGGTTTAGCTGTTGGGGGAAGGCTGTTCATTTCTAGGGACTGTGATGTGCTTCAGACACGTACCTCTTCTTTTTTGCTTTCTTTCATGTTGTTGGGGATAGAACCCAGGGCCTCACACTTGGTAGGCAAGTGCTCTACCACTGAGCTGCACCCCCAGCCCCTCTTTCCATCTGTTGCCTCTCTTTTCTCTTTGTTAATGGTGCATTTCTTTTTAGAGTGAGGTTTTTGTTTTTTGTTTGTTGTTGTTGTTGTTGTTTTTGTGGCACTTGGGATTGAACCCTGGGGTGTTCTACTACTGAGCTATACCCGACCCCTTTTTAAATTTTATTTTGAGACAGACCTATAAATTCTGATCTTCTTGCCTCAAGCTTCCCAAGTTGCTAGGATTCCAGGTATACACCACTATGCCTGCTCTGTACCTTTTTTTTTTTAATACTGAGAATTTAACTAAGGTTGGTTTGCCAGTGAACAACATCCCCAGTCCTTTTTATTTTTTATTTTTTGAGACAGGATCTTACTAATTTGCTGAGGGCTGGCCTTAATTTTGCAATCCTCCTGCCTCAGCCTCCCAAATTGCTGGGATTACAGGCATGAGCTACTGCACCCAGCTCTGTACATCTTCTTTAAAAGATATTTTCTTTAAAAGCAGTGGTGCCATAAGTTGCTTGTTTTAATAGAGCTACCAGGCTGGTGGGACAGGGGTCTGCAGTAGATACAGTGGATGTACTTGGGTTTCAGCAAAGTATTTGGCTATCTTTTGCGACATACACATGAATAAAATATGATGTGGGAAATAGTATAGTCAGACTAATAAATGGTGAATGACCTGGTTCATTGTTTATATATGAATGGACAGCAGACTGGAGAACAGACTCAAGTGGTGAGCCATGGGACTCTTGTTATATTAAGTAGTTATATCACTGATTTCATTGAGGTCATTGATAAGTACCAAGCAGATTGGCAGATTAAATGAAGCTTGCAGACATACTGATATGTTAGATGAAAGACTTGGGGATATAAAAAAATTATCTCAATGGGCTAGAGTGATGGCTAAATCTGTGTTGATAAAAATTAACAGGGAGCTAGTGGTATAGGTCCATGAGGAGCACTTGCCTAGCATGTACAAGATGCTAGGTTCGTCCCTAGCATCACCAAAAACAAACAAACAAAAAAAGGGAGTAGAATATAGGTCAATAATTAGAACCAAAAACCAACTGTAAAATCCAAGGTGCAATACTTAGCCATACTAAGAAGTTTAAAGCCTAGGAGCTAATTTAAAATTTGTGAGTCAAGAGTATAACATCTAGGTCCCAGAAGAGAATTGATTCAGTATATACTGTTGTCCTTTAAAGGCCCTGTGTGTGAGGAAACAGATGTTCAAGACACAGCCCATGCGTTGGGGAGCACACAGTCTAGTTGTGTATAACATGGTAGTGAAGAAAGGGGCTCTAGAATGAGACTACTTGACTTTAAAACCTATCTGTGAGGGCACTTTTATCTTCCCCATTGTCATTTGAGGTTTTGATCTCTGGGTAAAGAGGTTGATTATCTTTGTGAACACAAAACATTTTTGCTTTCCCTAGTTTTCTGTGAATGGTGAAAGAATGGAAGCAAATAAAGTTTTAGTGATTTTTGAGTAAAAAAAATCCTCACTCTCTTATTACTTCTCAGTTTCCTAATCTGTAAAATGGGAATAATAATAACACCTACATTGCAAAACTTAAAATGCACATAAAACTGGCTAGTGCATTGTACTTTGTGCACAAAGTAAGTACACAATAAGTATCTGCAGCTATTATTAATATTCTCCCTTTTTTTTTTTTTTTTTTTTTTTTTTGGTACCGGGAATTGAACTCAGCAGCACTTGACCACTGGGCCACATCCCCAGCCCTTTTTTGTATTTTATTAGAGACAGGGTCTCACTGAGTTGCTAAGTGCCTCACCATTGCTGAGGCTGGCTTTGAACTTGCGATCCTCCTGCGTCAGCCTCCCAAGTGCTGGGATTACAGGCGTGCGCCACCACGCCCGGCTACTAATATCCTTTTGTTGCTGTTACTTTCACCCAGTCTAAGAGATATACCAGCCCCATCATACTTTGATGGGTCATTTGCCTAGAGAGATCCTAATCTAGTAAGAAGTTGTTGTAGTAAGAAGTCCTAACTGATAATTAGAGTCTGACCACATTGGCCCACAGATTATTCTGACCACACATTATAAAAGATTGGAAAATATGTAAGTATATTTAAAGCAAGGTTGAGGATATGAAATTGGAACTGTCCTGGAAAACCTGTGATGGGTGATCTTGATTCCTTGGCTCTTAATTTATTAAGATATGATACTTTCTTTGAGCCTTGCCCCTAATTATATCATTTTTGTCTGGGCCCACCACTGATTTTAACCCTTGTCCATCTCGGTCATACTCCCTCTTATCCCTGCTAGCTGTGACCTGCTTTGCTTTAGCTGTCATCTGAAATTTCCACCCTGTCTGGTACATAGTTGGGGCTCAGTAACATTGGAGTAGTAAGACAAATTAATGGATGGTAATATAGGTGAGCACCCACATGGCTTAGGGAATTGTGTACCAGGTTTGGACCCAAGCTGTCCTGGATTTAAATCTTGGTTCCTGTACTTACTTAATGTGTACACTGGGTAATTCATGTTATCTTTCTGAACCTCAGTTTACTCATTTATAGAATGGAACTAGTATCTCATTGCAAGTTGTTACAAAGATCTGAAGTAGTCAGTGTACATCTAACACATTGTGGCTGTTTTATGGTTATGAGTGATTATTGATTTTGAGGAAAGTCAATAAAATATTTTTATCCTCATTTGAGGAAATTAAACCACATTTTTACACAGGATGCCTCGCCTGTTACCTAATCTTTAATTCATTTCCTAAAGAAGCTGGCTTTAAAAAGAAAACTGTTCTCCCTGCCCTCTCTTCCCCCTAGCTCCTGCCCCCATGCCACCAGACCTCTAGAGTTAACACATGCCAATGCTCTTAGTCAGGCCACCCAGCTTTCCTGACCAGCCAATAGACCAGGTTACTGAATGAGCTACAGCTTAGTTGACTTTCCAGCAAAGCTCCTGAACTGTGACCTCTTGGCTTCTTCCCCTCATTGAGGTGTGCACTGTGTTGAGAATATGTCATTTTTTTGTCTTCAGGCCTGTGATACTCATCACAGTGACCCTGTGCTTTAGATGTGGTGGTGGGTAAAGGGAGGAGGAGGAAGGAGAAGCATCTTCTGAAGCTCAGCATTATGTGGGGGACGACCTGGAGCTGGGATCACTGCCCTCCTTGCTTCACCAACTCCAGCTGCTTGCCAGCCGTCTTTAACATGTGCCTGGCCCATCACCCACCTCAGCTCACACCACAGGCTTCCTCGCTGTTCTCTGAACAATGTGAGGACCCCAAGCCCCTGCGGCCACCAAGAGCAGACAGCCTTATCATGGATTGATGTAACTGCCCTCCAGTGCATTGGGACCTCCGCTTGTCTTGAAAAGAAGAGCTCATCGAGGTCAGTGCCAGGCAGCCTTCTGACATGTGCTTCCACTTCTAAACTAGTTACAGCCCAATTGGCAAATTAATTGGCTATGGCTCCAAAGGGAGTTCCTTGATTCTCAGGAGCTGCCACTTAGGGACCATCCTCCTGTTCCTTTTCTCAGTTTTGTCTGGGAACTTCCTGTAGGCCAGGAGAGGAAGTTGGAGGTTTTACAGCTAACTACCTGCAGCCTAGCTTGGACCTTCAGATGGGAGAAGACTGGGCAAGGCAGAGACAGTTTTCTTCCACCTTCCTCACCCACCTCTCATTTCCTCTCCAAAAAAAAAAAAAAAAAATAGTGATTTTATTTATTTATTTTTCATTCATACACTCATTCAGAAAACATCTATTGACTGCTTACTGTGATCCAGGTGCTAGGAAGGAGCTGAGAAATAAGTTTGAGACACTGCTCTTGCCCCACAGTCTGTTAGGGGAAAACTAATAATAGTAAACAGGCAATCGTGATACAATACCATGGAGGTGAGTATTGGGTGTTGTGCAGAGAGGAAGGACAGGACCCAGGCTGGGAGTCAGAAGGCTCAGTTGCATTGATGATGTCAGTAAGGCACTCTGAAGGTGAATGAACACCAACCAGTTGAAGCAGGGGAGTGACATTTTCAATGGGCTTTGGTGTACTTCAATGAGTTTATTGTTTTTACTGGGTCCTTAATTTTACTGGGTTCCCCAATGCCAGGCAGGAAGTTTTATAATTGAGAGACCTCCTAGAAAGAATAAGCTTCTGGAACAAATGGTCAAGTTCAATTAATGTATAAATAGAAGGGGATTGGCGGGCTGGGGATTTGGCTCAGCGGTAGAGCGCTTGCCTAGCACGTGCGCGGCCCGGGTTCGATCCTCAGCACCACGTAAAAATAAATGCATTGTGAACAACTAAAGCAAATAAATAAATATTTTTTTTAAAAAAAGAAAGGGATTGGCAATGCTTTATTTATTGATTCGTGATTGATAGATTTTTTTTAAAATATTTATTTATTTGCTTTAGTTGTACACAATGCAATGCATTTATGTTTACGTGGTGCTGAGGATCGAACCTGGGCCACGCACGTGCGAGGTGAGCACTCTACCGCTGAGCCACAATCCCAGCCCCGTGATTGATAGATTTTAAGATGTGGTCTTACTGTGTTGCCCAGGCTGACTTCAAGCTTCTGCCTCAGCCTCCTGAGAATCTGGGACTACAAGTATGCACCACTGTGCCCTACCATACTGTTTATTTTATTTTTGTGGTCCTGGGGATTGAACCCAGGTCCTTGCATGTGCTAAGCAAGCCCCCTCCAACTGAGCTACATTCCCAGACTGGGAATCAACTCTTTAAAAAAAAAAAAAAAAAAATCATCTAAGCATGTTGTTGCACATATATCCAGCCTGTTGCTTCTTACTGCCACATTATATTTCCTAGTGTGTTGCTTCCACAATTAATTTATCCCTTCCCCCAGTGATAGACACTTGATTGCCTGCAACTCCCCACTGCTGCAAAGGCTGTGATGAAGTCTTCTGTGTTACCTTTTATGGACCTGCATAAGAATTTCTCTGGGAAATAAATACTCATGAGCAGAAGTGCTGGGTCACAGGGTAAGGTATTTTAATTGATGAAGTGCTATATGATTGGCTTTCAGAATGGCTGTATGCTCTGTATGCTCTGTATGCTCTGACAGTGCATGAAGAGTCCCAGATCCCATGGCTTCACCTGTACTTGGCACTTTTCAGCTTTCTAACTTTTGTCAATATGTTGACTTTAAAGTAATATCTCATTGTTTTAATTTACATTTCTCTAATAACAAATGAGTTTGAGAATCTCATCATCTGCTTAATAATCCATTTTTTGTTTCATTCTCTGGAAATTGACTGTTCATGTCCTTGCCTCACTTTTATTGTTGGGCTTTCCAATCTTAGCATTTCTGTTAAAATGTGAGTTGAAGCAAAGTGCTACTGTTAGTTACCTGAGAATTGATAGAGAAGTGAGGGGCAATATAGCACACCTTTTGGGCTATGGATATTCTCTGCTTCCCCAAATTAGTAAGGAAAATAGGACAAGTGGGGATTAGCCTTTGAAGTTGGTACTGGCATTTTTTTAGGCATATCTTCACTGGAGGCCACATCCTGAGTTGGCTCAGAGAACTGCCAATGTCCCTAAGCCTTTGCACAGTGAGTACATGTGGAGTAGTTCTGAGGGGAGATGTTTCCTGTTACGGAAAAACATAATTGAATGGAATAGTGTACTCTGCCTCCTGTAATCCAGCTGTTAAGAACCACAAAAACCTAGTCCTATACCACAGCCCATTTGATACTAGCTACTCAAATTTAAGGCAGTAAGCCTAAACCTAATTCAGCAACGTGGCAGCCAGTGTGCTATCACCAGAACAAAGGAGAGGTTGCATTTGTCCTTTGGTGAATCACTCTGATAGCAGTGCCTGCCTACCTTTGTGCCTTAGCTTCTATTCTTATTGTTGATCCTGTGCTCCACATGTCAGCCAGGTGGGTTTACTCACCATCTCCCCATGTTCATCCCCTTTTCCATATACATTTCTTTATGCTTTAGCAGAAAGCAAAAGAAGCAGAAATCACTTCAATTCTAATGTCCCCTTACTGCTCACTGTTGCTCCTGGATGCTGCTTTTGCTTTGCCTTAACTTCTCGTACCAAGTGTATCCCTTGATTTCTGGCTATGTCGTTGGTTTATAACCTACTGTTCTACCCCACTGATCTGGCTTTTTACTCTATCTTACAGATACTTCTGCTGGCTGGTGTCTGGCTTCTGGTTCTGGTTTTTTTTTAATATTTATTTATTTGTTTTTAGTTGTACACAATGCCTTTATTTTTACATGGTGCTGAGGATCGAACCCCGGCCGCACACATGCTAGACAAGTGCTCTACTGCTGAGCCACAACCCCAGCCCCTGGTTCTGTTTTGACTGTGAATTTCTTGGTATTTCCTGGTTCAGGCCTACTGCTAAATCTGTTTTTTGGCACCTTCCTGTATTTTCTCTAACCTTGCTCTAGCCTCTTACCCTTTTTTGGCCCTGAGGTAGCCGCTAGTTCTGGTTGAGGGTCTTTCGGTCATCAAAGCTAGTTGTGAACCATACTCATGTAGTGCTCTAGTGTCTCCAAGAAGGCCCTGATTGCTTTGGATTAGATGCTTTGTATGTGATGGCTGTTGGAGAAAAAAACCTTACAAGTCATCTGACAAGGTGTTTAGTGGCATAGTTGGCCATGGAGTAGCCATGATTCCTTTATCCTATCTGTATCCCACAGTGGGCTGCTGCCTTTTGAGTTTTATTAAAAGTGAAGCGAATCTTCTCTGAGGTTACAGAATAAGTCACTATCTGGGATTGCTTACTCTCTTCAGTCTCCAAGTTTGTGAAGTGAATTGCCCATTTCCTTTGATTGGGTTAGCAGCCCCAGGGCCCATCCTAGTCACTCTTCTCTCCCCATCCTGCCAGACCACTGTCTGCCCTCCAGGGCCGAGGGCAGCATACGTGGTTGCCTGGACACGTCTTGCAGCCTGCAAATTGGACAGATGGAATCAATATTCACGAACCTGGAGAGGCACAGGTAGCACAGTTAGTGACACTGTCTGCCTGGAGGGACAGCCTGCCATGAAAAAGGGGTGTGATTGAATAGTGATTGGACACAGCAGCTGAGGATTAACCAAATTATGTCCCTTTGAGTTTAGATCGACAAACTCTTTTCTCACTTGGATTTTAAAACATATCAACTTGTGCAGAGTATAGAAGAGCTATCCTCTTTAACAAGGACTATGCCAACATATATCCTGGAAGTGGCCAAGTATAGAGATCTGATGCCATCATGGCCCAGGTTCATGTTGCTGTGATTATAGAGACAAAGGGAAGACAGCTTGTGTGTGTGTGTGTGTGTGTGTGTGTGTGTACACACATATATAGGGTGGCGCTTTTTTTATGTAGCAGGCATGATGGAGCTTTACATACTTCTTTCATAACCTGCTAGGGTAGCATCATTATCTCTATTCTGGTAAAGAAACTGAGGCTTAGAGGTCTAGTAATTTGTCCAAGATCACATCATCAGTGAATGATAGAAGTTTGATTTGACTCCATGTCTCTCTGTGCTTGTTATAAAATGTCATGCAGTCTTCCCCATGTAAGTGTCTTAGTTCATAC